>JALIRH010000010.1:3257500-4482500 GCA_023055505.1 Callipepla californica brunnescens
CTGACTCCAAGTAGGTTCTGTTCGTGCATGGTGATAGGCAAGGTTTTGCTACATCCTTTTAGGCAGATCAGTTCTTCCTTGCAGAATTAACTAAAGCCTTCTGTAAATACAAAACCTCAACAGACACTTCAACTTAAGGCCAAGCATATAACATTCTATCCATTGTCAGTATACAATAGCATAATTTATCCAGCTCCAATAAAAATTTCAAGGAACACTCCCCCCACTACAAAAAGTAAACACTGTTCCTGTAGCTTTGCCAGTCCTTTCTTTTTCAGACTGTGCAAATGGCATCACTAGAAAAAGCTACCAAATCATACAGCTGAACTCAGGGCACTGTGCAGTTTTGTACATCCAACATTAATTTGTCTGACAAAACACCAGAAGGCAAGCTGTGAGTTCTCCTTCATCTCCTCAGATCCATTTCTGTGAGTTGTATCTCTTCCCTTATATTCTCAGCCATTGCAGTTTTTTAGAAGACTTTCAATATTTGGTGCTTTATCTTTTTGTCCCTTGGCTGGCACACTGCTGAGAAAAAAAACACTCAGGCATCGTAGTTGGAAATGGAAGCTTGGAAACTGGATCTAATGTAACTCAGTGACTTCTGAATGGACACATGGATAGGTCTCATTCACATGAACTTTACACATCCTCCACTGTAATCACAGCCTTTGGAATGTGTTTGAACAGCATCGGGTGAAAGAGGTGAATTAAACCTGCAAGTCACCTGTTGAAATACCCCTTTGGTCAAGAGTCCTAAACCTACCTCTGCACACAAGGAGCAGGGCTATGACCAGAATGTGTTCCAAGAAAGTAGGCAAATCCACCACTCTACCACTTACTTCTTGACTCTTTGCTGTCCCAGCAATGGCTGCCTTCTGACTTTCACCCAGATCATGGGTTCAGGTGACCCAGCTCATTGCAGCTGTGCTCTTTCGGCCTTTCCACATCCTGGAGATGCCCCTGAACTCCACACAAGCAGCACATAGTAGCAGAAGCAGAGAATCCTATGCCTGCCAGATTTGCTGGCCATGCAATGCACTTGGGCCACGGGCACCATCTGCAGCTATGCTGGATGAGGGAAGTAAACAGCCTGGAGAGGACTCAGTGTCCTGCAAGTCACACACAGCTTTTGCAGCCGCGCACCATCCCTTCTAGTGCTGGAGGAAGTGAGAAGATGATGCTCATACATCTTCACTGGAAGTCTTTGACTCTGCGCTCTTAAGGACTCAGGCAGCAAGTGCAGAGGGCACCAGCACCCTGCTGATTTGAATTTGCAGTTCACTTGAGCTCAGTTTGAAAAAAGCCTTTCATTTGAGTACATAACACACCAACTTCCCCTCTACCTCACTTGCAATTTAAGAAAAACTGTTCACAGCTTTGCAGCTTCTCACTGAGGTCCAAACAGTCCTGGGCTTCGGAAAATATTTGGAAATATAAAAAGCAATTATGTTTTCAAATCAATTTATTTTAATCAGGTTCTCTCTGCATCTGAGAGCTGCATTTTTCATGAGCCTGATCTATGTGAGGACAGCTGCGTAATTTTAAGTTATTGATGGAAGTATATATAGGATAAAGATTTTCAGTCTTCCTATTTTTTTCTCAGCCAAATTACACTCCTTCCCTCTGAAACTGTGCCAGAACAGTGGACTTAGGTATTTGATGGCAAGAAAATTGTTTGATTTAGTTTATAGTTGAGAGTAAGACTCTTCTAGCAATAGAACTACAAATATAATCTCAGCAAAAGATCTGGAGGAGGAGGTTCTTATGCACAGTTGCACAGCATGGGACAATTTTGGATCACGGAACTGTAAGTTGCCTATTGACAGAGAGGAAGAGAATCAAAGTTCAAAGAATAAATCAAAAGTGAATTACACTGTGGCAGGTGCAGGCTGTGCCTGAGAAGCACTGAAATGGACACATTTAAAAACCTGATGAATTCCACTTGCAGGAGTAAATCTGCCACAGTTTCTAGGAATGGCACAGGCAACAGGCCCAGGGTGGGCCACCTTGGCTTGCTTCAGGCTGGGACACAGAGGTGCAGCTGGCTTCAGGAGTATGCGCAGGGTGGAGTGCAGTTGCATTTGCAGATGTTCAGTATCTTCTGATTCGTTGCTACTGAGAAAGGAGTACTCAGCTCAGGTGTGAAATCAGTTCAGTCCCCACATTCACAGCATCTTTCTGTGTCTTTTCTTTCTAGGGGCATGTGGATGTACCTCATCTCTAAGCACTATATACCAAACAGCTTCTAGGTAACAGCATATCAGAAGGGGGAGGGAACAGTGTGGAAAGTTCATTCTTCAGATCTTCCCTTCCAGTGAACTATAACATAACTCAGAGGTAGATAACGAATACATAACCTTGGTGCTGATTTTAAAGGATACATTTCCACACAAACTCATCATGCTCAATGGTTGCTTCCTTAAAAGAAGCCCAATGTGGATACTATAATATTACAGCACACAAATAGTGTATAAAAATGCCTGTGCTGTGTTTGCTTATTACAAACTGATGAAGCCAATCCTATTAGCGTGCTTCCAGTCTTTTAATGAAGCTACTGCACGCAGAGTTTTAGTAGGAGGCACTTGATGCATTTCAAAACAGAGTCCTTCTGGTTGGGTGGGGCTCAGAAGCATGGGCTTTTCCTACTGAATTAAAGCAGTTATTCCCAGGGGAAGCACCGAAGCAACAGTTTGTATTTTTTTCTCTACCTGGTGCTGGCTGCAAAAGGACCAGCAGCCATCCAGGGTCAGCTGCAAACAGCTGCAGCCATTCAAGATGCGAGGAGGCTGCAGCTGCTTGTTCCTGCATCAGCTGGAGGTCAGCAGGAGGGAGCAGAGGACTGGAGACTGTGCAGAAAGACATTATCTCCTGTTCCACTTCCATGCTTAATACCTTAATAGAGAGCAAGCACAGTTTGTCTAAATTCCACCTCTACATGAGTAATTTTGGCAATACAGCTATAATAGTTGGTTGGTGACTGTGCAAAATGAGGAAAAAGTTGACAGGCTTGAGGTGAGAAGCATCCTAATTTGTATCTGAAAAGCAGAGTGTGCAATGCAGAATGGGTTATAAGCAGGCTAAGGTGCCAGGGCAGGTGCTCTGCTCTTCAGTTGCTCAGTTCCCACATGCAGCATCTTTGTGTGCCATCTGAATGACTTGCCAGATACGTTGTCCTCTGTTCAGGAGGAAGCTTGGCCTTCCAGGTACAGCCACTGCAGGAGCAGGAGCCAGAGTGAACAACCTCCTTATCATTTACAGTAATGGTAGGACTTAGAAATGTGAGGAATCATGGCAAGACATTTGGTGAACCAAGAGCTGAATTAGAGTGCACATAGCTCATTTTGCAGGCTCTGCTACTTTTGGTCTTTCATTGAACTTACTGAGTTTTCCCTTTATTTGAATAAAGCTTCAGATGTGTTTGGATTTATTCTAGCATGATTGATGCAATGTGATATTCCTGGGATTCAGAGAGGACTGTGAGATTCTCATAAGTATTTTAAGTTGAATTTTAATGGGAAAGGTGACATGGATTGTCACACAAATGGAAATTGCCATGGCTACCAGCAGTGCTAATCCAGTGCCTTGACTGGCTAATCCTGACCTCATTGTGCTCAGTAAAGAACTAAGCAAAGATTTCTGCAGGTTGGTTGGTTTTCCAGCTATGATACCAGCAGCTATCTAACCCGATACAGCTTGAGGAATTTGCATGGATAATGGGCATGGCTTGAACAGCATCCCAGAAAGCGACTTTTATAAATAATGCCTTTTGAAGATCACTAACAGAGTGCAGAGTAGGGCTAGCTCATCAGAGCTCTGGGATGAAATGGAGATCTTATGCTCTCCACTTTCATTCCATGGCTCAGGGACAAGATCAACATACCAATTAGCGCAGGAGATATTGCATCTACTATCAAGTTAATGAAATTAAACAACCCCCTGGAGTCAGCCAGCTTAACTCCTGAATTTGCTGCTTCGTTAGTGGATCTTTTGTTCTGACCTTGCTCCTGTGGTTCCAAGAGATCCCAAAGTAGGAAGCTACTAGCCAAAAAGGCATTTTAGAGCAGGGATTTTGAAAAGATGCAGGTGAAGCCTGAAATCCCAGCAGTTGAAAGGGATTGCAACTGCTCCCTCAGGTTATGTGGTGATGTTCTGTACAGTGCTCTCTGTGTGCAAGTGCAGAGAAGGAAATGATGAACAAACAGCAACGAGACTGCTGCTGTGCAGAGGCCAAGCAGTTTATCTGCAGCAGCAGGAGTTAGGCCAAAGCTGGCTCTGAAAGGCTCAGAAGATCTTTTGCATTCTGCCAATTCCCTCTAAAACACCAGTGTCTCTTCGGGGATACAGTCCCTGCAGCTGCATTCCCCAGGACTCCAGGTTGAGGAAGACAGTCACAACAAGCCCTGTGTGCTCCCAACATCCCTCAAGGGCTACAGGAAGGCTGTTACAAAAGCATTTGCCTGGCTTCCTTAGCCCTTTGCACAGGAATTCATTTCATGAGTATTGTGAGACTTCTTTAGTTTCAATTCTTGGAGTTATGGCTTCTGCCAAGCACTGGCTCTGCTCAGAGATGGCCTCTGCTGTCCCCAAACTTTGAATTTGTGCAATTTCCATTTCTCTCTTTCACTTTAAAGCACAGTACCTGTGTGCAGACTACAAATGAACCAGAACACATCAATGTCACAGGCAGAGAGATCCTACACAGAATAAAGTCTTTCACTTCAAATAATCCCTAAACACTGCTCTGTAAAACTGTCCTTACCAAAATGCTCCCAGTCTTGCCATTCACTTCTCAAATAATCCTTCTTGCATTAACAACCTTGGAAAGAAGTTGGGGAGTCACACCGTATTCAGAAGCTCCACATTCTGGCAAAATGCAAAAAGAAAATGAAATGTTTCCCTCACATTCCTGGTTTGCAATGAAGCCTTTCACCTGCTTCCATCTCCTTACTCCAAGGCTGCCTATACTCTCGTGCTGAAAAACAGTGCTCAGATATCTCTGCATCGCAGACAATACATAAGTTAAGTCTTCAGGAAACTTCAAATATAGCGTGGGGATAAATGATAAAGTTCCTCATGTGCTGATGACTGATTCCTCATGAACACATCAAGGCTCTTCCCAAGTCCACCTAGGACCCATTCTCTGTAGCACTCCTAGAATGTTGACAAAAATAAATAATGAAATTGTCTGCTGTCTCAGTTTCCTCAGACCAGTCCAGTGTGTTAATCTCGAGGTTACCTCTAACCTACATCATCTTCCTCCATTTTCATGCATCTCCTTTGGCTACTGCCACGGGTGGAAAATGAAGTCTGGCTCTGAAGTCAGCCAATTTGAGCTATTACCATGGAGATGAATATGAGGATGTGCCCTTGGAAGCCATTCCTCATTTTCTGGTAACTGTCCAGTGTTTCTGTGCAGGGAGATCATGGTGTATTTAGTGCATGTATTTGTTTCTTTATTTTTCCAGAAGACAAGGACCATGAAACTGGCCTGAGGCTGTCTACACAGGTCATCCAGGGACAGCAGATCAACAAACAGACATTTGAGCTACTGAAGCGACACTCAGAGGTAATTCTGAGCATCTCTCCAGGTGTGGAGCCAGCACAGGCTGCCTCTTTGTTCAACACATTTCTCAATGGCACTTTCATTCCTCTATATCCTTTTTTTTTGCTAGCCTGAGGAGAGCCATCTCTGTGCTCAACTCCTGTCAGAAAAGATGAGCTATACTGCTGATTATTTGCTGCTGGGAAAGTCGTTCTAGTGAACTGTAAGGGAAATCATCTGCCCAGGAGTGCTGTCAACTGCAGAAACATACAGTTCTAAAGCAAAGATCCCAACACACTCTGACCAAACCTGATGATTTCAGGTTGTAGACAATTTCAGAAGGGCTTAAGGGTGAGGGTTCCAGTACCCATGGAAAATAAGTTGGAAGTGGGTCCTTAATTGTATTATCTTTTATGAAAATCCCAGCTAGCATGTTGAGTTCTGTGCTCTGTTGGAGTTATGCACCAATGTACTTCTGTTTTAATGTATGAAATACTTGAACATAGTGGCTAAAACTATTCCTCTTACCTACCTCCTGTGTAAGTCACTGGAATGCAGTCAGTGCCCAGGCCAGGGTTTGTGAGAGATGGAGTAGACCGTCAAGGAAAATCTCAGCTGTTGCATCTGCTTTACAGCTGGTCCAATAGGAATGCCCGTTTTGTGAAATGCTGTTTGGTCATGCTCTGAAATGACACTTGTGGAGTAATAATTGGCTCAGTGAAAGTAGTCTTGGATGTTACTTTAAATTGGTGTTGAATAGTGCTCAGAGCTCAGAACACAGGATTTTGCATCTATTCTGAGCTTAATATGCAAGACCTCTTTTAAAGCCAAGGGGGAAGGCAAGGGAGAGAGTATGATATAGAATAGTAAACCCTCAAGACTGGGACAGATGGAGCCATCCCAGAACAGGAGATAACAGTTTGGGGTGGCTCAGGGAGCAGTTAACCACAGCCTGCCTAGGTTTCCCTGAACACCATGAAGCACCAAGAGTTTAGAAAGTGCCACTTGAATGTAGTCTTTCACAGTTTTTGCTGTGATTTTCTGCATATACTAGAGTTAATGTGGGCTTGATTTTTCTGAGTTCGATTTCTTGACATTTTTGTATACCATTCCTGAGAATATGGCTTAGGCTTGATTTTTAAAGTGAGGGTTTGATATTTCTGAGCTCTTGGTGACTTCAAGCAGAGATGTGGCCACTCATCTCTTTTGAAAATCAAGTCCATCTTGTGTAAACATGTGGTTCTTTTTATTTGTTGCAAAGCTAAAAAGAAGTTTTGATAGAAAACAAGCTTTATATCTCTGCTTTAATACAGACAACATGTAGAATTGCCCTTGGGGCTTTGAATATATTTACATCCTTTCACAATTAACCCTAATGGGACAAATATGGTATTTTCTCTGCTCTGAGCTGATACACTCAAAGCTGCAAAACATCCACTGTTTAAATAGATCTCATTATATCAGCTACACCAAATCTCTCCTCTTTATATACAGAGGATTAGACTTCTTTTCACTGTCATGCAACATTAAAATAGGGAGGCATACACAAGGCTGACATGGATTTGACAAAAAATTAATGATTTGTACATCACTTTAATGCTTTAAATCTGCAATTCATGTATGCTAATTAGGTCATAATGGGGCTGTTTGAGAACAGAACTGTCATCAGACTGCTCTGGCAGCTTCTGGGAGTGGAGATACAGCTCTGCCTTCCACTGGTTTGCTCCTGGATTCTGTGCAGTAACCTGGCAGATCTATGACACCATTTTTTTCTTGCACAATTGTTTCCTGGATGTGGTGCTTTAATCTATCAGAATTATGATGGCATATCTCAAACAGCGAGCTCCTGGATCCTGCAATACATCCTGGTGGAAATGGCATACAGGCGCTATATCTCGGTGATTGATTCCTTGATTTTAAACTGTCACACTCTATCTCACAGGGCAGCTGTCACCTTCCCAGATGCATGAAGTCGTATTTATGCAGCGTGCTATGAAAAAAAAGTATATATAACAATTTTATTTACAGATAAGTAAGGTTGTAAAACTTAGGAAAAACAAAAGGGAATTAAAAAACACATCTATATTTTATTTTTCATCTGAAAAGGTTGGCATATCTCTATGTTGCAGGAGAGCAAAACTGCTCCCTCATTCAGAGATCTCTTTAGTTTTGCACCAGTGGTGCAAAGACAAAAGCTGCCACAACAGAGAGAGAGAAAGCCAGAAAGCACCTTCACAAATTGGGACAATGGGAAGTGCATCTTGCAAAATGATAACGGTGCAGGGTATTGTGCTGTGTGATAACACGAGCTGCTCCCTTTGCTGACAGCTGTTCTTTACAGGTTCTAGCAAAGCCCAAAGCTGCTTTACAGTTTGAACAAGTGTATTTTGCATAGAAAGACCACAAAGCATGTAGTAACAGAAGATAAAGTTATGCTTTCCTGGGAGTTTCTTCAAGGGGAGTGTAGCAGTTGTCATAGGGCTGATCCAAGCCGCCTGAGGGCAGTTTGAACTTTCAGTCAGCTCTGAATCATAAAGGAGTAATTTCAAGAGACATATCACATTCTTCGTTCTAGAAAACTGGAAGGAAAGCTAAACACAGATGAATGGCTAAAGAGTTTGGGATTTGAACAATGAGTCTGCAAGGAAATTTGGTAGAAATTATGTGTTGAAAAAATCTGGGAAGCTACAGGCCTAGGTAGCAACACTGAATATTTCTGCCTGTGGGACCCATCTTTCTAACTTTTATTCCACACATTGCCTTCAATCTTGTTCTCAGTCTTGCTTCTTCTCTCTCTGTGCACATACACACATGCACACATATATGGACACCCATTTACTTGTGTTTATAATCTGAGCTGTACTTGTGGTATGTGTACATCCTCTACAGCTCATAAAAGTCTATTTCATTAGGACCTCTATCTGTCAAGTCTTTTCTTGGCCCATGTAACTGTACATGTCTTGTATATATGTGATGTTTTCATCACATTAACAATAATAAGTGTTCCTTGCCCTTTTCTAAATAGTTACCTTTAAGAAATATAGACATAACTGTTCATTTTCTTTCACATTTGGCATGGTCATATAAAGGAGAAGAAGCCCTCTTACAGGATATCTGTTCTGTTGCAGTAAGAAAGCACATTAAAAGCATATCATCAAGACAAAGCAGCCAGTTCATAATCAAATTTTTCATGTACAGTCAACAGTCCAAATGAAAATACAGAAGATCTGCCAGGAGGTGTGCCTTAGCTGTGCCATAGGCAGAGTGTCTGGGTGCATGCTGGATGATCTGAGAAGTGCTGACTTGGCAAACCTTGGAGCAGTGGCTCATTTTGACCACTCTGTAACAATTCTGTGTAAAATGATAATGTAGACAGTCTGGACTACGGAATAGCTGTAGGTTTTGCACTGTGCTTCAGAGTCCCAACAGAGATTAAAGCTCTCCTGTGGTTGGTGCTGCATACTCATTGCATCGTAAGAGACAATCCCCCTCCCAAAGCTTGCAGTCAAACAGACAAGAGGGATAAAAGAGGGAAGTAGATGAGGCACACATAAGTGAAGTGATTTGCCTGAGGTCACACAGCAGGTCAGTGACAGAGCCAAGAATAAGAAGCCTTGCTACTTCTCGCCAGCATGATATCCATTGCCTAAAGCCAGTGTACAGAATTACTCTCAGTCTGAAATGCTCTCAGTCTTCTGCAGGGCCACTGCCAGCAGTAGAGTACTGCTGTGCCGTGGAGTGGTGGCTGTTGCTATTTGCAGAGGAGTACTGCAGAGTCTTCCTGGGGTGTGAGCACAGGGCTCACAGTGTGCACATTTGTCAGGCTGCCCTGTCCTTGTCTCCTCTCTGATCTGACAGCCCTACTGTCAAACTAGAGAGTAAGCACAGTCCTGGAACCAGACAGAGTCTGTGTGCACCTGCAATGTACTCTGAACTGAACAGTTAGAGTAACCACTACTAGATCCAGTGTTTGCCAACTATGGTACATAATGATCTCCCTTTCTCCTTCCCCCTTACCTGGACTAACTGTTTTTTACTGGTTGGCAGAATGTTTTCCTCGCTGCGTTGTTCTTCAGTACTTATTCATGAATATTTTTCATATTCATGAATATCTTTCCTTTGCACAGGGAGGCCAGAGTCTGCATGTTATCTTGAAATATGTGTATTCAGGACCATGTTTCAAGAGGTTATATTTATGCCACTGCTAATCCAGATCAGAATTGTCTTCCCTGCTGGGGTAAAATAAATAAAGCCAAATGTCTCTGCAGCCTCATAGGTATAATTTAGCACAACACTAGGCAGGGCATAGACAAGCTGCCTAATGACTTCTACAGCTTTTGCTAGCTTTCCTGAATGAAGTCTGCTCCTGTCAGAACAAGCATCTGGAGCCAAGCCAAAGGAAGCAACAGGGAATTCAGATAGAAAGCATTTGTCACATGTATGGTTCAGATTGCTTTTGACTAGTAAGCTGAGATTTTATGCATAACATAACTAATTTAAGTTCCATTCTCATTCTTGTTTACAAGTTGCACATGACTTGGTGCACCAGACCAGAGCAGTAGTAATGACTGCATGGAAAGTACAAGATTAAGAGAGGGCACCGTATGCTGAGGAGTAGTCCTAACTGGAGAAGTGGTGTATATGCAATCTTGAGTTTGTATTTGTTTCCCTTTAAATAGAAATTCCCTTCTAAGTCTCCTGCTACAGGGCAGCAGGAACTTCTAAATTAGTACAATAATGTGGGATTGATTTCTCCAGCAGTTCTTGTCCTGCTCACCATTTCATGAGCAAACATGCTGAGAGACAAAGCTTCCACCTTCCCAACAAAAGGCTGCGGCTCTTTCTACAGGGATTTGGTGGTATTTGGTGAAGTTCACCATGCAAGTCAGGAAATCTATTTCTAAAGAAGGAGAGTATGAAAATACTGGATTCGTTTCTTTTCTTTTGGCTTCACTGATGTCCTTGGTGCTCTCACTGTCATATTATTTGAGGCAAAAGCTGAAGCTAGCATTTCCAGAATTACTCTGATGCTTATTATCCAAGTAGAGATGTTCCGGGATAGGGTTCCATGGGTACCCAAGCCCCACAGCTGCAGGAGCTCTCTCAGCAGTGGCTGCCTGAGACACTCACACTGAGTGCCCCTTTGCCTTGCGCTCCTGAACATCCTGTGGGCCCAATTCCAAACCTTTTAGAAATGCCTTCCCAAAGCATTTCTAAAGCAAGGGCCTTCTCGTAAGCCTGACACTTTACTTTCTCCTTCCCATTTAGCTGCCTCCCATTTCTGCACCTCTGTCAAGCATCCTCCTACATACACATGTTGTTTGTCATCTTACTCAGAAAATGCAACTATAAAGCGTAATTAGTATTAGTGATGTGAGAGACTGAATTTCTTATTTGTATTAATTGCTGATTAATGCTTTAAATGTCTCTAGCACTCACAAGGATTTTAAATCAGAAGTGTTCCTTTCTGCAGTGTCTTCTTGGAGGGGGGCTTTCACCAACTGACACTGACTAACCTAGAGTGTGCTGTGAGCTTGTTTATATGTTCAGATCTGTTACTGCAAGACAGGTAAAACACTGACGGAGCTTGCTTAAGGGGGAAGAATTACTTCACAGCTAGTGCTGCACTGAACTATGTGTTTGGATTTAGAATAAAAAAAACATTGCTGTGGAGCTAAAGGGGTTTCATGTGAGTCCCTCGTTAGCATTACCAGTCCTCCAGGCTTGTGCAGAAGGATTTCAGCTTTTGCTATATTTAGGTGTGTGTATATGAGGAAGTCAGTCTCCTTTCCTGTGATAAAATTGCTCCCATAGGCTACCAAGAAGTAGTCCTTGGTTTTGGTTTGACAGCTTGAGGCAGGTACAGCTTTCCTCTGCATAGCTTTAATGTAGTGTTTAAACACTTGACTTTCTCATGTGTGTCGGTGAATCGTCTTTTGAACAAACCAATGTACAGCAGCTTCTCAGCCCAGCCCTGTGGGTAGCAATGACAGATAAGGAGTTCAGCCAGTGACCTTCCTAGCAGGCAGAAGCAATTACAGAGACCAGCAGAAGAAATGTTTGTGTTTCTCAAAACCTGTCCTATGCATATGAATTAGAAATGTAGGGTAAGGATTCTGCTGATTATATAGATGTACCTGTTCTGCAGGAACATTTTCCTATACTGCCCATCAAAGATACCTCTGAATTGCTTGAATTCATCCACAGAAAATGTTATATTGGCATAACTATTTCAAGAAGAGCAACCAAAGTGAAAGCTCTGAGATTGGATAGGCCTGTACCTGCACTGCTTCTACTGTTGCTTTGCAGTTTATTTCAATTTCTGCATTCTGCTACAAGACTGCAGGTCCCAGCTGGAAAAAGTAAATGCTCTGATTCATGTTTCTCACCTGGGGTGGTTTAAGAGAGTATCACCTCACAGTTACTTGTTGTTGCACCACAGCAGCTCACAGAAAAGTTGGCAGAAGAGAACTGTCAGCTGGTCAAGGTCACTCTGTGTGACACTTCTGGACCAAGATGTGAAATGGTGGAAGCAAATAACAGTGGTCCTCTCCAGCTGTTCCAGAGAGAGCTCTGCATCTCATCTAGAGGAGGGATTTACCTTAGGAAAATAATTTTAAAATTTCTATATTGTACCATAAGCATAAGAGTCCGAGGGTGAGGATGCACTACTCTGTGCTACGTGGGAGAGGAAAAAGTCAAAGGGGGAGTTTCACTCTAAGGATGCAGAGCATAATATGGAGCATTACCTGCTTACCTGCCCTAAGTGGAGTGGTCACACAGGCAATCCATGATCTCATGAGCTTTTGTATTAAAGATACTGCATTGGACCCAAATATTTAGCCAAAGTTTTTGTTTTGAAAGTATATATGGCCTTCAACTTAGCTCTCCAGTGACGTCTCAGTCTCTGTATTAGATTTGTGGTATTTCTGAGAAGACACTGAACTCTGATTTCAGTTAATCTAAAAAGAGTGTGTTCTTTTTGGTTTGACTCAGGCCACTCATGTAGAAAGAGAAGCCCCTGTTACTGGAAGTTGTGCATAGTTTATTTGATCTCCAGAAAAAACAGGTTCTGACTGACCCTCCAGTGGAGGAGGCCTCTTGCAAAGGCATATATGAGGTGTGCTTCAGCAGGAGGCTGCCAGCACTGAGCTTCTGACAGTCTGCGCCACTTCTGTGCTATCTCACAGATGCAAGATACCCTCTTCTTTCTTTCTGTTCTGATTCTTCACAAGGACTAAAATGATACATTTTCCAACCCATTTAACTTTGTACTTCACAGAACATTTTAAATTAGTGAGGTTTTAGCAAGCTCATAGATTTTATGTTCAGTAAATAAATCTTATTATTTTTAAAGGCTTTTGATATCTGTAAGTGTGACAAATGGACCAGAAACCATAGGCATGCATGATATTTAACTGGAGTGGCTCACACTATATATAGGCATAATTTATGACAGTTAAGATCCCAGCTCTGCCTCTCCCATGAGATTGGGCCCAAGGATGTTGATGAGACCTGCACCAGGGGCAATACAACTCCAGTCTTCCTCATGGCCAAAGCTCTTCAGCCTCTCTTTGAGGTTTTCTGCCAATGGGTTGCTGCTTGTGGCTCATGGGATATGTAGTCTGTCCATTCCTGCACCCCAGGTTGGATTCCTCCAAACAGTACGCTGGTCTACAGGCCCTCTGTAGTGCACATGGGTTAAAATACCCTTCAACAAGCACAGAGTTACGAGGAATGTAGAATTGTCTGGAGTCCTTTGTCACATATTTTTCTCCTCACTTGACAGCAAGGATGAAACATACATTTACAATGAAGAGGAGTACAAATGGACTTTTTAGCAGTGTGTCTTGAGCTATTATGGTTGAATGTCATCTGAAACCTTTGCCCTCCTCTGTGACAACTAGAAGAAGGAATAATTTCCATTGTTTTCCTAGAAGGTCCAGGGTATCACACTAACAGTTGTGGTTATACCAGCAGAATGAGAGCGTACAAATCTTTACTGAAATATAGGCTTCATTTAATGTGTTTTAGACTTGGCAGGCAGCTCATGACCACACAGCCTCTTTCTCAGTCTCCCCATCTAGAGTGGGGATCACAATCAGAAATGTAAAACTCTGAGAACCCCTGGACTGATATAAAGACAGTTTGCTAGGTAAAAGTCAAAGTCATGTGTACAAACAAAGCAAGGAATTCAGTATCTACTTCCCATTTTGTTGGCAGGTGTTCAGCTACCTTTCATTTTCCAGGCCACTGATACCATCAGTGATAAAGCCTCAATGCTATTCACCTTCCCCCCAATGACCTGTGAGAGGTTTGTTTGTAGAGCAGCTACAGACACCCTCAAACTTGGTGCCCTAGGTTTAGCACATCATAGCATATTTGTTCTCCTCCCTTCCTCTACACAAGCATGCATGAAGATGATGCTGGTTGTTGCAGAAGGTATTTTCACCATAACATGAAAAGGCAATGCCTTTTTTTTTTTTTTTTTGCTTGCTTGTAATGTTTTCATTTCTTCAAAGAAAACTTCTATCTCTTTTAGCAGTGGCAAGCTGCTGGAAGTGTTTCTACTTGACAGATTTCAACTAAGAATTCTGAGAGAACATTGAAGAACCACTCTGCAATGTTGCAATCAATTCAGTGTTTGTGTAATGCTGATGCCATTTGCTAGTGTAAGAAAAGCAGGAAAATCCACATTTGGCACTGGAAAATAAAGAAGGAAGTTGGATGACAATTTTCTGGCCACTCAACAACGGATTAGTAACCTGTTCTTTATTTTTTCAAACAAGGACTGGTAGTTAGGGACTTCTTTTTCATTACAACTATTCAGAAGTTACTTTATTGTCATTGATCATGTGTATGTGTGCATGCAACAAGCAGGACATCCCATGGACCTGTTTTTTCCGTCCCTCTGTTTGCACTTCATTTCATATTGTGCAATGAATTTCCTAAATACAGACATACCTGTGCAATGCTGACTTTATCAGTATTCTGCATTTTCATTGGTAAGCCCAGTGTAGCCTGTCCATGAGCCTAGTGTGGCTATTACAGAGGAAGAGGAGAGGAAATGCCAGCCAGTCCAAACACAGAATGTTGAAAAGGTCAACATAGTAGAGCATGCTGCTATGATTCATAGAGACTTTAAGAGTCTAATATTTCATCTCATGACAAAGATTGTAATGAGAACTGAAAATGGCACAACATTAATTCATCTTTGTGACAAACACCATAATGAGAGTGGAAGTGTACAAGCTTCAAATATTCGTTTTACCGATCTGTGGTCCTTGTTCTTTAACGGGACAGAAACCCCAACTGCTCACTTAGACACCTAAAGGCAATAACTTCTACAGTTACTCTGAACAGCCCTAGTGTGTGTTCTGATGTTAGTTCAAGCAGAGGAGCACAAACCTGCCAAAAACAGGAAAATGTAGATGGCTTGGGCAACCAAACCAACCATGTTTGCTCAAGCACATGCAGCACATGGGCACACAGTTGGTCTGGCTTTCATGGCATGTCCATGCAGATCTGTGCATGTGAGTATGTATCCATACAGTTGAACAACAAACATGCTGTTTGCACAGGCTGTTTCTACAATGATAGAGACTCCCTGGAGACACTGAGAGACAGCTGGGAACAAAGAAGATAGGCTACATGATAGTAACAGATTCCTTATTTTCTGCCTTCTGAAAATGGAGAGGGAGCAAGTGTCTGTATTTACAAAGTGCTTCTACTTAATTATGTTCTTAGTCTGCATTTCCCAATTATCTTTAGGGCCAAGCAACAAATTGCAAGTCTAATTTTCCTTTGTGTTGGTTCACTTAAAAAATAAAAATAAAAAGAATAAAAGAAAAAAATGAATGTAATGTAGACAGTGGCAGCGGTTGTTGAAGATGCTCCAATTCATTAAATAAGCCTGTATACTTAAGCTGTGATGCAAAAGACTGTAATTTCATGTGCCCCTTACTGGCACAGTGTATGGCTTCTGACTTCAACTCCTCAGGCTGCTCCACCACAGTGAACTTTCTGCCCATGCAGCACTTCTGAGGGATCTGTCACTTAGTTCATCTCAGCCTGTGGCTGACCACCTCCATCCCTACCCCTGGAGCAGCTCAGTTATGGTGGAGTGCTATGCACTTTGTGTATCTGATGAGAAGCAGAACAAAGAATGAGCATCCAAAACACAGGTTGGCTAGAGGGACAGGGCCCTGAAAAGCACATAAACAGTTGCTAGAACAGGACAGTTTTGTTAGAGCAGGAATTTGCTATGGCATGGATCACATTAACTAAAGAGATCCTTGATCGCCTTTTCCCTTCCTTTCCCCCCATGCTTGCAATTGCAGAACTTCCTTCAGGCAATGGAAGCAATTTACTTGCTTAAGTAACATTAGGAAAGTATTTAACGTATATTTAACAGTGTCACTGTGCAATTTAGCAGCTGGAAACAAGGAGCAAATCAGCACCATGTGACATACCAGCTCTTAATGGGCCATCCACAAGTGCTCCACGGAGTGTAGTATAAGAATCAGTGTCTTATTCCATGTTTTAAAGAAATCCATTCTAATAAAGTACTCTCTCTCTTCCATACATCCCTCCAAATCCAGAGGGACGTGTGTTTCACATCACAAGCAATATAGGCAGAAGATGTGTTACCACTAATGGAGTGGAGCTCTGGGAAGGACAGCAGCAGCTGTGTAAAAACACACAGTCATATTGCACAGTGCTGGAGTGGGGAATGAAGAGAAATATGGCATCGGGTGGTAACTCTGGAAAGAATTTAGATAAGCAGAAGGAATCTGGAAAAGCAGAATGTGATCATCCACACTAAAATTTAATTAAACCTCCAGAGCTTCTGCTGTCTTACAAAAAGTGTCATGGTATAGCCAGCAGTCACAAGCAGTTGCTGTTCTTCTTGGCAATGTACAAACACACAACATGAAGTAATTTGTAACCTGAGGAGTTAATGGCTTAATGCCCCCAATTAGGGTGTCGGGAAGGAAAGTGGAGTAGAGACAGGTGTGGAGAGGTGGGTTGGGAGGAGAGAAGTGCCTGTGTGGTTAACTGATGGCTCTGGCCTTACACGGGCTGTCTGCAAAGCTTCAAATGCAAAGGTGTGTGCATGTTCGCAGGGAGAGTTTCCTTGAAAATGGGCTTGTGAAGGATGAGCTACAACAGGGAGGAAAGGGATGGTCAGGAGATGTTGGAGAGCAAACATGCGTATTCAAAGTGTAGGTTTCTGTGATTTTGAAGGTAGAAGTCACCTGAAAACAACATATGAAGGCAATGGTCCTAAGACTGCTGAACTGTATCCCAAGAAAAGGATCAGAAACAGGCCAAAGGGTGGGAGGCAGGACTCCAGTGTCTCAGCCACAATGAACTGGAGATGAATAGAGATCTCCAGTCCCACATCCACTTGCTTCTAATCTCCTTTAAATGTTCCACTTCATAGACAGGTTATACCCTATAACACCATGCTAAAGCACTGGTAGCTCCAGGATTTTGCTTTTCTTGGAGGATTGCTGCTAAAGCTGGGGCAAATGTGCTA
The DNA here is from genome assembly GCA_023055505.1 of Callipepla californica brunnescens. Classification (NCBI taxonomy): domain Eukaryota; kingdom Metazoa; phylum Chordata; class Aves; order Galliformes; family Odontophoridae; genus Callipepla; species Callipepla californica. The sequence goes on from JALIRH010000010.1 coordinate 3,274,588, forward strand.
TGAAGTTAAAATATCTGAGGTTGAAAACCTGGCCCTGACTAAAGCCAGTTGTAGAGCTTTATTAGACTTCAGGTTTCACCACTGGATCTTTTATGAGCCATTTTCAACTTCTGTGGCATTTTTAACTGATTATTTTGCAGTTGGTTTCTGAGCATCTTTTTCGTGCAGGAATGTCACATGAATTCATTCTTAATTGAACCATATGCTTCTAATTTTCTAAATCCAAACAAGTCTAAAACTTGAGTAGCCAAGATAGTATCTTAAATATTATTATTGAAGATCCAGTTTCCAAGTTTTAAATTCCCTTGCAGAAGTAAAATGCAGCAGTTATTTGTTTAAAAATAGGAATAAAAATACACCACACTTAACAGAAAGGTGCGTTTGCTGAATTGTGCTATTTTTCCAAAGACAGTTGTTTTTAACTCTGGTTATTTAAACTGCATTTGATCCCAGAGGATGTAAAGATGACTAGACACCATAGTAACTTGATTTCTGAAAGGTACAGCTGCTTGCCAAAGTACATTTGAAAAGACTGCAATTCATCAGGAATATTGTTAAATACTGTGGTCTTTCTTTTTGTCTCCTGAACAATCTGAAACATGTCTGTGGTGATTAAGAACATTCACGCTCCTACCGCATGGCAGACATAGAAAATTATAATTTATATTCTCATTTGAAATTAAGTTTTAGTGGAAAATGCCTATCAGTCTTACTTAGGGAAAAGAAAGATTTTTTTTTCTACAGCTTTAGAACTGTAACAATATGCAGATATGTCTCATTTCTTATTCTAGGAAAACAGAGCTTAAAATGTAGAAGGTATTTTGAATTTACAGACTCTGAAAGAATAAGCTCATGGCTTATTTTGTGTCAGTAATGAACAGAAAAAATCATTTCTCATACTTGTATTTGGCACTTATTTTGTATTTTCTGCAATTAAAGAGGGGTTATAGTCAAAGTGACTCTAAAAATGACACATTTATCCTCTCGCAGAGGCTCCTGTAGCAAATTTCCTCTGATTATAAATCAAGAGATGATTTCTCTGGCTGTCAGCACCGCAAATTCATCCTGGGATCTCAAACTGCAAGCTGCATTCTTTATGCTTATTACAACATCACTCATAACAAAGGCCCAGAATATGGATGTGATTGACTATGCAAGACTCGGAGTACAATCCAGCTCTCTCCCCTGCAGCATATCTGGGGGCATACCAGCACGTGGCAATGTGCCCATATGCTCAGCTGCTCTGTTCCTCCATGGGCATCCCAGTGTGGCCACTCATGGGGACTTCACAGCCAGGATAAGCTAACTGGGTTGGGCAGCACCAAAGGCACACAAACATCTGCTGAATGAGCTGGGTGGCAATGCACCCTATTCTGCAAAACACAGAGCTTCATCAAAATACTCGCAAGTAGGGGGCTTTTGCCTAGAACCACAGAAACACAGAATTGTAGGGGTTAGAAGGGACCTCTAGAGATTATCAAGTCCAACCCCCCTGTCAAAGCAGACTCCATGGACCAGGTTGTACAGGTAGGCAAAATCAGAATCCGAATCAGCGGCAAAAATGGATTAATTCTCAGATAGCAAACTGAAAGTTGGAACTGCTGCAGACCTGGCATCTTCTGCACTCCCATGAACCTACTACAGATAAAGGGATAACCTTATATCTGAGGCTTGGTGGCACTGTCATCCTTGCAGGCTTTTGTCATTGCTTACACAGCTCTGCCCTCAGGCATGGGAGTCAGACCCCAGAGACTAGGGATGTAGACCGCCTACAGGGTTTCCCTAAATTTCGGTTCATAGAGCAGTGAACTCAAACTGACAAGTTAAAAGAGACCATCAACACCATTGTGTGAGGCTTGTTTATCACCAGCTCCAGGTATGGGAGCCATTTAGCTTTACATTATATGTAGCAATTCAGAGTGCTGCTATCTCCCTAGCCCTCTGAGACATCTTGAAGCTAATTATGCTCATTCATTAAGTACATACTACCAGGAATGTCTCCTTCGTGCAGGAGCAAGGGTTGTACAAACTTAGCTGGCATGTGAAGTACAAAAATGGTTATTGTTGTAGTGCTGGCACGAAAGAGAGATGTTAACCTGCATAAGGACTCAATAATAAATGAAACATTTGACAGAGAAGAATGAATTGGCGATGGTCTTCCATCTTTCTAAGAAACCGACAGTGTATCCTACAGCCGTGGGGTCTACAAGCTGACAGTTACAAAGAGGTTTTGTGAGCAAACTAATATAGACTGTGTCAGCCTGCCATTAATTCTGGAGCTCTTTTTCTGGGCAGTTTGTAAAATCTAATCAATGGAGCATTTTTAAAAATCTATGAAAATTGTAAGCCTGTAATTGTGCCTTCCTAAAATAATAACAGAAAATCTGGCAAGGAAAAGTGAAAGCTACACAAAGTGCCTTTCTTGCTGGCTGCTGCTGGAATGTGCCTTGCAAGCACAAGTTTTTCCCATTACACAATAGTCTCATGCAGAATGTTCAGTGATATAATGCAATGAGTAGAAACTGGAAACTTCAGATCTACTTTTTCTGCTCGATTCCCATGATATGTATAACGTTAACTTAAAGTTAACATCATGACTGGCTTTCCCCTTGCCTTTTCCCAGCATAGTTTAACTGTTTATTTACATATTTGCCTTTTATCTCAAATCATATGACAGGCTCTACACATCTGAAGATGGGCTGGTTCCAGCCTCCCATGCTTGAACTGCCTCTTGAACTTTCTCTGATTACATCATTATACATAATGATACGTTATTAGTGCCATCAAGGCATGCAGAGTTGGTCACAGTGCTTAGACTCTAAATCTGACAGAAGCAAAGAAGAGGGCAATAGTTTAAATAAAGGGGGAAGTAGAGATGACATTGAGGAGGAAATTGATTGCAGAAAGCTTTATGAAATGAGCACTTACATGAAAGAGGGTTCTGAAGGAAAAAAAAAAAAAGGCTTTTGGACTGGAAGTTGAGGCTGTTCCAAAATGAGGCCCCTATACTAGAAAAAGATTCTGTTTAGGATAGTGTGTAAGTATGAAACCAGACATTTGCTGGATTGCTGCACATAGACCTCATGGAGACTTGCGTAGGAAGATGGGATGGGATAGAAGGATCAATAGGAGTGTAAGTAGAAGAGAGCAAGGAGGCTTCACAGCTTGTGTTCAACAGGGCCAAAGCCAGCCAAGTAATGAAAGGCAGAAAGGGGAGATTAGGAATTGCCAGAACAGAGGTGGAGAAAAAAAATGGCTGTCTCAGTGAGAACTTGCTCAGAGAGGTGATCTCCTCTACTGTATAAACTGTATATTATGCTGAAGAGGGGGCAGATGAATTTCTTCTCTTGAAGGCTTCGGTGTCACTTCTTGGAGATCTGCCAAAAAAAAAAAATAATAATAATTTAACAAAAATCTTTTCCATTGTCACTGATTTTAAACTACTTACTTCCTTAAATAAAAGGCTTATTTCTTACACCAGTTTATATAGCATGGATTTGAATGTGAACCTTTTGCAGTCCAGAGTGTTGTCCTAACCACTGCTTAAAAAAAGAGAGTGATAGCAGCAGTTCTCTTCACCTACAGACAAGAATACAACTGTTTTAAGAGATCTTGCAAACCCAAAGCCTTGCATTTGATTTTGCATGTTTCTGCTAAAATGAATTGGAGCTTTTCAGTCAGTTTTATTGTATCGTATGGATACACAAACAAGAGGAACAAAACTTAGAGAGAAAAACATCAGGTGAAAGACAGCAGTGGGAGTGGGAACAAAGGAGTTGAGAACAGAAATCACCTGTTGGGTGTACAGTAATTTAAGATGAAAGAGACAATCTGTTCATTGCCATACGTTTATGGTTCGACAGTGTTTGACAGAGGGTGAATGTGCATCTGTCTTACTAGCATTAGCTGTTATATTTTTTTCTGTCTTGTGACTGCTAAGTAATATGAAGTTTATTTGATTTTTAGATAGATGGATGATCTAGAAGTGGAGTGTAGGCTGTGGACTGCCCACAGGACTCTCAGTGGTGTCCTCAATATTCTTGACATGTAAAAGATCATGCCTGCTTCAAGGGCACCATAGCATAAAGATGCAGGAAAAAAGCTTCTGAATACAGTCTTTACTCTCCAGAAGAAAAAAAAAGAAAGAAAACAAACAAACAAACATAATTACAGCATTTAAATCAGCCTTTCATTTGACTGAGATGGAGCACAGCGAGAGAAAAATCTTTCTCCCAGTTTCTGGCCCAGTCAAAATATATTGCCCACGGGTGTATGGTTCCTGTAGAATATCTTTTCTAAAATTTCTCAATATATAGCTACGTGGTTGAATATTTAATATGGCAGATTAGTTTATCTGAATATGCTACTGAATAAATGTAATTAGGGGATAGTCTCTCAGTAAAAATCAGTAAAGTTGGTTTTGACACACAGCTGGGTAGTGGCATCTTCAGCTGTTGTTGCTGCACTGCAGGAATGGTTGGCTGTGCATGCCTAACTGTGCCCATGCTGAAAGAGCATGAACTTGCCTAAGTGGTGCAAAGCCCTGCAACCCAGTGCACATCTGTTTCAGTTCAATCTACCATCCTGTACACAGATCCCTCATAGATGGCAACCTCTAACACTGTTGTTTAACTTCTTCATCCTTTCTACTTAGGAACGATCTTGTAATAAACTTACCCCGAAAAACAGAAGTTGTCTCGGTAACAGTGGGAGGTAGAACAGAGTTAAACAAAAGTAACAGTGTGATTGTGAATAAACTATTAGTGGAGGTGTGAGTTACTGCATCTTTGCCTGCGTTAGTTGAATCATCCGGCTTGCTTAAAATAAAACAGCTATTTATTTCAGACTGTATCTTACAGCTACCTTGGCTGTCAGAATTCATACATAAAAATATCCTTTCTTCCAGAGAGAGCCATTCATCACTAAACCAGTAAATACTACTCACTCCATTGATTATACTGTGATTATATTTTCTCTTTAAATGGCTGTTAGAATTGGGTATAAATGACCCATTTGTTTCTACTATAGATAGTCTCTGTCTTTAAATGCTCCATTGTTTTGAATTAGTCATTGCAGTTTGCACAGCTGAAGTGCCAAATGCCATGAATTTCTGGGTGAAGTCTGGGAGCTGTGTCTCAGCCTTTACTCTTGGGCACTCTGGAGAACATCCAGATGGCTTTACAAAGAGCTTGAAAGGTACTACTGCAATCCCTTGCACAGAGCTGCAACTTGAATTTCTAGGGCACCAGAATTAATGAAATAAATCTCCACAAGAAAAAGGCTTCAGCTCAAGGCAAAATAATTTTATCAAGCAAATTAGGTACATGTTGGGAGACCTGAGTCCCAGCCAAGGATTTTTCCTCCCTTCCTTTCTTTCAGCATCTCACAAGCTGTCAGCTGAGTGTGGTGATACCCCACATGATGTGTATTAAAATGTGGATGTGGTAGTAACAGGCCTCATTCACCTAGTGGTTCCAGTCCTGGCACTAGCTCTAGATGTAAGCTACCAGGCAAAGAACTGCCTATAAACATTCTGCAGCCCATGCGCATTATCAACCTACAGACAACCCGGCATGTGGCTAATTAATTAGGGTGAATCCCAATTAATTAAGGGGCATCCTTGGTGATTCTATCCAGAGCCAGCTCAGATGGAGCCTGGTGTAGCAGTGCTGGTGCAGCCCAAGACCTGAGCCTGCAGCCTGCACTGGCAGCAGGTGAGGAGTCACTGAAGTACCATAAGGAGTGATCCTAAGTGCACTATGTGGGCTTTTTTCCATTTCCTGAGTATCCCTGCAGAGCAGCATGCCTGGCACAAAGCCTGGCATGTTCAGTGGCCACCTCTGTTCTTTCAAGACCTGTATATATTTTCCTCTTCTGCTGTTCTGACAGTACAAAGCTCTCCCAGCAGCCAGCTGAAGTTTCACGGAGTCTTTTGAGGATGCGTTCAATATCCTGTGGACCAGCAGGAGACTGTCCAGCTGCAGGTAGCCTTAGAGACCTCGCTGCACACCAGCATTCCTATCACTGTACTCATCTGCAGCACAGAGGCTGCTGACAGAGCTGCAGCTTGCCTTGCAAATGACAAGTTTGTGGAGGTAGAGGTTATTCAGGCCACAGAAGAGTAGGAAACCATCCTCCAGCTTCACATCCTTCCTTTAGATCTACCTCAAAGACATTTCTTAGACTCATTGCTGTGTGAGAAGGCAATTTTACAAGGCTATCTTTGGAAATACTAGTTTTTCAGTCCTATAGAGGGAGAGGAAATGTGTAACAGTTTCTGAATGTCCAAGCTCTTACCTGATATATGTCAATGTGTGTGAACATTAGCCCAGTCGTCACCTCAAAAATGCAGTATGCTATAGGTTACCTGGTGAGCATGTTTGAAGCAGATTCAATGGCTCTTTGTGAACTGTGATCTATGCCTTTTTATTAAAAAACAAACACGCTCTGTGTTCTATTATAGATAGGTTACGTCATGACTGTAAGTGAAAAAAGAAAATTGAGCTTAAAATAAAATCTACAAAGATGCAAGAAAAACATTAAATGAGATAATCTGAGTCTCTGAAGCCATAGTGAGAACTGCTTATCCATTATCTTTAAATTTGGAACCACCTGTTCTTCATAACCGTCTGTTTGAATGAATGAGGAACTCTGAGTTTAATTAAGTTGCGTGTGTGGGTGGAACAGGCTACCCAACAGCAGTGAGATTATTAATGGACATCTATATTGAAGTTCTTTGCATTTTTGAAAGGCTAATTACAATGTAAATTTAGGTTTAAATTATTGCTTGGCTCTGAGAAGAGAGTTTTCATTTATTATTAGCGTGGGTATTTATTTATTTATTTATTTATTTTCCGAGCCCAAGAAAACGTTTGTTTGAATGTATAAGAACTCCAGTCTCTTATTTTTCCCCAGTTTACAGTTTTTATTCATTGTTCAATGCACTTAAAATATGCCCCAATCTTCAGTTTCATTATTTTTATAACTTTTCATTTTATTTCTGCCCTGAAACATTCTAAGGTTTTGAGGAAATGAAAGGCTAGCTTTTTGAAAATAAGGCCTGAAGCTGAAATCTGAGAACGTGCCCTAAGAAAGTAGCACACTGACTTCCTGCTACTTTAGTGTTTTACATGCTAGTTTATTACAAGTAGCTGGCAACATTTGTAGCATAAATTCAGATGTGCTGGATCGATGCTAGACCATGTTCTGTGGTAATGAACCCAGAATAATTCAGATCTCCAATTCTTTTGTTTGTTGTTTGGCTCTTATCTCAGCTCTCATGGTGAATAATGGGTTTGAAAGTAGCAACAGCATCCTGAGCCCTGCAGTCCAGTAGCTCTCTACCTACACTGCTGTCAGTAGCTCAAACGTAGCTTGCCACTGATACCCACAGGGAAATAAGCTCATGTGCAGACAAGCCTGAGGTGTGTCCAGCCCTTCTTGTGGCCCTGCTGTTCAAACAACAGGAGTGTCTTCTACAGTAGGCATGGTGTGCTACACAGTGCAGGTGGAGGGAGCAGAGAGCCACTGACCTAGCACACCCAGGAAGATGCTACTTGACCTGCTTCTGCAGTTGGCTGAACATCAGCAGCATGTTAATTCAGTATTTCGTGCATTATGGTTTATTAGACGTAAGGAGTGAGCTGCAGCCTGCCTGCCATTGGCTGTAGGGTCATTCTGGGGCTAGTAGGAAGTAGGAACATCTGATTCCACACAGACTGCATTAAAGACCTATCTGCTCTGGCAGTGATGGATAAGCTGAAGTTTACAGCTGGGAGCAACAGGAAAAGATACAGTATCTGGTCACATCTGAAAGACCCGCAGAGCATGTTAACTCAATTGTATGCAATAAGCACTTCATTTTACATCGCCAGCAATAGAATTCAATTAAAATCTATTAGCATAGTAACCATACAAGTGTTCCCAAAGTGCAATGAAGGTATAACATGTCTACACAGGACTAGAAGGGGACTAATTTGACAATTTTGATCATTCCTGATCCATCCTTATTCAGTAGAGAACAGTGTTGTGCCCTGTGATATTTTTTCTTTACCTTTTTCTAAAGTTAGAACTACCTCAGAGAGACTTCTGGGGCTTATGTCCATAATCTGCCTTAAGGTTCTCTTGAAAGAAAGGAAACACTATAAAGCTCTTGTAATGAAAGTTGCACGTTTTGTGTATTGCTGGGTAACGTACCCACAGCAGGAGTTGTTTGACTGTGTGGGAGGTCAGATTAGGTATTTGTTAAAGTTTTCTTGGCCTTATACTCACTGAATCTCCACAGATTCTTCTCAGAACATTGAAAATCAAACAGTTCCATGAATTAGAGTCAATTCCTACCTTCTCTAGTAGTCCATGAAGCAAAATTCTCTCGGTTATTGAGGATGAAGCTGAAGTACTGTGCCTCCAGAATAATTGCTACTGTATACATGTTGGCCACATTTTGGTTCCTTCAGCCGCTTGCCCTCAAGGGCAAGAGCTGCTGGTCTAACCCTGGGATCTGCCTGTACTCAGGCAGAGGAGAAGACTGGAAAGAAGTGGATACAAGATATCTCTAAATGCCAGTAACAGTTGGATGGTTAAAAGCTTAAACAAAACTGTTGCAAAAATAGCCTAACAGATGAACACCATGACCAGTTCAGGTGGGATTATTATTACCGTTGTTGTTGTTACTTTGCTTGGCTGATAGGGGACTCTCACTTTGTCATAAATAGGATAAACAGCTACACAAATGGAAACACTTCTGCAGACAAAGCTCTGGGCAGGGCCATTTTGGTGAAGGGGAGATGCTTTGCATCGTGCTCCTGATCAACTTCTTCATGAGTTGCTGTGATGAAATCTTCCTGTATAAAAATATGAAATGATATTCATGTTTATTTTATTCCATAGTCCAGCTAAGGGCGTGTTCTTTGGAATGGCAGAAAACAGTATGACATTTCTGTTTTAACTATTTTTTCCATAAAGTGTATGTTGCCTGTTTTTCATATGTACAGTGCGGTTTCTTTCCTTGCTCTGTAGCTGTGCAAATGCTCCCTTCTGTGTTATTAAAACTGAGAAAGAGTGCCTCTAGGTGAAAAGAGACTTATTACCATGTTGGGTCTTGCTCTCAGGAACAGATCCTGGTTTATGTGTTACATTTTAGGAATGACATTAACTCAAATTTCCATACTAGAATGAGGAGGTGCATGTAAATTAAGGAAAATAACCGTACTTTAACAAAATAATGCTAGTTCGTTCTATCTACATTTTCTTTGAAGCAAAAATAGCAGTAATATTAAATTATTGCAAACCTACATGTTAATACAATCTGTTCTCTGACTGCATTATTTTGGAGAGAATTATTAAAGGAGTGATTGTTTTTATTCTACACTGAGTTCATCTAACTTCATGGTCAAGCAGCTCAGTTCAGTAAGATGCCATAGTTTATTTAGGAACAGATCTACAGACTAACTTTGCAGTCCTAAGTCTAAGACCTGACCACAGATACATCAAAGTATACCAGTTCTTCACAGCTGTGCCTGAGATAAATATTTGGGGTTAGAGAAGAAAGGAACTGCTTTATTACATGCATGGCACTAAAAGGCCATGTATCACATTCTTTAGTGCTTTTACATTTGATGTTTTTATTTGATTATCTTGTTGTGGGGTGCAGTCAGATGAATATGTTTTCAATTTTGAAATGAATTGCTTCAATCTGAGATGGATTTTGCAAGCTTCTTGGCATCAATAAGCATAAGTGATTGTGTTTTTGAACCCAAGACTCATGAGGACAGCCATAACACATCATGCCTCCCTCTCCACGCGTCCCCTGGGTCTGTGTGTGGAGTAGTCTGAGTTAGCCAAAAGATGCATGTGGAAAAGTGGCTTTGTTTGGAATAAATGTGCGAAGAGGCACATGAACTCAGGGCTTGTTCCTCTAGGCGAATACTTTCAGACTTAGTTACATACTCTCATTCACATATTTTAGTCTCTGAATCTAATCCAATTTTCCAAAGAAGATACAGCATTCTCAGCAACTCTGTAGCCATGACAAAGAATCAGGATGCTGATTTTGACAGTTAAATTTGCACCTGTGAATTTATCGGAACTCTGTTACTGTAGAAAATGATGAGTTCAAAAAATGTCTTCTGATTAGTGTCACAGGAGTAATTGATTTTTTTTTCATTTCTAAAATTGGTTTAGACGAGACTTATTGTCCTGCTGAACAAAATTACATTCCCTTCCCCCAATTTTTTTCTTAGTTCAATTAAAAAAAAAAGTCTGTAAAAGCAGAGACAAAAATTGAGTTTCAGAAAAGTGAGGATGCAGTGGTGTTATTTCCTTGTTCAGTAGCTCAGTGTCTAAGAACACTTCTGTGAATGTCAAGAGTAGAGTTAATATCCTTGTTAGGAAGTGGAAAACCCAAAGCAGGGAACTCTTCGAACTGACAGTGGAGCACTAAGCATCATGAGCTCAGGCTCTTCTGAGAGAGGTTGCAGCTCTTCATTGTACCTGGGGCTGCTGCAGTGTTTCATGCAGTAGCACACAGGCTCTGCGTTAGAGCACATGCCCACCACTTGAGCTGCCTGGGCTTTGGCTCTTGCACCAGAGAGCATTTGTTCAACTGAATATAATAAAAGTTATCACTATGAAAAGAACTTGTCATACAAATTATCTCCTCTGGTGGCAGTTCCTTCCTTGGAGTGTGGGACTTGCAGTGTCTGAACACTGCTGGCAAAGAAGGGAATATATTCTGCGTTATTTACAGCATTTGAAAAAATGGGGGACAAAACTGGATCCTTTCCTTGTCCTGACATGCCCTTCTCTTCCTCCGTTTTCATCAAGAATTATTTGTGGCACAAATAATGTTAACATGCAAAACTAAAAAAATCATGTTAACTTGCAAAACTAAAAATAAACGGATGTTGCAAAGGTGAAATTACACTTTCAGCTACTTTACAGTTTGTTAGCAAAGTTGTTAATACCTGCTGTTCTGATATTCTGCTGCTCCTTTCTTCACTTGGCTAACAGACCACCCCTTTTGCCAAAACACACCCTGCCACCACTTGTCACGCCAGTGGATATCTACTCAGTATCTCAGTATGCCCTTGGAAAGATGAGATGTGGGTACAGCAATATTTTGGCTTGAATATTAGATGTTTAGATTTTCACTTGTGCTGTTCTAGGGAATGTGTAAAGGCTCCTACCCACAACTCAAAATAGTTAAGAAATGGCATGAAGCCATATGAGAATTCTAATTAAAGTATTGTAAGAAAGACTTTGGAGCCCAGCAGTATCGCTTTGTTGCAAGTCCATGTGTAACAGTGGAAAATGGTCAGAATGAATATGAGGCAAGAGGAAGAACTGAATAGAATAAACTGAATGCTAAGTATCCAGATTCCACTTTGCGATTACATTAAGGCAACAGCATCAAGCTAACCCTCCTCGAGTTCTTCTAGTTGACTTCAGTCTGGTGCTGTTGCATATAACTGTGGGAAGTGGCAAAGCTGAGGGCTCCATGAGGAGCTGCTGCCACACAAATAAGATGCTGAGCTGTCCCTTCATCCTGCCACTGTCAGGGGGAAAAGTCACACCAGACCCCGGCCAAAGCCTGCAATATTGCATATTTGCAGCAATTTCAGGGATTTTGAAAATAATTTTGAAATAATAATAGCAAAAAACAAACAAACAAACAAACAAACAACCCTGGCTATGTCAGATTTAAATTTTAAAAGTCTAAGCAGCAACCAAAAAAATCCCTAGACGCATTTGCACCTTGTTGACAAGTCTTGTGTGGAATGAACAGCTACTTCAAATGCAGACAGTCATTCCCCTTCAGTAACAAAAATGTTTGATGTGGCCCTGATCTGAGAAAACCATTAAGCCCATCCTTAACTATGTGCATAACAATCTTTAACAAAGAGGCTTTCTGAATCTGGGTCATTTACGGAGATATGTCTAACTGGAATTACTTAAGTGCATTGTCAAATCCAGTGCTTGCAGGAACTGAGTGAGCTGAGATACACGTACATATAGAGCTGCTCTAGCAGCAGAGGTGAGAGTATGAGCCAACCTTTGTTCAGCAGAGCAGTAGGCAGCAATACTGCCGCTGAAGTACTGTCCACATCGTCAGCCTGAAAGAAAGGCAGAGCACTGCCACATTGCATAAAATACGTATGTGTACGCAGGGCCACTTACTTGGTAAGGAAGCCAGAGCCAGCCGTTCTGCTCTCTCTGCACAAGCTATTCATTTCAGTTAGGTATTTTCTCCTTGAATAAGCAGGACAAAAGGGATGCGATATGCTGAATCATTTAGGGAAAAAATCATGCTGTCAAGTGGATTATCATCAGCTAAGCAAGGCCCTGGAGGCCAGAACCATAGCCTTTAAATTATATATGCTGAATACCTGAGCTTTTACGGCGTTGTTGAGGCAAAGCCTGTACAATGTGTTGCAGCGATATTAAAGAAAACATGAAAGCAAAGTTATGTCACAGCTGGTATTAGCCCAGTGATTCCAGCTTATCCTTGGGAACAGCAGGTGTCCTAGGCACACCGAGTCCCTCACAGTGGGGAGGAGGAGGTGCTCAGTGTTGTTTTGTAACTGTTGGCAGAGATGCCTGTGGGGTCACTCAGCCGCTCAGACAGTGAAGCATACAACAGCAGGGTATGGGAAGTGCAGAGCCCCTGGAAGGATGCACACCATGCCTGAGAGGCAACAGATGCGCTCTCCAGAGGTGGGTGTCACTCTTGCCTGTGCTGCTCACTTTTCTGTTTACCATCTACAGTTTAATTCCAATGTTACTGTCAGAGCTACCTGTACCTGTAAGCAGATGGTTGTCTTTCTGGCTAATTTCTCCTTGCAGGAGGTGTTTACAGCCAAGTCTCAAGTAGAAATGTCTCTGTTTGGCTTAGCACCTGACATTGGCTGGGTTACTTCAAGTCTGAGTACAATACTAGCAAAATTGCACAAGTCACTTTCTTATTGGAAATTGCCCCCTGCAACTGTGCTTCACTCACAGCAATTATATCACGGGCCAGCTTCTCCCTGCTGAACCGCACCATTCCAACTCAAAACTTTCATTATTAAATTAGCAGTCTCTGACCTAGGCAGTTTTAGAGGAATGGGGATATGAGATACAGGCGTGCAAATCTGGAAAAATGCTCTAGCTAGAATCATGCACATGAGTCTGACATGCCTGGGCTTCCAGCTCACAGGTAGTGGCATCACGGCTTGTACAGTAACAGCCCCAGCAGTCTGTCCCAGGGCTGCAGTATGAGCTGCGCCCTTACTCTGAGCAGTAGCGTGACTGACTCTACTGATTTTGATGAGAACTTTGACAGACTATGGGTGTTGAAGGACAGCCAGATTTGGCTGTTAATCTTCAGAACTGCTTCTTTCTGCTTGGCTGAACATATGCCTAAAGCTTGTTGTCCCATGTGTGAAGGATTTAGGAACTGTCAATATCTCAGCTGATGTATGTAGTACTAAACACAGAGGGAGCAAGTTGGACATTTGAGTCTCTCCTGCTGAGCTGCAGTGTTGATGCTGGGTTGTCACCATCTTCTTCTGCCCCCACACTAGAGCCTATTGCTCTAGGAACACAAGCTGCAATGCTCCAGGGCAACCTCTTTGTCACCGACGCTGTAGCTCTGCACTCAAAGGCCAGCTGAGAGGCGAGGTGCTTGCAGCGAGCGCCTGCTTGTTATTCCATCTGCAGCCTGTGCTGTGTGGATGTGCTGGGCCCTGCTGGAGGTGGCCGTCTGAGACCTCACAAGTGGGCAGTGGCCTGGGGCCTCACAGCGTGCTCACTGCTCCTGGAAGAAAACCTTGATGAATCCAAAGACAGGGCAGCCTGCACGGAGGGAGGGAGGGGTTCTTTGGGAACTGTTTCCTGCGTCGGTCCTTGTACATGTACCATGGGTGCCCTGTTAAGGCAAGAAGGAGTCATTTCTCCAACACTCTGGTGCTCAGGTTGCAATGGCTTCTGCAGGATGCCTGGAAAGACTGCACAGTGCTGTGGCTGAACTAACATTCATTTAAAGCAAATAAGACCATTTGGGGACAGGAGTGGAGGAGATCTGTTTTATTTCGTTTTTCAAGGATTTTCTGGCATCTTTGTCACGCATGTAGCTAACAAAGCAATTTCTGGTCACGTTGCTTCAAGACAGCACGGAAGATTAATGCTTGGAATATGCTAAGCTCTTGAAAAAATGTAAAGATAGTATCTGAAAAGTAATTCAACATGTCCCCAGAGCTCTTAATCACAAGGGATGACATCGTAATCTTGAGGGAAATGTAGGCCTGACACTGGCAGCCTCTCAGCAGCAGAAGTGTGCTGCAGTGAAGATGGCACAGAACTAGGGCTGAGGCTGGGAGAGGACCACTTATCCACCAAGAAGCAGCAAAGCCATTGGCACATGAAAGGAAGCTGTTTTGGCTGACACAGCGGGGATCAGTAGGCTGCAGGATGCATTCCTCTTTGTTCCTCAGAAGTTTCACCATGACCCTAGGGCACATACATCTTGTTCCCACATCTGAGGGAACATTTGGGGAGGGCCAGAAGGGTCATAGGTCTGAGTCACAGGTTGGTGAAAGTACTGGAGGAAAGGATGCAAATTACCACTGCTGCTGGTGGTGTCCTGTGCTGCTGTTCCACAGTAAAAGCCTTTAGCTTTTACCTAGACATGCATAAATAGAGGAGGTTATTTACAAATCCCCACTTGGTGTACTGTGTCTGATTGTCTTGAAATAAATGTGTGGATTTAAAAAAGGAAAAAAAAAGAAAGAAAGAAAGAAAGAAAACTAAACTAGATAGACCCCACTCAAGTGAAAAAATACTAAAACTTCTACACTGGGCAAGATGATCACACGAGATAAAAAATGTGCTAAAATTCCTATTAAAGAAAAAAAAGAAATCTGCTATTTAGATGCTATGTCTTAATAGCATAGAAAAAACTCCTGAATTCATACATTTCTGGCCTTAATACTAGCAGGTCTTACTTGCTTGCCTCTTTAGAGAAAGCTGAAATGTTTGTATGTAAGTTGACTCCATCTGCTAGGCTGCACGCAGGGTATTAAGTTCCATGATGTGCAGATTTGCCCACTCACAGTTTTTTCTTAAGTTGAGCTTGCCAGCCAACGAGGGAGGAGTTTCCACAAGCTGTGAGATTAGGACCATAAAACTGACTAACTCAAGAAAGGAAAGTTACCTGGCAATATTTCAAATACACCCACCGGATCAGGTATACTATATAGCATCAATTGCAAAAGAATACCTCATTTTCAAAGCTATCCCTATGGTTTCATAAGCTTTTGCCTCCACCAGAAATACCAGAAGCAATAAAAGAAGACATGCTTCTAAATGCTATAATAGATCCAGAGGGAGCACAGATGGGGCAGATGATTACAGCACTGAACTCCCTGCTATGGAAATGGACATTTCTGAATAGAAGTTTCACTTCAGAATTTAACAATGAGGTTACACCTCCTGAGACTGCACAGTGCTGACCAATACAATTTTTTTTGCCATGGCTTTCTTTAGGAATTTCAATGAAATATCAAAATGGTAGCAGTACATTGCTTTCAGAGACTCTCTGGGCAGCAGGCCCCAAGTTATTCATGACCTCCGTGTGTCAGGACAGCTTGATGGCTGAGCTCCTCTTCCCAAGGACCTCTTGAGAGCAAAGCATCCTATGAGGAAAAGAGTTAAGAAGTCTGTTAAAACCTCATAGTGTTTCAATCACCAAACTGGAAATTCTTTATCACACAAAAGCAGCCAGATTTGAAATCTTCAAGTGGGTGGCTTTAAATTATTCAAAATGTTGTATTACAAATCCAGCTGAGTCAATTCTAATTTTAACAAAAAATTCTAAGGACCATAAATTATCTGCCTGGCATTACATGATTACCTCAAAAAATCTTAATGACTAAAAAATATGTTTCCCTCTAAAATTGTCAGATAAATTAGAAAAACCTGAATGATTCCCGTTGCATGTTTCAATTATTGCAGCAGACATTCAAAACCGAAAAAATCTCTCAGACAGGTTCTTTATCTTTAGTGTTTTACGGCACCCAAAATACAACACCCCTCTTGCAGTTCTTTTCATGTACCACTTCTAAATCAGTCATCATTACACTCAGTTTGTGTGCTTAAGCACTGCTCACCAGCAGCTTTTTTCTAGGCTAAAAAATGTTTGTTTGCAGTTGCCCTTGAGCTCCAGCCCGTGCCGTTGCCACGCTTAGCTTCCTATGCAGGAAGGCAGAGCATTAATACCCTGTTCAGGTAACATGGAGAGCACAGTGACACATAGGCATAATTAAATAATGTCATCAGTCTCTGAAGTATACTCCCTATGGTGATGCACCGCATGAGAAACCTCCTAATACGACACCTACAGGTTTCTTCCACAAAACTGATTTTACTGAAATGTATTCCATTAGGAGAGCTGAAGTTTAATGGGGAAATCATTATTTTATTATATTGGTATTTCACGGATAACCTGGTATGAAGCTTCTGCCTACTGGATCCTATTGCACTCTTTTCCAGCTCAATTAAAGAGCTGTCTCCTCCAGAGAGGGCCATGGCTCATAGGTACTGGCCAACCCCACCCAGCCCCAGCATCACGAGTGTTTTATGGGCCTCTGAATACGACACAGGTTTTGTATCTCAGAGGTTTCTCCCAGCTCTCTCCTCAGTTGTTAGGAGCTCTTGGAGTGAAGGCACCCAGAGTGGGACAACGTGATCCCAATTGGCCCTGTCTCTGGCAGGTCCATCCCATGGCTGTAGCCCTGAGTGCTTCTCCTGTCACACTGCTGTCTGCAGCCAGTAGCACCATGAATTCCCCATCTACTTGCACCTCTGCTTGCAGTGAGGCATGCTATGTTTTGCTGTTCCTCGCACCAGCTCCTCACCTCTCCATTACTCTGTGTTTGCCACTGAGCACTGCTCTCATGGCTATGGTATTCAGGCACCAAGCAATCCGGACAAGTCCAACCCCATTGGCTCACGCTGCTCCCGTTTGTGCCGGTTGCCTGGTAACAGCTGTTATAACTGGAGCTGCAAAATTTTCGGCAAAGAAAGATCCCTGTGCTCATAGCAGCCTCAACTTGGGCAGAGCCACACACAGGGCTGGAATTTTCCACGCGCTGTGGCTGTGCCAGCCCCATCTTCTGCTGTCAGGTTGGAAAGCACTAACAAAACCAGCCAGCACCTCCCGATGAGGCTGCCAAAACCATGAAGTGCCTGTACACCTCGATGCTGCTCGCTGTGCTCCCACCCATGTGAGTCGTTACCTGGGCCCATGGCTGGCTGCAAGCCTGGAGGAGTGCACTGCACCCGGAAGGCATTCCTGGCACTCACATGGCCACAGAGGGGTTCCTCTACCAATGCTTCCCACCTCGCAGAACCCTGTTTTTAAGCTAGAAGATGTTTACAGTTAAAGGCTGGGAGCCAAGGGACTCTGTGATTTAAGCCGCATTGAGCAGAGTAGGCAGAGTACATGGGGTGGGCACCTCTCACTGCCATCCATGTACACCTTATGGTGTAGCCCAGGAGCTGCCCCCCCAACACACACACACACACACACACCCTCTGCCTGCACGCCTTAGGAAATCAACACAATTTGTCTGCTGGAAGGGAAGTTCTGGTTCAGAATGCCAGGTTTGGGGCTCTGGGTGGCAGTGGGGCAGCAGTGCCTGGGCACAGCTCTGTTCATCGCCTCCCATGGCTCTAGAACAAAGCCCATCCACTGTGCTCCTACATTGCTCCCAGATTCTGCAGTGTCTTACTGCGAAGCTCTGGGCAGGGTGATGTTCAGCCCTTCGCCCAAAGCATCCAGAATCCTGCAAAAATGGACATTCATATGACCGTCAAATGCACTTCAAGGACAAAACAATAGCTGCTGCACGAAGCTGTGTGGATACAGATGAAAACCAAATTGTTAACCTTAAAATGAAGAACCCATAACATAGAAATCATGGTGAAAGGGAGAGAGATGTCACGGGCTGGCTGCAGTACCAATAACAAATTTCACGCTTTGTTGTGCTAATTGAAAAGCATATAAAAAACACCAACAACGTTATTTCATAGTATTAATAATGATTATTTAGTATTCAAAGTTATTTAATGATGAATCTAAAGACAAACAAAATTGGTACGAGTGAATCATAGTCTATTTTTAAAAATTCAAATGAGCTGTTGAAACAGCAAGCAAAAGAAATCAGCATGTGTTTGTTTGTTTGTTTGCTTTTCTCCTTATGGAATTAGTGGGTGTATTTTATACAGAAAACCTCACAGAGGACAAAAAGAGCATTTTGCCGTCCATTTAATACAAGTTCTGGAGGGGTGAGAAGCTGTTCTTGTGCCAGCAGGAAGGCTTCCACTCCATGCTTACAGGCACGTGCAGAGATAGCAGCAAAGAGCACTGTGTGTAGTTTAGCTGCTCAACTTCTTGGGTTGATGTCCTCGGCACAGGGAGAAGCCACTGAGGTTTTTGAGCCTCAAGGAAAACCAAATTTAGCTGCTTTGGGAAAGCAGCAGATACACTCTGGTGCTCCCTAAATTTCATCCAGAGTGGCTGGGCTGAGGCTTCTCCAAACCAGGCTTTTTGTCTGTGGGAGATGAAAGAAAATAAACTAGGGAGCATGGTGGGACTGAGTAGCACCAAAGGATATTTGCTTAAGTTGCCATGTTCCTTAATTATTTCATAAACATAATAGAAATAAATTACATGTAAAATTTTATTTTCGATCTCTATTGATCTCTGAAAACTGTGTAAACATGTTGGGGCAAAATAATTACAGCTGGAAAATATTATTTATTATTAAACAGTGTCTTATTTCAAATATCAGTATGATAGCCTCCGGCATTAGCTTTACAGTGATTGGAACCCTAAGTCCTTTTTCTTCTGCATCTCTTTAAGCAGATCCAGCTCCTGCTAAGCACTTAGCTTTCACCAAACAAATACAATCAAGGTTTATTTTCTGAAATCCCTTCAGCTGTGTGTTTGGCTAAAAAGAACGTTATTTGCACTTCACCCCCAAATTCCAGCTTCTCCTTTCATCATCCTGATTAAACGATAGCTAAAGGAAAATGCTGTTAAGCCTCAGACGTGAGATCTAATGACATGGATTTGTTTTGTGAGGCATTGCTGTTCTGTTCCCCTTTGTTTTTCTGCTCCCAGCTGTCGGTTTCATCCCCCGGCCGCCTGCAGTGCACAGTGCTCGGGCTGCTGCCTGCAGCCCCACAGCAGAGCGAGGTGGCAGCTCTGTCCTCAGGGACCTGCATCAGTCATTGGGAACCTCTTCAAAGGAGGTGTTGGAAGAGCCCACGACAGAGGCGGCTCCCACTCGAAGCAGTGACTTCAGTAGGAAACGATTTTCCTCCCGAGTAAAGATAACTTTGTTACTGGAACTCTGGGGAATGCTGGCAGTAGAAGTATTTCTGTCCTGGATCTGTTTATTTACAGCTGTGGGATTCTATAGCTGATGGGCTGCGTACTGCAAGGCCGCCGGGTGCCACAGCTCTATAGCCCTGGGTGTGCGGGCATCTGGCACGGAGCAGGGCAGAAAGCCGAACTGTGTCTTTAGGTCCCAGTAAAAAACCCTCGGGCACCCACCTGAGGTTTCTTCCTTTCGTCCATGCACATGCTCATGTGCTTTGCAGACGCCAGTTGTACTTAATAATCGGGAGAATCACAGTGCTGCCTCACAGCCACCCAATTAGTGAAGGGTTACTTACCAGTCCAGCTCAGAGCTGTCAAAACAGTATTCTTCCCCGCAGAGGGTTGTGGTGCTGCCTGTTAGCTCCGCGCTCACACGGGGACGGCGTTGGAGCTCGGGGCACTGCGCCAGGAGCTCCGAGAGCTGCAAATTCCTTTCCTGTTTGCCACACAGCCAAGCTGGGGCGGGCCGGGTTTGTTGTGTAGCTGGTGGGAAGCTGAGAAATCCCTCAGGAGGAAGAGTGTGAGAAAGTGGCTGCGGGTTCAGCACAAAGGCAGCAAGGTGTGACCAGAAGGTACGCGCGTGTATTAATGAGAGGGAAAGTTCGCGTCTGCCCCACATGTGAATTCCCACTGAAGTCAGTCTGAGACAGCCTAGAGGACAAGAATAGCTGAAAGCTGCTCGCAGATTAATTATTGCCAAAAAGCTGCATGAAGACTTTGGGTGGCTGCAGAGTTACGCAGCCGAAGTGTATCACAGAGCACATCCTATGAGAAGCAGATGAAGCTACAAGAAAGTGATAGCTGCACTACAGCAAAAAAAAACCAAACAAAAACACAAAAAAACCCAACCAACCAACCAACCAAACAAACAAAAAAACAACAAAAACCCAAAACCCTATTCAAAGACTGGTATAATGTATTTTTTCACTGCAGGGCAGGAGTGAAACTTTGAGCTATTGTTTAAAGAAAGAAACTCCAGCCCTCTGGGCTGTGGTAGGGAAGATAGTTTAAAAAAGATCATTAAAGCAAAATCCCTCTTGAAGACTTTGATGTCTATTGATGCAAGATGCTATTTGTTCTCCTACTGAAGACAGATCTGAAAGACTCCGCAATTACTAATAAATCGCTTGCAATATTGAGCAATTACCAACAATGCAATCATAAAACAGTGCAATAACTAAATAATTATACACTTGTTAGGAGAATACATTATTGGGCACCTTGGAAAGAAAGGGGAAGGAGGTGAGAATACAAAAGACAGGATATTGGATAGCGCACAAATAGCAACAAAATGCGCTTCGCTGCCAGAATGCTGAGTAGCTGCACATGCTTAGGGCCAAATCTCAGCCCTTGAGAAAATCAGTGAAAGTTTTAACTATTAGCAGGAAAATTCTTCATAGGAAAGTTGATCTGTCCTTGAAAACACTGAGTGTGATGGCTAGAAAAGGCCAATGGCAGCACACGGCCACCCTGGGCAGGCCCAGATGTGGGCTGGAGCTCAGCACTGTGCCAGGAAAGTGTGCTTGTGCTCCACACCCTGCACAGCCACAGGAAGGGAAGGGATCAGAGCACTTGAGCTCTGGGACAGAAAGGAGAAGGGGGAAAGAAAACAGTGGATGGGAACCTGAGGTTTCACTGAGAGAATCTGGTGGTGATGTCAGAGAGTACAAACACCGCTGTTGTTTAGATTTCACCCTCAGTGAATTTGGGATTGTTCCAGAAGCATCTGGAGAAAACATCTGCATGAATGAAGTGCCTCGTGGAAGGAAAGGTGTATGCTGGTTTTCAGGAGTCAGACCGATACGCTGTTGGCTCTGCTTGCTGTGTTTGGCCGCTGCCTTAGGTGTGAAAGCTGGAAGAGAGTGAAAAGGAATGAAAATTTTGAAATACTGATGGAAAATACTGTGAAGCGTCATAGAAACAGAAAGAACACTGTGTGCTGATACAAAGAGAGGAATCTCTGTTGTTGAGGAGGTCAAGAAATCATAGCTGGAGGATTTTAGATATGTGGAGGGATTAGGGACCATCTGGAAAAATGATCATGTGAGGGAGAGTCCATGTGAGGAGCTGAAGGTGCCTGGCATGCCTGACCCAGATAGCTTCATAGGCACTGTATGCAGAGCACAGTGCAATTAGTGGAATGCTCAGTAATCATTTTCATCAGCGATGGCAAAGAGTGAGGGAAAGAAACAGAACAAGAGCAGAACTGCTGGGTGAGGTAAGGCTCCAGGAACCGAGGGTTTGTGCTCCTTGCCTCTCAGAACAATGGAAGGGAGGGGAGGAAGGGCCATGCTTCATCTTCCTGCTGGCACTGCTTTTCAGCAAACCCTCTGTGGTAAGGAAGAGCCACTCACGCTTCTCCAGCTGCCAGGGAAAGTGCTGACAGCACCTCTGCACTGAGCCCTGTCCCTCCCCACAGTGCTGCTGGAGGATGATTTGTGGTCTCAGGGACTGTAACTTCCACTCCTTGAAGTCCCCCTGGCTGCTCTGACCTGGCAGCCATCATCTGTTCTGTGCTTAGAGCAAATCCTTCACCACTGGGGACCAAATGGGTAAAAACTTTCAGCATCTATAGCTCATATTACTGGACAGTATGAAATAGTCCATAAGGAAGAAAGGGA
Organism: Callipepla californica brunnescens; assembly: GCA_023055505.1. Classification (NCBI taxonomy): domain Eukaryota; kingdom Metazoa; phylum Chordata; class Aves; order Galliformes; family Odontophoridae; genus Callipepla; species Callipepla californica. The sequence goes on from JALIRH010000010.1 coordinate 3,296,632, forward strand.
GGAGGAGAAAGAAAGCAACAAGAAAACAGAACTGTCAAGAAATCTGTTTCAAAGACTGCGCCTTCATCTGTGATGTAAATGGTCCTTTCCTGACTTCTATGTTAAAATAGGCATTTTAAAATTGCGTATATTCATTAGAATTATATATGCTTGTCAGGTCACAGCAAATATAGATTTGCTGCTAGCAAGCCCAAACAATGGCTGCAAACAGAACGATAAATGAAACCCACGTACTAATAAAACAAAATGAAAGAGTCAGTGCCAGAAGCTGGAAGTACATAAAGCCTGGAAACGACATAGTATTAAATAGAAACCAGTGGCAGCCCTTGAAAACTTGATTTTTTCTTTCTCAGATAATCAAAGGCCATACTGTGCCTTTAGGCACAGCTCTGAGCAAGGAGAGACAAAAGCACTGCATTGCCACAGGAGCAGCCTCAGGGTGGGGAAAGCGGAGCATATCAGTGGGCGACTGTGTGCCAGCTCTGCAGCAGTGCTGGTGTGCTGGAACCAGCAGCTCTCCTCCAGGAGGAATGGGAATCTCCAGCCCCATGGTCAGGAAGGCTCTAAAGTGGATATTTAACCCATTCTGCTCTGTATCAGAACTAATTTCACAGGCCCTAGGATCTTAACCTGAATCTTCTTAGTCCGTGGTGTAACTAAAGGGCAGTACCTTCATTTTCCTCTCTAGTTCAAGAGCTGGATTCTTCCAGATGAAGTTTTTGTCCAAAATCCCAGTGAGAAAAATGTAAGCTTGACTGATTTTCAGGGCAGCCTGTGGGCTTCTGCATGACCTCAATGTGCTCTGCAGCCCTCACGTACACAGCGCTGCCCAGCAATGAGCAAGGTCACTGCGGAGGGGATGGCTCCTTCCACATCCCAAGTGGAGGCACAGAGCTGACATTATCACAGAGCTAATGAAGAGACCTCCAGCTTGTAGTTCAGCCTTACTTTGGAGCATCAGGGACCTCAGGGCTGGGCAGGCCTCCTCCCAGCTCACTGCCAGATACTTGCTGACACAAAGCGTCTGCAAAGTGCTGCAGGTTTCCATGCTGCCGTGAAGCAGAAGGGCCCCCTGCTCCCTCCTGGTGTTCTGGCACAGAGCCTGCCCCGGCCACATTGCACATGGATGGAACACACGTGAGGCCCCGAGAAAGTGACGTGCATGGCCTTAGCACTGGGCAGGAACTTCAGAACTGCCCTCCTCCCAAAACAAGGCTGAGATCAGAGTGAGAATGACATCAGCAGCCAAAGACAGAATTACAGTGTGTGGAAGATCTTTAAGATACGTGGGTAGAAATAAAAAATAAATCTGGGACTGTATCAACCTATGCTTGAAAGCCAGCTTCAGAAATCTTCTCTTTCTCTCTGTAAGACGCAGAGATCATACCACTGAGGTCCTTTCCACGCTTTGTGGCTGAGGAGCATTGCAGAGAAATCTCCAAACATGTAACTAACTATGGTACCTAAGCCTCCCCTGGGGCTCTATTCAGACATCCCCTGGTAATTCCCTTTGGATTTCTCTGAACATATCTTTGGTGTTTTTCAAGGGACTAATTTATATACCTGCCAAACTTTTATGAATGTTTAGACCTGTTTAGATGGAGCCATCTCCTGCCCACACTGTAAACAGAGCTTGTTATCAACAGCTCTTACACTTAATTAATTGTACACAACTCATTATCTGTCTGTAAGCAAAACATTCCATACAGCAGAGTGGGTTCAGCCTCCACTGCTCAGCTGTGTGCTCAGCAGTTTTGTATGGGGGCATATCCATGCTGACAGGTAGCAGGGCACTGGTGCAGCCCGGCAGGATGCACTGATGTGGTGCAAATGTAACTTCTGCAGTGGGGAATGGGCAGAATGTGGCTGTGACCCCAGCTGGGCAGGTGGTCCACCAGCCTGTGCCTCTTCCAGCACGGCAGTGGGACAGGCCCTTCCTCAGCCTGGGGGAAGATGCAATCCCACCTCAGTGAACTGACCCTGTATTTCCCTCACCTGGTTCCACACTGTTATCTTCGTATCTCAGGAGATGTAGGGTTGGCTGTACAGCCCTTGCAGAACACAGGTATTTAAAAAGTTCTTCATCGAGCCCAGTCAGTATCATTACAGGAGCAGAAAGAAGATTCAGGGTAAACTGGGGTGGTATCACAGATGGAAACAGAATCACCTTATTTTGCAAGTCTATATCACAATTCCTTTATTTATTATTTCAACTTTAAATGAGCTTCAGTTTAAACTTTGGAAGAATGTGATTTTAAGTAGCTTGCAAATAGATCTTTTTAATTGTATTTTTTAAAATTCTATCACAGTTCTCAAGAAGGCTGTTAGTTTGCTCTCCCTTTATTCACCAACATTGTACCACTGAGACTTGGCAGGGAAAGTGGTTTTATCGATTTTCATTATCCAGGCTAGGAGAAATGCAAAATACAAACAGCAGGAATTATGACCTTTTTTGCCTTTAGTAATTGGAGGTTTTGCTGGTAACAACATGCAGGAAGGAGCAAACAAATGTATTCAACTGTGTTAACAGAGAAAACTTTGAAGAATCACAAATCAGATCTCCAGAGGTTATGAGGTGGATTTCATTGACAGTGCTTTATCTTTTCATCTGGTTCAACCCTATCCCTGAGTCCAAACCAGCTGGAAGCCAGGAACAAAAAGCAGTGCATGCAGTATCACCTTTTAGGCACGTTTGGAGCGTAACGGAGCTCAAGGATCACTCTGTCCCTCTTCCATGGTTTAATAATGGTGGAAAAGAGAACAAGAAGAAGTGCTGTAGGAGCTTCTCCTCTGAGAGCCATGGCCACTGACGTCAATCAGCAACACACTTGTTGGCGACAGCATGGCAGAGAGGCGCTGCTGAGAGCCAGAAATTAAAGGTCAGAGCTTGCGTTGTCATGTTAGCAGCAGAACTAGGAACACCTCCTCTGAGTTCTTTGGCAAGTTACTCAACTAGACCATGTCTGCTGGCACAATGCTTGGGAATCTTTACTGTCACTGGCAAACTGAGGATCCTCAGATAAGGTCTCAAAGATATAAAAACAAAGTACCACAGAGAAACTGTAAGGGCTGTTCAGCCTAGACAACTAACTATAAATTGGGAAGCCTTACATGCAGTGTGCCAGCTGGTCCTGTGCTAAACATGGCAGCTGCAGCAGCTGGGCTGGGATGCCCAGAGGGCACTGCCCCAGCACCAGGCAGCATGGTGGGGGAGCACTATGCTTGTGCATGGGGTTGGTCTGCACCGCTCATGGTGCTGGTACAGCATGGTGTGTCGAAGAGGCTCACGGATATATCCAGGGACCAGTGGGTGGGAAAGGGCAATGGGAGGGGAGGAAGAACAACAGCAGTGACAGTGAGCTGTTAAATCTGATCATCCCCTCTTGCGAAACTGATACGTGAATGTCAGAAGCGTATCTCATGGCCATGTGTATGTATTTATGCATGAAGCCCTTGCAGCCAGGCTGCCTGCCAAGCGCTGTCAGCCAGCATGAGCCCTGGGGAGACATCGTCGTCCTGATGCACCATGCTCCCAGGCCGGCACGCGCGGCACACCCTGCCATGGCACCAAGCTCCGATTGCTGCTGATTTTCTGGTTTCTGCAGAACCAATTTGGCTGTAAACTAATCAGGCAAAAAAAGAGAAAAAACAAAACAACAAAAAAATCACAGGAATCGGTTTTCCGTAGCTTCTCATTGCACAGAACTGCAACTGTGCGTTCTGGCACATGAAAGAGAATGGATGGGAAGGAGCAGCTGGGGCAGCAGGGAGCAGGAGTCCTTCTGGGGCAGCATCAGAGTGTGGTATGCACAGGGTGATGGTCTCAGGGCAGAGCGTGGCCTGGATGTCAGCCAGAGAGTTGAGCAGGCAGCTCCTCCTCAACAGCACAGTGAGAACAAGAGCTCATTATTAATCAGTTTAAAATATTGGTGCATTTTCCTTATAATAAGGAGGAGAGTGATGACTTATTTCTTAGATGTATGTGCTGGCTTTCTGTGCTACACTGTTAGCTGCAGGGGGGCTCACTGATGGAGAATGTGCAGCACCCTTCTCGCCCACCCCCAGAAGAAAGCCTCCCAACAGCCTGTGGTCAGACAGGGCTTGTTTTCAGGCTACTGTGCGGATGTAATGCCCAAAGATGTTGAAAGCAAACCCTCACCATGTAGGTGTTAATTGTTATTCACTGGCTTCAAAGACTTTGGGGCTGTTTCGGAGTAAACAAACATGTGCTGCACCCACATCATGCAGTGTCTGATCTGCGATACTGTGTGCAGCCCAGACAAGCACTGTCAGACAGTGAATGCAGTGGGGGCTCTGCTGCAGCCTTGATGGTGTGTGATAATTAAATACAATCTCAGTTTCTCTAAGGTTGATGGGCACATTTAGAGAAGACCTCCATATGTCACACCTTGCTCATAAACAGAGAGGGGCAGAGGGAGAGCAGCCTTTATTCTCACTGTCAATCATTAAGCCAAAATCTGTGCTCTGCAGCCAAGGCTGTACCTGGGCTGAGACCACACATCAACCTGCAGCAGCTGGGAGGAGCAGTGGTGTGGGCATTGCTGAAGAAGCAGTGTACTTCTTCCTCTGAGCTTCTTTGCTCTGAAGAAAAAAACTTTTTTTTTTTTCCTGGTTCAGAGCATATCAGATGCATATTTGAGCACTTGCACATGCAAGCCCACATCTATACTCTGGGAAATCAGCTCTCTGTATGGTCTCATAGTCTCATGGTTTCCCTGTGACTTTCCCAGAAATCCTGTAGGCTGACAAAAGCATGCTGGGATTTGATAAGCAGAGGAGGAACTGTTCCTGGGCCACTGCAGCAGCCCCAGACTCAGCCCATGCTGCTCCTGTGGGACCAGCACAGATCTTCAGCTTGCGGCTCTGTCCAACCACATCCCACCCCAGCCTGCAGTGTGGCCAGCCTGGTCTTCCTGCTCCACGGCTTCCCTCTGGATATTATTGGTTATAAGGAAAAAGTTTTTTACAATAAGGGCACAGGTTGCCCAGACAGGCTGTGGATGTCCTATCCCTGGAGATACTCAAGGTCAGGCTGGCTGGGGCTCTGAGCACCTGACGGAGCTGTAGGTGTCTCTGCTCATTGCACAGGGTTAGACTAGGTGGTCTTTAAGGGTTCATTCCAACTCAAGTGAGTTCTTGCACTGCTGTGTGGTTGTTAGACAGTGCAGAACATGGGCTGCCTTTCCGAGTGCACACCCGAGCTGGTGGGGTATTCATTCATGCTGCAGCCGCAGTCCCCATGTGATGTCTGATGTCACGCCGTGGTTTTGAGGTATTTTCATACTGCCTTCTTGTTGGTTTGTGGTGACTTTTGGTTGTACTGATCTCCGTGGGCAGATTGATCTGCTGTGACCGCAGTGGTGCTGGGCTGCCCCTTGTCAGGTTAGGGTCACACAGATCCAGAAGGTCACACGGCATGAGGCCCTGCCCAGCACACATGGCACAGGGAAAGAAGGATGCAGGGCAAGCTGCAGAGCCTGGTGCTCGTGTTGTTGCTTTGCTGTACGCAAGGAACGGTGCCGTGGCTGCAATGGGCTGTGTGTCCGTGTGTTTGCTGCACGGGGCAGAGCGGACTTGTGTGTGGCAGCACAGTGCTTGGGACGGATCGCGGTGGGTGAGGGCTGTGTAATATGTGCTTGTGCGTGGCTTGTTTCGCCACTTCACATCTTGAAGGCTGTCCGGCTACGGGATCACAGCACATCCCTCGTTGGGTCACACAGACCACCGAGTCCAACTCCCGGCTCTGCGCCCAACACCCAGCCCGAGAGAGTCGTTCCAAGGTCGATCGCGCTCGGGCAGCTGGGGGCCGCGCCCGCCGCCCTCTGCTGCAAAAATGTAAGGCCCTGCCTGACCCCCGGCGCAGCTGCACGTCGTTCCCTCGGACGGGGCCGCGCAGCGCCGCGTGCCGTGACCCCGTGCGCGTGCCCGAGCTCGCGCGGCTCTCGCGGCCGCATCCCGCGGGGCGCCGGGACCCCGCCGCCGCTCCGCGCCGAGCGCCGCCGCCCCGCCGCGCCCCCGCCGCGAGGGGCCGCCCCGCCCGGCCCGGCTCGGCCCGCGCCTCCCCGGAGAGGAGCCGGGCGGGGAGGGGCGGGCACAGCGGCCCGCCGCGGCGGAAGGAGGCCGCCGGCCGCGGCCTCGCTCCCGGCGCTGCCCGCGCGCGGCCCCGGGGCACCGCGCGCACCTGCCGGCCCGCCTCCGCCGCGGGGCCGGGGCCAGGCACCTGCCGGCGCTCCCGGACCGCACCTGCGCCGCCCCCGGGCCGGGGCCGGGCCGCGTTTCTGGCGGGGCCGGCGGGGCATGGCGCGGCGCTGAGATGAAAGTGACCGTGTGCTTCGGGAGGACCGGGATCGTGGTGCCCTGCAAGGACGGGCAGCTCCGCGTGCGGGACCTGACCCAGCAGGCCCTGCAGCGCTACCGCAAGGCCCAGGAGAAGGTGAGCGCGGGGAGGGGGCCGGGGCCGGGGCCGGCGGGCCGCCCGCGCGAGAGCCGGGGGGGTGCGGCCGGGGTCGTGCGGGCAGCGCTGCGCTGCGCTGCGCTGCGGCGGTGTGAGCGAGCGCCCGAGGGCTCGTCGCGTGCCCAACCCGCGTGTTGACAAACAAACTTGGTTCGGACGCGAACAGAGCTCGCGCTGCTCGCATCGAGCCCGCGTGCTCCCGCACCGGCCGCTCCGTGCGCGCCCGCCTGCGTCGGGATACGGACCGCCGGCGTGCGCGACGAGTTCTCGGGCTGTGCCGAAGAAGAGGAAAAACATCGTACCGCTGATCCCCTCCCACCCCACCCCACCCCGGGAGAGGCAGGTGCGGGGTTTCGCGCGGCGCCGGTGGGAGGCCCGGCACCGGGACATGAGCCGCCGGCTGCGGGCCCTCGCGAGGCCTGGCAGGGCAGCACCCTGTGCAGGGCACTGCGGGGCTGCTGCTGGCTGCCCCGGGATGCTTTCTGCTCTGCCTGGCGCTGTGCGGTGGCCCTAGCATGGAACTAGGAGTGATGGTCTCGTTCTGCTGTGTAGCTTTATTCTGAGGGAAACTTCTGCTGAAGCGTTAGATCCATCACGAGCTGCTGAGTACCACTGATAGCAGTCACCGTCCTGCAGTGCTTTCAGCGGCCTTAACGCTTCCAGCCTGACATGTCTTATATAAGGATCTTCCAATGAATATTGCAAAGTGTTAGTAGCATTCTTGTACCGTTATGGCCAACAGTCAGCGTGATGTGCACAAAAGTGTGCCTCAGAGTGCTGATACAGGCAACTCACTGCCACTCGAGGGTGGCTGTTATCAGAAACCACTGCTGTGGTTGAGGTGAGTGTAGAAATTTAAAGTTTTTTTTCAGCCGGTGTTTGTGATGGGCCTGGAGTTAGGGTAGTGGCGACAGCTGGAAAGTGGCCCAAGAAGCATCTGTATAAATACATCACCTCTCCTGTCCCCACACCACCTCAACCTCTTCTTTTCTTCACTTGTTTATCTTGGTTTGGATGGTTGTTTGGTTTTTGTTTGTTTGTTTTTTGCCCATGTGTAGGGTTTTTTTTTTTTTTGTTCTTTTTTTTTTTAAGGAAGGGGCAGCAAGATCTCTGCATTTCTTAGTCAAGGCCATTCCTGTTCCAGAAGACTGGGCAATCAGCGGAGGAAAAAAACCCAACATCTCAAGAGATGTGCAGTGAAACATATCTGAAGGTTTTGCATCCAGTTTGTTATTCAGGTGGTAGATGTACATGATGATTTTTATTCTCAGCAGTCATCTATTATGCCACGTTCAGAGGATGTGAGGTCTGAAGCATCTGGTCTCCTATGTAGGACAGCCAGAGGCTGCAGTTCGTGCTTCGGATCTTACTTTTCTTGCCTCTCTGATTTAAACTATCACTATTTCCTTGTAGAAGTTGTCAGTTCCATGTTCTGTGTCATGGATGGGCACAGTGGTTACAGGCCCACGTGGTCAGAAATCACTGATCACGTTGGGCAGTGGTGGTCCAGAACTTGCAGGAGGACACGCAGAGAGGCAGGGAGTGGAGAAGCATCCTAAGGGCCTGAGCAATACAGAACAGGATTCAGTTCAAGTCACTGAAAGTTGGGTGGCTGCTGTGCTCTCTCTCCCCCTTTTTCACTGGAAGTTTAAGCAGATTTTTTTTGGCAGTGCTTTGATCAATTGCTCTGTAGTCTACACATTTTGCAGTGGAGCTAGCCAAAAAGATAAGGAGATTGATTTTTGTCTCATCTCATCAAACGTTATCTGGATTTAGTGCTCTTTGTAGAGGGGAAATTTGGGGTTGGCCAAACAGTTTGTATGCACTCCACAAACAGCTCATCTCATTGCCTCCTGCAGTGTTTCCAAGTAGTGTGACAAGGAGGGATGGGCTGTTCTGCCATTTCTTTTTTTTCCCACCTCATTCTACAGTTAACTTCTTAAAACTTTAAGATTTTTTGTTTCTAAAACATAGGCTCTCAAAGATGGGAGACCCAGGGAATGGGATTATTTCAGGATAATCAGCAGCTGAGATCTGTTCAGTGATGTGGGCGCATGAACAGGTTTGTGTGAAAGATAACTTAAGGTTTGTTTTCCTTTTCAAAATATTTAGAATGTTTGGAATGCTTCCTGTGGCAGAATACTGCTGTTGCTGTTGGCACTCGGTGTGCTTTATGTAATTTTTGAGTGTTAACAACCACTAAAAAACAAAGTGGAAAATATTATTGTTACAGTGCCTGAAGTATTTGGAGAAGGCAGGAAAATGGGTGCAAGGCACATCCCTCATAGCTGCAGAATGGAAAATGAAGAAGGTAGCTAGGATACAGGCGTCGGGAATTTTGTCTTTGTTTTGGTACTGTCAGATGCCCCAGAAATGTGTGTGAGAGGCTTTGTGTTTCAAGGGTTCTTCTGGAAGCAGAATTTTGCTATTACACTGCAGTCATGAAATGGATTTCTTGTGTCTGGTAAAGGGGAAGATGTGAGATTAGAATATTAATTCACTTATATTGTAAGGTATTTGCATTTCTGTTTGTGATAGACTTACAGTACTCGGCACCTCTTTACACTTACATTGTTGAGACAACAAATGGCCAAGTCTTGCATTTCCATGAGACTTTTGGTAAATAGCTGAGAACTCAGCAAGCCATGGCTTGTTGCAGCCTGCTGCATTTTCTCAGCAAATTTGGTTTGATTTCTTGGTGAAGTTTCATTGTGGAAGCTCAGTTCCCGTCATTAACAGAAACGAAGTACAGGACCTTTGTTACAGCTGGAAAAACAAACTGATTCGTTTTTGCTATTATGGATCTTAGCAGTGATTTTTAGAGTACTGTTATAGTTCTGAATGAGCAAATCTGTGATTCTGGAGAATATAACTGTTGGGACAACATCATCTAAGAGAATGTTTGGGATTGCATGGTGTGGTTTGGATTTACGAAAATGTTTTGTTGATCATCTGCTTGTAGATAAGTTTTCAGAGAAGTGTCTCACTCATCTCAGGAGGTTCCTTGTGTTTCAGTGCGGTGACATTTGATGGAATCTGCAATTTGGGATCTACTTTTGCTGTTGGGAAGTGTGTGTGCTCAGGCTTCCTGCTGGTAGGTGAATCCAGCAGGACTGGTGTCCATTCCACTGCTGTTTTGTATAGCTCGGTATTCTGTGATGCCTTGGGGAGCGCTTGCTGGTTACCTGTATTGGGGTTCTTTGCCAAGTAAGTGCAGTTACTGTGTCTGTCAGCCTCCTGTTGGGAGTGCTGATGTAGTCAAATATTAGTTGGACTGTCTTGCATGGGCTTGGTGAACAGTTGTGATGAGCACTGGAGCGTGCAGTTGACTCTGTGGTGGTGATGGTAACTTCAGCTGGCAGTCAGACCGAATGGGAAGCAGTAATAACAGTGGCTGAGTTGATCTGAGAATGATGTGTTTGCGAGTGGAGTAAAAAATGATGAGTTGTTTAGATGGTATTGGCTGTCTTCCCAAGTTATTCCCAAGCATTGGAAGAGCTGCAGGTTGACTGTCTAGATCATGTTCTAATTCTTATTAAATAATAATAATAATAAAAATAATCATAGTAATTAAAAGAAAAATAAAATGGTAGATCTTTCCCATTCTCCCTCTTCTTGTCTGCCTCAAATTGTTGTGATGTAGTGCTGTTGTAAATCAGCCAGAAGGCAGACAGGGCTGTAGTGTTCTTCCTGCAGTTTCTCTGAAAACACTGGGTGGGGGGAAAGGGAAATGGCAATTTGTTTTTACTCAGAACTCTATGCTTACAAAAATGCTTGCAGAAACGTAATGCATTTCTTCAGAAGATATCAGGTGTATGTGGGAACCTTCAGGTTTGTTTGCTACGATAGCAGGCTAAAAAGGAATAGAACTCGACACGCTGCTTTTCCATTACAGTTGTGTGAGTTCATGGCAACTGACTCATGTGCAGGAAAGGAAATTATGTGAGCAGGGGGAGTAAAGAAAAAGGAAGGAGGCAATTATTTCAATATTTTTTATATAGCAGTTATTGACTTGACCGTGCTAGTGATACCTTATTTATGCTGGAAATAACTTTCAAGTGGCTGAAGGATGAGAGTTTCTCACAGAGTTTTTTGGAATGAGTTGTATCCTTAACTTGTAACCGTCACTGATGGTGTGAGAGATACTTTTTGACAAATATTTTTTTCCTATCTTTTCCTGGATTCATTGTTGCAACGTGACCATGTGGTGCGGTTCTGTTGCTTGTTTGGTTTGCCGCTGGGTTAGGTGGAGTTGCTGAAGTCTTTCAAGGGGAACACGTGAAAGTAAGGGTATGAGATTCTCAGAACTGGTGTGTGTCTTTGTGGCCTCGGCAGTCAAAATGGCGATTATACAAAGCTTTCTGAATAAGGCTCTTTTTCTGGTTTAAAGAAAAGAAATCAAAAACAAAACCCTTCCCACAGTTTAAACGAGCTTCACACTGGGGTGTTGTTATGAGCATTTCTTAAGCAGCAACTTCACGGGAACAAAGATGCCCTTGACCTGGAACTTGCTTTATAAGTTCTTTGTCCTAGGCTGCTAATTTCTCTTTGTCCTCCAGATGTATAAGTTAAGAAATGACAAGTTTAAGCATAGAAGAATTGGATCGCTATAACTGTGATCAGTTGGCAGAGGTGTAGAAGCTCTGTTTGTCCTTTGAGCCGTATAAATACTTTATGCTCTGAGCAGTGTCTGTGGGCTTATTACCTGCCACGCACTGACCGTGTTCCTCCATGTGTGAGTGGTGACATACATGTTGGGAGAGGGAACTGTATACGAGGTGCTGATGGTGGCTTTCTATTTGTCCCACAGTTAATTAAATTTATAAGGTGATTCTGAACCACTGAGAGTTAAAAGTGGTGGCTTTTTTTTTTTTTTTTTTCCTGTACTGCTTCATAGCTACTAGTGTTGATGTAATGAGTTTTTGGTAGATTTCCAATCTCCTTTTCTCTTTTGAACAGGTGCTTATAATCCAAACAAAAACTGCTGTTGGACTGAAAGTCAAACTTGTCATACAAAATGTCTTATAAGACTTTGTGTACTTATGTAACTTGAAAAATAAATCACTGGATATATATATACACACACACACACACACATATATATATGTGTATGTATATATAGATATATATGTGTATATTTAATTTTAGGAGCAGACTTCTACCAGTAACTTGTGCTTTTGGCTGAGCATGAAGTTAGCTGATGTTTGAGGGCAAAGCTGGGTAAAACTAGTGGAAATTCAGCAGGCAAAATGAGAATAACAGTGCAGGTCAGGCGTCAGTCTGTGTGATGATACAGAGCTTTCATTTTTTTTTTGTCTCCCAGATGGGATTTATCAAGTTTTGAGTACTATCAGTTGTTATCTCTTGAGAAACAGCTAAGATCTTGTACTAAGTGGGCGTTAAAACAGCCGTGGATGGAAGCCATTGAAGTCCTCAGTAGTGGCTGATTCCTGGTGCTCCTTGCCCATTTGTGTTCAGGCTCTGAGTTGTCTTGTAGGGAAGTGAAGAAGAAATTCAACCCCCAAAAAGTGTTTTTCATATCTTCATTTCCAGCTGGGGAAGTACCATGCAGTATGACAGTTTTCATGTTAGAAAAAATCCCTTCTGGCATGGGGTGGTACAGAAAGATGTTTTTGCTTGCTGTGTGAAATCCCACTTACTGTCTTTCTAAGTACTGGGAAATGGAGGGTTGTATTCTGTTGGCATTTTCCTAAAAACTTGATTATTATTATTTTTTTTAATGGATGCAGTTATTATCTTTGGGTTAATGCAGTGTGACTGCTTTCCTCTTCAGCTGCTCCATATGGTAAGTCAGTTGCATTGTGCCATACCATGCCATATCCTGTCCTGCTCCTGAAGCAGCACACTTCCTCCCCCAGTGAGCATGACATTCTTTAGGCTTTCCTAATGATGCTAATGTCATAACTGCAGCATTCCTAGGCATGAAGACCTATTGCTATTGAAAACTCCCTCCAGCTCCCTATTAAGACACCTGAGTTCCATCCTCCATATCTGTGCTGATGCTTAACAGCTCAAGCAGTTTCTATTGTTGAGGACAGATTCTCCTTTATGATATTGTATTTCACTTCTGAATTTTGCTTAAGCATAAGGATATACCTGCTTTCTGTTGGGCACTGGCTAACCAGATGACACAGGCTCCCAGGAATCATTTGTTGACAGAAACAGGCTTCAGATATCTCTGAGCAGGCGGTGCCCTAAATACACTGTTAAGCTGAAGACGCTGCTTCGTGTGCAAAACTTAGCAAACTGCCACGTTGCAAGACCTTTTGGGAGGGACTATGCAGTATGATATGTCATACCTCCCTTAATGAAAGTGTTTGTTTTCCTCGTATGTTGTTGTAGTAATTCTGTAATTTGTTCCTTGTACAGTTTCACTTCAAAATCTTACATGTACAGCAAACTTTCTTTTATACAACGTTACTGAATGTACTGGATAAGATTTCTTTGGATCATTATCCTGATTTTAAAGAAGAGATATGTAGGACTTGTTTCTGTAAATGGTTATTTCTTATGTGTAGTGATTGTGCTGTAGATACCTCCATTAAGTGAACCATTGCAATGTTTCAATCTGTCATCAAAATTTGCCTTGCAATCCAGTGCAAATATGTTATTTCTGTGCCGTGGGTATCTCCATGCAGTACTCATGTCCTCGCTTTGTTGTGGCAGGTGCTGTGGCCCTGCACTGGAGCTCAGGTTTGCTCCTGGGGATGTTCCTGCACTGGGCAGTTCAGGTGCATTTTCCTCTGGGCTTGTGGGTGTGCACCGGCAGCAGCGAATGCCACTGTGAGGCCTCTTTGGTGTTCTTCTTCACTGATTATTCTGCTATGAAAAAGAACACCACGGAGTTCTTGAATGAAGCCCCTTCTTCTAGGCTGTAATAAGGATCCTTTTGATATGAATGACAGATAGGCACGAAGATGAATGACTGCAGTCTAGTGGAGACTGGTACTTGGGATCACAGGGTTCGTGTGGGTGAGGGCGAGCAGCTGGGTGGCTAGACTGCATTTTTCTGGCTTAGGATTCCCCTTCAAATATGGGGTTCTGTGGTGTCAAGTGTTTTTGCAGTAAAGCATGGGTGTTTCTGCTGAATCTCACCTGTACATTTCTTTTCACCTTCCGGTTTTGAATTAATCTTCATGTCCCATGTTCAGTGCTTTAATTACTTCTTTAAAGAAATTCTTTCTTATCAATTTTTTTCCTTTGTCTTTAACTGTGAATTAGTCCAGATGAAAGCCTGTATGGAAAGTAATTCAGCAGGCTTTTTTTGGTTCCCTAAAGTTTCCAAAGGGCTTGCATTGGAAAAATAAAATAAGAATAAAAATCACTGATTGTTTAAGCCCACAGGAAAGTGAGGCAAAGGCATTATTCCATCAGTCAGATGTGAACTCTGAAAATGCAGTTTAACTCTAAACCACTCACCTTGAGCTAAAATGTTGTTAGCGCTAATAATGATTTTTTGCTAACATACAGTTTGTTTTTTCCTAATAAAATAAATGTCAGTTGGTTGCCAGCAGTCTATTGGATCATTTTTACAAGCTTTTTTTTTTTTTTTTTTTTTAAGATTTTTGACTTTAGGAAATATCTGGTCTATTCTAGTCTGCCAAAAGCGTGGCTTATTTTGCTTTGGCTGATTAGATTCAGTTGTATGTTCTTTGGGATGCTCACTCTGCTGAGACTTTTTTCCAGAAGTTGTCTTTGTATCTTCTAGATCCAACCCCTCAGCTTCCAGTTCCGTAGGGCAGGTTCCAGCAGTACACTGATGTCAGATACTTCATCACCATATTTCCAAGAAGTTGGGTACTACGTTCGCTCAGCCACTCTGTTTCTAGTGGCTCCCTTATTTAAGAAATATGACAGCATTTTTTTTAGCTGATATTGGCAACATGGATGTCTTTGTTTGCTCCTGGTTCCTCAACCCGTTCTTTGGCCAAGGAGTAGAAAATTAGAGAACTGAATCCACATGGGTTTACATGGGGAAAGATTGCTGAGATTTTTTTCAGGGTCTAAAGGGAGCTGATATCCTCAGCTTCCCCAGAATGATGCTCGTACGAAAAAAACCAACAACAACAACAAACAGCTGCTGCTATTTTACAATTAATTTTTCCCTGCTGCTTGTACCGAATATGTTCTGAACAACTGTTTGAGGAGTTTCTGGCATTATATCTGCAAAAAGAAAACTCCCTAAAGAATTGGAAATTTGAAATGATTATGTTGGACAAGAAAAAGAGGAATATTCATTGACAACTTGACGCTGTGCATGGAGAAAAACTGGTGATGCAGTTCAGTTGTGAGGCAGGGCTGGCTTATGTGTCTGTGGAAAAAGGTAGGGGAAAGGTGGTGGTGGGAATGGAAAAACTAGCTTATGGTCTGTTCTATGAATAATCAATGGCAACTCTTTGTGCTAGGCTAGAAGATTAGCACTTGAAAACCCAATGAAGTGTTCTGTATTAATGTTTTCAGGAATAATTGTTTGGGTGACTCTCATTCACTTGCTGACTAGTGGAAGATTGTAACTTGACCTGAAAGACTCCAATAGGATCTGCTCTGCTAGCTTTCCAAATAGCAAAACTAAGAATTAATTTTTGTTCAAAATACCCAGCATAGCTCAGAAATGCTTGAAAGAACACTCATGGCCTGTGCATTTCAAGTACATTGCTTCTGAGTCTTTCTTTCCTGTACAATTACTGTTGCCTTCAATCTTTTTTTTTCTTTTTTTTCCCTATTTTTGAGCCTGCCAGAAGAACAAAATTAGTCAGGACGGTTACCCTTTTCATATACTTCTACTTGAAGTAATGTGGGTCAGATGCAAGTATGATGGTGTTATCACTCTAATCTATGAATCTGGAAAAACGGTGGTTTGGACCATCTTCCATCTAAATAGCATCTACTGTTCTGGGGAAGTAGTTGCCACAAGGCAGAAACTGGAAGGTGTAGTTATGCATCTGTATGTATGGTGTACTTTTTTGCTTTTTAATTACACCCTTCACGCAGCATTGAAAAATGTAGCACTGAAGTTGGACTGTGTTTTTCTTGTTGTCTAGGGCCCTGCTATGTTACAAGGTGCTGTTTGCTGTTTTTCTCCAGCAACTTTTAACTCTGCTGTTTAACACTGAGTGTAGACTGAATACCCACTTTGGTTATATAGATTTTAATACAGCATGCATTTCACAGTTATGTATGTTGCCAGTGTATGCTTTCTTGTCTGAAAGAACTATGTATTTTCACACGGTCAGAGTTTTATTAAATACGTGATATTTAAAGAGACAGGATGAGCTAGGTACGTCTGTTTGGGTAGCTTCAGACGTTTCAAATGTAACATACATCTGGCAGCATGCGCACATTGTTTATCTTGGTATGGCAGAACCATCTTTTGAATTCAGAGGAAGTGGAGAAGCCTGGCTTATTGTTCATACTGCAGTTTATTAATGGCTGTAGATATGAAAAGAGCATCTCGCTAAATGGAAGTCTCGGTCAACCTCTGACTCTTGTCTTAAAGGTTTGAGAATAGACAATATGAAAAAATCCCAGCTTCTTTCCAGATGGCTGAATGCTTGATGTGTCTTTATGTTTAGCTGTCATTCAAATGTGAATGCTGTGGTGATTATAAGTGTCTTCCATTTTTCTGGTTTGAAATGAACCCTTTTATGCATTGTGTGCTTACAGATTAAATGTTTGGCTTATCAGTGGGGATTTTAGAGCAATAAAACCCAACTTGATGGTATAGCAAAATCCAGGACGGTCGAGTTCATAGCTGCCTCGAGAGATCCGCGTAACATGTTGCATACCATCATTTTGAAATAAGCTGTAATGAACTATTAGCACTCTTATAAGTGCTTTTTTCAGAGCTGAAACTTCTTGTGCACTGTAAGAGGGAAGAATGAGCATGAGGGAAGAAATTTATTTAAATTGGGAAGGCAAACAATAAGTACATTTTTGTTACTAAGTTGTGAATGTGAAGTACACTTTTTACACACCGGTTTTAGACAAGTTTAATATTCAAAGACACGGACTACAATTTGATGATTAAATTGTTAAATACTGTATTTGCTAAAGATAAATGAATTTTCAGGATTTTTGTTGTTGTTGCTTTTATGTTTTGGAGCCTAACTTTGTTAAGGGTATGTATAGAGTAAAAGAGACTTCTGATAATGCAGCCAGAGCTTTTGCAGATTCTATGGAAGGTCTGAAGTGATCAATGTACCAGCAAATTCCGATGTTGTTTTGTTTTGTTTTTCCCTTTTAACTGACAATGACTGTTTCCTTACCTGCTAGCCTCTTTTAAAAGAGAATTAACTGCTTTGTTGCATGTGCATTCGTTTTTTCAAGGCTCTGGTTTGTAGCAATGAAGCTACCACTTAGCAGAAGTACGTCCGATTACTTTCTGTAAAGCCTTCACACCAAGCAGTGAATATGTCATGGCTGAACCTGGCCATCTCAAACTCTCTACCAATGCCTGCATATGAGCTAGGAAAACATGATGTAATAGTCCCTGTTAATGAGAAGGTGATGTTTTACTTCAAGTACTGTGACAGTGCTTTGTGATAAAGTATTCCTATCGCTTGGTCAAGTTTGAGAATTTTTGTGAAAGAAATAAAGCCTATGTTATGTTCTGTTTGCTGTAGACTCTTCATGTAGATTTTGGTTAGGTTTCACAGGGAAATATTATTTCAGCAGGTGCTTGAGCGTGTGATGTGTGGAGTTAGGGCTCCTTAACTGTATTGTCATACACTGAAAGAATGAGCAGGTTAGCTGGTGGAAAAGTACATTGGGCTGATCTGTCTGAGTGGTGAATGGCATCAAACTGCAAATAAAAGAAGGTGACTCTGCTGATGTCTCTATGCTGTTGTAATGTACATGGAAATAGAACATTTAGTCAACTTGCATACTGCCTTGGTGTATGAAGTTTTTCCTTGTAGGGCTGTGCTGGGCTGTAGCTGTGAAAGGAATGCTGCTAAGTGCACATCCCTCTTTCCAGCTCTGGAAAGGCCACCCTGCTCAGGAGATTGGAGGAAGCTGCCACAGCTCAGTGGCTGGGATGCATGTCATTCTTCATGTTTGAGTGAAAAGTGTTTTCATCAAAGTAGAAGAGGCCTTCTCTATCCTTATAAATCTCCAAAATTCTTTCATCCCTACTCCTCTGTGATTCTGTTTTCCTGAAGGTATTTGCAGGTGAGGTAGGAAGGATCCCTTTTTGCACTTCCTGTTCAGGGAGAGGAAAACCCTTCTGCACATCAGTGGCACTGAGCTTCAGTGAAAGAATGAATAATATCGTTCTCTTCTTTGTTGACTTTGATCTAGCCAGTATCCATTTCTTTTTTTATAGCATAAAGTTTTGATGAAATGTTAATTCTGGGGTGTTCTATATTTCAGTCAAGTGAAGCTGGAATTTGATCTCAAGAAACAGAGGATTATCTTTGGGTTTCACCTGACTCCATTGCTTACATCTGCCAATGCACTTAGAGGTCATTTGGTCTATTCACAGTGTGTATTTTCTGCATCCAATTGCTGGAACCAGTACAGTTGGCTAATCTTTATGGAATTTGGCAGTGCTAGCTGTTTTTTATACCTTGAGAACATTCTTAACAGTCTTTTTTGCTGCTGAGAAGTAGAGCCTGGTTAACTTAGTATTTCATGTGAGAACCAACTATTCTGTATCAGCTTTGTCTGGTGCAGACCTTGCTCCAACACCTGGGTGGCTGAGGATGCTTTATTTTTGTCCCAAAGCAACCTGTTCTAAGTTCATTTACTACTCCCATTCCCTTCTTTTTTCGTTCTGTGGTAATGAACTGATCAACTTTTGCCTCAAAGGCACTCAGCTTGCTTCTCCAAATACTTCTAATACTTTTGGTTTTGAAACATACCCTGGGTGTCTTAGCATATTTGCAGCACCTTAATTTGACTCTAATAGGTGTATTTTGGGACATGAGGGTCTGTCAGACCCTAGACCATACTTCCCAGTGGCTTCCTCAAACAGGGAATGGGGCTGCATTGCTGTCCTGCTGCTTTCTGTGAAATATTTGTATATGTTTGGAAGAAAAAAAAGGTCCTCTTTCAAAAAAGAACATGTTACGGCTCTCCTTGTGGAATTAAGGATACACTTCTGTAATTTACTGCTGGCTTGTTCCCTTACTTGAGCTTTGTCTAAAGCTCAGTGTGTATGACGTGGTGTTAGAGGATGTAATCATACCTGATCTGAATTGTCTCACTGGCATTTGTATTCTGTGCTGTGTGATTTGGAGTCTGCTGTTACTCAGTGACACATTTGGAACTCTGAGGGCTCCTGATAAGCGGTCCTGGGGCAGCTGCAAATGCATTAATCACTTCAACAAAGGAAAGCCAAACAGTTGTAAATAAAATAATCTCAGATAGTATCTAGATGCAGGACTGGAGTGGTGGCTGCTCCCTTTGTAGCTGCTGAGCACTTCATCAGTTTTTGTTCAGGATTTGGCATGTTTCAGTGTAAAGTTAGCAACAAGCTGAGCTGTGTGAATTAACAGCTAGCCATGAGGTTTTGCTGTCTGTATATTGAATACTTTGAGCTAAAGGACATTAGTTTATAGGAGAAAACATATTTGAATTTCTTATTTACAGTCTTACAGATTGTCTTTAATTCAAAACCTGGCGTACCATACACTTCAGTTTCAGCTGGGGCTTTTTCATTATAGTTCTTACAGCTGCAGTTTGTGTGGACCTCTTTTTCTAAATGTCCATGTCCAAAGAGCTTTGCCTGTTCTGTTTTGTGTGCTTGCTCTTCACTGAAATATGCTTCATAAGAGTTTGATGTTGGAGTGCAGCAGAAGGGTGTGGGTTATGTGATCCCTCAGCCCTGTAACATCTTACATTGGATTGTATTCAGTCTTCAGGTAATGTTCAGGTAGTGTGATATACTCAGCAATTAGTTATTTACATTCAGTATAAAATCAGAATACTCTTATTTTTGAAGGGTTCCATTTTGGAATTTGAGTGTAATTTAAAATTAGATTGAGATTTCTTTTTTATTTATTTATTTAAAAATGAAATAGAGATGTGGTGGTGAGCAGCAAGCATCTTCACCTTGAGAGGCTGCCTGAGCTGGAAGCTTGCTATGAGAAGGTGGCTGTCACATTTTTATATATGTGTTTGTCTGTCTACTTAGTAATAAATAAATAAATAAATACAATTGTTAATTGTACTTGAGAAAGAATCAGAGAAAGCAAGAGGAAGAAAAAGAATGGAAGTCGGATATGCTTCATTACTTCATCCATCCAAACTGAAGTCTGGAGTGTGGTGGTGCTCTGTAGAATATGGGTGAAGGAGAGGGAGAGAAAAGGTGATCAGATCTTGCTCATCTCATGCTGTTGCATTTGATGTGTGGCCATAGTAGTGTGCACTCCTATTAATTTTTCAAAAAAAAAAAAAAATTCAGGCCTGGCCTGCGTTAGTGAGCAGCATGTATCTGTTCTCTCACTTCCTGGTCTGGTCACAGCCTCTCTTTTGGTACTGAGTTTTAGCAGCTTTCAAAACTGGATATTTAAAATGACATTAACTGAAAATGTCCCCTTCATGAGGAAGTATATTGTGATTGCAAGTTCTTAATCTCTATTTTAATGCTGTCTAAATGGCAGAAAGCACTACAGCCACACTCCATTGCTTGCCTTCAGACTTTGACCTGGTATTCATTCTATCTTTGTGGTTGTGGAGCAGCTCTATGTGACTTTCATTTTTCATACCTCCTTTTTCATGTTGTGTTTCACCAGAATCAAGTTGCTCAAGTGGTAATGGTGCTTCTAAAATACCCAGCCTGGGAAATAACTGTGGGAGCAGTCTTCCTGACTCATTCCCTTGTTTCTGCATGATTTCAGTATGTCCTATCTTTTTCATGTTCTAATTACAAAACTTCAGGTTAGATTTCGTCTTCAGCAGAATACAAGGAACAGCACCAAACAGTGATGAACCATGAGATCAGTAGATGATGTTCTTTTATTCGTGGGCCAGCAGAAGTGAACTTAGATTTGTTAGTATTCTTTCACTCATTAAGACTGAAATATACTGTGTAAGCAGCAACATTTGTAAAGTAAGTTGTTTACTTCCTAGAAAAGTTGACTGACATTTTCCTACCTCAATTCACAGGTAGGGGAAAAGGAATTAAGATGGTCCCCCCAGGTTTTTATATATGTGTTTTCATATTAAAAAATAAAACAAATGGGAGTATTTTAGAGCAATTGGTCTTTCACTTGAATGTTTACTCAACAAATGCATAGAAGAGTTCTTGAATTTATTTTAGATTTGAGCTCTGAAGACACAGTGAGCGACAGCAATTCAGTTCAGATTCTGCAACAGTACGAATGTTAAACCCTCTTTTTAAATTTATGTCACTTATGCCTATGTAGTACATGCATGTTCGTGTGTCCTGGCTTTATTTTATCTTTTGGTAAATATTTGCATAGTAATTCCTCAAGTGTTCTCCCACATATAAAGGAAATGATGATGAACAGCTTTTAAATGGTTTGATGTTGAATGTAGATAGGAGTTGCAGCCTTAAGGTAAAATGCAAGGTAGTGTAACTGTTCTGTATTCATTTAGGAAGTGCTGGTTTGCAGTGTACCAGGTAACTCATTCACGCTTTTTCTTTAAATATTTAGATGATGTTTCTGTTGCATACTTAATTAAACTTTTGTATAGGAGTTATATGCAGTGTAGTAAGATTTCTTACCATTCCTGTCATTGAGAGTGTGTAGGAGCAGATATACAGGAGATTTATGGATTTGAAGCCAACTGTGTTCTTAGTAGCTGGTTTCCTCCCCCTCCCGATTCTAGGTGGAGCATATATACACTGAGTACTGATGTTCTGGAAGGCAGTGCAAAGTAAGTATGAGATATGGAAAAACTCTGCATTTGTGGAAGAAATGTCCTACAGTGTGTAATGAACTGTTCACTGCCTGCCCTTCCCTGTGGAAGAAAGGGCCTCTGTGCATTCAGACCATTCACCATCAAAGCTGGTTACTGAGATAAGCTTAAGGTCCAGTTGTGTTGGTACTGGGGAACTTAGGTCCTCATTTTGATTTATTAGTCTGGACAGTGTCTGGCAGGCTACACATGGTCCTCTGGGTTTGAAATCTCTGGTCTGGGTGAGCAGTTGTGCTGCTCAGAGGAATTATGTCTGTAAGTGCATAGAGGCTGTCTGCTAACTTGCTCCACCAAGGCTGTCTACAAGTAGTAACCATTTGCTTCATCAAAATCCGTAAAGATAATCTCTCAGCCTGCAGTAGTAGCTGTTTTCTCACTTTCAGGGATGAAGTGCTGGTTAAGTTTATAGAAATGCTGATGTGGAACTGGGTTGTGAAGGGCAGGTGGGCTGTGCTGCATTCTGGTGGCTGCTGTCGCTGCAGTCCCTGCACTGTGGTGTCTGGGTCGGTGTGTCGGGGAACAGCACCTGGCTGGGAAGTGCTCTTCTGCAGGAGGAACCGCATACATCTTATTCTGCTTTAGTTCCTCTATTCTAGCATGATTTGTTGTTTCTTTCCATTAAAAGAAGTGGCTCCTGAAGCTGCACTTGCCCCAATATTGGTGAGGAATGATGTCTCCTCCTGTCAACGTTTTACTGGGCTGGATCAGCCCGGTTCCGTGACGATTGGTGCAGGAGACCCACGGACCCACGCCCCAGGAAAGGGGAAGGGAAAAAGGGAAAAGGGAAAAGGGAGATGGGCCTAGAAACAAAACAGCGGCAACGATCTGAGGAGGAAAGCTAATTTACTAAATAAGATATCAGAAAGTAAAATAACACAATATAATACAATATAATTGGAATTGAGGCTAATGAATCAAATAAAATGAGCAAGAGAGAGTGTCCGATAAACCGAAGGCCTTACGCTAACGCTGAAGGTGATACGGCAGCGAGCACCCACTGCTGAGTCGATCCCAAAGGAAAGAGAGTGTCCCGTGACCGCTGAGGGTTTTTATCTGTTCCCTCTGAGCGGAAAACACGTAAAAATACAAAGCATCGCAAAGTCCTCTGGGGAATGTAGTTCTTCTCTTCTGAGGCAGGTATACCTGGAATTATCAATGATCTATGGAGCTGGAGTATTAGCTCTTTAACTCTTAATGCAATACATGATGTTATGATGTGGAATACCAGTACCAAAAATCATAAAACCATGACACCTCCTCTTCCAGACTGATCTAGAGACTTCGCTTTCTCTTGATGTAGCTTTTAACAAAAGCTCTAAATTGCTGTATTTGTTGTTGCCCACGGTACAAGGAAGATTGGGATTTCATTAAGCTCGATGGAATTTAGGGTGGCCCTTTGTCTTGAGCTTGTTTCCTGCCAACTTGCTGTATTCTGTTAGGACAATACAGCTTTTACACTTCTTTTTTTCCTTTGTTTCTCTTTCAAAGACACATCTGGGTTAGTACAACCACAGAATCACAAATAGAAGCAAGCACTGAAAATGAAACATTCCAATCAGCTCTTTGGGATTTTTTTTTATTTTTAATTTTTTTCTTTCACATCAACTTATTCTTTGTATGGGACTCTTAAATGGTGTAATAGTTACAACAGGTTTTAATGCATTTTTAGGCAAAAATAAGACCCACTCCTCTTGATTAGACAAACTTTCGTGGCTAACAAGCATGCTGGTTCAGTATTAGTATCTCTGAACACCTTTTGTGACTGCATTAGTTGAAATGTTCAGGAGGAATGTCTGCAACTATTGACGCATTCTGATTTGAGAGAAACTTCCAGTGTTGTAGGTTTCTTGGTAGGATCAAGTGACGCTCTTTCACAAGGTTTGAGCATTGTATGAATTGTTGGATTTAAGTTAACCTGCTTGCTTGCTACGTGAAGATAAATTTCCTCTCTACCTTTTGATCCTAGGAATTTTGCGGGTATAGAGAAAATAGTTAAACCACGGGCTTAAAAATAGAGCGTTGAGCTGCAGTAGTTGATTGTGTCATCTTTGCAAAGATGAGAGCATCCTATTAAAACCTAGAGTTTTGAAGGCCCAACACCTAGAATAAAAAAAAAAAAAAAGCCACCAACCCAGAATATCTTGCTGTTACACAAACGGGTGGTTTCAGTGCAGAATGAAATAACTGTAGTTAGGGGTAAATTTCAGATGAAATAAAGATGTTCTGTGTGTTTTTTCAGGGGGCTGTCATTCAACCACATGAATACCTAACCTCACAACTAGAATGGGGGGGGGGGGAGCAGAGAGTTGTGGGTTAGCCCTGATAGGCTGCTGAGACCTGCACAGCTGCTCTCTCATTCCCCTCGGTGGGATGGCAGAGGAGTGGAAAGGTAGAAGTGAGAGAATTTGTGCTTTGAGATAAGAGGGGGCCCTGTGTACCTCCACCCTTCACTGGCAGTACAGTATAAGTAGCTAAGAGCTTCATACCACGTTAGCACTGTTCAGTAGCTAAGTATTTAACTTAGCTTAAAAATCCAAGACAATGTAAACTGCATCCTAAAACTCTTTTGCGTAGTATTTTATAGGTAGCCTTACATCTACAGTTTTAATCTCTTTTTTCAGTAATTTCAATTTTAGGAGAAGCTCCATGCATGTTGGTGGGAAGGAGATGGGATACAAAGCTGCTTTGTCTGATAGCAATAAAACTTTGTGAGGTTAGGTTGAGAAAACTTTTTTTTTAATTTATTTTTATTTTACAGGATCCATCTTACTGGGTAAATATCCACCACCTGGAGTATACAGATGGAGGAATCCTGGACCCTGATGATGTGCTGGCAGATGTTGTGGAAGACAAAGATAAGGTAGAGTTTGAATCAAAATACTGCCTTTGCTTTTTTTTGCTGTGTCTTTTCAAATAACTAATGCTATTTTTCTTGGCTCTGTGGCAAATGAGGTGCGTGTTGAATACCCTTAAATGAAACACATCTGCCTGTAGGTGTTGTAGCTCTCTGATCTTGGGGTCCCGAGGTGGAAAGCATGACCATAGCCATGAAGATAATCAGAAGAGCCTGGCAGTTGATGTAGAACTTAAAACTTTTTCAAGAAGTTTTGTGTGTCTTGTTGTTGTATGAAAACATTGGTGCAGGAATGAGAGTTTTACATGACATCTTTTTTTTTATGCCACTTAAAATGTCTTTGATGATCTCCTGCTCTGTTTAGAATTAAATTTTTTTGAGACTCATTCAAATGTCCTGGTTGAATGTGTGACAAAATAAACAGTCAAATCCAATGATGACCAGAACAGCTGTCCCTACTGTGGGGCATTTCAGGAGGTATCTGTGATTTGTTACTGAAATTTTAATTAGTCTGGTTATTAGTCTCACAAGCTATGAGTCTGCATCACTGAACTCTGATGAGATAGGCATCCTTTCTAGGCAAAGGAATAGATTCAAACAAGTCCCTTTTAATGTTTTTATAATTATCGCAAAAAATTAGCTTGATAAACTGGTGACTTATTTCAGCATAGATATGATTTATAATACTTGGCTGTTTTGTTGTATAAAATCATAGGGAACAAGTGTCTGGTGACTTGAAACTGAAGCTCTAAATGTGGTATATGTTTATAGCTTCAAACAAATAGCTTTGTCCACATAAGTTGCCATATGCTTGGTGAGCTCAAAAGTAATTTTGCAGACAAATGCTAGTTTTGTGTGCTCTTGGTTGTTCAGTGATTTAATAAAAGGTGCATCATTTTGGTAAGAGTTAATGGGATGCAGTTTCTCAGTACCTTAGACAATTGTCTAAGAGGTACTTCAGTGATATTTAATGAGCACTTCTTAAAAGCACTGAAACTGTGGTGGTGGCGTTTTTTCATGTCCAATTAGTATTTCTTGTTCAACCATATTTATTGAAAGTGTGCTTATAGCCCTGTATGGCCTTTCTCCTGGTAGTGTTTGGAGGCTAATGACTGCTTTCTGAGGATTAACACTGCTATATAAAGCATAAGATGTCATAAAATCAAATAACTGGAGTTAAGGGAAAGGCTTACTGGTGTCATCAGTTAATAAAAAAAAATAATAATAACACATCTACTCAGGATTTCCTCTATTTGAAATACTGATAAACATTCATACAAATGTAAGTGGTAGTTTGCAGAATATTTGATATGTTATCCAATTTTCTACTTGCTCCCAAAGCCTTACTTTATTTTATCAGTGGATGTCGCTATGGCTGAGAATGTGTCACAAGAACACATTTAGGAAATTTCTAGTTCATGTTACAGGTTCTTGCATCTTCTGTTATAGAAGTGGTAGGTGAGATTTGGTGGTTCTGAGGCTGCATTTTGGAAGGAGCCCAGGAAAGAAAGGATGCTATTCACAGGAGCACTCTGAGATTGTTTAGGAATACAGCAAACTTCTCTATTTCCCTTCCTGAAATGCCTCAATTACGTGTGTTACACATAAGGCACATACGTGCATGTGTGGCTCTAGGTGATGCTTTGTGGCTGTTGTCTCAGAAGGCCTTGGTCATATGTAAGGCTTGCTAAATGGCAGCAGCTGCAGTGACATTATATGTTTTTAAACTAGAGGAGAAGCATTTAATCATGTAACTGGACTGCTGGTTGAGAGGTGGAATTATTATTTTGAGTGGAATTGTCCTGTGTCTCCTCTAGGGTGTTGGAGCTGTTAATGTACTACATGCCTACAGGTTTTTGTGTGATCTGATAAAGAAGAATGATCCCTATAAAAGGGCTACAAATATACTTTTTAATAGCTTTATGGCGTCCTGTTAACCTTTGAGCCCTGAATGTATTGGCTAGGGGACCCTTAAGCTTTGCAAAAAATCAGTGGAAGTATTGAAATCTAAAAGAACCAATATCTAATTTGGTGTGTAAAGTCCCTAAATAGGTGAAATGATCCTTGGTAGGTATATTTGTGTACTGATTCCCTTTGATGAGGACTGTCTGTAGGGGTGATAAATGAACAGGCTGCAGCTTTGTTGCTCTCTTGTCCTTGTCATCCTTTCCTGCGTGTCCAAGGCACTAATGTGGTCTCACAAAATCAGTCATTCTATACAAAAAATAAGCATTAACTTAACCTCCATGCCTTTAAACAAAATTGTTTGTCATTGCTGCCCATCAAGCTCTATTGTAATGCCAGAGTAAACTAACTGGTTCATTTTCTTTGAGCATTAATCTGCTCTAGATCATGGTTTGATGGCAATAAATTAGCACAGTTTTTGCGAAGCAAAATGCACTTGCTAATCTATTGGAATTCTTTCACTGTAGCAACAAAACAATGAAGCAAGGAGAGCTGTCAGTTGCAATTTCTTTGGAGTTTTACAAGCTCTTGACAGTCCTTACCAATGGGCAGGTGAGGAGGCACAGCTACTGGTGAGGGGAGCAGCCCAGTGCAGCTGTGGGTCAGTACTGGTGGGGGGGTTGTGGAGGGCAGGGTGAGGGGCTCTGGGTGCTGGTGGCTTCATTTGGAGAAGCTCATCCTGACTTCTTGTATCCCTCTTGATCTCACAATTAATTAGAAGCTGGATAATAGCACAGTAGATGGAGTTTGTAGTGGCTAGCTGCGTGGTTATGCATGCTAGAGTAGGTAACTTCTTCTGTGCATATAAACCAAGGCTAATTTAGTATTATATGCGAAAGATTGGGCTGTTCTTTATGGCAAGAGCCATTCTTGCTCTCACTTCCTTAGCAATCGTGTATGGTCTGAATGGGATGTCAAAGCAAGCCTTGAAGAGTTTTTAAATAATTTTGTTTTCACTGAGTTGGCTAGCCAAGTGGTTTGTGTCCCAGTCGCTCTGAGTGATAGATTAGCTCAAAGAAATCTAATTCTGTCTTTTGAATTAAAAAAAGAGGCTGTTTAAATTGTCTGGTTTTAATGAGCTGAAGCTGTAAATGGGGTCCTTTTTAGTGTGCTGTTTTAACAGATCTCTCACTTGAAATAACTTTTTTTTATTTGAGGAAAAAAAATGCCACAGGAAAAGTTCTGTTGTATCAAAAGCTAATACCAAATATTTCACTGTGTACACTGAGCCTGTGTTTGACACATCTTAACTGTAATATAATGTGCCCATCTAGATTTCCCTCCATTTTATGCAGTCATATTTTCAAATGTGCATAAAGGCACAAAAAAAACGTAGCGAAGCTGTGTGTTGAAAGCAATGATCATATTGAGAATGTGAGCTTGGTTTGGAGTGATTGCTTCTGCAAAACTACAGGAAGCTTGGCTTCAGAATGTAGACTTCGTAAATAAGTATAACTGTACACGGAAGTGTCTCTTCAGGTACCTGATGGGCATGTTTTCTTGTAGCAGCTTCTGGACTTTGGTGTTGTTTCCAGGTAGGCTAGTCACTAAGTGCTGGCTGGTTGCTGTGCTCGCACTGCATTTGCTTTGTGAACCGAGCATGGTGGCTCCCCAGCGCTGCTAAGTTGTCATGGCTGAAAGGTGATGTGTGCTTGAGGGTGAGAAGTTTATTTCAGTTATGTGGAAGTGATTCCACTTCTGAACAGTTTTTTCTTCCTGTTAGCCATCATTTTCTTCTTTAAACGGAGAAGGAAGTCAGAACTGAAGTAACTTTTACGTAAGCAAAGGAGGTGTGGTGGGAAAGTACCTGAGGTGATAATGGAAACGATTTTTACAAGCAGGTTGATAAATGGCAAAAGGAAGTCAAAATAAAAAAGCAAGGAGACAGGAATACCTCAATTGCACTAAAATAAAATGCAATACCAACAGGCTGTGGAATGCTGAGGGAACGGCTCTCAGCAGGGAGCTATGGCACTACTGCCTTAAAAACTCCCCTGTGAGCTGGTGGCAGGGCCTTGATGTTGGCTTAGCTGTTAGCTTCTTGTGGGTCAGCAGAGCCTGAAAATGTGAGGCTTCACCCGTCATTTTGCGGTGTGGATTGATACTCAAATATTTGTTCCATACCAATTATGCATACTTAACAGAACAGTTTTGTTCAGGCTCCAGTCCTCTGTGTAATTGAGCTGTCCAGTATTTTCTCTCGGGCTTTGTAACTTTCTGATAACTGGAATGCAGAATGAAGAATGAAAAACTCCAGTGTGTTGTACAGCAATATATTACATTCATACAGAAAAAACAAGGCAGCTATGTAGGATTTTGTTGCAGCTGAGAGCTTCTAGCTGTTGAAGTGAATGCTGCACTGCCTTTATGCAGGCTGCTCTAGTGTTATTCATGTTGTCATATGTTATTCAGCTTCCCTGGAGGGGGTGTGGGTGTTTTTTTTTGTTTGTTTGTTTGTTTTGTTTATTTAATTTCCTTTGATGTTAAGGGTAAGTATGTAGGATATATGTCTGGTAGCACAGAAGGCAACTGAAGGATGGTAGTTTCTAATAACGAAGAAATGATGTTTTAAGTGTGAAGTTGATGGAGGCTGGTCCGTACTGGTGTTACAACTCAAATGCTGTCTTTGATAAAATCTGCATAAAAAGTAAACATGTTGTAAAGGAAAAAGTAGAAAGATACCTTTTACTGCTCCTGGATGAGGTTTTTGATATGTGGTGCTTTGTTATGACATTTCGGCTCATCAGTTCCTTGGTGCTAGTGGGGTAAAATAGGGTTTAGTGCATCAAAAACTTAGGATGTTTTAAAGTTGAAAAACAGTGTTGCAGAACTTCAGCAAAGCTGTTCTTTTTTTTTTTTTTTTTTTTTTAATGTTGGTTTTAGGAGTACATTTCAGGCTATGTGGTAACTGCGAGAATATTTGTTGGTACTTGATGATTACTGATTTTGATTTTTACTCTTGTATGTTATGGTTTCAAGTAAAAAGATCCTACGAATATACAAGTCTTAATGTTTGATTAACAAAAAGGATAGCTAGTAGTTTGTTCTTCTGTCAAAACCTGAGTTAGTAGAAATAAAAGAAGATGTAACTTTATTCTAAGTAGTGTAATCACAACCTCTGAAAGCATGATTATGTTCTTGGCTTTGGTACATTCAGAGCATTCTGCTTCTTTCTTCTAAAATATTTTGCAGTGTGATGTTCCAGTTATGATTTTTCATAATCAGTTACTGGGAGAAAAAATTATTACTGTTGATAATAATAGGGCAGTGCTATTTACTAAAATTTAGCTAATTTTGAGCAATGGAAATACAAAAACACTTCTGTGAATAAAAGCTTAAAGTACAGAAAGAAGTGAGACACAAGGAGAACCCTGGAGCAGGATAGAGTTGAACAGAGCAGCTGTCCTTTTCCCCTGATGATTTTTCCCCTGCTCAAGAGTCGTAAAATTTCCTGGATTTATTCCAAAGGACCAGACCTGTTTTGCTGAAACCTACTGAGTATGTATAGGCTTTCTGTGGAAGCAGCTGTATTTTTTTATTTTGAAATCACGTTGGGAGACGGTCACTGAAAAACCAGGCCTTGGTTTGCAGACCATTTGAACTGAGGTGGAGTTTTGTGTTTGCTGGTGATGATATGGCATGCTGGCCAGTCAAGCTGCTGCCTTTTTACATTTCCTTTTGTTTTTCTAAATTATTTTTTAAAACAAGTAATGAAACCAAAATGCACGCTCATCCGGAAGAAAAAGTTTTATGCCATTTTGAGCCACTGAAATAAAATATCTGCTTAGTAACTTTTGTGCCAGAAAGGATGTGAGCCACCACATACCTACATATGGATGAAGATATTTTGGTAGGAGTTAGTCTGATTATTTTTGAAGTGGGATCTGAACTGTGAGTACCAGAGGGAGGAGTAAAGAAATCACTGTCATTAGTACTTACTAAGCAACACGTTATTTTGGTAATGCAGTTTTTTAGAATACAGATTATGAAGCTTTGCATTTTTATGACATTTGTTTTTAATTTCCTGCCGCAGAGGTGCCATGCATTATTCAAGATTATAAAATGCTCCTGAAATCCAAATCATTTGGATTTGCTGATGAGGATTTCAAGCTGTGTAATTACGGAGCTGTATTCACATAGGTTGGAAGTACAGAACTCTGTAGTGTAATCATCAAAATAACCATTTTTAAGTGTAATACTATGTTGTGTGCAATTACACTATTGTGTAGTCGTGGTTAGTGGGAACATCCTTGTAGTAAACTTCAGGCCTAGCAGTATGCTTCAAGATGAATTCATAGTTTTAAGAACAGATAACTGGTCAAACACTGCTTATTTTATTAAAGAGGACTCCATTGTACAGACTTAGGGCTGCAACACAGTGTGTGTATACGTAAATTAACCTCCTGTTTATCCCAGAAAATCATGAACTTTTACATATTTAGTGCCGCATAATATAATTTTTCTTGTAATATGTTCCAATACAACATTTATTTTAAGGATGACTTCTTTCAGCTGTACCTACTTGAGAAGTACAAATGTGGTTATAAAGGTCCTTAGCAGATGGGCTCCGGTATTTTTTCTCTTCTACAGTGTAGTTCCTGAACAGCAAAATTAATTTCTTAAAATGAACAATTGTTAAATGTAATAGTGGATCTATGTCACAAATAGGATTCCTGGTACTTTTGGAGTATGGTTGTCTGTTTGAATGCCAGGAAAGGAATTCTGAGTCAGTACCCTTTGTTTCTGTGACGCATGCAAACTTGACATTTGCGCTTTTTGAATTTGATTTTTCTACCGATCTCTTTTATTATCTGACTTGTATTTTGACAGTTAAAAAAAACTTTTAAAAGAAAAACAGCGGGGAAAATATTTGTGAGTTGGATCACTTGTGTTTTAGTCAGAATTTGGCTGTACTACAGTACTTTCTCTTGACCTGTGTTTTGTGATGTGAGCACTGATTATTATACAATTTTTGTGTTGTTACATGTTGCTGCTGTGTGACAGATGGCAGCAGAGGTGCATTTGGGCAAAATGATGTCTGACAGAAGTGTGGATGAAGCAAAGGTGTGGACCTGAATTCCTACATGTGGAAAAAATGGCAGCCACTGACATTCATTGATGGTTGCTGAATGTTTCTGGAGATCAAACAGTGGATGTGAGCACAGTGAGGCTGTGGGTCGTGAGTTTCAGCGGTGGTGACACTGGGTCGCCTCTGCCCATGCAGATTTTTCTAGGCACAGCATGCAGGTTCTTGTTCATCACTGGTGAGAACACATCATTAATGGTGGTGACTATGTGTTTTGTAGCTAAGAATTTGCTCTATCCGGTAGTAGTATTGTGCAATTTGTATCTGTTGTAGCTTTCATGGAAATAAATAGGGGGCCTTGATTTTTGGAATGATGTGTGTACTGCTGCTTGGTTGGAGGCTTCATTTTTTGGATGTTTTTTCTATTACATCTTCTTGAAAATGGAACTGAAAACAAGCAACAGTCAAAATTTAGGATGGAAATGCATGAAGGGCTAGTTAGTGAGATGTGCAGATGTGTCATGTGGCTTCCCAAAACAGTGTGAAAATGGTACATGACTTTATATCATTGTTTTTGCAGAGTTGTGTTTCTTCATGTGGTATGTGGCTTCTTACTAGTTAAAAGAATTCTAAATCTATACCTTTTTTGTTACCGTCCTTCTTTTTAAAAAAATCAGTCTTATATGTCTTCCTTTTTTTTTGTTATTTTTAAATAAGAGCTAACTTTTTGATTATTTCAAGTTCTGCTCTTATGATTATTTAGCAGGCTCTAGTAATTATGGTAATTAGTGTGGTTAGAGGAAAAAATACACTTTTTCTAGTGCATTTTTAACTTTAAGGTATAATTCTCAAGAGGATAATAAAATACACTATGGTAGATCTTGCAATCAAGTTAATGCAATCAAGTTGCTAATCATTTTTTTTGGAAGAACCTCCATTAGAGAAGATGAAGACCGGCTCTTTTGCTGAAGAAATGTCTTCATTTACTGCTGATTGAGGTTCTAAGCTTAAACTGCTCGGTTTAGCCTGACCCGGGTCTTATTAGCGGTACATCAAGTTCTGATTGCTTGCCTTCCTGGGACTACACGGACGTGGTTAACTGATAAGAAATCAAAGAACTAGATTTCAGAGTACTGAGATTTTCCTGATTTTAATGTTTTATAACTTCAAAATGTGAGAAGTCTTTCATATGCTGCTAATGCATTTTATATTAGCACTTCTGAAAAGTTTTTCACTGATGGTATATTACTTAGATCGTTTAATGTCCAGTCTTTAAGGAAGGTTTCCCAATCTTTCTTTTAGATCTTAATATCTACACTATAAAAATCAAAGCTTTAAGTAAAAACTGTATGATCTGGAGGTTCCCATAGCCCAGTATAGAATTGTGATAATGAGATGAACAAACAATGCAGCAACAGGATGCTCTGTTGCACCTTTGTGCCATTGAAGCCAAACTGCTGGAGTAGGTATAAAATACATTAAAAGGAGAACTTTTATAACAGTGGGTGATATATTTAGTTTTGAGATAGCAGATCTATACTTTATTAATAATCCTTGCATGGAACTGAAGTTCTTGCTTTTGCCCTTAGAAACTGCGATGAGCAATGAAGTGATGATTGTCTTGTTTTTGCTTGAAAACTTTACTGATTTTTAAGGTTGCATAACTTCTTCCTCAAAATCAGCTTTGTGTTGCTTGACATGATTAGACTAGAAAGCATTCTTTCATAAGCTTATAAAAAAAAAATTGGCATTCTTTTATTCTTACTTTCACAAGAGTACTGATTTTCAACACAGTACATAGATGACCGCTTTTTCTCCTGCTCCAATATTGCAATGTACTGTATGTTGTTGGTTCTTTTAATGTCTATTTGTGTGTTTTGTTGAAATGTAGAAAAAACAGGTGTTTTTCTGACTTAAACTTTCGTCCACAAAAGCAGTTTGTATTTGTAGGAAAATGACAGCATAAGTCATGACAGGGAGAATCATCCTTGACATGTCCTTTCCTTTTGCTCCTGGTGTTGAATTCAGAGCACTGAATTGCTTATATTAAGAATTGTACAGAGTGGATCTCTGAGCACAGAGTCTAAGCCTCTTCTGTGTTGCTTAAACCCGACCTGAAATCTCTTGAACTTTTGTTGAATTTCATATTGGAATTAGTTAGGATTTGTTTCTCTCTCCCTTCCCTTGCCATCGTTTTTAGAAGTTTGTTCCAAAATGACAGACCTCTGGTTTAGAAGTTTTACGTCTCACCCTTCTGCAGAAGCTTGATTGGCTGGCATGCAGGTATTTAACTAGCAGGCAGGTATTTAAGCCAGCACCCATCCACACATGGTTGCATCTGTTGCAATTTGAAGTAGTTTATCTGTTGACCACTGTTTACTAACTGCATGTGTTAATTCTGCCAACGGTGTTTTCTGTATCTTCTGTATTACTTTAATACCTCTTTGTCCTCCCTGGAGATCTTTCAGCCTCATCACACCATGCTTGCATTTGTATGTTTTTGCAACTGTGTCAGTGTGGTGGTTGACTGATGCATCAAATAAATGCTTGTCTTCATCTTTCCCAATCTCTGTGCTCCCAGTTTATAGTAAGAAGTCCTTCAGGCCACATGCATGGCTGTGAAGGCAGTAATATAAAGATTCACCTGGCTCCTGCCAAGTATTCTTAGCATCTTTGGAGCTGAAGCTTATGTAGATGCCAGCCAATGGGTGGCACAAACATGCAGCTCCAAAGTCTGGGGAAGGGCACACTTTGGTTCATAGACAGGATATAGAACATTTCAGTGAGTTTTCCTCTGTAATGGTTGGATTTCACATGAAAGATGCAACATACTGTTAGAGTTGTTTAGCAAATTATTTTAAACGAAGGACTTCTTACCGATTTAATTTAAATACTTTAATTGTAATAATTATTTATTATTAAATAATTTAATTCTCAGTGGGAAGCTATTCCTGTGACTTTCTCATTGCTATGCTCACAGTCAAGAGTTGTTGACAGGAGAAAGATCTGTTGGCTGTGAGTTCTGATAGGCTAGCTAAGAAAATAATTTATCAGCCGTATAAAGGAGAATACAGATGACTTCTTTAGTGTCCCTGAAGGGTGCGGTATTTATGTGTCATTACTGTTGTGTAAACCTTTGATCTTTGAGCTCAATTGCTGTATAATAGCAAGACTTACCTTTATTGTATTGAGTCAGCGTGATGGCTTGGATGGCTTTTGCAGAATACAGTGGCACTGCTATTGAATGTTGTTTTTCAGAACTGCTCTGTCAGTTCTCCAGAGTAAGGGTTATTTTTCCTTGTTTTTAACTAAATAAAATAAGTGACTATTAACTCTTACTTAGTATGGTGGTTGGTTCAAAGGAAGTGGATTATTGTGCCTACTGCTCAGTATTTGTGCTGCTCAGCATATGTACTTATAGGTGTTCATCCTACAGTGTGCATGGTAATGAAAGTCTGTTCTTTCCTATTTGTGGTTTATAGAAGAGGCTGAATTCAAGACAGGTTGACTTAAGATGCCTGTGACAGTTAGCTCCCAGGAGAGAGCTCCTGTGAAATGTCCGAGGCGTCTCTGAGTCTATGGAGTCAGCGGGGACACTATACCTTTGTGCAGATATGATCCATTGTATGCAGTGACTGTAATCTCTTCGTAATTCCAACAGGAAAAGTGTCATACTTGGTTATGCAGTGGGTTTGTTGCTTTTGAGGAAGCATCTTGCCCCGTGGGTATTTGCATGTTCGTATTTTACTTTCTGTAGAACAGAGCCTGGCCTTGGGATGTAATGCAAATAACCCTGGCACTCCACATTGCATTTCTGTCAAAGCTTCTAAAAGGCTTTAGGTAATTTCAAGATGATTCTAATGCAGCTTAAAGTTCTAATCCATGCTTTGAAGTAGAGCAAATTCAAAAGGCTTCTTGTGCATGGCCATAGATTAAGTGTTTTTTGTACTTCAAAAAATATTATATTGAATATTCAGATTGATTGAATTACTGGAAGTGATGGAAAACAGAACCCTTTGGTTATCCAGAAGCAGAGAGCAGCAGTTTGTAATTATGGATTGAACAACCTGGCATGGAAAGGTGGAAATAATACTAACATTCCACAGACGTAATCACAGCTTGATTACTGCCTTGGAAATGCTTATAAGAGAGGGCTTGGAGTATCATTTTAGCAAACAACATGGAACATAGGTCAAATTTAAATGAGACAGGTGACCAGTAGTGTTGAACTTTGGCTACACTTCAAAACAAATGCCTGAGACCCAAAGGCGATTCTAGTATTAAGCAACAGAATGTTAACAATGTTTGCTTCATACCAAAAATATTTGTTGTTTTTGAGAAGCATATGGCTTTTCCTTTTGTTCTATGAAGCAGCATAAGACACTTTCTTCCTTTGTCCCATATATCCCTTCCTATGACTCTTGAGAGTAGGGGTAAGGCTTTTGAGATAACATGTTTGTATGTTCATAGGTTATCCTGATTCTTTTTTTTATTTATGATGATGCATCTTAGGACGGTTACTGTGTCCCTCTGATTTTTTGCTCTGATTACATGTGTTGTTGGTATGCTTTCTCTGTCTCCTCCACCTCACTCCAAATCAATTGTCAGAGTATGTTTGAACTGTATTACGAAGCATTCTGACAAAGTAAAAAATCCTGCTTTTTTTTTTTCTTAGATTGACAAAAACATTAATAGCAAATTATTTCTTCACACGTGCTGGGACATTTGAAGGTATGCCAGCTTTCTGTATGGTAGTGTTAAATACTTAAGCATAAGCATTCACTTGCTGGCAATTCAAGTAACATCTTCATAGCTAGAATTCTTTTGAGTCTTGTGTGTTATTCTTCTGGTTCAAAAATACAGGGTGAAAAAACAAATTGATTTGAAGAGCCTTGCAATTAATCAAATACATCAAATACGATGCTTCAATCAGCCTCGTGGGCTGGGTAACTCATCTGTTCCTACTAACAAGTAGTGCTGCTAAATGAGGGTTTAGGTTTCAGGGTAGATGTGGGGGCTTTTATTGTTATTTCCAGTTTCATCTAGGTAGAGGCAATCAACAAGCCCTATTTACTGAAAGTAGGAATACTGCAGAAGAGTTGGTCTTCATCTCCTCAAACGTAGAACTATGTGGAAGTGATTATGGTGCAGCAGAAAGGGTTGTGCGACTGTGTTGATTAGCCATGCCACTTCAGAGTTCAGAAAACTGATGATTGGCCACATACAGGAAAGGGAGAGCTGATAATTGCAGTGTTTGGAACACCAGCTTTTCCTCATTAAAATGAATGTGGTTATGAATAATTCTATAATTTTGGGGTGTTAAAATGTATTATAAGAACTGAAAATAGAGACTATAGTTTGACTGAAAAGAGTATCCTTGCGCTGTGTTATTTGATTGATCAACAGCCATTTCATAAAGTTAAAGAATTGTATGCAGCTGCTGTGAGAATTATATCAAAGGGTTCAGAATGAGCAGGATCACTGTAAACATGAGATGTAAGGTGTTTGTGGGTTGCATGCTTGTCTGCTTTAATTAACTATATTCTCTTAGTAGAAGAGGAGGGCTTTGGAAGCTAATTTGCAGGTGTTGTAGCAGACTTACCTCACTGAAGATGAAGGGAAGGGGTGAGGATGGCAGCGCCCTGTATACTGGTAGGCAAGAGCAGGGCACCTCATTTAGTCCTATTTATACTCCTCTGTTCCTGTATAGGAACATATAACGTGAAACTTTTGACAATTCATGTGGTGGTTTTTGTGGCTTCTATATGTTAGAAGTAAAAATTTACTTAAAGGAGGAATCTGCTTCCTTTTAAAATGAAAGCACATGAATACATACTTCCAACTATTCCTTTTTTCCCATGGCTGTTTCATTAGTAGTGCTAGCTGCTTTATGGAAGATGGACGAGGAATAAAAAGATATTTAAAATTTCTTCCAATAATGCAAGATAAAAGTAAAGAAACAAACTGCATGTAAAGAAACACAATCCTGTGTGAACATTTTGTTAGTAAAGAGTGGCTGTTATTGGGACTTCAGTACACGTCCTTCTCCCCAGCTTCTTCCAAATCTATAACAAAAACAAACAACAACAACAACAAAAAACCCCATAACAATAACAACAACAACAAAAAAACAAAAACAAAAGAACTCCACCTGAGTTGTGCTGTGAATACATTGTGAGCACTGATACATTCACTAGATAAGTATATTCTGAATCGCTATTTCAAATAGTGGGAAACAATTATATCATTTTTTAATGGAAGGCACTTTTCTGTCTGTGGTCTAAAACAGAAGTTAAAGGCAATGACCTGTTAATTTCTAATATTATTATGAAAATGCAAACGTTGGGAAACAAAATCATGAGCTTTTTTGTTGTCATTTGGGATACAAGAAGAGGTATCTCATCCCTCTGATCTGCGTGTGCTCTTGCTTCTTGTCCCTAGTTGCCAGGACTGCAGGTGCTATTTTTCCCATTGCGCTCAGCCTCTGTTCCATCTTTATAATGTACTTTGCTTCTTGTCTAAAGTGGTTCTGTAGGATCTTTTGAACCAGCTGTCATGCTTGAAACTCTGCCAATAAATAAAATCAGCTGGCGATGCGCTTAGGCACTTAAAAGAAAACTCAACAAAACAACCAAAATCCCTTGTTCCTAGCAGTAGAATCTTGTTGGAAATTTGCATCTGTGCAGATAATTGGTTTTACTGCTTGGGCTCATGGTAATCTCACTTCTAGGCTGCTTCATTCCTTCACCTTGAAACTGCAGAGTGAGAATTTTGAGGAAATTCTGTTCTTAATTTGAAGATAACGTTTCATCTGTAGCGAAGTCCTTTCACCTATGAAGCCACCAGGCTTCATGTAAAATACAGTCTTGGTTGAGGTTCTCAGAATGACTTGTGGCTTCTGATGTACCACTTCTTTATAATATCACGTTTAGGCAATTGATTAATGAGTGTTTTTTAAAATTCTGAAAGCAAGGAGTTGTTGGGCTTAGATTTTTGTCTGAGGAGTGTTCTGTGTAATTTATGGGAAAGTTCAGTGTTTTTTTCAGGTTATTTAGGATGTCAAGATTGGTCTACACTTACGTGGAGTTCTAATCTATAACTGCAATAGCTTTACTTTGATGTGTGTAATTTTAAGTAAGTGAACAACCTTGCTTTTAAGTAGGAATAAAGCTTTTTGAGTACGCTTTTCAAGCAAGTCATTTTGTTGCCATGACCACTTTTATGTTGTAGTATTCCCAACTGGCAAAGGTCTGGAGATGGAAGGAGTCTATGGACAGGTGAAGAGTCAGCTTGCACAGCAGCTTCTGCCTGAGCTAAGCCAGTTTGTTACATCCATTCTAACTCCTACTGGTGTTCTGTTGGGCTTGTTCAATTTCCCACCCTCACATGGATGGAACAGCATCAGCTGATCCTTGTGGGCTAGTTCTCGTGCCTGTCAAACAGGTGGTGGAGTACTGACTGCCAAATGCATGACTTTGATTGTTGCATAGTCTGTGTAAG
Organism: Callipepla californica brunnescens; assembly: GCA_023055505.1. Classification (NCBI taxonomy): domain Eukaryota; kingdom Metazoa; phylum Chordata; class Aves; order Galliformes; family Odontophoridae; genus Callipepla; species Callipepla californica. Next base: position 3,335,359 of record JALIRH010000010.1, read on the forward strand.
TGCATAGAGTGCTTAAATGGAAACCAGCTGTACTGCAGGAGTTCTGCAAAAACAAAACCTGTAATGTAACAAAATAGGACACTAAATAGGATGTTTTTCACTGATGATACCTTCTCTGGAACTTTGAGAATTTAGCAAAAGCTGTTTGAAGAGTTAGGAAAGGAGTGTATTGAAGATGGAAGAAAGAGTAGGCAATCCCTTACCTTTTTTTTTTTTTTTTTTTTTTTTAAAGCAAAACAAAAGAAGGTAACAAGTGAAAACAAAAAGCATCCAGACAAACAAACAAACAAAAAAGGGTGAATGGGCCGTCCTTAAGGTGGCTGAACTTTTTTGTCTGTGGTAAGGGATTTCATTTTCAGGACTTGGTCTGGCCTTCCCTGGAAGTTCCCATGGTTCAGTGGTTGGTGTTCTGTGGCAAGGTGTTCTGCGGTTTAACTAGGCTTGGTCACTCCTTTTAATTCTGAAGCTGCATTGTGCTGGTTTTGCTTTATTGTCTGTGATTTTAGAGCTCTTGCTCTTTAGAGGAAAATAAATAAATAAATACACAAAAACACCAAACACCAGAAAGCCAAAATCACCACTGCATTGTGTAATTGGTGGTAGCGCTTGCTTAGTTGATTTGGAGAAAGGTAATCTGCAGATTTTTATTAGATGTGATGTGTTCCATCTCCATATCACAATTGTGTAACCCTGAGATCTTGCTTTTCTTTGCAATTTTTTTTTCTTTAACACTACAAATACCTTGCAATTTCCATTTTGTGTTTGGGTTAGAGTTGTGGTAGTAGCTTTGTTCTTTGTACTGTGGAAACAAATGTTGACCAAATGTATAAGAATTAGTATTTCCTGGCTCATTTTGAGGTTGTTATATATGTAGTTAACGAGGCTGGATCCACTGAAGTTGCTTCTCATTTTTTGATTAGATGGTCCTTATGCTATGAACTACCAGCATGGAGAGGCTGTAGTTTCTTTGACTGATATATTCTGACTATTAAATCTCATTGTGTTGTGCTTTCAGAAGACATCTCATGTTTCTGAATAAGTAAGCCATATTCCTTATTCCTGTTCATTTTATTTTCATCTTAATTTCATTGTTTCCAGCTGCTGTCTTGCCAGGAAAAAGAAAAACAAAATTAAAAAAAAAAAAAAAAAAACAAGCAAAAAAAAACCACCACCAACAACAGCAAAACAAACAAAAACCAAAATAAAACTCCAGGATATCTGGTTGGATGAACATATTGCAGACAAGACAATTTCATTACTGAAGTCTAACACAAAGTCTGATGCTCTGTCAGAGTGGCAACAATCATTTATCCAAGATTGCCAAGTTTTACGGGAGATTGATTTATTTTGGCAGAGTATTGGAGCACATACAGAACATCTTAAACAATTGTTTTGCATTTCTCAACTGACAGATTTATTAAACCTCATCACCTGTGCTTTATGGAAGAAGGTAGGTGCAGAGCTAAAAGAATTGCTAGTGACAGACTGTATATGAACAAGGCCACAAGCCGTTCAGAAGTGTTTGCAATATTAAAGTTTACTGTGTGTGAAGGTGAGCTGCAAATCTAGCTACAATACTATCAGTATCGTCTGTATTTTGTGATTACCCTCCTGCAGCACCTCTTTGTCATGCCAGTCCTCTTCCATTATGCGTGGGGTCACCACTGATAGTAAACTGAGACTCTGGTTTTATGTTTTGTTACCAGGTGCTAATCGAGAGCCATGTGCTGCATCTCAGCTGGGATGTGTAGCTCTTTGTGTGTTTTTCTTGCCTGTGGTGCCTATCAGAGATTTGATTTTGACTTTGGCGAACTTGACCCTGTGACTGGTATGTGCTCAAGAAATAGGAGCAGATATGAACACTGGACATTAATTGTCTTAAGTGTCCAACCTACTGGCCTTTTGGAAATCAGGGAGCAGGATGTGCCTAGGCCAGGCAGCACACCTTGCAGGAGCAGAGGAGATGGCCCAGCTGCTGGTCATCGGGTTGGTCCCCTTGCCCAAAGCGTGGCAGTGCAGGGACTGAAAAGGCTTGTTTTGTTATGGTGTGAGACACGGGGGCTCAGCACTTTTTCTGCCGTCTCTACCTCTCCTTCCACTTTCTCACTTCTTTAACCTGGTTGGTGTCTGGCATTTCAGCACGGGTGAAATCCCTCTACTTCCCCTCTCTAGTCCTTTTGCTGCTAGCAATAATGTGTCATTACTTGTGACAAGGTTATGGTGCTGTATGGTCTCATGAATACAGTGTATCCGAAGAGAGACCTTGGAGAAAGAAGGCTTGAAAACTGAGGTAGGAGGTAGAATAATATTCAGCATACTGAATGCACAGATGTTTTAAACATATATTTTCAAGAGAAGAAAGAAAAACTCTTTGGGATTTTTGGACTCAGTTATCACTTTTTATTCGTTACAAGTTATTTCTAATATTCTGTTAGTTAGCTCGTGTTGAAGAATTTGTAACAAACCTACTTACAGCAGGTGTAAGAAATGCCTCTTTTAACTTAATAGAGAAAAGCAATTTTTGTACAATTAGATATCGATCTCTTCTCTTTGCGAATTTCCATGTAATAGTTTGTTACTGCATTTGTTAGCTTTTGGTGGCACAAAATGTAAGTAAACCCTAACAGTTAAATAATCATGTTCCTTATTTTTTTAGATAGTGTGCTTTGTTTTTAACCATATTTTATAACAAGGTGGCTTCTCATTATTTGTCTGGGTGAACATCAGGATAGAGTTACTTTGTTGCCAGCGATTCTCAGTATAATTCCTTTAATTCCGTTTTGTTTGGAGTTTGTGCTGTGTATTTCAGAACTTCTGCTTCAGAAAAAAAAAAAAGGAACTAAATAAACAGAATGAAGGGAGCCTTTTAAATGACACAAGTGAAACATGCTTTTATTTGCAGCAAACAGGGCAAGCCTAAGAAAGGTTCTTTTCAAAATAAGTTTTTAAGGTGAACTTAGGATCTTTTGATCACTAGTTATGATAACAGTTAGGCAGTATAGGGCCCTGTCTGTCATACGGTCAGGTTGTGCCCATGGATTTTTTAGGCAAGTATTCATGTTGTGCATTGTACCATGTGATCTTTTCCCCATAGATTCTAAGGGCACCATTTCAGTACAGACATTGATCCTTATGGTCTGAGGCAAATAATGAAAATGACATAAATGATACACAACTTGACTTGCAAGATTTTTAAGGACTGTGTTGTGACTTGGAATGAATAAAGGCACATGATACATTTCTGGTGCTAAAATAAATGATGAGAGCAGTTTTGAAGGAAAAAAAAATAAAAAATCTTCTATCATATTGATACATGACTGAAGAGCAGAAGCGCCAGGTTCCCAGCAGATTAAGTTTGGTAACTTAAGAGTATTAAACAACTCTTTCCCCTTTTCTGGAGATTGGGGTGACTTCAAAAGAAATCACTACCAGTAACATGGGGCATGTATAGTTTGAATGTAGGAAAATAGGTAAATGATCTGTTAGGTCTACATGGTGTTCTCTAGAGAAAGAATAATTTTTTAATTATTATTATTCTTTTTTAATTTTTTTTTCTTTTGTCATTTGAAGGCTTGGCACTACAGGAATCCTGTAGCATGAATACATATCCTTCACGTTTAGAGTTCTCAAGTCTGTGACCCAACAAACCTTATTGAAAAGCACTGTTCTTTGCTTTTGAGGTTCATCATTGTCTTGATCCTCTTCCCCAGTTTCTTTTTCCCTGCCTGGAACAAAGACTGTGTGAGAACACCCAGCTCTGAAAAATTGCATTCTCTATTGTTGAGTAGTTCTGAAGGCATGCTAAGATTTTACACCACTTGTCATTGGCTTTCTGAATGAAGAATGGTGGGTGATGTGTTAGGTGTTGTCAGCATTGTTTGGAGGGAAACTAATTAAAAAAAAAAAAATAGTCCTCAGTCATTTCTGTCAATATGTGTTTTTGGTCCTATTTGTAGGAGTTAAAAGATCTGCATGCGTCCATTAGCTCCAGTTCACAGAGTTTCTTTCCTTCAGTTCTCAGGTTCTTAGGTGGGCAGTGGAATGGCTGTTCTGTAGTGCTATAGAGAAACAAACTGAGCTGGTTCTACTTTGTGATCCAAGTGTTCTCTCCTGGGTCCTTCTCTTGGGGAGTTGGAGAGTGGGGGGCAGAAAGCAAGGAAGAGAAGAATGATGTTGTGCCTTAAGTGAATGAGTTCTTCTTGCAGCATTCTGCATCATCCTCATGATAAGCACATAAGCGAACAAATTTGAGTATGTTTTGTGGTCTTTAAAAGTCAAATGACAAATAAGTGTTTGAGAAGCTTAATTTTAATTTGATATCCACTTGATAGTTCTGTACCAAACTGCTCCTGTCATTGATTTTACTTTCTAAAATACCATTTTACAGCCTACTTAAAAATGATTTTCCTACATGTGGGAAATACTGAAGTAATTAAACACATTTGGGCTTATGCATAAATTTTCTAAAATTAACTCTCTCTTTCACACTAATCTTTCTTGTCTTTAATTGGGTTGAAAAGTGTGAAAAGGAAATGGTTTGATAGGGAACTATTTTTCAAAGAGTAGTTTAACAACTGTGCACATAAAGGAGTTGCTAGATATGCTTGGGCCAGGGAGGCAAGACCCTTTTTTTAACTGGGGGGAAGTATTTTTGCATCAGTTTTTGCTGCATCATTTTACAGTAATTAAGCGTTTCTTTGCTGTTTCACCTTTGTGTTCGAATTTTTGCTTCTGAGTAAGTGATTAATTTTTCCTCTTGTCATGTCACATATCACAGTAGCACTGCGTTTTCTCCCTCTGACAGCCTGACACTGTTTAAACATCAGTCTAATTTTGCACATGAGCCAGTGTAAGAGAAGGAAAAAAACCAAACAAAAAAAGAACCACGTGAGGCATGTCTCAATAACTTATTTTCAGAAGCAGCAGGCTTGTGGATGGCACAACTTGCTCTGTTCCATCTTGATTTCTGCTGACAGCAGGCTGTGGTGTTAAGCACGTATAACAAAAATCAGGAGTATTTCAGACAACAGAATCATGGGAGAGAATGTATCGTAGTGCAAAATGAAAAGGCAAGGCTTACTAGAGGAGTGAGGTGGTAGAGCCTGTATGTGAGTGATCTGTGCTGCTATCTGTGCCTTTTTAAGGTAATGGTTTGTTCTGTGTCACATTTTCTCAATATGCGACGGTTCTTGACATGTCATATCACTCAACTTCAGCAATTGAGTTTTCACCTTTAAAATCATATGTTAATATGCTTTTTTTTCTTTTTTTAATGATTTCAGCAGAAGGCATACTGAGGTCAAGTCTAAAACAGATATAAATGTTCAGTTCTGGGTGTCTTTTGTGTCTTACACATGAAATCTTTTATGAACTGCTTCTTACTCTTTCAGTCGTCTTAAGCGCTATTGCGTGGCAAATTCATCCTCTGTGAAGCAGTATTTCATGGAGAAATGGGAAAACATTGCTGTTTTGTTTTCCTTTTTAAGCAAACTGCACAATAACATGGAAACCATCTTTCGTGATATTTCAAAACTTTAGTGTAATGTGGAACTGACCGTCGCTCTAATCTCAGATGTGTGAACTGTCTAAAGAAGTTGTCTAGCCAATATGTGTAGTATGTGCTTAATGCTGCCCTAAAGAAAAACAGAAACTTTATCTGAACTCCTGCATCAGTCTTCACGAGAAATGAGGGAAGAAAAACGCAGAATGCTTTCGGTAACTTTTTGTATAGTAGAGTGTTAATTGCTGTTTTGTACGTTTGTATCATTTGTAATGTAAACAAAACTTATTTTTTCAGGTTACGGTTGGATTACATGCATCTCCTAGACAGTTTGTAGGTACTATGAGATTTGTTGAAACACCAGGGTTTTAAATGACCTCTGTTTTCTTTCCATCTCGGTGGAAGAGTGTTGGTATTTGTCTCAAGTTTGCTCCAGTCTTAAATAAGGCAGTGTGGCCAGCATTACATTGGGAGCAATGTGTATGAATAATGAAATCCCTAGTGAAATCAGTAGTGTGTTTTCTCTTGGTAGAGACTATATTATGTACATCATTATAAGCAATTTTTTTTTGTGTTTATATCGGATTATTTAAGGATTTTACACTAGAAATTAAAGTAGATTGTTTTAATGTTTAGTAAAAATTCTGTAGTAATGATTTCTTAAATGGTGCTACTTTAAGAACAGGAATGAGAAATTGGAATGGTGATGCACAAGGAGAGTTGAAGTGAGCCTCTATTTGTTATGGGAAGGTGGGTTTTTTTGTACCTTTACTATCAGCTGTTTTGTATACTATTGTCTTATGCTTTTTCTCCATTATTTTTTGGATTTGAGGTACTGAACTGTGTTTTATGTTTTTTGTTCTCCTTGACAATGTTAAAGTTGTAAGGCTAAGTAACCTTGCTTTGTGTCAAAGGTCAAATTTCTTTTTGTGGTCTTTCCTTACTAGAAAGCAGTGGGTTAAACTCTTTATTGTTACTCAATTCCATCAAAGGAGGGAAAAAAGAAAAAGGGAAAAGAGAAATTCCTCTTGGGCGTCTTCACCTTGTTGAAATACAGGGTAGGCAAAGTTCATTGTGTCTGGGGGCTTATCAGTCTGCTGTAGACCTTGATATCTGTTTGTAGGGTAATTGCCATTGGGCTTTTCTGATTTTATTCTTCTCTCAGTAGCAGCGCAAATGTGCACTTAGTATGGAAATTACTTATCCTTTCCACTGTTCAGCAGCAGTATCTTTAGTTTGAGAATTGGGTCGAAGGGATAACTACTGCTGTGTCTATCTACAGGATGCTTTCTTCCTGCACAAAATACATGTTTTTTCAATTTTATTTTAGGTTTTGGTGTGTCAAATAACATCTCTGGGACTTGCAAATATTTTCACCTCTCCCTCAACTTCTCCCCTGAATGAGGTAATCAGGTGATCAGCCAGAAGTGCTGGAATGGTGTGAAATACTGACTGCAAAGCTCTCCTTAAGATTAGAGCTTGTGATTTTTCGATTCAGTCTCCTGCCTAAGCAGGGAGGAGCTCCCTGTGCATTCTGAAGCACTGATAAATTGGGCTTGTGAGTCTCTGTACACCTTGCCTGGTCTTTTCCGTGTTCTGCCATCGTTCTTGTTTGGTGCAGTTGGCCTTGTGATAGGCACACGTTGTTGTAAATGTCACCGCGTGCATCTGTAGCAGTTTTTGTGACAAACTGATGTGTGTGTATTATAATAGATTCTATTTTAGTTGACAGTTGCTTCTCTCTGCAGTTCTGTTCGTTGAAACTCATACCACCAGAAAAAAAATCATTCAGTCTGTCCATGCCAAAAATACGGCAGATACTGTCCTTGGACCTGAAGAGGCTGTGTGGATGCGGAAATGCCTGATGACATTTTGGTGGTAGTTACCTTTTGGATTTTCAGAGCTTGCTGAAATTGTGCATGTAGATAGTTTTTGTAATCCTTTCAAAATTTATTTAAATTTGATTAATGGGAATAACCAGTAATTTATGGATCATGCATAGGCACTTGGACCTCAAGTCATCTGATGTAGAACAACAAATCAGCCTGTAGACTAACTGAGCTTCTTAATCCATCTGGGACAGTGAATACTCAGTATTTTAATTTAATTTAATTTTGTCATTGTAGATTTTTATCTAGTTCTGGATGGGCTTTGGCTACCTTCAAGCAGTAGATCTGATGCGAAGGAAGTCGCTTGAGGGAATTTCTTTCAGAGAAAATTAGGAGAGAATCACCCTGTTTTTCCTTTGTAGGTTCTACTGAGATGTCTCTGGACTGTGGGCTTTTTGTTTTTGTTTGGGTGTTTTCTTGTTGTTGTGTGCTTGTTCTTTTTGTGTATATGAATAGCCCTGGGGAATGGAATGGTTTCTTATCTCCAGCACTTTAAATGGAAACTGCTCATTGTCTTTTCTCTACCTTCCCTCCACAGAGATGACTCTCCTTTCATGTGCAGGTCAGATGAAGAAAGTGTTGCCACTGAAAAGAGGGATTTGTCAAACTTCTTTGAGTCATAAACAAGCTTCATCTTCTTCCTTGTAGATGCCTTGGTATTACTCCTGCCGCTCCTTTGGGGTACCACGTGCTGTTGGCCTGGTGCAGTCTGTTAAGCTGTTGACTCAACACTTAAATAGCACTGACTGAAAGAGCTATCAGGAGGACCCTTAATTGGAATTTGTTACAAAGGCTGATTTGTATTTTGCTGAACTTGGGTTATTTGTGAGAGAGATTCCTTAAAAACTTTCAAGGATAACAGTAAGCTAATGAAGGTCTTTGATCTCTTCTGTACAGAAGCTAACTGATGTTTGGGTTGCTCATAATTAATTTCATCCTTCAAATTAATTTCTGTGAGCTTTAGAAATTAGCAGTGATGAAGTAGTTCAGAGCTTTGCTCTTCTCCAGCAGACGTTGGGCTTAATTGCAGCTTTGGGAGATGCTGTTTGTGACAGCAGGGAGCGTCCCACTGCTGGGGAGGAGATGCTGGCATGCCGGGGCCTGTGCATCCTGCTGCCTTCCCTGAGTTCTTGGCTTTGCCCTTCTCTCCTCCAGATTAAGTGTCTGAAAAACACTTGCTCAAAAAAGAAGCATCTCTTCAGTTTATACAGCCTTCATTGATTTAGGTTATGAATGAAGCGATTTAAAACACTTCTAAAGAAAGAAGGATGACAAGCACATTGGATTCAGTTAGCTTTAGGACTAAATTATTGCCATGCAGCAAATCAGCACTTCATTACTGTAAAAACTTTACAGTAATGGCAAAAGATCCTAAGAATTCCTTACTGCCTCTTTTGCTAGAAAATCTGGAGACTAAATTTCAGAAGACCAGAAGGAAATTGCTGTTTCACTAAAATTGAAGATGAGTGAATATAAGATCTGAAGATTTAATCCTAGGATGATATTTTAAATAGCAAGATGAAATGAGTTTTAAAAGCACTTCTCTTTTACTGCTCTCTTGTGAACTATCCTGCTTGGAGGCAGTGCTGCAGGGTGCTGGGAAGTTTCTTGTTGGTTCTTGCTTTCTGTGAGACGTTTTTTTCATGATCTCCCATTCTTTATTACCTCCCTAAAATAGCTGAGCTGTGAATTGTGCTCCTCTCGTTTCAGTTTCCCCCAAATGAGCACTCTCCATCAGATTCCTTTGAATGGCCTGTGGTTGATGAAACTTTGAACCTCTTTAGACCAAAACTCTTGCAACAATGAATCAGTGGCTCAGTGCTCGTGTAACTAGAGCTCCCAGATACTCTTGTTACGCTATCTCCATTTTCGATAGAATTGTTTTATGATTCAAACCAGTTGATTACTTCTTGCATTTCATGTAGGATTTTCTCACTTTGAAAAACCATGTTGAAAAGCCTGGAGATGTTCAGCTTTTATCTGCACAAAGAATGTCCTTTCTCTCATACTGCATGTACCCAGGTGGTCGGAAACTGCAGAGCTGTTTCACAACTGTGAAACCATGTTGTCCTATACCTCCTTATGGAGAAAGCTATAGTAAATGGAAATAGTCCTGTTGACTGAAATAGCTAACTCTGCCATTGGAGATTTCATTTAATACACAGTGTTAGTGCATGAAGAATAAGAAGAGAGATTTCTTTTGCTGACTGTAAAGGTGTGAATCTCTTAGGCTAACAATGGAGCAGAAAAGCAAGTGGAATGCATGTAGTCTCACTACCTTTACCCTATCTGCTGTTTGGCTGCAAAACGTGGATAGCTTCAAATTTACAGCAGGAATGTTTCTTCATTTAATCCCATATTTTTCCATTTTTCTTAAGTCTCCTGTTACAGTTGAAAGTAAAAATGCAAGGAGGTTGCATTTTCTGCTAGAAGAAGAAAAAAGAAAAAGCAGAATGAGCTCCTGATGGTTTTCTTGAGGCAAAAGAAAAGCTAATAATGAAATAAATAGTTAACTTTTCAACTGAAAAGAATACATCTGTGTCCTTCTTGGAGATGCGCTGATTACCTACATTTCAGCAGGCCAGGGAGTATTGTGGATGAGATCTGCTAGGTGAGGATACTAGTTATTACTGCAGTGTGAATAATCTAATAATGCTTTCTCTAGGATTAATTTACATTGCAATAAACAACTCCGGGGGGGGGGGGGGGGGGGGGGGAAGTAGCTTGCATAAAGTACATCTTTTCCTTTGCTTTGTATTAAGTGTGTAAAATGACTTATTGTGGAGAGACCCAGAACTCCATGATGCACTTGCATGCACATCTTCTCTCAGACTTTGCATATTACTTGGGCAGGTAAAAAAAAGTTGAGCAATTGAGGTGACAATGCACCAGGACAAATTGTCAGAGATAGACATAAGTGGAATTGGGAATTGTTTCTGTGTTGCTTTATGAAATACTTTTGGATCTTTCCTTCTCTAACTAGCAAATAGAAATAGCGGATTGGATTGGTTTAAGTAGACAGTGTTTGCTTTACATATGTCTTCAGACAACAGCAGAAGAGAAAGCAGGCTTATCTTCAAAACAAGCATGTTAACATTAAAAACAAAACTAGAGGTGTCTAAATAGTGCATTCTCAATGTAATTAGGCAATAAAAAATGTAGGCTCGATGTGTAATTTCATAGCCTCAATAGCTTGCATTTAATAACTTTTTTTTTTGTCATTTCAGTCTGTAGAACATAAAAGACTAATGAGGTGGGTAAACTTCCAGGACCAGATTCAGAACTTCTTAAGCTGTGTTATGATAAAACACAGGTAGACACCAGGTGACATAGTGGGATTATTAATTGTCAGTGAAAGGCTGAATTTTGGTAGGACTTGGGTGAACCTTTAGCTCCCAGGTCTCCCAGAGGACAGGTCTTCAAATAGCTGTGTTCAGCTTCAGGCTTGGATGACTGGTGATGCATGTAACTTTGCCTAGAGTTTACTGAAATATTTATGCTTCCCTAGACTGCATTCATCCTTCCACGTGTACATGGAAACTGCAAGGTCAGTCTGAGAAGAAGCAGGCCAAATTTCAGATATGTTGTCGGAAACTCCTTTTTCCTCCAGCCTAGTGGGAAAAAGGGGCTACTAATTTAATATTCTCAAGACAGGAATCCATTAAAAGATGCTTTTAATATTTTAGCAAATTTCCTTATGTATGTGCAAGGCATCCGTATTGGGTTTTTTTATTCCTTATTGTATGACAATTAAAGGCTTGATTCTCTACCTTTTCATTAAAGGACTATAAGTGGTGATTTAATTAATCTCATTTTCAGAACAACAAAACCAGTAAAAACATATTGCGCAATTTTTTTTTTTTTTTTTTTTTTGAAGAATGGGGAAAAATCCTGCCATTAATAATAAATAAATAAATCTGAAATAAATCTACTGTGAAGCAAATTAGTAGAATTGGGTAGGATCTGTAGATGTGACTAGCCAGAGTGCTTACACAAGAAAGAAATGGGTGTATTCATGAGAAAACCTTAGTTAATATCTTGGCTATTAAAATAATCCCAGTATTTTACAGATACCTTTCTTTAATTTCAGCATGAACTCAGTGTTTCCCTCTTCCTCTGTTTTGATTTTGTTGTGTTGGGTTCAGGACCTTTTGAATTACTGACTGTAGCCAGGTTCAGTCTGCTCTTTTTGGATGGTGGAGGAAAAATTGTTCAGGCATTGCTGCAAGGAAGCTGTCCTTTGATAAGAGAATCTATTCTGTGTAATAGTGTGGCATAGTGGTTAATCACAGGTTGTTACAGAATCATTAAAAACTGCTGATTGGTATAAAAGGATGCTATTTCAAAATGTGTTTTTTTTTTTTTTTTAGTGCTTCTCTCTTCACACCTGTGTTCTGATGCTTTCCATTAAAAATGGTCACATGGAAATTATATTAATATTTTACTACTGGCAGGCTAAGAAAAAATGGCATGTGTTGTTCTCCCACTCCTCAGACCCCCACGGGCCCAACTTTTATGTGGAAAACATTTACTATTTTGATTTTGTTCTTTCAATCCTTCATTAATTGGCAAAACAATTTGTTTTATTGTGATTTGTAAAGGTGATATATTAATATTTATATGGTTGTGGCCTGATAAGAAAAAAAAATATAAAAATATTTTGTAAATTCTTTTAAAGAATTGGAGGAAAAAAAAAAAAGCAAAAAAAAACAACCAACAAGCAACTTCTCAGGGATTTGGAATCACAAACCTTTTCATGGCAAAAGTCTGTGAAACATTTTTATTAGTTGTGTAACTGAAAGCAGCACTTTGGTTTTCTGTGCGTGCTTTTAGTTTGTGTTTTAAGGTTTAAATGGCTTCTACTTTTTCTCCGTCCGTCGCTGTAACCACAGTAACCATTTTTAACTGTGTTTGATTTATTCCCAGTAGGTGAGCAAAAAATTAATATTTAGAGGAATTCATGGGCAAAGTGAACTTATCTTTTCATCTCAGAGGACTGAAGAAATGAATTAACTCTCATTGGCTTAAAAATCGAAGTATTGGCAGGTTAAAAACTGTTCTGTTTTCAGCTTTTTAACTAGCTCTGTGTTTTTTTAGCTAAAGAGAGAGAAGAGGAAAAAAAAAAAAACAAAAAACAAAGGGGAAAAAAATCCTGACCACTCATTGAAATTACTTCGTTTTTCCCTAAAAACCAAGAAACTCAGATCCTGTGGCATTCACTAGGCCTTGACCTGATTGCATTGAGGGGGGTGAGAGAAGCCAAAGAGGTGATAGTATCCAGCAGCATGCAAGTGTAGCTTTGCTGCAGTTGTCATTCTATCTTGAAAGCTGCCGGTTCAGCATGTTGAAGGATAGGCACAAATTTGAGCTGCTGCTGGAATGTATTTTTCCATTGTTTACAGCACTACAATTTTGTTTCTAGGACTGAACAGGACAAATGGAAGTATGGTTGACTTGCTACAGTTCCTTTTAGAGGTATAATGTGCATGTATCGCTTTAACTTTGCAAGTGGTCAGTTGGGTCTTAGTGATGTGCACTAAGTTGCAAGTCCTCAGCTTGTAGGGAAGCAAGAAATTCATTTTGCAGTGATGGCATGTGCTGTCTCACGTTTATCTGTGTCTCAAACACATTTGAAAATTTGAGATTTGGAGATTAAAAAATAGTTTTTCTTGCATGAGTCATAATGAAAATGAAGGCATCAAACAATGGATTGCTAACTCTCGAAATAGTTACTTTATACGCTGTGTAGCTTTAAGGGTCTGTTAGATGTATAGCCGGAATGAGTTATTTAAGCATTTGCTTTCTTGAAGGCCTTCTGCGATACTTTTTCATTTTCTTTCCAAGAAAATACCAACCTTAATATCTGGGATGGTTAATGATCATGGTCTTTCTATCCAGGTATTTTGCAGTTAAGAGTAAAATGGGGGGAGGAAGAGGAGGGAAGCAAGCTGCCAGCACTAGAGCATCAGTTCAGAGGTACAGGTGTACCTCTTCTATGCAAGAGATCTCTTTACGGATGCTGTTCTTTCCTTTGGTCCACCTGGATTTCTGCTGCCAGGTGCTGAGCACTTGGTACAGGCTGCGGAGCTTGGTGCTGCTGCGATCAAACAGCACAACGTTAAGCTGTGGTTGTGTTTGAAAACCTGAAGTTGTTCTGCATGCTGCTTCAGTACGTAACGAGTGAGTTTGGGATCCCGTGCCATGCCAGCAGCTTGGGCTTAGCCTAATTAATCATTAAAGACTGTCAGCATGCAGCGGTGCAGCTTATTATTAGAGACTGCCTGTGTTTCAGAGAGTTGTGACCCTTTCATGAGTAACTGTAGAAATCTCAGCAACGGTAGTTATTAGCTTAAATTATGGACTTGAGTGGTTTTTTTTTTTTTTTTGGTTTTTTTTTTTTTTAGAATATTGGTCAGTCAGTGGCTAATAATTTTGGTGCCTAAAATTATGAAGAAAGACTATAAAACTAGAATTCTGAGCATTTTACTTGGAGTGACAAGCTGATGAATAGAGTAATAGTTTTCCAGAAAGCTTCTCCCTTATTTTTCAAATACTTATGAGTCATTAGACAACACTAAAAAGGAAGAAAATTTGTGTATTTTCTGAAGTTGTTGTATACAAGAACAGCTTCTGCCCATCTGCTTTGTACCAGAGTCACATTTTTAGAGTGAAATCAGCTGAAACAGCAAATAAAACAGCTTTAGTTCTTCAATTTTATTTTCAATAATATCTGTGACTTTAGAAAGTGAGGTGAGAGGAAGTTCATCTTCAGTTAGCTGCAGCCCAAAGCAAGTGGTGTGCAATGGGCTGTCTGTCTTGTGTGTGTGTGGGAAGTGATTATAACATTTAGACATTGTGCTGTTATTAGAGGTGTGTAAGCAATGGCAGTCTTATGGTTTTCTAAAACTTCTTGTTTTCCAGACCAATTCCTCACCTGTTTTTTGTGGCATATGCTGTGCCTTTGGATCTTAAGGTTAACTGTCCAAAAGTCGTAGCTGAAACAAGTATGTGCTTGCCGTGGAACAGTATTCATAATTGTATTTTTCCCTTAAGTATACTTTCTAAATAACATAAAAGACTCAAAAGCCTTCAGGTTTGCTCACCCTGTGTGAGGCCCAGAGAGCCGTGCTGAGGAGCAGGAACGAAAACTTCTGTGTCTTCTGTGGGAGCTGGTGCAGCATGAGGGAAATGCTGCAGTGCAAAAGCAAGAATTGCCTTTCTTTAATTGAAATCAGCTTGTGGTGGCAGCTACAGCTTCTGTGTTGCTGGTTCGTTCTCCACAGTGCTGTCCGACTGTGTCAGCTTCTTTGAAATTTTGGAATTCAGATCTGTGTTGGTGCTTGTTCTCTGAAAACCACCGTATCAGTCTGACTTTTGTTTGGTTACTGCTGATTTTCTGAGCTGATACCTAGTTCCTGGATGCTATCAGTGGTCTTCAAAATAACTTCACCAGTGCCTTCATTAGTCCCATTCAAAATGCAGTGATGAGGGAAGGAAAAGGATATCACTGAAGAATAATTAGCAGGATGAAATTGAGTTAGGAGGTGTGACATCCAATTATTTTCTGCCCTGGAGATAAATACCAAGAGAAGGCTGGGTATTGCAGCTTCAGTGTAGCACCTCTGCTCTTCCCAAATCAGGCGGAGTGCGAAGCTGCGTGGTGTGAAGAAGGAAGGCTGTGTCTGATCGGTGTGTCTGCTGTGTGGCTGGGTTCAGGAGCGTTTTAGTCACTTGTGATTGCTGCTCTGGTGGTAGCTTTTCTTCATACAAATTACTGGTTGGTGGCTGGCTACCTGGGAAGTTTTATTTCAGTAGTATTTCTACTCCACGCATTACAACCAAACTTCACAGTTGCAGCTAGACAGCTCCTGACAGGATTTTGTCAGTACCGTAACCTTAAAACGTCCCATTTGCAATCTTCTGCAGTGCTTTAGGCTGTTGCGGACGTGGTTTCATCTCTGAAATGTGAGAGCTCTTCCTTTCCTTTCATTACAAAAGAAAACAGCACGTTGTGTTTAAAACCCTGGTGGGTTTAGTCTCGTCTCTTTTGGAAATGCTGTATCGCTGCCTCGGGTTGATACTGTGCCTACACTGTGCTTAGGATCTATGCAGTGTTTTCTTAAATTTCACTGTTCCCTTGGGGTGCATTCATAGAATTTAGCTTTTCCTAGGAATTTTTTTTTTCGTGTGCAATTACAGGTATTTCATTCTCCTTCCTTTCTTGTCCAATTCATTCCTGTACATCTGACAATGTAAGCTTACGCTCTATTAAGAAAAACTCAACTGTTTAAGTAGTAAGCTGTCAAAAACAATGTCACAAATGCTTTTCCTCCCATGTAAATTTCTGTTTATGGAGAAGACATTCAATGCTGCTTAACAAATGTTGCACTGGGTTAGAAATTTTATATGGATTGATGGAAATAGATGAAAAAATGCTGTTATGAGGTTCTTACATCTTGTGAGTGATTTGTTTCTCATGAGCTAGATACACTATCTCTCCGTATTTTTGGCTATATGTATGTTTTTCCAATGCATTATTGTTCTTTAAACTTCTCCATTGTGTAGCATGTATTACCAGCACTTCTTTGGGGTGAGGGAAGTTTTTTATTGGTATTTGTGGAGCTCTAAGAATTTAATGATATGGATAAGAGGGAGGTAGGGTTTGCATTTCTCTTGATGTGGTTCTTGTATTCCTTTCAGTAAAGTATTTCACTTCAGGCTGTTATATTGGAGGTAGGTATGTGATGTAGACAAGTATTTGTCTTTTTTCTCTTTTGAATGAGACTGAAGTTGATGGGACTTGGCTCACTTGGATGGAACGTAGTAAAGATGTTCATATCTGCAGAATGAAGACCTTTGATTCCAGGTGGAGAGGTGCTGAGGCAGCAGGTGAACTTTGAAGGAAGAAAGCTGTTGGGACAGTGAAAAGGATAACGCCTCAGAAATGCATTCTTGAAAATAATTTGGTGCTTTAATGAGATTTAAGGAAATTGACTTCCTATTTGGTAGGTTTTGGTGAAAAAATTTCATTTCTTATGCCTTTCATTTTTGTAGTTGTTATTTTCAAGAAATAAGCATAAATTTAAAGGAAGTAATTCTGTAGTATTTTAATAAATGGGAAGGAAGCAGTGATCCATGGCTCACAGTTACTGAGATGTTGCTGTATCTACAACTGATGCAACAATCTGATGTTGATATCTTGGAAGGTTTTTTCAGACTTCTGTGTGTAGTTGGAGTAAGCATGCAAAGTGCAGGAAAATTATTAAATGTTCACTGTTACGTAATAAACAGGGTTAATAGGCTTGTTCTGACATACAGGTGAAATGCTAAGTGTTTTAAAACAATGCTTCAGAAGCGAACCCTATAATGTATATGCTATTTGTCTGTAGGAGAGGACTGACTTGTTGCAGAGGGAGAAGAGGCAGCTCTGGATAATGTCAGTGTTTCTCACAGTAAGGTGTTATCTAAGTGACTGCATGTGAATGTATTTCCCAACAGGGTACATGGCAAGCAGGGATGCACAAGTACTCTGGGGAGTCAAAGTGGGTGTGTGATTAGCATGAGAACATGACAGTATTTTTCAAAATAGATCGTGGTGTCCGTGACTTCTGTTTGCAGCATTAAATGGAGGGCTCATCTTCTTCTTGGTTACAGTAGAGTGAAACTGAAGCATTTTGGAATTGGTTAGTTTTAATCTTCCCTGTCCTTAATTACACATTTGCTGGGAAAGGAATGTCAGTATTGTCTGCTATATTATTTCAGTGATTTTGAATCTAGGTAATGCAGGTATTAGTCAGTAAGTCTGTAATGTAGTTGTTGTGCTTGGGAAATGTTTCTTTGTCTTAGACTGCTGCCTGTGACCTGGCTCCCCACAAGGCAGCTCAGCAGCATCCCAGGTGAGGCAAGGTTGCTATAAAAGCTGTCTCGTTTACAGTTTTTCAGTGGTAGCAATAACATGTAGAATGATGACAATAGCAAGGTAGCCAGTGCTTTTTTTTGTTGTTGTTGTTGGAATTTTGAAATAAATAGGTTCCTTCTGTTAGAAGTGAGCTGAATGGCTCCAGTGCTGTGTTAATAATTCTGTGATTAGAAAGCAGTTGTTCACAGATCTCCTCACAGTGAGTCTGCACACTGAAAGAGGAGGATACTCAGATATTAATACTCTGTAATCATAGTTTAGACATAAACCAAGATTTTACTACATTCCAGAAGAATGTTTTTTGACATTTATTGTTATTCCTGCAGAGCAGAACCTTAAAGCACATCAAAATAATGTCATTCCTGGCGGTACAACCCAAGCTGCATACAGATCTCTTCTTTGCAACTGTAGAATTGAGAGGGGATTTCAGCTTAGTGTGTGTGATAAACTGTGTATAGTGCACTTTGGAAGGGAGAATCCATAGGAAAGCCTGTGGGATTTATCTTGAAGGATTCACCTTCAGGGATTCTTCAAACATTAGTCCTCAGTAAAACTGTCTGTTTTGAAATCCCAGGAGTTGTGAGCAGCATGCTGTGCTATGCAGTAGAACTGCTCTTGCTTGTGCTTGTCTTTGTGTGGTTGTGCAGGAACCTGTGCAGTTCCACCTCGCAGGGATTTCTTATTGCCCACTTTTTCTGGCTGGGGAGCTGCAACCCAATCTGTTGCAATTCCAGCAGGCTCTGTGGCCTGATTTTTTTTTTTTTTTTTTCCCCCAAGCATTTATGTAGTTCATTTTACATAAATGTACTTATGTGTATTAAAAGGCTTGCAGCATGTTTTTAAGGTCCTCCATTTGTCTAAAATGCATTGTGAAAGTGAGACCCATGCATGAAGACATTATCAGATGATGCTTTGTAAGGGCTCATGGTAGAAGGCAGAGCATTTTGAAACATATCTTGGATATAGACAATCTGGCCACAGAAAGGATTTTGGGGCAACCCTGTAAATAGTAGGCGTCTTGCAATGTAGGAAAGCGTGCTTGCTCTGACACCTCATAATTACAGCAAGTCTCTTCTGTAATTTATAGTACTAAAAAAAAAAAAACAATAACAAAACAAAAGGCATTGTATTCAGAGTAGACATCAGCACAAAATATAGCACAAAACAATATGCGCTATTTATTTCAGATTTTCTCTGAAGCCTTAAGAAGACCATTAGTGCTAGAAGAATGATATAGTCGATTTTGTATATGTTTGTGATTTCCCTGTAAATTAAATGTGCACCAGGAGCAGTAGGGGAGGCTGCAGTTTCTTAGTGACACGGTTTTTCTGTCCAGAGACGTTTTTTAGCTGAGACAAAATGAATTCTGGGTCATGCTCATGTGCTGTTTAAATAAAAGCAGTCTTTAAATGCTGTGCATTTTTACACACTGTGAAAATGCTCTGCATGTTGAACTTTTTTTTTTTTTAACTTGAAGAAAAGTGAAGAAAATACATTGTGAAGAAAAGGGGAGGAGGAGTGGGTGGGCCCTTACTATAGTTCATACCGTTC
The DNA here is from genome assembly GCA_023055505.1 of Callipepla californica brunnescens. Taxonomy (NCBI): domain Eukaryota; kingdom Metazoa; phylum Chordata; class Aves; order Galliformes; family Odontophoridae; genus Callipepla; species Callipepla californica. The sequence goes on from JALIRH010000010.1 coordinate 3,354,218, forward strand.
CATACTTAAAGTAGTCAAGCCTAACATTAGAAATAATTAACGCTGAAGAAGTGTAACTGCAATGTAATGCATGTTGTGCAAGTATTAAACTACAAAATCCTTATTGGATTTCATTATGTTCAGTACCACAGCTGGGTTGATAAAAAAATGAGGACAATTAATTGCTGTGTCTGATTCCTCAAAGACTACCCATCCATTTGCCAAGTGGCATGGTACTGTTGTGTAAGGAAATTAAATAACAATTTATCTCTTAAAAACAAAAAACAACAAACTCTTCCCCAGTAGCAGTTAATATTTTGCTTAATGCTTAGTATGTGCAGGTGTTCTCTTTAAAGTGCTGTTAGGGATGGATAAGAAGGCCTTACAGATAGGTATGCTCTGATAAAAAGGGGAAAGCGTGATGTATGCATCCATTGTAGCTCACGTAACTCTTTGCTGTGTTTCAACATTCTGGTTTCTTATGCAATAGCCATCAGTACTGGCAAGTGAAATACTTTACGCTGTCAATTTGACAAATGGTGCATTTTAGTTTTTACAGCATATTTGTAGCTTCATACTGTCTCTGAATATATTTTTTCTGTAGTGTATCTAAGGTGCTGTTTCAATGTACCTTGAAATCTTACAACATTCACAGATATTTTGTCCAGTTTAAGTAAATTTTGCTGTAATGTTCTTACAGCATTTTCTAACAGAAAAAAAACCATCATTGCAGAGCACTGCAAGTAATATTTCTCAGCTCCTGGCATCACTTACTTCAGCTGCAAGCACTGGCTGGAGGTGGGAAGAAGATGGTGGTGTCTTAGGTTGTTTTTTTTTTTTTTCTTTTTCTCTTTTTAATACACTTAAATGTCTGAGAATACTCTTTGCCGTATTTGCAGTAACCACTGTGCTCTCTGCTTTCCTGGGAGTGCAGTACTTAAGATCCAGGTTAGCTGGTTGTTGTCATGTGGATGTGTGAGTCCATATGAGTGCAATGTACCTCACATCAGCAGCACCTGTCAGTGCTGGCTTGCAAGTTTGGCTAATCAGCCTCTATATTGTTGACAAGCATATAATGCGTATGTATATATAGATAGATAGATATTTGCTTATTTGCCTTTCATTATAATAGCTTTCCTTATCAAACTATGGAAGCCATTAAAGTAATGTTAACAAGAAGTACTTGGGTAATGTCATCATTCTGTACTTTCTCCAGTTCAGCCTCCTGGTCATCAGTTCTGTGTGTATCTCATCATATCCATTACAAAGCTTTTTTGAAGCAAAGTTACTAGGAGCATTCTCAAATTGGAAGGGCAGATAGTGTGTTATCTGCTCGTACCAGCAGCACGATGCCTTGACTTCACAGCTTGAGCTTATTTTTTTTTGACAGAGGACAAGATCCGTGTACCCAGAATTGCTAGATTTTTGTGCTGCTGGCAAATGTATGATTAAAGTGCAAGATTTTTATTTATTTTATTTTTTTTGTAAGGACTCCTTACAGGTTTGCTTCAAGACTTGGTGTCTGTAGTGTTCCACTCCGTGACACCGAAACATCCCCAGTTTTAATTGCCGAAGGTATGAGGTTTTGTGCTCTGTTATGCTGTATCAAATCATATTGCTTCAAGACAAAGGTGGGAAATAATAAAGCAGTCTGTCTTTGGTTAAGTTTGTACTCACCTCCCTAGCATGTGTTTTTGGGGTGCTGGGAGAATACAGAGAAAATAGCTTTTCAGTGAACCTCACTGTGTGACAAGCTGCTTCTATTTCCTCCTCTGCTGATAAGTAACCTGGTGCTCTGCCAGTGATGCTCTTCTCTTCCCTGCTGCCCTGCTCCCTCTAGATCAGAGTTAACACTTGCATTGAATTAAATGCTTCAGTGAAGAGCGTGAGTTTAAGACTCAGCAAGAGATAAAAATTGATTTAGGAAGGCCAGCAGTGCTGTGTGGGAGGCAATTGGATTGGAGTGCCAGTGGGTAAGTCCCTTAGTGCTACATGAGGGAGCAAACAGAATTTAACAGCAGCCATTCTGGTTAGAGCTCTCCTCTGGGTCTTTGTCCTGGGCAGTAGCTGCAAAAGCTTTCCTGGCTGCTACCTGTATGATAAGTAGATAAACCAGATCCCAACTAACTGGGTTAAGACTTGAAATGTTAGGCTTGGCAAAGGAGAAGTAAACCTTGAACGTTTCAGTAGGGCTTCAGAGAAAAAAACACTAGTGGCACAGTCTGAGCCTAAGGTTAACCCCATGCTCCATGGTACAGAACAGACAACTTTAAAAAGTAGTTTTGTGCTAAACTGTGAAGGGCTTTTTGGATATGGTTAAGTAACCCTTGCATGTTTGTTATCAGCTTCAAAACTCAATGGTGAAATCTATTCAGATTCTAAATCACAGTCTTTATCCAGCAACTATGTCTACATAGCAATACACGAGTTCAGCTGCATTCATTCAGTGAGAGTGCACTTAAGCCTGGAATTCCTGTGACTCCTGAATTAATTGCCTTATCTTAGCTTTTCCTCATTAGTTTTCTGTCTGATGCTTCTTTTGGATGAGTTGTTCTCAGAATCAGGTGTTTTTGCTGTGGGTGTTGTTAAGTCCCCACTGTGCTGTAATTTTTAACTTGGGAAATATAATCAGGTTTAACAATACTGTCGTAGCAGAAGCATGTTGTTAATATTAGAAATAGCCTCAGTGCTTGCCTACAAGGTGTCAGGCGCCTTGTGTCAGTGAGGCAGCTGCTGTGCCATGTACGTGTCTGTAGGTAGCTGGGCAAGAGGTGGCATGTCTTTCCACTGAGACCTTTTCAGTTTTAGGTGGTTAACTGGAAATCAACACTGTTAGACAAATTTCTTAATGTGTGAGGCCAGGTGTCCATGGGCAAGTTCCCTCCTTCCTGGCAGGTAGGGGGCTGTGGGAAGGGCTCAGCACTGCAGGGTTCTGTGGGAGTCAAGGGGCCATGCTTGGGCTTACCCACCCTAGCGCAGGCTTGTCAGAGAGGCTTGCACAGATAACCTTATTTGCACTTAAATTCCTCTGGTTTTTGTGGAGTAATGTTAATAATAAAACAGAGTAGTTTTAGAAATTAACTTCCTAATATTCTTCAGTTGTTAGGAATAATACATAAAGCATAGCAGGGTATATGGAATTTAAATAACTGAAGTAATAAAATTTAAGATGCTGCATTTCCAGAGGTCATGTTAATTTCATAGGAAATTTAATATTAGAATAACTCACTGTGAAGACTGAAAATACTTTGAAATTATTACTTCAAAAAGTTTTATGGTATGTTGCTGGGATTGCCAAGAGATTCCTTGCCACGATCAGCATAATTCAGAAATGTAAATATCAGCGTTTATTTTTCTCATGGCCTTTTGAATTTAGTTAGGTCTCTAGAGTTATAAAACAGGAGTCAGAACCTCTGGGTGGCTACTTAATCTTTAAGTACATTGTCAGCGTCAGCAGAGAAACAAGAAATCTAAGAGTCTGTTTCTAATTTATGTGCTGTGAAATTAAAAGTAGATTGCGTTGTTTTGCCTTCTTTGCTTTAAGAACAAACCTAAGCAATATTCTCCTAAATGGACATAATTGAATTATAGTGCTTGAGATAGTGTGCTTTATTGACAGCTTGCGTGGAGAATTATTTTAAACTGTGTGATGGGTGGCTGATGGAAGGCTGTTGAGAAAAAGGGAAAAAAGTATTGAGTGGCAGCACTTTCGCAGTTGCTTCCCATTTGACTAAAATGAGAGAGTAATTATTCACCAAACTAATAAAACCGCAGGAGGCATGGCCACCCATTTCCCGCAGGGAGCTGGAGCCATACAGCGAGCTGTGTGCAGCTGGGTTGAGTGCCACAGGCAGCCCTGGGTGTGCTGGGTACTGCTGGCTGCTGTACGGATCTGCAAAGGAGAGCGTTTAGTGATGAAGCATGAATTTTAATGAATTTTTTTTTTTAGATAGAATGAGCAAATGCCTTGAAAAAATAAGTAATTTGGGCAGATATAAAATGAATAACATTGACTATCTTAAATTACAATTTATTTTAAACTTTAATTAAAGATTTAATAAAGTTTCTTAAAACGCTTTAAGAAGGGCTCTTAGGCATTTTGGTCTTGTGAAGGATTTCTTCTGATGCTGTTGGTTCAGTGCTAATTGTGTGGTTAGTTACAGAGTGATGGTAATCTGAGTTTTGCTTTCCTGGTTGGTGGCTTGGAATGAGGCCATGTGTGGATGTGGGGGTTACACCTCACCACCTTTGTGTGACACACGATGGTACTGCCCAGCAGGTGCTGGGCTCAGAGCTGGCCCTGCAGCTTGCTGCCCCCACCAACAGCTAAAGGAACTAAAAGGTGAAGTGTTACTTAAATCGAAATGTGATTTTGGTGCATTAGAAAAAATACACATCCAGTGTCTTTTGAAAAGATTTTGACAACTCAGTTTCCAATTCAGAGCTGCACTTGCAAGTCGAGAAAAAAGGTTATCAGTAGGGTGAAGAGGGCTTCTATGATCTTGGGTCATGAAGAAGAAGTACATTTCTCTGGAGGTTTTGTTGCCAGGTGATCTCTTTTGTTTGTTCCATGGAGTCATTAGAAAGAAATAATGAAATAGTTTGGTTCATTTTTAACCATATTGCTTTGAAAAGTTGGAATAGAACCTGCAATCTTAAAATGTAGTACCGAGCTCAGTTTTGAAACAGTTTGATTAGATTGACTTTGAATAAAAGGATTTGTGTGTGAAACGAATTGGAAATTTCACTTCAGTTGTTCCTATGTAAGTGTTCCCAGTGTGCTTTCTGTCTCCCGTTACATTCAACATCCTTTTTGACAATCTGACAAACACAGCTCAGCAGACAGTGAACCTGAACTAAATTTCTTTATTCTTTTAACCGCTGATAAAACAGTGGTTATGAAAACAATAAGCTGGCAACAATGAATGAAAACACAGCATTCAAAATTGAAAATGCTTAGCAGCTGTGAACTCCTGTGAATTCTGCTGAAACACCACTTTGAAACTTCAGCAGGGTCTTCTGCTTGACACTGCTGTGCTGTGAGGTGACAGCACTGTCCCTACAGTTTAGAAACTCCTTCTGTTTGATTATGCAACATTTCAATAAAGTTCAGCTATTAATTATTGCTACTGCAATTCATGAAGAAAACCAAAACCTTTCCTGAGCTTTAGTTGCACTCTTGCAAACAAAGAGTAGTACTTCTGCAGTAGAGCACCATTAAAATTTCTTCTAATAGGAAATTATCTGAACCTAGCAAATTCCTGTAGCAAATTCTGGCCCAGGCACATTATTTCTAAGACTGAAATCTTAAGAATTAACTTGTCATCAGGAGATGATCAGAGAAAGGGGATGCTGAAGCAGAACCCCATTTCAAGAGTGAGAAATTAATGCTTGACAGTTACCTTCAATCTAAGCAGAGAATTTCTGGGGATCGTTACATTTCCCAGAGGGCAAAGTCAATTTACCTACGGCTTGTGCCTTAATGTAGCAGGGACAAGGAGTAATTCTGCAGACAGACAGTTCCCTAGAGTGTCTGTATTCTTAATTGTGTAAAAGTTCTAATTATTCCATTTTTAAGTGCTAACTTATTTAAGTTGTGCATATAATTTAATTTCAGCGTGAACATTCTGAATTAATCTAAATGAAGCAACTAAGTCTCACAAATATTCTTTCAGGAAGCAGAGTTAAGAACGTTTTAAGAAAGCATGAGATGAAGGGCTTCAGATGCTGCCCCGCGGTGTGTTCTGTGTAGCTGCTTCCCAGTAGAACACACACTGTGGGACTTTGCAGAGTGGCTGAGGAAGTCAGCAGCTCTCCTGTGGAGGGGGACTAAAGCAGTGTCAAACCACGAATGAATGGTGGCTGTTTGGGGATGTCTTAAGTAGGACGGAACTTCCAAAGCGCTGTAAATAGAAACGTTAAGGAGGTAACCTTGGAAGGGTTTTCTCTGTTGCTATTCAAGGAGGAGAGAAGAAAACAGTAACTCTGAATTAAAAACAAAGAAGAAAAAAAAAGTTGCTCAGTTCAGTCTTTGCATTTGGAGATGTTGATACTTTCTTGACACTGTTAAGGTTACTGAGTAGTGGATATATAGACATTCTGATGATTCTCTGTTTCAATCAGGCTATAAATCAGTACCACGCTGTTTAGAAATAGTGAATTCTTTGGGGAGATTTGAGTGGTTTTGGAACAGACAGTAGTTAATACTGCAGTAAAAGGTAAGAAGAAAGAAGTGGAAAACTTGCTCAGCACGGTCAGACTGCAGCTTCAGCATGATAAATCTCCATTCCCATTGCACTTAACTATTTTTATACTGGAAAATATAGTTTTCAAGAGTAAAACAACTAGAAACTATTTAATTTCCCTGATAAATGTGTATAATTTTAATGCATCTTAAGGGAACTTGCAGCATGTGTTACACATCTTTACTACATCTGGTGCAAAATCATGTTTGAAACGGACTTCAGCACAGTTCTGTGAGCTCCCTAAAAGCCAGGCAGTTAGGGCAGTGGTCTGTAGCATCAAGTTCTTTGTGTTATGAACACCATTCTAACATCTCAGCTATCATTAGAACAAAAAAGCCTGGCCGAGTTTCTGACAAAGTGCTAGCATGATTTTATTCCTGAAAAAATACTAGAAACTTGGCTAAAAACCTGAGCCCTTAAGCATGAGATGGAACTAACCAATTAGGCAAGGAAAGTCATGGATAGCAGTATTCACTTTAAAATAAAAAGGAAATAACTACAACAATACAAAACATACAACCAGCAATGAGTGGCCACTGTCAGGAAGCTGTGAGGAGCTGCTGAAAGCTGACTTGGTCACGGGTTGCTGGGAGATGCTCAGCTGAACCTGAGACTTATCACATAGGGGAAGTAAACGTGGTTGTAATTGCCGCCGCCAGCTTCCTGCACAACACTATAACTACTGTGTTGTTTGGAGTACTTACACATGTCCTCTCTGCTTTGTTTTTCTCTGCCATCCAGTTACTAATCACAGCTTTGCAAAGTGGAACCTCCCCAAACAGCGATTGAACTGTCAGCTGACATGTCTCCTGGTCTGGCCAAGGCACAGTCTGTGTTAGTCTGTGCTCTGTTGTTTTATTTACAGCCTTTGGAAGCTGTCTCTGATTACTCAGAGCTTTGCCAACATCCCTGCTGAAGTAAGTTATATTGGAGCTGTTTTTCTGTAAGTCTACGGTTCAGGCAGTGACCTGAGCAATCCAAAAGAAAATTATGTTTAGTTCTATTTAGCTGTAGATTTGTTCATTCGTTGTCAGGTTTGTTTAGAGTTGGATATCTATAGCAGCTGGGTTGATAAAATTCCAAGTTTCACAGTTGTTACACAAAAGAGGCGCAGATGTAAAGAAAGAAAAGCAAAAGGCTGTGCTTAAAGATCAACCTGGTTTTGCTCCTGCCCTTTCAGCATTGGGAAACGCATTAGTACACTAGCAGTGTGTATTACCCATTATCGTGGATCCATTATGGCAAATTACCACTTTTTTTTTTTTTTTTTTAAGGGCTTCAGGTATGCTTTTAAGTGTCTGGAATTTAGGCAGATAAAACTGTTATTTCTCACAAATGAATCAGATGCTTGACAGTCAGTTAAATCTTAATTTATGTGGGGGATACAGAGAGTGAGCGGGGCGGAATTCCAGATTTGTACTGCTGCTCACTCTGTAAGTCCTGATGAGCATCTCAGATGATGTGCCCCAGAAGGGGATTGGCTGCTGTTGCAGACATGAGATAAACTCCTTGCCTTTGGGCAGCCAGAGCAAACTACCCTAGAGGGTAATCCTCAGCAAAGCCAAAAATTTGCTTGCTTCAGGGAGTTTCCTGGTAGCCTTAGGGAGGGTATTAATAGAACCTCTCAAGCTTAACCTTGTTATAAGCCTGTAATGCAGCCCCTGTTCATTCTTTAAAGTCAGGAATTTTAAGCAGATTAACATGGAGCCTAACACAGTCCAGGCTGAATCATGATTTATGATGTTGTCGGTGTCCAGTTGATTCTTAAGTATAAGTTATTTGTTTTGATGAAATACACATTAAACCTCAATGGTAGTTTCAGTCAAATATTTGTCCTTATTTAAAAAACATAACAAAACCAAACAATAAAAGCTACATAATGTTCTCTTAGACTATGGCATTATGAAAATATTAAAGGTTTTCAGTGAGCATTCTTTTTTTTTGTTTTTAAATTCAGAAATAACAAATCGACTCTTAGGTCTGAACTGTGTTTGAACAATGTTGTCATCTTTGTAGGGCATGCAGAGGTGGAGAAGAGGGTCAGCGTGGTCTTAAGGTGAGCAGATCAGAGGAATGCAATGACTAGCACATGCAGAAGGGAACGCTGCTGCAAAATGCCACACATAGTTGGGCAAGAAATTGATGAATGATATGTTGAACAGATTATTATTTTTTTTTTTATTGAAGCAAACTGCTTGTACAAGAGGCAGTGTAGAGGACTTACAGAGTCATGAGGGTATGAACAGAAGTTGAGAACTTTCAGAGCAAAATATTTTAGATCTCAAATATAAATGATACTTATGAATATAAAGGGATAATGGATCAGCAAGTGATATTGCACCATTATTTTTTTATATATATATATATATATATATATATATTTTTTTTTTTTTTTTCCTCCTGGTTCTGATGTGGGGGAGGAGGAAGGGTGAATTTGTGGTACTTTCTGAGTAGTATACAGATAGAAAAGATTCACAATTGGCTGCATAAGAAAATCCTTTGGTAGCTCGCTTTCTGCAGATTTTTCTGTATTTTTTGTACTTGCACTGCAAACCCTAACAGAGTGTGAGAAGTTTTTAGCACTTGGTGAATGCTCTTGGTACTGGCAATCCTGCAGCGAACTTTCCTTGTGATTAAGGAAACAAAATGACTGTCCACGTTTTCCCTTGAATATATTCAGGTTGGGTCCCATTAGATTTTCTTGTACAGCAGATCCATGCTGACATTTTATATTTCTGCTAGCAGTATGTATTATTTTTTGGGTGTTAACAGATGAGACAAGATGCTCTTAAGATATCTATTAGGAGGTGAGATAAACATCATTAAAACATCAATATTTTATGTTTATAAGGCTAAGCAAAACTGTGTAGTTCTTGAAGTACTTGGGAACATTTCTGTTACTTTTGGCTTAGCGAAGATATGTGACCATGGAGGGAAGGAGGTGGAAAGCCTAGTCTGGGATCCCATGGAGAAAACAGTCAAATATGGAAGGACTTGTATATCTCTGCAAGATGAAAGAAAATCAGAAAATTTGAATTGAGTTGTTACCACTGATTGTGTAGAACTGTTGTGAGGAAGGTTTTCTATAATAAATGCTCACAGATCAGGTTTTTTTGAATAGCAAATTTTGGTTTTCTTCTGCAGGGGGAACAGTTAGGTCAGGACTTGAAGTGGTGATTGAACACATGGTGAAGGGGTGCGGCTGGCACACAGAGCACAGGTAAATCGTTTGCATCTATGCTCCCCACCCAGCCAGGAGGAGTGGGCACAGGTGCAGCCCCCTGGGCTTATATAAGGAGCAGCCACTGAAGGGAGAGTATCTCTTGGGCCTAGGCTGCTGCTGAGGAGTGTTGCACAGCCAGAGACCTTTTCACCAGTTGGGTGAATGCCATTCTTCTTTCTATATAGGATTGTTGGCCTACTTGTGAATACTTTCTGTGGCATTTATGAGAACCTGCTAGAAGCCATTTCACTTCTTCATAGGTAGGACTTTTTCCTTTCCTGCTGTTGTTCCAAAGGGTGCAGATAGTAAGGTGAAGTCACACTTCTCTACTTCTTTTTCCTCTGATGAGTAGCAGCACAAGTAGCAGTATGTAATTGTGTGTAGGTAATGTTTCTGGGTGTGAAACAGACTCCATTGTCATGCTGAAGTGATGGCTCTGCCGCTGTTGTTCAGCCCAGGGTGGTAAAAGCTCTTCTTCTTGGATATAGTTGAATTCACAACAGATGCTTGGATAGGAGCTCTGTGGTGCTGTGAAATTCAGTGGTGATGACTTCTTGATATTTGCAAAGGTCTTATTTCTTTTATTTGGCTTAGCTAAACTCAGTTCGTTAAGTGTGCTCCCTCTTCCCAGGGATTGTTCACAAGCACACTTCAGAGACTTGTCATGTCTCCATAGCACGGCAAGGAGGGGGTTTGTATTCCTCACTAATCTTCAAGCAAAATCTCTTTGCCCTAGAGTAAGATGTGAAGCTCTAGTGACCCAAGGGAACCCCTCTTTCCTAGCACCTGGCAGATTTCCTGCAGCATGTTCTGCTGCCATGTGGCAGTTGTATCATGGCATTGAAGCACTGTTATGGTTCTGCTGCTTGTGCTGCTCAGCAGGATTGCCTCTCTGGGGAAGTGAGTTCCCTTCCTCGATGACCAGCTCGTGGTGGGGTGGGATAAACTGGTACAAAAGATTCTAGGTGATCTGCAAAAAGTAGCTGAAATGCTTGAAGCTCAGGTGGAAATTTAGAGAGAAATCTTTTCATTTCCAGGATGTGAGCACTTCCAGATTGGAGTCTGGCCCTGGTTACTAATGGTGGGCTCAGCTGTTGCTGTAGCCTTTGGTTGCTGTTCCTCTTTGGTGACCCTGAAAATGCGATATCTGTCTTGGGCTTGAATATTTCTGTGTGACACCTACTACTTCTTGCAACCATGGCATCCCAGAAGCATGAGAAGTAACAAGAGCATAAATACTCTCTGAAAGAGAGTAATACATGCTAAAAAACCCTTTTTTTTATGCAAAGATGATAAATTTCCAGTGTAGCCCTCTTAACGCTTTATGCATCATTCTAGCACAGTGGTCCAATATCAGTGTTTTACCTGTGATTCAAATCTTTTCACCAATGGTGACAGAGATGTTTGATACTCTGGTGTTTAAAATAGTTACTCCAATTATGGGAAGATGCACTGTATATGTGGGGTAGCCTGTGTGAAACGTAAAATACTGTTGGAGGTTTTCTTTTCTTAAAGGAACTAAATTTCCTAAATAAAACTGGGAATTTTTTACTGTCTGTTGCTTCATTATGGTTGTTCAGTGCTCTTGCACAAGAGGAGGGGGAAGAATATTCCAATCTGCTTCTGATAGAGAGTCCTAAAATAATGGTTGTTAAAAGGAAATAAAGAAACTCATTTTACTAATTAGGAAAAAATAAAAATCACAATGCTTGTCTTCAAGATGTTAGTTTATTCTAATAGTTCTATTTTTCTTTTGTGAAGACTTAACAGTTATAATACATCACAGCTTTTGAAGATCTGCTGAAAAAGTAGACCTTACACCTTCAAAAAATAAAAAGAATTAAAATTGCACTCAGAATAAATGATGAGATTTTAATTTTGTATGTGAATGGTACTTGAAATTGTGGTTTGTTTTGTTTGCTGTGTAACTGGCGAGGTCTAGTTATCTACAGTGTGTCCTACTACAGTTACTTGTGTTCTATTCTTTCTTTCTTTCTTTATTAAAAAGTAAACAAAACACTGGAGATCTTGATTTGTGAAATGGATGTAGTTTCCCCTGCAACAGGCAAATCTGACACAAGTATTCACTGAGGACTTGAAGAATCTTTAATAGGAAAGCTTAAACAGTTGAAATTATGCTGTTAATTAAATAAGCATCAACATAAATTGAGGGAAAATGTTGACAGAATATATTTTATAAATATTCTTAAGTATTCAGGTGTTGCATGTGTTTTCACTCCAGTCAGTGATACTACTTCAGATGGAGCACAGAAGTTGTGGATTAGTGTAGGCACAGGAGTGAACCTTTGTTCCCAGAGAGAGGGGATTATGACCTGGTATTTGTCCTAGGGTGAGTGTGTGCATATCTCTTTGTTTAGCACTGTTGAACAAGTGTATTTCCTAAGTGCTTATCTTCTGGTGAGGGACCGTCCTTGTAGGGCTGTTGGCCCCCTCGGCTGCAGCAGGCCCTGGCTTTGGGCATCCCTTAGCAGCTGCAGCAACCTTGTGCTTACCAGCTCCACTGCTGTGCCGCTGCATGGGAGCCTGCATCTCTCAGAGGCCTCTGGTGGTATCCTGCAGCTGTAATGCCAGTGGAAGAGTGAGACAAAGACAAGTAGTTTGGATCAAGAAGTTACATGTCCTCCATAACCTCTCCATTGACAATGCTCTTGTGCCACTCATCAGCTATGTAACTGAGCAGGAGGTGGTTATGGTTACGATGGAGAATAAAAATACATTTACAAAAGGAGTTGAATTATTTATCTTTTAAAAAGGGGTCACTACTGTGCCTGTTAAGAACTAGTGTATCTACAGCTAGTGCTCTCCCACATCAAGTTTGAGAGAGAGAGAGAAATGGCTGGGATTTCTTGGTTTTGAGTTTGCAGTTTCTTAGATGGCTCAGTGATTTCCTTCATGCAGAGCTAGATGGAGCTATAAGATCTTCTGTAAAATAGGTGCAGTGCTGGGGACTCCTCTTCCAAGTTCTCCTTTCTGAATTTCCCTTTGGGCTGGCTCTGAAGAGTAAACACCTTGTAAGTCATGAATACTTGCTAGGTGGAAAGACAGTGTTTAACCAATTCTGGGAAAGTAAATGTGCCGTAGCCCACAGGCACCCTACTCGAAGGGCACAAATTGGAATTTGATAAGTGCTTCTCTGGGGAATGAAGGTGATATTAATGTTGTGTAGAGAGCTATGGGGACTGAATTCTGCATAAGACTTACTCTGATAGTGGAGTGGATTGTAAATGCAACTGGGCTGGCTGATCTGATAAAGATCTTGCCACCCTCCAAGGACTAGGTTAATCTACATAGATAACTGTGCTTCATGGGCATAGGGAGGCAATAACCATGATCTAATTCTTACTGGTGCCAGGGTTTGTGAGCTTACAAGTTTTGTTTTTTTTTTCCCCCATTACTTTTCCTCGTCATAACTGTGCTGTTGCTTTGTACAGCGAAAGTCTGGAATACAAAGAAATAATTTGAGATATCAATGTTTTGTTTAGTGCTCAAATAAGAATATCGTTTATTTTTAAGGTAGTTTAATAAAGGTGACCTTTGAAGTAGTTAATTACAGTAAATTACTGTGTTGGATACCCTAACTGAATTACTCAGGTCCTTAGCAGTTCATGTATGCAGATAATCAAGATAGTGAGCACCACAATTTGCTAAGTGTTCAAACACTACTGAAATCAATTAGGTTCCTTGCATTAGTGCTTAAACTCTTCAAATAGTCTTATTTTTCATTTTTTTTCTTTACCTTTGTCATTTTGACTGGGGTAGAGGACAGACGTGGGCTACATGCCCTTTCCAAGAGAAGGGAGGAATATACCTTCTGCATTCCAAATTAATGTGGCTTGAATATTGCACAAGGTGCTATCTTGACAGGCCTGGTGACTGAATTTCTATCTGGAAAGAGCAGGCAGCACCCCAGGGAATGGAAATATGAAGTTTTATCTTATCCATGTGATGCTCCTCGGCCCTGGAAGCCCCTCATCTTGAGTGAAGCAGCTCAGTCTCCACTCTTTGGTAGGTCTACTGGCAGTAGACTTGGCAGTGCTTGCATTCTTATATGTATGACTTTCTGGAACACAAAAGTGGCATTGCTAGTTGTTGAGGAAGACAGGAATTGCTCTTCTGGATCAGCTGCTCTTTTTTCTGTATTTGTTGATTTGTGTGTGTGTTTACTATTCATATGAATACAGTGTCTAATGTATTTACCTCGACAATGTTGCAACACACTGTACTATTTTACAGGCATTAAATACCATTGAGCAGATGGTGATTAAGAGTTGCATAAGACTTAGTTGTAACAGGTCAGTGAGTAAGAGTCAGCATTCTGTGATTCCGTTTTGTATCGGGTTCCTAATCAAAATAAGCCTTGCTTTGGCTTAGGGTGTTTGTAACGTTAGGTAGGTAGTGAGTGGATGGTGTCATAGGAAACAGAGTATTTACAATATCTTTCCAGTCTTTAATGGAACAGACCAACCATGTTTTCATTTGTGCGGTTTTTATATTCTATTTTAATTTTAAAATCTGTAAGACTGTTGATTAAGTATTGAAAATTAGGTATATACAATAGCGAATGCTGTGTAAAATGATGAAAACCATTTAAAGCATAAGGTAAACTTGTATGATACTGTATTCAAACTTTAGAGCACTACAGATTGTACATTGCTGTAATATTTGTAGACAGTCAATTAGTATATGTTGTACAGCAGTTTTCCAACATATATGTTTCTCTTGCTTAACTTGAGTCGATGCTCTGCTGCAGTTTTATGCATCTTCCTTGGTAGGATCAGCCAAACTCCTGCAATATTGCTAGCTGAAGTTAAGCACTGGATTATGTATTTTAGCATGTCATTGTGGACAACATACATGTTTTTTGCTTGTTTGTTTTAAGGGAAGGAGAGAGGAGTGTGGTTTGTGTATGTCTGTGTAGTCTGCAGGCACTTCAGTCTTTTAAACTCTGAGGATTTTCCAGGTGTGGTAACAGGTAGCTGACTTCAGCCAGGGATTTTTCAAAAGCAGGACACAGCTGTTAGGAGCCAGCTCATAACCTCTCATTCTTCCTGATTGAAGGTGGTTCCGTGATGCTGTCCTATCTTAGGCAAAATATTATGAGGAAGTTTGCAACAAAGAATTCTAAGATGGGCTGAGTGTTTAAAAAAAGAGAAAACCAGAAATACAAACAAACAAAAACATTGTAGTGTTTTTTCCTTTAAGTGATCTGTCTGATCTGAGTAGAGAGCTGTAATTTGAGGGTGCTGGCTCTGTCTTCTGTTGTTCGTGCCGTGATCACCTTCTGATGTAAGAGTGCATGCTACAAACCACAGCTCCTGCAGTTTTCATTGTACCAGAAATTGTAATTTAGTTGTTTAAGAAGGAAGGGGAGGATGTGGTACTAACACTAGAAAATATTCTCTCAAGTTAAAACTGCCAGCAATTATAAAATTTAAATACTATGCCTTCATACATTGTTTAGGAAGGGAAATAGATCATTTACCAGTATACTCTACAGTAAAGAGGCTTTGAAATGACAGCTGCTTGATGTGGGCTTCAGAGTTCTTGGATTTCATGCCCAGGCTCTTTTATTGAGCCTTATGGTCAGGAGAAACACCCCTAAGAGGCGTGCGCTCAACAGAGAAGTTAAATTTAAAAATTAAAATAATTAATTAAACTAATCTATAAGCTGCCCTAGCTTTTCCTGAGTATGTTGAAAGGAATTGTTTGTCTAGTCCAGGCAAAAGGCTTCTAGAATTCCTTGTGCATTGCTTTTTGCTTAGCTTTCTGTCATTAAAATTTTCCCAAGTATAAAAGCTAGCTTAATAGGCTCGTGAGACTCTCCTTATTTACTTGCTTTCCATATCATAACAATGTGGCTTCCATTCTGATTTCAGATACTAAAGAAGAGATTTTATACTGTCATTTATTTTTATGTTTGTTTGTTTTATTTATTTCCCCAGTTACTTAATGGTTCATTGCTTCAAGTCCATTCTACATGTATTAGAGAAGCTAAGCTGCTGTTTTGCATCATCCTTGCAGAGGGCAGCTGGGTGGGAAGCAGGGCACTGGTGCAAAGTCTGCCTTTGGACTGCTTCAGTGCTCTGGTTTTGAACAGCACAACCCAGGCAGGTGTGTGGCTTGCCCACACAATGCCGAGAGATGAAAGATGTAAATCTATATCCTCGCTTTTGCTGTGTATATCCTAAGCGGCACTCATCTGAGAAAGAAACACAAAGCTTAGAGTTTCATATACTCGTGTGTATTCTGTCCATGTGTTCTGGAGTTTCAGTTTCTTGCGGGCTGGCTTCATGCCTGCTGGAGTGAAATTTGTGATATGATGTCAGTCAGCTTTCCAAGATGTCTTAGAGAGCACAGCTGGCCACTGCATTGTTTGGAAAAGAAAAAGATGGAAATGCTTGTAGGGATTTCGGAGCAGGGTGGTGCGTGTGTGCACAATAATGCAGTGAGGAAGTAGTGGGTCTTCTAGAATGTGTTGATGAAAGAAATTCAAAGTACCATTTTAACAAGAGACTCAAAGGGTTTTTTTTTTTTTTTTTTTTAAATACTGAATACTGATGCTAGAAAAGAAGAAAATTCATACTTGTTTGTTTGGGTATTTGTTTCCATAATGGAAGAGAAAATAGAGACAAGAAAAACAAATGATCAGCAAAGTGATTTAGTATTGCATGAGTACTCCTGGATTAATGTAGTGACGATGTTCTGTCTAGAAGCTGGGAAGATGCTCAGAGGAAGAGTTAATGATACTGTATTAATAGTTAGCTTTTGTTTGCTCCCTCTGTCATGCTTTGTTGTCAATTTGATAATTTGTCCTCTGTATTTCTCTGGGAGCTGAAGAATGTCTTTCTAGCCCACATCTAGGTACACATGCTCTTCTGTCCTTCTGTCTTACTCTATTGTGTCATATACCTCTGCCAAACTTTTCTGTTAGTGATCTCAGTCCTGAGATTGACTTGGCTTTAAATGACATTTAAAAAACGAAGAAGTGTTCTCCTGAGTTGCTTTGTAACTTTGCTTGTCATTGGGCTGCATTCATGATTGGCATTCCTACAGAATCAAAAAACGTGACAAACTTCCTTCAAATAAAGCTGGAAATCTCTTCTCCTAATGTGCATCCCACGGCTGCAGCTTGAAGATAACATCAGTTGTTGTGAGATATACATTGGTTTGTTTTGAGAGCTGGCAACTTCTTGAGTTTAAAAACTCTCTATCTTGTGACAGTTTTCTGTGGGAGGGAGGAACTGGGTGGGATTCTATAAGAATTCCTATCTTTGATGAAACGCTAAAGCTGACAGCAACTGTAAAATTAAATGCAACTTTTTAAATATCAAATTATGTGGCATGCTTATGACAGTTGGGCTCAAGTTTCTGGTATTTGGGTGTTCATCATGATAGATTGCTTTTGTATTGACAATGTGTACTGCCCCAGCATCTTGATTCTGGCTTTGGTTTTGTTAAATACATCCTTTACAAGAGTATTGAAGAGAGGCAAATGAATGGAGGTCTCTGGAATGAATCAATGGAAGTGTGCTGTAGGTAAGTGAACTGGTTTCCCCTTGCAGTGCAGCCTCTGACACTGCAGATGGAAAATCATGGACTTGGCAGAAGGCTTGAAGAACCATTCTGTAGGTATCCATGTGTGCCTGTAGGTTTTTATTGGCAAAATCTTGATGGGACTAAATGCTCTTCAGATAATCTTGGGCTTTGTGTACTATAGTAGCTCTTCCTACTTTTTTTCCTACCTTTTTAAAAGATGGAGTGCTAGAAACCTGCCTGGAAGCTGGTGTACATTGTGAGGCTTGGAGTCGAGTGTGGGGCTGTCCCTAGGATGTGCAGAAGTGTGCTCCCCAGCTGTATTCAAACACCTGACACAGTACATGTTTTAATGGGGCATATACTGGTGTTGAGCAGAGATTTTAATTTGCGCAGGGAGTGATAAGTCGGTGTGCTCTCAATAATTAGTTAATCTGTGCAGTGTTTTCTTCACCTTAATAGGAGAAGATGTACTGATTGTGTAACTACTTGGATGTGCTTCACTTCTCTGTTATGTGCCGGAGAAAATCCCAGCTGGAGAAAAATTCTTCTGTCTGTAAAAGGGAAGGGTGTGGGCTATTACCTCCCTTTCCCACACTACTAGCTGCCTTGTTTGTGCTGTATAACTTCCAGCTGAGATTTTCTTCTGAATCTTCTGCTGCTTTAATACAGTGCATTCAGAAT
This sequence comes from Callipepla californica brunnescens, assembly GCA_023055505.1. Lineage (NCBI taxonomy): Eukaryota > Metazoa > Chordata > Aves > Galliformes > Odontophoridae > Callipepla > Callipepla californica. Next base: position 3,371,903 of record JALIRH010000010.1, read on the forward strand.
GGTGTAAAATAGAATGATGGTGGCGTTACTGTGGGGTAGAGACTTAGAAGAGATTTTAGGTGTTTAATGTAGTTGTAAGATATCAGAGTATGTGGATCTTCTGTGCCTTTCTTTCTTTTGAGATGTTCCCTGCGTTTTTGGAATCAAAATACAAGTTTCAAAAGCAGTCAAGAGAAAGTCAGTGTTGTTTTTCAGAAACTTATAACTGATGTGTAGCTGCACACCAGTTGCTTTCCCAAGGGCCAGTTATCTTTAGAATAAATAAATTTGCATAACTCTATAGGGATTAGGATAACTGATATAATAATTACTTAACTGCAGGATGCTGGCTATGCTCTTATGTTAGAGCACGTGTACTACCGTGTCTCTCTATATTGATATGCTTCTTGTGACATCATTCTTCTGACACATTCAATTAATGTTTTATTACCTTCTTCCTATTAAAATAAATAAATAAAGAGCACAATAGGATGTTCATTTAATAACGATGGTTAAGTGGGAGTACTTCTGAATGAGTTGACCTCATATCACTGTAAGTTATTGATTGCACATATGCCTGTGGCTGGCTGAGAGCAAACAGGTGGTAGTGTTTCCTTCAGTGAGAAAGATGTAATCAGATGGATGTGATATTATTGATCAGAACTCTCAAATCTGTGATGTATCCTCATCTGCATTCCCCATGCAGCGTGTCAGCTCCCAGCCCAGAACAGGGGCGTTCCTCCTCTTCCCCTTGAACTCTTTCTCTTTAAAATGCTCCAAAAAGATGACACTACAGAATACTTTCATATAAACTGTATTTCTGCATGGGTTGCATTTCTTTCTGATTTCTCTAGTATTTGACCTGCTCTGATGGTGGCATTTTTTAAACTGTTTAAATTGTTGCATTTGTTTTATTACATTTTAAAGAGCAGTATGTCACAAAGGGAAAAGATGAAGCTGTAAAACTGTGACACGAGGCAGTTTCCACTGGGTTTAGAACTGGGGAGTTGGTGTCTATAAAAATTGAGCCACTTTCCCAATTTGCCTGTGTGGAGGAGATGGCAAGCTGCAGCTGAGTGCTGGCTGCTGCACTGTGTGTGGGCCCGTAGCACGGGCAGCCATCAGACCTGACTCTGAGCTCCTCCACAGCAGGCAGTGGCTTGCAGCAGCACGCAGACAGAAGCTGGGGCTGGATGCTTTGTGAGCACAAGCTGGCTTGATGGATGCAAAGGGCAGCATATCCATTACGCTGTGAGCATGAATGTGCTTGGACTGATGGGCAGTGGAATGGCTAGAAGGTGCTGAAGGATATCTGTTTGTACGGATGATAACCTCAGCTGGGTACTGAGAACTTTTCTCCTTGTTCAGAGAGAGCAGTTTACAACAAGAGCACTATGACAATTTCAGTGCTATGTTGTGGTTGTGGTAATTAATATTTAGCATGGTATCTAGTAATTTTCAGCTTCAGCGCACTTTACAAACATTAATTAATTGTCACAGCACCCCTGTGCAGTAGGTAAATGCCTTCTTTACTGCCTACTTAGCAGCAACCGGAGCCCTGAGGCTTGTGGGCTCACTGGGTGTGACACATTGATCTGCTGCGTCATGTTTGAAAAGGTCTTTGTTAAATGAAGATAGTTTGTTGCTAATTCCAAGCCAAAACAAAGTTGTCACTGCTATAACGCCTTCACTGCACCACCTTCTGTAATGCTGTCTGTTTTGCTTTAGACCCCACAGATTGCATTAAGAAGTGAAAACTGAGAGCCTTATTATTTCAATTGTATTTTATTTGTGTATTTTGGATGCTCATTCAGCTTTTTTCTGCTTGTGGGGACAGGAAAACAGCAAAGTTTCACTATGAGTTTGCCATGGCAGCTTTGACACTTCTTAGCAGCCCTGCTGCCCTGAGGGGCTTTGATTCTGTCCACAGATGCGGGGTCCCACAGAACAGGTGTGCGGGCACTTCACTGTGTCTGCACACCCATGGGGTGGGAGCAGTGGTTTGCTGCAGGAGGGCACGCGTGCACCCTGGACTTCCTGCTCTGGATCTCCTGAGAGCTTCCTACTGCTGCCGCAGTACTTTGCCCCAGGATCTGCTTCTAGTTAGAGCTGCTGACAACTCATGAAAGCATTTGAAAAACATTTTGCTTACAGGAACAATTCTGCTGACATATTTTTCTTCCTATCTTTTTATTATTAGCAAAATTTGCATGAAAACAGGTCTCTGTTTATTAAGAGTTCACAATCCTCAGCTTGACAGCATAATTAGAGCGGTGTTCAACTTTCACAATGGAACACACTGAAACTCTCTGGTTTTCCCTGTGAACCTGATACTTCAGGGCCTCTTTAAAGATCTTAAAACAAATTTGTTTAATCTATGCTCCAGTGTAGTGCTAAAGCAAGATTGAAAACGAAGCATGACAGGCAGTGGAGGGCTCCAAACATGAGTGGCACTGTATGAGCCAGCACTGCACTTCCTGCCCGCAGTGAGGGGATGTGTCAGGTGGGGCTACTGCCGGGCCCACCTCCAGTGTCTGGGTACCTACTCATCTTCATGGCTCTAATGATGATGCTGCAATAGGCAGAAGTGTTAGGTGAGGAGCCTGTGCTGTCAGGAGTGCAAACAAAATAGCTTATGTGAACACAGGGAAATCCCAAAACTCTGGATTGTGTTTCAGCAGCATGTTTATGCATCTTCCCCACCTTGATTCTTTTAATGCCCATCACTTGAGCGTAACGAGACATTTGCTGCTCAAGAGCTGATCAGCGCCTGCTCATTTTGCCCCCTGCCTGCCCTGCTGTTTGTTGGGAAGCAGGGCAGTGAGGTGCGTGTCTGGAACGCGCAGCAGACCTGTCAGCCTTCTGCTTTATGAAGCAGATACTTGATGGTGTGCAGCTGGGCCTCATCAGCTCTTTGCTGAAAGGATTTATGAATTCAGACATATATATTGTCTTCATCTGAACAGTTTCTCTATGGCAATGCTCTTTCGAGGTCTGGGAGTATTCAGGAGTGTTATTCACTCCTCTGACCTGAATGAATAGCAGCAAGCTATGGTTTGGTTGCTGCTCCAGCAATTTGGAAATACTTTTGAATAAAATTAAGAACACAGTCTATTTGTGTTGAAAGTTTCTATTGATGTGTTCTAAGAAGCTGAGGTTAGCTTCTGTGACTTCTGAATAATCTTCTGGAATTTTGCTGTTGTACTGTGTTCAGCTTCAAGAGGAGTTAAACCAATCAGATTTCTCTAAATTTTATTTTTGCTCAGGGGTTTCTATTTCTCTCTCTCTCTCTTTTGGAGGAGATGATTCAGGCTGTGTAGGTCAAGTGCTTTGAAATCAGCAATTGTACTTTTGGAACAGCAGTCATATATACTTGTAAAAATAGTTATCTTCCATTTTATTTTCTTGAATAGCATCAAGTATTCAGAACAGTAAACATGTTAAATATTTATGGCTCTGTCTGTAGATGGTAGAATTCTTAAGTGATGTTCTAGAATATTCTTATATTCTCCTGCTATGTTTCCATTTAAAGAAGCAGCATTTGTAAGGCATATGGAACTGCTGCTGTATTCACTTGACTGTAAATCAGCCAACAGGAATCTGGCTCACCAAAGGAGGTCACTCACCATATGGCTGCTCCCCACTTTCCCAGACCTTCCATGAACTGCTGGCCAGATTAATTTTGCTAGCCAGCAATTTTCTTCTGCTCTTATCCACATGGATACCATAGTCCTGTCTTTACTGTGGGTGAGGTCTGATAGCCAAAACTCAAATGCTTTCTGCCACTAAACGGTTGTAAATCAGAAGTCATATGATGTAAGCCTGTGTCCTGTCACCCAGCAGGTCATACTGAGGCAATATTGCTTTTCTGCTTTGGGCAATCCTAAATTTCTTTCTTAGGTGCTGGGCTTTGCTGTGAGCTCTGGAAAAGTGGCAGGCATGCTGGTCATTGGATAAGAGAAGTCCAAAGGCTCTCTGCCTGCAGTGACTGACCTGCTTGCATGGTAGCTCTGGCAGAAGGGTCTTAAGGGAAACATCTGTGTCTGCCTGCTACCTCTGTTAAAGTGGCTTGATCCACATGTGGAATAACTTATTTCTATGCCAGGAGGGAGGGAGAAGCTGATAGGCTGCTGGGCCTGTGTGCTGTGAACTGGGCTGTTGGTTGCTGGGCTATTAAACAGCCTGTTACTGGGCTGAATAGGATTCACCCTTCTTGTTTTCAGTATCTTGGAGAACTCTGGCTGTTTAAGTCCAAAAACTGCTGTATAAATATTGGTTATCATTGAAAGGAATCCTTTTTATTTGAAAGGAGGGGCTGATGGGGGGAAAAAAGACCTCTGAAAAGAATAATCTATTTGGAAAAAAAAAAAAAAAAAAAAAGTTATTTCAAAGTAGGGGAAAAAAAATAGCTGCACCAGAATGTGTTTAAGAACAATTTTGCATTTTCTTCTATCTATATCTGCCAGTTTTGGGACAATGCAAAGATTTTTCCTGGACTTGTTTTTGGCATTATAGATTGAGATGGAGTAGAGCTTCATTAAATAATAGACTAATAAATGAACTGGAATGCTTTTAACAGCTTTGTAATATATGAAGTATGCCTCAGTGATAGATACAGTTTATATCTTGGTTTACTAGCTGTAAATGAGATTAATGGAGCTCCAGAAATAATGCTAGTTGGTTCTGCAGATGAAAGAGAACTCAAAAGATAACAACTACTTAAAGTTAAATTCTTTTATACAAGAATACTGCAGCAGACAGCGATTAACCATGGAAACAGTACTGTAATAAGAGTTTGCAGAGCTGTAATGTTTACAAAGACATTTTTTAATTGCAAGGTTATCTCTCAGTATGTCGTGTGAGGAAGTTCTGTGCGGATTGACCAGGCACATGGCAGTTACTCAGCGTCCTGCTGTTATCCTGAGGCGTTCTTGGGGTGTTCTCAAACAGTACGCTCTGATTGCCTCTTAGAAGTGAAGCAGAACCGCCAGCCTCATTTCTCTTCAAGGTTGTTCTTGGTGTGCTATCCTGGATTGCATTCTTTGATGGCCTCTTACATAATGGTTGCAGTGCTGGTGTAGTGCTCGTGACTTGCTCACAGTTTTGTTAATTCCCGTGGCAGTGGTGCTACAAAAAACTAAAAATGAAAATTGTGGTATTAAACATCTATATATCAGCACCATGTCCCTGTAGTTCTGTTTGTTTTGGTTAGCATTACAGTGGTGTGACAGGGCAATATATTAAAATAATCGATCTGATCAGTATGGAGATTATATAAACACAGATTGCATCGATGTTTAATTGCATGAACACCCAGGTTCTGTGAACATAGACGTTTGCATAGGTTATGTGAAAGGTCTCTATAATGAAGACAGCAAATACAGCAGATTGTTGAGCGAAGTTGTTTCTCTGCCAAATTTCATGGGGAGTTAGGGATAGTTTGACTTTCCTGTGGTGAAGTTGAGAGTCAGATGGGCTGGCAACAATTGTTGCAATTGTTTTTTGAAACATACTTTTTTTTTTTTTTTTCCCCCAAGGCAGATAGGAATTTAAGGCTGCTTTAGATTGAATCAATTGAAACACTCTATTAAATTCGGTAGTATTACTGGGCATCAAAACAAACACATAATAATTTTGATAACAAGATTGTCTACATCTGATAGAAAAATCTTGATCTTTGGAAATTATTCTTTTTCTGCAACTTCACTTGAAAGGGTATGTAAATAGTAATAGAATGTGAATGATTGTCTATCTGATACTAGAGGGAATGGAAGAAAATTACCATGAAAGAAAGTAAATTTCTATATCACAGTTACATAAAGAAGGAGTTATTTACTGAGGAGGAAGGGAAGGTTAGCCTACGTTTAGTTCTGTGGAATGTTTTACTGGAGTTCTCCCAAGGAAGAAGATGCAACTGATGTACTCTTAGAGATATAGAATCTGAAGTGTTCTGTGATAATCTGGGATAAAAGGAAGATAATTTTCTTTGATTTTTTTTTTTTTTTACAAGTTTTCCACTCCAGAACTCTCCTCACGCTGTTCTTGAGGTATGTCCTCAGGAGATCTCCTGGCTCAGACCTTGGTGGGGCTGCCATCAGCATAGAGTGGGAGCTGAGGGGCTGGCCTGGGTGAGCTGCTGTGGGGATGCATCTTTAATGCAGAGCTCAGCATGTCTACCACTTGCTTTCCCAGCTCTCAAGTGCTTATCCTGTCCTGGCTAACATACGGCTCAGCAGTGCCTCTGTTGGGTAGCACAGCCACTCCTGCCTGCATGAGATGGGAACTCTGGGCATCTCTTCCCTGGGTGCTGGAAGTCCACTTCTCACAAAATGAATGTTTGGCAGAAAGTGCCAACTGTGATTTCTGAAAGTAATTCACTGACTGCTTCTTGAAGTCAGATTTGCTCTGCTTGGTGTAGGTAGAACAGTTATGCAAGAAAGCAAAATGACAAAAGCTGTTGGGAATTTTCATTTTAAAAATAAACCCAAAAACAAAAATATTTTGGATTGGATCACAAACTAACTTGTGCCAACCGTCTTGTATCAAATTCAGTTTGTGAGGAAAGAAGGGTTTGACTTACCCATTTTCCTTAATACCGTGGAATATATTTCATAAAATATGGAAAAATATGCACTGACTTGCACCTGTTAACACATGCAGCAGTAACTGCTGATTATAGGTATTGCTGGGGATTAGCAACATGTCAGTACTGGATTTTCAGTTCCATAGCAGAAGTATAAAACAATGTGTATGCACGCCAAGGAATTTAATTCATTCAATGAAACTAAAACTGTTGCTTTATAAGGTGTATACTCTCATAGAAAAGTCTCTTCCTTCAGTGTCTATTTTCTTTCTTTAGCCTTAAGAAGGAATATGTATTGAGATGGCCTGATGGGGCATGTGCCTTCATGGAGTTCCTAGCACTGGTGCAGTTCAGTGCTGTGTTTATCAGCGCCTGCTGAACTCCTGTTGTTCTGGGATATTTTGTTTCCTAAAAAGCATTGGTGCTTCCAATATCCGGTATTTACTTTGGTTACATTTGCAATACTCACAAGGCTTCAAGAGAATAATTCAAAGGGAGTTATGAAAATCGAGGCTCTTCCTATGTTTGTTTCAGGCTGGCATACAGGCTCTGCTCCCAAGGTTGTTACTTGCTGGCAGTGAAATCCTCAGCTCTGAGAACAGTGCAGAGTTTCTGGTAGGTGTTGTGGGTTTGGTTTCTGTGGCCATAAGGTTAACTCTCGTGGCATGAGCACTATTGGTTTGATTTGGAGAGCTTTTGTAAAGCTATAATCAGGGGATCGTTTCAAGTTATTCTTTAAGAACCACCTTCAGAGGTGTGAGGGACTGCTGGTTTTTGTAATGCCAGGTATTTCAAGGTGGATGGAGTGTTTATCTCCATTCCAGTGCAGTATTTACAGTAAATACTAGCTGAACAGCATGTGTTACAATTCCCTTATGGTGCTGATGTATTTTTCTGAAGTGTATATTTCTGGTTTTCTCCACTTACAGTGAAGGGTTAAAACTTGACGGATTGTACAGGAAGGTATTATTGCTTAAAATAAAAGGAATTTGTCTTGAAAACTCTCTTCAATAATCAATGCCGTAGCACTTGCACTTTCCAAAATGTTATATATTAAGTGGTGGTTGCAATAGAGAAAGTAGAAATGAAACTTAGGGTTGTTGGAAAACTAAAGATTGATTTTTTTCATTCAAAGTATAATTACATGTGGCTCACAAGTTCAGAGAAATGAAAGCTGATTTACTGAAGCTGTTTTTTTTTTTTTTTTTTTTTTTAATTTAACAAAATCTTGAGTATTTTTAAAGGAAGTCCTTTTGGTATTTTTTTGAGGGGGGGATAAAAGCCAACAAAAGTACCCCAAAGTATGGCTATCATCATTTTAAGAGGCCTGTCTTGCAGGGGCACATCTTCTGGCTGGGCCTCAGTCAGGCAGGCTCTTCTTCATTGCTTGGTTGTCTTTTGCTGCTAGGTTTGTCTGTGCTGTCAGTGATTTATCTGCGTGGTCACTGCGTGTTTCTCAATCATTTGAAAAAATGATGTGACCCTGACTTAAATACGTTTATCAAATTTATGAATAATTAAAGACACAAGTCATAGGAATTTTACTTGCTCTCCTGGAAGGAGTGCTTGTGTGTGTGCCTGGGCTTCCTACTGGTTGTTTCTGGATAAGTTTTGCTTAGCATTGCCAAGCTCCAGCTTGCTGTAGTGCACCCATATCAGGCAGAATTACAGGTCCTTATTTTGTAAGTCCATATGCAAGGTAATCTTATTGCTTCTGCTGTTGGTGTTCTCAAGACAGCTCATGATAAGTACTTATTTCTGGGTTTTGGATCCCTCATGGAATTTGAAAAGTATTTGCATTGCCCTTCTGCTTTAGAATTAGAAGACAGAGCAGCAGAGCGGTGCTGTTAGTGTCTTGAGCTATGTGAAATACCCTGGAAGCACCTGGCTTAGTGACATGTCAGGACTGGTGGGCTTTTTGCCCCTGAGTTTTAGTGGAACATATTTAGGTGCCATAGAAGTGATAGTAAGTAACTGTTGTGTCTGATTTTAGGTTTTCTAATAGATCTCAGCAAACTGTTGTAAAATTGGGTTTACGTCTGTGAGCGTTTCCAATTTAGGAATGATTCCAGCATTTGGCCAAGTGTTAAGGCTGCATCCGTGCTTCTTTAATACTTTCTCTCTTTTTTTTTTTTTCCTGGATAAATACTGGACTTGTGCTGCTGGAAGTGTGCAATTGTTCAGCATTTACTTCTTTCTTCTTTCTTTAATTTGAGGATTTGTTTTGACAGCTAAAATTCTGGTGGTTTTCTGCTATTCTACTGCAGTAAAACCTAAGAACAGATGTCGTAGCAGAATGTTTGTGTCCCCTTTTGAATAGTGGAAGTTCAATTTCTCCATTAACTCACAGTTGTCCCACCCAGATTTGATTTTTTTTTTTTTTTTAAGATGGTTATAGAACACCCCTATCACAAATGTTGTTGCTTCACTCGGAGGGCTTAATTAAATTGAAATACTTGATCTATTTCTATTTGCTGAACAGTAGTAATTATCATTAATGACATTGTTTTGGTGATTGACCATATCCATATTCTATTTGTCTGAGGGATTTATTTATTTATTTTTCCATTGTGTTGATATGGTCAGTCTTTGTTCTAGAGCTGCTTCTATCCTGCTCAAAGAGCCAGCAAAGTACTCCGTACTCCAGAGTGCCTCTGGATTGCCAAAGATCTCAGATTTTTGTTGTTTGAGTTTCTTCTAAACCAATGTTTCCTTTGCATGTTTACTTCTAATAATTCTGCTTGGCCTCATTTGTATGCTGAAATGAAAATCTGAGCAGGCTGTAACTACTGTGGCTCACTGATGATTTGAACCAACTCTGAAGCAGTCAGCTCCCTTCTCACTGCAGCTGACACTGGTGTGCCAGTTGGGATGTGAGGTAAGGCCTCCATGTTCTGCCTGGGGTTATGGCTTCCGAGTCATGTGTAGTGGTGCCTGGGGTTTATTAAAGTTGCTAAAACCAAAGTCTTTAGAAGGTTCAAGTCAAAAAACTTGATGGCGTGTGTTACTTTTTACTGAGCTGCTTTTCTGGGAGTCTGGCTTCAGTGCCACGGCTGCAGGGGTCCAGATGGATCCATGGCCTCTCCTCCTGGTTTCCACACTCAGTGAAATCTGAGGGATGTGGATTCCATCATGGCGGATTTATTTACTGCCGTGATCTTCCAGCAGCCTCGTGAAGCTTTAAGTGCCACCTCAGTGATACTAACAGTAATACGTGGAAAAATCAATGGTGCTACAAACTGGGTGTTTGTTATTTTAACATTTTATTTTCTAGATTTGCAATTTTAGGCAAGATAAAATACTGGAATCTTGTTTTCAAAAGTTTTTCTTAGGACACTTTTTTTTATTATTATTTAAATGTTTACCTCTTCCACCTCTTCCTAAAATCTCCAATGAATTCTAAAAATACACTATTCTGAAACTCTTGAAATTGGTTACCAGTGGTGGAAGAGAAATGTGTAGCATTATGGAAGTAGTACAGATTTGGAGAAGATTTAATTGGTTACACAGTAGAATTAGGCTTCTTCTGAATATAGAAGCAATACTTCCTAAATGCAGAAGTGATTAGTCTGTGTTACAATCATCTCAGTGTGCTTTTCAGTGGTGGTTAACTGAAAGAAAGCTATTAGAGCAGATGTGAGTACCATAGTGTTTTTTGTTCGGGGTTTTTTTTTTTTTTTTTGACCACTTACTAAACTTCAGATGTTTCCTGTGGTTTCTCAGGTGCATCTCAGATGTGGTCTGAGTGTCAGAATCTCAAGCTGAAAATGACTGATGCTTTGGCAAGTGTTTTTTCCTCGATAAATAATACAGCTGCTCAAAGAACGTTTAGGTAATGTCAGGGATTTCTACAGTATTGGTTCTGTTTTCTGTAAACAATCAGTACTATACCTTAGATCAAGATCTATTTTACAATAATTTTTAACTCATTGCACAGAGTGTAGCTACAACACTGAAAACCAGCTTATCCCAAGTGTGCAGCTGCATGCCCTCCTCTCAGGAGCATCGATCCTCAGTTATGTTGGCAAGCTAGGAGGTGTTCGTGAACTGTTTGTGTTGGCATCTTGACTCCTGAAATAAGGTAGATGATATCAGGTAGTCTGTTATAGACCTGGGTGCTAGCAAGTAAAGTGGAAAGCTAATATCTGGAGGGGGAAAAAGAAAAATACCTGTTAAGGTGTTGACACCTGACATATTGCAGAAGCACTGGGGAAAACCTTTGACTGTTTAAAGAATGGAAAAATGGGTTTTGCTGGCATCTCATTCCTATATGAATTTTAATTTCTTCCTCATTCCCTTCTTGAAGTAGACATAAGACTTGTTACAGGACTGCTTTATCAGGAGCCCTTGGCAGACGAGTCTGTGATCTTGTGTTGGGAGTGTTTTCTAATAGGTGTTGTTTCTGGCATACTGTTTATCACTGACCTAAGCCCCAATGTGAATTTGATCTGCATCTGATGCCTGTAGGGTTGGAAGATTTGATTTATAAGGGCTACATTTCTGAGAAGGAGAAATGTTATTTCTTGTGGACGGTGGTTGGAGTAGTTAATAGTTTTTTTTTTAGGTATTTTAAATATCTGCACATTGGTCACTGCATTAAGTTATTTCAAAATACTTTAAGGCATAAATATATTTATATTAAGGATAATGTCCAATACAGTTGCCCATTTTGAAGGACTTTGGGAGATATTTCCATATTCTAGATTCATGAAGTGGAGTTGTTAGTTGTTGCAGGTTATGTATCAGTTAATTACCCTATGAATTATTGATGCACTTGTATCAACTGTATCTGCACAATTGCTCCAAGCAGGTATTAAAATGGTTAAGAATTTTGTGCTCTATAGAACACAGATTACTTAGCTTATTTTCTGGAAAACATAGCGAGTTTCTAATTATTTTGCAGTACTCAAATGTAATTATAAAACAGTTTTGTTTGTTTTCTGTATTTATTTGATGCCACTCTCTTTGCCCTCTGTGGAATACTATTATTTACAGTCTTAATTGCTCCTCAGGAGACAGGACTTTTTCTCTTCATTCAAAGAAACTCAAGGAAGGTGCTGTCCCGTGGTACAGGCAGAGTCAAAAGCACCAAATGTAGTCAATTAATAGAAAAGTTGTGCTATTGTTCTGATGCAGGCTGACAAAAGGAGAGAAATAGAAAGGTGTTGCTGAGATGTTGCTCACAGTCCTGGTTTGCCTGGCTTATTCTGCATACCTGCTGTAATGGAGAGTGGTGCAACATCACTTTCTGTTTGAAGTTTAGATGTAATGTGGAAAGTGATACAGAAAGGCTTAACCTAGAATTTCCTTGCTTTTCTGACAGCTAGTATTTCACCTTTAACACTAAATATTTGTTTAGGCTGGTATTTAGTCTGTTGATCTGCATACATGTGCTTTCAATGAAAAGCACGGCATTTGTTATTTTGCTAATATCTTATTTGATATGAAATGCTTGCTAGCTAGACAGAGTAATCAATTTCTTTTATCATTAGTTTTGCATTAGCACATTTTTTTAAAGGACTGTCAAGTTTCTGTAGTTTCTGTTCTTTAAGAAAGTTAGTTCTATAAAATTCATTTTGCTGGAAGTGCTTTGGATTTGTTCTCCACAACTTTTCCTTCTCTTCCCCCGCCACCCACACACCATTTTTTTGGAGGGGAGATATTTGCATTGAAGGCATAGTGATTAATCCATGCAGGTCACCTTTGATACTATAATTCCATAAGAAATAAAGAAATTGGGGAAAAAGTCTGTTCTCTGAGCCCATTCCCTGGGCTGCAGCCACAGCGCTGTGGCATAGACCTGACCCTTTGCAAAGGCTCCTGGGAGGAGCAAGCTAGTACCTTGCAATGTTCCTTCTGAAAAGATATTCTTAAATGAATGATCTGCTTGCTGCTTCAAAATTCAGCTGTTACTTCACAAAAAAAGGCTCTGTAGTTTATGTGCAATTGTGCAGGTGGTCATATCCCACTGGTTCCATGTGCTGTCTTTAACTCCTCCTTTAAGAAGACCTCTTAGCCTCCAAGCTTGCCTGCAGTTAGGATGGTTTGGTTCTTTTTTTGTCTTCCATCCTTTCACCAGTGATGATGCCAAGTGATGGCTTCAGGTATGTGAGCTGGAATTGATATACGTGACTCCTTGCTGGAGCTCAGGAGGGCCACATAGTCTTTGGAGACGGAAGCCACTGCTGCTGACTGCTTTTTGGCTCTCCATGTGGCTAGCAATACTGTTTTTTCAGTTTCTTCTTTTCAGAGAGCTGTTGTTGCAATTCATCTCTGTGTCCCTGGAGGAATAGTGAAGTAGCAGTGGCTCTTGAGGTGGATGCAGAGAAATTTCTTGTTGTATTGGCTCTGGGATAACGCTGAAGCTGTTTGCGATCCTAGCGGTGCTGCTAACCAGCCCTCAGTGAGGTTCAGATTTCACAACACCGGCCTGTGCAGCCAACTGCTGTGCTGATAGGATGCCCTGCTCCTGAGCCCTGCTGTCCAGAGGCATGTCCTGTCCCCTGGAGCAATGACTGCTTGGCTGGGCTGGTAGGAGTGGGGTATGTGCTGTCTGTGAAGGGGCTGTGCTGCTCTCACTTGGAACCACAGCAAATGGTTTGCTGAGAGGTGGTGGCAATTAAACAAAGCTGCAATCCCTGGCAGGTTTTTGCTGTCTTTTATGCAGAGGTTGTAAGAGTTCCCCACATTAGACATGTCCTGGCCCTGAGTCTGTGCCCAGAAAAGGTGTGGATGTCCCATCCCTGGAGGCATTCAAGGCCAGGCTGGATAGGTTTCTGGGCAGCCTGGTCTAGCAATTGGTAACCCTGCCACGGCAGGTGGACTGGAACTAGATGATCTTTGATGTCACTCCCGACCCAAACCACTCTGTGATTGTGTGAAGTCTTGTATAGAAATCCTTGTGTTTATGGAGTCCTTAGATTTTGGAATTCTGAAGTATTTAAATATTTGGTGCAGTTCCTTGAGCTTGAGGATTGGGAATGAAATGGAAGTATGCTGAATGCAATTCATACAGTGTGCAGCTCAGCTGTATGTCCGGGTACCTCCTGAAATTTGAGTAGAAGATAAAGAGCTCATGGCAGTTCCTGAACAAGGGAAACGCACCAGGCAAGTGCTGAAAGAGTGAGACAGAAGATGAAAGGCTGGTAGGAGAAAAGAAGTAAAGAATGGTTAATTCAGGCCTTATCTTATCTGCTCACAAGTGCTTGTTGCTGCATTACCATATTGTCTGTGATCTGCTCCTTGTCTCAACACTGTGGGCAACTTTCTTGCAGTAGCGAAGATGAAAAGATAATAGGAAAATGTTTTACAAAAATTGTTTTAATTGAGCAGCTGATGTTCAAATAGTCATTAAAAAGCTGGTCATGCCTTGTATCCCGGCCAGCTGTGAAATTCTCAGTGACAGCTGAACTGTGGTAATCTGCTTTGCACCTATTTGCAAATGTAGCTGTAGGTATTTTAAGAAAAAGATATTCTTAAACATACCTTTTTGGTTAGATGTTTTGCCCTATTTTTCTTTAGTTGCATACCTTAAAAGCGACAGAAGTGCAAGTACTCTGCTCCAGGGTAAACTGCAGCAGGTTTAATCATCAGGCAGGCTTTTGTGATGCTGTAATACAGCATTTCCACATCAGAGCAAGTGGTGGCAAAATAATAAGGTATTCATGCTGAAGAGTATACTTCTGACGTGCTTTAAAAGGGCAGCTAAGTGGTGGGAAGCAGCTTGTCCTTACCAGGAGCTATCTTATATAGGATTTCACTGTGCACTAAGTATTTCCTGAAACTTCATGCTGTACAATTTCATCTTTTTTATTTTTTTCCCGCTCTAGTTATGCTCTGAGGAGTTAATGTAGACCATGTAGACTTCTATATATGCAAATTTTGTATTACTGAAGGCTTGAAATTGAATGAAAATTTGGAATTAATTTTTAAGATGTTTGATGTAGAGGTGATTAAACAATTTTTTCTTTTTTAATAGTGGTTATATTGCTACTGATGCATACTATGCTGCCTTTTAAATTGCCTCTCTCAAAGCACTGTAAAATCAGATATGAAGGAATTAAAAATTCATTTGAGGTTATGACTGAATTTGAGCATTTAAAGGTTGAGTGGTTGGTTCCTAGATGTCCTTCAGCAGCCTGACCTGTGGCTGTCCCAGCATCGCTTGTGCCCTCTCTGGGCTCCGGATGCTGACAGCAGAGGGGTGCTGGAAGGTTGTTGTCAGGCAGAAGATTGGGTCAAGTGCAATGGCAGAAAGCACAGCAGGGCTGACTTCACTCTCTGTGCTGGTGCTGCCCGGTGTGCACAAGTGGTGGTGCAGCTCTGCTGGGACATGAGTACTGGGACAAGTGTTATTTCTTAGCCTTTATGAGCTTGCTGCTTTTCTTGGGATTTACTTCTGCTGTTCGCCTGCTGTAACTCTTTCCAGCGTCCTTTTGAAAGGTGTAGTAATAGTATCTCTTGCACAGGAAAATTTGATTTTGCTTTGTATGGCTTCTGAGTGATCTCAGCCTTGCTGTTGTTCTGCTGCTGTGTGCCCCCAGTAAATACAGTAACCACTGTTCTAATGGGTCTGTGCATTAGTCACTCCTATCAAAGGCTTGGTCCGGTGTGCTTCAATGTAAGAAATGATTCTGTTAGATTAAATGCAAAAATCTGTTTTTGCTTTTTCTCCTCTTTTGTTTCTTTCTTCCCTCCCACTGTGTGCATTGTATAGGCTTTTTATTTACTCTGCCAGATTGACAAGATTATAAATGAGAACCGTGCGTGGAAGCCTCTAATTTTTCATAAGTAAATGAATTAATTTATCATAGCTGTTGTGCTTTATTGCTGTCTCCATGCCAGACTGGCCAGCTTCTTTATTCCCCCTTTTACCTTCTAAATACTGAATCCATGTCATTGTGTTTGACAGCTTTCTGATTCCTCTGTCAGATGCAATTTGGTGCTAATCACATTTTCTTTGCTTAGTGTCAATGATACAGGCCGTGCATAATATTCCTGTATGTCCACTTATTTACTTGAAACACAGCTGAAATGTCTTGGGCATTAATCTGATAGAGCTACTACATTGAAATGCAAAATGATGCTCGAGTAGTAAGATAATGCAGTGTGGCAGATGTGCAGTAGATAACATTGAGGCTGAACTACTGATCTTTGCTCAGCTCTGATGCATTTTATTTGTTGCTTTTGCATACAATTTAATAAAATAAAAAGATACTAATCAGTACTGGTTCATTAGAATGATATCATTTATAATTGAATTCTTCTCTATTCGAAATATTAGAAATTATTTCTATTTTTTTACCCTCACTTTTAAGTGCAAGTTATGCATTTCTTAAAATTACAGGACATGTTTTGTATGTGCTTGCTTCCCATGTGACAGTCCTTTCAATTACTTCTGGTTTTCCGACTTTTTAGATTTTTTTCTCATACGTGCAGTTTTCAAAACTGCTGTTCAGTGATTCCTGAACGTTTCTGCCAGTTCACCTGTCCCTGCTGCTGAAAGCTGGAGCATGCTGTAGGTGTTCATCTGTTAGTTCCTATAGAGGTTAGTGAGCAGTTTTGCCTAAACTGAACTGAAACTACATTCGTTTTTTCCCCAGTGACCTGTTAGTGCCCTCTTTGTGTTTTGAAATCCCTCTCACACGATGAAGGAAAGTGAATGTTTCTAGAGGATTTGAGGACACTGAAACTGAAGTCCCTGTAGCACATATCAAAGAATTTGATCATGCATTTTTATTAGTATTTACCTATTGAATTATGCATTTTCTTTTGATTTCTACATGTTTTTGACTGCTGAAATACTAGTGTCTACTGTTCTGCTACTTTATAGAAACAGTGATGATGGGTTGCGAAAGACCTAACTGCTTTATAAAGACTGTTGAAGTTTATTCCCTCTTTGTAAAAGTGCATTTAAGTGGGAGATTCGGGGAAGGGTGTAGTGTTGATCTGTCATAAAACTGATGAATTTCGAGAAACTTATATTTCATGAAAAAATTCAACTGCTATGCTTGTCAGCCACATCGATATCGACGATGTTTTTTTTCTAACACCACCTTCTACATATGAGCCTCGCAGCTGAGTGTCTTTATTTTAAGGGTGTATGTGTATACGGATGTCAGAGTAAGAGCTTCTGCAGCTGGAGTTGGCAGTTGTGAATTTTTCATGTCCTGGTATGGGAATTCTGTTCCCAAGGAAAGGAGCCCCTGGCTGGAGTTGTGCTTTCTGGAGGGCATGAGGTTTCTGTTCAGTGATGTTCAGAGGTCTCTGTAGGTGCAATTATGTGCTTCCAATAAAGCATTTCAGCAAATAATTAAAGTGCAAGTATTCGAGTGTACGTGGTAGGGTTTGTTTTATTTCTTAATACAATGCAGTTCTGTGTACTCCTTAAGTGCGCAGTGTTCTTGAAACCAGGTTCACCTGAAATCCTGAATGAAATCCAGTTTCTACTTATGCAGACTGTGCTCACTTTTGCAGGAAGCAGGCTTCATCATGAATGTCCTCCTTTGGAGGAGAACAGGCTGTTTCTTGCTGCTCATAGCAGTTTGTCCACTGGAGCTCTAGGGTTTGAAGGGCTTTACTTACTTTACTTACTTTAGCTTGCAAAGTAGTTGTCCTGTGTGGGTTTTTTTTCTTCATTTGTTTTTTGTGGAAACATGAAGTGCATATATTTTTTGTCATTCACTAATAATACGGACAAATTATCTATATTCTATTGCATTATTTATTAAATCATAAAATAAATGAAATGCATTGTATTTTTATCCACCTAGGAGACAAGCTTCTGCTGGGGGGGAGAAGTGCTGTTTGTATCACACATTGGCACTGCAGCCAGTTCCTCCCAAAACTAATGCTCTCTTTCTCTGCCAAAAAGTATCACATCGTGGCTTTAAAAGTGCTGAAGGAAACCTAGAAAACTAACTGGTTTAGGGAACCTCGCTAAAAATGCAGTGACTAAGGGGGAGCCCTGCCTGGGACATCCTGCAGCACCAAGGCTTACCTGCCTTTGTGAGGTGAAAGCTGGAACCTGAATGATCCTGGGTGCCACAGCTGTCAGCAAGGGCTGGGTGGCTAATCACATCAGCGGTTGTTGCCTCTTTTGTTCACTTGAAATGTGGCTGCTAATGGATTCGTTCAATTTTTCCCCAAACATCCGTTAATGTGAGAATTAATATCTGATAATGGGGACCAAGAAATCTCTGAATGTTAATGGTATTATGCATGCTCTCTCTACCCCCTTTAAATTTGCATTCTAATAGGATTGGAGTATTTTAATTGTGATAAAAAAACCCCACAAAAACACAACAACAACAAAAGAATTGTGTAAAGAGGTTGTGTGTAGGTAAACCCTTGGTGATGACCTGTGGATAAGAAATCTGGTTCACCAATTAATTCCTGAGGTCCCATTTCCTAACCTGAATGTGAAGCTACTGAAGTCTGATTGTAAACAAAAACATATTTAATTCAAATCTGATCAATTTAAACACATTTCTAGATTAAAAAAAAAAAGAAAAAAGATTTTCCGTGATTGATCACAACTAAAATGTTAATGTGTAATTAAATATCTTTACATTAAATTTAACATTTTTTATGAGGAAGAAAATGCATTATATGCATATTTATGCAGTGATACTTAGCATACATTTATTCAGAGTCTTAATTTTTACATTTAGCTTAGGAAATGCTGAGTGACAGTTCTTATTTAGTAGAATATTAATTTCTTCATGGCTTCTGTCAAGCTAGTTTTAGAAATTGGAGTTCAATTAAAGCTGCAGAGAAGTGAAATGAACTTTAGTTAAGAAAAAAATGGGAAACATTCTGGATGTGTATTGGAAAGAGCTTTATCAAGAGTTTTCATTTAAGTGTGCTGTGTGGAACAGAGCAGTCTATTGGTGATGCACAATATTCTGTGCAGTTGATAGTGTAGATGAGGCCCAGAGGAGCTTCCTTGGATCTCGGAACTAAAGGTGCTCAGCCCTTGAATTCAGTGCTTTGCGGTCTGGAAGAAAACACTACCTGTAAGCTTTCTTGCTCTTAATTTTCAAATGATTTTTCACTTTGAATGAACTTACTGTTGACTTGAGTAGCTTAGATGAACTGAAATAAAGAGAATATGCTGTGTACCTAGAAGCAGCAGCGATGGCTGCCAGGAGCTCAGCATTCTCTCTCTTCAGGCAGTTTTAGCTTCATGTGGTTTGCTTGAGGCTTTCCCCTATTTGACAGCTCGAGGTTGCCTTTGATGTTTTTCACAGGAATATTGCTACCTGTGAGCAGCCCTTTGGAGGTTAGGAAGTGGCTGTGGGATCCTTGCTGCTTCCCTGTCTGAAAGCCCTGAAAGTCTGGACGCTGAGGACTGCAAAGCACAGTTCTGCATACTTCATTTTGATTAAGCGATGTATAATTTTCCCAGGTAATGTAAACAGCGTGTTCAGGAAAAGACAACAAAAAATAGATTGTAACCATAAACTCAGCCAGAACTGCTGACAGGGCTGTGGGGCCCATCATGATATGCTGCAGTGTCTTTGTGTTATGCTTAGAGTTAATTTTAAGTTCAAATGCAACCTTGAGGAGAAAAACAGTATTATTCTTTTGTTTTAGTATCTTGTGTAGTAGGCACTTGACAGATTCCTCTCCATCTCTTAATGTGTCTAAACAGACAAATTTCTGTTATTTTCTGTTTCCCTGCTCCAAAGCCCCAGATTGCTATGGAGGGAGCTCCTGCATCATGCAGGAGGACTGTGTGTACCCTGCTTTAGGTTTCAGACAGCAGATAGAATGGGAGAGAAGGGAGGAAGGAGGAGCATTATTTTTCCTCTTAAATGTCTCTCATTTCATTTTGTCAAAATGGAGAGTGAACACCCTGGGGTTTGCCAGCCGTGACTCCCATTCATTGCTGCTGTGTGTGTATTTTGTAGTATCCTGGGCATCCAGACCTTTAGATTAGAAGTGAAGTTATTCTGGAGACCTTCTTGAACACAAGTGTTAGTTTTGCAATATGTGTGCCTGTTGAATTACTAATGGAAGTCTATTTAACTTACACTGGGTAGGAACCCATGAGGCTTGATTTCAGTTAAGTGTGAAAAAAACACTCATGGTCTCTTGAAAAGAAAATAATTTGACCGGAAGATGAGGATTCCAAGGCAGCATGAATGTGTGTTATCTTGTCTGGAACTTGTCTTTAATGCCTTTTTTTCTCATGGGTTTTGGAAAGCCCAGTAAGTCTTAAAGGGTAGTATGCCACTATGGAGATAGGGCTTGCTGCAGAGCGTGGGAGCCCGGCTGCCAGTGAAGGGACTGCCCCAGTGGAACACAGGGACGTTCCTCTCTTAATATGGTACTTTTGTTTTTCTGAAAGGGGGAAGATGGGGTTCAAAATTTTTCCATTAAAGTAGACAGTGAACTGAGTCAACAATTCTATTAGCATTTTCTACCAGCCTCAGTGTTTGTGTTTCAGACCAGCAAAATAATGGCAGGTAAGCGAGCAACATGGTAGTGAGAAAGGCAAGTATGATTTTTGCTATGAGAACTAGTGGCAAAGCTAGGGGAATGCAGCCTCCCTTTTACAGGATCTTCTCAGGTTTGTTTGTTTGTTTGTTTTTGAAGAAGGCTAAAATACTGAACTGATTTTGTGTCTCTAGTTCTAATTGCTTCTCATAAAGCAGTGAGGTATTCATAAATTAACGATGACTGAAACTGAGAATCTTCTGTTAGCTGAAGGGATTTTAATCCTCTCTCATTGCCCTGTTTATTGGGTAGTTCAGCTTATTTTTGAAAGTGAAGCTTCATCTATCATTGAGGTTTTTTTTGTTATAGAAATGTTTTGCTATATGAATAGTTTCCTTTATCATTTGTAATGAAGAGTGGAGAATGAATGAGCAAACTTCTCTCTCAAAAATCACGTTTGAAATTTCTGAGTAATGGTCTAAATAGTTTGAAGTCATTTATTCCCAAGACATATCAGTGTTTTGCAGTGTTCAGACTGCTACAATCAATATTCAGCTGTACCCTGAGCGTGAAGATGTTAAAACAGGAAGCTGAAGACCACATTTAAACAACATTCAGTTATTTAATGGAAATATTATATACATTGGTTGATTGAATTCAACTTCCCGGTTATGTATATTTAGTCTTTCTTTAATTAACTAATAGTTTACTTAACTAATGTAGGTAAGAAACCATGCATAGTATTGTACATTATATTCAGAACAACAAAGAGCTTAGTTTTCTTTCAGTACCTTTTACGGGAGATAGTAGTTCTTAAGGAAGCTAAGATAATTTTATTCATTTGCCCAGAGGTCAGACATGTAGTCAGTTGAACTTGCAAAATTCTTCATCAAGTAAATGTTCAGCGATATATTTCATAAAGCATTGCATTCAGCCTTGGAAATGAAGAACATGTCAAAATCCATCTAATTAGCAATCAAAAACTCTCATTTTTGGGAAAAAAAAAAAAAAAAAAGCTTTAGTTTTATATTTTGGATCCTCTACTCCTCTGGATGGAAAAGAACATTCCTAATGCTATGTTTTTAAATAGCTGTTCTTTTTTCTTGTGTATAGCATTTTAATGTGATGTGTTCATACTAGAATAGCAAGTACCAATGTTTGGATTGTAGAAGAGGTCTATCTTTGAGACTATTGTTTGCAAGCATACTTATATCTGAAGGATAGTCAGTATACAGGTATACATACACAGCTGTTACTGACTTTGCAAATGGAGTTTTCTTGACAGTTCTCTGGATTCTCAGTTGGAAAACCTTTGAACAGTATGTAAATTTTTGCTGTGAATTTTGAACGTGATGTCAGTATTTAGTTTATTTACTAAGAAATTAAGAAACCAAACTCTGAAATTATGCTGTGGCCAGCTTATTCTAGGGTAAAAAATGATGGAAATTTATAACATGTAGATCATTCTTTTAAGAAGTATAATGAGCAAAGCAGCAGTAGGATGTCTGTTATGAACTGATTGCTGAAATGAATAATTGTCACTAAAGGGTTTTTTGTTATTGCTAGAGCTGTGACTATCTTTGGAAATTTTACTTTTAGTTTCATTGTTTTCACAGTAATGGTGCTTTAAGATGTCAAGTCAAAATATTTTTTTCTTGTCCTTCTGTTCTGATGGTTCGTTTGAGAACGTGTATTTCTGGAACTGTGATGTTTGGAACCCACCACACTTCTATTAAACTTTCTGAACGTTTCGCTATTTTGCACTGTACAGATCTTCTGAGGGAGCGTGACTGTATAGTAGTGTTTAAAAATATATATTAGAAAAGGGTTCTGACTGATAATTATCAAATTATTAATAAATCCTATAAAAGTATGATATCCCAAAGTGTGCTATCTAGCCAGTTGTTGAATAAATTCCAAGGATTTCTAGGACATTCCCATTAAACTATTCTCCTCTTCAATTTCCTTCTTTCCGCCCCCCCCCCACCCCTTTTTTCTCAGATGTTGCACATAAGTGACATAACGTTTATGAGCTTGCTGTATGGATATGGTCACTTTAGGCCAAGGTCAGCTGCAATACACGGTTACTTCTTCTGAGGCATATAGGGCTATGACAGTGACTGAGGTCACTGAACAAAAGGCAGAAGGGTTCTTTTTCTTTCTTTCTTTCTTTCTTTTTTCAGGAGGGTGTGTATGCAGTACTATAATGCACTAGAAACCTCCTGGGAATACTGTTTATTGACAGAATTAATAACAAACTAGTAGAGACTGATAGCATGAGTTTATTGTTACAGGCAGACCTTTTCTCATTGAGGTGACAACCAGTTCTGTAAGCTTACTTTTGCCTTTCTGGAGCCTGACACATAAACTGTCAGAGGCAGGACAAATAATGCAGTCTAACTAAACTAGGCATCAGTAAGAATAGGACTGTTGGCAGTTGTAAATACTGAAATGTTTTTCTGCACAGACAGAAACACAGTGTGAGAACTGTATGACGTGTGGCAAAATCCCAAGATTTATCAAGCCTGTCTATACTAATGAAAGTTGTTGTGTGTGTTGTGCTATACAGATGGTTTTGCACTTTCTGATGGGTTTCACAATTCAAGTATTTTGTGCTTTTTTTCACTCCTGAAATTCCTTTCTCCCATCCCATAATATCATTTGAAAAAAATCAAAGCTGTTTAAAAACAAATGGTCAGCTAATTCATATGCTGCCATTGACTAATTGTGGCTGAAGCAAAGACTGACTTTTCTATGATGTGTTTTGTCAAATCAGTGGGAGATGGAGGAAGAGTGGCTTCGTAGTTGATCTGACTTCTTAACTTTCATTCATTCAACACCTTGGATCTAATTGGTTTTACAGAAGTTATTCAGATGTGTCGAATGGCACTGATTGCATCTACAGACGGGAGTCAGTTTGCAGAGGGGCCTGCACCTTGTGGCCCAGGTGGAAAAGCAGTGGAGCAGGAGCCAGCGGTGTGCCTCTGCTGCTGGGAAGGAAGGCACCTTCGGCTGGTAGCAGGGCTCTAGCCATCATGTCAAGGGATGCAGACTCCTCTGCTCTATTCAGTCCTTGAGACCACAGCTAGTTTCAGAGTAAAGACAGTTAATGGTTATTTGTTG
Organism: Callipepla californica brunnescens; assembly: GCA_023055505.1. Lineage (NCBI taxonomy): Eukaryota > Metazoa > Chordata > Aves > Galliformes > Odontophoridae > Callipepla > Callipepla californica. The sequence continues at coordinate 3,395,031 of JALIRH010000010.1, forward strand.
GGTGTTAACAGTCCACAAAGATTTATATAGTCTGAAAAGGATTTTTATGGTCTGAAAAGTGTGCACAGAGTATGAGTGGGAATGCAACTTGTAGGAAGAAAAATGTGTAGAGTGGATGCTGGGAAGCGTGACTGTCTGCTACCACTGTACATGTGGTTCCATACTGGCTGGATTAAGGCTTGTTTGTTCCCACTTCGGGTCCATCAGAGACCTGGCTACAAAGCCCTAGCACTGAAGATTTCAAGTCTGAGGGCTGATGTTTCTTCTCTTAGTTATGCCTGGTTTTGATTGAAGGCTCAGTCCACTATGCTTTCCTTTGTTCCTTAAATAAGGACTGCCCAACAGGTTGGATTTTTACAGCCAATCAGCTTTTCCAGGACTTCAAATGCATTCAGGAAGGGATGTGAGGTTAGAAGGAGAGTATGTTGCAATTAGCTAGAGAAGTCTGCTGAATGCTTCTGACAGAGCAGGTGCCTGCTGAGACAGGAGTGGGCTTCAGGTGTAGGTTAGGTTGCAATAGGAACTCTCCTCTTTTGGCTTTCCACTTTGTGGCCATACTTGTCCACTCGTGATTTGGAATAGTGGTTGTTACTTTAGACTTCAGCAAAGGCCCTTGTTCTATGAAGTGGTGCTGCTTTTTTTTTTTTTTTTTTTTTTTTTTTTTTTTTATGGTATAGTCCACAGGAGATTTGTGTATGGAATTGAGCTTATCCCATTCAAAGAAGTATTTTTAAGGTAGGAAATATACTATAGCTCATGTTACAAAAATGAATGTTTATCAACACGTGGCCACAAGGCTCCCTTTCTTACAGACAAGGCTGTCTTGCTTCAGGTGCTGTGACACTGTTTTCACCTTTTCAAAGTCGAGTTGCCATTAGTACATTGTACAGTGATGTTTCCAATAAGTAATGCAATCTTTGATACTAGTTACCACTCTAATATCTTCTACTAGCTCTATTTTAAATGGAATCTGCAAAATGAGCGTGACTTTGCAAAGTCAGGGTAGGTGAAAATAGCTTCAGTGTAACCAGAAAGGACCTAATCAATCCTGTTCTTCACCCTCCTACTTTCATTTGTTTTTTCCTTTGGTATAGGAGGACTGAAAACAAAGGGCATTTGTTATCTAGCAAAACTCAGAAGCTATTTCACATGAAAACATAATGAGTATGACAGGCTACAAATAGCACTGAACATGAATCTTTTACAGAAGAAAGGAGAAATGTCCTTTGGTATATTTACTTCAATCAGCCTTAATAAGGCTTGTTTTATGTGTTTTATGCATCCGCCATCATAATTATAAATCCTTGACATTTTAGCACTAGCATTTATATCTGCCAGGGAAGCTACCCAGAGTCAACCCTCAAGGAATGTCTGTATTGTTACTATGGATCTCCATAACAGCTCTCAAGTAGCTACTAAGTGGCTTAAAAAATTACATCTCGGTCATGCTTGAAGGGCTCATCAAACTTTGCCACAAATATCAATGTTAAGTACCCAATCAGCTGCATTGTTTGAAGTACCATCACATGGGGCTGCAAAGGAGTAGGTTGGACACAAAGGAGAAAGTGGGTAAGGTCTCATCAATGAGGTAGATATTTTTTGCTGTGACCTTTCAAAAAAAAAAAAAAAAAAAAAGAGGAAAAAAAGAAGCAGAAAATCAACTGCCTGTTCAGCTCCAGTGAAATAACATTTGAGGATATCTCTCTCTCTCACACACACACACACACACACACACACACACACACGTGAAGCAACCACAACAGCTAGACTTTGAGAAGCATGCACAAAAGGGTTTCCTCAAGCATGGTGTCTTAACAGTTTTTTTTTAACCTTTTCAGAATAGTTTAGGACCTTCCCAAAATAACAGTAAATTATTAAAAAAAAAAAAAAGTAAATGAGAAATTACAACAAGATGTTAAGAATCTGTTAGAAATCTAGAAACTTGGGATCATTACACTTGGGTAGCAACCCAAATTCAGTGTCAAGATGAGAGTTCAACACAGATTCTATTAACAAATCAGTCTGTAAGATCTGATACTGAAAGAAATCTGAACGGTAAGAGTAGGAAAACTGTTGGCTGGTCTTTGGGAAGACACTTTGGTGTATGTAGTTTTGGCATGTAGGTAAACAAGATGGGCTAATCACCATAGCTTTCATGTGATGTATCTATAATTTGTTTTCATATGTAGGTGTGAAGGAAGGCTGCCATATGGTGCATGCATGGGTATTTTTCTTTGACAGCCTTTAAGTTAGAGTAATTCCAAGGCAAGCTATTTTGCAAGAAAACCATTTCAAATACTTATCAGTACATGCCAGAAGAATACCTTGAAAGAGCATTGAAGGAAGGCGGTAGAGCTCCAGGTAAGGTTTAAATTGAAAAATTAAATAACACTTTCATCCATTTTTGAGGTACCCTAATTACCTTAGTTCTATCTATGTCATACTATTACTAGACTTTCATCTTTTAACCATTTGAACAGAATTTTTTCGTAAGTAATATATAAAATCTGATTTTACATTAATGAGTTTGTGAAGCTCTAAGGAAGTTTCCACAGCACCTTTCTGAAGTTTTTTGTCCATAATTCACTCTTTAATGTATCTTACTGTCTCAATCTAAAGTGGCTTTGTCCCTTTACAGAGTAGAAGGAAAAGTGTAATGTGTGCCCATAGAGAAGGTCCCGCAGGAGAGAGCACCTCCATTGGGCCTGCTGCTGTGTTGAGCCTTTGCTGCATGCAAGCATACAGCACTGGGTGCTCCCCATGGCACCATCATTGTTAAGCTGCTGTCGGTAGCTCAGTGGGGTTCTGGCATGGCCCAGCATGTAGCCTTCCTGAATGGAAGGCAGAAAGGAGGTGTGTGTGTCGGGGGGGGGGGGGGGGGGGAAGGGTGGGGAAGGGTGGGTGAGAAAAGGAAGGGGATCCCTTCTTGTCTGCATGGGCCATATGGAGGCTGTTTTCAGCTGCTGTCAGCTGCAGCCTGTTTCCATCTGTCTGTGTGGCTGGTTGTTCGCAGGTGCAAACACCTCTGATCTTTTCTAGTCTTATTTTGAACTTTGCTGTATTCTGTCATCAGGATGTTACATACAGAAACTCTGTCTTTGTACCTCCGTTGTGTTATTTGTGGGGGTAAATAAAAGCTTAAATCTTAGAGAACCCACACGGAAGGGTCAGAGAGCAAGGTAATGTGATGCTGTGGAGGACTTGTTTTTGCTGTAGCTGAAGCCATCTTTTCTCCATATGTCATGAAGCTCAGTGGAACAGTCTCTGAGCTGTTAATCCACCCCTCCAAAACAGTTCTTGTGAAAATGCAAGTTCAATGTGTGGAAAGTCTTTATTTGAGCAAAAAAAAAAGAGAATTTTCCAAAATATGAACAGATACACTTCTAAAAGTACATGCATGTTTGTGTATATATGTATACCCTGGCACACATAGACAGGCTTTTGTCTTAAATGAGAATTGAAGTAGTGAATGGGAAGTAACAGGGAAACAAATACCATTAATGAACAGAATTTTACGATATTCATTGCCCGTGGTGAGAGAAGAATTCAAAGTAGGTGCACTGAGTGTGGAAGACTAAGAGGAAAGCCTTCCATGCAACTGAAATGAAATGTTCTGTGCAAGTTGAGCTTTTAACTCTTCCTAGTGCTTTTGAGTGTATCATTCCAGCTGCTGAAAAGTGTATCAGTGATATGCTGATGCTAGGCTGTGCCTGGGAACTTCTCTTAGAGATTTTATCTTAACTGTAAATGAAAGCTGATTAATTTAATTGCAAGCAAGCTTTTATTTTCTCTCTTCTTGGAATGCTGTGTATGCACGTGGTGTTTTAGTGCAAAAAGGAAACAGTTATGTCTGTTTTCTAATTCAGCACAGAAAAGCTGTAAAATACACACTTTTAAGCCTTATTAACAGTAATCTAATTGTCAAAAGCGTCATGCAAAAAGATGAGTAATTACAAAACCTTTTATTTAAAATGGTGTCTGGGGCATGGGAAAGCCAGTTGTTACTGGTTTAACAGACAAATGCCATAAGGCAAGGTCTGTAAAGTTGTGTGGTGACGATTTTCCTTGAAATTCTGAAACTCTACGATTTATATTTAATTGAACTTAAGTTGCGATCACCAAAACAAAGATGGTGCAGCTGTAGCTTGGGAAGCACTCCCCTTCCTTGCTGCTGTGTGATGTCTCACAGCACAGTGGTGCTGAGCAGGGTGCTGCAGGACAGCGGGCTGGGAGCACCTCTTGTCTGTCATGGGGATGATCTCACAGGGAACCTTGTGTCACTCAATGGGCAGTGATTCCCTGGTGTAAAACAAGCTGCTGCTTTGCATCCAGACCCATTCTCTCAGTAAGGTTGTTTTCCTCTTGGCTATTTACCCACCTTTTTGTACAGCATTGTTGTTATTAATTGAAAGTGTGTGTGTTGCTCTGTTTGGGAATACAGCCACTTGATTTTTTTTACTCAATTTTCTTCTATTTTGCTGCAAGTTTCCTAATTGGAATATCAATGAAATATTGAAAGACCTGTATCGTAGCATACAATTCAAAATTAGAATTTGACCTTAGTAAATTGCCTTGTGATAAGTTTGCCATACTTACTACTAGTGAAAATGCTGATAAAATAACACTGTTTCTTAGCGCAGTCTTATGTTGTGGCTATGTCTCTGTAAGTAGGAAGGAGGGGAACTGTGTTACAGGAAGTCAGCCTGGGGAGTAGGAGAAAGTTCTGCACCAGAGGGTGGCAGGGCAATGTGCGTGGCCCCAAGCTGCCAGAGTTCAAGGAGCATTTAGACAACACTCTCAGGTGCAGGGTTTGTTTTTGGGTGGTGCTGTATGGAGACAGGGTTTGCACTTGTTGGCTCTTTTCCTGCAGGGGAGTTGGAACTAGATAATTTTTAAGTTCAGGGCCCTTCCAACATGGAATATCCTGTGCTTCTATGGTACAGAAATACATAGATACCTTTGATGGCAAATATTCATATGTTCCTTAAATAATCTTCAAAAAATTGAGACACTTATGTAAGTGTGCAAAACTGCAAAGGTGTACTTGCATAACTCCTGCAGTTCACAAATGTATAGAGTCATATCTTAATCTGTTTAAAAAAATAAAAAATAAATGGACTACCCTACAGAACTCAAATGTTGAAATTTTGAACTGGTAAAGAACAAACCAGTATTGCAACAGTGTTTGGGGTAGATTTCTTCATGTGTCCTGAAGTTCTTTTCATCAGGAGGAGTTTGCAGTCTGTTTCAATTAATGGATTTTCAAGACTGGAAATGTATCTATTACTGCAATTATTTTTGAATATCTGATATGCGTAGCTTTAATTATTTTCATTTGTAATGCTTTTATCAGTAGTATATTTACGGTGCTGGGATTGCTACTGGTATGATTTTCCTGTAGCTGCAGTCTTTCTCTCTTGAGAAACCATTTTAGAAAACAAGCAATGATTTATTTCCTTGGTGGAGAAAGACGTTGAATCTTTGTTGCTACTTTATGTTGTACTCGCAATATCTCCTTTCTGCACTCTGTAATGAAGTCCCTAAGTCATGCTAATAATAATAGTAATGTTCCTGGCTGAAGTTTGTAGGTCTTCTGTTTTCTCACTACTGTGTGTTTCAGGGTCTTTTGAGTTTGAGATAGCGCTTGCATGTTTCCATTTAGCAGTTCTTGCTGATCTTTCCCTTCAGCTTGTCAGTGTTTTGATTCAGTCCCTACTTTTGGCCTTAAACATCCTGGGTCAATAAGTGTGGATTACTGCGGTGTAATACAGCATTGAGTATGCTGGGGCATGAAACCATGGAAAGGCTCAGGTTTGTCCAGTGGAGGAATATACTTTATTCCTATCAAGTCACTGCTGAGCTCTTTACTGTATGCTACATTGCAAATGCTCAAGTGGATTTTTTATCCTACAATCTTCTTCGTAGCTTTCATCGTGATGGACCTACACAAAATTCACTTTCCTTGTTGGTGGTAGTCGTCACTTCCTTAAAGAATAGTTTGCATTGCAGAAATTAGTTTGAGAATGAAAACCCTCTTAGAGATGGGCAAATGTTGTGAAAGTTCTTAAATCACGATGCACTTTCATAACAGCAAAAAACATGGGTGGCCACTTTAAAAACAGAAGGCACCATGCTTTGTTGTTGTTGTTGGAACTCAGCTGGAGCAGTTCCCATGATCTCTTGGTGTCTGGCCCCAAAACAGCCTTTTTGACTGTATGTACAACTGTATGTAGCTGTAAGGAATAGTGATGTCTGGTAGTAAATGCAATGCAGATGTCTCAGTAGTTTCCTTGCAATGCAGTAATAAAGTCTGGTAAGTGTAGGTTTTGGTACTGAGATCAATGTTTCCTGTAAGTTTTGGACTAATAAAAAATAAACTGTATGCTTTAAAAGCCATTTGTGTGGTTGTGGAAAATAAACATTCCATGTTAAAATTAAAAAAAAAAAAAAAAAAAAAAAAGCCAAAACAAAGAAGAGCCTGTTTTCTACCTGATTATTAAAGGTTTGGTGTTTTTTTTTTTTCTGCACTTCTGAAGTGCGTATTGGTAAATACAAGTTGACATGTTTCTAGCAATGAAATTATAAATGAGAGAAAGACCTGAAAATGTCAGTTTCTTCCTTAGAAGCACTTCAGGATTTTTCTTTTCATTTTTCCTTACTTTTCCCTCTTATACATTCATTTGTTCCCTTAGGCAAATGAGGTCCTTTAAATATTTGTCTCTTCATTTCAGTATACTGCTTATCACAGAATATAATTTTTGACATGTGTCTTGGAAGTGTCAGAGGAGATTTGATCTACTAATGTTTTTATGGAGAGAGCATATATGCATACCTTAAAAAAAAAGGAAGGATGAGGCAGTGTCGTAAATCGTTTTTTTTTAGATTGTTTCTGCAGATGCCTTGAAATTGCAGGTGTGTGTAATGTGGTTTTATTCAGAATTTGCTGAATAGAACTTCATATATCTTAAGGAGTTCAGAAAAAAAGAAAATGAAAGAGAGAGACATTTGAAGAAGCTAACAACTCAGTGTTTTTTTAGGCAAAGTGTTTATCATAGGATTGCGAGGAGAACTTCTTGCGTAAGGTACTGGGAAGGAAAATTTCTTGGTCTGAACTGCTGCTGCCATCTCCTTTCCTCCTGGAGAGGGCTCTGGGGTGCAGAGTGTCCCACTGGCTGTGAGCAGGCAGTTGTCTGGTTTCTTTAGGTTAATTAATAATTTATTCTTTTTCCTTTTATCCAGCTCCTGGAACGGTAACAGAGACCTACACCAAGCCACACACGAGTCATTTGTTGATGAAGCTGATCTGATATACATAGTAGGGACCAAGAGGAAGTTCCTTGTAGGCCAGGCTAGCTGATGCAAAAACTGTTTCTCAGGTCTTTTTTGTTGTTTTCATACATCTTTAATGTGAGTTTGATAGCAGAGCTTGCCGCCTGTCCATGCTCATGCAGCTAACCTTGGCCCATCAGTCCGGTCTATCCAGGTCCCTCTGTAGTGCCCTTCTCCTCTCTGGCAGATCAGTGCTCCTTCCCAACTTGGTGTCATCTGCAAACTTACTGAGGGTGCACTCAGTCCCTTCATCAAGATTGTTACTAAAGATGTTAAGTAGAAGTGGCTCCAGTTGCTAGCTGTGGGAGGCACCGCATGCGTCCCTAGGTTCAGGGATTAAGGACATCTTACTCTGTCATTGTGGTGGCTACAACTTGTCTTTTGAATGTAATTATGTATTCTCAAATAAATGGAAGCCTTACCTGCTTGCTCCATACATCTTCTATGGCTGCATTACATCTCCCTGGTGTGTCAGTTTTAATTTTTTTTATTTTTCAGATTTTAAAGAAATGTAACACTCTCCTACATGTGAGATTTAAATGCCTGTTTGTGTGTATAAGCATGTTCAGCTGTAAATATTTCCAAACAGCGTAAGATGTCCCTTATTCATAGCATACTCACTTCAAGAACAGCATGCTGTCTCTGTGGAATGTGGAAGCATGTACTTGAGCCATATTGAAGTGAATGTTTTTAAGCACAAATGTATGTTCTTTCCTGAATTTTTATTCTTATTGCTAGCCATTCTCAAGTAAGATTGTTTTTTACTCTCATAACTGATCAATTTTTATTTAAAATAAAGTAGGTAAGTTTGGGAACACTTTAGAATATACAAATGGTGTTTTATCTTTTGTTTTTATAGCTGATTGCTGTTTATGATGAGCAAGAACCTCACCATAAGTCTGATGGTACCAATGGGAACTTGACAGACAGAAGTAGCCCAGACCTGTTTGAGGCAGAGGTAGCAGCTCAGCTAGCTGCTTTCCAACCAATTGGGGGTGAGATTGAAGTGACTCCTTCTGCCCTAAAACTTGGTATGTATACTTTGCATGGTTATTTTGCAGTTTTTTTCACTGACATATAATATTTATTTCTTCTGTGGTTTGATTTTATGTATACATAGGTGTGGGGTTTTGTTTGTTTGTCTTGTGATTTAGTGAAGATAATTGTAATGAGAAAAGTTGGGCAGTCTCTGCATTTCAGTAGATCTCATTATCCAGGTCACACTGCATTCTCAAGTCCTGTTGGCAGCCTTGTAAAAAATATTAAATAGAAGATCAGACTGAAGAGGATGGCATGAGATGGTAATAATACCTTTACTTCTGCTATTTTTGTTGTAGAAGAGTCTACTTCTGACTTCAGAAGTTGAGTATTCAGCTGTCTTCTTATTGTAGTAGTATTTTAAAGGAAGAGGCTGATTTAAAAAAAAAAAAACGAGCTACAATAAAGCATTCTGATAAACTTCTTTGGATGAGGCTGTTCAATAACTTATGCTGGAAGTCTGTGCACATTTTTGTGTCTGTTGTAGAATGTATTGAAATCCAAACTGTATGATATTTGAGATTCAAAAATGTGTTCTACTGAGTCATTCTGTTTTTTTCTATATCCTAATGAATATTGAAAAAATCTCTTAAATGACACACATGGGAATTTCTCATATAAGCCATGGTGTTTACTGGATATTTTTAAATAACATGGTATAAATGCATTTTAGCATGTTTTTGAAAGTAGATATTGTTCTCTGTGTACCTCTGAACTGTATTTAAAAGAAGTCATTAAAACTGTTTGTGTAGGAAACAGTTGAGCACAAGGTAAGTATTGGAGAGAAGAGTCTTTCAGCCTTATGCAATTTTATGTGGAACAGTTAAATGTTAGTGCTTTTCACCTCACCATTAAAGTACCGGATTTTTCAGTTTTTGTAGCATTTATAGAATCTTTGTGCTGAAGAGTTCAGAGCAAAAAGCAGACCCAATTAGGTTTTTACTTTATTTTTCAGTGTTATACTAATATATATTTGAACTTAAAATGGGTGCTTGTGTTTGTAGAACAGAGAACATAACGCGTTTGTCTCAGTGGTTCTCTTCCAGATTTTCACTTAACTTGTAAAATAAAAAAGATTTTCTGCCTGTCAGTCTTGCAAAGATGGTCTGGAGTCTAGTTGTTGTCTCTTCTGGACTTTTCATCACCAGTAATAGTTCTTTACACTTAGTTTTTGTCTTTTTCTTTTTTCTGTAACTTCCTGGACCTTAAATTATGTTCCTATATTCATTGGAGGCAAATTGAGAAATATACAAAGAAATAAAAGGAAGATCTGGTCACATCTATTTCATTGATGCATGAACTACAGTAGTCTGGTTGCCTAATTATTGAATTGACTCATCCTTGCTAGCAGAAGTAAATACTAATAACTTTTAAAAGCTTTTCTTCAAGAACAAGGGTGTGATTAAATGTACACATCATGAGCAAGCGTTGTTACTTTCTGTAGTGTTTGAAGAACTGTCTTGTGCTTGGCCTTTTAGAGTGCATTTTTGCAAGTGGCCTTTACAGATGAAATGTAGGGAATTTGTTGTTTAATCAATTGACAGATTGTGGAACAACTTTGTTTTTTCTTGTGATGTTTTGTATTCTATGAAACCAGATCCATGGTTTCATGTAGAAACAATGCCTGATTATGTGAAACTAAAGCTGTTATTCTCAAACATGAGACAATCATCACAGATTTTAGAAAAGGCATTTAAGATATTGCCTTAAGAATTGTCAAAAATAATACGTTTGATACAGGTAAATAAGTGTTATTTCTAGTCCTAAAGGTTTTGCTGATATATAGAAATTGCATTAAAGGAGGAAATAAATTTTTATTATAGGGTATCTTCTACAACTTTTTCATTGATATTTTTTGTGGTGACCATTCTGACTGTCTGAAATCATAGGTACTTAACTGCAAAATGGAAAAAACTTTTTTTTTCTCAAAACTTTGAAAATAAGGCTTACTTTGGATTTTTTTTTTTTTTAACTTCAGGCAATGCAGTCTTTGACTTGAAAACTAAAGGTACAAGGTATCTTACATTGCTTCCACATACAGTAAAATGTTAGGGCAAAAGTATTTCTTACTTGTTATCAAATTAATTTCTTGATACCTGGCACATGTATTCTTAAAATAGTATAGGAACTTACTCAGCTCTTTGATTGTTTCTGTAATAATTGCATCTGTCATTCTGATACAGGTGAAATTCTGTGTTTTGGTGGTTAGGAAAAATGTAGGAACACTGCATTGTTGTTAATAAACACATTTGTGTCTGTTACATGGTAAGGTGCAGATGTATTTACAATTTAATGGAGTTAAACAAACATCTGTAACCCCAAGCACTGTCTTATATTTATTGGAATTTTTTCTGCTGTTTCTTAAGTTGCTTAATACTTGAGCCACATAACTTTACTTTAAGGTAGTTTTCACCTCAGTTCTTTAAAGGTGTGCTAGAAATGACCATCTGGCTAGCTGACTCTAAACCCTTCCAGCCTAGCATGAAGGCTCCCATAGGTTACTTTTGAATGTCAGTGTGTCCTGAAGACTAGACTTCGGCAGGCATGGTCTTTACCCAATCAAACTGCTAACTAGTCCTTTCCCCATTGCTACCACAGGACTTTGTGTTCTCTGGGATTAAACGTCATCCCTACTGATGTTTCATTTTTGGTCTGTGTTGTTCCTGTACTTCCTTTGTTCTGACTGAATGAATATAATGAGGAAAAAACATTTTGAATTAGATAAATTGATATACCATAGTATTTATTTAAAATAGCATATTGAAGTAATTTAAGAAACCATTTCCTGTATGATGCTCAGATGTTAGGTTTTGCTGTTCCAGTCAAATGCCATTTAGATGAATGTCTCCTGCATCATTGCTGTTGTTATTAATCTTCATAGCACCAAAATGTGTTATGTTGCACTTTTGGCAAATTGTGAATATATCCTTTGATGCAATAACCAATCAATTAACAAGTATTTGGAATGAAGAAACATTCAGAGAGCCCTGTATATAGGTGGTAGAGTAAAATCTAGCATTATTTTCTGTTGGCACTGTGGTTTTAGATTCCATCACAACCTATTACTTCTCTTTGACCAGAGTTGCTGTTGAAAAGACTTTGCAGAGTGGGGACTAGAAGCATAAGACCTTTAGAGAGCCCATGATGGCTGGGGTTATGTATATTAGAGATATTTGCCATGCGCAAATGGTTCCATCTGGTGTCCTTAAGATAACAGTTTAAGGGTTCTGAGAATTGTTGGAATTACTAAAAATGAGGTAGCAATGTAGATTGGTAAAACACTGCTTCATGATACCAACTAATATGTCAAGTGTGAAGTAATACAATCTTCCTAAAATGTTTTCCAATCTTTTGTTCTAGAAATTTACCAGAAAATTTAATTTGCTGACTAGAAATGTTTTTTTTATTATTTTCATTAATCTTTTCCAAGTGAATGGTTACCACCAGTTCCTGCTCCTGAAACTGATGCATCCATGCCCTTTGGAGCAGCGGCCCCCAGGTTATTGCTAAGTGATCGTTCAGTTGACAGTGTCATTCTTCACAGACCTTTGGTCTATAGGCCATGCTTTACGCAGCCAACAACCTGATCTATCAGCTAGAGATTCCCCCAGATCATGGGATAGAGTGGCTTCAGAACGTTCCGTTTCATTTAAAAGCACTACTTTGTTGCAGTAACTCTTCTAGCATGTGTGTGATGCTATATGTGAATTGGTTTTGAGTAGCAGAATTTTCACCTTACCTATAAGCAAGGCTTTTCGATTAAATCAGCAGTACAGTCTGAGATTCAAGTGCTTGTAGTTCCTTTGGTCCTCATCAGCCATCTTAAAATTCACAGTGCACCTGCAAGCAAGCTACTGGCTCTTGCACCTAACAGATCCATCTTCTTTTACATTGGTTTTCTCTGTATGGTAGGTGCTGGATCAAGAAAGACAAGAAGTTTAGCCTCTTTTTCTTTTCTTTTTCTGAAGTCAGTTTGGTTTTTTTTTTCCTGCCTGTAAAGATTGAAAGGGAAAGGAAACAATAACTTATTTATGAAAGATCTGTTCCATGGCCACATCAGTTTCTGTTGGAAATGTTTTTGTGACTGGCATGGAGCAGTTGCTTTATTCAATATATGATGGTTGAGTGCACAGAAATTTGCTGCTTTTCTTTGTGTCCTTGGTATTAAGCACGCACGATTCTTCCCGTTTGGGTTGTGAAGTCAGTCAAAGCTGTTTCTCAGTTGTGTTTGTAGCAGCAGACGTGAACAGATGCTTCCACTGGCAGTGTCTGAGCTTGGAGGTACAAGGCACGGAAGGTGAGGTTTCTTCTGGGTGCTCTCGATTGGGATGTCTGGTAGAACTCAGTGGTGGGCTTCATGGGTGACCTCGGGAAGAGATCCTCTTGGCTGGTTTGAAGGGGAAACATTGAAGTAGGCTTGAGGGCATTGTAATTGGTTAGTCTTCTTTCAAGTGGGTTTTGAGGTGCTGTGCAGTGGATATGCAGAAGGTGCACTTTTAAATACAGAGAAAAAAGCATGGTTATACTTTTTTAAATGTTATGGAAACAGATATGAACTGAAACTATTCATTTGACGAAATGTTGCTATTACTTCTATACAACATACACTTGGTTTCAAATTGGAAAGGTTTTTTAATGTAAAAGCTATCTTGTTCATCTTAATCTTGCAATGTCAGTTTGTTGGCAGAGAGTACCGATGTTTGTCAGTATACTGAGTAATTCTCTGCTGTATGATTCAGGAAAAATTAACATGTTGAAATTGGTAAGTTTAAATGAAAAAGCATTGTAAAAGCTTTTGTTGTTCAAAGCAATACTGTTTATTTCGTTAAACAGATAGGACTTTATTCTTTTTTCTGTGCCCAAGAGCTGCTCTTACAGCAGTGAAATGAAGCTCTGTTCTGTGCAGTTTGTCACAGGTGTTGTGAAGATGACTCTGTACGTGATGGATTTTTCTCCTCTGTGACATTTGGTTTAATCTGGTTTTAAAGAATTGTGATGATCAATTAAAGTCTACTTGAATTCTTAAAACAAATGGTTTCTGTTCCCAGGCAAGCTAAAGGTTTGAAGATAACTTTTCATTTCAGTCAGAGTGCAGGCATGGCGTATTTTGACCTTGTGACTTAAGCTTGATATTACTTAGCTATCCTTGGCTCATGGAAATGAGCTTTGCAGTAGCAAAGCTTAAGTTTATCTTCCATATTGAAGCAAAACCAACACAGCAGTCCTTTTTATAAAGGAATGTATGTGTATATACGTATATAGAATCACAGAATGTCTTGAGTTGGAAGGGACCTTAAAGCTCCTCTTGTGCCAAGCGTCTACTGTGAATTGGCTAAACCCCACCAGCTCAGGCTGCCCAGGGCCACATCCAACCGGGCCTTGAGCCTCTCCGGGGATGGGACACCCACAGTGTCACTGGGCACCTGTGCCAGTGTCTCACCACCATAAAGAATTTCCTCCTAATACCTAACCTAAATCTCCCCTCTTTTAGTTTAAAACTGTTTCCTGTGTGAGAAGTCATTCTCCCTTCTGTTTATAAGTTTCCTATAAGTAGTGAAAGGCTGAAATTAGATCTCCTGGGCCAACTTCTCAAGCCTGTCCAAATCCCCTTGGATAAATCCTTTCCTTTTGTTGTGTTAAACAACCTGAATCATTGTGCCAGTCATCTGCAGGCCACCTGGTAGGAAAAAAAAAAAAAAAGTCTTGTGTCTCTCTCTGTGTTGTCTGTTTAGAAAACAAACCAGCCATTCCTTCATTTCCCCGTTCTCAAGAATTTAGTAGCCCTACTGGTATCTGAATTTGTGCATAGCACATCAACAAACAGCCACTCCTTTCTGATAGCGCCTCTGCTTTCCCCAGTAGTTATTGGTTCTCATTTGTTATTCACCTTGTCTCTACTCCCTTTTGCACTTGGATTATTATATGTTACTTTGGAGAAAGGAGCTATTCCCCTGAAAATATGATAAGTAAGGAGAAAAATACTTTCCGTCACAAGTCACATGCTTTCCTGAAGGAGCTCTCCAGCAGAAATGTTCATTTCCATCCTTTTATCGCCTCAGGAATGATTTTGGAGGATGGTGATGAATGAGTGGGACTCAGAATGATGGGATAAATTCTGTCACAAAACTCTATTATTTTCAATACTGTTTACTGAGTGTTAGCATTTTTTTCTTAAAATTTTCCTGACGTTACTGGTTTTGTGATGTTGCTATTTTTGTGATTATGCATAGATTGTTATGATACAAAGCTAATTTCAAAAGTGATTCAGGTTTGAAAACAGACTAGCTCACTTCTGTAAGCAAAATATTTGTGGCAGGAGGATTGGGAAGGATATAGTATAACATTGTACTGAATGACTGTAGTTCAGTCTCAATAAAATAATGCTAGGTAATATAAAAAATGTGAGGGTGTATATGTGTGCTTATAAATCACTGCAGCACAGTGTGCTGCATTGCCTCTGAGGCAAGACAGTAAAATCTCTATTTCAGGTTGAAAATGAACCTTCTAACCTTGACTGATTGATAGTTGGCTATTATTCAGTGTAAGTAAAGGTCTTAAGGTAGAAAATCACCCTTTTTTTTATTATTTAAGAAACCAAGTTTTACACGGTTTTGTAGTGTTCACTCACTAATGGTTTTGTTTGCTGTTTATTTCCATATGTACATGTTTCAGTATACAGATGAACACATCTTTATGGAAGTCGTCATGAGAAAAGCTACAAGGTTAAATGATTCATCTAGTTTGTTCATTGCTGTGTAGTTCTTTCTCACTGCTTTCTCCCTCTCAAGAACTATCAAAAGATAGTTAACTTTTTGGCAGCTTCTTTTGAAGGCTGTTTCAGAATCTGATTGTTTCTTAAAGCAGAAATGTAGAATCCCAGCCAAGTGAAGAGGAGAGTTGTGTATTTACTTCTAAACATAGCTGGCAGAAGCTGCACCTCCCTCCCAGTATGTTACATAATTTTCCCATAGACACAGGAACTCTGCAGGTTTGTGTTTTGTATTTGTCACAGCTCACTACTTTAGTGAAAGGAAGCCTTTTTACTTGTGGGCGTTAGCTGAAGCAGGATGTTGTGCGCTCACTGGTTTTGTGATGAGGACGAATACCACAGGGAACATGCTTTGGCAGGGGGTTGGACTAGGTTATCTCTAGTGGTTGCTTCCAACCCATATGATTCTTTGAATCGTGTGCGGTATTTTGGCTCATCAAATTTTAGCCCCAACGCTAAAGGGGAAAAAAATGATCCTTGGTAACTTTGTCACTAAATAACTTTCTAAAAGATTAAAAAATAAAAACAGCCCCAAATTACCTCTTTGATGAAGTATTCAGCAGAATTTGGTAGTTCAGTGTTACGAGCCAAAAAATCAATAAGATAAGATGGAATTAAATGAATTTGCAAGATGCGGCTCATCCTTGACTTAATATGTGGTGGTCTAGGTCCTGCTCTGGTCAAGAGATCTTTGAACCACAAATTTCTGCGAACGAGAACATTGGCCACTCCATGGTTGTTTCTTGGCTCCTTTTCCAAGTATTTATTACTGGTGGGTGCTGGATGGTGGGTTGGGTGGATGCTGGCTGGACAAAGTGTAACTTAACTTCAGCGTTCTTGTAGTTCCTTGAAATCTTCCTGGAAGTTCATCTTAATTTCTTAAAACTGTCAGGCAGAAGTTTGAAATTTGAGACTAAGAGCAGTTTGCTCTCACTGGAATGGAAAATAACCATAATAGGAATTATTTTTGAGGGAAGACTAAAAAAGAAAAAATCCTTAATGAAGTTGAGATATAGAATAAATAAATCAATCCCAGACAACATTTAAATATTACAGAATTCTTCAGTAATGTCTTATTTGTTGTACTTCTTTAAAAATATTGTGAAAACAGTTATTTTTTGCTGCTCTACTACCAGCAATAAAATGCTACTCATGTCATATTCAGGCAGTACAATTCAGCTGCCATAGTTTTCAAAGTAGACCAAGGCACTGAACTGTGGAGTGTCCCTGCCTGAGCACCCATAACTGATGTAGCCCAAGTGCTAAACTAGCTCTTGGCAGCGCGGCCGCTTCTGCAGGTGCAGAGAATGTTTTCTTTGTGTCAGTTTATTCAGCAAGTGACGTTCATTAAGTGTTTCATTTGAAGTTGAGAAATGGACTGGGAATTGAAATAAAAGAAATGCTTATTTTCACCTTTCAATCTGTGAATAAAAATTAGGTGCAAGAGTCTGAGATCTATTAGCTTTAAAATCTTGTAGGATGGATTAGCCTAAAATGATTGATTTAAATGCAGATAATACGCTGTTTAAATACAACATTCTGTTTAGTAAGATGAATGCTTTTTGCTGTGTCCAACAGATTGGAGGAGTAACAAGAAACCATTCTTGCTGGTTTATCTGAAGTTTAGTTTCCATTTACATCTGATGCTATTTGGAGGAGATTACATTAAAAGTCACGTGTGAAGGGAAATTCTAATATAACAGAAATCATTTATGTCTTGAGCGGGGAACACATCCTGGCCTCAGCCAGCAGCGTGGTGCTGCTGTGGCAGGAACAGGGTCTTTCCTGGGTGGGAGCCTGCAGCTGGGCTGTGGTGGTGAGTGCTGGTCTGTCAGCGCTGCGGGCTGCTCCCACCCTGCTCCTCATTGGAATTCCTAGCCCAGAGAAGGGTTGTGTGCGCGTATGTTTTGTGAGAATCCAGGCTGGGCCAAATCCCCGCTCTGCCTATTGCGTATGGTATGATCAGGTACTGTGCTGGGGCTGCTGTTGCAGTGCCTGCAGCTGAGGACCCTCATGGCACCTTTGCAGCACAGGTACGTCCCAGCTCTTGTTGGGTCTGGAGTTGGGAGCACTGTGCTGGCAGAGGTGAGAACAGGCAGAACTGGTTGATCTGAAGTGTGCTGTGACATGAAGGGTGGGAGCAGGGTACCTGATGGAGACCCCACCTGAAGGCTTGCCCTGTGGCTGGAGATCTTCCTGTCAGAGAACACAGCAGCAGTACTCATATGTCTTCTGTTGGTACGTACATAAATACCCTTGTGCTTCAAGATGAGAAATAGGCAACTTCTGTTCATGTGGATGTTGATTTAATTTCTGCAAATAGAATCTAAAGTAACTAATTTATTAACTAAAATATGTACTTGAGAAGTTCTTACCTGTGATGTCATTGAAGGCTCAAAAACTCTAAATACGAATATCCCACAGTTGTTTCATTAGGTAACGTTTCTTAAAATGACAGCAGCGAAGAAATATAATTTTGGTCAGAAGCTATGGGAACAATCTTTGTGTTTTGTATATAAAATCTGACTTGATGTTTTCTATCATGTACAAACAGGGAAGAGAATTCTGCTGAAATACACAGCACCAAAAAAATCTGTTTACTGTCTTCTGGATTATCTTTGTTCCTTGCTTTTGTTTTCTTTAAGATGATACGCTCCTTGTTTAGAGCAGTGGGGAAATACTTTGTTCTGCTAGTAGAGCACTGGGCTCTAATATATGAAAGAGAGCTGGTTGGAAATTGATTTTCATCTGTTTGTAGATTTTAAGTCAATTGTCTCACTGTTACATCATCCTAGTTTGTTAATCTGATCTTGTATCCATGGGAATTTAACAGTGCAGTGTGCACTTCAGACAGAGCAGCTAGCTGTAGATCTTAAATTGTATTGATAGGTGCTATTACGAGCAATTTGTGCTAGTTTTAAACATAGGAGCCATGTTGGAGCAGTAGATACTTGGGGAAAAAAAAGGGGGTTGCGATCCTATCGCATGGTGGAATATACAAGGTAGTGTCAGCTGCACTTTAAGTACACGGCAGCACCATTATGTGGTGCCTCAGGTGGAAGTAAGCAATAAATCCAGGGTGACCAGATTACCCAGACTGATTGCTTTTGCTCTCGAAAAGCCCTGACCAGCAGAGCTGTCTGCACGCCTGCTAATGTGAAATGTCTCTGATAAAAAGAAGAAAAATGGTTATGTATTAATGACCTTTCCTGTATTTAAATATAAATGACTATCCTGCTTGTAATATTTTGTTTTCTGTTCCTGAATTGTTTGGTGACAAGACCGGTTAAAAGTCATTCTGTCTCTGCTTAAATGGCTGTTGTTGTACCAGCAGTGGATGGCATGTCAAGGATCTTCCAGCACATCGTTGTCTTCACTGAAGGGCAATTTCATGTTGGTGTGTGTGGATGGATTTGCTCTCTATAGAGTTTTGCTTCAATGCTGGCTTGAAATGTTGTTGAGGTGTGCTCAGAAGAAGCTCTAAAAAAAGAATAAAATTCTGACACATAAAGATGTGAGAAGGTGGTTTATCCTGGTGAGCAATGTGGCAACAGACAGAGGAGGGATTGTCATTGCTGTGGCCTTTAGCAGCTGACAGTTTGATACACATGTGATGGACAGCTTTATTTTCATCCTAATCAGCATTTTTATATGCAGGAGCAGAATTTTAAATTAGGACTTTAACTGTGTATGTGATGTATTGTAAATCTCTTTCTACCCGCTTACAGTATTACATCCATGTGTATCATTTGTTCTCACAGGTAGTTCCATGGCTAAGCAAGCAAACAAAACTTGCAATATATTAGAGAGCTGCAAAAAAATGCAGTTAACCACATGTGCTTATATTCTCTATGTTCTTAAATTTGGCAATTTACCTGAAAGTTGCAATCTTTTAGGTGAGAACATACTCGTAGATAGCGCAGTCTATATCAGTGGCTTTTGGGTGAAAAACACTGGTTATCTTCATCAGTTTTCTGGATTTGGCCCAGTGACAACAGCTTGCAACCTAAATAACAGAGGTGGAAGGGTTTCAGCTGGAGGTTAATTGTGCTTTCCCAAGCAAGGAGGCTTAAAAGCAAAAGAACAAAATGAAGGGAGTGTTGGAATAGTAACGTTTGCATTCATGGTTACACTGGGTGATATATACCTATGTAAATCTAGGCATCAGATTTGCTGCTGGAACTTAGAGCTTAAAGAGAGGCCTTGAAGGGCCCAGGGTGATTGGGAAGGAGAGCTACAGCTCCAGGTTCTGTGACCACGTTTGGGTACTCACCACCAAATCTTGTCTTCATTCTTTGCAATTGTGCTGTATTCCTAAACACGCTATTTCTTGTTAGCCGGTGCCCTCCTAACTCAAAATGAGTGCAGACACTGCAAAGTGAGGCAGAAGGCACTCCTGATCAGGGTGGGTGTGCATGTCTCCATACCGCTTTTTACTTAATTTAAAAACCAAAATAAGCAAATGCAATTACTTCCAGCATGGAGATGTTTCTTTTGCCACCGTGCTGATGCAAGATTTCAGTTTTTAATTGTGCACAAATTGCAGAAATTCTTTTCTGGTAGTTTGTTTTTTTTTTTTTTTTTAATGTAACCAATTTAAATCAAAGTGAGGTTTATACCATATGCTCAATTCAACCATATTTACAGTTAAAAAAAATATATTTCCAAAACATAAGAGTTCAGGGAAAATATACTGTGAACCAAGAATCTATACAGAAACTAATCCTTGAAGGTGATGCTAGCAAAAGGGAAACTGATTGCTCTACATGGTTTGAAACAAAATGGTACATAGCTTTTATTGCCACCAGAAAAATTCCTCCTGAGGTTTGTCAAAGAGAATGCATTGTGAGTGAGGCTGGGACGAGGTACTGTGACAGAAGGAGCTCTGGTCAAAGTTTGAAAGGGAGAAATGCATGCTGAGGAAATCAAGGTTAAAGCCGTTCGGAGAGTGAAATTTTAGTTCAAGACACATCTGACTGTTCATTGTCCATGGCTTACTGCTGCGTGTAGTGAGAGGATGAGAACTACTTTTGTAAACCAAGTTCTAAAGTTTAAGACACAAAGCACTTCTCTGACACAGAACAGCAATGCTTATAAATAACAAGCCTTGTATGATCAGCTTGATATGCAGAAGGGAATGTCTTTTCTGTGTTTCATCATTCAGGGAAAATAAATACTTTTTCTGTCTTAGCTTACAGTAGTTATTATAAATGCTCAGCACAAATACTGTAGCACGAGTAGAATAATATGGAAGTGCAACATGACAGAAGGAAAACAGTAAGGAAAAGACAGCATTATCTGTTGACCCATAAAAAAAAGACAGTTGAGAGTATCTCCTAAATAAACTTGTATAGTTGTCTATATAATCACATAAGTGGGGTAAGTGCTAGTTTTTCCTTGCTGCTTGTTCATGTCAAGGGAGGACAGTGATGAACAAATTAAAGGCATGTATGTATAGTGGATGTTTTCACATATTTTTGGTGTAAGTTATCAGGGTGCTTATCTATAGACATGGTTTTCTCATTCTTTTATAACCCTTAACAAGTGTTAGTACTGCTTGTGTCACCATGCAGCATTGAATGCTTGCCCCAGGCCCAGCTGTTGGTGTGAGCTGGATTTGTACAGGGACTGTATTTTCTGATTATGGTCACTTCTGACCTTCCTGCAATAGACTTCTTCAGCATAGGGCATAAGTGGAAAACAACCTTTTCTTTCATGCTGTGCTTACACTTTCCAATTAATACCCAGTTACTCAGTCTTTATGGGACTCCTGAAGGAATTAACTACCAGTCACTGACTGCTTTGTCCATGCTTACTGTAGTTATGAGAATCAACTGAAAGATGTGAGAAGAGTCATTGAGATTATGGTCGTGAAAGTATAAGGAACATCGCATTTGAATTTGGAATACAGCTTATTTAGTTGTGAAAGTTGCAATTAAAGCTACCAGCGACTGGCTTTCTGGTAGTTCAGAAAATCTTTGCAGTGTTTGTGTTTATGTGAAGGGGATTTGGAAATTGTTAACTCTTTATTTGGTCTCCTAGGCATGCCACTTCTGGTACGAAGGAGCAGTGATCCAGCTTTGGGTCCACCTGTTGACTTCCACCCAAGTGTCTCTCATCCCAGTGACCTCAGTCACAAACATGCTGTGGCAGTAAGTGTTGCATAATTAATCTTTTTATAAAGGGCAAAAGCTGTTTGTACGCAACTGTTTGATAAGCTAAATGAACTTGAATCTAGAATAAAACGCATGAAATTTTAGTAAAAAAAAAATTTCTTCTGCAAAGGAGACAATTTCCTCTGCATAAATTGGATGTTTTAGTTAATATGGTCAATTAACAGAGGTTTACTTTTCTTAATAAGATAGTTGCATAAGGCTTAATGGTGACATAAAGTACTGGAATATGAACTGAAAATTAGTAATTATTGACTTTATGAGTATTGTATTGTCATTTTTGTTGATGAAAACAGACTTCCTTTCAGTATTCATCACCAGTCTTGTGCCTTCTTTTGCTTCCCGTGTCTCTGCCTGAGATTTCTGCCTTCCCTTGTCATCCTGCTACTATGCTGCTCTGTCTATCCTTTCTCCTACCTTCTGTTTTAACCCAACTCTTTACTTTTGTGGACAAACTCATATGTTATCTTTAGTGAGTATGAAAGCAAAGACACAGTGTAGATGCATTAAATCTTCATCAGATATTATTATAAGCTGGTTTTGATCTCCTGGAAGTGATGTTTTCTGTTGGTGACCCTTGGACCACATTCTTTACTTCGCATTTTGAAGACCCGAATCTTGGTGTTTGCATGTGGATGTTCTTTTATTCCTCACAGAAAGGTGGAAATCTATTGTATCTGTAAAAGTATCGGCTGTGATACGTATGTGCATCAAGGAGAACAGAACTCACTGTTAGACCTGATGTTTGCCTAGAAAGCTCTCTGGGCCTGTCTGCACTGCTTTATGCCAAGTGAATGCTGTCTTAATTGATGTTGCTGTTGCACCTGCATTTTGTTTACTTGTGAAATTTCTGGCTTTTCCTCTCCAGCTTCCCTGAACAGTGTTGCAATTTGCTCCCTGTTCCCAATTGCTGGAAACAGTCTGTATATTTCCTGCCCCAAGCAAAACAAAACCAACAGGCTCCTTGTTTCAGCCTGCATCATGGCATTTTGGGGAGGGGAGAAGTGAATTGAGGTTCTATAACTAATGCTGGAGTTGGGAACCAGTCAAGTTGAAGATCCTGTATTTAAGACCATACCTTCAGTTAATTTCACACGAATGCAGTAAATAGAAGGTTATATGACTTGAATATAAATGTTGTTTCATCAGTCTTAGAGTTCTGAAGACTAATGCAGAATTTTAGTCATCTGTTCATTGCTTCTTCTTGGCCATCTGTGTGTGTATCCTATTTTACAATGTCATGGCACTTTAGGGGCTGAACTTAACAGCATCCTGTGTCATTTTTCAGAGAGCTGTAGGATTTTTCTTGAGATGTGTGCTGCCAGTACTTACATATTCAATAAGTAGTAATTCTAATAGATTCAAGCACAGAAGAGAATTCTTTAATTGTACAGAAAAGTTTGCAAAGTTGAGAAATCTATAAAGTGAGCAGAAGAGTGTGTAGTACTGATTTCTGTAGTCATGGAACTTGTACAATGAATGGACAAAATGTTGAACTCGTTTTTTTTTTTTTACCTTCCAGAAAGTGCTATATCTGTGCAAAGAGTTGTACCAGTACCCAAGAATCTAGAAATCTAAGGGAAGGCTCTGTGCCTAAAATGTAGAGTACTTCTTTATCAGCTGTGGGGATAATAGTAAAAGCTGGATGGCTAGCAAGAGTGGGGAAGGTTCTGATTACTACATGCCATTTAAGTAGGGAAGCAAGTCCCAGAAAGTTGGAAGCTTTTATTGTTTATGTGAAAATCTGTTATAGCAAAACACATCATATCAACTCTTATTTTTGCAACAGTACTATTTCTGAAAGTCTTCGTCAATCATAGTGAAATATGCTTTGGCATAATGTATTGGAAAGCATAAGAAGCTTAAATAGGTTAAATTAAGTACAGATTGTTTTAAAACACAGGGAAGAATTGGTGTTTGAAAGAACGTACAAATAATGCTGCATTTTGAATATAGTTCTGCTCTTTCACACAAGATTTAAAGCATTCTTTAGAGAAAATCTTTTGTTCTAGATATAGTGACTGAAAAATTAAAATTACTGCTACATTTCCTTTGCACAGGCATATTTTTTTCTAGTTAAGCTGCCTCCATGATTCATATGCAAATTAGAAGCATCAGAGCTATTGGTAGTGTAAACTATCTTCAGTGTATGTAGAAAAAATTCTCTCCCTATTTATGCCATAGCTATTGTAGCTATCATATTACATTTGAAACTAACTTCCATGAAGTAATTTTGACACTTTTGACATTTTGGTGTTTGACAAAGACAGGATTGGCAGTGGAGTACCACGTAGAAATGCCCTCGGTTTTGCTGTATGTTGTCTTATATGAGCTGCATGGGTACTCCAGTGGGTGTCAGGTTTCTAAGCAGTGATTGCCTTATGAACAACTCAATGCCCCACAGATTTGTCTCTGGGAGAGCACAGTGCAGATGTGCAGTAAGGTAATGTGTAAAGTAAAACAACGCACGTGCAATAGGATAAGAAAATTGCTGCCTAGTTTAGGTGAACCTGTCAAACCTGGTGCACACGGTTTTTGTAGAGTCTAACTAGAGGGCATGCTCAGTTTTCTGATGTCCTCTTGGTGTATGTTCATTTTAAGGAAGGCCATATTATAATTACCAAGAAGACATCTCCTTTGAGTGCCCAGGTAATATGAAAGGAATTTGAGTCAGCCTTTCACTTTTTCACTGACACTTGTTTTGTCTTAGCTATAGTTATAGCCCTAATTAGCAAAATGTTTCTAGATCAGCCCAAAGCTGATTGGAAAGTCCAGCATCTGTTCTCTCAGACTGAAAGTCATGTAACAGATGGCACAGAATTTGAGTTTCTCTTTTCATCCAGGCCTCTCCGTCCTTGTCACAATAGCTGCCACGGAAAAAACTGCAGATTATTAGCAGCCAAAAATGGGGATCTCAGACATCCAAATATGCTTCCAAAGTGAAGGTATTTCATAATGAATTTGTTCATTTATGAAGGTAACCGCTAAGCTCTCCTGCTAGTTACTACTGTAATAGTAGGCAGTACTGTGGGTGAGGCACTGACAGATTAAGGGAATGCCTTTGGCCCTGAGCCCCTCAGTGCTCCTCAGGTAGCTCAGGGGGAACGTGATGCTTTGCTGCTCTGTCTAGTTTAGTTCAGTGGTGGCAAGCTATAATAATTACTGAGTTGTAAGTAGGATATCTGAACTTCCCTTTCAGGTTCTGTTACCTCTGCTTATCTCATTTTCTGCTCAGGGGCAGAATTCTCTGTTGTCACAAGACTTGGTCCATCACAAGTTTTAGGCTGAGGATTGTGGCCCCATTTAAGTTGATGAAAGTTTTGCATTGATCCTGCTGGGGCAAGCATTTCACATCCTGCTGTTAACCTGCTGATTATCATGGGATCCTACGTTCTGTATGACCTTCTTTTCTTCTATAGTTGCATGTTTCCTCAATAAATACTTGGGATTAATCAATAGGAATGCCTGATTAAATTGCATTTATTCACATTTAAAGACACAATGAGATGTTGGATCAA
Organism: Callipepla californica brunnescens; assembly: GCA_023055505.1. Lineage (NCBI taxonomy): Eukaryota > Metazoa > Chordata > Aves > Galliformes > Odontophoridae > Callipepla > Callipepla californica. Next base: position 3,419,858 of record JALIRH010000010.1, read on the forward strand.
TTGAAGAGCTGCTCCAGCAGCTAAGTCCAGTTTCCATTTTTACCTAAATGTGGCTTGAAAATGACTGTATTTTATGCATTGTGGACATATAATTTGCAATTTTGTATGAGATTCATGTATAATCAGAATATTTTTATGTTTCAAGCCCTTGTTAAAGAGGGTCAAAACCTCTCCTGGTTCTTCTGGACATTAATTGTTTGTAATGTATTAGCCTTTCTGATTAAGTGTCTGCAGATTAGCATAATGCGAGCATGTGTAAGGGTGCAGTTCTACCACTCGTTCCTTTTGCATGTTGCTTTATATACAGTTGTAAACATAAAGTGGAATCATCAGAGCTTGGATTTGAGGTAAAGGTTATTGATAGTTAAAATTAGAGGGTGTTTTGTGGTAAGAAGCAGTAATGTTGCTCCATCTCATTGGACTGTTTAAAAACAGGGAAGGGCAGAACAGGTCCACACTGTTGGGTGGTAGTTGTTGGGACTGTAACTCTGCCTGGTTGCTGACGGGGCTGCAGCTGGGGGACTGCGCTGCAGTGGGTTTGTATGGTCTGCTCTTAGCAGTGAGAAATGACAAACGTATCTGCCCACCCTGATTGGATCAGGCAGGCCTAACTTCTGGTCCTTCTCACACACCAGAACCTCAAGATTAAGCTGTCTCACAGTCAGGTGGTAGCAGGAGGTGGGCTGCAAGAAGGGTGTGCTGTGAGAAAAGACTTCTGTTAATAATTCAACTCTTGGTCTTGCAAGATTTGGGGAGATTGAAATGAACTTTCTGTTACTCAGCTGGGAAGTTCCGAGATTTTTAAAAGGGAATTCTGATTTGGGTGAATCCATTTGTAAAGCAAGTCCCATGTGTGCCTGTTCATGCTGTGCAGTGCACACAGGGCACCTCTCTGCAGTGCATGGGATGTCAGCATCTTGCTGTCTGGTAGGAGATCAGAGGGCTGTTTGTAGTGAGGGGCTGCGGCAGCATGCTGCAAAACCAGAGCCATGCCACCTTCACAACACCAACTAGTCCCACTCTGTAGCCAGCTCAGGGCTGTCACATAAACAAAAGCCATTCCTTCCTTGTTCTCCCTTTTTCAAGCCTGAGCTGCTTTCTTCCCTCCTTCCTTGTAGCATGTGCTGTGGTATTCTGCATCAAAAGGAATCTACAGTATATTGTGGAGGAAAAACTAAGAAATCTAAATGAAATACTCGTAGTGCTTCAGTATGCTGAATTGATCATCTGAAACAGGACAGAAGTGCCCTTCTGTGGTAATTTCTTTTTTTCCACATGCACAGAGACATGCATGGGGAAAAAATAGACTTCTTTGTGCTTCCTCGCATAGCTTACACTTCAGAACAAGCTCATTGTTTTACCCGCATTGTACAAGGTGAGCAGTGGGAGTGATTTACATATTTTTGTTTGAGAAGGATAAGTAGACTTTGTGATTTCTCTTAATAAGAGCTAATAATGAATGCTCTGTGATGTTAATAGAGTACATAAGTTATCAGTAATAGTGGCACAATTGGTAAAATGTTATTCATTGTTAATGTTTTGCTTTCTAAAACTTGTTTCCAGTGAGAGGAATGCAAGGTTTTTAGTGAATGTTCATGAGAGAAAGTACGTATTATGAAAACCACCGAAGTTCTGTTATTATGGAACTTATGTTAGTAGTGAGCTGGGTTTTTTTCCTTATTAAAATATATTTGGGGCCTTGGCTGTCATTTTGAAGATGTCTGGCTGTTTATAAGCCTTCTTCTCCTTTGTCCTCTGCCTTGTGTGTTCAGGTAATGTGATTGCAGATGATGGAAGATGTCTGTGAGACCTAAACGCTTTCTTTTTTTCCCACATGGCCTATCTCGCAAAGAATGTGGAAAAATTATAGGGTGGAAATAAGAACTGCTGACAAAAAAGGGAAAAAAGGTCATGCTTTCAATGCTGCTGACATACATTCATCTCTATAGCTACATCTTTGGGGTCCTACAAAATACTGTCATTCCATCTGGAACAGCTTTTAGCAGGCTGCTTACGCAACAGGCACGCTGTGCTGAAATTGGAAGGAAGCATTAGCAAGTTGCATGTATGTCTGGCAGTCAAATTAAAAGTGTAAGATGGCAGTCAACATGGCTCATGCATATCGTTTACTGACAAGCTCTAGAAACATTTAGCTAAAATAAAACTGGTTCTCAGTCAGAGTCCTGTTGAAATACAGACCTTTAAATATATAAATATTATTTTCCTGAAGAACAGTAACTCAATGGGCAACAGAGGATAATGGCAAATGTATTTGATGTATACTTAGACCTGAATATTTGTTACATTAGGAAAAAGCTCATTTTGGATTTTTTTCATACATCATCTTGCAGTATGTAGATGTATGAGACAGTAGAAATGATTAGATTCTATGATATATCCTGGTGAGCAGCTGCAAAATCAAATTCTTGTTCCTGTTCCTCTGTACTATTGGGGGTAACAGTTGCTTGTTTATGAGTCACCCCAGTGTCCTGGTGGACATAACCATGGTCTGGACTGATACAGTCCTTATCTCGTATTTCAGGTCATAAAGTGTGTTTGCAAGTTCAAGCTTATACACATCCCAAGCAGTGTCAGGAAAACAAAACAAAACCCACAAAACTTTGGCCCCTGAGAACTATTCTTATGAGAATAGTTTCTCCCGAAAGATTGTATGTATATGTATATTCTTTAAGTAGCTTGGGAATCAAGATGGGTATTGGCATATGATGTTAATTCACCTTGGTTTAATTTGAGTGTCAGAACATACAGATTCCCAAGTTTCTGCCTGAGTCATTCAAGAAAACCAGCTTTCTTACTTGCATCATTCCCAACAAATGCTCGTAATACCACATACTGTTTGAACTACTGAGGTAACGCGACTGGGATGAAATCATGTCATGATGTCTTACAGCTGCTGTTCTCACTGGAATTGCCGTCTGTTTCACTGTCCAAAATAGGGTGGTATGAACTTAAACCTTAAATAAAAGAGTATGCTAAGTTTTTTTTTTTTTTTTTTTTTTAAGAAAACAGGGGACAAAGTAGGTTCGTACTTTAACACTACTGGCAGAATGTTTCTTCTAAAAATAAATGTGAAATACTGCAGGTCTGAGAAGCAGACAGATTTGTCACTAAAATTCTTGCATGGATATTCTCTTAAGCAAGGAATGAGATTTACCCCTGGTTTTGGTTTAAAGGCACAGAAGCATGTTCCGTAGATTTTTTTTTTTTTTAAAGCATCTGCAATTGCTGCATAAGTGTCAGGTGTTTGTGTACTTCTTCAAGGATGTGTTGATTCTTAACTACTGAAAATTCTATGCCATCTATGAAACCAACAGGGTTAATGTGGATTATATGGATAAATGTGTCTGCATTTCCATTGTGTCAAGAGTGTGCCTTCTTGGATATCTCAGATTTCTGTTTGACAGAGTTAATACAGTAACTGTCTGTGAGGGGAGAGTGTTCTACAAAAAATATTGATGATGGAGGTGGTGTACAGCACAGGGGGAAGAACGGCTCAAATCAGGAACCGGTTTGCTCCTGGTGGAAAGAAATCTGAAAGAGCAAGTCCTCCCTGAGTTCCTGCCAGGGAGCCTTAGAAGAACAGAGACAATCAACGCAAAGTTGAAAAAATTTTACGGTAGAAATGTTTTATTTAGGAGTTACTCTGTGAACTTGTAAGTAACGGAGCTAATTGTTGGGGTAAGAGAAGGCACCCCCGCTATGTTCTTCAAGCCATTATCTGTACTTCAGTTCCCTGTTAAAATAGAAAGCACTCCATCCTGAGAGAAGGGAAATTACTCAGATTACTCTTCATAAGTGTATCCAAACACTGCCAGTAAGGGTGCTTTGAGATGGGTAATTTGTTAAGGTCAGACTGATTGTCCGGTTAATATGCAACAAGCAAAGCTCTGACATTTTTAAAGTACCTGAGAACATATAATCGTAGAATGGTTGGGTTGGAAGGGATATTTAAGAGCATCTGTTCCAACCCCCCCCCCCCCCCAACCCCCTGTGTTATAGTCAGGTACACCTCCCTGTAGACCAGTTTGCTTGAAGTATTATACAGCCTGGCCTTGAATGCTTTCATAGCAAGAACCTGTCAACATATTCAAATTAGGGTTTACCATGTTTGTAATCACGAAGTAATCCTTGGGTTTATAAAACACTGAACCAAATGATCACTTTATTCCTGGCTATGATTTTCTGCCTTTTTACCTTTCAGTGTCTGGTTTGGCTGTAGTTGTTTTTTTAAATGGCTGTTTTGAGAGGCATGTTGATGAAGCTATTCTGGTAATGTCACCAGTCATGCAAACACTGATATTAGCAGGTAAAGCAAGTTCATTAGAACCAGATGTGTGCTCCTGTAAATAAAAGTAGATTTTTTTTTAAAGTATGGCACTGTGCCAACAGATTATGACACTTCTGGGAACTGAATCTGTTACCAATTGTGCATTTATAGTACAATAAGAAGTGTATAAAAAGCCATATTATTGACGTTAATTCCATTAAAATTATTTTTATGCGATCTGATACCAGTTAATTTTTAAGCACAGGTTTAACATGTAGTGTTCAGGGGATTTAAAATTTATTAAAATATTCAATGTTCATAATTTATTATTGATGCAGTCATCAAGATCTGTGGATTTGGTATGGGGGACAATGAAGCAGCAGAATTTGCAGTTTCTTGGTACTGCTCAACTTCCTGGCTCTCTCTGTGGTCAATGAGTAGACAGGCATCCCCTGGGGATCTGTCCAAGGCAATGTGGGTGCTCTGAGCTGCCTTCTGGAGAAAGCATCTCCAGAGGGAGTGTGAAGATATGAGCTTCGTGTCATTCACACAAACTTTTGTGAGTAGCACCAAGCTACAACATAGGGCAGAGGGCTCTGAGGGCTTCATGAGCCATTGTCCACTATAGCATACAGGTGAGCACAGTGTGGGTCATATCCATAAATCTGTTCAGCTCTGGTAAAAATGGAAAAAGAAATGGCTGTTGAAATGTCAAGCAAGGAAGCATGAGCCTCCATTGCATTTAATGATGTGACGTAGCTCCCTCCCTCCCCTTGGGAGAAAGATGGGGGGGAAGAAAGAGGGAAAAACACAATTGAGATAGGAGAAACTAATTTGTTAAAAGCAATGTGAGATAATACAGAATAACTAAGAGTAATAAATGAAAACCTAACTGTACAGGACCTGCTTTATCAGGGGGTTGGACTAGATGATCTCCAGAGGTCCCTTTCAGCCCTGCAGTTCTGTGATTCTGAAATACACGTGTTTCCTTTGCAGTTTAAAAATCAAATGAGATAATTTTACAGACGCCATTTATCTGTTTCCTTTGCTCTTAAAATAGTTGAGATAATAAATTTAGGTTTCTATTAAATGTACAGTATAATGGTACAAACAGGAGGTAGAAAGCAAATTCACAGCACTCACCAGTGCTTTAAAAATATTATTTTTATTCAGGCAAAAGACAGAACTATCTCTGTACTGAACCTCTCAGGAGCTCTTTCCAGTGAGAAAGCATGACTTTGGAAAGCAATGTAAAGGGGATACTGCCTGCTTACCTGCACATATGGTATATACACAGTGCCCTTTGCTAACAGTGTCTTTTAAGAGAACTGGAATTGTACCCCAGATGTATTATTGTGAAAGGAACAGAAATTAGCTAAATATGTTACAGTTTAAGTAATGTAAAAACGTCTGTCCAAGTTCTGATAATAACTCAGTAGAGAGTAAAACTTGTAAATTCTAGTGTTGCTGGAAAGTAAGTGCTCAGCTGCCTGGCACTACTCCTCCTTGCTACTGATGTTATTGGCATCAGACTCCTAAACCCTCTCTCTGATCTTGCTCTCAAATAGGACTTTTTAGTTTCGTGCCTGTCCTGCCATGAGATGGGGGCTCTTTCTGCATGAGGGAATGCGGTTCCTTCGGGCAGGCTTCAATGCCCTCTGGGCCATCACAGCCCCGTGCCCCTGCCCAGCTCCCAGGGGGACTGGAACTGATGAGGTCAGGCTGGCTATGCCACCTGGGCACTTGCGCTGGTGTTTCTTCCAGGGGTAGCTGCCAGCCACTGCTGCTGCCCTCCAGGATGAGAATGGGCTGCCTCTGCCCTTCCAGCCCTGCGTAACTCTTGGACGGTCTCAGCTGTGTTCTGTGCTGCACTCCTGTCAGTGTGGGCTTTGGGCAGCTTCAATTCAAATAACAAATGCTATCAAACAGAGTCATGTGGCTTCATGTTGGTGAATTTCACTTGCTTTTGGAGTTTAACTTCACTGTAGACTGTGGCTGGGGAATAGGAGGCTCCTATTTGAGGAAGACAAATTGTGTCAGGAGTGTTCAGCCTCTAGTCTAATATATTTTTCCTGCTGCAGATAGAACTTCTGGGTTCATTATAGCTAGTTCTCATAAGTCGTCATTTCTATCTCAAGGCTGTTGTGCCTTCCAATGTAAAGCAGATTGATGCTGGCACATTTTTTCTATTTTAATTTTACAAAGTTGTCACAGTGAAACCGCTCCTCATATTGGAAGTGCTTTGAAGTGAAGAGATAAACAAAGAGCTAAAATAAAATTAAATAGGAGCATGAACAACATTTCATCTTGGTGTGCCTTTTTAAAAAAATAAGCTGAATGGATGTAGTACCCTTGTGCTGCTGTAGTAAGTCTGCAAACATTAGCTGATCGATCAGAATTGAGTTAGTGTATATGCAGTAAGCAGAAACAGGTGAAAATTGGGTTATCTGTGCCCAACTCCTTCTATTTGCTATGAACGGTGAGATATAAACTAGTTTTTAGACCTGATTAGTTTTGTTTATTTTCAGAAAGGGGCAGAAGCAGAACATGTGCTATATCTACCATAGTTATTAAACCAAGAAACTATATAAAGTTAGTGGCTCAGTTGTGACATTTCAGATCAAGTGAAAAGCCCTACTATAAATCTGATATGACTTCTAGAGGAAAAAAGGCAACAATCTGTAGTGTGTAGTTTTATTTTCATTAGAGACAAACAAAAAATTTTTTTTTGTCCTTTCAATAGCAAAATAAAAGGAGAGTTAATTGTCTCTGCCATGTCACAAAAGCTAACCGGTTTATGATCGGAAGTATGGTTTACAATTTCCCTTTCTTTGTTAATGGGCCTTCCCAGACCGCAAGTTAGCTTTTCGGTTATCTATTATATCCATCTCTGAAATAGTTGAGGAATTTACAGGAGCTTGTTGACCACAGTTTGAAGCCATTGTCTGCAGCAATAGAAATACAAATTACTGGTGGCAAATAATTGTCTGCTACTATTTCTGGGTGCGCAGTTCTTAATAATTTTTGATTTAAAGATAAATGACAAATCTATCTAGAGCAGATCTGAACACTTACAACATATAACAGCTTCTGCACTCACAGTTCCTACCCATTTTTTTCCACCAGGGAAAAGCACCATGTGCACAGAAAACCATGATTTTTGCGAAGTGTCAGGGTGAGATCCTTTCCTATATGCACCTGTGTAGCAGGATCCTCTTAGTAGAATAACTGTGTCTTTTAGAGATGTTCTGTCATTCATATCTAACAGCGTCATTTTAATAATAAAATATATAAAGCTTAATACTTCACAGAATATTAACAACTTCTGCTGTCCCTGCAGCCTAACCAAGAACCTGACATGTTGTTCCCCAGTGCCGCTTGTCAGAGCCCTGAGCCCCTCTGAGCTGAACTGCTAGTGTCCTTTATCTCTTTCCTAGAGGAGGAGGAATCTGTGAAAGAAGGTTCTGCCATTAGGTACTCTGGCACTTAGTATTGCAGGTGATCACTTGCACCTATTCTGCATTGTAAGAATGAACAAAAAATGCTCTGAAGTGCTGAAGTGTGTTCCATCGGTCCAAACTTCAAGGTCTACTCTTGTTTCTGTGTCATCTCTGACTTCAAAGGTATCTGCCCTTTGGCTTTTAGGTTGAGCTGTTACTATTGGAGCCCCTTCGAATTGCCTGAGGCTATCAGATGTCCAGTAGCCATAAGAGAAATAATATTTACTTTCATATGGTAAACAGTTTCCATTTGATTGCTACAAAGACGTAAGAAAGGGCTTGAGGGGAAAGAACTGTTCACACTTTATTTTTTTTTGGTTGTATTCAACATGCTGGATCCTTGCATTTGTGATTTTCAGACTTAATGATGCTTGTGGCTGTTGGAGCCAGAATGTAGCAAGGGGGAGTCACCACAAAGTATGCACACAGATTTTCAGACCTTATCAAATCTAGCTGTAGTTTTTCTGGTTGAGTTTCTTTTTAAATTCCACTTAAATAGGAAAGGGATATTTGTAGGGAGGAGGATATAGCAAGTGGAAAACTCATCTGTTTCTCTTAAAACCTTGTTCCTTTTGTGCTCACAACACAGTGCTGCAGGCAGCTCACACTTGAAGGAAAAGCACTGTGCAAAGTGGTCTGAGTTGGTGTTCAGCTTCCCAGGCCCCTTTTTTTTCTCCTCATCTCTGGGATTTATTGCTCAGTTACCATTGAACAAGAGCAAGTATGTACTGCACTGAAGTTTGGAGTAACTTGAAGTGTAAAGGTGCATCGCTACAGAAACTCAGATCCATATTATCCTATTATTCCCCTGTTCTGTTTTACATATCCAGTGCTTTCTATTAAAAAGTTGAGCCCAAATGATGATCCTTTTGTGATAAAATTTGAAGCCCTAAATGAGATTACACACTGATACTCCAAAAAATGCCATTTCCTTCACTATTTTTTCTCTACTTCTGTGAAAGATGTATTGCAATTGCCTGCAGGATGTACCTTGTTTCAGGGATCCTAGACGATTAGGTTAATTTTCAGAAGAAAGCATTCATTGCTTTCTTCAGTTGCTTTAGAATTCAGTAAATCTACTCACCAAAATGTCTTTCTTCAGAAAGTCTACCTGGTTACCTTGTTCTTTTCTTCACAAAGTAACTTCCTGTAGCTATTTCTACCTTTTTTTTTTTTTTTTTTTTTTTTTTTTTTCTAGGAGAAGAGATAATGTCTTTACTTTTAAGTACACAGAATGCATTACAGTGGTTTGGAGCTATTAAATATGCAGATTAGTAGTGCTCAATATAAGAAAGCTGCAAGTGAAGTCTTAACAGCTTGTGCTGGATTTTTATAATGCAATTATAAAGTCTTCAGAAAAAGCTTCTCATTTCTATGGGATAATGTAAATAACTTCTCTGTTCAAAACGTTTTATTAATATGCTTTTTCTAAATAATAAATTTCAGTTAACAAAGGTCACCTTGTTTCTTTAAAAGCAGACAAAAAGAAAACCACCCTCTATCCCAACTACTGTAGAAATTCTGCTGCTCTTAGAGTGTTTCCAATAACAATCAGGCCTGGATAGTTCATCTTGGATTTATTCATAGGTAATAATATTTTGAATAAAACAAATCTACTCTGTGAAGTATCTAAGCTTAATTGTACTGAAGTTTTAAAGCTAGAATTTCTTAAAATAAAATAAAATAATAATAATAATAATGCAATCTGTCAGTTAAGGGTATGCTAATTTATAAATTAATCAATCTGTCTCAGACATTGTACCCAAATGTTCTGAGACCTGATGTTTCTCCTCTGTGCACCTTTGGTATCCCCCAGTTTGTCACAGCACAATCTCAGGTCCAGCTTCTGCCCTGCTGGGGAGCAGTGAAAAAATTGTGCCAGCAGAGCTAAAGGAAGCAATCTAAGGAATGAGATCTGCAGTTTGGGAGGGATGGGCTGCTGGAGGCATGATTCCTGAAGTCAGGGGAGAGGTTTGCATGCGCCCATGGCTCTCATGAAGATTGATTTATAGGCTACTTTTATGTAAAACAGATCTGTTTGCCATGTTATTTTCAAAAGCACCTTCACTGTGTTGGCTCTTGAAACAGCTTTTTATTGTAGTTTGCTTCACCTTTTCTTTTGTGCTCATTGTGTGAGATAAATGGACTCAAACAGGAGCAGAGAGAACAAACTTAGTCTAAGGCAGCTGCAGTGCTCAGTGCCAACTGGAAACCATTATTTTGCAGGCCATAACAAATGGCAGTCTTAGAGATGACAGTGCAGATGAAACTAGGTGTTCATAAAGCAACACTTTCACTTTTTTTAGTCTTGCTGAATGTGTTCCAGTGTCTTCTGAATGTTAAATGACTGCATAAATCTTGAGTTTCTGAACTCAAAAAAGAGAGGGAAGACCTTGTCTTTTATGTCTATTCAAAATGTTTTTTAAAAAATTAGAAGTTCTGGAGAGGAAGCTGCACATATGCACACCTGTCCCAACATCATTGTATCTCATCATGTTTGCTGTCCTGTACAGTACATTGTAAGTTGCTGGACTGCTGTGATGGGGACTGCGTTGATTGAGTCCTACATACAAAAAAAAGTAGTAGATGGATGCTTAGTTGATATGTATGGAAAACAGTCTGGGGATGACACTAGTTCACTTTGCTTTGTGTATGCCACATTTCTGGAGTGTTTGCAATAAGTTATTATGATTCTTCATATGAAGGAACTGGAAGCAGTGGAACTATTTTGCCCCAGTGCGCAGTATTTCTACTAATCTAAAACCAGTTTCACTGTCTTCTGTACAGAGCTTTGGAAATGATGGAACTACATAAAGGCCTGCAGACAAGATTAGTCATTGACTTCTGCTTTGTGGTAATCACTTACAGGGATGTCTCTGGCATATTTTCTTCAGGGAAAAAAAAAACACTGATGTAAGGGAGAATATTTATAATAAAATAGGAGTAAGTAAAAATCAGGAATTTCTATTGAAAGCTTGTTTTAATTCTTACTCTCATAATTAACTTTGCTTAGTGAACAAAGGAGAATGGCTTAGGATAAACAGACATGTTTGTCTAGGAACATATGCAAGAATCTGGAGAATTGATAGCTTAGGCTATTTACTTATTTATTAGTGGGAGTTATTCACTTGTTCATGTCACCTGTGCTTACCTGAAGAACAAACAGCTATGTATTCTGACATTTGTCCTTGTGTGTTGATGTTAACAGTTTTAGTGCAGTTAAGACCTTCTGTAACTGTTAATAACAGTTAAAAAAAAAAAAAAAGGCAGAAATTCTTTGGTATCAATATTTATTGTCAATAAATATACATCTGCAGTGTGAAAATGAAGTTACCTTTGCAATTCCTTTTTCCTTATCTTTCTCTGAATTTAAAAAAGTCACTACTGAGAGCTCTTGCTGTACAATATTGCTCACTCATAATCTGATCAGTAGCTGAAACTGCAAAATATTTTTTATATCTGGAGCTTAATTCATCTGCATGGCTTTATTATTGCTGTGCTATTTTATTCCCAACGAATATGCTCATATATATTTGCTAATGGTATTTTGTTCACCCTGCTTTCTTTCAGCAATCTGATAAGTTCTGTTTTCTTCCACTACAACTTTTGTTGCTGTCATATTATTTACTAACCATTGTTGCTATTTGAAGATGTAGTTAATAATTAACATAAAACCAGATCATTTTATGAAAGGTTATTTTTGGATGACTTCTTAAAATCCTAGGAGAGGTTGAAAATGCCATTATGATTCATAAGGATTTGTTGGAAATAACACTGTACTCTAAGGTGATCTGCCTCTGGTTTAAATTACCTGCTAGGTTTAAGATAAGCCGGTGATAGTAATGTCTTGGCTCACAGGAGTTGACTCAGATTTATTAATAATATTCACTCATAAATTCAGTGTAACGCTGTGCCTGTAATTTCAGATTGTAAAATAAGGTTTTGTATACAGTTGCACAGAATTAAAATTCTATGCAGTTGCTTTAATTTCCATTGAGAATTAGGATCAAGATCAAGGACTTTGTGTAGGGCAGTATGTTTTCTAATGTTCATATGCAGACAACTCTAAATTAATTGAAGAGATTCAGACATTTAACCCTTATTCACTTGTTTGGTGCTGTGTAAGTTGAGGTGTTCCCATGCTCTCTTGGGAAATTCTTGGAGACTGATAGCCAGTTTTTCCACTGACAGATTTTTTTTAGAGTTGGATTTCAAGAAGACAAAAGGAAAAACTAGGAGCATCTGTATTCTGGGGTTTGTCTGTCAAATAAAGAGGCAAGACTGATTTGTGTTGGTTTGTTCTTAGGCCATCGTGGTAGCTTCCTACCCTCAGTGTCACCGCTAGTTTTGTTGAGAAAGAAGATTGGCAATTTGGTTCAATGAATGCTTAAAGTCAAGGGGAGGTGAGGGTTTCTAAGGGACACAGTGCTTTCCTGTGCTGAGATATGTTGTGAGATGCCATAGTGTCTTTGTCATCAGAGATGATCTCAAATAAATCTCACCTGAAACGTAAATATATATATATTTGTGTGTGTGAATATATACATTATTATGTATTACTATTTTAGCATATCTTAAAATACGAAGAAAATGGTTAAATAATAGATAGCTGCTACCAGTAAGCCACTTGGACTGAAGCAAGCTGATGTTAAGTCTTTCATTAACTTAATGCCTGTATCTACTGAAGAGTAAATAAATTTGCCCCCCCACTACATTAGTGGGGAGCACTTAACTCTCAGCAGGAATAAACGTGTCTTTAATCTAAACAAGCAATGTGATTTTTAGGACCTTGTGTAGTAAAAAGGCTATGTTCCAAGCTGAGGAAGCTCTACGCTAATCACAAACTGTGGTTCCTTTGCACATTGTGAAAATGACTTGGGAAAATACTGGAGAAGTGCTTCACTGAGAGCATTCAAATCCCTGTTGTGCTATAGATCGGGTCTTTCATGGGATCCTGATTGTTGACTTCTGGGAAGATTTCTGTTTTTGTGGAGTATAGTTAGGCTTGATTTCTACCACAGCTTTTTAAGCAAAGTGCTTCCTCTGTAAGCTGTTACTTTCTTATTCAGTCTTTATCCTTTCAGAGTACAGCAGAAGTTGTATTTCAACACCTTGACTACACCTTACTTTCAATAAATTATTCTCATCTTTTTATATTCATTAGTGGCCAATCTGTATACCATCATAAGACAGGAGAAGTAGCCTTCTACCATAACGTTAGTGCCTAAAGGGAATCATATGGTTGAAACATGATATGTGTCTGGGAGCTCAGTATTCATGATCTCTCACAGCTGATGTTCAGTGTTCAACCTCTGCCAAGGGAAGCAGTAAAGAACAAGCACCTCAGATGTCTTGCGAAAATAATTCTTCATTTGGGAGTCTTGGTGGATAGAAAGCTGGATGTGAGCCAGCAGTGTGCTCTTGCAGCGCAGAAGGCCAGCAGTATCCTGGGTTGCATCAAGAGGTGTGACCAGCAGAACAAGGGAGGAGGTAGTCCCCTTTTACTCTGTCCTTGTGAGGCCCCACCTGGAGCACTGCCAGCACTGGCCAGGCCTGGATGCACAAGAAGGAGGGCGTGCTATTGGATCAGGTCCAGAGGAGGGCCATGAAGGTGAACAAAGGGCTGGAGCACCTCTCCTATGTAGGAAAGGTCGAGAGAGTTGGGTTTGTTTAGCTTGGAGAAGTCAAGTCTCTGGGATGACACCTCATTGCAATCTTCTGGTACTTGAGGGGAGGGTACTTGAGGGGAGCTTTCAAGTAGCAGAGGGACTGACTTTCTATGTGATCTGACAGTGATAGGACAAGGGGGGGAATGGCTTTAAACTGAAAGAGGTGAGATTTAGGTTAGATGGCAAGAGATTTTATTTTTTTTTACTCACAGTGGTGAGGCATTGACTCTAGACTACAGGTAATGATTCAGCTGTTCTACAAAGATGTAGTCAAAGCTAAAATATTCATTCAGCTGCACCACATGCCTCATATGCTCTCCCCTCTGCATTGCTCAGGTTCCAACATTACTTGCATGCATACATTCACGTGCTGATTGTTGATGCTGTATTTCTGCAGTAAGGATGTTCTAAATATTCATAATGTTGTGTATATGTCTTGCACGGTGGGCTGTGTATTATTAGGAAGCCTGAGTTTTTAAGCATACTATCATCCATTGTTCAGTAAACACAATTACATTGCCCTATCTTTTATCTCTAATGAATCCATGCTAATTGATTAATCGGTGCTGTTGCTTCACTATGATAATCCCATATAAAGAGCAGTAGTAACACAACTAGCAATTACTGACACTCTGCACCAAGGGCTGCATAACGTAGCACACCAGAGCAGCCATCCTAGGAGTAGAGGTGCCTGGGGTCCTGAGCCTTCTGCTGCAGCATCAGCTGAGGCACAGCATCCAGCATGCTCATGGCTCTGGGTGCCAGAAAGAGGCAGTCACCTGTGGTGTGTGTTACTAAATAAGTGCCTCTGAGGAGAGGTGTGCAGTGTGGTCACCTCCATCTCTTCAAGGGTTTCATTACTAGGTTATTGAGGTGACTGTCGTCTTGACTTAAATGCGGTTAAGAGAGTGACTTCTAAATCAAAATAGAGTATTCATATGCCGCTACAGCATTTTTACTGACGTTACCATTTAATTTCCAAAGCAGTAAGTTCTTTGAAATAGTAACTTCGTTGCTTATAAACTGTGAGCATTGCTGTGACAGGTGGGTGGAAGATAATGGTTTGATTTTCCTTGCTGATGCAGATTCAACTGTGCTGTGTGCTTCCACAACCAACCAAACTCGTTTCAGGTAACACATTGTATGTCTGACTCAGAGTTTATCAGCAAAGTCATTAACATGTTTTTTAGTGAAGTCCCTCTTCTAATTTTGAAAACTCGTTAGGTGTTTGAGTTTAGGAAACTCTTGTTATCTACTCCCACTTCATGTTCTTGGTGGTGAGAAGGCAGATTTTCATTTGGTTGTTCAACCCACCTTCTCTTCCCCTCATCTAATTTCTCTCAACAGTGAATGGGCAATGATAGCATTGTTAAGAGACCATCTTCCACATAATTTTTATTTGAACTGAGAAAGACAGCTAAATTCAATGAGGACCTTTACTTTAAGGAATAAAGATGTGAATGTAATATGTCATTTGTTGATCTATCCTTTACCTGAAGTGCGTTCTTTATCAGACTTTCAGATAATACTGATGGCATATTGGTGTGGATAAAGCAGAAGGTTTTGATACTACGCTTGTAACTGTTTTTTCGGTATTGTGTATTGAGGAACATTTTTTCAGAAGTTCAGAGTTAGTTTTATGCGGTGTAAGTAGAATCTGAGTTCTATTCTGGAGGAAATATACTTTTAAAGGGGAGTGCACGGAGTTCCTCTTAGTACAAATCAGAAAGGATTCCAAATACTGGTTTATAGTTGTCAAATCTGAAAAGATTCTGTCAGTAATATCTTCTGAGGCTTGAAACAGTGTGTCAAGCTAGGGAGGATAATGTAGTGTTCTTTTGGTCTGAGGAAATTTGGGTGGATTTTCTTGCAGAAATGTGAATTTCTTTCCCATTTTTTGCGGTGTTAATTGCCTCATGGCAGTTTCCAACCAAGTGAAGGGATGAATGTGCATTTGTAGTACTAATGATGCTCACTTTTTTGTTGCCATGAGAATTCTCCCAAATAGTTTGTATGGTAGCTCATATGTGCAAAGGTTGTGCCCTTTCTTTGAATATAGATTCTATCTCCAAGTGGGTGATACAGAAGAAATCGTAAGTTTTAGTTTGGAAGTACCTTCTTCTTCACATTGCTGATAGCACTGCTAAATGTTCCCTCTAAATAAAAGAAGAATCATAGATTTCTGTAGAAAATTTAGCAATTGTGTTTTTAAAAACAAATAAAAACCTGAGAGGCAAATAAAATATTAGTACTTTATCATTACACTAGTAGAATCTCCGGGTTTATATATGTGATCACTAACAACTAGGGGCAAGACAGTTCCTCTGCTTTAGGTCAGCTAAAATCTTTTAAAATGTTTTTAGTATGGATGAGCTCAAATTAATAATCTTGCTGAGACACAATAACCTAATTCAAGCATGCTGACCTGTTAATGCTGCTCTGTAGTTTCTAGTTGTCTTGCTGTGCAGGCAGAGGTCTTACTCAGGTCTTCAGAAGACCACGTAGATACATTCAAACAGACAAAGGATATTTAAGTCTGTAAAACAGTCTGCCTGATTTAGCTGCTACTTGATTGTAATAATATAGTTTTAGTAAGGAAAAACCTCTACATTGACTTTAACTCTTTCTACGTGTACTGGTAACGGATTTCTGTCTGATATTGGACACACCCTGGCAGATACTCTTTGAATAGAGAAGAGGTTCATTTTCTAAAACTCTGTAGACCCTGTAGAATCCTAATGTGTTTCAGGCATGAAAAGCTCTGTGGAAGCTTTCAGCAGCATATATTTGAATGGCCACCCAAGCAAAAACAAAAGATCACGATAAATGGGAAAGAGGTGTAATAAATACATAGTCTGTTGTAAAGGTTCTGGTGGTTATATGACTGGCTGCTTACCTCTGTCCTTTCAGTAGTTACTCCAATACTGACAGCTTCTGAATGTTGTGAACACCTACCGTATTATTTATGTTTCCAGCAGTTAATTTTTTTCTCTCTTGAAAAAAAATTCTTTTACTTCAAGAATTGGTTCTTGGCCAGTAGTGCTGCTAAATCCAAATATTTATCAATACACTATCAATGCTTCTAAAAGCTGCTTTATTCTACTTTGGAAAATACGCTGCTCGCACCTTGCCCTGGAAATTCTTAAAATGTTGGGCTTAAATCCAGACTTATATGTGCAGGAGTACTGCTTCTGAAGACTAACTGTGGCGGTTCTCATTTTTCTTCTCCTCTGAGCCTTTCACAAGGGGAAATACTTATTTGGGCACTCTCACTGCACCTCTTCCTTCCCTTTGGTCATACAAAGCAACTGCAAGCAAAGATGAGAACTCTGCTGCTGTTACAACTAGCGGACATCTTCCTTACTTACTCAGTGTTAGAGATGTTTTTTCATGTGAGGAACACTTGAAAGCTTTCATGACCAAAATTATATTTGTGACAGTTATGATCTCCAAGCCTGAAACTATCTTTGCTGCTCTTAAAAAGAGGACTTACTGTTCATTCAGGACTTGAGGAAATAGAGCATCATAATCTCAGATGGCTCATTGACTGCATTTTTAATGGTTAAGGCTGGAAACAAATAGGAACTGTGAGGTTAGGGAGTACATTTTAGAGGTTGATTTTGGCAAGACATACTTTACATTGCAAAATTGACCAGTTCCAGAGGAGCTGATAGGGAGTTGAGAGCAGTTGCTCTCTTTCTTTGGTTCATGCTGAGTCCTGTGCTCCCTGGGAGCTATATGTGATATCAAGAATATTTTGCTGAGATACAAGCCAGTAGCTTCAAGGTACTCATTGAATTTGGACTAGTGATCTACCAGGAGGATAGAGGATGTTGCTTCCTGTGCTTAGCCCTATGAAGTTCTCTTCCCTCTGTTTCTAGGTGTCAGGGAGACCTGCTTACTATTCCCAGTTTGCCCTCACACTGTTTTGACATTTGTGTTGACCATCACTTTGAGCCATAAAGCAATCATTTTGAAATGTCCGTATGTTCTTGTGATGTTGTTGTTCCACTTTTCATTACAACACAAAGTATAACACATGAGCTGTGTGTATGGTACAGTTATTCCTATTCTGCTCCAGTCTGAAGTCACACAAAGTAGGGGGACCTGTTAGCAAAAGTAAGGTGGCTTCACCCAGTTGGAGTTAGTGTTGAAGAACACTGGTAAGTATGCAGTCAACCAGTACAGCTCAGCCATGAGGATAACCCTCAGCTGACAGTTGGTAGCAAACAATTCAGGGAAATAAATTTTAATCCACTCCTGACTGATTCCCAAGAGCACGTCTATTTATGCCCTTGGCTTAAAAAAATCTTTTTAAGTGCCAAGATCAGCCCGCTACAACTTTCAAGGCATCCACTGGTAGTTGAGAGGGGAAAATGTCACTGTTACGGTTCCTCAAACTGTCATGTAATAGCTGAAAGCCAAGCTGCATTATGGCTTGTCTTTGCATTGTGCTAATTAAGCATGAATACACTTGCATATCATGTTGAAAATATCAGAAGATGTACAGCTATTCTTATTTTGAAAAAAAAAATAATCTTTCAACAGTTCAGTAGAATACTTTTCAATTGACAACGCTGAAAAGAGTTGTATGATTCTTATTTTCATATTTGTTTCTTGCCTAAAAATCATCTTTAGCAAATGATTAATTGCATTTGTAGGTACAGCACAATTGCATCAATTATCCATTTCAAATGATTTTCATTCTGAATAATCAAGAAGATGATGTAGCTTAATCAGTAAGTGCAAAGGAAGTATTGTAAGCTGTTTAAAAATACTTACCATGTTTTGTGGAGGCAGAGTGATTTTTCTTTTTCCTGACTTTTTATCAGCCAGCTTTGTATTGGTTTCTGTGCTGGATAGGTCAGTGATGGTTGTAGTGCAGGGATGTTAGATGGTTAGGAACTTCTTAATGTGGATAAATGGGTTGTGGTAAGAAGAACACATGCTTAAGTATGACAGCTCGCATGCCTGTTCATTTGAATTTCTTTCGGGGACAAGCTCTGCCATGTTCTCTAAGAGCACACTGAGCAGCTAACTCATTTTTCTATCATTGGTTGGTTTTGAAAGGACTATTTCATTATTTCATTATTTCATTATGCTTAGAAGCCAGAAAAAGGAAGATAAAATTGATCTGGAAATTCTTGAGGCATATTGTACTAACTTTTGAAATACTGAGCCATTCCACTTACAGGTACGTTTCAGGATGTTTTTTTGATTGCTGTGTAAAGCTGTGTGGGCTGGTAATTAGCTCAGTAATGAAAAGTTAGCTAAGCAGATGAAATGCAGGTATTGATGTCTAGTTTGTTTTTATCTCTGGTGCTTGAGTGACCTTGGTTGCTATGTGCCCTAGTGAAAGCTGGCATTTTACAGTGTGCAATGTTCAAGCTGCAGAGAGCCTTTGATTCTAATGGTTTTCTTCAGTTAGAAAATCTTTTATTTCATAAAGGCGTCTTAAGAACAGATTTGGGTTAATTTGAGAAAGTCTGGTGCCCTTGTTGCAGGCACAGTGAGGTGTGGGGACACCTGGCTGGCACCACTGCTGGAGCATGGAACAGCCCTGTGTCACATCACCTTACATCAATTCAGGTGTGGGACCTGGGTTTACCTAAGGTTGTCACTGTGTAACCAGTGCTTGACTGTATCCTGATGAAATGAAAAAGAGCATTTACGCACATTCCTTGAGCAGGGGTCATCTCTGGGATGCAACGTCGGCTGTCATGTTTGTTGCTGTAACTAAAGGTTACACCTTTAAATTTTAGCACTTCCTAACAGGTTTGGGAATATTTATGAAAATGCTGATTTTTAAAGCTAAAAATAGTGCAATGGCTTTGTAAATTCATTCTGACTGTCAGAAATGTTCATGTGATCCTGAAAGTGCTGCTAAAAATGTTCAGTTTTTAAATACGGTAATTGAAGACGTCTGTTGCGGGAGCAATGTATGAGACATTTCCTGCATTTGTAAGCAAGCATCCCTGTCACCCCCCAGTTTCCTCACAGCCGCCAGTTTGTGGGGCTGACCTCCTGCTGGCCCTCCTGGTGGGAGGTGTGGGCTGTGTGCCCTGACCCACAGGGTCTGCCTGCACTCCCTTTGTGTCAGGGGTAGGTAGCTATCAGCTGGCCCCAGTCCTACATCAGCCTCATTTTTAACTTTGCCATTAAAATAAAATTTCAAATAAAATTGTTTTCCCTTGGGATGTGCCACACTTCGAGTGGGGACCATGTATCATTAATAGATCTTATTTATTTCCTTCAAGTGTATGGTTAGTGTTTAATGACTGCTTTACGCTGCAAGAATACCCCGCACTCAGGATGTTCTATTGTTGTTTACACAGAGTTACTCTTTCCCCAAGCTTCCCATCTACTTCTGAGGTTTGTCTGGTCATTGTTTAATAAGGAAAGAAATAAACGAGGATGTTTTTTTTTTTTTTTTTTTTTTTTTTTTTTTTTTTTTGCTACATCCTTTTTCAGAAGTGATGTATCTGAAATTTTGTACTCCAAACCTGCTGCTTGCCCTGAGAAAAGCAGTGGGAGTGTATCAGGGAGAATCAAGGTGATGAATGGCCCTTCTGTGGCTACTGGCTGTTTTCAGAGCTCAGCTGTGTTGGGCTGGGCATTGAGGTGTACCCTTGGTTGCATATGCAAAATATTGCTGTAGGAGAACTGAAAGATAATGGAAAACTACACTGTAACTAGCGTAGAGCTGGGAACAGCGGCTGTGCTGATATTTTAGAATGTGGAAGTGCACAGTTTCCCAGTTGCAGTGATAGCCAGAAAGTGAAGCAGTGGCTAGGCATAGTGCGGACTGGTGTCACTCAGCTCATTTTGTCCGTCCCTTCCTCTGAAAGCAGTACTTTATCATCTCTGTTTAAAAGCACCACTCTCCCTTTCTTGAAGCTGATGGGTTCCAATGAGTTATATAAATTGAACATTTTCAATAATGAAATAAATAAAATAAACGGGGGAGCACTTCTCATACAATCTGACCTCAGTAAGACGTATGACTGATTCCAGCATATTTGCTATTCAGGCTGATATCTGCCATGCTGACTGTTAAATTGGAAACACAGTGCACGTCCACAGAGTAGAAGTTACTGGTGTGTGTGGTTGCTCTTACTTGCTGAGTGTACACGTTCACCTAATTCAAGAACTGTCGTGTAATGAATAGGAGACTTTTTCAAGCTATATAGTTGTTGGCTGAGAGCTATTATCTCATAGGATCCTGCTCTTCTGTTTCAGTTCTAATTTGAAAAGCGTGTTTTTTGCAGCACTAAGAAAAATTGCTTAATTAAAATTATACCTATGTAAATTAAAAAAAAATCAATTCCACTGTTATTAGATGCATCTGCCTTCTTGCCTATTGTTTTTACTGCAGTATTTTGCATTTATTCCTATTTCCTGGCTGAAAACTACACTCCTGTTATATTACAAAGCCAGCTGAATTGACTAAACTTTTGGGAGTCAGTGTCATTAATTCTGCTACTCCTGAAAAACTGACAACTGGTCTTTGTTAAACAATAAAGATTGAGAATTTGTGTGTATTGGATCATTGTCTTCTAACAGTGCCTCTACTTGTGCATCACTGGCTTGCTATCTTTCAGCCGTTTGGACAGGAGACAATCTGTTTAAATTAACTGTGACTCTAATGAAATGCTGAAGTATGAAAGGAATTTGTCCATTTGTAGTGATTACTATGTGACTGGAGCCCTAATGTCATTCTTAGAGAGCTCTGTAATGAGTCACTATTATGATTCATGTTTTGTCAATCATTCAAGACCTTAAATTTATTTGGCTATGTTTACTGATTTTAGTATGCAATGATCTGTAATATGTGAGCACTTACCTTCAAATCAAAGCAGGAAGCTGTAACACTGAACACTTTCCACGATATTTCTGTAGTCTGTAAACACTGGGGTCCAGCTCAGGAGTGGATAACTTCTCTTGTAGGAGCATTTACCCTTGAGTAAATTTTTAAAAAGCTGTAGTAGAAGTTTATGGGCTCCAAACTCTGAATCTCTTGCTGAAGTTTTACCTTGGAGGTGTGGGGCTGTCAGGCACCTCATGAGTGTGGACCGTTTTTTCTGACACAAGAATGAACGTGCCCTGAAACATTCCTGACGTGCTTTTAAATCTGTCCTTGAAGATCTCTACTGGAGGTCTGATACCTCTATTATCTGTAAGAACTTTTTTCAGCTTCCCAGCATCTTTTTCTTCTGCTACCTTTTGCAGAAAAGAGAGCAGTTGCCATGTTTGGGTAAGAACCTTTTTGTTATCTGGCAGTGTCACTGTGCACTTGCCAAAGTAGTGCTGTGTGACATTAGACTTGTTGATCAAAAATGGTCTCTTGTGACTTAAAAACTGTAAATCAGTCAACAGAAACATGAGATGAGATCATGTTCTGCTATCTATATTTGTCAATACTGTGAAATCTGTTACCCAAAGAAGAGGAGAAGGAGGACAAGTATGGCTGTAACCTCACTACAGCAAAAAATAACAGTAACCCCAAAGCCAAAAGATAGAAAAGTAACGTAGCATACACAGACTAGAACAGACTGCAAGCAAAGCTTTAAATAGCAAAACTGTTTGGAGCTGTGAGCAGCAAGTTCTTGGTCATGCTCTGAGCAGGGCTGTGTTGCAGCCAATGTCTGGAAGAAAAAAGGGGCAGGTTAATTCACCATCCAAAAATCTGCTTATGTTTGGCTACTTTCAGCCTTCTAAATTGAAGACCCTTTTGTTGCACCAGTGTTTCTTCTGGTTGGCTAAAAAAGGTTAGCTTTGGGAACTCTCTGGTTAATGAGAGTTGTCTCCTTCTGACATCTGTTGCTACCAAGGCTCTATCTTTTTTCAAAATGAAGTCAGCACATGAAAGCTGTGTGTCAGATTTCTGTTGCTATCTTGCTGCTTGAGATTGAGTTCCTGATTTATGGGGTTAGTGAGGAATATGCTTTATACAACAAAAATTGCGCATTGACACATGGTTCCACTGTAAAGAGGGATTGGAAGAGATAGCATAGACTCAGTACACATTTCTTCAAATAGTTCTTTCATTAGTGACAGACGTTGCTTTTAGTGAGCTGTATCGGCTTTGCAGTGGAAGCCAAATCTGTTGGCTTGTGCTCTGATTAACATGCAAAAAAGAAATGCTGTCAGTTCATAATAGGTTCAAAAACTCTGGTGGTGTGTGATCAAAAGGGGGGGAGAAGGAAGGTTTAACTGAGTGGATCCAGCTTGATTTATATTCCAAAAGTTTGCTTAGAAGACTAATAGTGTGTTGTTTCTTTTCTAAAGCATAAAGCAGCACCCTCATCCCTTCAGCTCTCGTGCTGCTTATTGAGCTGAAAATAAGTTCCTCAGTTCTTTAGGGGGACTGAAAACAGCAAACCTAGAAAGTAATCTTTATGGGTAAAGCCATTTTTTGAGAAAAATTGGGTGTTTTAACATACACTGTGAAACTTCTGTTGAAAATTAAATTACCTATCTAGTTGATTGTGTTCTTTGGAATTAATTTATAACATTGCTACTCTTTGCCTTGAGACAACTTGATATGGCAAGTATATACAGTGAAAACCTGTACTGCAGCAACAAAAAAAATGATGATTAATTTTTGGCTTTATCTAGTTAAGATCAAGCTTTGAATTGAATTCCCTTAGTGTGTTGACAGCTGAAGATTTATGTCTTCCAGCTATATTCCTTTGCAGAGTTGGCAGAAGTGACCTCTCTAAAGAAGGTCTTTGTTACAGATTTTGCTCTGTTTACATTATTGCCATGAAGGCTATGATGAAATGCAGTACATTAAAGCTAATATATCACCTGCTGACAGTGGTCTTATCTCATTTGTACCTCTTTCCCTTTCCCACCATGGAAAAAAATGCAAACATAAAGAATCTAAGGATCAGGAAAAGAACATTAATAGTTTTGAAGAGTGTTAGACTTAATGTTAGGTCCCTCTGTGCACTGTATTTTTATGTCTGGCTAAATTATTTCTTAATTTTTTCTGTGAAGTGAATCTGGAAATGTCTTTACCGTGGTAATGCTTCAGTGGAATGCAGAGTGATTTGAGGCTTAGGGAATCTATCATGAGCAGGGAGGTGGCTTAGACATGAAAAGAGTTCAAGGTAGATTGGCAGTGAGGAAGCAGTACTGGGAGCAGCTCAACCTTTGTGAAACTTGTGATGTCCCCAACTCTTCAGCTTGAATTATTCCCTGTCCTGTGGACCTTTGGGCTCTCCACAGCTCTTTCAGTCTGTCCTCCCCTCTCTGCACTGGCTATGGTATCATAAAGTGAGAAGTATGGAGCAGCTTTTTAAAGAAAGGTGCCCAAGCATACCATACCCTGCCCTGTCCAGGTGGATAGATTGTTCCATCACTCTGTCTGTTTGTAGTGGATTGAGAGATTCTGAATCTCCCATTAGGCTGTATGAAGACAGAAGAAGGGAGGAAATCTACTGATTATACTGGGCCTTGACAGAAGATCTTATTCCTCTCTTCCCCCACATAGTGGGATGGGCCTTCAAGAATATTTAAATCCATGTGTCAGTGAAAGTTTGGTGGGATGCTGGAGTGAGCAAGGGAACTGTTTCTCCGAGTGTTATCTGTATGCTCCATAAATAATGGGCCTTTCAGTCCTCACCCTTAGTGAGGTAAATAAATAGTGGCTTGCTTTCTCTTTCAAGTACTGACTCAGAAGTATAAACACAGGCGGTCTTTTACATGCATATACACGTATCTAGTTTCAAAATGTGCTTTGGAATCTCTCAACAGGGTGCATCCCAGGTATCCTTTGAGGATGGGGAGATGAACCTCACTGGACCTACAGAGCTGCTGTCATCTCAGAGGGTCCGTCTTCCTGTAAGGTAGGAACACCTGCAGTGCTGACATGAGCATGCTTTATCTATGTGCAAGACAAGACTGACTTCTCATTCTAATTACACTTGCATTGTACTCGTATTTAAGGGAAGGCTTTGGGGTTACCTGATTGCAGCCTTCCAGTATTTCAAGGGAGCTTGTAAGCAGGAAGAGGAATTATTTTTCACATGGTCTGATAGTGGTAGGACGAGGGGGAATGGCTTTAAACTAAAAGAGGGGAAATGTAGGTTAGATGTTAAGGAACGTATTTTTTACTCAGGGGGTGGTGAGGCACTGGAAAAGGTTGCCAGAGATGCTGTGGATGCCCTTCGCCTGGAGGCATTTTGAGCTGTACCAAAATATACCTTGCTGTGCATCCTATGGGCCTGAGAGGAGGGCATTCAGATTTTTCAGAACACTGCTTTGCCTGCTGACGTGAAGGGTCATAGTAAGATTTTTTTCAGACAAAGATTTGTGAAATATGTTCAATTTTTTGTAAGATATCCAAACTTCTAGAAACAGTGAGCTTAGGATTTCAGAGAATATTATTTTGTTTAAAAAAAAACAAAAAAACAACTTGTCATTTCTCTGAAATTTACTGGAATTTCAAATGTTAAAGAATATAAATTTTAAAGCAGTAATTTTGTTTCTGTATAGCTTTATCCTCAAAGAAGTGAAGAGTTATTTTTTAAAGCTGTTTTTAAAGAAGTATTTTATTTAGTAGTAATTGTATTATAAAGAGAAAATAATGAAACATTCACTAGAGGCTATCTATTTATCTTACAAGTATCTTAATTTGACTGAATTTACCTAATTATCTGTTTTAGTAGCTCTTATTAATAAAATAATAACAATTTATTTCCACAAATAAATGTCTAACATCTTAATATCTAATTTGGTTCTTTTTACATTGTTCTTTCTGGAAAAAAATAATAATTGTAATTTGTGGAGAGGTCTCTCTTGTTATGTTTTGAAGGTTTTAGGGCCATGAGGGATTACCAAGTCATGATACAGTAAACCTTTATTTAAATAAGTTGTGTTATGTTTAATGATGTTAATGAAACTAATATTTCAGCCTGAGGGCTGCTCCCTGCTATAGAAGAAAACCATTATTGTCTCCACTGCTTTCACCAGAAAGTATTCCTTCCTGTCATGGAGTTTGTTCATTGTGACCTATAGCACTTCAATAAAACAGCAGCTAGTAAACTAAGAAAATTATCTGAGACTTCTCATCAGAGCAACACTGTGAGGTCAGCGTCCCTTTTCTAACTGTAGCTAATAATGGGTATTTCAGAGGGAAGGAAAATAACATCACAATTAATATTGTATGGTGTTGAAACACAGTCAGTTGAAATGAAAGGCTTCAGATTGGATTGTTTTATAATTCTCACTCAAGTAGGAAAACGGTTCCATTTGAAGAAAATTAGTTAATTGCTTTAGGTAGGTAAAATTAGAAAGTTGCACACAGGGTGAATGAAATGAGTGGCAGTGTGGAGAACTTCTACTTCCTCTATGTAAAAGCTAATAGGAAGAGAGTTGCTTAGCCTGAATTCTCTCAAAAACTTTTCACTGTGGAACTACTGGGAAATCTTTCAGGGCTTTATACCGCAGTCTTAAAAAATTTCATTTCACCTTCTAAAAGCTGAACTTCACTGAAGGAGAGACTTGAAACATCATGCCATTGGCAATTTTTACTGGAATATATAAAGACACAAGTAATACAATCCTTGTGTAATTTCTGATGGTGGTTATTTTATTTTGTATTTGTCAGTAAAGATAATGCTCAGAATAAGATTAGCTAAGCTAATACAATCAGTGCATAAAATATGCTATTTTTCCTTGTTTTCCATCATGTTCTGAACTAGGGCTGAAAAATATTTAAAGTAACAGTACTCTAAAGATATCACAGAGAAATGTGTTGCAGCTCATAGCATTCAGTCCTATAGCACATTGCATAGAAATACTGTTTTGGAAACCTTAATTCTCTTTTCTTAATAAAAATGACTGTGTTAAGAAACAGGAAACATGAATCTGCTTGGAAGTGAGTGTTTAGCTTAATAGTAGTGGATTAGCTGCAACTCTGAGAGTAATGAATGAATTGATAATTCATTATGTGTTTTCATTATGTTCTATTTTACTGTCTTGACACTTTTCAGCAGAGGTCAGGGTTAGTTCCTTGGCTTAAGCTGTGTAGATACATAAAGTGCAACAGCAGTGTTTTTTCCTTCTCTATATTTTCCTTTTTTTTTTTGTAACTACTTTCTGTGTTGCAGTAATCTAACAACACAGAAGTGCAACAACTTGTTTTTCTTTTTTCATTAAAAAAAAAAAAGAGAGAGAAAAACCTGGTGCCTGCAGGCTGTCTGGTTTGTCTCTAAAGTTTTAGGCAGCTAATCTTGTGTGAATTAACACATTTTAGATATGAAATGATGATTGGTTGTCACTTCAAACCTGAAACTGGAAGATTACAACATTACTTCTTAGCAAAAAGTTAAAATATTTACTAATTTGTTTATTTCTGTGTAGAATGGAGCAGCTGAAATGTGCCTCACTTAGAGGCAATTGGGCAACTTCCTGGGCTGAGCTGGGAAAGCTCCTTCCTCACCCTGCACGTTCAGTGGCTTTCTTCTCTCTTTGCAAAGTGCTTTCCACCAGCACAAGGATATTGCTCAGATTTTCCTCTACCCTTGAGTGATTTTACACAAGTATCTCCAGCTCCAGTTTCTTCTTTACCATTTCCAAGTAATTTTCATCAGAACTTCTAGCATCTGGTTTAAATAAGGGAAGGAAAAATGAAAGACGATATGAGAAATTCAGTGTTACATTCAAAGCTTGCTTCTTTGTCACCCTGAGTCTGTGTTGAATAGTTTGATGCAGATGATGATGAAAATGGCAGAAGAATAAGTCATTGGAATGGTAGCTAATTGTGACTTGCACATGATGACCAGTTTTTCCCCATGTTTAAATAACTTCTTTCCAAGGTGCTCCCTTCTGTGTGTTGCAGCACAGTCTATTGTAGGCTGTATCTACTGCATTCTCCAAGAGAAATCCTACCAAGATCTTCTCAGCATTTGTAATTTGGGAAGGTTGAAGCGAGCAAATTCCTGACTCAAAATTTTTTATCTATGAAGCAAGGTCCCTTTTAAGCACCTGCACTTTTGGTGGTTGAGATACATTCTTCACTGTTACTGGATAGTTTGTAGAGGAGCCTTCAGCTAACAAAGCCTTCCCCATTGTGTATGACAAATTGAAAACACCTAGTGCAATGTTCAGGAGAGAGCTGTAATATTTGACAGCAAGGTCACTATGAATGTGAAGACCAGACTGATTGGCCACTGAATTTACAGCACATTTTGCTTTCCATGTTCAAAATGGACTGTGGTGCATGCTCACTGCACCCATGCATGTGCATATACATCCTCTCTATCTTCTCAAACTGTGCTCATCAACATTTTTAATTACATGCATGGCAAATCTTCCTGCCAAATGTGATAGACTGTAAAGAATCTGGCAGAAATCAATAAACATCAAGCACTGGAGAGTTTACACAGTAAACAGTGGTGGCTTCTTTAGGCTTAAAATCAATATGCAGCACTGACTGTGGCCTTGGACTCAGCCTGAAGCACTGCTGGGCAGGGGCAGTCTCCTTGCTGAGACCAGAGGCAGGGACGGTATACCAGCATGCACTTGCAGAAGCTGCAGTATTTTCTGGAGCAGTATCTCTGCTCCCTGGGAACGTGCAGAAGATGCCACACTGTGTGCCTCACTAACCTGTGAGCTGGTGCTACCAGCCTCATCTCGAGGCAGCAATTGGGCTCTAGCACTCTGGCTTCTGTTAGGTCACAGCTACATTTTCATTTATTGTAGAATGCATTTGGGATGGATAGGGGAGATCTGAAATAGGAGTCGATCACAAGAATGTTACTAACTTCCGGGAGTTATGTTTTCCTTTTCTGGGGATTAGATTTTTTTTTTAAATGTATTGAATATTGCAGTAAATCCATAATTTACCCTCTGTTATCAATATTGCAGCTGCTAGCCAAAACCAGATGCCATTCTGTGTTCTCTTTTACCACTTGCTTTCAGTTTTTCTGCCTGACTCTGTTGAACTCAGAGACACATCACCTTGGGGTTCAGGTCCTTCATGCCTGTGGAGTTTAGGAATTGGTACCCTTAGGCTTAAAGCTTATTTTTCCTAGCATTTCATGAACCCCTCCTTTCATTCCCCAGTTCTTTTGCTAGTGTACTTTAAACTGTAAGCCAGCATGGTAGTCAGTGTGCTGCTGGAATTAAGCTGTTTTCATGGGCAGATGAAATCAGCCAGAACATGGTCAGCAGGAGAGGATGAGGGCTGATTTTTTCCATGTCTTTAATCTTTGAAGTTCTGAACCAAGAAAGCCCAATCCAAATATCCTGCTTTATTTTTATTTATATTTTTATTTTTATTTTTATTTTATTTATTATTATTATTTTTTTTAACTCTCTGGCCTTTGAAGGTGTAATATGAAAAGTATGTCCTCAAAGATCTATTCATCTTGTTGTAAAGTTTTGTTTTCAGGTGTAAATAGCAATTGCACTTGGAAATGGAAAGTATTTTAGAGTCTTTTTTTTTCTTTTTTTTTGTTACTTTAAAAACAAGAAGCACCTCTTATGTATTTGCGTGTAGTGTGCTTTGATTCTGGATATTTAGCACTTTAGTGCGTAACTTCAAGGATGTGTCACTGTTTTTAAAAGTCACACACGATCTACCTGCAGGCTACTTGTTTTCAAAAGGAAACCTATTCTTCATTCTGAATAGATTTTGTTAGATTTAAAAATAAACTTGTATGTTGTCTTTGGCTTTGAGCTGTCTTCTAACTGTAAGTGCACTGATGTGAGATGACAGGTAACCTGTCTGTCATGATTGCCCTCAAAAAATTCCTGCTCTATTTTACCACTGCTTGGAAAGACGACTGCCCAGGAGTCCTTGAGCAACACAGGGTCATCTGAGGACAGCTATAATTTATTTAAAATCTTCCCAGTACAAATGAAAAGTCATTTACCTACTGTTGATTATTTTCTGGGCTCAGAGGACTTGCTACTTAATTCTCTTGGGTGTTGTGATTGTTGTGATTCTGTGAAAGTTTAAAGATAACATAGGTAGCATTTTAATGGTATATATTTATTTGCACTATATGCACATACAATGTTAAGAGAGTTGGTGGAAGTAGAAGATTAAACAGGAAGAACAGTTTACTTCCTGTGTGTTTGGTTTTGGGAAGCATCCTGAGCAGACTCTAGTTTGTGTGAGCAGTAACACTAGAAAATAAAAATATTTAGTGAAACCAAACCAAACCAAAAGAACCTCACAGGAAGTTTTAGTCCCTGCTTCTTTCATGAGGAAAAGGGAATATGGGAAGGAAAAAATTCTCAGGTAGCAATACATGCTGATAATGTCTGTGCTATAGTAACGTGATAGTCTCTTATTTTGGGATCAGTGGTGGATTGTTGTTCAGGATGAGTACATTTCATTTTTACAAAGTGCAGATTCATTCCAGGCGGCCTTCTTGGGAGGAAAAAGTTGTAGTAAAAAAAAAAAAAAACCCACAAAGCTCTATAAGCTTATTTTCTCTTTTCATATTTAGCTGA
The DNA here is from genome assembly GCA_023055505.1 of Callipepla californica brunnescens. Taxonomy (NCBI): domain Eukaryota; kingdom Metazoa; phylum Chordata; class Aves; order Galliformes; family Odontophoridae; genus Callipepla; species Callipepla californica. The sequence continues at coordinate 3,449,788 of JALIRH010000010.1, forward strand.
GCAAGAAAAGAATTATTGTACCAAGGGCAAGTTGCTTGTCATTAGTCATCATACAACTGGAAAAAGGCTTTTAAAATAAAAATATTGTGCTATTTGAAAGCAGAGGCAGAATTTGTATAAGATTGCATGCAGATATAAATAGAGCTTTTTCTAGCTTGACTGGATCAGGATATTCCTACTGTGATGGGAAATACACACTAGCTCTCCTCTAATTCTGACTGTCAGCATTGTTCAGTGTGATTCAGGGGGAGGGAGGTGTTTCAGAAAATGTAGACTAACACAGAAGGTAGGAATTGTACACTGGAATGTAGTATTTGCCCTCTTCTGATCTTTTTGGATGTTTTCTTCCTTCATTTTCAAATTATGAATGCCCAGAATAGAACTAAGATCACTGCAAGGCCAGCAGGATAAAATACTCAATAGGAAAAGAAACAGCATCTAGCCATGAACTGCTAAAAAAAATAATAAAATATAATTATATTGTCAGAGATATTACAGAGGTTATTGATAATGGTGCTTGAAGAAGGAAACTTTCTGAAAAAATAAGCTGAGTTGCAATTCTGATTACAGTTTGGACTTTTTTTTTTGTCAGTGAAGATGTATGCAATGGAAGGCGGAAAACAAAGTACTTGTAATTCAATTAACTGGCTTATTTGTTTGATGTCTTTAAAGTGTGTTTTTCCTGTTTATAATGTGTCCACATGGAGAAACTGACCGAAGAGGCTCAAAAGAAACATAAGTTTAAAAAGTTGCTTTTCTCTAGAACATGTAGAACAACATTTAGTTTTAAAAAGACTGAAGATTCTTCAGACTTCAAAGTTTTTTCTTACATATTCTAGTGAATTTACTAAGGATTTGCTGAAGAAGATGACAAATGTTTGATATCGTTTCCTATCGCGATAGTCTCTCCTAAACTAAAGAAAAATTACAGAAATTGTTAGCCATTTTGAACATCATCAGATTTTCTCTGTACTAGTAAGTTCTGAGCCTAATATAGTTTTCTGTACTTTCACCTATGTGATAAAATCATTTGTTTCTAGGGTAGAATATGTTAGAAAATTCTGGGAAGAAGTAAATGAGAAGTGTTTCTTTGTGCACTTTTTTAGTGAAATGACCAAAACAGTGGAAATCTCTGGGGAAGGTGGACCCTTGGGAATACATGTAGTACCCTTTTTTTCATCTTTGAGTGGAAGGTAAGATATCTTCTGCATTATTTAAGAAGTGTATTAATGAAAGAATTTCAGTTGCAGTTCTCTTTGTCCTTTCAGTTGCCTTTGGTTTTCCTCTCTGAATAGTAAACTAGACTGTAGAAAAAAGAAATTCAAAGATTTTATTTTCCATTTTTATTTATTTATTACTTTATTTTGTTTAAGAATTTTTGATTGAACTGGATTTCTCTGCATAGGCCCTTCCTTAATGACTTCTAAGACAAGAAAGTTAATAAAAAAATTTTTTTTTTTCTTTTTTCAAACCACTTTTCAGATTTGGTTGTATAGCGTTTATAGAATGTGTACTATAACCATGAACTTTTCTTTGTCACAGTACAATTACTTTAATTATAAATGATTTAACATATTCTCTTGAGATCACAAAAGCCTATTATAGCAGCATGCTCATATTGATGTACTGTAGTTAAGACAGTGTCAGCATTTTTATTGTAACTGTTTTCCAAGCTATGTAACTGGAATGTCATAAATAAATAAATAAATAAACAAACCTAACTAAATCTGGGATGAAAGAGAGGCTTAGCCAGGGAGTTAATTTGACACTGGCGGTCCTGAACAAGAGATGGGAAATTGCCAGGGCCATAAATGACACCATTTTATAGTAATGTGACTGCCTGTAACACAAAGTCAATTATTCCTGAAGTAAAAATTTTCTAATCCTTAAATGTTTCTTTAGTTGTCAACTTTCATGGAGGACAGAGAATGTGAAGGATTAAATTGCCTTGTAAAAGTTTGTGCCTATAAATGCTTTCTCTGCACCATCCCAGGTTGTTAGTGAGTCCAAATTCATTCAAAATATTTATCTGCCTAAGGGGAAAGTAGATGACCACCTGCTGCTGGAAAAATGTTGTCACTGTTGCAAGAACAAAGTTGATCTTCCATGGGGACTGGAGGAGATTGGAGCTGTGTCCTTGGCTTTGAGGCTGTCTGCTCATCTTGAACAAGGAACTGGTGTTTTTAACCCATCATGAAATGCAGACAATAGCTCTTTGGTTTAGGCATGCCTTGAATGCTGTACTATGTACACCATATTTCAAGATTCTTAGGTAGAAAATGTGATAAAATTATATGCTGTTAAAATCAATACTTACTGTGAGTGTACTAAGTTTTATACAAAAGTCTTGGTGTTTTGGGTGCAACTTTTAAAGGTCTCCATAATGAAATATTGGAATGTTTTTGTCTACATTGTGTGCATGCTGTTATGCCTTTCTTTAGAGATGTTTTGGGGGATTTCTCAGAACAAGGGTTTTTATTCTTTTTTTTTTTTTTTTTTTGACAGACAACCTACTTGTTTAGACAGTTGTCTTGAAATTCAAATGACCACTGGCAGAACCATACTGATAACTTTGTGAGATAGCTAGGGTAACTTGAATCACTTACCCCTTTAATCAGGCATGAGACTAGCATATAAATTTTAACTCATGAAAGATGAGAAAGTACAGAAGAGCATCTTTTATTTCTGTTAATGACAAGGTGCAATTTATGGAGGCATGTCAACCATGACCAACTTGGTCTGGTATTTCAGTTGTAAACAGTTATCTACTAATAAGGTAATGCTGACTTTAGACCTAGTATGCTGCAGAGCAAATTTTTTCTACATGTAGTTAAAACATCTTATTGATTTATGAATTAGATAGGAATTAGAAAACCAGTGGAAATATTTTTGCTCTTTCTTCTGCATTTAGATGTTATTAAAAGAAGAAAATTAAAATTTAATAGTGCATTAAAACAATATTAAAATTGAGACAGTATGCAATAGGTAATAGAGTAATGAATTTAAGCTGTCTTTGCATATGTAACTCAAGCCACTTGTTCAGATTCCACAGTATGCACAGTAGGTTTCAGACAAGTGGGAAAGCCTATAGTGTTACTTAGATGCAGCATCTAGGCACAGTAGGATTAGTGAAGATCATAGCAACTGACTTAATTTGTAATGTCTTTCATTTCCCTGCTTCTTTTGGTTTCTTAATGCAGTTGTATTGAATTATTTGTTGGCATTTAGTTTTTTGTTTGCAGCTGGTTGGATGTTTGTCATCAGTAGGGCTATGGCCTTTCCCCACCACTTACCCTTTGAATCCTTTACAGAAGAGTAGAACACAGGCTACAAGAGAACCTTGATGTGTTGGGTCTTTCTTTTTTGTGAGATGTTTCAAAACATTCTGTTCTGTTGGAACCAAGTTCACATTTAAAGTATGTTGCTTTAGACATAAATATCAATTTTAAAATCTTACTAGATCTAATATCAGATGCACAATGAATATCGTGAAATAACTTGCTGTGAATTTGTTGAATGAAGCTGAATATGAGACAATTATGAATCTAAGAAAAATTACAAGACTTCTGTTTCGTGATTTGAGTGCTGGCAAAGTTAGAAATTGCACATCAGTATTTTATGGAGTATAACCAATAGAATGGCCTCTACAGACCATCTGTCTGTGCTGATATGGTCTGGCAGTTTAGTGGATAAAACTGAATGATAAAAGATCTTTGTGAACATGCAGTTTTTGGGTTACTGGGACATCATACTGGTATCATTTGATATATCTATGCTGTGTTGTGTTTGCAATATGGAGATCCTCCAGGTAGATAAAGAATCGTTCAGCCATAACAGAAGTTAGCCCTGCCACAGTCTTGCTCCAACTAATGACTACTAGATGCTTCTTCACTGAATTCATCTGTGGCACTCTTCAGTTTTCAATTTGCCATTAACGTGGTAAAAACAAACAGGCAAACTTAGGATTTGATCTGCAAGATACATAAATGATTTTGCTGTCATGCATAAAAATAGCGGGCTTTGGGAACTGAAAATTTTGAAGACTTTTCAAGCATAGAAACTTTTGTTATTTTTGTCTTATCCTAATGCCAGTTTAGTTTGCTAAAGTCTAGTAAGAACATTGAATTTAAAACTGTTTGCGCTTTTCTTCAGAGCTATTTAATCTCGGTGACAGACCGATATTAAAAAATACAAACAACTGTCCGTTGAGATATGGAGATTGAGGGGTTCTCATCCGAGTAAGGCTTCAATCAGATTAAGAATGGAAAATCCTTTCTTTAAGTTAAGCAGTTCATTGTGGTCTTCTCTATCTCAAGTCATATAAAGTAAAGATTAATATGTATATTTGAATGCTATCAATTAATATCAGCAGAATTAGGGTAGTTTCAACTTTTTTCCCCTCCATTTAGGATGCTGGGGCTTTTTATCCGTGGTATTGAAGAAAATAGTAGATCTAGGCGTGATGGTCTTTTCCATGAAAATGAATGCATTGTGAAGATCAACCATGTGGACCTTATTGATAAAACATTTGCACAGTGAGTACTGTTCTACTGATATTTTTAATTGACAAGGATTTCAAAGGATTCTGAGTTTATTGAAATGATTCATGAAAATTATTAAGTATTTATTTTGGATAAAATGACTATAAAATTGCTGTTTGGCAGAAACTTTGTGATTTTCTTTCTGAAACCTCATAAAAAGGCATAAATTGAAGACAAGAGTTTTCTTGTAGCCTTAGTGAACCTATTCTGCTTACTTAATTTGAATGACTTCAAGAGTTGTTTTATTTCCTTCACATTCTAATTCTTCTGTTATTTTTGTCTATTTTATTTGTGATTTGTTCCTTATAAGAACTGCAGAATGAATCAACTTTGCAGAATTTTTTTTATGCTCTTCTGCAAAGGAGATGAGATTTTTCTGGTGATGTAGCTTTTTTAGCATTTAGGTTTTTAGAAATACTAGTACTGTCAAACTGTGATTAGTTGAGGTATATGGTTAAGTCTCACCTTTTATGATTCATTTTGAATATCAGTTGACATTTACTATTCATCTCAAATTACTTTAAGTAACAGGTTGCTTTGGCTATGAATTAGTGACATAGTTGCAAGAAAGAATAGCCTCTCAAATTTCAAATATTTGCTGTACTAATTAAATAGTAATTTGTTTTTATCTTCTAATGCGTATGTTTAGACAGCTGAGTGTTTATGATTTAACAAAAACCTATGAAGATCTCAAGGGAGCTGAGGTTTAACTTTCTGAACAGCAAGCCAAACATTTAAGGTATTCAGGATAAAATCAAATATGTAATTTTGTTTTTAGGGATAAATATTTTCAAAATATGTTTTGATAAAACTAGCATAGCTGGTAGTAGGTATTAACATATTTCTGAGGCTATGCTTATTTCCTTCTGACAGGTTTTCTAGATAACTGCTTTCTAAATGATTGGTAGTAAAAACATCCTGGTGTAATACTGTACATGCTATTCTCTTACAGTCATGGTGGAGAAATCCTGCATAAGTTACTAAGATTACGAGAATTTAATTGTGAAGATATGACTGTTTCACCTGTGTAGTTCTGTAATGAAAATGTATACTTCTCAAGTGAGACTGCCTGGACAAAATCTCCCTTCATAAAATTGCATGTTTATTTACATACTTGTCCCTATGAATTCTCTTCAGAATTTAATTATTACTCCAAAAACTTTCAAATCATAAGAGATGTATGCAGGTCTGAGGACTCTGTGTGTTTTTCTGTAAAGTTACTGTATTTTGGAGCACTTGGAAATACTGCAGCAAAATTTCCAATTCTTTGTCAGGTTCCCCTTCAAAATGAGAAATTCAGGGCACCCTCTTTCTCCAAGTTTTTTAAAGGTTGTGGGTGTTAGAAGGGTTATTTACACGAAAAGAGAAACTGGTTGTCTTAGACCATCTTCATCATCAGGAGAGCAGAAGTGACTAAAAGTCCAATCAGTCACTCTCCTGAGGGGCCGTATGTTATAATTAAAATTAGTGTTGTTGCAGTGGTCTTGGATCATAGAAAAAAAACCTGTGGGTAGTGAGGATTCTGCATCCACAGTATACTTATTTGGAGGCTGGGGAGATGACATCGCACAAGCTCTAGCTTCTAGGTCCATGGCCTTTTGTATGCATTCCAGAACAGCCTTCTACATCTGCTCTCTTCTCTGACTGCAGAGAATGACTAGAGAATGCATCTTTCCAGGCTGAAAATAATCCCATGTATATGCCTTTTGGTTTTCATCTGGCACAATACAATTGTACTAACGTGACAGATGTCCAAGTTGCAGCAATTCCAGTGAGTATGGAGTAGTATTGTACTGATGACTACTGACCTAGAAAGACTCATCAGATTCTCCTTTGAGAGGAAAATCGGTTTCCTAGTTTCAAATTGTCAGTTCTTCATAATCTTTGTAAAAGCTGTTTTAACACTTGACAGAGTTTCTTACATACTATCTCCTTCCATTTTCAGCAGTGGCTTTATAGTATTGCTCCTGATGATTGCTTCTTCTACAGCTGTAATAGCAACAACCTACTTTCTGAATTCCCATGTTTATAATATTTTTCTGTATTAGAACTACTGGTCTGCTTTTTCATTTGCTGTTAATCTATTCAATTACATTCTGTTGTGTTGCAGAGCTCCTAGCACCTCTTTAATTGATTCCCTTATTTCTTTAAAGTATGTGTTTGGGGTCTCCAGAAATGTAAATTCATCCATCCATTATTCTTTCTCTTTGAAGTGCAGCTAGTTATTTTGCCCCTGAAGACTGCATTTAGACTTTCCCAAAGGATGGCTTGTGTTTATTTCCACTATTTTTTGTTTGTTGGAAATCTTATATTTTCTCTTTCATGTATTTAAAATATTCATTCTCTGAAACTGAGTTATTAAATCACTCTCTAACATGTGGCTGAGCAGACACTTGCAAGGATGAAGATGAGGACCAAGACAAACCCAGTTTAAAACTTCACACCTTTATGCTGTGAGCATGCAGCGATTTTTAAGATCAGGATAAGATCTGTTCTTCAAAACCTGAAGTCTCTGCAGACACACTGTGGGGTAGTGCAGTTACACTTTTGCTGAAATCTAACCCTCAAGAGTGAAAATGGAAGAATACCTTCCCACAACACTCTTCCTGCTAACTTTCTTCTCCGTGTTTGATGTTTCTTTTCTAGCATTTTCTCTTGTCAGTGAATACAGTTGTTCTGACTACTCTTGCATGTACATTTTGTATAGCCAATACTTTTCTATCCTGCAGCCATATCGATTGTTTTATTTAAGGTTTCACTATGACTTCTCTGTCTTCATGTTGCCAAAAACAAAATCCCCTCAAAACTGATTTTTTTTTTTTTTTTTGTTTCACAAAATGTGCTTCAGTTACTGTTTCTATTTGCATTTGAGTTGTCTTCTGCAGTGTGGAAAGACTTTCAGTCTATTTCAGTTAAACCCTTATAAAATGGGAAAAGTAGAAATGCACGAACTGCTGCCCCTTTTGCAGTCATCGTGTTGCTTCAGATATCCGTATGTCGCATGCCCCCATAGTTTTTACTGCACCATTTATAGTCACTGTGTTTCTCCTGAGTGTGACCATGTTTTCCATCCCCCCCCCCTTTTTTTTTTAATTGCTGTGGAGTCGGACAGCAGTTGTATAAGGGATGGAGGAATTTGTGTCAGTTAGGCTATTGTAGAATTACTAGAGTCTTGAGTTTCATTAGGGTAGATGTATTCATCAGTGCAATTGGTTGTAAGTGACCTTTGTAGCTATGGGCCATCAAGAATGTTGCAAACTTCTGATGAGTTTTTTTTTAACAGAACTTCACTCCTGATGTTCTGCATGGAGAATTGCATTACTTTATACTCTGATATATTTTCATATCACTATGGGAATCCTGACAGATGTGATATTTCTACTTTAAATTTAAGGAGATGTTATGGTATAGAAATCTTATTTCATGCTTAATTTTTACAAAAGAGATCATGTAGATGTGAAGGTAATGTTATTTGCCCACATTTAAGATACAATTTTGTATTTTTCTCTGTAAACAACTTCAAACATTGTCCATATTTTCTGGTTTGTTATGTGAATTTTCATATCTTTCTTTTAAAGGGCTCAGGACATCTTCCGTCAGGCAATGAAATTTCAAAGTGTCATCTTGGAAGTCCTTCCTCCTTATAATCGAGAACAATATGAGAAGTCTGCCATTGCTCCCCTTTGTTTTATTCATAATGATGAAGAAGTTCCAAAAACAAGGATTCCACCTCCTGTTCATCCAAAGCCTACTCTGAAAACAGCAAATCTTTCTGGAGCAAGCAGCTTGGATGCTGGTGTACAGGCAACACTACAACAAACAAAGAGCCCCAACCTCCCACGTTTGGGTAGAAAACCATCTTCACCATCGTTGTCTCCCCTTATGGGCTTTGGCAATAAAAAAAATGCAAAGAAAATAAAGATAGACCTGAAAAAAGGTAAATCTTTGGAGATATTTTTTTTTTCAGTAATATTGATACTTCAGCTTTTAACTGAACTAGTGACGCTGAATATACAAGCAAGTTATTTTCGGTTTAAAAGTTCCAAAACTTCCAAAAGGTAGAATAATGTTGGCAGTAATGTACACAACAGAAAACTTTCCTCTAAATTTTGGAAGTGTTATCTCAAATGGCTTATCTTAAACCATCTCAGTTACTTGGTTACATGGAAGGTATTATTTTAACATGTGGCATGAAGTAGTTCAGCTGTTTTCCCAATGCAGGAGTTTGAACTTTTTGCTACAGATGTTCATTATTTCTATTTTTATCTGCTGATTGACCAGTAGTTAGGATATTTGTAAAAAAAAATAATAATAATAATAAAAAATACTCTGCTCTGTTTCATGCTGATCACATATTCCGTCTCTCTCCTTTTTAATTTCTGCAAACTGTATTTTTTCATCTGTATTTTTCTTGTTGTCAGTATCCCACTTTTTGTGAGGGTATTCTTAATTGCTACTCCATGCAGATGTCTGTCTTTGCATGGAACAGCAGGTTTATGCCCATCCAGTAAAGTGTGCTTAAGCAGATCCCAATTAGCATTTACATTTTCTGTTTAATTTCTGTCTCTGATTTGTCTGAGAGTTAAATTTGATGCTAGAAGTGACCTTTATAAAAACTGTAACTTTATTCTTTTAACACATAATGAATGTAATCAAGCTGTCATTTCTTAATTTTTGTTATTTCTTATATCATTCATATTTCCTTCTGAAATTTTTAGCTTTATGTTAACAAAACCTACTTCAGAATTTTTACCATTTTAGATGCACTGTTTTTTTATTTGGAATTATAATTTATATTTTTAGAAATGATAGGAATGTGATACAGACATGTCTGAAAACCAGTCTACATGGGTAGCAAATGTGCTCAATGAAAAAACGATCTTTATGAATCCCAGTATTCTTGGGTGATTTTGGTAACCTATGATCAAAAATTCTTAATACTGATTTTACTACCTAATTATTTATTAAAACAATTATTTATTAACACTCAAGGTTGCTTATTTCTAAGTACAAAATGCTTTCACTGATGGCAGCTTTTGAACACTTGTCTTTTCTTAACGGAATACAGTCAGCAGCTTTTGCATGCAAATCATGTGACATTTTCCATTTTTCACTAATTTTCAGTAAAACCTGGTAAATTATATTTATGCTTATAAGTAAGCAATTCTGATTACTCTGAATTATTGCAATGACTATTGACATTAATGTGCAGAGCGATAAAACCACTTACAGAAAAGGTATGCTCTTTAAAATAAGTGTTCTGGATTGTCTTGTATTATTGTGGCTTATCCAAAAGCATTTCCATCAGAAGCTGTTGCCAGAGGATTTAAGTATGTTCTGACATTAATATAATTCTTCTCCAGACTGCAGAAAATACATTTATGTTTACAGCTTTTTGTTTACTTTTCCTTTAAGAGCTGACCCAAATGAGTGTCTGTGATGTATTGCTGAGATTGATTACTAATCTCAATGATCATCGTTTACTTATTAAAACTTATGCTGAGAATCCTTTGTCTGACCTTCTAGGTCCTGAAGGACTTGGCTTCACTGTGGTTACTCGGGACTCTTCAGTACATGGTCCTGGTCCTATTTTTGTGAAGAATATTTTACCAAAAGGTGCAGCAGTAAAAGATGGTCGTTTGCAGTCAGGCGACAGGATCCTGGAGGTTAGGATAGACATTCATTACATTTTACACTGATGAATCTTTATCTCTGGTTTTAACATACATGCTGTGTTTCCTGCATGTACTACTGATGTATATAATTAAGTTATTGATCTTGTTAAAATGTCATGGCTTTTGTCTTGTCTGTCTACAAGTTTCTTATACTACAATTCAGAAAAAGTTGATGTGTACAGGGGTCCATGAAGCAATAGAACAAGGGAGATCTAACACACAGGTTCTCCAAGCAGGTAATTACATCAGTTTAGAAAAAAGACGTATTGCCTCTTCAGCCATGTCCAAAAATCTGGTTAAGATTGAGATGGTTAAGTGATCATTTTAAGGCTTTTTTGCTCAAACTGTCTTCATGAAATTTTCAGATAGATTGTGTCTTACAATTTCATTATCTGGTGGGTTATTTCTACTTAGTAACCTCAAAAAGCTCTTAAAGTGAACAGTTTTAATAATATTTAGGTCTTGCTTTTATACTTTTCATCTTCAGAGTGCTTTAGAAACTAATTAAGCCTCACAAACCCACCCTGAAAGGTGGGTTAATAGTACAGACCTGCTTTGGCAGATAGTAAAAATAAGAAAAAAAGGTTAAGTAACTTCTGCAGGGTTAGGGGAAGACAGTGTTAGAGCTATTGCTAATTACTTGTTTTGAGTCAACAAATGGCACCTGCATAAAATGAGGGGAAAATGATAAAAAGAAATACATACAATTGTATCTTTTTTTTTTGTGCCTGGTAGGTGAATGGAAGGGACATCACTGGAAGGACCCAGGAAGAGCTTGTAGCTATGCTGAGGAGCACAAAGCAAGGGGAAACTGTTTGTATGATAGTGGCGCGTCAGGAAGAGGTCTTTCTACCTCGAGAGCTGGTAAACTTTTTTTCTTCAAGAGTATTATTGAGAAAAAATCACGTGTTTTTAAACTAGCCCAAGAATTAGAATTTAACTGATGAAAGCTAGCAAAGGATAAATCAATGTCTTGTGTTGGAGAACCATATATATTTGATTTTACCTACTTTAGATAGAATTCCTTAAAATGTATTTTCTACCCAGAAATTACATCATAAGCATCGTTCACAATGGAATATGGTAAATGAATTTTGTAACTGCGAGGTCAAGCATGACTGAAAGTGGATTTTTCTCTTTCAGAAAAGCAACAAACTTTAAAGCTGTTTAAAGTGCACAAAGAGTCCTGCAATTTGTCTGTAACAGGCTAGTGATGGTGTCTGACCCCAGGTGATGAATCTTCTAAACTGGGCTGCCAAACTGCAGAAGCACTGAGAGGATAGTGTTTGATTGTGTTTCTGACAAACTTTGGAAGTGAGCTTTTGCTTGTCTGACTTTATGGATGAAAATGAGACATCCCAGAACTTATCTCTCGTGCTCAATTTTCATTTTTTAATGTGGGCATGAAACTGTTCTCTTTTGACTCACATGGTCATAGGAGGACTATATCAGTGAAAAAGTGCTATCTGATATGTACTAGTTTCCCCTCAAAGAAGGTCATCTCTTTGGTCCTTCTTCCTTATCGTGATTGATGGCTATATTTGACCTTTCATTAAGAAGTTACTGGGATAAAGGAAGGAGAGCATTTCCTGCTTTTGTCTCTTTTTATCTCAAAAGAACACAAACCTGCCTTGATTCTTCTCTTAAATAAAAAGCTGAAATGGAGAAGGAGGCATCTTCCTTTACATTGTTAGCAGAACCTTCTACAGAAATTATTCAGCTTGTTTTTTCACAAGCAATTGCTGATAGTTTTTCTTTTGTGTCCTTGTTATTGGATGGACCTTGTGGAGATAAAGGTGTCCGCTGCCTCTGGTAGGAGGAGAAGCTGGAGAGGAGTTCAGATTATGTCATGTGAGCCTTTTCTCTTGTGTTACTGGTGCCCACTTTTTCCTGTAATAGAGCAATTGTGAAGTGTCTTAACAAAACCGTTTTTGTTTTCCTTTTCTGTTCCAGTTGAGTAACGTTTAAGGAGAATAATGGAAGAGTATATTCAACCCTATCCCAGGTTTCAGACATTAGAAATTCCTTGTCAGTGGTTCCCAAAAGAGATTAGTTGGTCATTGTAAAGCTCTGTTTAGGGAGCCCTGTGCTGTGGTGTCAGTGTCTGTGTAAACCTTAGTATCTGAGACTCAGAAATGTCCCTGAATTAGCTGGTAAGTTTAAGATCTCTTCTAAATTTGAGATTGATTTTTGAAAAGGTGACTCATCAAGTTTTTGGTGTACTTTAGTGGGTTTTTTAGTGGTTTTAAGTTACAAAACACTTCACTTGGAAAGTGTAATTTTTCTTTTTTTCTCCTTTTCCCTCGGCACTACACCTTATTCTTCTGTAGTGTTATAGTTCAAATTCTCTTGCAAATCACTGTTAACAGTATGTGGTATAGTAGGCTGGAAGAATCTAAAAGCTGTTTGTAATTTTTACCTTTCCCAATTACCTGCTATTAAATTCTGTCCTCTACAGCAAAGATTAGCTTCCTTTCAAAAGGTGACTTACTTTTCAGTGGCATGAATGAAATGCATAGAGTAGCCATGTTTATCCTGCTGGCTTGACCTTTGCTTAGATTGCTTTCTCTGCTAAGAATGATGCACAAGTGATAGCTCTCATAGTAACAGTGGTCATATGTGAAGTGTAATACTAGTCTGTGTTTCTTTTTATCCCAGCCAAATACAACGTAATACAAATGTGAGATACTGAAATATATTAGATAATTTTATTGAACAAGCCCTTCTAAAAAAGCCTTTCTGTAACATCAGTTAGGTTGCTCATAACAGAAGTTCAGAACATAGCACTGAACTACTGCATGTTGCTACTAATGTGATTCTTGTTAGGGTTCATAAGACATCTGAGAAAGGTCTTTGCAAAAATTTCAAAATAAAAATCAGCTTTTTTGTTTGTTTTCAACTTGAACTGTGATATTTCATTAGACTAATCCTCTCCAAGCTTGAAAGTTACACTGCTGTTTTGATTAAAGAGGAGAAAAAAGCCAGCACTTCAAATGTTTGTTTTTGGAAAGAGAGGCAGTAGATAATCCAATATTTTTCAAGGACATTTATAAAAGCATGTTCAGACTATGTCACGTGCTTGTTGAGTTTACCTAAATATATGGGGGTTTTGTTAATGCTTGACAATAGTAGGGTAATTGCTTTATATCAGACTTGTTCTTGATTTGAGCAGTTCTCCAGGGACTTGAATGTAATCTGAAGAACTATTTTGTTTAGATTCCCTGTTACTCGTTTTAAGGAACAGGAGAAGACCACCTAGAAAATCTGCTCTCTCTCTTCAGCAGAGGTGCCTCTGGTGCTTGGATCAATTAGAAGCCACGCACAGAACTGCTTTCAAGCATGTTTCTGTACTGGGACTTGATTCCTACATTGATTTCTGGAAATAATCTGATGACTGCATAGGCACAAAGCAAATAATGTAACAAAGTAATGAAAGGTGGCACTTGGTTGTGTGGATCTATAGTAATATGATTTGTCTTTACCTCATAACAACGCTATTGTTTGGAGAACGTGTGGTCTTGCAAATACTTCTCTGCCTTAAGCTACATGGGAGCAGAGGTTGGGGCTTTGTTCTGGTCATATGTGCTGATGAATTGCTAGCAAACAGAGAAGCAGAGTAACAAACCATTGCCACATCAGCAGAGAAAGATGTGAAATGAGTGGGAACAAATGAGTGAGTGTTGCAAACAACATTATTAAATTATAGGGAATTGTGGCTTCAGTTACACAGTTACAGTTCATGTAACGTCTGAGTTGTACAGTTACACTGCTCATAATGAGGGAATAAAATAGAAAACCAAATTTTTGTATCAGTTACTGCTTTAAAAAACAACAACAACAAAAAAACAAACAAACACAGGAGAATCTAATGAGATTTTTTTTGATTGAAGCAGATCGGTGAAGTAGAATTTGGACCAACCACAGGCTGTTCTCCTTATTATCCAGTTAGCCAAATGTTCCCTGTAATTCATGCCAGCTGTTGACAACATAGCAGCTGAGTAGGGAGCTGATTCCAAAACTCAGGGGAAGCTCTTGCTTCACTTAATTATAGCAGAGTGGCCAGTGATTAGCGCATTCTGTAAGGTGCATTTGGATTTTAAACTGTTTAACAGTGATTTGTTTTCTAGAGGATGGTTAATATTACAGAGAGAAACTGTTTTAACAGGTTTGGATTTTCCAACTCTCATCATAGTAAATGAAATACACAACAAACTGTGGCTATTGTTTTGTGGTTTGAAAGAACAGTGTTTTGATCATGTATTTTTGTTGCATCTTGTTTTTCTGTAGGAAGGCTTTGTGATCTGAAAGTGCTATTTCCTCTAATAATGATATCAAGATCGCTTCTTTCCCTTTCCATTTCTTTATCCACCACATATTGGTTAAAAAAAAAAAAAAAAAAAGAGCAAAGCTTCTTGAATGAGAGCAGCTCTGGTGTAACTCATTCTTCCATGCCTTTGCCCTTTGAATTCAAAGAGACTTTTCCATGTGTGGTGCTTCCCACAATTAGTATAGCACTGAAAATATTTGGGTGCATTTGTTCTTCAGATGTACTCATAGTGTACATTTTTGCATGTACTTAATTTGTTCTGAGGATAGCTTCAGCTTACCAGTTTTTTGTAATCACAATTTCTATGGTTTCTTGTCATAATCCATAATCTTTGAAGAATGGGGAAGAAAAGGGAACAAACCAGCACTTGTAAAACAAAGGCTAGAAGAGGAACTACTCATGTAATGTAGCTGTTGATCTTTGAGTCTTTTACACATTCACTCTATAGGATGGAAGGAATTAAGTTCAATTAAGCGTGTTTTTCTGCTCACTGTGATTAACTTTTATGTTTCAGTGTTCCACTAATTAATTCCTTCCACCACCTTGAACTTCTGTGCCTGAAGGAGAGCTTGTTTGCCTGAAATGTTGTCTTTTTATGTTTTTAATATTCAGAGCTTATTTTCTATTACTTCCTTTTAATTGTTTCTTGCCTTTTTATGTGCAGGAAATAATAAATGGGATTTAAGCATAGACTTAGGCATTTCTGCACCTGTTTTGGGTCAAACCAGTGATTCTAATGCTGACAAACCAGAAACGATCAAATAATTTCAATCACAAAATGATTCCAGAGAGTACCAAATCCCTGTTGTGTTTCAAAGTAAGAGAATCATGAGAAAAATACTGTGATATATGTATTTTAAATTTTATTAATACAGAAGATTCAGTTCTTGAATTGTTCTGTATAATAAAGAGAAGGAAATTTTGAACACACATGGCATCTTCCATTTTGAATTACTTTGTAAATAGTACAGATTAAATCCTGTTTTTTTTTTTTTTTTTTAGATTTTTTTTTTTTTTAGATTTTTTTGAGAGAAAGTGTTTAATTTGAGGGATTTTAGATTCTATTTCTTTTCTAATAGTTGAGAAATTGATGGAGATTGTCTATGCAAATACAAAAATGTATCAGTAGAGTGAAATGATTGTATAGTGCAGCCCCTCAAATGTTTTCAGCTTTCGTTGGTTATGTCTCAGAACACAGTTAGTAGTTTATTGTAGATTGCAGTAGTGGGAGCTGTAGACTGAGGCATAGTTAAGTAGTTACTGTGTTCCCAGTACAAGTCAGTAAGAGATGACTCTTTTAGAAGGTAGCAGATAGAAAGGAATTTGCCCTTCTTTCCTGTTACAATGAACAGAAGATTTGAGAAGAATTATCCCCTCATTTTCATTTCTTCTGTCTTTTGGTGAGGGCCTCTGACATACCAAAGGGAAATAAATAGCTCAAGCAATCAAAGTATTTATTTTTTTTAAGTATATTCTCACCTAGATCCATTTTTGCACTGTTTTGTTTTGTCTTATGTCATAAGCATAGTGAGCCATTAGTGACCATTTTTATTGCAATATGGAATGTAGATTTCAAAGATGCTGATAGGGACGTGTCTGTCAAATAAAGGATACATCCAAGAATAACTTCAGTTTACTGGAATTTACTAGCTTGTGGCAAAATACAGTGTACATTTTATATTGAGTCAGTTTCTTAATTGTCCCCAAGCTCTTGGAAAGAACATAGAGAATAATGCAAGCATCTTCTTTTCAACCTTTTCTGCCAATAATTGTTATGTGGTGCCACGATTTAAATACTGCTCTTTAGCTTTTGTGGGTTTTTTGCAGAAAATAATTGCAAAGCATGTAAATGTCTTATTTCCTTCATAAGCCTTTGAAAATAACCCTCCTGGGTCTCCTGCCTTTTGCTCTCAGCTCTGAATGGCACTCCAGGGAGTTGGCATCTCTTATCAGAAATGAGCAGCCAGGCAAGGGGCAGCCAGCATACTGAGAGACCATAATAGCATGTTGGTCAAGGGCATCAGACAGGTACTGAAAGGTCTCTTGTTGTGTTAAACAAATGCTATTTCCTTCCTGGCTTAAGTGGGAGCTAATTTTTTTGTAAGCTTCTCTTTTGGCAAAGGAACAATTGGATAAATAAGGCAACCTTTCCAGGGAGAGATATGCATTAGATTACCATAAATCCACATATAAAAAGTGCAGTGGTCAATGAGAGCAGGCGTGGTAAGATTAAATGAAAGGACTAATTGAAAGTGATGTCCCATGGTAGTTGGAGGATTGACACAGTATTGAATGGATATAACCATGGACTAACCACAGAGGAAAAACTACAGAGCAAAGTACTTTTTTTCAGAGGTTATAATTCTGTTTGTACTGGTGACTGAGCTGTTTGTGCATTGTGGGTATAAGTGAAGACTAAAAATATATTTTATCTTTGCTTCGGAAGATTGGGAATTGGTTGGTGACTCTTAATTACATACCAGTAAAATTTTAGGATGTTCTAAGAATCCCTTATTATAGCCTTTTAATTAAGAGATCAGAGACCTGAGGTAGAGACATGCTTCTAAGAATTAAATACAACTGTTGGCAGAACATCAATTAATCAAATGTATCCCAAGACTCTAAGATGAAGGTTTTTCGTCTGTGTTGTTGGATGTTATTTAGTACATATTACTAGGTTTTCTACTTTTAAATCTAGCAAACTCAGTGTTCTGTCACCATTCTCTCACCTTCATATAAATTCTTCCATGCTTTTCTGTCTGTTTTGTGGTGATTCAGTAAATATCATAGCTGATTTTATTCAAGTTTCATGCAGATATCTAGGTATCAAGGTAGATGAAAACAATCCTGTCCTGATTTTCTTTGTCAGGAATAGTACCTGCTTGGTTGTTAACTCTGATCTGTTTAATGGCTGAGTCTGGGCAGCTAGTGGGAAGATTGCCTCTTACACTTCCTTTGTCTGCTGAACTCGGATGGTGAAACAACACTGGAGAAAGACAGGAAACCCTTGTTGTCCCTATGCAGTTGAGAGTACTCTGACACTGTAGAGTGCTCAGTGATACAGCAGGAACAGAGCTTTGGAGCAAGAGCTGGGACTGGAACACACATGACCAGGCTGCAGAGGAGACTAGGGAAATGCAACTGAGGAAGCCAGTGAAAGCTTATGGACTAAAATTTAGTGGATCTAAAGGAAAAACATGACAAGAAAGGGCAAAGTGAACACAGGAGACTGATTCTAAGTCTTTTTTTACTTTAATACTCTTAAGGTTCTTTTTTTAATCCTTAAGAGTTTAAAATCCCTTTTACTGGCTGCAATGTGTCCATCTTAAAGGCCAGTCCATCTCAAAACCATCTTGAGGTTTCATCACTTTGCAAACTGGAATTTGAGTTTTTATCATTTAGCCTGAGATACATCTGCAGCACTTGTACTGATTTTTGCTGTTAATTTTCTTCATATTAATTTGTATTATGGTTTGCTTTGGATTTGTACTGAAAACAGTAATTACTGAGCAGTGCTTACACAGTCAGGTCCTTTTCTGCTTCTCAAGCTGCCCCAGCATCAAGCAGACTCAGGATGCACAAGAATATGAGATGTGACACAGCCAAGACAGCTGACTCCAACTGACTAAAGAGATATTCCATATTGTGTGACACAGTACTCATCAATAAAAAGCGGAGGAAAAAGGAAAAGGGGAGTTTGCTAGGGCTGCTTTTGCTCAGGAACAGGCTGGGCATTGTTTAGATACTGGTAAGCGACAGTGTTTTGCAATCCTTTTTTTTTCTTCTGAGCTTTGTTGCTGTGGGTTTTTTTTTCCTCCGAGTTCTTGTTCAAACTTACGAAATCGTCTTTATTTTTACCTTCAAGTTTTCCAACTTTTGCCCTTCTAATTCTCTTCCCCCATCCAGTTTAGGGGCAGGGAGTCAGCAGCTGCATGGTACTTAGTTACATATTCGAGTTAAACAAAACACAGAAGTGAGGTATAATGTCAGTGATAAATTATCATGTAATTCCTGAAGTGCTGAGGTATGAAAAAGTTGTGATGGCAGATACATTATGTGATTGTTGAATGACTAATTTATGGCATTCAACTGTAAAAAGCTTTTTCTTGGTCCAGAAGTGTATTTGTGTTGTTTGCTCATTCTCTGAGTGAATTCAAATTCTAGGATGATTTTGAGGTAAAAAATGTTTCTAATAGAATTTGAGTCTTCGTTCGTTAGAAAGAATTTACTTTATCAGACCATAACTCAGCTGATGAAGGTTGCTCTATTGTAAAGTATTGATGTCTTGGGATAATGTTTTAGCAACGTCAGTGAAACAGAGGCAGTGGGAATTCAGCTCTGTGAGTCACTAGCAGCATTTAGAATTCATATTTGCATAATGTAGGAACAGAGGCTATCACTCATGAAATCAGCTGCCCAAATGAAGCAGTTAAGTGATGAGCTGTTAACTTAAAGAGGAATGGAGCTTTTTGGTCATTGTTAAAAAGGCACTCTTTTCAAGAGCAAGTGAAAATTCTCAGGGTAATAATTTGAAACTATTTAGGGAGTAAATGATGAAATTAATTTTTTGATCCTGTTCATCTCCTTTTTTTTTTCCCCCCTTCACTCGTCCTTCTTTCTCTTTCCATCCACATTTTCCCACAAAGAAGAAAGGTTTTTCTATTCTGGATTTGTACCAAAGAGTCTTGAGATATCACAGGCTGAATACCCAGACATTTGCTGTCAGATGACACAGAATGAGTAAGGAATGAAAATTCTAAGTGAATCAAGACAGAGTTTACTCACTGATTTCTAGATCTGTATCTCCTTTACTGTTACCATCCCTGTGCAGTCATTGACATGTTACTCAGCATTGCTCATGAGTAAAAAATACTTGATAGTACAGTTAAACAAAACTCAGCAGAGGGGTATGGGATAAATTAGTGTCAGCAGGATTTTGGTGGTAGAGTCATGGCTAGGGATCCCTATATTGCTTCCAGCATCTCCCTTGGAACGCTAGCACCAGAGCGTGATGCCCAAAGGGTCCGCAGGGGCCATTCTGTAGCTCTGAGGATGTGAGTGGGACAGAGGCAGAGGAGGAGGCACAGAGGAAGATGTAGAAGGTGAGGTGTGGAGAGGCACAGAGCAGGCGCAGAAGGAGATATGTCCAACAGGCAGCCTTTGGCAGCTTCCGTGTCAGAACATTTGAGGAGAGTGAGAAACTTGGAGCTGCTGAGAAAGAAAACTCGTCTTTGGTGACTCACACCCCACTGATTGTTCCCAATGCAATTCCTTCCGCAAACTGATTCATAGGAACTTCCATGCAAATGTGTGTGGGAACTTCTTCACAGTGAAGGTGACAGCAGCACAGGCTGCCCAGAGAGGTGGTGGAGTCTCCTTCTCTGAAGACGTTCAAGACCTGCCTGGACATCTGCCTGTGTAACCTGGGCTAGGGAGCTGCTTTGGCCAGGGGGTTGCACTTGATGATCTCTGGAGGTCCCTTCCAACCCCTACAGTTCTGTGACTCCTCCTCACACTTTTACTCTGCTCCAGCCTGGGTCTTCTTGGGCCACAGTCCTTCACATAGAAGGAGGTTTCCTGGTCTCTGTGAGGATCGCATTCCCTGTCAGGAATATACTCCCCGCTCTGTTTCTGGTTCTGCATGTGGCCTTTGTGTTGAGGAAAGCAGCACATAGGACCTGCTTGCCTAGGGAAACAGGAGAGTAATGCATAATGGACTGCCCTGAAGGGCTAGAGATACCATATTCTAGGACCTTGGGAAGATCCAAGGAGGGTTTCCTCCATCCACATCCAGGGAGGATGTGCCGATTCAGTAGTTCTGGCCTAAGAGTTCCGACAAACATATGTGCATTTTGGAAAACAAGGCAGGGCACTAAAATTTTCCTTCCAAAACCATGTGAAAGTTAAATGCAAAAATGATCGTCAGATTTTTTCTTTTTTCTTTCATTGCACCAATTGTTTTAAAGGAAGAGCAGGAGCACCTCCAAATTGTTGTTCAGCGTTGTCCACTCAAACAAAGTATGAACTCATAGGTTTTCAGAGATTGCGTTCAAGACGTGAAATAAAAGTAACAGGCTTGTAAAGGAATTGTCCGGTTCTGAGGAGTAAAAGCACAGATGTGTAGTACAGGTACTAGAGATGAGTGCTGGCATCAAGACAGCTATCAGTGTCAGTGCTATGTCATTTTTACATTTTGCAGATGGGCAAATTATATTGACTTAATAACATGTAGCTACATTCCGGGAAGAATTTGAGTGTGATGTGTATTGGGATTGAGGTTTGTAGTCCTCACTCTCTGGGTCTTGAAGTTTCTGTCTAACCAGTGGCTGCTTCTCATCACTGAAAGTGCATCTGAAATGAATGCAAGTATACTTAGTGGCTTCTGTTTCTATTCATTGTTGTTGCTTTAAGATTTTAGTTTCTGCTTTTAATAAATGAAAGATGTGTGGAACTGCTTTGGGTGCTGAGAAAGCATCTGTACTGCTGGCACCTTTGTTGGCAGTTGCATTCATAGTGTATGGACTACAGCTTAGTGCCTGGAAGGTATTCTTTCTTGTTGAGTAAAAGAAAGATTGGCCTAGCTGATGCTTGCCTGTGGCCTCTATGTGATAACTTAATAGAAGCCCTTTGAAAACAGGCCTCAGTAATCTTTTTCAACTTATGTTTGTGTATTGCCTTTTTTAATTTTTTTTTTAATGCTAATGTTCCAAACAATAGAAGATGACCAAATGAGAAAATAAGCCATTTGATTGTCTTAAGGTTATGTGGAGAAGAATGTGTGGAATAAAATTTGATGTAATATGGTCGTTTACACATATAGATAGCATCTTCTCTCAACACTTTGGTCCATAATAAATCTCTTTTCTCCAGTTTTATTTCTGTGAAGTGCCTGTACAAATATTTCAGATTATAATATGTTTCTTCTTTAGTCTCATGATTGCAACTTGCTTTAAAAATAAATAAAAATAAAATTAAAAAAAACAGTGCAACAAAAGCAACCAGCAATATGCAACTCCAAACAAACAAACAAACAAACAAACAAAAAAACAGGTAAAATCTTTACATCAACATTTACCAGAGGGGCAGAAAAGCCTCTGTGTGGAATAAATGCATGCTCAAAGGGAATTAGTGCAGAATAAGTTACTGCGTTTCTGATTCTCACCCTCACTTTTGCTACACCAGTTTCTCTGTAGAGACGGGCTTAAGAGAGGGATAATTTTTTAAGGATGTAATTGAATTTTCAAAGGGGAATGGAATTTAACAGTACAACTCTTCATTACAATTTGTGTGCTGCATGTAAAGACAGAGTTTTGTGGCTTAAATTTTTAATGCAGCAGTGTTTAAAATAAATGTTTTATATTCTGCTGCAACATCAGTTTTAGGTCATGTGAAACTAAGCTAGTTTACCTTCTCCTTAGACATATTCTTAGCTATTGTTAAATAGAGCATATTTTAAGCTGTGTCACATGACCAAATGTCTACTAAATACACTGTTGGTTGTAACACTGTTTCTTCAAGCTACTTTCCAGAAAAGAGAAGTATTTCTTACATGAGCTTATATATACAGCTAGCGCCCTATTTTCACCCATTTTTTCATTCTTATTTTTTTCCATCAGAAAGGAGAGCCAAACTGCAGTGTTCTTTCTCCAGAAACCACAGAGCAGTTGACCTTTGAGATTCCGCTGAACGATTCTGGCTCTGCTGGACTTGGTGTGAGCTTAAAAGGCAACAAATCTCGGGAGACTGGAGCTGATCTTGGGATTTTCATCAAATCCGTTATTCACGGAGGTGCTGCTTTTAAGGTATGGAGTAAACAGATCATACTGTGATTACATTAGATTTCTGGCAGTTGTATGGTTCGTTCCCAAATCTGTCTTGGTAAATATTCTGTGAATGAGCAACTTTTTGCCACTCACTCCTCTGGGGGAACTATCAGTCGAAGCAGACATTGTGGGGAATTCAGATACTGGAGAAATGGCAGGGGGGGAAGATGGAAGGCACATGGCTGGGGGGAGAGGCTGTCTTCCACACTCCCCATAGCCCACAGAAAGAAGTCGGAAAGTTTGCTGTGCTGCTTGACCTGCGGACAGAGAAGTTATCAGTGAATCTGCAATGCTTTTGGTCTTCCCGAAGTAATACAGGTAGACGCATAAAACAATAATAAAAAAAATATTACAAAAACAAACAAAAAAACTGTCAATTCTGTGAGGATAAGCATTATGTTTTTAATATTTAAACTAAGTAACAGCTTAGGGTTGTTCAAGAGCTACTATATGTTTTTAATCAAGAAATATTTGTATTGCTTTCTATGCTTTAGGATTTTTTTTAACAGATAAAAGTTGAAGAAAGTAACTTGAGTTCTTTTTAAAAAGTCTTAATTTGAAAGCATAGCGTATTTAGCTACTGTGGATCCATAATGTAACTTTTCTTCTCATTACATCAGTAATTCCTTTCTATGAAAATACATTTTAATTCAGTTTGTCAATCCGTTTACAGACATCAGCCTCCTGAATAAGAAAGTTCACAGCATTTAAACTTCCATAATAACCTATTTACGACATTGGTAAATCGTAATCATCAAGGCTTTAGCTCTGATATGAATGTTTTTCCTGCTCCTATTAGTTACCTGTCCTAGTCCCACAGTTATTTCAAAACTTGGGTCTTTTGAAATGTAACTGCCTGATACATGCAGTGCAGAACTCTGCTTTGGGTTAATTTCAGTACTAAATGTCAAATGAATAAAATAATCTCCTTGGTGTATATCAGAACTGAGTTGACTGGCAAATTAGAGGTGCATAAACTCATGCATGTCTGCCACAGACTACAACTCATTTTACTGTGAAGATGAAGCTGCTGTCCTTGCTTTCCCAGCTCTATGTTCCCTGAATAATTATCCACACCAGTTGCAATGCCAGTATGTGGCACCATGAGTAAATTCATTGTTTTTACTAGCAAGGCTTGTGGACTCATGTCCCAGGAGCATCAGTGGGCATACTTCCTGACCAATGTTGTTATGTCAGAAATGCACAAGCTAACTTTTCCAAGGTCCTTCTGTTTACAGCACTCTGTTTTCCCTACTATTAGTCCAGAGCATTTAATTTTGGCTTTGAGAGGTCTTGCAGACTAATAAAGCAGGGCTTCCTTGCCCATACCTAGGTAAGTGCGCAGCTGGCACCTTTAGACTCCATGCCTGGTATGTTATTTTGTCTGACGATAAGCTGTGGTTCTGTGACTTCATGTCTATCCTCCTTCATACTTTTCACCAACTGCAATTGTGTATCGATAGATGATTGTGGGCTCCAAGGCAAATGAGAGAATAGCTGATGCTCTGCTTGAAGAATCTCCTGTGTGTTTTATACAAGTACTTGGAGAGAGCAGCCACTTAGGCTATATCTTTCTGTTGCACATGCACAGAAAACAGCTGTCTTTCTCTTGTCTAAAAACCTTTATGTAGTGCAAAACAAAATCTGTGGGTATTAACAATTAATACAATTTATGTATCAAGTTAAAAAATGTGCATACATTTGTGTATAAATATTTAAATATGTCCTTACTGTCCTTATTTGAAAAGCTTTCTTGTAACAACGCTTTTAAATATAAAGCCTTTTTTTCCAGCTGGTGGTTGTCCAGAGCGTTTTCCCATGCTATTCACTGTAATTGTATCTGAAATGAAGTATTATGGATTTAGGCATGTGCATTTGCTTTTCAGTGTATGAAGTTTTCTTGGGAAAGTATAACACGGGGAAATCATAATGCTCTCTCGCTGTTTCTTAATATCTGCATTTAAAGCTTAAAAGGTGTTCTGATTTTTGATTTTTGTGATATTGTTAGATGCTAATACAATGGTACTGGTGATGGGGAGGGAGCAGCTTTGCCCATGCTGCCAACTTAGAAAGAAGTAATATGGAAATGATGAACACATTTGCTAGCTGAAGTAAATGTTCAGTCCCTCTAATGCTGTATAAAGTTTTTCCAGTGCATTAAATATCTTTCTCTAGAGTGCTTTTTTTATAATGAAGAGTTATTTGTAAGATGTAGGCAGTTCTTAATGGTTACTTTTATCAGATTGAACAGAAATTCTGAAGAACGGCCACCATTATTTTAGTGTGTGGTTTTGTTGTTGTTTGGATATGTTGTTACACGAATCTATCTCTGATGTATTAGTAGTGTTGGAAAGCTTAGTAAAAGGATTAATGAAGAATGTCAGGGAAAAACTGAAGTCATAGGTTTTTTTTGTTTGGTTGGTTGTTTTTTTGTTTTGTTTTGTTTTTATTTTGGGTGATAGGTTAAAAATTTTAAAAATATGAGAGCTTTTTGAGTCACGCATGCTGCAGTATGCCCCAGTGGCTGTTTGCTGCTGTGACTGCAAAGCCCAATAACGTAAGAAATTAAGAAATTCCTAATTAGGCTTAGCAGATCTTTTAATACAGTATCCTGCAGGATTAAAACACTTTACTTTTGCTGATTGATTTGTTGGGTCTCTTCTTTGTTGGGAATTACAGTTCCTGTAATTTTTGAAGTGTCTGTTTTACTTCCACTGTAAGAAGGTGGCTACTTGATATTTGTAAGTATGCAGAGCCTTTTATGTTAGGAAATATTTGACTGAGTTTGAATAAGTCATCTTTCCCCACAACTTATGGGAATTTCAGCCTTATTCATCTTGAGACACCTAGGCAAGTGAATTTGTGATTATCTTGTGTCTGCTGCAGCTGTAATGCAGCAGAACCATTTCTAGAAACAATGAAATTACTTTATGCCTGTTTGTTCAAACCAAACATGGTATAGCTTGAACTTTATAGGGGCTTCTGAGTGCTGTTGCAGTAAATGTTGCTTGTTGTGTGCAGTGGATGGTGAATTGGCTTATTCCAGTGAGGGCTACCAAGGTTAGGGAAGTCATCTGAGATAAGTGTCATTGATGTACTATGGGAAATAACTAGGTGAGTTTTGATTAAATACATAACTTCACAAGGAATCTGGCTTTATGTCTCTGTGCTGTACTGTAAAAACATAAGTGTTGTCTCTGAATATAGTAGCCATGTGATACTAGGTTTTACCCTTTACTGTGAGTCTCTACACAAAAACCCCACATACTGAATAATCTAGGAAACAGTAACTTCACCCTTCATTAGAGTAGCTCAATTGCAGTTTCAGAGGTGGCGTTTGAAAACTGTTTTGCTGAAATGCCAAATATTTTTCTACTCAGAAGCTGCAGAGAAACCTACCTTGCAGAGATGAAAGAAAAAAAATGTGTTAAAACAACATTTAGTTTGTTTTGAGCCAAACAGATTGTCTTGTAGTTCAGTCTTCTAAACCAGACCATTACACCAGCAATGTGAAAACCTGTTTGAAAACCTGTTTAAGCACTGGGGTTTTTAGTCTTTAAACAGCAAGAAAGCTTCTCTATGAAATACCTTCTACCTGAATGTGAAAACATGGTTCAACTGACTTCCGAACCTTCCTTGTACAGTTGACTTTACAAGTATGGTTGATCAACATTTATTAAGCATTTATGTTCTTTTTCTCTGATCATACAAGTTGAATTTTGCATTGAAGTGCAGCATATTACAGAATGGGAAGCAGCAAGATACATCAAAAAGTTATTTATGAACTGACATGATTAAAATGTAAAGAAATAAATATGAGGTCTCATACAGATGTATCATGAGACATTAAAAAAAACAAACAAGCCATTTAGGGGTTTCTTAGCCCGCGGTGGTTCATTTGAAAATATGCATTGTGTTCTGTAAAGCTGCATAGTCAACAAATGTAGTTGTGACATGCATTCGTGTATAGTTTAGTAAGAATCTTTAACATATATTTAGATTTGAGAGCTTATCCACAGAAAGGAAGAAAAGTAATCCAGAAGCCCATGGGATCTTAGCAGAAGGACACTAGGACCTGTAAAGTTTACAGTCTTAAAGAAACTCTCAAAAACTAAAATCTCCTTTCCTCCAACTCCTGTTGCCATGAATGACTCCATTCATTTCAGCAAATTTTGATAGAACACAAAGGAATTGCAACATGTGCAAGTAATAAAACTTGCTGTTCACTAATGTTAACTCTTCTCTCCCTAAGCTTTAGCATATGTGATGGCATCATTTGAAATGTAGAGAAAAGGTGGGGTTAACCTATTGCCTTTGGATGCATGTAGATTTATATTGGCATGAAACATTCAACAGAGAGGTGGGAGATTTTTCTGAATCCTTTCTAAATGGTATTGCTGTTTCTTATTCTTCATTCCCATACTCTTCCCCAAAAAAAAGCTTTTCATCCTTCTTCATTTCATCTTCCAGTTCTCTTTCCATCTTTTTTTTTTTTCCCTGCTTTATTTTTGATGCTGGTTAGTACTGTTGTTCTTCAGCTCTGTGACACCTCTTTCTATTCATGCTCTGCTGTGGTAATGTTACCTCTGCTGTGGTAATGTTATTCTATTCATGCTCTGCTGTGGTAATGTTAACAATAGCAAGTTCCAAAAAATATCACATAAGCAAGTTAGTTTTTTTTACAACTGCTGTAAGTCACTTCAGCACAAATGCCTGAGACTTGGCAGCAATAGCATAATAGTTAATTGAACATCTTAATGGTAGAAAAAATAAAAATTGACAAGTATATATATTTTAGATTACTCAAATGCAATTCAGATGAGTGCCTTATGCAGAGTATATAATGTGTCTATGGTTGAATCAGATTCATTTTAACCAATATGATGCTTTTCTATAGAAGTTCTCCTAAGCTTTCTTCACTGCCCTTCTATATTGGATCTCTTTAGTCTTTCCCTTCCTTTGAGGTCTGATGCCAACCTGATAATTGTGAAGTTCACAAGCTTTAAAAGAAACTTGTCTCTAGATGTAATATTCCTTATTTTCTTGTTAAAGAGAAAAGTTGCAGCATGTGCTTTTATGAAAATAAATAAATCTCAGATTGTGCCAACAATACCACTAGGACTCCTAAATCACAGAATAGCAGTGTCCGCAATTTTATTACACCCACAAATGTCAGTTAACCCTGGCAATGAAATGGAACAACTTTCTTCAAAGCATAGGCTACTTGGTATGTCTCAACTGCAGTTCTGTCACTGGCAGCAGATTTGGATGTTAAACACATGAACAGTGCTAATTAAAATACGAATGCTTTATTCTTAATGACTGTTCTGAACTGACAACACTACCCCATATGGCGACATGGTAATTGTGACTAGTGGGACTGTAAGACAGAAAATTTTGGAAGTATCTTTTCCTTACTATGCCCTAGTAACAGATAATGCATTTAAAATACATGGTAGTACTCCTTTACAGTTGTGCTACAGACACTAACAGCCATGATGTGGATCCTTTTAATTAACCAAAAACTCCTCTTCCTATTTCTTTTTTTTTTTTTTTTTTTTTTTGGGGGGGGGGGGGTTGTTGCAAAATAATAAAATAATTTGCACATGCAAGAAAAGCAGCAGCACATGCGTGTACTTCTGTGTTGATTACGTTATGAACTATTCACAAAATATAGTACACATAACAAGAAATGGGTCAGTTAATAAACACAAAGGCTTTTCTTTCTAAGGACGTGGTACTATGTGGTATCATTCACTACACTGACACCTCTGCCTAATACTTTTTATTTATTTATTTACTGTAGGATGGTCGTTTGCGAGTAAATGATCAACTTGTTGCAGTAAATGGAGAGTCACTTCTGGGCAAATCAAATCATGAGGCTATGGAGACACTGAGGCGCTCCATGTCCATGGAGGGGAACATTCGTGGGAGGATCCAGCTAGTAATTCTTCGGAGACTGGAGGCACAAACAGAGGTGATGCAGTGAATGTATTTATCAGATGAATGGCTTTCTAGTTTCAGTATTTTTATGTAGAGGAGATGATGACCAAAATCATGGCTGCAGATACTTATCATGGCAGAATGAATTCCTGACCTCCTGGGGACACGCAGTACTTCTGGTTGACATCTTGCTGTTCCTATTGAGGCTAGGCTAAAAGTTTCCTCTTCATTTGATCAGGACAGTTTGCTGTTCTGATAAGTTTTAGAACAAAAGTAAATGTGACCCTAAGATGGATGAGTGGGAATTAATGTGCTGATGTAGTTTTGACTATCTGTTGCTTCCTCAGGAGCATTAGTTGAGATACAGATTGTTTGAATTCTTCTGTTTTTATTTGTTATCATGATTGATGTCCTTAATGTGACTTGAATTTTACTTTTTCATTTGCTATTACTTTCATTTACTCCATATTCTTGTGTTTTTAATTGTACTTTTTCTTTGTCACGTGTGCACGTACACATGCTCTTTCTCCATCTTTCTTTTATATGCGAATTAATGAATAGACGTATATATATGTATACTGGCTGCCCTCACTGCTCATCCAAGTTGTAGTTTTAATCCATGAATAAACATTTTAATAGATTTTTGACATCCATTCCTTAAAATAAAAATATATGCTAATTGATTTGTAGTATGAAATTCCACTACAGAATTCCAGGAGGTGATTTTAAGCTGTTTGCTTGATAAATATTTCTGAAACATTTTCAGATGTTGAGAACAATCCCATTTTTAAGTGTATTCGTATAAAATGTAGAGGGGGAATTCCAAGAGCCTTTTAGCATAATTGACTCTTAACATTTTCCTGATAGGAGATGTGTTTAATTTACTGCCATCACTGATAGAGAATTGTATTTAGAAGAATATTACTTGCTGAACTTTATGTGCTTTTTTGGGAGAATGCTTTGCATAGAGGTCTCTCTCAGTCTATTTAGGGAAATATGAAAAATATTCATCTGTAATTCTGGAATATTTTATAGGAAAACCCATTTTTTACTTTCCTTTTTGTTGTGATACAGCATTTTGTATATAGTTGTGTGTACAAATGCATGTTTCATTTATTATGCATTCTTGTGATGTAAGATAGCTCATCTTCCAGTAAAGCACACTCTTGCAAGTCTCCTTCATTTAGCAATAGTCAAATTTTTGCAAAAAAGAAAAAATCTAACAAGCTCAAAAACTGCAACACACTTCCAAACAAACATTGTATTGACCTAAAAAAAATGAGGCTGCTTTTTATAGGTAATTATATAGTTCTGTGTATTATCCAGATGTATGAAAAAAGTAAATCATCTTGACTCGTGCCCTATGAAGGATGCATGATGAGGTCTTGATTGAATCAAATTCATTTTAGACAGAAATTAATTTTTATAGGCTAGTCTTTAGGTTCAATTGTAATTCCATTTGAGTCTGGAGACCACAGCAGAAATGGGTTGTTGCCTATTCTTTTCTTTCACCAAAACAGCTTCCGATGTAGTGCATCCCAGCTTGGTAGAAGCAGAATGCTTTTAGAAATGCATTACTGCTTTTATTGGTCAGGACACTAATGGAGGTCTTCCATGACAGCTATGTTTTATAAGCTGAATACTCTAAATAGGCTGGTTACTGATCAGATGTTGGATATTGATTGTGTCATTTATCAAAGAGCTGGAAAAGCAGATTTGTTGTTGTTAATTTAAGGCTCTCTATCCTACTGGGTACATCTTGACTGTTGCAAAGCTTTATTTAGCTAGCAGTATGCATGAGAAAGTAGTGTGGGCTTTGCAAAATGAGGAATCTTACATAAAATAAAGAATTTCCAGTAAGAAAAAGAACCGTAATTGTTAGTATGCTGTGTTTGGGTGCGTTTCTGTACAAGGGCTTAAAATAACCTTTTCAAAAGGGCTCCCAATTCACCAAGGAAGGGAAAACATTGCATGTGCTGCCTCTGCACTGAGACTAGATTTGTATATTTTCACCACAATCATCTCAACGTTGGTTTGCGTTCTGTGCCGAGGTTCATATTTTGCCAATTAAAAAAATAAAATAATTATCCAAGAGCTTGAAAGACAAATTAAAAGTGTTTTAACACACATTCCTTTCTCATGTTCTGGTTTGCCACTTTGCTGGTTTTCACTTGTCAGCGCAGTGATCATCTTGTATGGTAGTACAGATAAATGATAGGAGTTAGATACATGCACTTCTTTTGTAGGTATAACTATGTAGCTTAAGGAATTATATACTTAGTGTAACATTTACTGGCATAAAGAACATGCAGTTCAAAAATAGAAGCCAACTGGATGTCCCTACAAAGCAACAGAAACCATAAAGGTCATTCTGAAAACTGTCCATAATATTATTCTGTGTGGGTTTTCTGTTTTCCCTGAATAACGAGTACAGAAACATCTTTCTGAGTCTGTCCCAGTTTTAGAAACTGTGACTTTTTTTTCTTTTGAACAACTGCTCAGGAGAATAAATTAGGAGATATGGCATGGGGGTGGGGAATGTCTCAAAAAGAAAAGCTGACTAGAGGTGTGACAGGAGTTTGTTTAGCTGCTAGCCAGAAGACCTGCGCCTGGGAGTTTGGTGTAACTCCTTACTTGCAAAACTGCTCTAGTGTGTGATCAGCAGAACATATGTACTCAGTCTCTGAGAGAAGGATACCAGCTGGCTGGCAGAAAAATACCATTGGCATTGCCTGTGTTCTTGTGTTGACAATGTCACAAGCTGCCCTCCCAGATGGAGAATTTGAATGAAGCCAGTTGTGGGTCATAAGAAAACACTCCTCATTTTTTGTGCATCACTCAATGATTGTTAGTGCCTAGATACTGTCTTCTTTCATGATCAGCAACAACAGTCATTTTGAAGATGTATTTTGCAATTCACATTTGAGAGCAAGCAATGCGCAGTGATCACATTACATTACGCTGTATTTCTGCACTGTCCATAGTGATGATTGCGCCTCTGCATTGTTCAACATTTTTTTTTTTTTTGATGCAGTGTGTGGTTGTTTATTTCCTTAGGAACGCTTGGACCAGGGAGTCTATCAAAAATCTGCATTTGATGGGAGTCATAACTTTGCAGCTCTTTCCCGACGCAATGGTGCTGTTCTTCAGCAGTTTGTAAACTGTGGCCCTCAGGAAAGAATACAAGGTAGTCTTAGATGTTTTCTGTGCACTAAAATAAAGTCTTTTTTTCTTTTCTTTTTTCCTTTTCCTTTTTTTTCCCCCTTGAAATCCAGAGCCACTAGGAAAGCATTTAATTAGAGTAAGTGCATACTATGTTACTTTGAGGCATGAAGATACAGAGAGGCTGGGAGAGCTGACTCAGAAGTTGTGAATTAGATTCCTGGCACAAATTCCAGTTTAAGTAACAGTTTCTAGCTCACTGCCCCAACACGTAAGGTTGGTTAAAAAACAAATGATGAGTGCAAAATATATGTTGTCAAAATGTTTATTTTCTATATAACTTTAATGAGTTCAAAAATTTTTTTTTACTGAATGGTTAGATTTATGTCCCATGTTATTATCAATTAAATGAATTTATTTGGAAGTGTAATATTCATAAAGTATGCTTGCTTATTTTAAGCTAAAAGGAAAATAAATGGTCAAAGGTTAGAACCTTTAAACCCCTTAACAATAATGAACTTGTTTAAAAAAAAAATGTATGAATAAGATTCACATGTATGAGCATATGCAAACATGCCAGTAGGAGCTTTAGAGACTGCATATTTTTGTGTTATCTTTCATTTCTAATGGCTTTCTGTACTATCTGTCTGATCTGTACCTGACTCAGTGAGATAATAGTTAGTTGAAATATTTAAGTATTTGAGGTGATCTTGGAGCTTTTAAACATATTCTTGTTCTTCAAACCAAGTATATACTTCATGCTTAAATGCTTTACAGTAAGGGAAAATAGATTTCTTTGTAGTTAAATTATGCCTGATATTTACCACTAAACAACTGTGGAACAATGGTGGTCTACAAAAAAGTGATTTTGTATATTGCTACAATGACTGTTGGGGTGCACTTTTAAACTAAACCAGACTGTATCCACAGCTCAAGAGAAATTCCTAGGTAATCCAGAGGTGAATCATTTTGTGTTCACATCAGTGTTTTGAAATTGTGACTCCAGGCAAAAGATGGCAGATTTACACTCAAGCATTGTATAATCTCAGATATTCTGGTTTAGATCTTCGTTGTATTTCTGTTGTTGGCATTCTTGCTGATTCTGTAGTCAGAGAAAAGGGTCATCCTTAGAGCTAGCCTGTCCTGGAGATTTAGCTATTGCCAAAGGATTACAGAATAGTAATGACCTTTAAAGCCTTTCTTTAAAAATGAATAAGCAACTTCTTTGGTGCCACTGTTGCAGGTAAATGGCAACAAATAACCTGTCACATAAATGAACTTAAAAAAAAAAAAAAATTGTGGAAGAGTTAATCTTCTAATTGAATATTGTCCAACTGTGATGAGAAAATCAGAATGAGTAGTTTGTATCGCATTCATAAAACAGTGTTTTCACTAGGCACTGTTTTAGTTAAACTGTAACGTAATGGTATGAAGGTATTATAGCAAACAAGATATCTATTCTAAGGGCTCATAGTCATTGATTTGCCCAAAGATGTAGGGAACTACTTTTCTGAAGAATTTTAAGAACAATTAGTGAAATTCTTTATGTATGTTTTTAATAGTTTTTTCAGTCTGTGGTACTTACAGCATCAGACCTTAGCCTGTCAAGCAATAAAAACACAGAAAAATTTGCACAGTTTCATATTATTGAAAGCAAAAAAGGAAGATGCATGGATGGAATACTGAGCACTCAGAGTTCAGCTTTGTTTTCAGTGTTCAGTTAATATTTCTTTTTTAAGAAAGAAGTAATAAACAAAATGGTCAGTAGATTTGATTTATTATTGTATTTTCCTGAGTAGAATGTAAGTGAATTTAAAGGTAGAGAAAAAGCTTTTTAACATTTTTAAAAGGAAAAAAGAGAAAAAATTTGATGGCCTCAGAAGAGAGTGGATGTGGGACAGAAAAAGGATGCTCTGCTGTGTGGCTGAGGCTATCATCAGGGAAGGCTTGGCGTAGCTGGGGCTTCCAAAGGGACAACAAATGACAAAGACTCTTCTAGCACTGCTGGGAACCTACTGGAAATATCATTTTATTGAGATTTCTGTATAACATTTGGCATATGACAGAAATTTTCTGTGGTTTTGATGAAGAACCACACAGGCTCTTTCAGCTGGAAGTGTGTCTGAAGTAGGATTCTATCTGAAATTTTCATGGTGAAAGAGACTTCCGTTCTACAGTAATCCTGCATATTATAGAAATAGTTCTCTGATTTTGGAGCCATATTTATAATTACTGGACATCTAATCTTCCTGCTTTCCATATCAGGCTGCCACTTGCTTCCAGTTACTGGTTCAAAAGTGTTATGTATGTTGTTTCTTATAAAAGTCCCTGAAGACAAATATTATGGCAGAGTACTGCAGTTATACCCAATCTCATTTAACTCCATTATGAACTTTAGGCTGTGTTTCTGTTATAGAAATGAGTCACAGACAGGGTACACTTCATATGACAGGCAAGAACAGTGTCCTGTTGTACATTGTTTTGCTGTACCATCCAGATCTTGGATGTGAAGGTCCACGTAGTACAATATCACACGCAAATAGTAATGAAAAGTAGAAGAGATTTTTAATGTAATTCTGGATCTAACGCAACAATTTAATGATATGAGCTGTATTAGGCTTAATAAAATGTCACTTTCTCAATTAATGTTTTCCAATAAATTATTTCTAGTATCATTCACTGCTTCTACCAATAAAACTCTTCTAAAAGCTCAGCAGAAATACACTGAAGCTTGGCTTGCTAATACTCTTGTCTGTTTTAAAAGCCTTTTATTATACATGAGCAAGAAAAACTAGCATCTAGGGAAAAGTGGTTATAGCCAAAATGTTACTTTTTTTTCTTGCCTGTGGATATTTAAATAAAGGGGGAGGGAGTACTGATCCAATATTGAATTGCAAGTGTTTGTTCTGTATTTTGCATGAATAATACTTGCTGCCTTCAGGTCCTCACTTCTTTTGCTGCCAAGCTGTTGCACAGATTCAGTGGCTTTTTTTAGAAAAACCTCTTTGAGAAACAATACTTCAGTGCCAGCAGCTTTACATTTCTGGTGCTGAAAGATTACTGGAATGTGTTTCATTAGAGATTCTTACATATTTCTTATCACTCTTTATTATACGCTGTTATAAGGGAAATGCCATCATCTCTCTGCTTAAGTACCAGAATAATCATGAAATACCTCCGCTACCACTGACGGCTGAGTCTGTGGTTATACAAGCATCTGTGTTTTCAGATGTGATAATGCCAAGATAGAAAAATCAAAAATTTATATTTCATAAATAACATTTAACTTTGGCATGTAAACATTGCATCTTACAAAGTAACTCAGATCTGAGGGATACTCGGAAAATATTGACTCCTTTGTTATTATGTTGGCCTATGACATCAGAGACAGATTTTAATGTTATGGTAGTAGAGGTTGAACCTTCCCACAGCACGTGAACTCTTGTTCACTGGTGGTGAAAATGCATGGCTGATCATTCTGACTATGTTGAAAAATAGTGGTTTGTATCTTAGAATTTACTCTATTGTATAGTGTTGTTGTGCTCTTTGTTGTGGTTTACACAGAAACAAATAGCATGCATTACTTTTTGAACGATTTACATATTCATTATTTAAACGTTTATAATGATTTTCATGCTAGGGAATGTGATAACCTACATTGTTTGGAGCTGGGAGTGGTGATGGGCCTTGTTTAACACTACTTTTACGTGGTCTAGCAGTTTCATACAAGAACCAAAACTATGCTGTGACCAAGCCTGTGTGGGGAGGGCAGCTCAATACTGAACTGCAGCACTGCATAATATTTTCATCTCTTCATCTTTAAACAGTTGAGAGATCTGCAGAAATAAATCCTGAGCTCCCAACTTTCATAAGCTGACTCTTATGAGTTAGTATTGAGAAATATGTTCCTTAAACATATTTTAAACATATTCCTTCTCTGCAGTGTGTGGTGATAGGAGAAGAGGAAATGATCACAAACTGAAGCATAGGAAGTTCTGCACAAATTTGAGTGGGAACTTCTTCACAGTGAGGGTGACAGAACACTAGTACAAGCTTCCCAGAGAGATTGTGGAATTTCCTTCTCCGGAGATATTCAAGACCTGCCTGGACGCCTGTGCATCCTGGTCTAGGGAGCTGCTTTGGCAGGGATGTTGGTCTAGATATCTCTAGAGGTCCCTTCCAACCCCTACAATTCTGTGATAAATACTCATGTTGCTCAAAAAGTAATATCTTTCCTAAACTGCTTAATATCTGAAAAATTAGTGCATTTTGTTAGTGGTTTAGCTGTTCTGGTCACTTGGTATCTGCTAAGATCTTTTCTCATTTGATACTGCTTTAATTTTGTTGGGATCTACGGTTCCCTACGGTCACTGCTGATTCTTCCAGGAAGTTGAATGTTTTCCTGCTTCTTGTCTACTGCAAGAAAAATGCCAGTGAACCAATCACTTAAACAGCATTTGTGATGTGACAAACCAATTACTGTGAATCAAAGTTAATAAAGCGATACAATCAGTAACAACCCCAACTATGATCACAGGAGGCTGCTCAGAGGAAAGATTAAGACAACAGGGGTAGGTAGGGTATGGTATCATCACACATACGTTTTCTGCTTTGAGTAGTTTATTGTTCTGGACCGTCAAGCTTTTGATACCTTCTTGTTTCTTCATGCATTTCTCTTTCTCTCTCTCTCTCTTTTTAAAACTTCATTTCCATGATATCATCATAGCTATGAGATCCATGAGTTCATTGCACAGGAAAAACTACTGCTGTGTGTTTTTCCTAGATGTGCTACTCAAAAATTACACTGAGTGCCTTCTTGTTACTGCATGTGAGACAGTGAGAGCTTCCTTTTCACCTTGTGCATAGTTTTTATGATTTCATGGACTCCTTTTATCTCCCCTTTTATTGCTTGCTATTCTAGATGAAATAATCCCACTTCATGTCCAACTGTCATTACCACCTTATCAGTATGTTTCTGAATTATATATACTACGTCCTCTTTCAAATGTGGAGAACGAAAGCCTTACATGCTGCTTAAAAATGAGACGCGCCATTAACTTGGAGAATGAGATGGAGTGTTTGGACTCTTCTTATGACTCTGAAAGTCTCTTTACTTTTTGAATTCCCTAAGCATATTTTCAAAGATCCAGCCCACTTCTATGTAATTGTTCCTGAGTGCCAGTCGCTGATGAAATAGTCTTTGTGTACATGTCAAGAGTTGTCCTTTACTCCTGTTTGGATCACTTTGCATGGAATTTTACCTATGTTTTATTTCCTATTTGTTTGCTATACTGCAATGCTTTCTGCAGAGCTTTGTAGTCAGTGTATTTTTGTCAACTCTGAATAATTTTACACGAGTAAAATCTTGTGATTCACTTCATCTTTCAGATCATTTAATTACACTGAACAGTACAGGTTTCATTTTTCAAAATATTTTCTTTACTGTATGAACTCTCCATTTATTCCTGATGCTTTCTGTCCTTAAAGACCCGAAAGAACGTAATCTAAATGCAGTAAGTCAGGGCACAAGTATGTTGGGTAGCTTATCTGTTTTCTGTGTCAGACTGACAATCCTTTGGTTTTTTAAGGTCTCGTTAGAACTTTTCCACATCTGCCCACATTCCCTTTACTCTGAGTAAGATCTCACTTCTGGGAAAGAATTGGAACTATTCCTTGTTTTTCTAATCTTTGGCAGGCTCTACTGCCAGTAGGAGGCTCACAATTTATAAGATCCTTGAGCTAATAGCATGGTTTTGTTGGTTTGGTTTAATTTTAGTGATCTAATTCATTGTGCTTACGTAACAGTTATGTTCTCTAGCAGTCTGGCTTAATCCCCTCCCTTTAAACCATTTTTCTCTCAAGTTAGACTAGAAATTTCAGGCAGGATTGTGAAAAAAAAAGTAACATATTCAATGCAAGAAAGCTGGTCACATGAAAATTTGATAAGTAGGTATTTGCCAAATCATTATCTTCCATTGAAAACCAAGGATTATTAAATATCCTTCTTTCTAGTGAAATTTTAGAGGGTTGAAGATGTATTGTGCATTGAAAAATGTAGAGACTTCTTGTAAGATCAGACCTTTATAGTGAAAGGCTTGAATTTACAGGACAGTAATGAACTGACCTGCAGCGGGCACAGCACTCATATTAAATACTGCATGTATGTAAGTGTTGTTGCTTAGCAAACCACTGAGTGGTTTAATTGAGTAGTTCATGTTTTTCCTGGTTGGAAGTAATTTTCTGGTGTGAACAGAATGTCTTCTGTGAAGGTAAGGAAGAAATTGCCTTAATAGCAGGAAAATGAAGATTGTAATTCAGAAAGACCGCTTTCTCCTCTTGCCATGGAATAACAGTTTTTTCTTCTCCTCAATTCTTTGTTGAGAAGAGCTCTCTACTGTACATGAAGTATGGTAAATGCTCCCTGTCAAAGGAAATTAAAGCATGAACTTCAAATCAGTGAGGATGCAGCTGTAGAAGTGAAAATTTCTTGCACTCAACTTCACTATAAGCACAAAGTTTCCATGTATTTGTCTTTAATTATGCATATGCAAATCTGAAAATCAGCTCTTCAGGAAATCCCAAGGGGCATATTTTCTGCTTGGTATGATTTTAATTCTAGTTTAGTTAGTTTAGGGATTTGAATAATTTGTGAGTCATTTCAGAATTGCTTGAGGCCTTCCAGTCCAGTTATTGATCAGTGAACTGGTATAATGTACTTCTTTTTGCAGCTTTTTTTTTTTTTTTTTTTTTTTTTTTTTTAACACAGACACCCCCCCACCCCCCTTTTTTTTTTCTTAATTTCAGAGTTGGCAGTGTCTGACTGTGGCAATTGTGACAATGAAACTCCTCCGCCTCTGCCACCGCATCCTAGTGAGGATCTGCTGAATGAGGATCATAACCATAGGTTGGAGTTCAACTGTTTTTCATATTTACAGCCCTGATAGCTAATTAATGATTGTAATAGCGTGGTTTTTATTAACTTTAAAATCACTTATTATTTTGCAGAATGTGTACTATTGTTTTTACAGTCACCTGATCCTTTAATGTAAACTGATAATGTTATTCTGGCATTTAGTGCTTTGCTCATAAGCTGTGCTGTGCCTCCTGTTCAAGATCTACAGGTAACATACCCGGCAAGTGTTCAGTAAAACAAAAAGAATCCCAAAACCACGAACCCAATTAGAAAAAATAAAAAAAGGTGAAGCATAGATGCAATGCCTAAAGTCACTTAAAGCTTTAAAAGCCCTAGCTAAATTTACTTCGAAGGAAACCAGATCTTCTTACACCACATGTAAGCCAGAGAAATCTTTGAAAATTGTTTCAGTAAGTGAACACTGAAATGTATAGGAAAAAATGTTAACAATGGATGTTTTGCCAATTATTAATACGTTGGGTAAGATTGTTCAGATATTTTAAGAATTACTTTTTTTTAAAGCTGATGTGCTTGATGTCAGCTACGAACTTCATTTTCCTTTGCAAAATACAGAAATTGGAAGCAGTGCAGAAAAAGAGTGTAAAAGTCATTAAGTTCATGCTGACTTATGCCATGACTTAAGAGCATGAATTTCTCTCAGGTAGCACAGGTTACACGTGTTTCAGTCTATTGTACATGCAGTGTGGGAAAACTCAGCATTGAACACAGTTTACTGATTT
The DNA here is from genome assembly GCA_023055505.1 of Callipepla californica brunnescens. NCBI lineage: Eukaryota > Metazoa > Chordata > Aves > Galliformes > Odontophoridae > Callipepla > Callipepla californica. The sequence continues at coordinate 3,488,912 of JALIRH010000010.1, forward strand.
TGTGAGTATTTGCATTTCAGATAGTCATGTGACTATTTTATTTTAATGAAAAATTGAGAGCTTATCTTTCAACAAAACCTTAGCTATACATCTGTCCTTGTGTACGTTGATGTGGTTACAAACCAATCTTTAAATGACCAATTGCTGATAGTGTCAGAGAATGTTTTGTTTTGTTTGTTTTTAAAGATATCTCAAATTCTTCTTTACACTAACAGTCAGTAATTTCATTGTAGTGATTTTGTAATTTCTTGTCAAGCATATAGGTATGACATGATAAACAAAAACCAAAACAGAAAAACCCTGTACCTGGAGCAGTGCAAATCTCCATTGAATTCCCAGCTGCATTTGTTTTCTAAAATCTATTGCTAATTTTTCAACAGACTGGGAGCAAAAATATTCTCTTAAATGATGATGCTGTATTAGGAGGATGATGTATTTAAAGGTCCTTTCTGCCTCCTTGATTTTTTTTCCCCAGTGTTCTATTGGCTTTCCACTTGGATCATAAGTTCTGTTGAAATTGAATTGCTGTGGGAAGTCAAACAGATTTCACTTAAAATGAATTATGGTGAAACAAGCAAACCAAATATCCTACAGCAGCAAAAATGCAGGAAAATTTTTGACAGTGTAAAGCTGTTTTGATTGAAGAGTTCAGAAATGAATGTTTTTGGAAGTTTTTGATTGTATAGTAAAATATATATATATTATTGCAAAAAGGTGGGAAATTTTTCAGGTGTCTGAGTGAGGTGTTTTGACTCTTCACAGGAAAAAGTTACTTTCCATATCACTTGTGTGGAATTTTGAAATGTTTAGATATTTGTCTACCTTGACACAAATTCGAGAATTTAAAAACAAAAACTACACAGTATCTTAAGATTCATCAGATAATTATGACACCCTCCGAAAGACCACCAGTCTTCAGCCTCTGCTAAAACATTAGGTGGCTATGTACTTTTACAACAATTTTAGATTAACAGATGAAGAAGAATTAGAATAGGTACATCGGTGATGTTTTCCCTGGCTTTCTGCAGCATATTATTTAGAAATGCAGTGGTAAAATGAAATTAACAAAATGAAAACACACACACGCGTACACACATAAAAGCACTCTAACAAGTACTTATGTGTTCCTGCTTTCTTCTGCTTAATAAAATACGAATTGTGTAAAAGCAGCAATTGTCACTAAACATTTACATTTGTACATGCATTTGCAATGAAAAGCAAGTGACTGGAGGTGCTAACTCTCACAAAGGGAACTTGAGGATCAATAACTGAATTTAAAATGCATGGCTGCAAGCAAACTGGGAAGAAGAAACACATGTATAGTGTACATGTTTTAATTAGATCACTTGTGTTTTGAGCTGGTGCCTAAATATTTTAACATCATCTTTTTTTCTGCAGCCCTACCATAAATTCAGCAGTGTATTTAACAGATCAGCACATCAACTTCAGATCTTTGACACCAGCCAAGCAGTCTGAATCGATTAATATGAAAGCCTCAAAAAGCATGGATCTGGGTAAGAAAGGGTGGGGTGACATATAGGTTAGCATTTTAGCCTCAGCACATCTGCACCATCTCTGTTTCTTGATTTTGTTTCTTAAACACAGACATCAGGGTGTAGTTCTGCAGAGGAGCTGTGGTGATGGGGACAATGTTCTGTCTCCTGTAGCATCTAATTGCAAATACCCTTTTTATTAAACTGAAGAAAACTTACTCTTTTCTTGAAGGCCATTCTATCTATTGTATTGAAATCTTAGCTGAGGAAAAGAGAGCTTTTGTAGAAATGAGCAGAAAGAATAACTACAAGTTTTACGTGTAAAAAAATATAGCAAAACAGCAATAATAAAAGTTTTTTTTTTTTTCATATAAGATATAAATGATTGCCAAACTACTGTGGACAAAGGCTAACTTTCTTAAAACAAGTTGTATATTTTTCATTGACAATGACAAATACAGGCAATCAAAGCACTGCAGTAAATCTTTATAAATGCTTGGAGAGTGGTAAGGTTATGGTCCTCTACCCATCAAAGCTTCACAGAAAATCTTACAGGCTGGGTGAAACAAAGTAAATGGTTCTTTCAATATTGATAAAGCGTTTGTGAGTGAAAAATTGAAGGGTTATTGCAGTTGAAAACTGTGTCATGTTTTGATGATAGTTCAAGGAAAAATTTGCAAGGTTCTCAAGCCGTGAAGAATCAGAAACCAAATAAGCATGCCTTTTGCCTTTTAGATCTTTGTGGCGCTAGTCCTTTATCTTTCCTTTTCACACGGAAGTGTTGAGGGAGTAACTTAGGGAGCTATCATTAGTGTGTAACAATAGATTTATGTGTTTTGTAGGATCAGACTTCACAGACGATGAATATATTCTTATATTGTATTGAGATAACCTTTTGTGATTGGTATTTTCTTTTTCTTGAAGCGTTCAAATTTGGTCTTAGTTCTTGTATTGTTGATTTTTACTGTCTTAATACTGTAATGTTATTTTAATGTACCATTAAATGTATGTGCTCTTGTAATGACTGTTAAGAAGCTGAAACAGTTGCTAATACATGGTAAGGATAATTTAAGGAAGTTTAAAAAAAAAAACAACAAAAGCACTAACATTTCAGTTTTAAATATACTGCATGACCTGCCCAGAGATGTGTTCTTTTGCAATTCTCTTCTACCCTTTTGACAAGAATACATTAGATGGATTTCTTTAAAAAAACAAACAAAAAAGAAAAAAAATTTTTTTTTTCTTTTTAATATTTAATGTGACTGCACATAATGAAGAAAGAAATGAGTTTATAGACCTGACTACTTTACTTCATGTAGTCAGCACCTGGATGCTTTCCTGTGCAACCTCTACTGTAGGGAACCTACTTTAGCAGGGAGGTGAAATAGATGATCTTCAGAGGTTCCTTCCAACCCCTACAATTCTGTGATTTTGGAAGGTAGAAAACATGATGTTCAACTTTACGGAGCCTTTTTTTGACTCATTTTCAGCTCCCACAGAAGTCATTAGAAAAAATGTTTGTAAGCAGCAATATAATATTAGGCAATGAGAATGTGCTTGAGAGCATGTTCTGAACTCCCAGGTAATTTACACTTCCTTTCCTCCAGTTCAGTGTTTTAAATTGGAAGGTTTTGGCTGGCAAAGTGAAGGGAAGAGAAACAAGAAAATCTGAGTTAAATAACTGCAATATCAGCACTACTAATGCAACTAAAATTTCATTAATTTGGTAGCTAAAACTTTGCTTCCAAATAGAGCGTTCATATATTGTATACTCCAAAGTGTATTTTTGGAGAAGGAAGTTATTAGTTTAATATTTCTCATACTATGTGTGAAGACTGTAGTTAAATAATAAGTTCTCATCCGAACTTTGCTGCTAAGTACCCATTATGGATTTCAGTGTGATGCTTGCCAGCACAAGAATAGGTGGGAAGTACTGCAAGAGCTACTGTCTTTATTTTTCAGAACCAGAGTTGTAGGTTGTGTGAATGACTTGTTGGTATCCCGAAGAAACTTTGTAGCAGATTTGATAACAAAGGATGTTTTTGGTATCTGAAAATATAACCACTAGACCCAATATTTCTGGTCACGATGTGATGCTGTCTACTTCAGTTCTGAAGTTCTGCCATTCCTTTCCAAAATAATATGATGAAAGGAAAAATAGCAGAAACAAGTTCTAGAAGGAAAACTGAGACTCCACAAAATGTGACTTAAATGCAGTTTATTTCCTTTTAAACCACATAGTCTCACCACAGATGTGGAAAGACATAGCCTGTCCTTAAATGTGTAAGGCTCAGAAATCACCTGGATATTTTTAGACAAAACCAACATCCTAATCTCTTTACAGCAAAATTAATATCATTTAGAGTATAAATTGGAAATCTGTACTGCTATCCACTTGGAAATCATTGCACTTTACTTTATAATAAATCAGTTGTGTAGTTATGAGATGAAAGTGGCATGGATTACATGATGGCATCATCTTAAGAGGGATCATGAAAGGCGGGTAACAAGTATAAACATGAGAAGCTGAGAATCCTGGTATTTATACAGATTGCAAACCTTAACAGTATGCTCAATCTGTTAGATTAGGTAGCTAATGAAATTACAAAGTAAGGATCTTCTCATTTTGGTGAGGGTTGATGTATGTTCAGAAGGCAAATTAGTTAAAGAAAGACCAGTCTATAGTTCACATATACAGATTCACAATGGAAACCCATTTAAAACTGATGTCTATCTTTTCAGTTCTGTATATGTTGGTGACTCCAAAAGTAATGTCTCTTATTTATTTCCATGGAAGCTACTGCAGATTCAAAAGTGAACAATAACATTATTTGACGGAGCAAATTCTGAGCTACAACATCTATTTTTCAACTTAGTTATCACCATTAGCTGTGTATTTTTGCCAGCAGTGAACGAGAGCTTGCATTTCATGCTTGTAAAAATCTGTTTGGCCGTCTGGAACATGACTTGTCTTTTCCATCGCTCTTACCACTGCTGAAATGCACCACCCACTGCCTCACTGTGTTCATATTCTCTGTGTGACCTCCAGAAATATTCAGCAAACGTTGATGAATGTCAGTGGGTGCCATTTTTTCCACATGTAGGAATTCAACGGCACACTTTTGCTTCATACGTACTTCCTTGTCAGATACCATTGTGTCAGACTGCTCCTCTCTTGCCATCTGTTAAACCACAACAAAATATAGTGGAATATTGGTAGGAAAGTTCAATTTCTACAGCCATGCCACCAACAGCCACCTCTGATGTCATGAAACATCATTTTAAAATAGAAGGCATTACTTATGGAGCAGTCCGTAAGTCCCAGAAACTTTTGAGTCCTTAATCTGTTATCCAGTCATGTTTGCTTTCAGAATCATAATCACTGTAATTGTAAATTAATACCCTCAGTGAAGAATATCAGGAAATAAAGAGAGGTGATGTAAGAGCGTGCAGTACTGTTAACACATAGGGTCTTCATTCCACACATCAAATCTTGCAATGAAAGCTATGTGGTGTGTACAGCCAGAGCTGTAAGTTAATTGCTAGTAGGAAAAAACCGTTTAGTTTGCTGATTGATGATATGCTTCTGTGTTGTGGAATGGACAGCTGGGAAGGAGAAGACATGAACCTCTGTCACTTGATTGTTCAGGGAGGACTCGTGTGTGTGGTGAGTTGTATGAACTGGCATGAATAAAAATTGGCAGTGTGTTGAGCTGGTGTATTCGATAGTCTCCATTTAACTGTAGATGAGTCAGGTTTTGCTTGAATTCAGTTTGAAAACTAAATCAGTAGTACGTGTGAGATACTGTTGTAGAATATCTTTTGGGAAAAAAAAAAAAAAAAAACACAACTGTAGTGGTCCTGTGGTGTTTTCTTTGGTTTTGCAGGTATGTGCAAAAAAATCTATCTAATTCTGTATACATGTCTTTGTACCAGGTGTATGAGGGCAGCTGAAATGTTTGCAGTGTGCCTTGATCACTGCTTTAGTATCCATTGTTGAGGCAGTGGTCAAAGGCTTCTTAAAACTTAATGCTTCATTCAGAATGTTAAGATACAGATTAGTTCCATCTCAGCTGTGAGTCCTAATATGCTTCCCTGCTGTTGTGTTAAAATAATGGCAGTACTTTCCGGGTTTCTGGTTAAGTTCATATCCTGTGTCCTATGGTATACTTTTTCTCTACTTTTGTTTTGAATTGGTGACAAAACAGCACCACCACACATTTCCTTTTATTAATCATGGCACTAGAAATGTCCACTTGGTTGCATAATTTCTTATAAATGATGGTGCTTGAATATATTAACAAGGAGAAGAAGTGTCCTTTTACCATGATTTCAAGAATTCGTGCAGCCAGTGTCTGACTTGGATTGCTTGCTTGTGCTGATTAGATTTAGACTGCTTGCCAAGTCTGGACCTGTGCTTGTAGCACCATGCTAAAAACTAGCAAAACAAATTCAGAAATGCTGGAAATAAATTTGGCGTTGTGCCTTCTCACTTCAAGAATAAGTGGTACTTCATTTATTTATTTATTTATTTGCAGATAACAATGAAGAAATCAATGTCTTCTGTGCATGTCATTGGAAGAATCATTTTTTTCCTTTCCTTCTATACACACAGATTTTCCCACATATTAGCATGCTTTTCTAGAAAATAACTTTTGTGTAACAGTTCATCAGAATTCAATTTCAGTAGTGTTTTTTCTTTCTTTTAACTATATTACAAAAGATGCAGAAGAGCAGTATGGATTTTATTGTATTGTATTAAAAGAAAAAAAGAAGAGAAAAAGGACGGCAAGAATATTTTATTTTATTTCCAGCACTTTTATTTGCCATAAATCTTTATGCACAGGAATGATTTAGGCTATGCAGAAATATAACTGTAGCCATGGGAATTGTATTCAAAAACATGGAAGTATGGCTTGTTTTAACCTGAAGCAGCATGAAATTGAATCATATGAGAATATAGCAATTTTTTGTGTATCAATTCAGACAAAATGCTTTGTAGATTTCTATTTAAAGATGTAGGTATAACAACCCATGACCACTATCCCAAGGTACTCTCTTTTCCTCTCTCCCTGCCAAAAAAAAAACAACCATAGGTCTTAACTGATTAAGCTCTAAAGCCTGAAGAAGGGGAAATATCCTTTACTTGATTTTAAGTTTGAGTGAAATATTAGTTGCTAAAACAGAATTTGACCTTGGAGCATATTTATTGAAGATGTCAGCCAACTTCATTTGTATATTTAAGAATAATTATTAAGTGAATATGCATATGTGAGGTATGAAGTTTCTGCCATAAAACCACTATTTAAGAATATGCTCACTCCTTTGTTTACGAAGGGGTACATTAGATTCACACTTCATGCTTTTACTAATGCTTGTAGAAGGATGGAGGAAATACAATTGATACTGTTATCTGTTACCTTTGTAACTGGCTCAAAACCAGGTTATCCCTATTCTGACTGCAAATTTGGATATTGTAATAAATATCTCAAAAGATAACCAAATGAGAGCTAAGCAAAACTAATGCAAGTTGTTCTTCTGTTAAAGCAATTACTTGATTCTCATGCAACTGAAAGAATACTTTTTGGACATCCCCAGAAATGTTCTGCTATTTTTAAATGATTATTTTTCTAACCAGCTTGTTTGTATGTAACCAGATTTAAAAGAGCATTTTGAAGTTAGCTAGGTTCATAGGAACATTGCTGTTGAGAAGATGGGTCAGAATTTGAAAAGGTTTTTCAGTGTTCTCGAATTATAATGTTAGTTTAACAATCATCTCTTGAAGAGAAGGACTTTCCAGAAATGAGAATGTCTTAAGTTTGGGAAAACCAATGATATATATGGCTGTGGTTGTTTTGGGGATCAAGGGGTAGAAAATACTTCAGAAGCTTTTCTAGCTCACATCATCATCATCTTTATAGTACTGCCAGGTAGATGTTTTCTGAGATTAGAATAGATACATATTTTCTGAGACTACTTTGCAGAATAAGTTTCTAGAAATGAACATGACATAGTTTTCTTAGTTTATATAACTTTCTAATTTCAGCTTCTGAGGTCTGCAAGTAGGAAATTAAACAAAAAGTTATTAAGTAATAAGGACACTGTGAGGCTAAATTGAAAATGAGATTATTCTATATGATAAGAAAGACTTTCAGCAAGATCATTTCTGTTACTCAGTTTAGCACCAAATCTGTGTTGATGCATTTGAGGGGAAGGTGAATTGTGGTATGAGGGCATGCACGGACAAGTTGGAATATTTGTGGGTTTTTTTTTTTGACTGGTTTTGTAGAAACCTCTTTGGATTCAAGAAAATTTGCTGTGGAGCTGAATGGGAATGTCAGATGCACTGATGGTGTTAGAGCTGAGAAAATGGTAACATGGTTATAGTGGTAGTTTTTTACAGAACTTTAGTCTCAGTGTGTTGGTATTTTAAGGTACTTGTATGATTGAAACGTTATGGGGAGGAAATAGCAATTAAGTTAGTGTATAGTTACTATGAGAGAAAGTACAGGTAATAACGAAGTCATAATTTCAAGTCAGATTTAAGAACACTTTGTTTTAAATCTGTTCCCTATCAATGTTCTCAACAAGTGAATGACAGATTAGATTAGAAATTTGTGGTTTAGCCCTAGGAGTGCAGAAGAAGTGTTAATGATGTGTGGAAGAAGTATAGTGGGGGAGTTAGATCAAATTCAGCCCTGTACAGTTTAACTTGAACAGAGGTGAGAGAAGATTAGAGAAGACAACAGACGTGTAAAAGAAGCAGTGGTGGCCTCAATTAACAATGTAACCTTCAAGAATAAGAGGTTCTTCTTTTGCTACTGGAAGAAATTGAATAGATTTGTATCATGCTGGCAGTGAAATTGTAGAACACTATTTTCTGAAAATAGAAAAATTTCCATTTAAAGATACATGTGTCTGGTGTCCAGCATCAACCGTACTGATGGTTCTTAAACAACACAGAGTAGAGAGAACAAACCTAGACGTTTGTATTTTCATTTCTGTGTGCTGATGTACCAGGTGGAGACCAGAGATGAGTGGTGTCCATCAGGGCTCCTCACTGAGACCAGCACTGCCTAATATTTTCAGTGTTAACATGGACAGTGGAATTGAATGAACCTTCAGCAAGTCTGTGGATGTCACCAAGCTGAGTGGTGCAGCTGACACTCTAAAGGGAAGGAACAACATCCAGAGGGACCTGGACAGGCTTGAGAAGCAAGCCCATGCAAAACTCATGAAGTTCACCAAGACCAAGTTGCAAGGTTGTACACTGAGGCTGGGGCAATTTCACCTCTTAGAGCAGGTCCAGAGGAGGCCATGAGGCTGCTCAGAGGGCTGGAGCACCTCTTCTATAAGGATAGGCTGAAAGAGTTGGTGTTTGTCTCCAGGCAGACTTCATTGCAGCCTTCCTGTACTGAAAGGGGGCCTATGGAACAGATGGGGAAGGCTCTGTAAAGTTTTACCATCACTAGGAGAGGGTAGAGGAAATTGCTGAAGAAAAAGTTTTTAAGACTATGCAAGTTTGTCCTTCCTAATATGCTCATTTTGTCGGACCAGTAGATTGTAGTATAAAAGTCTGTGGTCTTTGTATGCATAACAGCCAACAGCATGTTTTAAGTGGTAGTTGTAAGACAGCATTTGACACACTCTCTGTGATTAATTTATGCCACCCCTAGAAGGGGAAACACTTCACCAAGGAAATAAATATGGCAGGAGAATTATGTCATTGGCACTATCATTGACTAAAATTAATTGATGATGCAGTGCCTTCATTATGCTGAAAGGGCTGGATACGGATACAGTCCACAGGAAAAAAAAAAAAGAAAAAAAAGTGACCAATTTGTCACCTTCCTTTATTTTCTAATGTTGTTTATACCATAGAAACTGATAGATTCTAAAAAGCACAGAAGCACAATTTGTATATGTGATTTGGGAATATGTCAATTGTTAATTAACTGTAAGAAATTTTGTATTGGGCTCCCAACCAACTGATAATGGAAATTTGTTCTCCAGGAAATTTGTTTCAGGCACTCTTCTTACTTCCCATTTATTGTAATTTTAGTCCTTATTTGCTTCTTTTCTGAGTGTAGAGCTACAGTTCATTTTCAAAAGCATTTGTTTGTTTGTCCAACAGAAATTTTAGAAATGCAAGTTAACTTCCACTCATTAGAGGATAGTTGCTACTGGACAATGTGAAAAATCATTCAAAAAAGACATTGAGTTGAAGAGTGTTACCCTGCATCTTGTGAATAGCAGTGACTCCTAGTTTGGGCGATAAATAGTATAATTGTACAGTGATTGTACTGGGAAAAAGGAAGAAAATCTATTATCACAGCTGGCTGCAGCATTTCTTTGTACCTGCCTAAACAGTAGTTTTGAAGTAGTATGACCTTTCAACTTGGGCTGTATTTAGATGCAAACTCTTTTTGAGGCAACACATAAGATTTGTTGTGTAGTAAACCATTGACAGTAATGACAATTGAAATAAAATGGTTGCATTGGTTATCTTTAGTGGGGCACAGAAATGGCAACCAAAGGATTATACAGGAGAATATGGATGCTTTGTGGTTGCTTTTACTGCTGCTGAACAATGATGCCTGATTTCTTAAAGCAAAATAGCCTTCTAGAAAATTACCATTGGAAATTCTAATACAATTGATTATTCCCAACTTACAGTTTGCTTGGTTTTTTAACCTTTTGTTTTGGTTGTTGGCTGTATTTTTTTTATTTTTATTTTTTTGTAATCCTGGTCCCCCAAAACGTACATGCTTTTCTTAAATAGCTGTAGAACTTTGATCACTCTCATTTCATTAATTACTTAAAGTACTGGCAATGAGTATGTAACTGTCTTCTGTGATGACAGTGCAGCTCCTTAAATTGTAGATGTTGGGTTTACATGAGCTGGTGTGTTTTATGCTCCCAAACACTGGTAACTTCATGAACTAACATCCCCTGGAGTTCAGGGACATTTCAAAAATGTTAAGTGTTTGATTTACCATTTAAGGAGAATTCTTTGTGAGTGTATATACTAACTTGCACTGATCTTTCCCTGATATTTTTTAACGTATTGTGTGCAACAATTCTAGCTCAAGAATACATAGTGTTAAGAGTATTACCATAAAAATAGCTGCAGTTGAAATCTTGGTGTAAATGTCTTTCTGATGCATGCCAGTCAGACACTGAGCATTCCTGAGTGTGATCCTCTTAAGCTGAATTTTTTCAGTTAGTTGCAATGTAATTGCTTTTTGATGTTGCAACAAGAAATATATATATATATATATATATATATATATACACACACACACATATATATATTTTTTTTTACTTAAGTGTTGAGAGTAGACAGTATATTTTGCCTCTTTAAAATCTTTCAGGTGGCTTTCCGCAAATATAAACCATCACTAGTGTGAACTTAAAAATATATATTTCTATTTAGCTCTTACTTTTTTCCATGGCCAATAAGGACAGCTAGAGAAATATTACTTCTTTTGTAACTGACTAATTGCATCAGTTCTGAACATCATGCAAAGTAGTGCTCAAAAATGCTGTTTTGTGGAACAGGACATATAACATGCTTACTAAACAAAATCTTCAGTTACAAAACTGTCAACTTCTGCATGCATAAAGTAGTTGAAGGAAATAAGTATTTATCTCCTGTTAGCCTTTCCTTCTTTTCTGTCATCTTCTGTTTGTTCCCTAAGGAATAGGGATGCTAATGAGTGGAATTCTCAAACAGCAGACATGTCTGTGCCACTCCTTCTAATGAGAGGTGGACACTCTCCAAGTTACTGCCTAGGCTTAATACCTCATGAAATGAAAAATATCTCATGGAAAGGCAGACATTTTGCACAAATTGATATAAATATTTATTTTTTTTCTTCCCCCCAGTTTGTGTGTTTGTCTAAATGCATAATGCTAACCTTGTTTTCTGGTAGGATTATTTTTCATTTCCTAATAACTTTATTCTTTCTTCTTTCCCTCCAGTATTAAAATCTAATTTTTGCATGTGAAGCTGGTCTGTAAAGTATGATTAATTCAAATGTTTTTACCCCTTTTAATAAGAAAACTTAGTTTCAGTCAGGGCCAGGCATCAGCATGGTTTTAAGAAGTGCTATGAGCTTTGGGATCTATTATTTTTCAAGCTCCCATGTAGTGTAACATAGCCTACCCCAAATAATTATCATTTATTACAGTGATTGCTATTAGTGACTGCTATAATTAAAGTTGCTTATCAGTTTCCATTATAATCCCCTGTTTTCATGCAACCTTAACCTGACAAAGCATTAACCTTTGGGACAATATTTTTCCATGGTAGCATTCTCCTCATAGGTAAATTTTGGGGGAGAGAGGAGGAAAAATAGTTGTATCTGTCATTATCAAAAGTCCTTGTCTAGTCATTTTGAGTTGTGGGATCAGCTAATTAGTATAGCAAGAAGGCAAATAGTTATCATCATTTCTGGGGACTAGAAAAACTTACAAGTTAAAGGTTAAGGACTACAGAACTACCTTTAATTTTGACTATTCTCGCTGTTTTGTCTTTCAGTATCTCTGCATAACACTGCAAATAGTTGTTAGTTTTACTTTATTTGCATCTGCATCTCACAGCATCATTTAAAAATGTTAGTTTTAATAATGGGAACTGTTTGACATTCATCTTAGAAAGGTGGAGATTACAAACAACAGTCAGGTGTTGATTCACAATTCCAGACCTGAATCTGGAGCTAGTTTTGGGGTAAAAAGCATTTCTAAAAGTGAAATGGGGAGGGCAGTCTAAGAGAACATTTTCTATAATTATTTTCCTGGTAATAGCTGCTAAATGTCAATAACTGCAAAGCTTTTCCCTGAGTAGAAAATTACATCCTCCTGTACTGCTGCAGATAACCCTGTCTGCAAACTTTTTATGGTGATCACTATATAAAGAATGTGTAAGTTCACATTTATAGTGGTTTGAGTATGACTTGACAATTTATTATATCATATAAAGAAATCACATTTTAAGGTATAATATAAGGGAGTGCTTGGGCAGACAGAGTTGAAGGATAAGCTTTGAAGCCTAACATTCATTTCCTGTGCTTGTTTTATCATCCCTAACATTACATTAGAACCATTTCTTTGCATAGAATTCATTTTAAGAAATAGTGATTGGTTCTTCCAGTGAGCCCTCTGGGACAGTGTTTTAATTATTTCCATGAGATATATGATAATAAACTGAAGTACAGTAGAAATGACAATTTTTGTTACATTCAGAAATTGTTCCTCCACTAGTCTGTCTGCAAACTGTTACTGCTGTAAACATCTGTCTTTATAAGATGTTGTGAAGTTCTACACGGTATGATTAACTGAAAAATAAATCATATCATGAAAAAAGCACAAGCTATCAGAATGAGAATCTTTCTGGAGACCTCATTGTCTGCAGAGGGTCCTATGAGTCAATGAGATGTCTTGCACATGAGAAGATTTCCACATCTGAATTCTTTTTACCAACTGAGGTCTTTAATCTGAAAATGTTACAACTCTCCTATGCCCTGTAATTTGTCTCACAAGATGAGTTATTTACAAATGTAATTGCTCTTCTGACAACTCAGTTTTGAGCATGTAAGTGCTGGGGTCCTGATCTGTAACCAACAAGGACTGCTGTCGGTCCTTTTATTGGTTTCAGTGAGCTTTGATTCAGATATTTGGACTTTGAAGTGCCGCAGGTGGATTAGGGTAGGAGGTGGAAAAAAAAAAAAAAAAAAAAAAAAGGACTTTTCCAAATTATTATTTTTTAAAGATTTAGGTTGCTATGCATCTGAAATAATTTGACTTCAAAGATGTGTGAATTTAAATAAGTTTCTTATCTTTGTGTCTTTTCTTTTATTCCTACAGTGGCAGATGAAAGCAAAGTTGGTTCCTTGGCTGGACACAGATCAGGTAAACAGTTCTTCTATTTTGGAGTATGAGCGAGCAACCTGAAAGCAGTACAGCCAGTAAATTATGTCAGTCTACAGAAACTGCAGTGCCTAAATAGGTTGCAAGTTAAGACATTATTTTGTGTTCCCTAATTCTGGCTTGTGCAGAGATGTATTAGATATTGTTCTTTGCTGAGCAGTATATGCAGCTGAGTCACTTGCAGGACGAGATTTACCTCTTCTTTTTCAGCTGAAGAAAATGAGGGTTCACATGTCACATGGGGGATTAAACAATAGAAACTTTGCAAAACATAAGTTTTTATTTTTCTCCTTGCTCTGAGTTTCAGTTCCAGTATCAGAATTATTGAAGATAACATAAAAAATATATTCTATAGTTCAAAAACCAAACAAAGAAAAAGAATGTCAGAATTTTTTCTTCCATCATGCTTTTGCAGTAGAAATTTCTGTTTTTAAAACTATTCTGGCCATTGTATGAAAAAAAGAAAAAAAAAAATTGTCCGTAATGTTGTCATTACTGTTCCTACTTATTAAACAATTTGCACAAAGCACACCATAGTACTGTACAACTTGCAGTTCTTACACTATAAAAACTTCTAAGGAAATGCTCTAAGATTGTAATTTTTCACAAGGCATAGATAAGCTGACATGAGAAACCTTGAAAACTTTGTAGAAAACTCAAGTTATTCAGTGATCTCTTCTAATGTTAGGAAGGCCCGAAGTTTCTGGCTGCCCCTTTGCTGTATGATTGCACATTGACTTTTTCCACCCCTCTTGATGGAACTAAAAAGCTGAGATTTTGTGAAGGAAGGTCAGCTATGAGATTCCTGGTTGTTTATGGTATTCCTTCCCTGTACAACCGGGTGTCCTCCTTTGGTTTTGTTATCTTGTAGTTCTCTGGTATGGATTTTCCTTATCTGAAGACCTTTTCCTGAACTTAAAGTAGACAAATTCTTTTTACATTCTTTTGGCTTCTTTCCTAAGTCTGTGAGCCTCTTGGATTCTCTTTCTGAATAAAGAGCTAGTTCATATGTCTTGTAACATTATCACTCCTGTGGAGAAAAAAAGCTTTCAACTTTTTGTTTTGGGAATGTGAAGGCTTCAAAGAAAGGATCTTGTCAAGGGGGAGAAGCAAAGGGTGTCGCCCTTGGTTTTTTTTAATCCTATGCAGAAAAATTACTACAAACATGCAATATCATGCAGTATTCCAAAGAACAACAGAATTTACTGCTGTCAGAGAATATTGAAAGGAATCCTTATGAGATCAGAAATCTTTGTTAGTCAGTTATTACTGACTTAATAAAGTTTTATACCACTTTTAGCAGCATTTGATCTTTCTTCTGCATGTTTCTCCAGATTATTAAAAAAAAAAAAAAAAAAAAAGCTTTCAAATTTGTTCTGTTTGAAGACACCTAAGAATTTTATATGAAAACATGAATTCATGCTTTACTGACTTTTGTTTGCTTTCCTTATCTTCCGTGGACCACTTCCATGTAGTTAACAGCTATTTCTAAAAGGCTGAAATCTCTGTGGTCAGCAGATCAACTAAGAGCCAAAATTTCCTACAGATTGTCTTGTCTGTCTCTTTTTCTTTTCCTCCTTTACAATAAAATGAACTAGCTGCTTTTGAGAAGGATAGAGTGTAAATTATGTTCCTGGTTCTGTCCACTTTAAATATTCTTCAAATACTGTTGAAACGTTATTTTCCCCCTTCATGTTCTATTTCCTATCCCTTCATGAAAAGAAATCAAGCTGCACTTTCAGCTTTCTTATTGTTCCATTAAAGACTTGTCCAAGAAAATGGAGTTCTTTTTACCTGATCTCTTTTTACTATTTGATTTTTAGAATTTATATCATGTACGTATGTTTCTGGCGTTCCATTGCATTGCAGAAGTCTTGTTTTAACATCTTTCATTGTGCCGCCTTCCTGTAGGCACCTTTTTTAAGAAAGCTCTAAGGGAGATATTGCAGCTTCTTGTGCTGGGAGCAAAACACTTAATTTCTCATTATATAAAGAAGAATTTCCATCCCATTCTAGACTTCAGGAAATTAAACATATTTCTCTACAGAATTAATTATCACCTTCTGACAATCAATGCAATTATCCCTTCTCTCCTTCAACATGACTTGTTCTATGAAATACACAGATGAGTAATTCTCTCTAGGGAAATATCCTTTCTGTTCCTTCTGAGGCAGTGGCTCTTGAAGCATTTAGTCCCAGCTTTTGCTGTAGCTACTGTATCCTTTGCATGTTACATGTTACCAAGCTCTGGAGTTAGTTTGTATTCATTTTGTAAAGTGTTACCACAACTCTTCTGACGACCAAGGCATGAAAAGGACCTGTGGTGCAGCCCCATCGTCCTGTATTTTTATATATTGCAGTCCCAATCAGCTGTTCCATATTCTTTTCTTTAAAAAAATAGATCTGATTTTAGAAGCATGTGCAGACACACCCTGAACCTGTAAAGATATTGCATGGGAAGATGACTGGAGAATTATTCTTGTATTTTACCGTCACAGAGACGCAATGGAAACACTTCAGTGAATTCTGGCCTGTAGGTGGCCTCTCCTTTCAGAGTAGGGAGACTTACAGGTGTTAGTGTTGTTGCAAATGCTTTCCACAATACCACTGCACAAGCAATGGAATGCTATGTTGATGTGGCCTACTTTGTCCTTTGGGGCAAAGTGTGTGTGCAAGATTCCCGCTCTTCTGAAATTCTTCCATTGCAGAATTCCCTGTGCTTAGAAAAAGGGTGTCTGTGTTCCTTAAAACACCACTTTAACAGTGAGAATGAGAAGCAGACAAGTGGATCCTCTATATTAGTGCAGAGTAAATTCACAAAGATAAAAAATCAGTGAATATGAGCTATATTTTTCATGATGTCTTCAGCATTTTAGAAAAGTAGTTACAGGACAGCTAGGGAATGGCAGGATTGCTTTTACAACACATATAACCTGATTTATATCGAATACAGAAAGTGAATGCTGAATTCTTTGCTGCTATGTTTTTTTTTCCTTTTTTTTTTCTTCTTCTTTTTTTCTGATTTATTGCTTAGAACACTTTTAATATGTATTGACTGTCTGCTGAGGTCTCTGCTGACACAGCTCTTTCAGATGATGCAGTGTTGGAGAAAAGCTGATGAGTCTTTCTTTATGAGCTCTGACATATTAATTAGCAAAATGGGCAAAAAAGCTTTCCTATTTTTATTTTAATGTCACTAGACCATGCTTTTGGCTTGGATTATGTTTGGAGACAGTTCTAAGACAAGATGAGTTGCAGATCTTATTTTCTTGCTGGTTGCTATGCAGGGGACATAACACTGGGCTATGGATTGCTACTGGCACAAATGAGTGATGTAGGTAGCTCTGTTACCAAGTCGAGTCTTTGGCTACTTTATATTAATGCTGTATAGCAAAGGGTACCTACCAAGTAGGAAAGGGTAATTTGAAGGATGCATCTTGTCAAATAATGCCTTTTATTTTATGTTTTGCGGCCACTCTGATTACATGGTTATGGTTCAGCCTTGGGTAGGATCAGCATTCTGGGAAAGATGGTTTGAGGAGGTGAGTTTATAGTTTACTCCTACAAGGTCAGGGCTTTGATGAGAACTATGTGTCAACAATGCTGTTAGATTCCAATCTGTACTGCTTCACATGGATTAACTGTGTTGTTGTTTAAAGGGAATTCAGACTAGGGCCAGAGTTTGCTTACAGTAAAGTGGGTTAAAGGTCTTGATGCATCTCTGCATCCTTGTAGCAAATTTCATTAAGGCTAGAACGATGACTAAGATTATGTTTTAGGACAGGAGTGGTAGAAAAGTTAGTTCGGTGCTAGATTTTACGACCCACTGGGATCAGGTATGGAAAGTCCAATCCACTGAGCTCCATCCTTACCTTCAGAAAGGCTCTCCTGTCTATTGCAAAATTATGCGGTGCTGAGGTTGCATCAGTGGAAGTGAAATTAAATCTACCCTTTGACTTGAAAGCTGAATGGGGCAGGATGATCCCAAACTCTTTTCTGAGGTTGGCTGCAAGTTGACTCTGGACGCTGTGCCTGGTGTATTCCAACAGAAGTACCATTTTTAGGAAGTAGCTGATAAGAGTAGAAGAGCTGCTATAGCACTTCTAAACTGTAGGTTATTACATTCTTATAATCCTAGGTATGGCTGACTACTGCTAAGTTTGCAAATACAAACATAACATTTCTTTCATTTAAAGAACTCTATTTTTCAGAGGTACAGGGTATGGCATGGTGCAGGTGCATTGATCAATTGGTTGTTCTGGAGAAAGCTTATTGCTGCAATCTGAGTTCAGGCTTAGAAGAGAAGACAAAACTGGAGAACTTTCTTTTTTAAATTGGAGGGATCAGAAGTTGAGCTAGTGGAACAACAGCAAAATCCAGTGTTTTATGCATGCTTATTTTGCACAAAGTCCTTTTTCTTAGACAAGGATTTTGCTGGGTGCTTGTTGTAGGGACAGAATTGACTACAGAAAGCATAGTGGATGTCAGTGGGTATGTTTGGATAGAATGAGAACAATGCCATTGTAGAAAATTTGCCTCCAGTTCTGCTTTTGATTTCCAGGTAACAGAGTTGTATCAAAAATGGTGTCTAAGGAAATAGTATTCTCCTCTTTCCAGATTCATAATTTATTAAACAAGCCTTTTCACAGATGTCTATGGCATTAAAGATGAGCTTTTCAAAGGAGGCATTGGGTTCTGGGTTCATAAGAACTTATATAGTAACTAGTTCTATTCCTGTTGCAGTCAAAAAGACTTGTAAATGGCTGAGCTGCCTGGCCTGTGCAAGTGAAGTACGTGTCCAAACATGCAGCTTGCAACTACCTAACTGAGAACTTGTGGCGTATAGAATTTGTCACTTTGTATTTGTGATAGAAGAAAAGGGTTGATTCTAACTTGTTTCATTTTTCTTTCATTACAAAAGCATAATATGTGGCTGTGTCAGTCATTCTTGCAAGTGTGAAGGAGGAATTGCTTGCAGACTGAGGTATACTTGAGCAATACCAATGCGTCTTTTTGTGATGATGCAGTACACTGTATTGCCAGCATCATGTTCCTCTAGGATACAAAACTCTGTGTTAAGCTTTATGGTCTATTGATGGAAATATTTTTTAAAAGATTTTCATTTTTTTACCTTTATTTTGGACTTTTCTTCTTGGATGATTCTTTCTATTTATTATTAACTTTAATTATGCTTCTCCAAGCCAAACATTCCTTTGGAGCATGTATTTCCAAAAGAATTGCTGTCATCTGAGAACCTGCGTTGACTCATGCAACCAAGAAACAAAAAATAAGGTTCCCTTTTCCTGCAGGTCACTTGCAGAGTTATTATTTTCTTCTATGCTTCTGGTTGGTAAGATCTAAAGGGTGTTACACTGAATCTATTATGCAGTTGTGAGGTATAAGGATTTGTAATGTGGAAGTCGATATGCTTAGCTGTTAATCAGTTTCTCCCTACTCATCTTTGTTGGTTTTGTTATTGTTTATTTGTTTTGTCTTCTCTTCAAACACAGCTTGTTTAATGAAACCAGGATGATACACAATTAGTACTATGCCAGTGATACTATACTATCCTACCTGTAGTGGACTTTATTTTTCAAGTAAAGGGCAGTTCTGAAAGTAATGCCTCCTATTTTATTTTCTTTTTCCACAATGTCAGTCCATGATGTCAGAGGTAGATGCTGGCGATATGGCAGTAAAAGTTGAACCTTCCTGCCAGAAGTCTAACATGGGAGTGCATATGAAGCAAAGTAGTGTCACTGAATTCCTCTATAGGGAAAAAAAAAAAAAAAAAAAAGGGGTATCCACAGACATTCATTGGTGTTTGCTGAATGTTTCTGGAGATCAAATGGGGGATGTGAGCACAGTGAAAGTTGGACTGTGAGGGCAACATTTTGCTATTAACAACATCATTATAGGAGGTGTGAAACAGTGGGTCGCCTCCAATGGTGCAGGTTTCTGCAAGCGCAAGTGTAGCATGCAGGCTTTTGTTCACTGGTGGTGAAAATGCGTGGCTGATCAATGTTGAAAAATAATGGTTTGTATCTTAGAATTTGCTCTATCATATAGTGTCGTTGTGCTCTTTGTTGTGGTTTCCATGGAAACAAATATATGTAGATTGCTCAAAAAGTAATGCATTCTTTATTATTTAAATATTTGTAATGATTTTTATGCTATGGAATGTTGTAACCTACATTGTTTGGAGCTGGGAGTGGTGATGGGCCTTGTTTAACACTACCTTTACGTGGTCTAGCAAGAACCAAAACTATGCTGTGACCAAGCCTGTGTGGGGAGCTCAGTGTTGCACTTGCATCAGTGTGCAGATCAATATTGAACTGCAACACTGCATAATATTTTCATCTCCTCATGTTCAAACAGTTGAGAGATCTGCAGGAATAAATCCTGAGCCTCCAACTTTCATAAGCTGACTCTTAAGAGGTAGTATTGAGTAATATATTCTTTTTCATCTAGTATTTATTGTGCTAAGTGTAAAGTATAAATGTTTTGTTGGAAAAACTTTCATTTGTCAGTTAGAACTTCATGTATTTTAACTTGTCAGAGATAAGAAAGCACATTGGAACAAGCTGGAAACAAAATTAGAATTCTTGTAAAGTTCTAATATTTTCTGATCAAGATAGAGAAGCTCAAACTGGACATTCCAGATACCGATTTTTAAGAGGCTATTACAAATGAGACTAATGCAAGAGTCTATTTTTTTTGTACTATCATGTGGTATGTACTCCGGCGTGCAAAGCTGGATTTTTCATTGACTCAGGAACAAGAAGGCTGAACACTTTCAAGTTCCTGTGATTTAGTTATTCCAAAATAACAAAACTTGTATCATTGAATGTGAATGAAGAGCAGTTTGTTAAGATGCTTTCTGAGTGCCAGTCTGGCAATCAGTACAGTCCATCTTGTCTGCAACTACTCTCATAAACAACCAAGCTGTGTTGGTCTCTTCTATGGAAGGAAAGAAGCTATCGCTTTTACACCAAGAGGAGTCATTTTGTGCCCCCAGTAACTCACCAGCTGTAATTCTTCTTTTGTCTGTCTTCTGTTTGTTTTTGAAGACTTTATTAGCTGTGTGATGATGATCATTGTGACCCCTTTTATGTTAGGTCCTGAGAAAGTCATCTGTTGATTAATAAAAAAAAAAAACCTTACTTGACGGTGGAGTTTTGATGTTAGTGTTAATCTGAAAACTTGCTGCTGGAAGAGGTATGCTTAGTCACCTTCCCACCTGCCTTCAGCTGTGAGGTTCACATTATTTCCTTTTATTCCTTTATACAATTCCCATAGCTTGGCTGTTGAGATTGTTGAGAGTAATAAACCAGCCAAGAAACACAGGAAAGAGAAAAGTGAGTGGTGCTGGGATTACCTCCTTCAGCCACCCTACTGAGAGACAAGCAGGCAGAAGGGAAACTACAAGTGAATGGACATGGGACCTGTGCCTTTTGGAGGCATCCAACTATTAGATCTGCCATGTCTAAGGAGTAGTCTTTAACTTGCCACAAATACAGCTGCTTTCTCAGTGGAGGGAGAGCAGTAAAAAAAAGAAAAGACAATAAACCTCTGGACAGTGAAGAGCATCTTGCTGTTTCATCCTTTAATTGCAAGAATTTTCTATTAAATCGTTGATTCACTTAAATTCATGAATCTGTGTTCTGCTAACAATTCTTAGTCTGCATTGTGTTAAGTTATGGAAGAGTATCCTGTTGATCTTTGAGCTGCAGTCGTGAAGATGAATGGATCTGAGCTCTTGAGAAAAACAACAAACTTGGAGGAGAAACCTGTTTCCCCCAATATCCTTGTGCAAGATTTAGGGTCTAGAGCAGAGCTGAGTGTAGAAGAACTGCACCAAAATTACAAAGCCAAGAGTCTGTAATACAGGTTTTATAATACCGCAGAGTTGATTTAATATTTTCCTGTCTCCAGATGAGGAGTCCCATGGTACTGTTGTATTCATAAATGCCTGGCCATGTGTTTCTGCCCCTTTTCCCCTGCTGTGCAAGCATTATTCCTCTCGTGGTTCCGTGATGAGCTGTTGTAGGCAGCTAACCTAGCAGAAAAAATAATTCTGCAAAAAAGAATAGTATTCTTCTGGTTTACCCAAGGGAGCAAGAAAAAGGGAGCTCTGGAGAAAGATGTTTTTTGTGACTGACTGGTTTTGATCATGGGATCAGCCTGAGCTGAAGGAAGTTGACTGGGGTGGGAGGTGGTAGAGAGACACATCTGAGAGAGAAAGTGTGGATGAAAGAAAACTTGCAGTTCTTCAGAGTTATCTTTGTGCTGAAAGAATGGAAGTGGAGGAGCAAGTCTGAATCTCTATTTCTTGTCCTGAAGACTAAACTGAAAGCAAATTCTTTACGTACGAAAGGGAAATGGTTTAATGGCCAGTTAAACATGGTTTTGTGCATGTTTGCCTGTGTGCTGTTACTTGGTTAATGAGCTGCCCTGGCCCTTCATTGAGGAGTGAGAGGAGGTTGAGCAGTCCCAGGAACAGCTGAATTTGACATGAAGAGAGAAACTTCCATAAGAGCCAGAACAGTGTGAGAAGGCAGCTTGGACAAAGAAAGGGACAATTTTCCTTGAAAGCCATGGGGACTGGATAGGGTCATCCAATTGATCAAAGAAAGCAGCAGGATCAGAGAAAAAAATGACACTGTAAAAGCACAGGTTCAGTGAAAGCTTTTATTTCACTGGAGGTGAAACAGCCTTGTTTTAAACAGCGGAAGTTCTTTCCATGTCCCTATCTTAATGACTAAAGTGTATATACATCTACCCAAAATTATGAAACTTAGGTTTCTCTTTGAAGGAAGCCTGTGCCTGGTAAGGGTACCAAAGGCAGATATTTCAATTTGATCCTCATGGAGTGAAGCATGAGTTCCAGCAGTTCAGAACTATACATTCTCCAGTGAATGCATTGTTTGGGAATGCTGGCTAAAGCTGCCATGTAAAGTTTATTAGACCAAGATACCGGAGAGTGATTTTAGGTGTCAGGAATGCCTCTTTCTTCCAGATGGGTAAACTTGGTGAGGAAAATCTGCCAGGCAATAATGATGGTCTTTTCTCAGAGGAGAAGGCCTGGTCTGACAGATAGCCAAACTGCAATCTTCAAAAGTAAACAGTAGAGGTGAAAGCTTTAATTCCTTTCCATCACATCTTAGCAGTATGGGAATTATGCATTACACAGTGTGAATTGTTGGCATCCAAGGATTGCAAAGCAAACAGCTTTCTTCCTTGGGGAACATTCCTTGCTCCTGGAGCAGAGGAAGGGGCAGGAACTTTGTTTAATGTGACCTGGGAAATGTCATGCTCTAACATTATCACTGCTGTATGATACAGAAGAGGGAGAAATAAGTGTAGGAGAATAAGAAAATAAAATAAATCCACCACACCAGAATTTTTTCAGCCAAGATACTTGTGCACTGGTATTTATTCTACCTTTTACTTTTTAACTTGTGGCTTTATTTTAATGTTTATGCAACATAGTTGCTATTTCTGTTGCTGGTCTGCCTTGCTGAGTATTGCTCTGTGCAGAATGCAGTGAATCAGGTCAAGAGTATAAAAGAAACAGAATGCTTTAGTAGTATAAAATTAAGCAGAAGCGCAGACTTCTAATAGCTGTTAAGGAATGTGACCATTTACTGTAGGACTGCATAGTATGTGAAATAAGCGGTGATCTTTCTCTGGTCTGTGTCCCTTTGAAGTGGGCAGAAATGAAGGTATTTCTACAGAGGTCTGTATTTGTTGCAAGCTGAAATGATCTGGTAAAATGCACAGTGCTGGCATGAGCTATCATGTGCATTCCCCTGCTGAGATCTAATGATCCTTTTCCCTGTGTTTGCCTGTGCTGAGTCTGCCACATTTCATGTATTTGCTGGAAGTTTCTGCACTAAGTTGGGCCAATGTGAGGGTAGGAGAACTTTCAAGTATGGTGAATGTGTCTATGTGAGCAGTGCTGTGTCATGCAGAAATAAAGCGTCCTCTGAGAGCTGAAGTAGTATAACTGTTTTAGGACACACTGCCACGTGGGATAGTAGACACTGCCATTCTGCAGAAGAGGATATTAGAATTGCAGGTCTTGGAATCTCTGGATCCTGGAATATACTCAGGGAAATGATGAGAGTTGTTACTAAATTTGAAGTGACAGGAGATGGCAGAATGTAAAACAAGAAATTTGGCATCAATCTTAATCAAAGAATAAGCAACAGTAGGTTTCAGAAAATGTAAAGCATATGTAAACTTGGTGTGCTTTCCATTCAAACAGTGGTTATTTAAAGCAAAGCACTGCAGCCAAAAAAAACAAATTTAAAGTTGTGGGGACCTATTGTATATTGACTTCTAAATCAGAGAGCCATTCTGATGGAGGCATGAAAGTGCCTACGTGACTTACTCAGTTGTTTTTCTTCATGGAACTCCTCTCTCCTTGGCCTTAAAAAGAAAGCAAAGAAAACAAGAAATGGATCCATCAGGTCTCTTCCACTGTTAAAGCCGATGACTCAAAAGCATTATAAAGCCCTTTAGCTGCTGGCAGCAAGACTGCATCCACTTCAGAAGGCAGAATGAGTTGCTTCAGACAATATGTTCTAAGATTGTTGAGAAAGTACAGATGTAATTGTAATGTGCCTGGGTGACTCTTTAGCTAGAACTTGAGTTGCAGCCTTCCTGCCAGCCTGTCCTCTGGTTTTGCATTCCTTCAAGCAGTATCTGCACTTCTTTAAGCTTTGTTGTGAATGTTCTGCAGATGTTTGGGAAGACTTTCAGAGCACCTGGTACTGAGAAACTGACTGTGATCAGCATTGGGCAGATACTGTGGTTCTTTTAGAGACTTGTGACCAAAGAGACCAACAGCTACTGCCTAATTCCTCATTTTATTAATCCTTTCCCTCCAGGAGCTGGGTTTTTGCAGGCCATAATATTTAGTGCTGGCAGTGAGTATCCTAAAATCATTGGTGCCAAGGAGTTAATGAATTTGGAAAACTTCCCAGATAATACATCTGGCCCTCTAACTTGCATTTTGAAGTATGAGATATAATGAGAAGAACACTGAATTAAATGAGCTACTGGCTGAAGTGGAGTAGGGGACACTTGTTTGTATTTTTAAACTGACCAAATACTAAAAATTACATACCTCCGCAACTGAGGTATGTTGTGCTCAGGCAGGGGAAGGTGTTTTTATTTCTTAATACTGTGTATCCACAAGTTACATTCCCTTTTGAAGCTTGATTCTTAGCAGGGAAGCATTTGTGATTCTCCACTTTCAATGATTCTTCTCATTTCCATTTTTTCTATGAAGTTCTGTTGTGTTGCCATATCATCAATCAGAACAATTTTGAAGGTAGCTACCACTGATTTATATTTCTAGTCCAGTTCACTTCTGGAATAATATCTTATACAGTGTTTACCTTCCATAACATCTGAAATAATGTTGTTTTGTATAAAATGGGTTTCTATTCATTAATGCATGTCTTCATGTAATAAAAGCTGTGTGTGGCAATATGCTTCAGAAATTAACTTTGAAGAAAAGAATTACATTGTTATTTGTATGTCTTATGCAACAGCATTATTTTTAGTGGGTCTTTCAATACAGCTGTGCTACTTAGCACAGGTAAGTACCTACACAGTCCACTGTAAGTACACAGTATATCATTCCTGATTAAGTGCCCTACTGGAATGATTCTTTTCTGACATAAGAGGAGAGGTTTTTTGCTGTATATACCAGTGGCAGCCCAAATGGAGAGTATTTAATAAAGGAGTAGAAAGCATTTTCCTGAATTACAGTCAACTACCAACAGGTACTTTCCTTCTGTCCCAGGCAATGGCACTATGCTGCCTTTTGGGAGTATACCTCTGTTTGCCTTACTTTTCTGCCTAATGTCTTACTAGATGAATTTTCTTGTTAGTGTTAATTTTGCTCATTAACTGCATCACTTGGTAACTTTTCCTTGTAATTGTTGCACTTTGAAATCTTCTTCCTTGAAAAAAGATTATAAGAGCTGCATGTATAGGTTTTCTTTCTTGTAATGGAGTTACCTTTGTTGTCACAGCACAGTGTCTTGTTTCAGATAGCCTCTCACTGAGGAGGCTCAGCTAGATCAGAAATTAATTTTATACAAATACAACAACAGTACCAAAGTGAGAGACCTTGTTTTTAACCTGTTCTGATTTCACTTCTCTCCTTGTCACTTGTGTATCAAAGAAATGCCCATCCTTTTCTGTATTATTCTGCTTAGTGTTAGCAGCAAACATCATAACACTAATATTGAGACTGAAAACTCAGGAAGAATCTAATCCAGTGCTCAGAACAGAGTTAGCATTGAGGGCTTTATCCAGAACAAGTCATTGACACATCAGCACATTTGGTTGGTCTAATATTTGCTTATGAAGGAATCATCAACTTGGGCTTTCAGTTCTGTTAGGACTGACTTTTCTTAGCTGGTTCTTGAACTTAAGACCAAACTTACATATGTATGTTTGGTATTCTTTCTAAGAAACTTAAAAGCTGTTTTTTCTCCCTAGTTTGATGTATACAATAAGGTTATTCTATATCTCATTCCCGTTGTTCAGATTTTCTCTTTACATTGTAAAAATTCTCTTTTTTGTTCTTCATTCCTCTTCAAGTTCGTTCTTATGACTAAAAGAAGACTGTGGGTTGGGTACCTGTGTGGGAGCCAATCTGTGACCTGAAAGCATCACCTCCAGATTTTCAAGTCCATTGGCAGACTTAGCACAGAGCTCTTCTGGCCATGCTGGCATTAATTCCTAAAGAGCCTTCTTCTTCCTGTTTTGCTTGTAGTTCTCCTTGTTCTGCATAGCCAGGAGAGTAGGCAGGTAGTGATTGGTCAGGTCGTGGGGACAGTTGCTCTCACAGGCTGTTTCAGATTAGTTGTTTCTTTGGGAGGCCATCTATTTCTTACCTGGTCTCTTGTTGCTCACTTGGTACACTGACAGACTGAAGGGAGTAGGAAGGAAACATCCTATTTAGGTGTGATTAGTGGGCGTGAAGCAAAGCAGAGAATTCACTGGAGAGAGGCAGATGTTAACTCTGCAATTTACCCAATTTCAGAATAATAACTCAGAATAATAATTGCCAGCAGTGGGACCCTAACTGTTTTATTGAAAGCTTATGCAGGGTTCAATTCCACTCTAGTGCTGCTGCCAGGACCTGGTAAAAGTGAAGGACAGACAGAGCTAGAAGTCAGTACTCAAAGCTTGCATCCATCGGTGAAGGTCGGTTTTACTTTCAAAGGTTGCAAACAAAAGCCTCGGTAAACTTGGGATGGCATTTTTCAAATCTATCTGTGCCATGAGAGTGGTGCCATAGGATCATAACAGAGGATCTGGTGCTGATTTTTTTTTTTTTTTTGGGGGGGGGGGGGGGTGGTTCTTTTTTCCCATAATTACAACTTTTCTTCCTATTTACAGTTGGCATAAATTCCAATATTCAAAAAAGGGTTGTTTTTTTTTTTTTAGATACCATTTGTTATACTGCTGTTGGCAAACAGAAACATTATGAAAGAGAAAACCAATATAGTACAGTTATTCATGTGCCTCTATTTTTATTGTTTCATTATCTGCCCAGATGCTGACTTATGAGAGGGGAAAAAAAAAGACAAAATAGTTTGATCAAAGCTTCTAGAGTTTCTTTTCTAAAAATCAACAAACCCAACAGTTTTAATTTTAAAGATATCAAAAAGAATGAGCACTACCTGCAGGAGTAAATTTTGCCAGATTTGTACTTATTAGTGAAATGCACATCCCAAAACAGCTAGAAAGAATTCTTCATAATGTGAAGACCAAACACATCCAAAGAAAAATCCCAGGGATAAATGTCTTCCAGTTCCTTAAGCCAAACTGTAAAGATTCAGTATGCTCCTCACCTTACTGATGCCTGACCTGCTTATGTACTGCTGTGCAGAAGTGCCACTTGTATTCAAGCTGCAAGGGAAGTCAATGGTAATAGTGCTCTGAGCCCACAAAATACTACATACACACAAGCTGCAGAAGAGGGAGTGGAAAGCAAGGGGAGTTCCGATCTCAAGAATCTTTAAGTAGGAACCTGAATTGATCTTCTTCCTTCTGTTTCAGCTCTTTGTCTCCAAGAAGTACACAGTACTCATGTCATAAAATGACATTTTAAAAATAAATTCATTAATGTATGTTTAAAAAAAAAAAACAAAAACAACAAAATGAAGCACCTTAGTGGTGTATATGGTGTTTCAGAGAAAGATCTACGAAGAACTGTCTGATGCTGCTGTCAGAGCAGATATTAAAAGCGTGTTGAATAGGAAAGGGGGGTAATTGCTCTACACGTGGAATAAAATATTTGTTGATCTTTCCTGAAAGAAGGAAGCTGGAGTTCTGTAAATAAAATTGTCATGTATTTGGGTCATGAAAGAAAAGTATTATGTTGTGTGCAAAGGGGGAAAAGATAATGGTGGACTCCTCAGTTGTGGTGCTCTGAAAGCACAAGTGCTTTGCTTTGCAATGTTAATAGTATTCTATTAAGGTCATTTTTTTGTATGTAATTTTAGTACGTAGTCTGCTTAACTATCTGAATCAAAATTTCATGAACCTTTTCAGAAAATCAGCCAGGAAAATGCAAATAAATTATGCATTTTATTTAGTATGTAGTAGGTACAGAATTACAATATAAGTCAACAAATAGAAATGTGTCTTTATTAATATAGCAAGCTCTGTGGGATGATCCTGCTGCATTCTGTTAGCCATGTGTGGTCTAAAGAATCGTTTTGATGTTAAGTAGCTAATTCTGAACCAGAATCTCTGGATTTGGAACAACATGGAGCAATAGTATAAAAAAGATTAAGAATCTTAGCTAATGTAAATAAATTAAAGACTGAAGTATGAAGTATAGGGCGCAAATTGAAGGTAAAACCTTAAAGCATGTTATTTCCAGAGAGCAAGTACTTAATATCTTAGAAAATCTGATCTGTATGTAGATAACCTTCTTGCCTGGTTTACTTTTTTTCTTCTTCACTTTTCTTCCCCTCATGGAAGAGTCCGTAAGTCATCTTTTACAATTCTGACCTGAGCCCTCAGCAGTCAGCATAGTGGTAAATGTCTGTGATGAGCTCAACTGTTGTATTGCTCCCTGGCCCTGCAAGACACTTATGCAACAGAAGGATTATGTGTAGATTGTGAATGCTGCTAGTGATAAGCAGATGTGTACCTATTTGCTTCAAGCCAAAGTAACATATTAACTTAGCTTCTGTTTGATGAGAAAAAACACGGCTTCTTAGCACCACGTGTGCAGATCAACACCAGCCTCTTTCATTTTTTTATTTTCTTTAGTGGTGTCCTGGCATGGTTCTGACTCCCTTTTCTATGTATAGTATTTCATTTCTGCTGGGGGTGCAGGAATCACAGATACCTTGAGTGTGAGAAATGTTAAAGTGACAAAGTGTAGAGCTAGCTCTGCCCTTATTATTTGCTTACTTTAGCAGTTATTTACCTTTCAGATAGCCCTGTGCATTTCAATCATCCTCAGACCTTAATGTTGATAAATGTTTTTCAGAAGTAACTCTAAATCAACTCAACTTGGTATTAAAAGCTCCATCTCCTTCCTTCTACACTTTCTCTTGTTAGAGCAGTTATTTTATGAGCCAAACTAAAAGAAGGGAACTTACATGTTTTTAAGGAAGTTTTTATAGCTAAAGAACCAGAAGCAGCAATTCTTTTCCTCATTTAATGATGAGTTACACTTACAGTATATGAGGAGTCTTCACTTGCTCTGTAATTTGCATTAGCAAGAGAGAGTGCCCATTTTGTTAGTGATTTTTTAGAAAATGGAAACCAGGAATGAGTGCTCAAGTAAATGGAATCAATAAACGATGAAACAGCCAACAATACTACAACCACTAATACTGAAATATGCTTTTGCAATGTGAGCTTTCATGTATTTGCTATCTTTGGTAGCAAATTGTTCTTACATTTCAAATAGAATTTCTTAGTACCTTCATATAAATCAATTGCTTTTGGTTTTCAGTTAAGCAGTTTAATTACTTAATCACACTAAGAAAAGCCAGTGATTAAAATCTAGCAGACATATGCTTTAAGGCAGTATCAATATTAGTTATTGCTTAAGGTAGCTGTTTTAGATCAAACTGAATGGACTAGAAGGAATAGTATGTTTGTAAGCTGTTTTACCATACAGGAATATCATTAAGTCTTCTCTAAGAGATAAGAGCATGGGTATTGAAGAGTTACATAGTCAGTAACAACATTTTGTTAAAAAACAAACAAACAAAAAGGTACAAAAT
This sequence comes from Callipepla californica brunnescens, assembly GCA_023055505.1. Taxonomy (NCBI): domain Eukaryota; kingdom Metazoa; phylum Chordata; class Aves; order Galliformes; family Odontophoridae; genus Callipepla; species Callipepla californica. The sequence goes on from JALIRH010000010.1 coordinate 3,518,616, forward strand.
ACCAATTCCAAATCTGCTAAAACAGATGTAAGGGTTTTTAAATTATCTATTTTGAGTAAAATAACTCATTCTCTGAACAGCATGTAAGCAAGAAGGGACGTTTCTGTCAGAACTGATTTGAGATAAAAAAATTGCAAAAACCATTAAAAAGAACATCAGGAAATTCTATACTCAGCTTTTCTATATTACTGGTCAGAAAATGTGAACCACTAATGCCTGCTTTAAAAGATGAGGAAGGAACTTGACATCTGTTCTGTTATGGGCTGATGTTTGCAAGGTTCATTTGAAATACTACGCTTATGTTCGCATTGAACTCAAATTGTTAAGGTGAAATTGGAGTAAATTAATATTGTGTCAAAACATCTGTTTTTTTCTGTTTAAAATAGAAAACATCTGAGGCATGGGAACATAAAGGGAGTTTAGCAGGAGATGAACTGTACTTTTCAAAGTGTTGACAAATCATCAATAAATCACTTCAGAAACAAAGAGATCTATAGTCTTTCCACTGAAGAGAGCCAATATTGCAGAGATACAGCAAGGCTTGTACAAAAATTATTAAAGGTACTGATTAATATTCTGTTTTGAGTTGGTATAGTAGCAGTTAGGTCTTGGCTCACAATTAGCTGTTGCATGCTTTCATAGTGAAAAAACCGAAGGACTGAGAGTCTGTATAGTCAGTGTTCTCTGTCTGATTATGCCAAATACTAGTGCCTAATGATATAAATAAATACAAAGGCATGGCATGTTTGTATGTTATTTCTCTGAGCTCTCTCCTAGCCTTCAGACATTCAGGGATTTAAGGACTGGAGGCAGGAATAGTTCCACGTATTCACTAATTTTCAATGGGTTTAACCTGAGTTTTCTTGCTTCCTCTTGAGTACATGTAAACTCTTAGCATCCCCAGCATGAAGTGTTATCTCTTATGTATTTATCAGGGATTTTGCTACGAAGAGAAATAGATTGATTACCTGTTACTTCCTTTTCCTCTTACAGAGAGAGATATGAACTCAACTAGTAGCTTTCTGCTCCTTGTGGGACTATTTTTGTACAGTACTGTTTCTTCTTCATTTCTTTAGTGGTAAAAGAGCAGTCTCTCTCTCTTTTTTTTTTTTTTTTCAATAATAACACTAACCTCAGTGTTTTGAAATCTGAATTTAGTTTTCCAGGATAAAGTAAATTCTTTAGTATGTACCACTATCTATTACGAGCATTGACATACTCATTAAAGGTCAAGAGAAGATAGTGAGGAGCAGATCTGATGAACTGTGTGATAATATGCATGAAGTTTTGAGAATTACATAAACATTGAAGTTATTGATCACTATAAGCTTCTACTCAACCTCGGTATGGGTTGTTTTCCATTGTCTTCCTGACAACCAAATTTTCCTCCTAATGCAGATAAAATACCAGTCTGCAGTCAGAGTAAGACCTAAGAAGGTAAAAGTATTGTATTAAAACAAAAGATAAGGCAGATACAGGGCAGAATAGAAATTCAAATGTTCACTTTTAATACAAAAGAACTGATAAGTTAGTACTATTAAATAGCTGGCAGAAATCTTTGGAGCAAAGTGATGATTGAATATGAGACATCTGGGCAACAGGAAAAAGTTAAACCATAGCACTAGCCAATGTAACAAGGCAAAGTTAAGATGTCCTGATGTTGCTAGAGAAATCTGTGTGAGCTATTTGGTAACTCTGAAATTGTTCAAAAAGTTAAAGTACCTTATTCTTAATGGTTATGAGACTGGCTTATATGCTGACAAGAGCAAAAGCTTCTGATTTCTAGAATATGAGTGATACTGTCATTGTATAGTTTTAAGAAACTACTGAAGGGTTAGTAACAAGTAATAGCATATATATATATATATATTCATAGGATTTGGAAATACCGTTGAGAATCAACATTACTGCAGTGAATGAAGCTTTACACCTTTATGTCCTATGGCTCTGTGTATCTGTTACTAAATATATTTCATTTGCAAGTAATTTTGCGCAGTATTTGAATTTTGAGGGCAAGGAGAAATCCAAGCACTATCCTCTCACTACTAAGTAAGCTAATTATAAAGTTCAAAATGAGATTACTAGAAAGGAAGACAATTATTGTTACTAAAAATTCAAGATCTTAATTGGCAATGTCATCTGCAGTATCACATTGGAATTTGAAAACTTTATACCTGTTAGCTCTTGAATTAGCATAACAAAACAGTTAACTAAAATACATTTTCATCTTTTTTTGTTGGTGTGGTGTATATCTAATACTATTCCTTTATACACAGATTTTCTTCTCTGGTTGGTTGATGATGAATATTAACTCCCACTTTGCACATTAATATAATTACTTCATCTCTGTATCAGTGTTCTGGCTAGAGGTCAGGTCCTACTAAGATCAGCTGTCAGTCTCAAGCAAAGCCAAAGCTGTAATTAAGCATCTGCAGGTTACTATTTCAGAAATTAAAGTTATCCAACATATTTTGAATTGATTCTATCAATCTTGTCCAAAGAAAACATCAGCGAAGGAGGAAACCATTACTTAAGATAAGAAAAATTTTAAAAATAACATTCTCCCCAGAAAACTTATCTTAAAAAATACTTAAATTTTTTTAAAGCATTTGAAAAAAGTACAGTGAAAATCTGTCAAAACATAAAAATAACTTTGGAAGTCATTTATCTGAACTGCACTCATCACAGATGCACATGTAAGAAATAAGTTGGGGAAAATGCTGCAACTAGTCCTGCAAGCTGCAGTTTGTACTCAAGTGCTCTTGCCTCAGAGAGTTCACATGCTGATGTGTTTAAAGCATGAGGTAGTACTTCAAGATAACTGATAATCCATGACGAAGCATCTTTGTACTATTTATACTTTTAAATCTATTACTTTTTTTCTACACCTTTGATTCCTTGAATAAACAAAAACAGCTTTTGAAAGTGTAAAAAGAGGTTCCATTTGACAGGCGACTAAGTGCACTTGTTTCTTCTTGCTCCTTTAGTAGGACTGAGGGGGGCAAAGAAAAATGTCTCTGTGGATTGCGAAAATAGTGAAGAGCTGTTTTTAACCTATACATCACTACTTTGAATCCACCTCTGGATGAGCTTACTACCATCTGACACTTGTGCTGTAACTTGTGCAAAATGTGTGAATGCTCTCTGACTCTCATGAGCAAGTATTTCTGATGCTAATGTATGGTGCCAGAGGCAGACAGCTGTCAGAGGCCAGATACTCAGCTTCCCTAGGCTGGCACATAGTGGAAAAGTGTTGATTTACTCCAAAGGGTTTGGACCCGAGACTTGGACCAGCTTGCTGCAAATGAGATGTCCTGTTTCAGTTGTGCAGTCCCTGTTAATGTGAGCACACTTAGCTTGTGACTCCTAAGAGCTGCATTTACAATCAGTTGTATTGGATCCCATTCTAGGTATAGATTAGGTATATATCAATTAGGATATTGCACTGTAGTGACTTGCTTTGAAGGGATTGAGAGTTGTGTGGTCCTGTAAAACAGCTACCTGTGTAATAGTAAGTTTTGAAATTTCTCTGATGGATCCACATGCCAGATAGTTGAAACAATTCAAGTTAGGGCCTAGTTCTGCATGCTTCATAATACTGTGTCAGTTTCTGATATCACTGATCCAGAATCTGTTCATTCATGTATATTCCAGTCTACTGGATGCTTGACTGCTTAATGCTACATGAGTGTATGGAGTCATTAGACAGAATTAGTTGTTTTTCAGTTATATTCAGGCTCAACTTAAAGGAAGCCTTTATTTTTCTAGAACTATCCATTTTTGTTTTCTCTGTATTAAAATATCATTTGATTGCGCTTCACTCGTATCAGGTGATCTTGATAGCAATATCACTATGGCATAGTGATACCACTGCTGACTATCACCCTGTTAAACTTAAGGAAATGTGGATTTTTTTGTACCATAACTTTGGATCATATTTTGACTAACTTCTCCAGACATGACTCAATGATTGATGAGGAATGGCAATGTGAAGAATTACTCACCTTCCATTTTCATTTGATCCCAACTTTCTGCAGCTCAGTCCTGTATTATGTTTAAGAACATACTCCATCAATTCTTTATTTATCTGGCTTGTGGAAGGGAACACAGTACTATTATTTGTGAAGAGGGAAGAAATGCAAATAAGAGCAGATAGAAGAATGTAAAAAAAAAAATATATGTATTCATTTGCCACTACAGTAAGATTATATTCTAAGTTGTTCCATGTGGCAACTTTATTTGCATTTCTAATTTTCTCTTTAAACACATTGAGTATTGAAGAAATACTAAACATGATTGAATAATTAATAGAGTAACATTTTTAGGATACTAAAACTAGCTGATGAGGAAAGAAAACTAAGACATTTTGGGAAGTTCCCTTTCTACAGGGGATACTTATGGCTAGGTTCATATTTGCTAAATACCTAAGAGTTGAAGCAGTTTTCAAAAAATAAAGATTTGAGAAACCGATGTTATTTAATTTCTCATTCATGTTCTTGCCTTTTTTTGTTGTTGTTTTTTATAAGATTTTCATTAGAAGGGCAATTCATATCTGAAAAGGGAGGTGCAGACTTATAAGGGAACAGTAGTACCTGACAAATGTGTGTTGTAAAGCAGTAAATCGTGTGGACTAGACCTCTGAGTTAACCAGTAAGCAGAAGTGGTGTTCTGACTTTATTTTTAAGAATGGCTGGGATTTTAATCCAGTTGTGAGCTTTGTCTGTTAAAACCCCAGAAGACTGCCAGATGTCCTTGGGTACAAATCTGTGTCTTTGCACACTGTAGAACAGTTTAGCAAACCTCTTGGCGGCAGCTGTTTACAGGGAAAATTTCTTGCCAAATTTTTCATGAATTGTACGTGATTTTTCTACAGATTCACTTTCATGGAAGGAAGCCCTGAGAATGCTTCTCATGTTTTAAGACTGACAAAGTGACTGTTCCCAGTACCAAAGTTTTTATTTTGCTTATTTTGTCTCTGCACACATAACCCTCTGCCTTCTTGCATTTATTTTAGCACCGTACATGTAATTTAAACATGTAGGCTGAGGAGCATGAATGAATGTTCATGTCTGGAAAACAGCATGTTTTCCACTCAGTTATTCAGGTATTGCAGGAGATGTCATCTCTGGGTTTGTTTTATTCCAGAAGCAAACCTTGTCTCTGCAATGGAAATGAAAGATGTTTTAATACAGAAGGTAGTTTGATAAAAAAAACAAAACAAAGGTGAAGTGTGTACAATGAAGCTAGGTGAAGATCCCAGTACAACTGTGGATGTAGCTGTTAGGAAGCTATAGTAAAATACTGTTAGCAAATTTTGTAGTATTTAAATAATCTTACTGGGAAATAAAAAGGAACTTTTGTTCACGGCTCTTGTTGAAAACCTACATAACCTTTTTATATTCTGTATGTCTGATGTTTTTGCGCCAGAACTCAAAATGTTTTCTCTTAGTCAGTAGTAGGTTTGACAAAATTTTATATATTCTTGTTAAAGTGCTGGATTTTCATACAAACTTTTTCAAAACAGTTTCCAGATGAGATTTGTTAAGCTTATAAAAAAGCAATTTCAACAGTACATGTGTTTTCATGAAAGACTGTGTATGGTGTGTATGTAGATAGGCAGATTGTAGGTGTATTTGTACATTTTATACTGGTAATCTACGGTTCCATTCAGAATGTGCATTAATTTCTTAAAGTGGAAATTAAACATACAAAGGTTCTACTTAAACACCTTAAAATAAGCAGGAGAAAATAGATTTATGAAAACCTATAAACTGAAACAAATGTAGGTTAGGAATAACAGATGCAAGATCTCTATTCCTTCTGGTTTGCTTTATTTTAAAGTGCAGGAAGGACTGAACTGTCCTATATTTCTATGCTATTAGGACATGCTGATTGCCACAGTAGGTGATCCCTACTGTTCAGGGTTTTTCAATATGGGATTATCACTGAAAATGGCTTGCTTATGCTGTATGTGCCTGAGACAGAAAGTCTGAGTCCTCGGAAGCTTTTGTAAATACATTTCAGAATCTTCCCAGACGGAGATGTTTGCCTGTTTGTAGCTGGCTCATCCACAAGTGGCTCCATGATAAGGTTAATGCCCAGTTAATTGCTCCTAGCCTTGACATGCAGTTTAATTGCTACTTGGCCAATATATGTTTATTGGTTGCTCTGTGCAAAATTCTAGTGTATGTAGTGATGCAAACCATGGACTGGTGGAGGGCAAACAAAATAAATACAGTATTTTATGTTCTTTTAATTCAGAGCCAAGTGGATTTGGATGAAGTGTTTATTTAGTTTGCTGGCTGCTTCAGATGCTGTGGCATATTGATTCCTTTTATTACTAGCAGCCATTTAACCTGACCTCTCTCAGATCTAGTATTTTAAAAGCCATAAATTTTAACTTTACTTAAGAGCAAGGACTGAAATGCTGTGAAAGCCTTTTTATTAGCAGAGCTTTGCCTAACTCCATGTACGTGTGTCACCCATGGCAACAATATTTAGAGCATCTTAAATTAGAGTGGCTGTTGGGCAGTTTTGTGGTGGTGGGGTTAGCAATAAAGAGCTCTCATAAATATCTCAAGCATGTGGGATTCACTGATCAGTGTGAAGATAGGTACAGTAAAGAAATGCCTTTATTAGTAGCAATAGGCATCTTCTTTCCAGGTAATTTTGCTAAAATCTAGCTTTCTTCCTTACTCTTAGTGTTTGCAGATAAGGCAAAGCACACAAAAATGTAAGGGAAGTGCTTTACATAATTTATTTTTTAATTGCAAGTTAAATATGTTTAATTGAAATGTATTTTTCTGTATTGCCTCACTTTGGCTTTTCTTTTACATTAATAATCTTGCTTGTTGATGCAGTAGCCTAAATTAATCCCTGCATGATGCTGAAAGCAGTCTTTAACGTGCAGCCTATGTGACTGCTTGTTAAAATAAAAAGAAAAGTGGCCAGGCTAAAACTTGATGACAAAAATGATGTACCACCACTTTTTTTTTTTTTTTTTTTTCCTAAAAGAAAATGAATGTGAATAAAATGATTGATATAAAAGGATTTGTTTCTGCATTCACATGCAAATGACTCGCAATGAGGCTTTGAATTAATGAAGAAAACAAAAAACAACATTTATGTGAACTTTTTACTTCGTTATAATTTGTTACTTCAATCAGTCCTACTTTTAAAAATCTGATTTCAGGCTGGATTGACTAAGAGTGAATAATAATTCAGCAGGCTATTTCAAAATAGGCTTAGGGTTGCTGAAACTGATAGATTGTAACCATGAATTTAAGGCAACTCTTAACTTCCCTTCTGTTCAGCTACTGATGAAGTTTCCTTCTCTGTCCCTCAGGTCAAATTTAACATTCTAGATGTTAGCCTCATACCATTAAAAGTGACTCTGTTTGAATGGTAGTGCAGGGACTCTCGCTTCATGTAAAGCTTTAGCCCAGGAACAAAAATGTTTTAACTTATGAGAAGTGTAATTTATATCAATTAATCTGAGAAAGTGTCACATTTCCCAATTGTTTAAAACAGGATTGAAATCTTTGACCTTATCAACAGGTAGGTGTGGAAGTAGGAGTAAAGCAATCGCAAGGCACTAGAATCTTTATTACTTTTCAATTCCAGACTGATCAATTTACAAGGTGCCTGAAATCACAGGGGAATCGTATTTTCTAAAAAAACTGGCTTTTTCCTGTCTGCATTGCTTTTCCTGTACCTGCTTTCCCCCAGCAGGTTGTAACAGCTATATCTAAAATCAATTTGACATACATAAATATCCTTGAGGAGAAAGCTCCTATTTTGTAGGTCAGGGAGCTTAATTTATACTCAGGCTTGTCCTGAGGGCAGGTACTGCCTCTTGCACCAGAAGGGAGAAGGCACTGGCCTGCTGGAGGAGGTCTTCCATGCCTAGGAAAACTTTGAATATACAACTGTCCTGTGAAGCAGAAGGTTATGCAAGAGGTTAAACTAGTCTAACAAATAAAGAAAACTGTTTCAACAGGTAACATTTGGTATTCTTTTCTCCAAAGATCGGCTTTGCTGTGTTTTGTCCTGCGTGCAGTACTACTGCATGTGCCATTTCTCTGAGAATCCTTTTGCATGGTGTGACTTTTTAGTATTTTGGAGGTGCTTTATGGTGTACGTATTATTCTTCCTGAAATATTAACGTTTTCCTTTGCTGTGTCAGTGTTTTTTAGTGATAAGGCTGTAGGAATCAGCAACACCAGCACACCTTGCTAAGATGACAGCAGTCATGCATTTTCTTCTCTTGCCTAATGACTGCCTTATTCCAAACATGTTCTCTACAGCTGCCTGAAGCTTAGCATACGTTTGGGGCTCCAAATTGTGAACCACCGTTATTCATAGTTGAAATTGCAGTTTATGCAAATCTGAGCTAAGTTGCAATCATTATATGGAGTAAAATAGATTGAAATATCTGTAAATCTGAAGCCTGTAGCTGGCTCTTTTTAATCAGAGGAACTTGTTAAATTTTCCCATGCTTTGATTTCTCTCTCTTAGATATTTCTGCCAGAAGTGAGGCTGTTCAGTATTCCTGTTTCTAATTTGAAATGCTCAGTTTGAGGTATAAAATGAGAAAAACGATACATGTTGTCTTTAATATATGAGTGCAAGATAGTGATTTTCTCTTTCTTTTTATCAAGCCCTTCATAATATTTTTCCCTACTATTTGAATAGTGTTGAAGAAAAGGATACCATATGGTCTGAGGTTATTCTACAGAAATATTCTCTTAAAGCTTTTTATTTGAAAATCATGAACTAAATGATGTAATAATTTTCAAATTCCTCCTTTCCTGTATCGTTTTCTGCATTGAATCAATTGATAATTGAGGAAATACCTGAATATAAAAGTGAGAGAGGAAAAAATCCTTTGCAGTTGCACATATTGCCATAAATAAATCAAACTACATTAAACAAAACAGTTCACAAAGAAGTGAACGTGAATTAATTTTAGTCACTGTATAACGTTGCAGCCTTATGGGAAAGAATCATGTCTGTCCACTTATTTTCTGTTGTTTCTGTTTTCTATCTTGGCCTAATGCTTATCAAAACAGAAAACTATGCTTTTCACTCCACACACAAATTTATTTAGGGCTGAATGTTCTTACTGGCAGTCTCTTGCATTTTGTGTCTTTGGACACCTTTCCATTGGTTGGCAGGTCTGGTTCATTCATTCTCAAACAAATGGTATCCCTACAGCATGGATTCATTTTGACTGTTTTGCTGCAGGGTCCAGTTGGTCAGCCTGATTGCTGTATCATATGATGGATATTCCCTCCTTCAATAAGTACTTACGTTATGGCTTCTCTTCCATTCCTCTCTGCAAACATGCCTTTGGGGTGGCTTGCACTGCCCTCCACACTCTTGTTTCCCTTTTTTTTTGTTTGTGACTTACATCTTGCTTTTGCTATATTTCCTTCTGGACTATGAAAAAGAAAGGAATGTGCATACGTGGGGAAAAAAGAGAAGTCTGGAAATACCTGAAACTAATAATAGTGGTAAGAGTAATAAGAGAATGAACGCAAAGTGTATAATATTATGTAAAGAAGAAAATCTTTGGTAGCCATGTCGATGTTGAAAGGAAAATGGAAGTATATGTATATGCCACCTTTCAAATTAAAGGTGCTTGTTTATATCCATGATCTTGGAACCAGCAACTTGGTTTCAGGCAGTCATAGGCAGACACTGGCATCAGCTGCTGTTTTCTGTAGTTCAGAAGAGATTCATGAAACACTGCACTATTTATGAAGTAATAAAGTGGAGGTCTTTTTATCACAGTGTTCTTAGAAACAGTAAAATGAGGTCTAAAAAACTGTAAAATGCATAAAAAGAAACATTTTTACACATAATGAACAGTTAAATTATTCCTTGCCTAGATCACATTTTTGCATTCCAAAAAGCTCGATATTTACACATCCATACATATGTCATCTAGAAATGCTTTGAGATGCACTGAGATTTTGTTGTTTTGTGAGGTTTTTTTTATTATTATTTTGTTTTTTATCAGTGAGTAAAACTCATGTTTTCACACTTAGAGCTGTCCAAAGGTGTGCAGAAAAGGTTGCTGGAGGGGGACAGGGTAGGGAAATTTCTCTAGCTTAAAGTCTGTTTGGTACTTGTTTGTTATGAAGTCTTAGGCATTTTTCTGTACTGCATCCAGTAATAAATATGCCTGCAAAAGCATGGGGACTGTTCTGCCTGCTTATGGAAGCAACTGGGCTCCCATCTCTTTAGTTGCACACTAATATGTAATTGCTGCAGCCTTATAATGAAAGGAAATGGGAATGAAAGCCAGCCAGGAAAATTAAAAAGTTCTCTCTGAAAACCCTAGTGGATATGCCCAAGGAAACTTTGACTGAATGTTCGCCTTCTTAATAAAACCGCATTGCTCCTACTGTCATCAATAAGAAAAAATGCTATCATTCTTCACCTGGATTCAGATGGTTCTTTATGGGAGGATTTTGATAATAAGTGAGAAACTTGCAGTTGTTGCCAGCAAAATTTCAGACTAAATGATTACAGCTTTAGAAAAGGGCAACTAAATGCCTGATAGTCATTTGTTACTAAGGGTCACAGTGAGCTTTTGAATAAATGAGAGCACCTTTTAAAAGGTAGAATACAGGAACAGCAGAGATGAAATTTCACTTTCTTTGCTAGTGAGAAGTATGGTCAATCTTCGCCGTTTTATTTGGTCTTTTAAGGTAGCTCCATATTTGATGATTATTTTGACCAATTAAGTGCATGTAAGACAATTCTATTTCTTCTAGGGACATTAAAGATAAATGCAATTTTTCACTACAGTGTTGTGCTGAATTTTGCAACTGAGGAGTACCCCGTTTATTTTTTTTTTCCTTGTTTTAATACCAAACTGATAACACTACATGAAAGTTGCTGTAACAGTTTTCTTAAAAATTTAAAGATCCGATAAGCTAGTTACTGCTAATATTAATTCCTCAAACGGGCCTTCACAACAGGACAAAATGGCAAAGTAAGGGCTATTTGTACAGAAGGAAACACAGTTTGCCCGTAACTGTAAGTGTCCCGTGCAGTTGTCTAAGAGCTGTGTGTGACGGCTCCTGCTCTCTGTGACTGGCTGCACCAGGCTGAGCAGTCGTCTAGTCAGAGTAATTGGCCCTCTCTGCAGGAGACAGACTCTAGCTGGTGTTTAACCCCAGACTTTTTTTCTTTTTTTACCAAGTCACACAGCTGAGGGCACTAATTTAACGCAGCACTGCTTGTAGTGGGATGCGTGAATAAACACCTTCGCACTGCCTTTTGACGCAGCCATTTCAGGAATGTGGGCGCTGCCGCGGCCTGGAAACAAGCACTGGCTGCGGGACCTCCCCAGGCCATGGGTGCTGACAGATTCCCAGGCCCCCGCTGCCCATCACGTCCGCGGCACCCTCTTTCTGAACGTGGGGCTGTTGCCTTGCTGCAGGCACCTTCTGCTGTCCCCTAGCCGATACCAGTCCTCAGGGTCCGAGGTGAGGCACTGGGCACTTCCATCGGTACGGGCCCGGCCAGGCTGAGGGCTGCACCTTCCCAGGACTGCAGCAGCTGGCCATGCTTCGCCTGCTGTCACCTCGCTGCTGCACCAAGCCACCCATCAAAGCTGTTTTCTGCCTGAAAAACAAGAAAGTGTTTCTTTGCAGATCAGAGTGGCTTTCACTTTGCTGCCTTTTACAGTGATTACGCTTCTCTTGTCTGTTTTTGCTCATTCTCAGAATGAGATAGACACCACAGTGCCTCTTCCTGATGCACACGTTTCTAGTGATTTTGAGCACCTTTGTGTTGTATGCAAGTCACTGCTCTTACTCCATTTTAGCTCTCTAATTTGGCAATAATGGTAGTCTCCAGAATGGCAATTAGTGAACAAAAGAAGGCTGCACTGTGACCTAGCAACCAGGCTTCTTTTAAACTTGTTTTCTCTCTCTCTTTTTTTTTTTTGTTCCTTTCCTGTTTTTTCAGCTACATTTCAGTCTGCAGGGAATGGAAGCGTACACTGATTTATGTAGACACTACTGATGATTATTTATTTTCCATTTAAGAACTCACTCATCTTACTGTCTTAGTTCAGAAATGGCTGTGCTCTAGGATTGCTAATGTCACCACATAGTATTAACGTATCGTTCTTTCTTGTGATCCTTGAATCTCTTCAGGGGTGACAGTATATAGACATACGTGTGAAGGTCTTCTTATATTGTCCTGTTGCTTATGTTAGCATCCCCTTAAAAAGTTGAAATCAAAACTATTTTGTGCTCTCAAAGAAAGCAAGGCATTTTTCAAGGCAAACGCTTTTCATCAGCGTTTTTGTACCACATTTACTTCACTGCCATATAAAAACTAACTGGTTACTACAAAGACTTTTAAATTATGCTTTATTTGTGAATTTCTCTACTTTTTAATACTCAAGTATTCGCTGAACTTTTTTTTTCTTATTCCACTATTATTGTGTTAATATTAATTAACAGTAATGCTACCACAAAAGAAACCCTTTCTGAGGTGGAAGAATTAAGTGCTCATAGAGAGGAAAGGCTTGGAAGACTTGGGAATGTATCTGTTCTTTCTTTTTTGTATGAAGTGCTTTCTTATCCCTTAAAAGAAGAGGTAACAATGTCCTTGGAAATACTTTAAAAATTAAAAAAAATGAAAAAAACGGGCTGCTGTGTATATTGATAGCATGGCCCTCCTCAACTTGGAGAAAAAGGTTAGGTAAGACTGTGAGAGAAGTTAATATCTTCTCTTAAGAGAAGTGTATCTGAAAACATCAGCCATTCAGACAACCTGACTCATTCTAAAAGCTAAAGCTTGCTTTAAAGCAGTGTTTATTTTTGTGAGCCTAAGGATAATGTCCTCTGTGAGGCTGTTAGCAGTGTCCAGTTGGTCACTGCTGCACAGGATGAGGAAATAACCCCGTCCTTAGCATTGGTGCAGACTTGAAAAGTAGCAGAGAGAGCTTGCTGTTGCCCATCACTGTTGTCAGGTCTGTAAATCATGAGCTATTCCCTCCAAGTCTGAATGAGGATCTCGACAGAACTAGGTTTAACTTGATGTTATTTTTAGAACAAATTACATTGATTGCATACTGTTTCAAAAGCCTCAACTAATAAAGTACACAATTAAATATACCTGTTTAACAATTTGAATTTCACTGTGTGGTTTTAGTAAAAATGTAACTATTTGTTTTCCAGATGCTGCTGGCAAGGATTTTGGTCCTACTCTAGGACTGAAGAAGTCCAGTTCTCTTGAGAGTCTTCAGACTGCTGTAGCTGAAGTTAGGAAGAATGAACTCCCTTTTCACAGACCCAGGACCCATGTTGTCCGTGGTCGGGGGTGTAACGAGAGTTTCCGAGCTGCCATTGACAAGTCTTATGATGGACCTGAGGATGTAGAAGAGGGTATGTTGCTACTGGTGCTGTTTCAAGGAACCACTTTCATTTAGTATAGCTGAGGGCTAACTTAGTAAAGCGTATAAGCAAGTGATTTAGTTCAATTGAATTTGATCAAATTTAAAAAGCTGCTTATGTCTTGCTGAATGGGAGCTGTCTTTGTAGTACCCCATCCAACCTTGACTGGGTTTAGTGTAAAGTCTTCACTGATCTCCTTTGGGGCAGGGGTACAGTGGAGGAATTAGAATTAGAACTCAATCCTTAAATAGTTGTATTTTTTCAACTTCAAGAAGCAGCTGCCTTCTTCAGATTACACCAAAAATTATCTTGCTTGTTTTACAGAGCTGTCTGCAATTCCCCATTCTCCAACTAGGAAGTACATTTCCTGGTATGGGCAAGGCAGTGCATTGATAGCACCCTGCTGCTCATTCATTCTGTCACCATGGTTTTAAAGACCCCATTCTGGAAATTGTGTCTCCTTTAGCACAAAGCATAAAACAGTGGTTGGATCCTGAGCCCTCAAACAGAAACAACACAGGTCCTCTCCAATCAGGCAGAACAGTTTGTTTGTTTCTTCTTCAGCTGTGTTAAAGTGGAAAGATTCCAAGGAGTGAATGAAATCATATTTTTACTGGTTGGTTTTGTTCAAGTACTACAGTCTCTTGTTTAAGTAAGCACGTGATGAAATGTTTCCGTCTCGGCATGTCAGTTTTCTTGAGCTGGTGGATAAGTTAGATTTCAAGCAGGATAGTGTCTTAATAATTGTCAGGTTTTCTTATCAGGATTCATATTCAATAACAAGTCACTATAATAATTTTGTATTTAATTTACAGTAGAACTTTTGCTTGAATTTGCTAGTTATGTTTAGTCTGCTTTTTAAATTATACAATTAAATAAGTTTTGTGAGTCATTTGAGCACCTTGTACACACAGGTGCTATATTTCATGTGTTTGCATTTTGGTGACCCCTTACTATCTCCATTTATTCTTTCTTGAGCAGATGGTTTTTCTGATAAGAGCTCTCACTCTGGCCAAGAAGCTCAGAACATGGAATCTGCACCTCCAGGGAACACTGAAATAGAAGATGCTGAAACCAAAGTGAAAAAAGACAAAAAAAACAGAGAAAAAGAGAAGAAAAAAGAAAAGGGCAAAACCAAAATCAAAGAGAAGAAAAGGAAAGAGGAAAATGAAGATCCAGAAAAGAAAAAGAAGAAAGGCTTTGGTGTCATGTTGAGGTATGTCATTTTAAAAAGCAAAACAGCCACCCATGCTCATTATAACGTGAAACAACTGGTGCTCTCATAAAGTAGTGGAAAAATTATTTCACTTGGACTCAAAATAGTGTTTATGTTATTTAAAAAGAAAGCAGTTTATACTTTTACACCAAACTTGTGGCTGAGGCGGAAGACATTTGGCAGACAAAATGTCTTTTTGTGCCTTTGAAATTCATTCCCATATGCCAGAAAAAAAAAAAAAAAATCAAGGTTTCTGGCTTAAAACAAGCATGCGTGTGGGGCGTAGGTTTTGTGGGGAATATTTCTGAGTCATATGTGGCCCACTCCCATACTCAGGCATTTGCCTCCCCTTCCTTTGCTTGTCTGCTTTTTTCACAAGCATTGGAAAGAGCAGAATTGCTTGTATTACATTAAGCGGACATTTGCTGCTACTGAATCTACTAGCTATGATAAAATCTTTACTTTGCATCTTCAACCATTGCCTGCAGTGGCCTAGAGATTGCTGTCCTCCCTTCTTGACACACAATTGTTTGTATTGCTTCCAAACTGTTTTGGCTTTTGGTTGGTTTTATGTCTCTGGAAACACGGAGACTACCTAAAGCTCATCTCTACGTTTCTGTACTGCTGCTGTAGACTTGGTGATATAGGCACTCTGCTTGCTTTCACTACTACCTCTAGTACTTGTTCATTCTGTTGAGCAGTAAAGCATTTAATTTGAGTGCTATTTGCAATTAATATATGTGTGAATGAAATTTAATTATCTCCTATATAAAGAGGTTATTTGACTATATGATCATGTGGTTACTTCTGACACTGAACTCTTTGTTAGCTTTAGGGGGATATTGGGTTAATTATTGGACTTGATAATCTTGAAGGTCTTTTCCAACCTACATGACTCCAGAATTGGTATTTCCTATCATGCTCTATTTTAGACAAGCTGGGCATATACAGAAGCCACAATCATTGTGTAGGCAAAGATGTATTTAACTTGTAATTAAGAAATTTTTGGGTGACATCATTCACTCTGCAGTAATATTCATTAGGACACTGGTAGGTAAGTTCTCATTGCAACTCTGTTTACGTGTCTCTGGAGTTGAGTGGTTTGTGTTGTACTGACATGAAAAGTTTTAGCTTTCTTGCTTCCGTGTATCATCAAAAGGAATCCACAAATTATTCTACTGAGTTTTAAACACTGAGGAGATATTTTCAAAATTTACAGACATCATTATGTGCCAAATTTGCATGATTTCAATAGTTGTTAATGTTTGCAAGATAAAGATACGTGGGCATACCAGTCTGCATTCAAATGGGGCTCTTTAGTAACGCTGAAGAAGCACATATTCACACCTGTGCATTGCACGTGCATTTGTGTTCATACCGTTTAAAGAAATGGGGCTTAACATGGAACCGCAGTCAAAACACTGAATAATTAGGAGGGTGACTTCAGCAGCTCTCTTTTTGTATATGTTTAGCTTTATGCCTATTTCCATTCATTTTAACTCTTTGAAGTGAATGGGACTGTGAGAAGATGAGAGTAACACAGAGGTCTGACAAAAGCATAAGTATTCTGGTTCGTGTATTGCTAGCAGAATTGATTAAATTTGAAGTGCAAGTTCTGTCTTTTGGAAGCATAATGCTTGACCCAGAAAGAGTAGGGAATGACATCAGAATCCAAGGCAAGTGATTGCAGTTGACAAAAAATCCAATAACAATCAATATGCAAAGCTGAGAACAATAGGTTACCATTCTTAGCGATTCACTTTTTCAGAGTGTGTTTCACATTCTGGTTGTACACAGTCTTTACACATCTGTTCTTTTCATATGCATGCTTTTTATTTCATTTGTCTTCCAAGCAGACAGTGGTGGTTCTTAATATTTATTTATCTGTATGGCAACGCAAATGAGAATTTCTGTCCCACACTACTGAAAATCTGTACAAAGTCACTAAGATGGGGGGAACGGGTTATAGTGAACAGAGGAGTTGTCTGTAAGAGCAAGCAGCTTCACTAGGATGCTTTTTGATGTACTTTGTCCTTGCGAGCATTTTACCCCAGAATTTGCAAAATTGTTTTTCAAAAATTTCCTTCATGAGAAAGTGGGAGTCCCAGGGAACCCCCAGCCATGACAAAAGTGAAGAAGGGTAATGACCTGTAAAGATGGACCAAGGGCAAACAGCATGGGTTTGTAAAAGAATCAGAGCAACCACATGAGCTCAAGAAGAACAAAATCAGGCTGGTATTTTTGCAGGGAAAAACTGCTGTGAGTGATGTGAAAAACAAAAACAATGTATCTGAACACTTTTTTTAAAGAAAGAATGGGAAAAGAATCAGTGAAAGGCTTGAACACTGACTAAATGCTAGATTCAAGAGGTATTTTTAACACTAGAGTTTAGCACTTCTATGAAGAGTGAAGAGACTGTCAGGAGGACTAGAGATGAGACTGCAGTAAGAAGGTTTAAATGATCAAGTATTATAGCAGCACAAATGGAAAGAAACAGACAGATTTTTTTATGACACGGTGGAGATAAAACTGGCATGTTTTATTGGTAGAACATCTGTGGAAGGAAAAAGAGAAGCTGCATATGACAAAGTTGTGAGCTTGTGCAGCAGGCAAGGTGACTACTAATTCCTGGTAGTTTAAAAGAAAAGTAGAAAGAAGTATTTAGAAACAGATACGAGCTCAGTTTTTGACATGCTGAGTTTAAATTGGAAAGGAAGCCTGCCATAGGAGGCACTGGAAATGTAAACACCATAAGGGAGCAGAAAGCTGGGTGGAGAAGGAAATCTGTGGTGTGCCTGCCGCAGATGCGGTGGTAGCTGTACTCTGGTTCCCCAAGTGGGACACTTCACCAAAATGGGGGATGGGGAGTGCAGCCCCTGCTAGGCTGCCGGGAGAAAATAAGCTCATAAAGCAGGTGCAGGAGATGGGAAGAGTGTGAATCTACCTGGAGCAGTACAATGCCATGAATTTTTCAGGATGGTCTAATGACTGCAGCCATGTGATCTTGCTGAGAACCACACAGATATGTTCATATTTCTCATAGTTTCTGGGCTGCTTTGTTCAGAGCTGTTTTGGCCGTGCTTGAGTAGTTCTACTGTGCCATGTAGATGCACTTGAACAGGAAAACAAGCATGCTGAACCCATGTCAGAATTGAGATAAGTCAGGAGTGATCGTTTAGATGAGGTGCTGAGGGATTTGATTTAGTAGCTTGGTTGGTAGGGATGGTGGTGTGAGGATGGTTGGACTAGATGATCTTGTAGGTCATTTCCAACCTAATGTATCTATGAATCTATGAATCTATGAATCTGTGATGAAAGCTCCCAGAAAGGCAATGAAAATGTTTGAGCTTTCACCAGAAAGCTCAGTGCTGATGAAGGCACATTATACTGTCTGCAGAATGACTAGGAGTCAGATGGAAAGGAGAACTGGAGTCTGATGTAGCTGCCGGAAATGTCTCACTTGTCTGTGATAGAGGTTTTGTACTATGCTATGGTCATGTTTACCTATATACCAAGTTTTATCTTGATAGCGCATCTATGTGAATTGGGTTGTTTCTGCCTTTTAATCAATAACAAAGCATAACAAAATATTAAGACAAACCCAAGTATTTATCTGTAGTACTAGAAGGTGCAAGTGTATGGCTTTAGTCTTTTGTAACTGAGATTTTTTGAACATATTGGAATTGCTACTGCATTGGGGTTTTTGCTTCTTTTTTTTTTTTCCTTTTCTTTTTTTTTTTTAATTTAACAACAGAAAATAGCAAAGCTGTTAGCAGTTGCTAACAGATTTCACTTAGTGCCTCATCTGTTGCTCAGCTGCTATTTACTTGTAGTTCCTGGGCTTTTTTTTTTTTTTTTTTTTTTTTTTTTTTGTATGTGTAAAAAAGAAAAAAGAGGAAAAAAGTATGATTGCTTTCCTGCTAAGCTTTTCCTGGATTGAAGCTTTACTAAGGTGACTGTGATTCAGAGAGACTATCAAAAAATCATGTTTTTATTTTTGTAATCCGTGTTGTTTTTTTAGAAATGTTGTGTTTTTTTCAGTATGAACTGGAGCTCCTGGCTGCTGCATGTTAATGACTGCTGCACCTGGAGCATGGTTAATATACTGGAAATTTAAAATGCAGACAACACTGGTTATTACTGGTTAAGTCTCTATAATCCAAAGCACTATTTTACAGTGGTGCAGACTGCATAGTGTTTGTGGGTTTTTTGTTTGGTTCTGATGTGTATATTGCTTGCTTGCCTTAGGATTGAGCATGCATATGTGCTGGTCAGAGAACAACAGAAGCTGACTTGATTAATTGTTTGTATATAACATCAGTTAAGCATGCATCACTTTTGGTATTTTCTGGGACACTGCACCATCATAGCTTACTAAATAACAACACCAGACAACAAACAGCAAAGTAAATTGACAACAGTATCATTTCTGGAGCTGTGACTAAATCTATACTGCAGTCTCAGAAGAAAAATCACTCTTTAGCATCCATGCTTAAACTTGAATTAGAAATACTGCTTGTTTCCATGCAGAAGCATTACAGGAGCAAGATTATGCAGTAACAAATTACATTCTTGGTTCATACCTTTCCTTACGTTGAGGTGACTGATTCTCTTATTGTGGTGAGCCTTGAGGAGATTGCTCTACCTCAGATGATCTTCTTTATGAACGTGTTTTGTATTTTCATGCACAACAATTTAGCAGACCTGTGGTTTTGGGCCGTTAAATAAAGGAAGTGTGTAGTGTCGTTGGTTTAGAGAGCTTTGTGAGGTGGCTCTGTGGGCTGTTTGGAAGGATTAATTAACCCCTGTGCAGAATGGCAGAAGCCCCTGATTCTGAGTGCTACTGCAAAGCAAATCTAGCCAAAAGGTTAATCTTAAAAGAAAAAAATGAAAGAAAAAAGTTATTTGTATTCCTTGGTTTGCTTGGTGAACCTAGACTTTAAATTTGTGATCTCTAGTTACTGCCTTGCTTTGAAATCCTGTGGTAGGCTTTGAGTTGCTTTCTAAATTAAATCGGAGAAAGACTGAACCTTTAAATCACCAGGGAAATGTGACCTCTGCTGCGCATTGCATTGCTGCTCCACATCCTAATCCCATTGCAGTTGTTACAGTCCTGGCGTATAATAAACATAAGTCTATGGCTCTCTTACTACCTTCTCCAGATAGGGGTTATAAAAATTTCTGGGTAGCTCTTTCAGCTTTATGGGTATAAAGTTAAGTTAGCTAATGGACTGCAGCCACACCAGTGACATTTTAATAGTTCTCTCTCCATCGGCACAAGCCAGTCAGTTTTTTGTGATTAAAAAATCTATGAGCAGGTGTGTAATTGGTGACTCAAATAAAGAGTTTTGTCAAACTAGAGTGCATTGATGGATGCCCTCTTAGTCTCTCTACACTGGACTCAGTTAAAAAAAAAAATAAAAAATAAAAACACAACACTTAATTTAAGGCATTTCTTGTCGCTTCAACTTTGCCAGTTCAGTAGTGAACTTTTTCATAATCTGTTTGGGCGAGATGTCTTTCTATCCTAAATAAAGTACATCAACCACAGCTTGCATATTTGTATACATGCAAGTGAAGAATGTAGAAATAAATGAGCATTTCAGTTGCATTTTGCTTTTTTCTTCTTCAGGCACAGTACGTTTTCTCACCTAATAGTTCATCTTAAATTATTTACCTTCCATTTTACAATATGAGCCATGAATATTTTATTTTTTGTCCCCTTAATTTGCCAATTTTCCTTTGAGCTAAATGCATTAGTGATTTTAATTTTTCATTCTAGTTGGAAGACAAAAATGACCCTTTTTTCATTACTACTATTACAGGTCTTATGCTCAGAATGATACTTTTTACAACCAGCACTGGTGAGCCAGTAATGGTATTGCAAAGTAGATCGCATAATATACAGATATTGACTTCCATTAAGTATAGTACTACGGCAGCTTATGGAGAACATTTTTCTGCTCTTTGTTTGCCTGAGAAGGTAAGCACTGAGGAGGAAAAGTTTGCAATATAATTTAAAAAGTGCAAATAGTAGCGATGTGATTTGATGTAGAGGGCCACTGGATGTATTTTACTTTCTGTGTATACACACTCCTATGTGGTTATGAATATTTTAATGCATTTATCTATATGTATGTACCATGTTGGAAATCAATGTGAGTATGGACAGACAGAAAAAATATGTACCACAAGACTAGATTAAATAATAATTAATTGGGCTATCATTATTTTAGATTATTTATATATCTACTGAAGACAAAATAATCTGAAATGGATCAACCGCGTGTATTAGTTGCACGTGATCAGTTAATGAGGCAGTTTAGTTACTGAGGGGCCTTAACTTCCTTTTGCCTCATAAATGTTCCTAATTTCCAAATACATAAATTGGTAAATAAAACTGTTGTTTCCTGTAAAGAGCACAAGAGGATGAGCGAGATAAGATACTTAATCTAGTTTAACACATCTAAAGTTTCTCAAGTATTTTAAACTAAGACAAGACAAAGATCTCAATTTGTATATTCTTTTTTCTTCTTCACTGTATCGATTCTTCCTTGGCTGCATTCATAGTCAGATTAAAATAGAGAAAATAAGGGGGTTTTGTACTAAAAATGATCACATGGACTGCCTACTAAAGGCTTATTTGTTTAATTAAGCATCTGTTCTCTTCTTAATATGCATGCATAAATCTCATTAACATTAGATGTATTGCAAGTGCAATGAAGAAGAATAGACCCCTTACTCTCATTACTGAACTTGGATAACAAGATTTATATTTACTTAACAGATCAGAGCAGGAAGTTCCTTCTGACTGTTTGAAAGGACTGGAAGCTACAAACTGTTTACAAGGAGCATGCTTTTTGTGAAATACTTGCATGTTCATTTCAAGTTAAAATATCATTATTCAAGCCATTGCTAAGATTTATTATTAAAAAAAAAAAAAAGCAGCATGCTTAGTCTGTAAGGATTAACTTTGCATACTAAATTCTCAGATGTGTCTATTTAAATATAAACTTTCAGTACTGATCTCTAGACATGCCACGCCCACTAAGATAAAAGTAAATTCCAGTCCTGAAAATATGACTGGGTCCTTTCTGGAATTGGGATAGTGCCTGTCTCCTCTCAACCAAGATGCCCCTCCTGCAGGTAAAAATTGTCCAGAATAGCAAAGTCTTTAGTCACACCTTTGTGGCAGTGTGTTTATCCTTCATTCACTATACTTGTCTGTTAGCTGTTTTAAAGTCTGTCTCTTGTCTGAGGATAAAACTTGAATACTGGATTTTCCATCTAAGCTATGGTACATTGGGCATTTCTGTATGTAGTACAGCTGTGTAATGGTCAAAGATCCTAGAGGGCTTGAAGTCATGCTACCTGAGCTGCATTCTAACTAGTAAATACCTATTTTGCTCAGGAATATTGTGTGAAAGGAATTCTACCTTGACGTGCACAAAAAAAGAGATGTTCTGATTTTTCTGGTTTTTCTGGTTTCTGGTATTTCTAGTAACGTGAACTAGAGAAATGGGGTTCTGTGGGTGCTGGGGAAACAACAATTAACAGAGAAATCATACAGAAGGGTCTCCTGACAAGTTCCCTAACTACAGAGTGCTGGCAGGTGCCACTTTAATAGGTATTGCTATTAACAGCCATCTGTAGAGAAAATGAAATGTGCTCATCTCACTGAATTATGATTTATGCCAGACAAAGCAGTCAAACCAAAGTAATATTTATATTATAATTCAGAGTCATTGATTAAATGCACATGGCATCTCAAATCCAGTTGACATTTTAAGTTGAAATGATTGCAGACATGTAGCCATTTATTTAACTATTACTTTAAAAAATGTGTCTCTACTTGTTATTAATAGAAGAAAGTCAGACCTGGCCAATATTTCAATAGGCTGACCTTTTGTTTTGCTGACATATAAAAGGAACAAAGCTCCTTTTGGGTTAGTCACAATTTCAGAGAATATGAAGTATGCTGGCTTCAGAAAAAAACTGACCCCTTTGAGCCACTCTGTCTCCTTCTTCCCTTTTGTTTTCCATGCAGGATTTTTGAAAGAAAGTGGGCAAGAGGTGGTTTAGGAGATAGGAAAACAGTCTGAGAGTTTGTTTCAAGCGCCTGCTCTGCTACTGAATTCCTGGGTGACACTGGTCAGCATACTTCGCCACAGTTATCCTGTATACAAAGCTTATCCTTTATGCTTATTTAAAATAGCAGGCAAAAAGCAACCTAGTAAACAAACAAAAACTAGCATTTCCCTGCTTCATATAATCACCGGGTGGCTGAACATTTAAAAATGACATATGTTTAAAAGCCATTTTAGAGACTTATTTGAAAGTACAGCAGGCTTGTAGTTTTATTTTTAGAAAAAGGAAAACCAAAAAACAGTAAGCTTTTCCATGATTTTCTCTAGCTTATTCTCTGATCCCTAGGATACTACTTCTTTTTCTGACGATTTTTTCCCAGTGATTCCAGTTTTTCTCAACTGTTAATCTCCCGTCACCCAGTCTCTTACTTTCATCTCTTGCATCTCTTTGTTCTCTTTTAACCCTTCCTCATTTTTATTCATATTCCAGTCAATTTTTAGCTGTTCTCATTCCTCTGTGGAAGAAGACCATTCTAAAAGCCTAGACCAATTTGCAAGCTAAGCCCACTACTGTTGCACATTAGAAGAAGCTGTTTATGATACTGGCTTGCTTCCCCTTAGCCCTCCTTGCTGTTGCTGGCACTTGAGGTGCTAAGTTGGGCTTTCCTCCTCCTCCTACCTCCTAGCTGTGGATGCTCTTTCCTTCAGAAGTGATGTTTAGAATACAATGGCTCAGAAATAAAATTGACCTTCTGTCTATTACTCTCATTTTATGCCTTTTTGCTAGAAAAAATTGATTTGTCATTCCAAATTTACCATGGGCAAACTTTTATTTCCACTGCCAACTGTTCCTCTATATTTCCTAGCTTGGTCTTCATGGAAACTAGCAGCACCTTCCCCCTTCCACAAAAGGGATGCTGCTGGGATGTTGTCTTGCAGCAAACCTTAAACTCTTTCAGTGAGGCAGTAGAAAGCTTGCTCCCTTCTTGCCCCACACTGAAGACCCCACAAAAGAAACCATGAACCTTTTTTCCCCTCTGCTTGGACTTTTACTGACTGGTTGCCTCTAGATTTTTCCTCTCTGGTGTGGATCAGGGTGCTGGGCTGCTTTTCTGACTGCTATTGCCTACCCATCAGCACAGCATGAACTTCAGTTCCTTCCCAGTTTGGTCTGTATTAACAGACCACTGTGGTAAAATATTGCTCAGAGCAACTGCTGTCAGCAGCACATTTCCTACTAGAGTATATCTAGGCAGAAATACTGTGTCTAAGATTTGTCCCTGCTGTAGAACTTGCACAGTGTATGCAGACATTGGCAGGACTGAGTGAATGGGCTTGGAAAACTTTATGTCCCTTCCACCCTGGCTTTCCATGCCTGACTACTACCAGCAGTACAAAAGAAAAACTCTTTACAGCTTCTTGCAGTGCACTACATTTGGTTGTCCCATTTCAGCCCCACCATACCCTTTTTAATCGAATCTTACAGGAAGAAAATGCAAAGATGCAGGATTGATCATTACCCAGCAGTTTCTGATCATTTCAGCTGCAGCTTTACCTCCATCTTCTCTTCACCTTCACCCTCCAGATTTGACAATACTTGTTTGTCTCCAGGTTTCTGCTGCTTCTCTTCCATTCTCTACCCGGCACTCCACCCTCAGCTCTCTCTTGCTATACTGGTTGCCCTTTTGATGCAAAGCCCTGACTGATAGCTCTGGCAGAGCTCATTCAGACTGGCTGCTCTGCCTGTCACTTCTGCTCTGCACCTCATCATGAGGAGACACTGCTGATTTCTCAGTGGCCACAGAGCTGTGTGACGTTTGTCATAGAAGTTAATGCTATCACAGAAAAATGTACATCCAAAGAACACTGCCCTGCTTCCCTCATTGAACTGAAATGCCGTCACTAGTGTCTTGGCTCGGGCATGGGGCACCTGGGAGAACTTGCTTTTTTGTTTGTTTGTTTGTTTTAGACATTTTGAAAAATTCTTGGTTGTGAAAATCAAGGCATTCTTCCTTTTCCTTTTCTGGTCTTGCAACCTCCCACTTTATTTTACTTTTTTTTTTATTTTTTTAACTTAAGTTTTTTTAGTAGATGGTCGAATCAACGAAGAATGAATAAAAAGGAACATCTGCAAATACAAAGTGTTAAAAAATACTGACATGAAGACCCACAGTCTTTGTGTGTGTGTCTGTACTTATGAGAGACTGATACATTCTGCTAAGGCACCATAGTTTAGAACCAAAAAATAAAAACTATCAAGTTGTGCTCTTACTCTCATGGATCCCTTCCAACTCAGGTTATGATATGATTCTATAAAGTCTTAGAAGTTGACTACAAAGGCAAAAGATTGTGTGTCTCTATCTATATGGAGTATGAAGAATATGAAGTAAAAGTATGTGCAACAGCTCTTCCACATTTAATTTCAGTATTAGGTTTGAAATAAGGAACTGGTTGCCTGCGCCATTCATTGCTCCATATTTGAAAGCACTGAATATCTGGTGTTAACGTGTAAATAGAATTGTAAAACTATTTTCTGGTGATGGAAGACCACAAGATTTTTTCTGCTGTTTTCTTTTGAGCCAAATCACCACAGTCAGTAATGAGTCAGACACTGATCATTCTACCTTTAAACCTTTGGTGTAGCTTTTTATCCTCTTCTGTGGAAATCTGTATTACAGTAGCTTAGTATAACAGACATCCTCATGCTCTGTTTTTAATTAAAATTAGATTGAGGAAATAAACAATTCAAAGAAGTTAGCTTCCTTTTATTTTTTCTTTTCCCCAAATGCGTTTTCTATATCCTCTTCTGCCTTTGGAGGTGCTTGTTTCCATTCTGAAGCTCTTGAATTGTTCAGCCTCCCTAACAGATAATGAGGAAAGATTGTCAAAAAAGCTCACATTCATTCATTTAGGCTGCTTAATGACACATGTCTTTAAATTATTGATTTATATCTGTTTGTGTTGATGCAGTCTGCACAGTAAAAAATAATTCTGAATAGGTTTGTCAAAATGTGAAGATTTGGCATAACCAGAAATACACTTCTCTTGAGAAAAAAAATTCAACTTTACAGCAGCTGATCATTTTTACTGTGAATAGAATAACGATGACAGAGTAACTTATTTGATCTAAGTTACTCTCAAAGAAATTAGCAAATCTTTCTTTTCAGAAGGGAGATTATTATGAGTGTAAGTGCTGCTAAAGGTTAGTGTGGCTCTTCATCTCTGAAGATCTCTGCCTCAACTGTTTTTTTTTGTTTGTTTTGTGTGTGTGTGTGTGTGTGTGTGAGAGAGAGAGAGAGAGAGAGAGAGAGAGAGAGAGAATTCCTATTTAGTCTGTTTTAACTTGGTTGCCTTTTATTGCTTCCCAGACCATTATTCATCTGTAACAACGGAGAGTGCTCTAGGCAGGCTCAGGCAGAGCTCTGGGTTTGAGAAATGGTTTGGGAAGCAATGTAGAGGAATTTCTAGGTAGTTCTGTTTTGAATTTCATCTGCCTATAAGCAGTACTGTTAGCCACTTTGTTCCAGCATGGAACATACTTCATAATTGAAGTAACTACACAGAAGAAGTTGTATTTATTTATCTGTAATAAATGCTGAGGATGTGTTGTAAGACCATGATGAGACCTGTAAATCTTACAGTGCAGGTTCTCTGTAAACTGCATAATTTGCCTGTGGAGTGTGTTGCACCCAGTGAGTGGTGAAAACTGATTTGGCACGCAAACCTGCTAATTCTGAGTGGATAACTGGCTTTAGTCTCCAGTGCTGTAATAAAGCAGATTTGATTTTATTGAATCTCTTGCATGGAAGTTAATATTAGAAATCTGTGTAGTAGAGATATTTTTGGTGTTTTACAAAGACTTGCATGTTCCTGCATGTTAGTGGGGACGAAAGAAGCCAACTGTCCTACAAAATACATTCTCTATTGGTCTAACTAAAAGCACACCGTATTTCAAGTATGCTACCAAAAATATTCCAGTAGCAGTCTATTTTATTCATCCTAAACATTTATTCTGGTTTAAATACTAGTTTCCTCAATGTTGTTGGAGGCAATCAGAATGGAAAGAAAGAGTCTAATCTTTTTTTGGTTTTAGGCTAGAGTTTAAAGAAATTGAAAGATGATGATCCTGTCACAGTGAGGAGAAGGATCACTGCTGGCACTAGATCTGCTGCACAAAACTTATGTTATACCATAAACTGCTGTCCGTGCACTTCTGTGCAATTGAAAGTGTAGCACAGACAAGATGATCTTTCACTGGGAAAGATTAAAAAAAAACCCAAAACTTTCCCATAAGCCTAGAGCAGAAAATAATCTGAGAGTCGAGGTTTTGAACGACTAAATAGTTAAGATTTACCTCAGTGGTTTAATAACTTACTGAGGGCTCAGTCCAGCTGAGGATAAAGCAATAAACTACAGCCCCATCATATACTTCTCTCTTCTTCACTCTAGATCTTTACCTTTGCCATTTTAACTGTTCTTTGTATTCTTGTGTTTTTATGGAACTGGGAGATTAGTACATAAATCTTTTAGAATTTTATATAGTTAATTTCCAGAATATTGAGAAAAGACTAGGTCTCTTTCTTTGACAGGCTATTTTTGTCTGTATAATGAGAACAGCAAAATGTTAGGAGAGGAGGTGGAGGGTTTACATGTGTACTATAAATACTCAGAGGTGGGGAGCAAGGAGGTGCTTATGTACTACATAAGTTAAAAAGATCTTCTTTTCAGTAATCTCATTGCAATGCTATGCATCTTGCTTTAAGGACATGGATGGGCCCTGAAACAGCCCCCACCTTGAGCAAAGCATATTTAACAGAGCGTTGTATTCATGGTTTCATGGAATACCAAAGCCATTTATTGATCTTGACTTTCAGTTTATTGTCTTTCTCAGTCTTTGTTTATTTTGTGTACATCAGCCATTCACTGAGTACCTTGGGACACAAATTACATATAATGGATCCAATTTACTGATCAAATGTTAAGTCTGTCTCACAAGTTTGCTTGCCTTTGATAGCATAGGCTTCTGTTGATTTTGATGCCCTATTAAGTGCAGTAGTCTTAGCATAATAACAAAAACTCAATATAAAGTTGTGGTGCGGCAGTTCCAGGTAGATGACAGCTTGCTGAGTTTGTACCATCGTTAACACAAACAGGCTTCTTTGTGGGGAATCTGACATCTTACTGTTAGAAAATTGCAATTTATTTGAAAATTCCCGTTCTCTCATGCAGGGAGAAATCTGTGTCCAGAAGGACTAACATTTTTTTTTTCTAGCAGTGTTTAGAGCAGATCCATTTAAAAGTTTCCACAAAGCCAAATGCAAAATTATGTTGAACAACTGGGTTTCAGCTTAATGATGTAAGAAAATCACCATGGAAGACAGACACAGTCCCAAAATAAGTCTAAAGATATGAAGGTTAATACAGAAATCTGTGAATCAGGGAAAATTTCATATACAGTGGTGATCAGAGGAGGAAAATTTAGGAAAATATGTTCATTGCTGCTTTTTAGAAGGTTAAAGAAGGTTGTAAATGAAGCACTGAACAACAGATTTGCATTCCATTTCTAAATATTGAATTAAAATGAGCTTTAAAAAGCAATACCAAAACCACACACGCTACTGTGTGTGACTGACTGGAGAGACAAGGGAGACTCAAAAGTAAAACATCAGGGTGGAGAAAAAAAAAAAACCTAGCAAGGGTTTGATATATAATTGGTCTAACATCTGCATGAAGGTAATTAAAGTCACAAGACTTAATTAAAATCACCAAGTGGCTGTTAGCAAGAATGAGACAGTAGGCCTTGAACAGAATTCCTATGAATGTGTATGGTGAGCAGGATAAGAAAAAGAACAATTTTACCACCAGCATAAAAGAAAGTATTTTCTAAGGAACAGCCTAAGCTGTGGACATTTTTCAGGACACTGTATGCCAAATTTTTAGGATAACCAAATGCTTTATAAAAGCATCTTGTGACCAATCGTATTGAATGGCTCAGACAAGTTTCACTAAATCAACATGGGTGACAATCCGTTTGACTGAGCACGGTCAGATTGTCTTTAATACCACAGGTTTTGTTCAGAATCTGTGCATTTTTTGAGCTTATAATAATAATTATGCTCATCTCTTGAAAAAGCAGAACTGCATTAACACCAATATACTGTAGCAGCTCAAAAAACAACAAAAGAAACCCAAGAGAGTACTATAACAAGCAGGTTTATTTTGAAGCACTGCTAATATTTGTGCATTTGAGTGACCAGGAAAAATTGCAGAATCTCCAACTAGATGTGCCTGACCAGTGATGTGACTGAGAGTAAAAGTGTTTGTTGTTTCATGCAAAAGTGGAAGGAATAGGGATCAGCTGCACAAGTGATCAGATCTGATTGCAGAAAATGAAATAAAAATACCAACTGAGACAGAGCAGTGCTCAGGAGGAGGAGTTTGGAAAAGCCAAATAAACAACAATTATTTCAAAATAGTAGAGAGCATCCTGACTTCATGAAGGAAAAAAACAACAGCAGACGGCTCAAGGATACGTGGATTGGTTTAAATCACAGAAAACATAGTGGCTTTGTGACAAAATTTTCCAGGTCTGAGTCAAAGCCTGTTGAACTTCATGGAAGTTTTGTACAGGGAGTGACTGCATATGTCTTTGACATTGAAGTGAGCCTCTAAAACTGTGACTGTTGTGTTGTGTTGTGTTGTGTTTTGTTTTGTTTTGTTTCATTCAGGGTGTGTGTAGGAAAATTATCCCAGTTCTATATACAGTTCATTGATTAATATGTTTTTCAGACTTTCTGTGGGAAAGCCTGCCTTGAAAAAGAGAGCTTGTAAGGTCCAGTACTGCCCTGAAGAGTTAATCCAAAGGCAACATATTGTTTCCATGTTTCTTTAACTCAGTATTCGTTGGTGTGAGGTTTCTGTTCTTTTTTGCTTCAGAAGTACGTTTCAGCAGGCAATTCTGAAAGCTGTTATCCAAACTTTAAGATATTCCTGCTTCTCATTTATTGTCACTGATACACAAATATTTCTGAGATTGAATTCTTCTTGTTGCTACATCTTTATGATGCTATTCTTCAGACTTGCGTTTTATGAGAATAATTCCAGATAGAATTTAGCCTATCAATTAATGAAAAAGAATAAAATTAAGCTTTTGTCTATTAGTTTTGCTGATAGTTATGGGCTAAAAGAAGTGAAGAGTAGGAGAAACTTGGTTTATTTCTGTTATAATGCTGAATGGCTGAATTTACATTGGAAGCAGGTCTGTTAAGGACTATTTCTGTCATGTAGCAGTCAGGTTTGAGTAGGGAAGGAAATAGATTTTCTTTATCTTGAGAATTTTACGATTCATTGGATGTTCTTCCTGAAACTAGACAACAGTTCAAAACCTCAAAAATTTCTCACAGGCTAATTCTGAAGAAGGAAATTATTGGATCAATTAAAAATAATTATTTTTACGTACAGTTTTCACTTTTAGAACCTTTTAATAGATGGATATTAATCTGAAGAGTTGCCTAGTTAAAATCCCAAATACCTTATTGTGAAAGTACACAACTTGACAAATATGAAATTGAAATATCAATTTGTGATGTTACTGATAAACAAAGAGAAATTACATACCAAACAAAATCTGATAACCTCTACAGTCTTCGTGCTTAGTGAAATATGTTAGTCTGCAAAGGAGAGATGTCTTTTATAGTATGTTCGAAAAAGGATCATGAACTTAAGGTGTAACACCATAAAAAGGTGTGCATGATGTGACTGAAAAATGTAACCTCTTTTGTAAAGTCATCGCTACTATTAATTCTAAAAATCTAGCCTGTGACATCACCAGAATGTGGAGTGGAACTAAAAAGAAAGCAACTCATTATCCAGAAATGTATATGATAAACTTCTGAAAAGGCACTGCTGTGAGGAAAAGAAGGTGATGGCCAGGCAAGTGCCTGCAGTGTTCTGGGGAAGAAAAGAAGCCTGCTCCAGGTAAAACCAAATATTATGTGCTAATAGACAGCTTCATAAGAAAGCCACTCAGCAGATTTAGCTGAAAGGTTATAGAATGAAAATGAGTAATAAAGAATAATGGCAACTTTCCAGGAGTGGAGAGGGAATAGTAAATGTGAAAATCAAGGCATACCTTTACCTTTTTTTGTGCCTCTTATTTAGTTAAAAGTAGAGCTGACACTGTGTCTTCTTCCATTTAAGAGAAGAGAATGCTAATCTAACAGCTTCTGCAATGGTGTTTTCCCCTCTGGTCCCCTTGCTGCCAGTCCTGTGCCCAGTCCCACTGGGTGAGGGGCAGGGTGGGAGGCACTTGCTCTCCACTGCCATCTGCATGCTGGTGCCTGCCCTGCTGCCCTGTTCCCTGGGCTCTGCTTGCAGGGAGAACGTGCACCTAGCCAGTGAGAGCTCACATCTGGCATGCCCAGGCAGAAGAAGGAAAGGCCTCATGATGGAGCCCTTCCTATCCCTCCGGAGAAGCCTGCTGTATAATATGAATGAACAAACTGAAGAAATATAGTTAGACATTACATTCAAGGTATTTATAGAGGGCTAAACAAAATATGTAATCATTTTTCCCCCTCCTTTCAGCTGTATAGTATCAGCTTACAGATTTCCTCTGCCCATGCCAGCCGATGTTCTTTCTCCACTGTCTGCCAATTAGAAGTCCTGATACAGGACTTTCCTTAGTCTTAACTGGTTACCATTTGTGTCCAGATACAGACATTCTTCTCTGCTTGTTTAAAAATGAAAGTTGGCATTATGCTTGTTATTGTTCAGCTATATATAAAGTAAAACAGATTTTCAAAAATCGTTTACAGAAGATTTGCTGTGACTATTGACGTTTTCTGACAACCTGATTTTTCTCTCAGGCCTTCCTCTCTCCTCCCACCTCTCCCCACCTCCCAGTTCCTATTCTGCAAACAGCAGAGATATATTTGGGAAAGTTAAAAGGTTATGAATCAAACTTTGGAGGTATTTTTTAATTGACCCTGGGTAGACATTTAGACAGAGCTGATAGAAAGGTTGCAGATGGTCTGTATTAAAAAGTCTCTTTATATTAGATGATGCTGTGTCCTGCATCTAATGATTGAGTAGTCTCCTGTGGAAACATGCATTTACCCGTAGTACATAAGCAGCAATTTCAGTTCTGTACATAATTCATCTGTTTTGGGATTAACCTGAAAAGTCCTTTGGTAACGAGATGGAAGGACTGGCCTGAGTTGTGTTTGGTACAGAACTTTCTTCTTTTGTTTTAAGTACTAAAACCTAACAATTACATTTTGAAATGAAGCCACTGCTGTTCCAATTAACCCTGTGCTACATAGCCTTAAGAAGTCAGCATGTGAAATAAAGACTTAGTGTCAGTTATGTTTTACGTAGCTTGCATCGTCTGTTGTGTGGCAGGATGTTTTTGCTTGGTTTTCTTCTTTCATTTTGGGATTCTCTTGGTGTTTGAGTAAGAATGCAAGAATGGCATTAAGCAAAACCAACTGTGTGTTTGCAGTTTCATTAGGAGAAAGACTGTAGAATTCATAGTACTAATATTTTCAGCCTTTGGAGTAAAAAACTAGGATTGAGCTAAAGAATGGCTAACTTTAATTCCATTTGAGGGCTTGGTTACAAGATGGCCCTTACAATGTAATTGCAAGTCAGTAATGCTGTGTGAAAAATATGAAAAAATGATCATTTCCTTAAAATAAATAAATAAACTTCATTTTTAATGTTGTAGGCTTTTAATAGCGAGTGAATGAATTATCTCTGTAATTCA
Source organism: Callipepla californica brunnescens (assembly GCA_023055505.1). NCBI lineage: Eukaryota > Metazoa > Chordata > Aves > Galliformes > Odontophoridae > Callipepla > Callipepla californica. The sequence goes on from JALIRH010000010.1 coordinate 3,551,109, forward strand.
TTACTCTCTCACCTGTTAGATAAATGGGATACATTAGGATTTGTCATTATTCTCCATGGTGGCACAGAGAACAGACTGGGAATTTAAATCGCTTGCCACTGCATGGGCTATAGACATGCTGATGACTTGCTGTGATTGCATTTAGTTCTGGATCTCTCATGTTTCAGTCTATAATGCATTCAGTTGCTATGATGAACAGAGGCTTCTGATGGTTTGTGTAGGTATACTAGGAGTAAAATGGAAAAGAAATAGTAAAGAATGAGGGTAAAATGCTGTATTATTTTACAAACAACTAGCTGAGCACTGAGAAGAAGTAATGAATTTATGTCAGGAGGAATGCAAATACAATAGGTGAAATGCTATATGGTCATCTCTACATGAGTGTATATGGCGATATATAATGTGAAATACAGTATAGTCTTAACATTGTTATGTACATACTTATGACTGCACTGGCTCATTACCCATTGCATCAAGGATGCTCAAGTGTTTATTATGCTATTTACCAAATTATAGCTATTTCCTGAGCAGCCGGCCTCTGCTGAATATACTTGTATTCTGTCCATCTTTAATAATGAAGCCTGCACTTTGGGGCAGAAACATAGTCTGGCAATGATCAGCAGGAAATAAGAGAGAAATTGGTAATCTCTTTAGCTTTACTGTTTTATGATGTTTATTTGCCTCTCCCAAGTATTCGTGTAGGGAACTTAAGCAGTGTAGGTCAGGCAGCTGAATTTTAGTGGGTATTTCAGTGGGCTGAGAACAGATCTCTGCTAAGTTTTATGTAACATTTTGTTTTGCAGATTTATCTACTCTGTCTTTGGGGAGGGTGGGATGTTGTAACAGTTGTAATAAAAGATATCAGTATTCTGTTTTATAAGCATCAGTTACTTATTGCAACATCTGAGTAAATACATAATATATATAAAGAAAGCAGTGTAGGACATGGAAGGAATCAAAGGGGTTTTCAGATATTCAGATTGTTCTACTGCCAGATGGGTGGTTTGGGCTAATATCTGAGGAAGGAATTCTTCCACATGCCTTTTGAGGATGGATTCTGCCATTGCCATCTTGCTCACCATGAGAGTGCTTGGCTGATAACTTGTTCAGGCTCACATCTGGGATTAACCTCTGCCCCACAGAGGGCCCCAGGCATATGGCGGCTGCCCACCTCTGGCCAGGTAAAAGGCAAAGTGACTGTCTTAAGGTAGCACAGGAGATGCAGTTGTCCAGTTTAGGAAAAATGAGGAAAGATGGCTGTTCCTGGTGGCTGATTGAATCTAGCTGCCTAGAGTTGGTTTTACTTTCTACAGACCTTAAAACAGGATGGGAAGATAAGCCTGTTACTTTGTTTACCTCCTTGCTTTAGAAAAGCAGCATGGTACAGACAAGAACCTCATCCTAGCAACAGGAATTTATTGGCTAATAAATTAAAAGACCATTAGCTGTGTGAAGGGAGACCTATGACAAAAATAAAACGTGTAAGTTCCTGATTCTGTGTCCAGTCACAGGTTATCTTATACTGAAAAAAGTTGTAATCTTATTCCCCTTTTATTAAGGCCTGAGTGGTTAAAGGGATTTTAAAGTTCATGAAACAAGTTATTGTGATCACTGCATCTCTGTGTTGTCAGTGGTTTTTTTGTTGTTGTTGTTGTTGTTGTTTTTGTTTTAAATTAAGGTTTCTAAAAGTGTCTTAAAGCTATTTTAAAAATCCAGTCCACTTCCCACCATTTGTAGTGGTGTAATTCTTACTTTTTTTTCATTTAATTCTTGGACAATATGTAAGTCAGTTGCACATCTTTTCTTCCTTGCTTCATAGAGTTGCTCTGAAGTTTTAACTTGCTCAATAAAGAAGAGTTCGTACATAAATCTGATTTTATTTCATTTTAAAATTCAGAAAAAATTCCCAAAATTGCTTAAGAAGACTGTTAAGAATATAAATGCTGGCTTATAATTTCTTCAGTTATTGGAAAAAAATAGTCCAGTCAATCTTTAGGATGGCTTTGTGACTCAAAATGCCTTAATCTGACAGGAATGCACTGTAATAGTCTATAGAAGAAATGCCTTAATTTATCACAAAACCTATTACTTCTAAGTAATATTTTGAACTCTGGGTAGCTGTACTTAGTTCTTTACAAATAAAATAGAATGAAGCCTCCTTCATGATTATTTTAGGAAGTTGAGCTTTTTGTTTGCTTTTTTCAAGGAAAAGGGTATTCTTTTTCAGTATAAAGGTAGATGTGGCACCTTCTACCTTTTAGGGATGTGCTTGTACAAAGCAGATTTTCCCAAGCTCTTAACTTTCAGTTGTGAATGCTAGACTTTTCCTTGTGAGTAAAATGCAGCTGGAGCCTGTTCAACTTCTGCATTTTCCCCTTTACAACGAAGGCTAGTACTTCATACTAATTTCTCATGTGCAATAGAATAGCAGTCAGGATTGTTTTACGAAATACTTTTCATAAAATTTGAGTTAAAGGACACTGAAGACAGACATGTGTTGAGCATTATCCTATGTGTCTGGAATTTGAAGAACCTCCAAATCTATTTGTGATTTTGTATGGTGAAGAGTTGAATTCTGTGTTAAGGTGCTTGAATCTACCCAAGACTTGCTGCCAATTTTTGTTGCTAACAGGGATGCTCTCCAGTCTGTAACTTTGTGCATCTGCATTTGATAAGGTTGGCAAATGGCTTTGATTAGGGTATTTTTTTGGAGTGGCCTTTCAGTGGTAACTTGCTTTGATACTCTGATGCCTCTCAAAAAGAAAGGTTTTTCACATTAGTGAAGCATTTGATTGTATTGGAGCAGTTACTTCAGGTTGTAGATTTACTGGGACTGTAAAAACAAAGTGTAACAGATAATACCATTTCATTTCTGCCCTCCCCTCCTCCCTGCATCCTACCTTTCCCTCTCTGATCCCCAACAGACTCTAGTCCTTATTGTTTCATCCTTACTGTCTGATTCAAAACCTTGTCAGGTTACTTAAGGCATGTTGTAACTTCAAGGCATGAAGCAGGAGATCAGCTTTTCCCAGACAGGGTTCCACACTTGCTCTGTGAATTAAGGGTTTTTACAGACATTAGCCAGAAATGTAATAGCACCATTTATTCTCCCTGAAAATAAACTTGGCACATCTGTCATGTCTGAGGACTGAAATTTTCTAGCTTCATAGAGGAAAATATGTCACTGTGGTGTATGTCATCTGACCTAACTATCCTGGTGATTTTTGTCCCGTTTATCTCCTGCATTCTTTATGAAATGAAGAAAGCCTCCATGGATGTGGTCAACCACAGAGAGTAAAACAATATAGTTTCAATCAAACTTTCTGCTAACACAGGTTACTTCTTACGCTTCGATCAAAGGTGCTACCTTTTTTCTTGGAAACCAGTAATAATTATTTTATTCATTGTCATTTTGCAGGTTTTCACAAGCCACTGGGTTTGTGGGGCCCTGAGCAATACAATCTGGTACTTGATCTAGCAGTTGGCAGCCCTGCCTATGGCAAAGAGGTTTGGAACTTAGTGATCTTTGAGGTCCCCTCCAACCCAGGCCATTCTATGATTCTGTGATTGTGCTTAAATTAAATAAAAAAAACAAACAAACAAACAAAAAAAACCCCACACCTTTTTACTTTTAATTTTAATTGGAATATCTTTTTCCTTTCAGAAAAAAATCATCTCCTTGTCCTGAATTTGTTGAGTTTTGTAATGAAATGATCTCTGATATTAATGTCTCAAAAGGAAATGCTGTGTAGGTCTTCGTGTCAGCCCAACTGTATTCCAAGCATATTAGCATGTGTGCCATACAGTCCCAGAACACTCGAGTTACTGCTTTTCCTATAGAAATCTGTCTGTGGCATGAAGGTGCTATAAGTTGAAGCAGAAAGCTTGCATGTTGCCCAGTTTATTATTTCTAAATTTTGTTATAGAGCCCCTTGTTTCATCTCCAGACATAATACAAAAACTGGAACCCTTTAAACATATTTGAGGGAGGAATAAGGAAGGTACTGAAAAGCATGAGTGAATTTTTGAGAGGTCAGTTTAGTTTCCCTGAACAGTCAGCCTTGACATGGAGATTGTTTGCCTGAGAGCCCGGAGTGCACCAAGTGGTGAGTTAAGGGCCCTGGGAGCCCTGGCTTCTCCCCACAGACCGCAACTGCCAGAGCAGTAGCAGTGCTGCCAGCAGTGGAGAAAAGAGTTGTTGGGTTTCTTCCTGGTTTCTTGTGCAGCTTCCTGTCTCGCTGCAGGAATCTCCTCTGTACAACTGTCCCACTGGAGCCAGGTGGGACCAATGCTGAAGCTACAGGCCCTTCAGTTGGGCTCCCTCACAGTAAGCTGGGCAAGCTGGCAAGAGGCAGAGCGAAGGCCTTTCTTATTTGATATTAGATTGACCTCAGACAGGATTTTTCACTACAAGATATTAGATGTCTGATAACAGTCAGGATTTTTCCATGTGGTTTTCAGTGGAGCTGCACATCTCAGCCAAAACAAACAGCTCTGCATACTGAAAAAACGACCATTTAAAGCGCATGTATAAAAAGAAAGATGTAGCAAAGTTTTCTTAGCTGCTGCAAAACATTAAGGATTATCTTTTCTCACCAAACATTTATTGCAGGCATTTTTTATGTTTATCATCCTGGATTTCTGGTAACAGGTTTCAAGTTATCGAGGCATGATCCTTTGTAGTTATAGTTTGATTGTCCCTAGTGGGAAAATGAAGAAAAAAATATGTTTAATTTGAGAATGCAAAGGTTTTTTTGTTGCCTACTGGTGCTGGTAATCTGACAATTACCTGAATGGTCCAGGAGCTCAGAACAAGTGAAGAGAAGCTTCTCTCGCAGGATTTTTTTCACACTGCATCTGCCTTTCTCAAACAGGACGATCACTAGAGAAATTTGATGCATACGTGCATCTGGCCATGCTTTTTATTTATTTATTCATTGTTTGGCTAGGCATAAACTAGAAGACGCATTTTACACTGCCTCTGAGGAGTGCGAGCGTACACTTTAGATGCTCCATAATTGTTCTTCTTTCGTAAAGAAGTGATAATAAATGCACTGCTTGTTAAAGCAATTTCGCTTTAGTGCAGGCTTATAGCATTGATCTAGTCAAAGATTCTTCACATTGCAAACAAGACTTGCATATCTGTCACAGCGTTACCAACTCCTTTTGTATCTCTGTGTGGCAATGAACTTGCAAAAGATCTTCCTTTTTATTTGAAGGCTCTTAATTTCCTTTGCTGCATCTGTGATAATAAAGGACTTGAAATCAAATAGTATTACTACTTAGGTATAAAATATATTTCACCATGGAAAATCATCTGTCACAGGCAAGAGCTACTGACACAAAAGAAGATGAATAAGCAATGTCAAAAATATGTGCTTATAAAACAGCAAGACTTCCAAAGTCAGAGTTGAGAATATAATTATGAAAATATGTACAAATATGCAGATTTTTTTTTCTGATATGGCCACTGATGGATAGCTTTGTACCCCAACCGATTCTAGAGGTGAAGTGTAAATTCTTTCTCCTGCTTGGTCTCCATCCCACACATGGAGGTGTTACAGTGTTACTTTGAAACTAGCTTTAGTGATGACCCTAGCTTATCTCCCTGGGACTATGCGAAGCTCATGTGAACAGAATGAGGATGCATGAAAGGCATTTATAATCATTCCATGGGAGGCCTAGGGCTCAGTCTGGAGATGGAGAATATGTCTAAGGTGTGGTAAGTTTAACTGATGTCCTTAAAAAAAGGAAAAAAAAAGCAATAAGTAACCTGATAAATGGCACAGACTGTTAATTAGATGTCTAAATTTACCAATTGTGTCAGGAAAATTAGGACAGTGGGAACAATATGTCCCTAAGCTGTTCACTAAACAACTGCCGTGCTGCTTATTTATATTTATCTGATGAAAAACGTGCTGAAAGGAACACAGAAGGAAATCTTTCTCACTAGTTGGAAACTCCCAGACCTCTCTTCTCGTAAGGATTCCGTGTCCTCATATTCCCTAGTCTGAACTGGTCTTTGTAATACATGGCCTCAGGAAATACTAAGCTGCTAGGGAATTTTGATAGTAAGTACAGGAGGAAGCCGTTTGGAACTTTTGAGACCTAATCCAGTCCTCAGTGAAAATAATTTACAAGTTTGCATTTGTTTTGCCAGGAATCAGGTAAGGACCACACTAATGAGAGGAGGAAGGAAGTTAGTATCCTACGTGGGATTCTTATTTAAGTATGTACATGTTTAAATAAGTGTGCTTAGCAAAATGTGGGGTATTTATGCATGGGCCTGATGATGTGTATATTTAAATATTTTTAGAGATGAATAGACAAACATTTACATACATACCCAAGAAAAGTCCTAGTTCATCCCCACCAGAGACTGATGGCTGGCTGTCCTTTGCTGTAGTGGTGGGAGCCAGTCACAAGAGGCTTCCTGCAGTGCCTCCAGCCACTGCCTGGCTCTTGACCATGCACAAAAACAAAAAGTGTCACTTTCCTGTTCCTCCTTCTTCTCTTGGCTGATTGTATTTCCAATCCATGAGGGCTAGTGGAGATTATAATTTCAGTAGTCACTAACTGACCCGTAATTCAGCCATGCTTAATCAGTCTTTTTTGTACTTTATCCTTATTTTCTTGAAGAGTTCAGATGAACCTCAAAGATCACCCAGTTTCAACCCCCCAGCATAGGCAGGATAGCCAGCCACTAGACTGGGCTGCCAAGAACTACATCCAGCCTTGCTTTGAATGCCTTCAGTAATGGGGCTTCCGCGACCTCCCTGGGCAACAAGGCCTCCAAGATCAGTAAATTTTGTGGATGTTTATCCTCAAGTAAGAAAGTGCTCCTGTGTCTATAATTGGAGGACCCACTCTCAGTACGGTGAGGAGGCACCAAATGAGAAGCATTCTGGATTGATGGTCGTGTTCCCGGACTCAGCCAGTTGCCAGCAGCATGAGGGGCACATGCAAGAGTAGTATTGAGCATATGGAATGAACTGTATGCTAGCTGACTTCTAGAGGTGCTGTGCACTAGCGAAGAATATATTACTGCAGCCTGGCTTAGACATGGGACAGGTTGATGTGAGACAATTTTAATAACAGATTATGGTTCAAATCTAAGAAAGAGCCCAGAGATCTAACTGAGCTTCTTACTGGCTATGGGAGGGCCCAGAGGCTAGGGGTGAAGGCTGGGGATAAAAGGCATTTGAGTAGAATTTGAGTTCTCTTGTGACTATTAGCTGTTGAGTTATTTTTGGGTTCTGACTTGGGATAATGCAGAAAAGGAGGAACACACCATTTTCTCAGAAAGGATTATGATTCAGGATAGAAGGGATCTAAGAGCTTTCTTAATTTCTGAAACATCAAGGGGATATGATAAGGATTGGTTCATAACATTAGGTCATTAACAGTGTAAGTGAAATGCTGAAGCCTAATCCTGTGCTTAATGATAAGAGAGGCCTTTCCTCATTTGTCTTCATGTTTTTCCTTTTTGAAAGACTATTCTCTTCCTCGTCATGATAAAGTTGCATTGAGAGTATTTTTTATTAGTTTTCTCTAATATTTGAGGAAATAATGCATCTATAAAGTATATTTTGTTGAAAGGAAACATGCAGTTTCTCTGGTATGATGACTTGAACACTACAGGACAAACATTGTGTTTGTGTTTGTTTCAAGCAGCTGTTCAATGGAATGGTAAACACCACATTTGCTGGGGGAATTGAAAAGAAGAGCTAGAAGAAATAGATCTTTCTGGTTTTGGCCCTACCTGAGCATTCCTTTGCATATGCTCGAATTGGAATCAAAAGGACATGGAAGGATTATGCTGCATGTCTCCAAAGCCATGCTTAGGTTCAGAAGAGTAACTTCTAGAAAAAGGGAAAATAATTTCCAGGGTGGAGATGTTGTTCAGGTCTCTGTACAGTGTACTTTTTTTCTTTTTTTCTTTTTTTTTTTTTTTTTTTTTTACTAATAAGACAAATTAGAATGTGACATTTGTTACATGTATTTTTAAACTATAGCTAACACTGAGAAGTAAAATATTTAATGCATAGATATCAGCGATTCTGGGAATGTATCTTAATAATAGTATTTTCTCCTCCCCAGAATTCTTCTCTTGCAGTAGAGTTCATACAGATAATTTGATCTTTGTTCATCTCCTGTGTATTCTCCTGATTTTCCTTTTCTTACGTCTAAGTTCTACATCTGAGTTCTTATGTATTCAAATTGACAAAAAACAAATATTTTGCAACTTACTGCAGGTTCTACCTTTGTCCAGGCATTTTGCTTCTCAGACTCTGCATTCTAGCTCCTTGATATTTCTTGAGTGAGAATCCTTTAGGTATCTCTACTTCTTTACCTTTCTGTTGTCATTTCATTCTCAAACAGTACTAGCCACATTGTGTAAGATGAAAGTTACCACTGTCCTCTACAGAATGAGAAAATTTGCTCTTTGGTTGAAATTTTGATAAATATGAGAAAGCACAAGATTTCAATCTGTTAAATATTAGCAGTTTTTGCTAAATAATTGAATTCCAATAGCAGCATTGGTGCATTAATTCAATATTACTGTTCTACTTATTTGCAGAATATACAAGTTTATTGTTGAAGTATACCTGACAACAGAAAAGATGTAGTTGTTAATTCCAGATGTTGTGAATGGACTTGGGGGAATAGTTTTTTCCAGGTGTACAGCTTTCCATTATTGAAATCCAGGAGGATTTCAATAGGAGAATCACTGGGCATAGTGATCTTGTCTATTCAGCAGCAGATGGAAGAGAGACAGTGACACAACTGAACAGCTATGGACAAGTGAAGTGGAAGATGGCAGGAAATAGCAAAACTGGAGGAAAAGGGGTAAAAGGGTTTAATTCCCATCGGAAGAAGAAAAATGGAATTGAGGCCAGGTAACTGCATGTTTTTGTTCTGACAATGCTGCAGAAAAACAGCATCGTAGCATCATGAACCAATAATGTGGCTTGATAAAAAGAGAAAAAATCTGTCCCATCTTCAGTGCAGTTGTCCAGATGCCTAGCAATAATACAGTGCTACAAGAAGAGTGCAAAGACAACTAAAGAGGTATGAGGAAAAAAGACATTTTACCTATTGTAACTAATGAATTGAAGGAAGTGAGATATAGACATCAAATGGTGTAGAGTTAATAAGTTAAGCACTCTTCACTCATTTATAAAAGAAGACCAGTGATACATCTGCAGATGCTTAAGTTGTTTTGCAGTCAGATCTCTAGGTTGTTTGGTTTTTGTTTGTTTTTTACAGATGAAATACTTTTGGTTGAATGTAATTCATCAACTGTGAGCACTCATGGTAAAATTTGTTTTAATACTGTTGTGGGGTTGTTTTATGCAGGAAATTTTGGGGCTCAAAGCCAAAACATGTTTGTTTGGGGAGTGAAGTGTGGTTTCTCCTCCTACCTGCTTGTGAAGGTAGTTTTTAAAGAGTAAGTTAACTAGTTAAGTGGAAGAAATGCATGTGATCATTACATGATCACATAGTTACAGTTAACAGTGAATAAGCATAATGCTCATTATAATGAATAATGATTGTGTTCAGTTCAAGAATTAAAGTAAGCCAAAGTTTTCCCCACAAATTCTGTGGTGGACAGAGGCTGTTAACTAACACATTCAGGAAAAAATGTGGTTGAATAAGGCACAGTTTGGAAACAAAAGTATTAAGTTCATTTATTGATCATGTACCCTAAAGAAGTTTTTATCAACATCATTTTGTTATTTATTTAGCGATATTATTTTCTTGTGGCATCCCTTGTATCATAAGTTTGAATGTAGTGACTGACATATTAGAGTTGTGTTCTTTGGTCTCCTATGTTGTTACAGGCTTTGAATTTAACATTTGTTTTATCAGCCATATTTAAGTTGTTTTTTCAGACTTTTCGTGCTGAGATGAAATGTAGAATTTTGTAGTAGGTTATCTGTGCTCGTTTGGGACACTAGGTAAAATTAGCACCAGTTTTTTAGAATTACAAATAATTGAACGAATGACTATAACTTTACAAAATGGGAATGTGGAGTGACTGAGAAAAGAAGCTGAGCCTTTGTGTGGTGAACAAAGCATTGCTGTATCTAAATAAGAAAACACAGTAATAGACTTCTCCCTACATTTTCACACAAAAACTAGCAGGCTGGTAATATAAACATTAATAACAATTCTTCTAAAAATAGTTTATGTACATCTGTGGCAGAGAATCAGTGGGCAAAAGTCAGGAAATGTGCAAGGAGGAAAAGGGTTTTGGGAATCTGTTTTTAAAGATTTTATGTTCTTTATGCAACTTAGAGCTAACTAGTTGTAATAGCAAAGCAAAAATACTTTGCAGTTTTAAAGCCCTGTTCTACCAATTTTCTTTGAACTTATCTAGTAAAAAGTATTCCTCTGATTGCTCCGGAATTACTACTTTTAAGTCTCAAGAAATAGCAGTGATTTCCAGGTTTTCACTAAAACATTATAAGAAAATTTCTGGCACATAGTACATGGGTACTATTCAAAGCATATATGACAGAGCTTTGTAGTTCACATAACTGACTAAAAATTTCACTTTTTTGATTCTCATATTTATTCTCCATATATAAAGTGGCAATGAGGAAAGTATTTTATTAAATTTAGTCCAGTTTCTTAACCTGATGAGAGAGTAAATTATGTAGTAACTGGGTGAAGCCTTCCCATCCTGAACCTTCATCTTTCAGCTGCCAGAGCTACACGTTGTGAGCTTGGTGGAGTCCTTTGCTTTTTCCTGTGTTTGCATGAAATTATCAGTGGAGTCCTAGAGGACTAGCAGTTTGCTGACTTGTTTTTTTTATGTCATCTCAGTGTGGTGCCTAAGGACATGGTGTAGTGGAGGACTCGGTAGTGTTACGTTGGTGTTTGGACCTGTTGATATTAAGGTTTTTTTTCCCAACATAACTGATTCCATGAATCTGGAATTGCCTCCACTGAAAATAACCAAAAGCCTCAGTGTATTGAGAGCTGAAAATACTGTAGGTTATTCTTTCCAAAGTTTCAAATTAGCAATAACTAATCAGTTTGATTTCTAGTAACTATCTGCAAAATCCGGAAGAATGGAGTCACAAACGGCAGGTTCATCTTCTCTGAACATCTCTACTTCCCAGCTCCCACTTCTGACATTTTGCTTTGTGTCAGTCTTGTTGTACTAAGGAGAACAAGGAAGGGTTTCCTCTAGAGATTTGTGGCACAGGTTTCTTGCTTAATTAACTGTAGAGAAGGCTGTCTGAGTGACAGACAGAGTGTTCTTCAGTCCCCAAGTGAGTGGAGTTAATTTCCTGCAAAATACTCGGGAACATATTCCCATCAGTGTGTCCACATGGTTATTATTGATGTTAATGAGAGCTGGGTGCTTGTATCAAAGGGGAAATCACAATTTGTGTGCCAGGGTTGCATCCTAAATCAATAAATAGTGGAATCGCATTGTTCCACTGGTTCTTTTTTGGTTCTTCGTGTCTTTCAGCGAATTCATTGTTTTTCTCCTGTTGCTATAGCTATCCTAAGTCAAATTTTCCTAAGCAAACCACAAGATAATCTAGTATCAGTTTTGTCAGCTTGCCATATAAAATGTTTTAAAGCTGAGATTTCTGGGAAAATAGCTGAGAGAATTTTGGCAAGCCAGACAGGTTCCTCTCAGCTTGAACTGAAAGGTAACAGTGAATTTGTTTCATGTGGACAGCTGTTTTTTCTGAAAGCTTCCTCCCACGGTATGAAAGTGACTCCAGTCCCCTAATACATCACCAGAAACCTCTGCTACCATCCAAGACACTTAGAAGAATCACGTTTACAGTTCTAATTGATGGCCACTGTTTTGACAGACAAACAGATTTCTCCTCCCAATGGCCTCATGCAGTTGGCCTCCAGCAGACCTTATCATTAGCAGAATTCTACTGAAAAGAATATGCAAGCTAATAATAAATCTGTAGGGAAGGATGTTAACCACAAACTACCATGCCTAATTAGTAATGTACAATAGCCAAGGCCAGGGAAGGAAAGTATTATTTATCAGAAGGACTGATTTTGACAGTTTAAAAATGCAAAACCACCTATTACTTATTACACTGAAATGTGTCGTTCAGTAATGTAGTACATGTAACTCCACTCTTTTCTTTTGGAATCATTTTGAAAGTTACTGCTGTGTAAAATAACATCAGCTATCATTTAGGCTGAAGGGCTGGAACTTGTGCTGCTTAAACCGTAAGTTCGTTGTCTAATCTAAAAACAATTCTTGTAGGGTTTTCTGTTTGCCTTTTCTCCCTTTTCAGTTAAACATCTTTACAAGGCTCTGAGTCTTCACTGTGTCCTACCCTGGTTCAGCATTTCTCAAGCAGTGCAGGGCACAAATATAGCCTAATGCATCCTGCTGAGAAAGTGCTCAGACTGTCTTTGGCAGCTCAGCTACTGTAATGATCTCTGCGTCTCTCTACTGCACATAGCTGTGCAGAGTCTTGAAGGCAAGAGTGCTGTTTCCCAAGACACATTCCTTTCATGGAGCCTTCAGCAGAAACTCCAGGTATTTCTGGAGTATTTCTGAGTTTCTAGGGAGCGTTTCTGTAGCAGTGGAGCATGAGAATGGAGCAAGGAGTTGGGGAGAGAGTGTGTGGGAAGAGAAAAAGGAAATAAGAAAAAGGAAACTTAAAGGGGATAGGAGGAAATACAAGAGGGGAAAAAGCACCTTAAACTAGATAGATAGATAGATAGATAGATAGATAGATAGATAGATAGATAGATAGATAGATAGATAGATAGAAAAACAAGGCAGCTTTACTGTAATTACAGCTCTGAGGTGATTAGTAGAGAAAGATATAGGTCCTATTAACCTTGGCAAATCATTTTAACCCTTTATGCCTCAGTTTCTTAATTTGTAGTATGGGTATTATAATACATGCTCAACATGAATGGTCATTAAAGTGGGGACTGTGTTCCCATTGAGAATAGAGCTTTCATGAAGGCTAGCATGTTGTCTCACTCTGAACACAGAGAAGTCCTCTGTGTTACTGCTGTTTTTCGAGAGCTGTGTTTTCCTGGAGAGCTTGCTGGAATCTGCAACGAGCAGTTTCACTTCATGAACGTCCAGTAAGCCCCAGCAAATCCTCCCTGTGGCACACAAGGAGAAGAATGCATGTAGTACAGTTGAGAAGGTGAGTGCTGCTGTTGTGAGATAATTAGCAAGTCTGACACTTGGAAGTATCATGGCTCTGAGTGCAAATAAGGCAGGTTTTAGTTTTGTTTTGCAAATGCTGTGTATTTAATTTGCCTCTTGCATTTTGTATCTGGAGTTCTGAGAATGTCAAAGTGTCAAGCTTTTTCCATAGCCAAAAGGACCCAGGAAACAATTTAATAGTGAGTGGAGTCTCTCTCCTAGTACCTCAGTGGCTGAAACGCTCAGAAAAGCAGCGAGTATCATGACAGTTGTGATAGAAGAAAATGAAAAGTTCTTCACCTTGTAAACATGCATATGCTGCTGCATATACATGTGTAGCTGATACATCAGTGAGTTCTGGGGCTTTATCATTAGTGGTAGGGAAAAGAGGTACAGAAGTGATGAGGAAATATCATGAAGCAGGAATCAAAAAGCTTTATTTTGCTCACTTCATCTGGTCTTCTCCCTGTCCCATTTCCAAGTGTTTCTCCCACTGTGGCTTGAGGGGCTGGTGTGACACTGAGGGATGTTGGCTCTCTCTGGACTCTGCAGAATTTCTACACACACATCTGAGAAAACCACAAAGTCAGCAAGGAGTCCCAGAGGGGCAGTTGGCAGCGCCTGCAGACTGCGCAGGAATCTCTGTCTCCTACTTTCTGTCTTATTGACTGAACCTCAAAGGAATAGGTTCAGTCAGAAACTGCATTTATCTTTTTCCTGCATGACAGCGGATAACAAATTCCTGGAAAAAAATTAATAGCTAACCTAACTGCCTGCTTCTTTTTCTTTTTTCTTCAGTGTGGAGATGAGAAAATGGGAATTAAGAAAGCAGGGTATGGGGAAAGACCTTAATACCCTGAGGTTTTGTTTTTTTTATTTTATTTGAATGTGGAGTCACCAACCCAAGACATGGGTGTGATTTTCCTGTTCTCCTTGTGTTGGCATTTGTGGACTCTGTATAGAATAGAGGTAGCTATGTTTCTGTGCACTATTTGGGAGAGTGTTAGTGTTCATTTCAGAGCAAATTGCTTTCCTGTAGGGTAGAACAAAAAGGGGGAAATGGCTAATGTTATATGAAAACAGGGAAAAATAAGAAAATATAGAAATAAAATCCTACTTGAGTGGAGGACAATTACATTGTCTGGTGGACAAGCTGGTAGAGCTTGGCGTGCTGGACAGACTATAAATCAACTTTTCCTTTTTATGGACAAGCTGTAAATCATAGCTGTGTTACATTACTGTAGGTGTTTATTTCTTCATGTAAGTGTTAGACGATGCAGTGTTCTTGTACTTGCCATCAGATGACTGAAGCATCATTCCATGGACACGGATGGAAAGCTGTCATTCAACAGCATGAGTTTCCTTGTCAGACAATAATAACTGAAAGATGACCTTCCTTAATAAATACTGTCTCCAACATTCAGACTTCTTTAGCATGTTTTCTAAAACTAAGTCTCTTGAAATATTACAGATGAGCCCTCAGGCTCATCTTCTGTTGTCTGTTTGCATAGTGGCTGATGAGTTACTCTGTGCCGCTGGTTCTGTAGATGAACCTTGTGGTTTTGCAGCAACCACTTTTAACTCAAGAGGTTCAAGTCATAGCATACCATTATATTCCTGACTTTTTAGATGGATAGAGCCTACGTCAGTGGAAAGGATTTCCTAATACCTAGTTACCAGGATCTATAGTAACTCACTGTGGTGGCACATATTTAAATTAAAAGAAAGTTTCTCATTTAAAAAATAAGGATATAGGGCTTAAAAGTTTAGGGAAGATGATAGGTAAAGAAAAATAGGAGGGTTTATTTAGGTTGCCTGCTTTTGCTCTGTATTTTGTAGGTAGAACAACAACCTCTTGCATTTGATATGGCAAACTTCCAGTCATTTATCTGATACTGAAACAGATAATATTTGAGACAAAAATACTGAAAATGAGGATTTTTTTATTATTGTTGACATGATTGGTTGTACTGAGGGGCATGTTTTAGTGAGAAATGTTGGAGATAGGTAGACAGTTGGACTGGATGGTCTTGAAGATCTTCAACTTTGGTGATTCTATGATTATTTCACTGTGAAGTTTTACAGCAAGCAGTTTCTTCAGGTTTGGTGCTGGGAATTATTTCATTAGCCCATTAGTCTGTAAACAATATTATAATCCAAGCATTCATATGAATGTGGTTAACTGCCTTTTTTTCAGCTTTCTTTGCTTTGTACTACTGATGTCTGTGAGTTACGTATTAAGTAGTATGGAAGGATTATGTATTAAAGGCAGCTCCGTATTATAGCAGACTTCATGGCAAGGTTATTTTTCTCTTAGCAAAACTTAGTGGGAAAAATGATTGCACTGTTGATTTATTTTGAATGGACTCCTAGAAGGCTTGCTAAGTGTGTCATGTGGAAAGCTCCGTGAAATGCTGAGGGTTAATATTCTCTGTTATTAATTTCAAATTCCAGATAAATACGGTTTCAGCTTTGATCCTATCTGTACTAATTCTTTGTCACTGTACTAATTAATTCAGCATGCTGGAGAAAAGATGCTAATTTGAGCATCAAAGAAATAAACGGGTTGAAGGAGGAGGTTGTGTTTAATGAGAATTGTTAAAAAGATCGCTGTTACTCCCATTAGACTGGATCTGGAAGCTCAATCATTTTAGTCTAGCTTCCAGCAACTTGATACTGTAAATTAAAAAAAAAAAAAGAACTTTAATATTGACATAACAAAACAGGAGCAACTAAGTATTAGCTTCTGGGTAAGACTTTCTCATGAGGAGATCTTACTGCAGTAAGTCTTGGGCTGGGGCATCCCAGTGCTGCCATGGCTGAAGCCTCCACAGAGGATGTGGAACCTGGCCACTGACAGTGGGGCAAGGAGAAGAGATTTGTGCACAGAGTTGCCCTTCTGACAGAAGTTTAACTCATGTCAGGGAGGTACTGCCAGCTTTTTGGATATTGGTACAGATTTGAGCAGTGTTGCCCAGCCATTGTCATGTGTGCTCTGTTCACAAAAAATCCCAGCCTTTACCCAAACATACTCTTTATATTTGTTTCAGCTGTCGCAAAGCTCTTGATCCTGCCAGTGTAATACGCAATAGCTTGCTTCTGTCCAATAAGTAAACATTTAGTAATAAACCTTTTAGGTATTTAGAGAGCCACTAAAAACATAAAGGATGTATTTCATTAATGGCGCTATTAACATAAATGTAAAATGAGCCTGGTCTGTAATCACAAACTAGTCTGACTCACTAAGGATCTTTACAGCAATGTTTAATACTCTGTAAAAGTGTGTGTATGAAAGAGATTAATCAAAGCACAGCACTGCTTCTAGAGCATTTCTTCTGCTGTAAAGCTGAGTGATAAAATAACTTAAAACACACGGCAGTAGTGGCAGTTAATAAGCTTTTTATAGTCCCTGTGTGGACCTGAAAATCATACCTTATTAGTATCTTTATCTTTCTTGCTCACTCATTCATTCTTACTCATATTTAAATTTAATTTTAAGGGTTATTTCTAGTCTTTCATAAGGGAGCTGCTTTAATAATCCCAGCATTTTTCCCCATTTGCTGTGAAATGACTAGGAGCCAGTGCTTTTGTTACATGTACTTTACAAATCAGTCTGCTTTTTTCACAGATCGTTTCTGGACATGTCAAGATTTTATGACATTGTTAGACTGTGTATCTTGCTTGACTATGTTGTATGCCCTCTGCCCTCTTGAATTATTTCCCTGCAGTTGTTTACAATTCCATTACGTGCTGTGTTAGCTGCAGTGACACCTACTGATCTAAAGCAACTGAATTAACTAAGAAATCCAAGTTGCTGACTTTAGTCTACAAGCTGCTTAGGGTTCTACCCAACAGATGTTTTTCCTGCTTAGAAGTCCAGGATTTCATAGGCCTGCCTGCTCTTTAATCCTTGAAGCAAATATCAATACGTTTGAGATCTGGAAGCTCCCAGCTCCACATGGAAATGAAGTGTTGCCATGACCACAGCTTTAGGTCTTGCATGTAAGACATTTGTCCCAAATATATCAGAGCAGGCCTGTAGAAAGTTTGTTTTAACTTTTATCCCCTGGAACAGGGATAAAAGCCTTGAATTGAAGCATACATTAGCCTTTATACTATAGCCAATTCAATGGTATTAAAAACTGCAAGATGATGATGTACGCTTGGTATTCAGAGACTTCATTCATTTAATGTTTCTATGGGGAAAATGTTAGTTATTTGCAGAGCACCCATATTCTTCTTGGAAATTCAAAGAAATAGGATAATCCCTCACTGTGCTATAAGCACGTTCTCGGCTGTTGCATATTGGCTTTTCCCATAAGAATGTATCATCACTCTGAGGTCTGATCACTTAAATAAAATTCCTTTATAATTTTGTTTACAGGACTGTACTCTGAGTAGTTGGAATATTAATTTTCTCAACTGGACGGTGTGCTTGGGCCATTAGGCTTTCACTTCTTTCACAGTACTTCCCAGGCATTTACAGTGGATAATCAGAGAACTGGGACAGTCATTCAAGCAAACTGGAAAGTAAAAGATGTATTTCGTTTTAGTCATTACAATTAGAAGTGGATTCATTTAGCATAAACTGGTAATAGATGGATACAGAATGAGAGGATGCAACTGATCCATTTGTTTCAGGTCTTCTAATTGTATTTCACCATTTACACATAAGGTTTTAAAAGTAACAATTCTGACATTAAAGAGAATTCTGCTGTGTTGAGTATGGCAAACCTTTTAAAAATTGATGTGCCATATATCTTTTCACTAATGTTTTTATGCTTCTGTCAATAGTATTACTATAAAAGGCATATTTTACCAGAATCCAATTATTTGTTGCCTGGAGAACTGTAAACTTAAAGTCCTAAAGCCATTCAGTTCTCATAGAATTTTAATATGAATTTGATTAATTCCATAGTCAAAATTCCATTTTGACAATAGATTTTATCCTGTCCTTGTTAAAGTCACAAGTGGGGCTCTCACTGATTTCAGTCTGAACAGGATCAAACCCATTTGGGCAGCAAGTACTCCTTTTTCTTTTTTTCTTTTTTTCTTTTTTTTTTTTTTTGTCCTATAAGCACTAAAGAACCATTAAGCCTGTAGTGCAGAAAACCAAGCAAAATTACAATCAGTGAAAGTTAATTTTATCATCAGAAGCCCATGGCAATTAGAACACATCAGTAACCAGGCTGTAAATTTTAGGACAGGGTGTATAAATTCAGGCAGAGATTATATTTTTGTGTCTGTGTGGCTTAATGCTTTCTACTCTATATTGCTTTTCTTTAGTGTTAATTTTTTGCTCCTCTTATTCTTTAATGTTTGTGAAAGATCTTTGTTGGGCTGAAAAACGTATTACAGTAATAATAAAAAGCAATGGATTTTTATGATGTAGCAGCATGAAAAATAAGCCAAAAATGTGAACATTTCTCTAGCCTAGAGCTGTATGCTGCATACTTAGTATAACAGGTAAAAACTGTAAGTCTTCACAAATCCCATGTGAAGTTGAAAATAGGAAAAAAAAAAAAAAAACCAACAAAAAACACCAAAACCAAACAACAACAAAAACCACACCTTAAAGCAACAAATTGTTTTTGTTTTTTTTTCTTCAAGACCAGCTCACTATTTCTGATTTACAATTAAAGTGGAACTCGCCAATTTATGAGAAAGTGGCTGGACCAGCAGACAGACAGCACTATTTTTGCAGAGTTGTCACATTAGCCATTATTACAATCAAGATTTTTACTTTTTCTTATTTAAAATGAATTTGTTTCCTCTATAAGGAAGAAATAATAGATGGACTTGAAAGGGAAGTATGTTGAACTTTTTTTGTTGTTTCATTGCTCCCGAGTATGCAACGCATTCAACTCCCTGCAGCAATACGGTATGCCCAAGAATAATGTTTTCAGAATCAATACACTCAGTCAAATATGAGACTCCACAAAACTATAATTGAAAAAGTGTGAGAAAAGTAATCAGGCTGAATATATACTAAGTACAAGAGTTGGATTATGACCAAAATGCCTTTCTTGAGAAAACTGCCATGAGGCCTTCACAGCATGTGCTACCACTCAAAAGCAGGGTGCCTTGAGGTGCTGCCCACTGGTGCTCATCCCAGTGCCATTTGTTGTTTGGTTGGCTGGTGTCATCATTCCCTTTATAGCCAAGTTCTTATTGCATGGAAGACTTGTTGCAGAGTCCATATGAGCTTCATTTCCTCATAAGTTCGTAATTTTTTATTAAAGGCAATAAATATTGGGATTGATAACTTATAAGCTTGACAACAGAGTATTTGCAAGATTTTTGCTTTGGTCAGAGGAGAAACCTATAGTCAATGGTTTACAACTGAAGTATATGCATAGTAGTTCAGCTCTTCCTCTTGAGGCAGCTTGGGATGATGTGGAAAAAATGCGTGAAGGAAAAATCACCCAGGCAGTACTGCAGAAGAGTTTCTGATTTAGAGTTGGAGTAATTAGTTTGCAATATGGTATATTTCATAAAGAAATTGCTACTATTTTGTGTGTTACTGTTATTGATTTACATGAAAGGACACATTGATTTGCATATAAAGACACTTAGTCATTTATTTTTCTATTGAATGGAGAATTTCAGACTGGGGTAGAGGAGGGGAGGCTTTTATACTTTTTGACTCATTATTCATGAGCATATCTGACATACTTGGCCCCAGTATTCTGCCTACCTCTATCAGAAATGAAATGTGGCTCTCTAGTTTAGTCACCTTGTACAGGATGCATAAAGCAGGCTGATATGTTATGCATATCTGTATAACATGCAAAACAGTGGGACCCCTGAACTGATTGGGGTCTCTGGAGGAGTTTCACAGCATAAATATTAAATGATGTTACATTACTAGGCAGAAAGAAAAAAACAGAAGTATTTTTAAAAGAGCTCATGTGAACTGTCTCATTTTGTAGTTTCAAACTATAGCAAGATTTTATTCTTTCTCATTGCAAGCTTATTTAAACAAAGAACAAGTCTTTTAAGACCAGATATGATTTAAGAGACAGTAGATACTGATAAGAGCAGGACACGCAGTCTAATCTGGTTTGCATTACTGTAGTCATTGCAGATTATTTCTTCAAGAGCTGTCGTGTGGTAGGAAGAACCTTCAGCTGCATTAAAATGTACACTGATGATAGTCCAGCTACACAGTGCCTTGCATTTCAGGTCCGTTAGGCTTCAGTGCTTTCTTTTTCAAACAGCATCTTTAAAAATTTCAGAGACCAAATCAGTATGTAACTAGACCTTCCTAATGTACATAGACTGTTTAAAATTGGTAACTTCTTTGGCAGCATGGGATCTAGGACTGACCAAGATAAAAGCTCTCAGTGTTGTGATTGCCTAAAATTTCTGTTTTATGATTGTTAAATACTGTTTTTTCTTCTGGTAATTACTTCCTTCTGACTCCTTCCTTGATATCTTTAACAGATTTGGAAAGAAAAAAGAAGATAAAAGTGGTAAAGCAGATCAGAAGGGGAATCCAAAGCATGACACACTTAAAGAAGAGGATCTAGAGAAAATGAAAGATGAACGTGAGAGGTGAGTAAATGATGACAGCTTCTTAGTTTGTCAGAAGAAAAACTTCAAAGCAAGGACTGCCTCAAGGAAATGGTCAGGCAGCCTGACTGGAAAAGTCCTAGACTATGCCTACTTGGAGACAGGTTTTGGCAGTGGACAGCTTTAGGCTGGTCTCCTGTCTGTGTCAGGGCTGCTGTATTATGGGAGCCTGCCTTCCCACTCTAGCTTCTCTGCAGTTCACTGTATAAGTGCTATTCAGAGCTTATTTTCTGCTAAACTAGTCAAGATGAGTTCCTTCAAAATCTCTTTCACCTCTGGCCATGCCTCAGACCAGCAGATTTACTTTTTTTTCTTCTGTATTTTGCTAAAGCAAGAACCTCAGTCTTTCTCTCCTGGCAGACTCTGCTGTGTTTTTTAGTGCACCAGACCTTTTGGTTTCAGCTGGCTGTGCCACTATATTACAGGTTTTGTACTTCAGTATGTTTGTGTCTGCACAAGAGTTTGCTGGTTAGCCCTGTGTTGCAGAAGTATCTAGTCAGCAAATGATGAGTAGGTGGACAACAGGTAGAAAGCAGGTTTAAATAGTTAAAATCAGTCTGAAGAGTCAGCAGCAGGGAGGTCTGCAAGCAGTCAAGGGGTAGGGATGGGAATGCTGGGCAAGACAAGAGGCTGAGGTTCATTGGCACTGTTTGGTATGTGCCAGTAGTGAGTTGCAGTATTTCTGAAGTACGACTTCATGACTGAAGTATGGGGAACTTCTGATGTGAATAAGACCAGTTCCCTGTCTTGTTCATAAAAGGCTCCCTTTTAATGCCCAATTTTACCAGCTTAACAAAACCTACACAGCCTAATAAAACCTTTCCAGATAAAAAATGTGTAATTTTCCCATTTTGCAAGTCTGTCCATGTCTGGGATAGTTTGTAAGTACTCACAACTCTTAGCAGGCTTCTCTCTCTCCTTCCCCTACTCATCCAGGTGGTCCTTCATGATATTCCAGTGAGGGTCATTGCCTCCTTCTGATGGCTGCTGTCAGAAAGGTTGAAGTGCCCACAGAGCTGGCTTTAAGCAGGTTTCTGCAGTTCCTGCAAAACTTTTGAAGCTGTAGTATTATGGGTTGTCAGTGCATAGAGAAAGCTTTCAGAGGTGTCTTTGAACACTGGAGAATCCTGCTCCTAGGAGATCAGTAGATGTAGTTCATTTTGAGCAGGCAAAATCTTTCCTCCCAGTGCAGATGAGCACGCTGGCCAGCCTTTGTGCTGCTGGCCAGTGCCCAGGGAAAAGACACTCTGCTTTCATTTGAGTCGTGCAGTGCATGGTCAGCTGTGTGAGTAGATTGATAGCTAATGGATTTAAGGAGAAAAAAATAAATCTAAGCCCCAACCCTTGAAGTCTGCTGCTAAGATTTGTTCTACTCATTTTAAAAGCTAATAAGGTATCCAGTTGCTACAGTGCTTCCACTGGATATGCTTAGCCAGTGTTTTAAGTATTTAGCTCATCTAAGCTAAGTAATGGCAGAAGAAACTTTGTACCATTTCTTTTTAAATTTCTATATTGCTTCCTCGAATTTACTAGATTGATGATCGCCTTTATTTTAAACTGCTGACTCCCAATTTGGGTACTGGCAATTTGAGAGGTATGTGTCCTTCATTTTAAAGAAGCCAGTGTCTTTTATTAGGATCCTGGCAAGCTAAGAAGCATGCATCCCATCTGTTAAAGGGCCAGTGTCATTTAGTAAAATGTTGGCAGGCTGCAAGGAATGAACCCTTCTGTCTAGAGGTCTAACGTTCCAATTGGACATGAGATAATTGTTCTTAATATTTCTTTAGCATTCTGTGGAGTTTTTTTTTTTTTAAATTACAGTCATTGATTGACAGTAACTTGGTAAGACTGCATTAGTAACTGGCAGCTGAATGTCTTCATCATTCTGGTTTCTCTAGTAATTATTTCAGTTTTGACCTGGAAGAGTTTATGACTGAAATGGAGAACAGCAGGTGTGTTGGGAAGTGGATGAACCAAGATGGTATTTTTAACCCACTTATTTAACTCTTTTTCCATAATGCACAAAAATAGAAATATAGAAATATTTTCTTTCAGATAATATAACTTTAATACAGCTTGAGGATTGAAATTTAAAAAATAATAAAATGAGAAGGAGTGAAGAAAATTTCCCTATGTTAGCCTCAAAGCTATGCAGTACTTGCTACAAAAAGAAGCACGTCACTTCAGCTCTCTAAATGAAATAAGAACATAGTTGTATTACATAGATGCCCAAATAGAAATGTTGACAGACTGACTCTTGAACCCTTCCAGAATTGTTTATAATGCATGGAAAGCTATCTTTCCAAGAATAAAGTTACATAAAGTAGCCAGTTCTCATATATGGGTAAGAATGAGCAGGAAAGTGATCATCCCTATGTACTCAGCTCTGGTGACACCATACTTCCAATACAACAATGTTCAGCTTTGGTCCCCTCACTACAAGAAAGATACTGAGCCCTGGAGCATGTTCAGAGAAGGGCAACAAAGCTGCAAGGGGTCTGGAGCACAAGTCTTATGAGGAATGGCTGAGGGGACTGGTTCTGTTCAGTCTGGAGAAGAGGATGCTCAGGAGACACCTTATTGCTCTTTACAGCTACCTGAAGGGACGTTGTGGCGAGGTGGGGATTGGCCACTTATCTCATGTGACTAGTGATAGGACTAGAGGGAATGGCCTCCAGTTGCACCAGGGAAAATTCAGGTAGGACTTTAGGAAATACTTCTCCAAGGGATTGGTCAGGCACTGGAACGGGCTGCCCAGGAAGGTAGTGGAGTGTTCATGAAATGTTTAGATGTTATACCGAGGGCCATGGTTTAGTGTGAGACATTGGTGGTATGTGGACAGTTAGACTGGATGATCTTGGAGGTCTTTTTCAATTTTTCTATGAACTGTTTGAGTAAAATCAGTGAATGGGAACATTATGCATTTTAAACATAATTCAGGCTTTCTGCTTCGTTGTTAACTATTCAACTAGCGATGATAAAGCAGTAGGCAAGTTTTATAGCTCTATCTCAAGATTTAGTAATTCTATAACGTAATTCAAATCCAAGATTTTAATGCACATATTGGCAAGGAAAACCTTGTAGCACATCCACACCATAGATCTTTCTGCTTCTATGACTTCACTAGCTGCAGTACTGCATACTTGGTCTCATCATTACAAAACCAGCCTCTGCTGAATTTTACTAGAAGACTGGTCTACTTTCAAATAAGTTGTATGTTAAAACTATAAGGAACATAGTAGCAGAACAAATGGACTACAGAAATGTTGGTAGAAATGCACCTTGTTTTGTCCCCTGGTGCCTGAAAACAAATCCTGTATTTAAAATACAAATTGCTTTTCTAACAATTAACATTTCTAGAGTTCATTTAAACACAAACTTGATTTTACCTTTTCTAGATTAGATAAATAATCTTTGTTCAGATATTCAATCTGATTACTACGATTTAAAAGTTAGTTTGCTTAAACTTCAGTTTTCTTAAATGCTGACTACCTAAATATTTCAGAATCTGTCATACTAAGATGTATTTAAGATTTTTCATCCACCAATTTTTTTTAGAGGCTGAGCTGTCCATTTTTGGACAATAGTGGAAGTGGTCAGAGTAATTGATTTCTGGGCTGGGTGTGACAGGATTAATGATCAAGTGCGTTTCAGCATCTTAGCAGCTGTGAAGCTTGCATGGTTTTGGAGGTTGGTTTTACATTCACGATATGCTTGGCACATCTCCAGAAAACAGAATACTGTTCCAAGATCTCAGCTGAGAAATATTTTTCAAAAGGAAGTACTATTTTCGGTTTATAGGAGTAGATCATCTCAGAGTTTTACGAAGGTTTTTTGTTTGTTTGTTACTGCATAGGTAACAATATCTCACAGAATTCCAGGGACAAGAGTGACATAATTTTCTATTTTCTTGGATGCAGCTTTGTTCCAGACACTTTGACAAGATTTACAGACGTGCAGAAATGTCAGATTTGATCACTACATGATTATGGATTGGCTTGTGCTACAAACCCAGTGACTCTGTCTCTGACAGGAAACATCAGATCTTATGTAGGTGACCTGCAGAAACATAAGTCCATCATGCTCAGAGTAGGCTGTATTTGCCTCCTGTGCTTGCACATGCATTGTACAATTCTTTTGCCATGCAACAAGTCTGACACATCCAGAATGTGTTAGAGCTAGTAGGCGTATGCAGACAGAGCACACAGC
Source organism: Callipepla californica brunnescens (assembly GCA_023055505.1). Lineage (NCBI taxonomy): Eukaryota > Metazoa > Chordata > Aves > Galliformes > Odontophoridae > Callipepla > Callipepla californica. Next base: position 3,576,061 of record JALIRH010000010.1, read on the forward strand.
ACTTATTCTCTAGTGCAGATGCTTCCCAAAAGGCTTGGATATGCTGCACATTGGTCCACAGCATAGATTTGCTTGACAACCTCTTATGGGCCACTGAGTTTCAGATTTGAACCTTAGAAAGTTAAAGTAAATTGAATATTTCTCCAGCCTAGCAATTCTTATTTTTTTTCCCTCCTTTTCTGATTTTCACTTCTCAGCACAGCTCTCTGTTCTGCTGTGTAGCTTCACTTCTCTGCACAGCTCTGCATCCTCTGCTAAAACACTGACATCATTATCATCATTATTTTTTACTGCTTGTATTCCCTAGCAGTCCCAAGCAAGATGAAGATCTCATTGTGTTCCTTGCTGTTAGGGAAGCTTGTGCCTGACCCTGTGAACATACAGTTGAAGTAGCAGAGACAAAATCTGGCAGGAAAAAAAATGTGTCCCGGGGGTGGGAATCTGATGTGCAGGCAGTGCAGCTGCTTGTCCAGGTTCCTAAAAAGTCCCTGTCAGGACAGGAATTTGTTCCAGACCTCAGCCCCAGGCCTTTCATTACAAAGGCAGGACTTCATTATATGACTGCTACTTCTGCAGGCTTCAAGTGGTTAAAGGGAATTTAGGATGTTAGGCATTCCTTGTTTAGTAATAGCTTTATCTGTGTCCAATTGAATATGAAGTCAGCACCTCCTCTGTGTTTCAGTTTTCTCCTTCTCTCTCCACCTTCCTCAACTTTTCCCTGTGCCACAGCAATGCAGTAACACTGAAACTTTATCAGAGAAAGTCAGTACTTCATGGCACAGAGAGTGTAGATGGACTGACTTGATGTGTGATGCGGTTCTTTGAGGTGGTAGTTTGTCCTCCCTCACACAGGTCAAATGGTTCCTTGGACTGAGGCCCTATTTTAAATAAACTCATTATTTTGTTCATGCTTCAAAGAGTTTGGCTGTAGTAAAGCATGTACTCCAAAGGTCTAGAATCTGCCCATAAAAGGGAAAAGCAAATGCTATGTCTGCGGTTTATTTTGATCAAGCTGACTCAAATCTGTATTTTTAGTGTGTACTGTGTAAATTACTCAGAATCTATCATTTTAACAACAAGATGTTCTCCACATTATTAAACACTGGAAGAGATCCCCTTTTTTCTTCCCTTCCAAACAAGATTTGGGGTTGCCTTTAAGTTTTATAAAGTCTGAAATCACTATAAAACAAGCTAGAAAAATGTATTAGGCAATTGAGTTTTATATATAATAATTTGTTTGCCTTTCAAATGCAAATAAACTGACTATAAATTGAAATAAAAGTATTTTTTCCCTGTTTAGGATTATTTTACTGGAACAGTCCTGCTGAGACCGAAGTCTCTCTTCAGGCAGAGTTGAACATTTCCTTCACATCAGAATAAAATTTCACAAAATAAGACACCTTACTGAACGTGAGGTGATTTTAATAAGAGCATATGAGTTGGTGAATACGGAGGCACCCCATGTAGAAAAATTATACTCTTCATTTGTTCATTGGTGTACCGGTTCTGTTAATTGGTCTTGGTTTTCTACTCCATTATTGGAATTAATTGAGGAACTTTTTTAATAGTGTTGAGTTGTTGTGTGGAATGTTAGAGATACAGAATGAACATCTGGCCCTTGCTTTCTGAATGTCTGAACTGAATGCTTAAGTTACAGAGAATCTCAAATTTGGGTAAAATCAAATGGTTTCAGTTTTTGCATTAAAGACTGAGTTTCCTTTACTTTTCGGAAACCTTCCAGAAATAGAAGAGAGCTTTTCTTGCCTTATCAGCTCTAGGGCTTGCTGCCTGTTCCCATCGTTAAAAAAATCAATACATATGTTTTTGATATTTGGCAAACAGATTTAATTTTGCAGCTGTGAGATCCCTGTATGAAGGGAATGCATCTTACGGAAATAAAAACATTTAGAGACCATTCCTATATGAGAGAATACTTGTGAGTGAAGCTCATTCCATCTCTTTCTGTTAGCATTTGCTCATTATATTTAATTACAAACAATTTGTATGTTACTGGAAAATGAAAATGAAAATGAAAACAATAGTTGCAGGCATGGTGGTGTGGTAAAGAAGCCAAATTGTTTTGAATCAGAAGCTGAAACTCAGAACAACAGAAGTATGATTTTTAAATGCGTGGTACATCTCAGGGTGCACTTGTAATACGTGCAAATTGTTACCACCCCCACGTAGTTTTTGTGCCTGTGTTATAGCCTTGCAAGGTCTGGAAATATTATTAGGGCTGTTTATCATAATGATTTCTGTTAAAATGTTGGTAATTGCTCTTCTCACCATTCAGCTCTGTGCTAAACCATGTGTTTTTAGGGCTCCTGAGTTTCTGGATCATTATTTATAAAGGGTTAATCCAACAAGGCGTATCTGTCCATTGAGAATGCCTGACTTTGCAACACAGCTAGGTCCTGTGGTTTAGGCAAAATAAAGCGTTGGATGTGATCCCAGTTTTAATACTCCCAATTTATTATAACCATTGAACCCTGATCAGATCACGGATTGGATTGGATCCCAGTTTTTTAAATGTCCCAATTTATTGCTGGCTTGCAACCCTGATAAGAATACATATTTGATTAAAGCTTCAGTTTTCAAAAATTCCAGTTAATTACTTTTAGATTCTTATTAGATCATAGCTGTGTAGTATGGTATGTTGAAGTTATGAAAAAGTTAGTGGATGATGTTGCACAGGTCAAGGTCATAGTTTCATTTTGTGCTGACAGTATGAAGTTATCAGATTTCTGTTTATTACTGTGGCAACACTTGCACCGGACAGGGGGACAGATTAATCCCAACCTCATTGATTCTGAATGATTCTCATTTTAGATCTGCTGCTGCTCTGCATACCAGAATGTGTAATAAAAACCTACCACTGAACACTGAGAGGCTGATGCGAGGTTATGAATAGCTGAGGTAGATGACTCTCACCTGCCTCTGACAGGTTGCAGTGTGGCATTTAGAACCAAATAGAGATTTGAGGTTTCTTTTCTTGGCTAATCTACTGCTGGAGGACATTTGTCTGAAAACATTAGCCTGAGTGTTGATCCCAGACTGTCCTATATCAAGTACATTAAGAAGTGAGGACTGCAAAATGGCACATGAAATCGGTCCTTTTCTTCAACTGCCACAGTACTATTCCAGGTATTGGAAACTGCTGGAAATAGCACTTCCAATGTCAAAGCTGTGCCCTCTGAGTAACACCAAGTCTCATCCCTTCACTGGGGCACTGCTTTCACTTTGCTTCAGAGACCATGTCCCACCAGCTGTGCCCACCTAATGCAAGGCTCAGGGCAGCCCAGCAGTAGCAGCCTGCCTCGCTTCAGCATACTCATACCAGTGTGGTGCTTTTCTGTATGGATGGGGTGTGATGGCTCAATGCTTTTAAACATGATCCTAGGAAACGGAGATAGGGCTGTTTGAAATACCGTAAGTGCTGTGAAACTGGCCTGTGTACTATCCAGCCTGGGTAATGGAGGGGTTTTTGGTGGGCAGACCGCTCTGGCCTAGGGATATCTGTGATGCAGTACAGAATGTAGGTCAGCTCTTGGCCTACCCCAAAATCAATAAGGGCTTAAGAATGACTTGGAAGTTGCATTTCATGCCTTTCTTTCTATTTGTGATTTATTACAGTCTATCATAAGTCTTTGGTAAGCACTTTGAAGTAATGCCACAGCACAGAATTCCTATTCTCGGTCTCCCTTACTAGCACGAAAAAAAATGAGATTACAACTCGTAGGGATGGAGAGGCAGACAGGAAATCAGTTTGGATGTGTATAGCAAACAAACCAAAATTACTTAAGATCTTGAAGATTTCTCTGCTGGGTCTAAACTGGGGTTTGCTTTCTAGTACAAGGCTATCAATTAGAAACAACCTGTGAAGCCAAGACTGCCAGGCAGGGAATATTCCTCTTCTTAAACAGAGATTCTGTTCAGTGGATTCCAGGTTTGGTGTTTTAAGTACAGAACAAAGAAATGTAGGTGCTATATGCTGTTTTGTGGAGCTAGGTTTCCTCTTTTTACTACTAAAATTTAATTCAAAAGAAAGCAGGTTGTGCAAACTCATGAGGTCTTGTTGAAGGCAGAGGCCTGAGGACTCAGAAGGTGCTGGTCATCTCTCTGGGTCTATTCTCAGCTATGTCACTGCACATGGTTGTGGATGCTCGGTTTTCATGGTATATCAAATCAACAGTTTGTCTCCCATGAGCATTACAGTGCCTTACCGTTATAATGGTATTTTTCTTAACGCTAGTGTTAGCAGTTCTCAAGGTTTTTGACTGATACCTACTTCAGCAATTGCTGGGCCTGAGCTAGTCAAGGTAAATGGATAAATTCACAAATTGATGTGTCTCACTCTATCTCCCCCATTGTTTTTCTGAGACTATAATGCTTGTTGCTTATCTGGGGAATGTCTCTGAAATAATTTTTGTGATGTCTTGGTCATGGAGGTAACTTGAGTTAGTAACTTGGAGGTAGCTTTGAGTACAATTGGTATTGTTTCCTTCCCTGACTTTACTTATATTTTGGTCATCGGAAACAAAGTAAAGTCTTGCTTTCTAGTAAAAATCTGCATTTTTTTAATTCTGTTTTCATGATCGTTAAAATGGACAGGAAGCAAACAGAATGGAAACATGATTCAAGGAAATCTCTTAAAAAGAAAACGAATTACTGTAAGATAAATCCATCTGCAATATTCTTGGTTATTATCTTGGTTAAAACACAGAAAGTATTCCACATCTGTCTTCCCTACCTCATTCTCTCCTATATTTTAAGTACATTATGTTGTTACAGTATTAAAATTTAATCAATTAATTTAAAAATCCATTTTTTTCCCCAAAGGTAGTAAGGGAATGTAATCCCTTGAGATGCATTTCTTACACCTCTTCAGCATGTTGAAACTTAATGTAGCCTCATATGCATTTCTGCTTGGCTTTTGATTACTGGGGAAAAAAGAACATGACACAGATTTAAAGCCAGCTGGCTTAGGTGTCAGTAGTGGTGTGTGGCTTAGTGATTTGTATGGTTGAAGCTGAACTCTCTGCCAGTCCCTGCGTCATCACATTCTCCTTATGAGTTAATTTTATACACTAGATTTAAGCGCATCAGGACATACTGCAATCCCATGTCCCAAGTTATTCGAGGGACACAAATAAGCATTGATCCCACAAAGTGGTAGGCTATATGCAGGTGACTCAGTTCAGAACAGAAGGTAGTAGGTAGGTTCTGGGGTTGGAAAACGTGAATCTGCATTGAAATTCATTATATGTGAGAGACATTTTATTGGAACCCAGTGTTGCACTATGACTAGTGTTTGACAAGCAGAGTACTTGCATAGCAAAGACCCCAAAGTCCTTCCTTGGGTATGATGTAAAAAATGACTGATCTATTTTGTTTTTACTGAGAAGTACAAATTACACCAGCCTGAGAATTCCTTTAAATCAGTGTAGAGAACTAGATCTGCAACTTACTTATGGTCTGCAAAGTTCCTGCAGATGTAAGACCAGCTTAAAAGACGAGCTTGACCTTTCTGAAGCAGGACATCCTGTTAAGAAACTGAACAACCTGGTCTGTGCAGTCAACCTTGCTTTCAGCAGGAGGTTGAGGAGGGAGACCTTCAGAGTGTTCCCTCTACCCTTTTTTTTTTAATGGCACTTAAGAAAATAGCGCAGAATAGTTACAAGTAGAGAAAATTACATAAATAAAATGCAGTGTTTAATATACATGAGGTGGTTATCTGGTTTTAGTAATCATTTCACCAAATATGGAACTAATGTGGACAAAAGTGAGCTTCTGAAACTTCCTCAGATTTAACAGCAAAGGTAAAGTCCTGCTCTCATTGAAGTTCACGGGCAGAAATGCACTGACCTCATTAGAGCCAAGATTTTCTTTAGGGGGCGGGATCCTGTGTGAGTTGGTAATCATGCCCTGTCACCACAGAGATAAATGGAAGAACATTAAGATATCTGTCTACTCTCTCCAAAGGTCACACTTGGTCATCAGTAAGATCCTGATTTTGTAATATGAAAGGGCTACATTTCTTCTTCAACATTTCATAAACTACGTATTTATCTCCCTCACAGTTTTGTTGTTTTTTTGTTTGTTTGTTTAAAACCCTCCAAGGGCAGCTTTTTTGGTCAATTCAGCTTTAGATGGGAGGTGTAGGATAGTTCTGAGCGGGCAATGTTTTAACTCAGGTGGTTTGAACACTGGACATGGTAATGCTTGTTGCAAGGTCTGTCTGTTCTTACAGAGTTGGTCTCTTACTCCTTTGAATTTATGAGATGCTTTTTTTCATTTCAGAGGCTGTTTCTGTCCTTATGTACAATTACTAATACTAATTATGAAGGAGAGGTTGTTAAATCCAACACAGTAGAATAAGATAGAAAGGAAGGAACACTTGCATAGCTTAAGAGGATGATGTTTTTGACAAATTTGCCACCAGCAGAATGCCCTGAAAGATAATGCTGAGTTAGATATTGTTTGAGTCTTGATAAGTCCAGCATCAGATGTCCTCAATTTACTGACAAGAGGTGGATTTTTATTTTATTTGGTTTTATTTAGCTCTAAGACTTGCCTGCCTCTAAAGTTTTCCTAGATTATGATTAAAAAATACAAATGAGTCTTTTCCTGATAAAAGATGCAGGTTTGAATCAGACTGTTAAAGTCATTATGTCTGTCATCATGTCATCATGTCTGTCTGAAAAAAGATTATGAAATTAAAAACAATTAAAAGCACTGTACTGAAATTATTTCCTCAGATATTCATGTAAAATATATCCATTCCCATCTGTGATTATGGTTTATGAATATCTGAAGGCAGGATGAATTCAGTCCACTATTATGTAAATGAATGAAAATACAGTATTTTAGTTACCAAAATATATTTTGCTAGCAGCTAGAAAGAAATTAATATATTAAACCCAATGGAAATCCAAGTGACCTCCTGCAGAAATAGGTTGCTTTCCTCTAGACAACCCATTACTCAATATATGTATGAATTAGGTAAATGAGAGACAAAAGCAGAAATGTTATGTAAAATCACAGTTGAAGTATTAAGATACTAAATCAGATGTAAATTGAGTAATCATTGCTGTATGTAGATCTCAAGGGGTAGTCACATGAACAGGGAAAAAAGAAGTAGAGCAGCTTTTATTCTGCCGCTCACAATGAACAACCAAATGAGTGAAAAAAATGTTTAATATCTCAGTGATTTTGAAATGCTTAAAGACCAGGTCCTTTTTAAAAGAGTTTAGGTACACCTTGGACAGTTTGTATGCACACTCATTACCTGCTCCTCTTTTTGTGAACAGAATAGAAACTGTCCAAAAAGACCTATGGCTCCTTCCATGTTTCTGTTGCATGTTTTATCTGTAGTTGTTACTCTTCCTTCCCTCCCAGGAGTATCATTTTACTTAGCCAGCAACTTGCTTATTCATGTATGTATTTCCTCTTCCCCAAAGTCTTTTCCTTTGAATCTGACAAGAAATGTTACAGTATTCCTCTGAAGTATTAAATGAGGTTTCTGAACCACTCGGTATTTTGCTGTTGCAAAATATGCTGTTTGGTCAGCAAGTGTATTTTCTGTCCCTTTGTGGTGTTTGAATACTTAGATTAGCACCTTTGGGCACAAACCATGTCATTCGTTGTGTTCTGTTCTGCTCAGGACTAAGCACATAGTCAGTGCATGGTTTATTTAAAGAAAAAAAAAAAAGTTCTATCACCTTTATGCTATCTGTGAGAAGTCAGAAGAAAATAGTGTATTGCTGCCTTCTTGGGTTCCTTGAACAAGTTCATAGCTGTCAGTAGACTCTGAGCACTCTCTCTGCCCTCAAACATAAGGGCAACCTTTCTGCAGCAGCATAGGTTATTTTTTTACAGGGGCTTACTGACAGCATTGGGTTTGCATGCTGCCAGTTGTGCTAATCAATTTTTTACTTGAGATATAAACAGAAAATAGTCCGTTTCTAGCCACAGGGGGTGGGGACGACCCTTCATCTGTTAAATAGAAATCACTTAGGTATTTCATACTTGTATTAAACCATGGATAAACCTGAAGCTGTAACAGTTTAGCAGAAAGTATTGGAAAAGCTGCAGGTACTTTAGTAAATAATGATCAAAAAAAGAACTGAAAGATCACTACTGAGACTGTATGAGGCATCTGGAAATGACAAATGTACCTAGTTCTAAAGGGACTCTGTCCTATTACTTGTTTCCTGAAAGCATGTTCACAGCAGGACTCATACCACCAGTCATGAAGATCGTGGGCTGGAGCAAGTTTCAGATGACACCTGCCTTTTTTTCCCCAACCAAAGGTGTTCTGATGTGAGCTGCCACCTTGCAGCAGTCCGGGTAAAATCCCATGGTATCTCCTGAGCCAGGCTTCCCACCTCACATTCTGATACTGTGGTCAGATGCAGTGCACCTTGGTGCCAGTGAGTAGCTTTCCATGTCTCTGCAGGGTGACAGACGCCTGATCCTTGCTTGGCAGCCCATCTCCAAGGTGGTAGCTTGTTAGGAGGGAACCAGGTGCAAAGCTCAATCTGAGTTAGGGCTGGTCCTCCAGAGCTGCAGGCTGGGTTGCACCCCCTGTCTCCCTAGTTGTTCCTAATTGAAGGTAGTCTTTGGTTTCCATAGTTTCTATGACCCTGGCCTTCTTTGGGCTACTGTGCTAGTCACGCTAAGTCCTGCAAATTAATTTTCCTGAATGCTTTTTCCACATTGGTTTTAGAAACTTCCTGGTGGGCTAAGAGATGAGGAATGTCTGCCATGACTTTCCCTAGTCCTCTCATTCCATTTTTGAAAGCGTTCTTGGATGTTCTCCTTAAGCATCTAATACTCAGCACATATATATATGTATAGATAGATATTTTATTTATTATTATTATTTAATATTTATTTATTTATTTTTATGTATGTTTTCTTGAGGTGGTCTCTGTCCCTTCCAGCAGCTGCTTCCCTCTGCGTGATCTGATGGCTTGTAAGCCAGATTTTGCCTCTCAGTATCTCTGTCACTGATTTCAGGCTAAAGCGCTTTACCTTTTGTTTGTCACAGGCAGCGAATACATATGTGGTCATTGACAGTAGCTCAGCAGAAACACAATAACTTGTTAAGCCACAGTAACTCAATGGTGTGTCTGAGCTCTGAGCGCAGCTGGAAGGAGCTGCTTGCTGCTTGGGCTCTTAACCCTTTTATGGCTGTTGCACTCTGGGCGTGTGTGTACTTTGATGTGATAACACATGATAAATCTGTGTATGTGGTCTCTGTGGGTATGTCAGATAGAAAGATTCAAAGTAAATGCAAGCATTTTCTTGATTTCTAGTTCTGGGAGTGTGCTATCAAATGTTATGTGAATGCTTTCAGAATACCATGTCCCACTTTCAGGAGCACATGAGTCTTATAGAATCCTCTCTTCGTTTGAATCCTAAAAGTAGGATGCAGCTTATTCTGAAAGTGTAGACTATCATTTTATTGAGGTTATATGTTTCATCACGTTATAGTTTTTTGCTGAAATGATTTGTTTTAGAGAAAGTGATAGTGGGTGTCAAAAGCAACAAAAAAAAAAATAATAAAGATAGGATGTGTGTTGAATGCTGTTGAGGAAAAGGTGGGTCACAGGAAATAAAGGGGCACTGTTCGATGCAGCACTTCTGTTGCTTATTCTCTGTCTGCTTGTGTGCGAAGGTTATGTTTTACAGAAACACAGCTAAGGGAAGTTGATGTAGTTGTCATGCCATGATTTAACTGGAGAGCATGGTGTTCAGGTGGCGGAAGAGAGCAGGCAGGATTGATATGGAATACCCAAAAGGAAATACATTTAACTTCCCTTCATTCTGAGAGGCACTTTTTCCCATTCCCTCATCAGGAAGTTTGTAGAAACTTCATGCTACACTAAATTGCTCAGATGGTGACCTGTGCCTCTCCTCATCTCTAGTTTCACTGCCAGTATCGTGGTGCTGAGTGACATTTTATCTTTTGTCACAAATTTGATCCAGTTGTTTTACCAGACCCATCCTGTGCTTCAGGTCTTTTACTCTCTTACGGTTGTTGTTCTTAATAACTGTAAGCTGATTGCTATGATAATTGTGTTTATTGAGAAGAATTTTCTTTGGTTTTGTGCGGGGAAGTAAAGACAATGCTTTTTCAGATAGGAAGATGGGTGCAATGTGAAAGATATAGAGTGGGATACAGCAGAAGCCTGCTTAACAGGACTGGCAGAGCTTCATGGGAGTGATAGAAGAAACACCACATCAATATTTTTTTGTATCTCAATGCAGAATTCCTTTGAATCTACTGGGATGTGCTGTAGAAAAGGTTTTCATAGATTCATAGATTCATAGATACATTAGGTTGGAAAGGACCTACAAGATCATCTAGTCCAACCTTCCTCACACCACCATCCCTACCCACCAAGCTACTAAATCAAATCCCTCAGCACCTCATCTAAACGCTTCTTGAACAGTGCTAGGGACGGTGCCTCAACCACCTCCCTAGGCAGGCCATTCCAGTGCCGGACCACTCTCTCAGAGAAAAAATTTTTCCTCAAGTCTAATCTAAATCTTCCCCGGCACAACTTGTGGCCATTCCCTCTCGTCCTGTCGTTAGTTACCTGGGAGAAGAGGCCGACCCCCTCCTTACCACAGCCTCCCTTCAGGAAGTGGTAGAGTGCAATGAGGTCTCCTCTGAGCCTCCTTTTCCCCAAACTAAACAATCCCAGCTCCTTCAGCCGCTCCTCGTAAGACCTGTGCTCCAGACCCCTCACCAGTTTTGTTGCCCTTCTCTGAACACGCTCCAGCGCCTCGATGTCTCTCTTGTAGTGAGGGGCCCAAAACTGAACACAGTACTCGAGGTGCGGCCGCACCAGAGCTGAGTACAGGGGGATGATCACCTCCCTGCTCCTGCTGGCCACACTATTCCTAATACAGGCCAGGATGCCATTGGCCTTCTTGGCCACCTGGGCACACTGCCGGCTCATGCTGAGCCGAGTATCAACCAACACCCCCAGGTCCTTTTCCTCTATACACTCCTCAAGCCATTCTGCCCCAAGCCTATAGCATTGCATGGGGTTATTGTGGCCAAAGTGCAAGACCCGGCACTTGGCCTTATTGAACCTCATCCCATTGACCTCAGCCCAACTGTCTAGCCTATCCAGATCCCGCTGAAGGGCCTCCCTACCCTCAGGCAGATCAACACATCCTCCCAACTTGGTGTCATCCGCAAACTTACTGAGGGTACACTCAATCCCCTCATCCAGGTCATCAATAAAGATATTAAACAAGACGGGCCCCAATACAAGGTTGCATTAAGACTGGGCAATAATCATGATGCTGAAATGCAGTCAAACCATTCAAAACTTCAGAAAAATGTGAAGCAACTTCCAAGGTGGGACACATAAGAGAAGGCCTGGAAAGCCGGGGAAATAGAGAGAAGGAAAGAAAGTTTATTTTCTGTGTGTTTGAGCATTTGGATTGAAATGAAAAAAGAGATCATGGAGCAAACTTCATGGATATATACAGAAGAGTAAAAAAGAAGCGCAAAATATTAATGCAATTGTAATAGCCATGTTGAAAAGATGAAACATTGATCATGAAAAATGTCACATAACCTGGTATTGACTGGTCAGTATAATATTGAATGGAAATAATTGTTCCTGAGCAGGTTCAGCTTACAATAGTGGAAGCGATTGGAGGTTGCATTCACCAGGAGAAGTTGAAGAAGATAGGCTTATTCACAGGAACAAAAGAAAATTGAGATGACCTAATTCCAGCTTTTCTTGCACAGGATAGACCAGTATTGATAGCAGGACAAATTGCTCTTGCTGTCAGACATGAAAGCAAGACTCACATGGTGTTGCCATGCCACACTACTATTTTGCTTTCAAATAAGTCTTAAATACGTAGGGGATAGGTAATGTTTTGGTCCAAGGAATGTTATGTTTTCTCATTTTCTGAGAAGCTGTTGTGACTTTTTGTGAATGTGTGCCATGCCTGAAAAGACCATTCCTTGACATACAGTGTCCTCTTTTTCTTCACTGTGTCATCTTATATGGGTCTGTAATAATTTCCTGCTGTTGTGAACTTGAACCTCAGCTGATACATTCCTGCACTGAAGTCTGTTAGTCTTTTTGATAGAGACTGAAGCTCTCCAGTTTTCCATATTTTTAAGAACATTATGGTAATCTTTCACAAACTTTCTCTGAAAGGCAGAAACAGTCTCAAAGTGCTTTATGAATTCTAGTAGACAAAGAGCAGGATAATGAGAAGCAAGGGCTGCTACCAAACAGTTAGAATTGTGTAGTGCAGGAGCTAACAGTTATTTGTGCAAACTTCTTAAACAAAGATAGATAGATTTTTACATTTCTAATGTAATCCCCTGTGGGACATGTAAAATATTAATCCTTCTGCAAGAGGGTTTCTCTTGATGTCTGTTTATGTATAAAAGATGGAAATCAGCAGTGTAGACCTCCCTCTTTGCTTCATTGATGTCTGAGGCTGTATTTGCAGTGGAAATCCACCCCTGTTGCTGTAGCACAAATGAGTGCTTTCAGGTGATGAACTACCTGGAACAAATCAGTTTTGCACAAATGGACCAAATGGACAACTTTGCCCCAAATTCCCTTATGTGAATCGTGTGTTTTTTCATGTTTTTTCACATACGGACATGGGCAGGCTGGCTCCCTCCACCATCTCTGCTGTAAAATCTCTTTTATCTTTATTCACAAACCCTTGGAGGATAAAAGCTTTTGCATGCTTTCAGCTGCTTTTTAATTATTGCTGATTTGCTAGCAATAGTTTGTGGCTTAAACAGGGAGGAATGCTGACCACTACTTTTTAGCTCCTGTTTTCATATACAGCTTCTCCATCTTGATTTTTCTCCCCCTAATATTGCCCATTTTTTTCCTGAATAAAAGTATGACCTTTACCAAGGAATACACCAGAGTCACCATTAGTTTTGCAAGGAGTAAATTGCATGTCCCATCATTCCCTGAATGCTGTTAAGCTCTAACCATCTCAAGAAGCCATCATCCAGCCGAGCCAGAGCAATTGGCAGTAAAATGAAAGAAAGTGCCTTGCTAACTGAATTTTCACACATTGACACAGACTGTGCCCTCCAAAGGATTCTACTGGTAAATCTCCCTTGCGAATAGAGCAAGAATTGAGCAGCATCAAAGGCACGTTTTGAAGCCTGCAATGGCTGCAAGATACTGACTCACCTGTGTGAGGCTGCACTCGCTGCTAGTGCCTGACCCAGGCCAACATTTGAATGCAAAGCAAGGAGTGTGTGTGGCATGAAAACTTGAAGCCACAGAGGAATAGGGCGAGTGGTATGGAAGAAGGAGACTTTGCAGAGAAGAGAAACTCCAGGAAGAAAAAAGGAGAAATTCTGAGGAATTATAGGTAGACTAACTATAAAACCTTGGGATGTGTTAAGGGTATAAAAGGATTATAGCTTATTTCTTCTTATTTAATGTCTAAGAATTATTGTAGTAGATTGCATTCAGGCCTTGTGATTACCTTTAATGAAACTTTAAGAAAAATTAAAGTATGAGCTCATTGGGCAGAGATTGAGAGTCTGAAAAAAAGCAGGAAAGTTGTGTTATGAAGATGCTGTTCTCTCTCCTAGTCTTTATAAGAAAATATTGAGAGAAAAGAAAGGTGATCTGCTCCAGTGAGGAAAGGTAGAGAGGACAGTGGGCACCCCTTCTGCCAGGGGCCTCGTATCATTTGTGGGCTCATCCCACTGTGAAGCCTGACTACATTTTAGGTGTTAAGATCTTATCCTTTTATTTACCATCTTCGCTAGATATACCCTTGCACAAATAAGGGAATGGTCTAACTAAAAGCCTGGACAATGCACATCAATGTGCTGAGGCATTTGTGTAGAAAAGCAAGTTGTTTTTATTAGAATTATTTGTGAACCTATTTAGGTATAAATTATTTGAAAAGTAATTACCATTTATTTTGATGGTACAATTCTAATGAAACAAAATAAATGGTATGAATCTCATTCTCATTGCTCACTTAGCTGCTTTCTCTCAGACTGGATCATCAGCACTAAGCTCCTGATGTGTTTATCTCTTTCTTCAAGGAGCCATCTTCCTCAGGCCTGTTCAAGATTGTCCACAAAATCTTCACTTTTCACTATGCTTTACTGAGGCAACCAAGTCTGCTTATTCCCTTATACTTACTCTTCTGTAGCACTGTCTACTGTTCCTTCTGCAGTGCTGCAGAACTTCAGATAGAGTCACAGAATCATTTGAGTTGGAAGGGACCTTTATAGGTCATCCAGTCCAACTCACCTGCAACAAACAGGGACATCTACAGCTTGACCAGGTGCTTGAAGCCCTTTCCAGCCTGACCTTGAGTGTTTTCAGGAGTAAAACATCCACCACCTCTCTGGGCAACCTGTGCCAGTGTTTACAGTCAGCAGTAACTGCTGACTTCTGTCAGTCACTGCATCTCTGTAGTCTTCTGTTCATTTTTCTCCCATAGTTCATTATTTTCTGTAAATGCTACTTATTACATACTGTGATCATCATTCTCCTTGATCCATCTCATGGCGTTTAATTATGCCATGTTGTAGAGTATCTGAGCAGTTAGCAGAAGTTGCATGCTATAGTCTTTTTTTTCCTCCAGAATTAATGTTGAATCATTGAATATGAGCTGAGTTTGAGGTTTACCTGAATATGTTTTACTATTCCAAAGAGATTACACAATGGTTCTGATTAGCAGCAGCATTTTGTAATACCACTTAAGGCTTTGTCACAGTGGAGTACTGCCAGTAATAGTCTTTAATTCACTTATATGTACCAATTCATCTCTGTCAGTTTTCTATTAATTTCTTTGCTGTTTTACTTTTTGCCTATCCCCCATATAATGAGGCATGATTTCCCCATCTATGTATCCAAAATAAAATTAAAAAATTTAATCTTCAGCAAATTAACTGTGGCCCTTTGATTTGAGGCAGCTGTCCCATCTCTCCATTTATGCTTACATTTAATTCACTTTTTACAAGTTAGTTTATTTATAAGGATCTGGGTGAGTCAACTGACCAAGGGGGAACAATAATTTTATTGGCTACTTTAGATTAAAAGTATCGGGATTGGGTTAGGTATATTAACTGCAGAAGTGAAGAGCAGGTATAGAACTAAAGCTGTGTATGTGCATGTATATACACATACACCTCTGAAAAGCCACCATATTCAGCGCTTTATTTTTTTAAATCGGGATGATGACTACCTTGATTACAAAGGTGATTTCCAGAGATAAGTTGCCACGTGAACAATTCTGTCTCATTAGGTACCAGTTTCACAGTGTATGGAAAGATTTAAACAGTTGAGATTGGAGTTGGTGCTCCATGTTTACATGATGAATCAGTATCTGTGGCTGATGTTGAAGCAGATCCAGTTGCATATTTGTTTTTCGTTTTTCATTATTAGGATTGGAGCAAAGCATCAGGAGTTACGGCAAAAGCAACTGAGAGGCCTGCTTGATTATTCTACTGGTCCTGGAGGACCTGACATCGACGATGATGAGGTGGATCCAAATTATGCCAGAGTGAACCACTTCCGAGAGGCTTATCCATCAGCAAGCATTTACAGACCATCGTCACCAGCAGTCGCAGAAACCTTTGTATATCCACGAGATTCTCCTTCAACACCAATGGAGAGGGAGCACTTGGAAGGATTGTACGCAAAAATAAACAAGCAGCACTACCCACAGGTTCCTGGTGACAGGTAATATTGCCACCTGGCATTAAAAACAATGATAGCTTGTCAGTGGGCTGGACAGGGAGGCTGTTCAGGTGCCCCAAGCATCGATATTTTCTGGCTAGAAAGGCACGGATTTGCTCTTAACTGAAACTGTGATTTGCTCCAGCAGTGCCTCCAAAGCATCTGAGCTAGTCAGCAGTCAAACAAAAATAATTTTTAAAAAGTCCATATTTCACAAACAGAATGAATGAACAGACTCCAGTCCAATTCCCTCCCTGCTGAGAGTGTGTTTTTTCCTTTTTCACTTGGGAAAAGTTCTTACACTGCGGCAAAAATAATCTCTGGTTTCAGATCCCTTTCAATCTGCTGATCATCAAATGCCTATTAGTAACAGGTTTTGTATGATAACATGATATATTGCATATGTTTACAGTTTAGTTTCCCCAGCTGTTTGATATTATGCACTTTCAATTAGGCTAGGGAGAGGACTGGGAATCATGGCATTTTTATGCAGACTGTGAAGTGTGGCTTCACAAGACTGATTGCCTTTCACAGTCTTTCCAATAACCAAGTGGGAAGGAAAGAGCAATTTTTAATCCTTACTGTCAAGCTTCCAGGTTGATAGTGTTAAAGAAAGATGGTCAAGTTTTTCCCTGGATTAAAAAGAGAACAGCAATTCCTTTGAGCTGATGATGACCCACCATTATGGTAGTCTTAAAACTAGGTGTTTCTGCAATTTGGGGCTAAAAGAATATTAAGACTTCATTAGCAGTATCATGGTGTTAATGTACTGGATTTTTCAAGCTAACATCTGAATGTTTAGGCAAGATATAAAAGTGTATGTGAAAAGAAGAGATGACAGAGAAAGACATGGGGGACTTAAGGAATTGTTTATGCTTCGAGTTCATATTACAATCTGTAGTGTCTCACCATAGCCTCAATCTGTGCTATGTGATACAACACTTGTTAATTTTGGAGAGCACAGATACAGGAGTGTTTTCAGTTTGTGGCATTATAGTACTTTAAAAATGTCTACTGAGTCATTGTTATAAATAGTAATAAAACACTTCTGACATAAATCTAAGTGTGTAGCAGGGATTGGGCCAAGTATTTTTTTTTTTTTTTTTACCTAAATACAGTATGGAAGAGATCTTTCCAAACATAATGACATTGCTGATTCTCTTCTTCCATAGTAACTCTTTTGCTGCTGTGTAGGAGTGAAGAGGGTGAAATTAGAGGCACTGATCGCAGCTTTTTGCCATTGGAAGGGTTTTGCTTTCCTGGAAAAGACTTGGGGTGATTTTCAATGAAGTTGTATAAGCATCTGTATACAGCAGAGAGATCAGAAACCTGGTTTGCACTAACTCAGGAAACCCAGAGAATTTCCAGCAAGGAGGGAGCCCAAATTCAGATTCATGTACTTTTCAAAAATAAATATATAGAGATGTAACTCAGCATGAGAGTAAGACATTGTCATAAAGGTTGCTTCATAGTATCAGTTTAAACAGGGAGTTTATAGCTTAGTGTTTTAAACATGTCATCAGTTTTGAAGTATGGTTTATGCTCTTTTTACACGCAGTGTAAAAAAGTGCCCAAGTCTCTCCCTCTGGTCTCTTTTGTTTGATTGCTTGTATCGTGGCTGTAACTACACTGAATGAGTTCTTGTCTTGTTATGCGGACATGATTGAAATGCCAACCAAGTCTGGATTCAGTGTCAGGATCCTGGATTTTACTGTGGCTTTAGTTGTAATTGCACCCTCAAACACAACAATTCAGTGAAAAACTAAAACCAAAACTTCTAACAGGCAAAAAAAAATTACTTCATATCTGACCTATGATCAGAAGTCGTGCTGGGAACGCTGTTCCCATCTGTGTTGATTCTGTACTGAAAGACAAACAGTCCACAACTTAGCTTTGTTGAATTTCTCAGGCTTGTAGAGACTTTTTAACCAGATTAGGAAAAAGTAGGAAATGTGGGATTCTTATTAGGCTGCCTTTGTTCTTTCTTTAAATCTTTGTTTCCTTTGTCTCAGAAACAAAAAGGTTGTTGTTACTCACCAGCAGAAATGTGCCAAACCTGAATAATTTGAAGTGAATTTATGCAGTGTGTTGTGAGGTCTCAGCCAGCAGTTGTTGAATGTGGCAGCAACTGCAGGCAAGGAAATCTTTCTGTGCTGGAGGGAGAGTTCTGAAAGGAGAAGAGAGATGTGGAAAGAAAAATCCCTAGATAACATGTTAATTACAAAACCAAATCTGCTTTCAAGGGTCAAGTATGAAAACTGCCTTGTCTGCCTCAGAATAATGAGAAATAGTTATAATGGATGCTTATTAACCAAACCAAAGTTATTTTGCATTTGCAGGGCTGAACATTTATCAACGCATTTGTCATGTAATAGCTCATGTTTTGGTCCTGCTAACACATGTATGCTCTCTCACTAAGTTTTGCTATTAATTTTACTTTAGATGGATAGCATTTTCTCCTACCTCTGACTCTTGACTTTGTAATGCTGTGTGTGGAGACTTGATCAGTGCTTAGAGTAGGTTAGGTTTAGGCTAGAAGGAGGCTTGAACACAAAGAGAATAGATGACATCATTTTGGTTTGGAAATTCCAGTTATGTGTCACTACGATAGAGAATTAAAACTCATCATTTCAAACAAGAGGTTCATTTTTATTTTGTTTTGTTTTTGCAGAAGAATGCATTCATGTAACAAATGACCTTTAAAATTTGAAGGCCGTTGGTCAAAAAAAAAGCAAAATAAAAAAGGAAGCTCAGTGATCAGATAAGATTTACAATTCACATACTTACCCACCTCCCCATTTCTCATCACCAGACTCCATCCAGTGTCCCCCATTCATTCTTCTCAGCAGATATTCAGTTTAAACTAAGCGTCTCCCACAGAGATCGCACTGTTGCAGAAGCAGTAGGCTGCACATGTATGAAGAATATTCCTTTAATCATTCTGAAGTATGTCTGCTGCCTCCAAGCACTGCTGCCTAGGGCACCGCAGACCCAGTTCACAATGCTGTTTGCATAATAACGTCCTCTTTACCTACAATCATATCTGGCGTCTCAGGGATTTTTTTGCCTTGGGTTCTCAGGGGTTTTGCTTTGTCTTATTTTCAACTGTTGTGTAATGTTCTTCTGCACTGTTCCACAGTTGCTGATTTTCATTCCAACAATGACTATATTCAGTGAAATTGATTTAATTTTTTGTGTATATTTTGCTGAAATCTTTGAGATCCTTAACTAAGAGAGATGCTATATAAATGTAAATTGTCCTTATTAATGAATACAGTGAAAACATTAGCATGATCAGTGTAATCTGTGAATGTTAAGTTAAAGATGGTTAAAAAAAAATTGCTAGCAAAATCACACATTTCTTTGTAAATCAAGCATTTTTCTCTTTATTTCTAATTAGCCACAATTTTCAGTAATGCACATGCCACCCTAGAGGGTTGTGCAGCCTGCAAAGGCACCTCATGCAGCTGGGGAGCTCACAGGGTCTGTGCTGTGACCGCTGTACACTCCCTCAGCTCGTGCTGAGGCTGGGCGATCTGCAACCCATATGTTACTAAAAGGAGTGGGAAGTCACATCTCTGAATTGAGTTATCAAGGCTGTACCGTGACAGTGCTAAGTTGCACCGTGGCAGAGCCTAGGTGTCAGACCAAAGCCAAAAGAGCATATGTAAAACACTTCTATCACTTAAATGTCAGGCATGTCGCATGTTGTAACCCTTTCTCACGTTCTGAAGAAGTAACTTCCTCTTTCTTTCCTCCCCTGAACGTGGTGCTGTCAAGTATATCCAAACATTCTGAACACATCTCTGGAAAGGTTCTAGAGATATGCTTAACTTATTTGCTCAGCCCAGAACTATGAAACATAGAAAGTCTGATGCCAAATTCATTGCCAAGTATAATTCTCCATTTATTTATGTGTCTTATCTTGGGGAAATTCAAAGTGCTGTTCTGACAAAAATGAATACAGTTTTCCTTTGTTTAGCAAGAATAAATTCAGAGCTGTATCTTGTTGCAGATTAAAAAACAAAAGGAAAGAAAGAAATCACTGTTTTATTGCATCAGAGTAGAGTCCAAAGCCCCAGTCTGCTCTGCTTCTCTGTTTTTGGAGATGCTATGTTGGGTCCCACTGTGGAATATCTTATCCCACTTTGGAAGACTCAACAATGTTAATCAATTAATCAAAAAATGGATCTTTCTCATTTAAGAGTGAAAGTTTCCTCTTGGAAAAATTGTACCCTTTCAGAAATCACAGTCTAACGAAATACAAAGTTGAAAATGAGGAAAACGATCTTTGCGCACAACCCAAACTGTGCTCCCCACATCCCACCCTCAGAACCCATCAGAAGGGCAGGGTGCACTGAGTGATCTGCTGTGGCCAGAAAGATTTGCTGTGGCCAGAAAAGACCAAAGACAAATATTGCTGTGTGTATCCTGAAAGCTAAAGGGTATGTGTAAGCCTGAGACGAGAGCAAAAAGGGTTCCGAGATTTGAAATTTAACAGAGCTTTTTTTTTTTTTTTTTTTTTTTTTTTTTTTTTTTTTTTTTTTCCTAAAATCCAAGCTGAATAGCTGTATATGTAATTCCTGTCCTATTGGAAGCAAGGCCTTCAGAATCCGGAGCTTTACAGATAAGGCTTTGTTCAGAACGGAAAAGTTAGGATTGTCCAGGTGTGTCCCTTGGCCCCATACTTCTAGAAAGCCAGACGCTGTTTAATTTTTCTCAGCACAGTGTAGCATGGGCATTGCTCACTGCCCATCTCCAGCACCCTCTGTCACTGAATAGAGAACAGCAACCCACTGCTGTAGGAGTGGGTAGTCTGCTACTCAGGAATGGCTACTCTTTAAGGTGGAAACTGTGATGGCAAGGTAAAAATGGAATGAGGCTCTATAATCTCTAAGCACCCTTTGCTACTCTACCTTGTGTTATGGGAAAGAAAAAAAAAAAAAAAAAGAAAAAAAGAGAAAAAAACAGGAACATTGTGTTTGGCAGTTTACTCTCTTTTCTGACTGATGGATTTCTTACAGCTGTTAAATTCAAACCTGCATTGGCAGATGCAGCAGAGTTTCAGTGGTCGCTGTGTGCTCAGAAGAACAATCCTGCTCAGGGAAGCAGGGCAATCCAAAAACCATCCAGGCTGTCAGTTCAACAAGAGCTTAGGTTGTGTCATTGGAGTTGTGCTGTTCTCTGCATCTTACTGTTTTGGTTTCCTTCCTCAGAAACAAGTGGCTACTGCATGCTCACTGTGCTAGCTAAAGAAAATACTCAGTAACCAGACCACCTGGGACACTTTTAAATGAGTCTTGGTTTTGTTTCCTTTCTATATAGGAAAAGAAAATGTATTGGTAGCATTCAAGATAAATTGCTTTCCAGACACAATTCAAAGTGCTGTTTCCCAGGAACTCCTCATCCAAATTCCTCCAGCTCTGGGAGCCTAGCCTTACTGTTCTTTTCTCATGATTGCCCCACATTTCATGGAACTCAGGTGACCCCGTACATTTTAGAGTGTATTTGGACAGAAAGACAAGGTCAGATTTTAACCAGAGCAGAGCTGCTGCTGCTGTGTAATATGTTCATGCTTGTTTGAGGCCATGCATTCTTCAGCAGAAATAAATTCTTTTAGGAATAGTCACAAATCTGCCTGCATGCATCCTGCCTGCTAGGGTTTGCATTTGGATCACCTCACTTATTGACAGATGTGTAAAATTTTATATACTGCACTCCCATAACTCCCTTGTGACTGTCCTGCTGCAGATGCTGGTGAGCCTGAGCTTTGGCAGCTGTGTTAAGCATTCAGGGTTTTTCCCCCCCCCTCCAGCCCTGTCTTTCCTTATGTGATATATTATTGCATGAAATTATTTTACGTTAATTTTGCCTGTTTATTGGTAATGTCCCATTCTTTCTGTTGTTTGAATGCAAATGCAAAAGATAGGTCCCTGGAGAAAGAGCAGGTCTGTTACTGGAAGATGAGACCATACCAGAGGATACAGAGTGAAATGCAGATGGTGTTGTCAGCCTCTTAAATGTACAAATAAAGACAAAATGAGATTGTCCGTGCAGCTGGAATGAAATCATATGGCCTTGCATGTGTTCCTGCCATAGTGTATTTCCTAGTGTGAGCAAGAGATGCTAAATTCTGCCTCATGCAGGATGTTGTTTGACCAAAAGCTCATACTTGTTCGTTACCAGCAGTAGAATAACATTTATATGTTTTAACTTTTCTCAGGACAGTCATTTTTTTTTCCTACAGGACACCATTTAATTTTAAATGCTAATATGTATGTGGTTAATTAAGAAGCCAGAATTGACAATAAGGTTGGTAAGCTCCAAGGAAGAGAGAGAGGAAGATCATTACACTTCTGCTCATAGATAGCTATTTGTGAACCAGCTGATAATGTGCAAAATTAAGATTTCGTAAGTGGCATTTTAAATGAATGGTTAATGGCTGAAGATTAATTAAACAGCCAGAGATGTTCAAAAGAGAAGCAAACAAAATCTTGTTTATAGGCCAGTCACTTGCAAGCTTAAAGTGCAAACCCTAATGGCATATGGTATTTCCATTCAGCAGGCAATTGATGTAACTTGGACATTTTTCTTGAACAGAGAAATATACCTCACTGAATATGCTGCATAGATGGATAGATGTAGCATTGTGTGGTGTGTTTTCCTCCTTCTAATTAACAGTTGTCTAGTAGTAGGGCAGGCAGCGAAATGCAAAATCCTCTGGGACTTGGTAATCCTAAATAAAATTGCTAAATCTTTTTTTTTTTGTAAGGTGTCAGGGAAATGGTTAAATGTGATGTGGTTGTTTCCCTGCTCTCCAGTAGCCTGTTCTACTCCATACACTTTGAGGTTTTCCAGGTGCCCAGCTTTTTGTTGCTTCAGGTTGTCTTCTGGTCAGCGTGAATCTCCTCAGCCCATCATTCGCCTTGCAGAATTGCTCTAATTAAGGAGAAAAGAGTATGTTTTCAGTCAGGTTTAGTCTGTACTGCAATTCAGGTTAAATGGCAAATGTTAGCGTAGTCCTGTTTCCCTGACTGCAGAGAAACAACAAGCAGAAGGTCCGTATATTGCTCACAATTGTGAGGCTTATTCTTCCAGCAAGTCTTTTTCCAAGAAAGTATTTTTCTTTCGTTTTCCCCTTTTCAGCCCAACTCTTTTGTTAACTCTCTGCTGGCTTTCCCAGAGCTTCTGTCATTTTGCCTTACCAGCTTCTAGCTTCAGGATATGCAGGAAGCTCCAGAGGAAGCCCCAGTGTCTTTGCTTTGTGCAGGCTTTGCTGTGTTAGCCCACTGTGAGGTTAATATCCATTGCTTACCTCAGGAAACTCACTCTCTGTCCAGAACAGTGAGTTTCAAAAATTCTTAAGGTTTTTTTTTTTTCAGTTCCTACTAGTTAAATGGAAGAAAAAGGTTCTTTGTTTCACTATAGAAATAGTCTCAGTTTAGTAAAATCGACCAGTAGATGAGTGTGTGGGATTTTGTCTGTAAATAGCAAGACTCGTGTGTGAGCATCCATGCATTCAGACTTCAAGTGATGACATGAGCTCACAGCAAACTCTTCCCTAACTTTTCACTTTGTTGAGATTAATTATTGGCTTCTGGTCACATTATTTATTTATTTATTTATTTATTAAGAACATTGAAAGTTTGACTGCTTGCATCCAGGCTACATGCCTAGGTCTGTACAGTGCTCACAGCTCAACTGTTCAACTTACAGTGGAAAACACATAGTTCAACTTGCAGTGGAAACTGTAGCACTCTGTAAGCATCTGTGAAGATGCAGGGAATTGTTGCCATTTTCTAAATGTGTAATTTCTACACTGATTTTCCTGCTGTCCCTATTTAGTGGGGATTTACATTGGCAGATCTTTAAGATTATTTTTTTTCTGCTAATCTTAATTCTTTTGTTTCAGTGAAATGACTTAACTCTCAAGATATAAATAGCTTAAAGCATAAGATCTAATGGGGCCACAAATCTGACCTGGGAGTGAGCTGATGGAAACCTACTTGTGGAGGGTTCAAGCATCTAATAGCAGGATAAACCAGTCGCTCTTAAACAGAGCTCAGGAGCTTGCTCCCTACTGAGGTCAAGATGCTACTGCTGAAAGGTTACCCAGGTACTTAGTAAGCACTGTTGCTGGCAGCAAGAATAGAGAGAAGCATGAATCAGAGCTTACGGTCAACAGAAAACCAAGAATTGATGCTGTTTGAAAAGCTGAAAATCACTCAATATTGTGCTAGCAAAAATACTGGGAGGACTGAAGAGATGTGATGGAAATGGCTTAATAGGCAACAGGATGCAGAATAAAAAGAGAATAATTGTGATTATTGTCTGACAGCTGTGCAGAGCGTGCAGCCGATGACAACCTCTTAAATGTGCTTTTTCAAATCGTGATAAGTCTGCTGGTAGAGAAAGTAATTCAAGGGGTCGTTGTATGCCATGAAAACACTTATTTCATCAGCTCAGTTCTTCTAATGTAGTTAAGTTGGTACATAACTCTGGACCTCTGTGACTGCCCTTCCATCCCTGGAACGAGGCCTGGCACCACATGAAGCTCACACGTGCAAGGGCTGATGAATGGTTTCTCTGGCAGGCCATGTAGCTACAGATCATTTGTTGACATTGATCAAGGTACCTGTATTGATCCTGGGATGGTCTAAGAGAATTGTGACTGTTTTGTGGAGAGCAGTGCTCATAAAGAATGGAACAAGTAACTTGACTTTAACTGCATCTGAGAGAAAGTGAGGTCTTTCATTAGGGCAGAGGGACGTGAGGAAATAATGTTGCTTCAGGTAAATGCAGTGGTTATCTTCTGTTATCACTAACATGTCCTGGATGTCTGGGGGCCATTTGTTAGAAAGCAGTGTAGGTGATTGCATGTAAGATTTTATACTCTACAGCTGTCTGCGAGAAAAGTAGCCGCCTTCATATTTTATTTAATTTTTTTGACCAAATCAAACTGAAGCAGAGAAAAACAAAACAAAAAAGACAACATACGATAAGATGATGTGAGTGGACTGAGTGTGAAATACCTCTAGAAAGTGCTAGAAGTTGAATAGACTTAACATAGTTGTAGAGCAGTAAATGTCCCCTTCAGTTAATCTCCCTTTTTTTGTTTCTACTCAGTTCCTTACTGCTGTGGCAGTTGGTCAGTGTGACATTGTGACATTCCCCTAGTGTCACCTCCTCAGTTGAATCCACACCCTGGGAGATGATAGCCCCTTCCCTACAGAGACTTGGCAGCAGTGAAGGGAAACAAGAAAGAGCCAGCTAGTGTTTGAGCATTTCAAACATCATCTTATTGTTTAGTCTCTGATGACCCATATTTATGGTTTAATTTTTCCATTCACTTAAATTTTAATCTTAAATAGGTTTTTTTCAACATAATGGTATCTTAGGGGCATTTCTTCACAAACCAGTATTAACTGGAAAATGTCCTTCAGCTCTGGGGTTTATCTGTTGTAAACACTTCTGCCCTTAAGCTTTGATGTCTGCTTAGTCCTGGTTACGGTTATTACCTTGTAAATGGAAATCAACTGCAAATGATCATTATGGTATTTACATAAAATGCATGGAAACCAATTATTGTGCGACCGGCTCTGTAAGTTAAAGCATGGGACATGTTTCCAGTGCAAGTGTCGGGCAGCCTAGCAATTGAAAAAGCAAGCAACAGCACACCTTCAGAAGGATGGAAACAGGTTTAAAATGTGTTCTGTCAGGCAACAGCACACCTTCAGAAGGATGGAAACAGGTTTAAAATGTGTTCTGTCAGTGGGGAGGGAGGATGTAGCAATTTTCTGTGTCAATATCACCATAATGCTAAATTGGCTGAAAGAGAGCTTTAATTGAGCACTCCCATGCTTTGAGTGTGGTGCTGACCAGGGCACACGGGTTGCCCCTGCGCTGCTTCCAGGGTTGCTGCCCACAACCCATCCCCTCTTTGCAGGGCAGCGTGGCACAGCAGTGAAGTGAGAGCTGGCAGAGCAGCACTAGGGAACATCAGCAAGGCAGCACTAAGCCCGCTCCGAATTGTTCTGCACTGTTAGTACCCAAATCACAAGCAAACAGTCTGCAGCCCTTCACCTGAAAAAGGTGCTGTTTTCTTCCTTTGGCATTTTCTGCTGTCCCTCACTTGGAAAGAAGCAGGAGGCAGTTATTGTATGCCGCGGTGGACAGTGGCAGTGTTGAAGCACTGGCTGCTTCAGAGAGGGAGCGTAAAGGGGACTGGAGGAAAGGAATTGATCTTTTCCTCCTTTTCTCTGTAAATACCACTGTCTGCACCAGTGCTGATGCTTTGACCTCTTTGCTATGGAGCTTGAAAGGTCTCTCACACTTAGTGACATGTTGTGGCTCCAGAGCTGAACAGGCAGAAGTCATTCTCTTTCTTTGAGTGTCGCTGCAAATAGGTTATCAATCTAAATATGATAAGTGCTCGGATATTCCTCCCCAAATTTGCACACATTACTCTTAAGTACTGGTATTTTTTACATGTCTGTGAGGCTTTGGAAATGATTAACAGTATTCCTTCATACCTTTTAGCCTTTTATCTGCACTCTGCCCACTATCTCATTACTATTATCCATGGCAAATACACCAAATGGCTGAGAAGCTCCATTGTTCCGGTGGTTTTCTTTTGAAGACCCCAGTGCACAGATACATGTTAATTTCCCCTTTGTGTTGAAACCTGCCTCTGAGGAATAAGATTACCAGTATTCAGTCTCTGGTCAGTGAAAACACTGATATCTTCTGAATGCTTTGTCTTGGTTCACGTTTCTAGTAGTACAGTGCATTTATAGAAGTGGTCTCTTTTTTTTTGTGATGCCCGTGGAACATCAAATTACTGTCCCCTGCCTTTAGGAAAATTATTTTAACATGCTTTCTAACTGCTTTTCTTATTCCTGGGGTTGAGAAATGATGCATATAGACACCTGCTCTTGTGAGTGGGTGGAAATTGAAAATTGTGCCAAGAAAAAATGCTGTTTGGCAGAAAAGTTTCAAAATAATCATTGTTTAGTGTGTGGCATAAACAAAAGAGGTTATGTAAAGTTTGTGGGCTCTAGTTGGATGAAGTCACTTGTGGGTTTTTAGCCTCTCTCCTAGCAAAAATGAGTGCTGACATCAGAAAAGCACTGTTAAGAAGTACTGGTTTCCTCATCAGCTTTGAAAGATATCTAGGAAGCTGCGGGCACTGAAGTCAGTGCAGTTTCCTTCCACCTTTACAGCAGAGCCACAGTTGTGCTCAACTAACAGCAGGCAATCCCAACCACAAAGAAAACAGTTTTCTTTGAAATGGGTCAGGAAACAGCCAATCGATTTATAGGTTACAAATGTGAGTTTGTGTTTACTGGGTAGAGATTTGACAGTTTGCATTTGCATTACATACATACTTAAATAAATTCAGTGGTGTACGCTTCATTGCTATAGCGGTTGGAAGTAACACGTGGTAGTCACTATGTATGATAGGATAGCAGCAGTTGCCACAGTACATAAAAGGATACAAGAACAGATGAAATCATTAATGCTTTCATATTGTATCCTGTCTTATTTCTGATGTGGTAACATGCCTGGTACTTAATGGGGCATATCTTTGAAAAAAACAGCAGGTATGGTGTTCCGGAAAACATGAAAATCTGCAACCTTATATCAGAGGCCAAAGTGATATTTTGGATCTGACATTTAAAAAAAAAAGAAAGTACAAATTGTGTGTCATTGTCACTGTTACATAAGTTAGAAACTGCAAATTTATGTTGCACCATTTGAAAAGCAAATTATAGCATGTGGATTCATATCTGTTCTCCAGGAAGAAGACTGATGTGCAAATTCTCTTTCCATCAGAGTGGCAAAATTTCTGTTGATTGAGGTGGGAAATCTGGGAAATCAGAAGTGATTCCTGTGTCTGGTTCTCTCTGAAAGAATGATGAAGTGATGTTCATTTCTGTTTTATACTTATTAGTTTTACAACCATATTACTGTAACTTGAGCTTTTTTGCCATACGTCTACAGGACTGTTTTTGTGAACCACTTTTGCCTGTTCTTTGCATCACACTATTGACAAAATGAGATTTTTGTCTTTTTACTCCAAAGTTTATAGCATAGAATACAGCAGAAATCCATACAAAAAAAAAAAAAGTCTGAAACATTAATTGAACTAGACTACAGCATTTAAAGTAACCTATTCTATCGTCCATTTACCTCCCACATGAAATGAAAACTCTATTTTGATCTGAACTGTCACAGATAATTTCTGCACATAAAACACATCCAGAGACAGCTTTCAAATGGAGTTGTCACTTCTTATTTAGCAGGCTGGGGACTCTCTATTGTTGTCAAACCTTCTTTGCAAAAGCATCACTAACACACTGATATGCACAGTTGTATGTAAGAGGAGGAATGATTGCACAGCCTCCGTGAAACAAAAAATTATATATAGGTGCTGGAATCCTAGGAGAAAATGTTTTTAGACTACTTTTAAGCAGATTTTCATACTGTATGCTGTGTGCTGTTGTGGGGATGCACTGTGTTTTAGTATTGTGAGGTTTTAGTATGAATAGTCATGATTAACATTTAAAAGCTACTAACCAACTTTCTGTTATTTTCCCTAACTTCTATGGGACCAAGAGTTTGGCTCTTGTATCTTCACAAATTTCAGAATTTCTTAAGCAAGTGCAGTGGGTATATCTCTAAACTCTGAGCACAGAGCTGCTGCCACAGAGCGTATTGCATCGTACATGCAGAGGCAGGGCTGTGGGCACTCTTTTCTCCTGGTGGTGGCCAGCATGGCCAGGTGGAAGATTGTTATAGATGATGACAGCTTAGAAGTTGAGAAAAACACTCTGAAGACTTAATATTCTACTAACATTGTTTGCCCTGAAACTTGATGTATTTTTATGGAAGAAATTTGCCTTTTGGCTTCATCTATATTCTCTTGAGATCACAAAATAGACTTCTTCTGCACCAGGTTTGAGGGTGAAAACTTTGGTTAGTGTGGTGAGTTGTCCTTTACTGCTTTCTCTACAACTGCTTCACTGTTCAGTATTGAACAGTGCTGTTGTCATTGTGGTAAAACATATCCAGCAGAGTGCTCTTCCATCCCAACCCCACAACCACAACTCAGGTAGCAGATATTTGCTGATCTGCCTGGCAGGCATGACATCAGATAAAAAGGTATGTTCAGGAGTGACACACAGGCGAGGCCCAAGAAGCAGGGCCCTGTGTTTCCCCATCCGCCTGAGGCCTGCAGGTGCTCTCTGCAGTGGGGGATGCTGAGCAGCAGGGCTGGACAGAATCACCTGATGTGTGGAAACAGAAAACTAGAGGTGAGGGCCCCAGCATAGCTATACAAAGCCAAGTGCCTGTTGTGGGGACCACATCTTTGGCAAAGAAGCAAAACGGAGTGGAAATTACGTTCTGGTTCCTGAAGTGCATGCCAGCAGAGGTGAGGGTCCTTGATCAGTATACCTCACATCCTTTCCTGGCGAGGGACAGGATGGTGAGCAGGCTTCTCTGTTCCTGCCTTTGCCTGTAAATGTATTGTGTTCATCAATCAATTCTAATTGCTATCCTATGGGGAGCAGTGAATTAGACAGAAAAAAAAAAAAAAAAAAGTAATTTTCTATATTAATGGAGAATGTACTTGAATGCTGAAGAGTGAGGGAAAGAAAAATCTCATGGTTTCTGTGGTTAAGTGAGTGGTAACGCGCTTCCACAGGGCTTTCAGACAATGACCATCACAGGAAAAATCCAGCAGATATAGGTGATCTCTCCTGCTGCAGCAAGGCCACTGCAGCCCGCAGCAATTGGCTTGGCCCTCACCACAGACACTGGGAAGGTCGGTGCCCTCATGGGCTTGGTGTCCTCTTAGAGGCAGACATGGGCCGCTTCCCCCCACCCTGCCCTCCAAACCAGCCTGCTGATGGTCTGCTCCAGTCTGAAGGTGACTGCTTGAGTTAATGTTGATGTGCTTTGCTGAGAGCACAAACACCATCCAGACAAACCACAAAGCATGCTTTTCTGCAATTCTGCCTTCAAAATGCTAAGCGAACGTGTCCTGCAGCAATGCCAGTCACTGGCTCCTGGGAATACACCTCAGCAATAGTCACACCCTCATTTCAAAGGCAATATGTGAGGCCATTATGTGAGCAAATACAGTGCATGTCAGTGAAAATCCATTGATGATGATGAATTTTGGTTACTGTTGACTGCAGCCAGATACAGGATGATGAGTAAGGGCTAAAACATTAGCCCTTTAGCCCTGTAGGTTCTTGCTGTGAACAGGTCAGAGTTTCATAAGAGCTCAAGCAAAACATGAAAGGGAAAAAAAAAAAAGAAAGAAATGCTGGAGATAAGACTCAGGGAAGAGACAGGAGAACAAGGAGGCAGAAGAATAACAAAACAAAAAAAAATCCTCAGGGAAAAAAGTGGAATGAAAAGATCTTTAAAAGGGAAGAAATTAAGAAATAGTAAAGTAAAGGATTAAAAAATAGGAAGAGTGCCAGAAGCTTTTCTGTGGGAGGTTTGTGCAGAGAAAAGTTAATTCAAGTTTGAAAAAGTCCAAGAGTTGTAGAGAAAGCTGAATTGTTTGATTATTTTGAAACCTTCAACGAAAAATATATGGGAAAGCTGTGAAAGAAAGTAGCTACTCAAATTACTCTTGTTCTGCTGTAGGGTGTGTTTGTTTAAAAACACTGTTGTGCCACCACTGTTCTAGTGTCCTGATGTTGATTGTTGAAGTGGATTAACCTTTTCAAGATTTTGTTTCAGTATCTTCATTTTTGTAAGTGCTTTGCATTCACATAATGTGATACAGCTGATGTGCCTCTTTCCAGTAAGAAGCGTAGAATTCCAGAGAAGTCTTGTCTTTAGATCAAGGTGTAATACTGTTCCCCTTCATTATTATAAATATGCTTTTATATAAATACAGGCAATTTCAGCTTCTCTTATTTCCAGAAATCAGTGCAAGCATGGTGCTTTGTGTACATGCAGTGGAAACTTAGAGCTTGAACCGTATAGAACACATACTGAGCTGCCCCATGTGGACGGGTGGTGCCTTCTGTACGTGCTTCCCTGGTTGATGATACCAGATAAGTGAGTGTCCCTTGTTGTGCCATCACCAAATGTGGCAAGCAGGGGGCTCCTGATGTGCCCAAAGTGGTTTTGTGGTGGGACACATCTACCAGGACCTCTTCTAGGGTGCCAGTGCTGCATCCTCAGTGTCAACGAGGGGTTGCTTTCTGCACTGGTCTTGTTCCTGTTACAGAATAGAGGCAATGTCAGGAGAGCTTTGGTTCCTTGGTCTTGGCTCAGAATACATAAATCTTCAGCCACTGTTCCCTCATCTTCCAGGCTTTTGCTTTTAGTCTTCTCCTGTCAGCTTGGGCCATATTCTCCAGGGTAAGATTTCTCATCATTTTATAAGAAGGAATAGGACCTCTGGGTTTTTCTGAGTTGCCGCCAATCTGGTGTTAACAGCTGGGCCCGGCAGCAAGGACAACGACAAGGAGTGGTAACCATCCACATGAGATTTAGATGAACTGTTCTTCCATTTGCTTCTGGTAGTGCTTTAGCAGCATGATCATAGTTGTGTTCACATCATCCATCATTAAATGCCCGACTTAAGAAACAAGGTTTTTCTTGGTGAAAGGAGAGGTGGACTGCTCTGCACTGAGAGCAGGGCCTTGTGTTCTCAGGCTGCAACTGGTTTACCTCATTTATCTGTTTGTTACTTTCAGGTTTACTTTTTCAAGTGTTTTGGTGTGAGGATTTGGTGCAACACAAATGCTTCTATGAGAAAATTTACAGTTGAGGCTTATGTAGTATAGAAGAACTAAGCAGCAGTCCCTGGGCGCAGACCTGCAGTTTTGGCAGTGATGGAGGGGAGCAGTGGGTGTTTGGACAAGTGCACAAACCATCCCCTCCTCCCACCTGAGGAAGCTGCCACTGCCAGGGGAAGTTTTTGTGACTGCGGGGGGCAGCTGCTGCACCCACATGACTCCCATCAGGGGTGGCAGCAACAGGAATAGGATCTGTGCTCAGCGCAGTCTGGCACACAGCAATTGTCCCACTCTTGTACTAATCATCTTCCCCCACCCCAAAAATTCTGTTTCATTCCCACCCTCATCCCTTCTTCCTTCACCCCAGCCTATGGAAATCTCTGCTGCCTCCCCCTGAAGCCTGCTCTGCCAGTGCTGAATTGCGTTTTACCACCCCACAGATGAGAACAAAATAAACTACTTTATCTCCATCATTTGGGCAGCAAAATGCAATTTGCTGGTGTTGCTGCAGATCTCAGAGCCAACCCTGGTCTAGAGGCTTTTATCACTTTGCAATCTAATCTGCTGAATACCTCTTGCATTGAAAGAAAATGTTTTTTTCTAAGGCAAAAAAAAAGTCTGTGTATTTATACATGCATAAGCCCACAATGATAAACATGTTCTCATGTATCTCTATATGTACATACGTACATCTATATAAATAAAAAATACATATAGCATTTAGGAAGTCCACACCTAACTTGCTAATGTCAGCTACGGCTGATAGACAGCTAAGTCAGACTCTTTTTATAGTCCATTTCTAAAATGAAACCATAAATTTTAAAGCCGGGCTTCATCATTGCAGAGAAAAAAGCTTTTCCAGTCTATTGATGAAATATAACATTTGATAGGATTTATGAGGCCCAGATTCGGGAGGATCATTTGCAGAGCACTTAAAGCTGCTTTTTCCTGCCCTTTGCCTTCCCTCCTCCCAAATACACATACCAAAAAAATCCATTAGTAATGAAAAATTATTAAGGAAGATTTTTCTTGATTCCATACAAATGTCAATTTGAGAGAGAAAAAGAGGAAGAAAACAGTTGCAGGAGTTTTTACAGTAGAGAGCTCTCGTAAAGCCAGGCTGATTATTAATAAATACACAGTGTGATTTGCTGTAATACAATCATTTGTAGTGTGTGTATACCTGCTTTTAATCACACAAGGTGGATTTTATTTTTGATCACATAAAGGCATGCTCACAAACCAATCACACAAAGTTAAAAATAAAAGCGACCAGCTTCTTGGTGTCTTGATAAAGTTTCCTTCTGTCTTGTGTTTCCAGAGTGATAGTTTCAGTGGAAAACATCTTCAGTAGCTTGTGATCACAGTATCTGTCAAATGGTAGGAAATGAATAAAACTGCCAGACAGTGTCAGATTTATTAACAGCTCTAAGAAAACCAAAATTAATGCATTTTCTCATCTTTGATGGGTTGAAATGTCCATGTGCTGTACTTATCTTAATGGACACGTGAAGGAAGTAGCACTCATCAATTAAGTCTCTCATTAAGCTGACTACAGCTTAATCTGGAGCACATGCGGGAGGAGCTCTGTCCTTACCGTACTGTGCCTCTAGGTGCTCGCGCAGCGAGGAAGCAGCTTCATGCTGCCTGCAGGGCCAGCAGACCAAGCTGGGGACCAGGGGCTAGTAGTCCTGGAAGGCGGATTGGGGTCAGCCACACTAACCCATACAGCTGCAATTACAATGAGAGGTGTTGGCCCTGACTTCCATTGGAAAACTCCATTTCCTACTGTTAATAACCAGCCTTCAAATGTTTGGGTTGAAAACACTCATGTAGGAGGTGTGCTGGAGCTGAATTTCAGTGGAACATGATGACAGCTGTTTTGGGGGGCCAGGAGGGAGAAGATGAGGGGTTGTTTTGTCTATCTAACAAGTGAAAATAAGCATATGATTCTTTCAGTAGGAAGCTGTAGTCTTTCCATACTGTGGAACAGGGGCTTTATATTTAGGAAGGGAACACAGCCCAGTCTTACACCAGACTGTGCCTTTTGCCACCCTTTGAACAGAGGCAATTTGACTAAAGTGTAAGATTGGGAGTACTTCCCACACACAGGATGGAAACTTGGCTGGTGACTTTACTGAAAGCACTATCCCTGCACTGCTAGAACCTAGGCAGACGTTCTCAGCAGTAGCAAAAGGCAAAAGCAGAAGAAGGTCTTTTCTTTTGACACCTTGGTGCTACAGACTTCATGCTCTCCTAATGCGTTATATATGAACACATGCACATGAAACAATGCAGGAAGGAAGAAGTGATGTTGAGTGTCCCAAGCCACCAGCAGTCTGATTGTTCTCTGTCAGGCTGCTTTGAGAAATGCTTCTGGGAGATGGAGCTCAAGGAGTGCTGGAAGGCAAAATGCTGACCCAGATGCAACAAGGAAGATGTTTCTGTGCGAGAGCAGCCCGAAGGACAGGGATGCATTTGTATGGGAAGTGATAAGGGGCTAAGGAAATTGGCATCCTCAGCTGCTAAGTATGAAGGCAAAATTCGGAACATCAGGGAGAAAGCAGAGAATGAATTGAGCAAGAGAAAACAGATGTGAAAGGATTTGTAAGTTGTCTCTCTAAACACATCAGTTAAAACCACATGAGCAAATATAGATAGAGAAGCACAAAGAATGAGGGACAGTGTTTCCTTTTCATTTGGAAGAAAGAAGAGGAATTATTCAGGCCTAGACATGGGCCTGAACCAGAACTTTTGCTTTACCATGTCTGGGGCATTCCAACCAAATGCAAGGTATGGGCTTGCTCCTCTTCTTCCAGGTGAGATGTATGAGGAAATTATTGCATCTAGTGTGAAGATTCCATGACTTTGTTTTTGTTCCATTTTGATTTAATGGTTTTCAATACCATTACTGAAAAGGAATGGTTCTGTACCTTCCACCCTCAAAACCTAAAAATCCATCGCCACTTCCTCAAGCAGAAAAGTGGGAGCCCTTCAAAGGTGCAGCACAGCTGCAGCCATAATAGGAAGGAGTGAGAGAAACTGTGCATGCCTGGAAGTCCAAGAGCTTCCATGAGCTGTGTCATAAAAAGTAATAAAGTTACACTGCTAATTTAGGCCCTTGGGGGCAGAAATATTTCTCTGAAATACAGTTCAGCTTGTAAAATGTTTAATTCTGTTGATGCAGAGCTTTTGATGAAAGCTGGCCGAAGGGAATGTGCGCTCCCCAGTCAGCGCAAACAAGAGCAAAGTAAGTGTGCTGTGCAGAGCCCAGCTGCATGATGGGCTGCCCAGGAGGGAGGGCAGGGAGGTGCTGCTGGAGTGGGCAGGGTGCCTTGAAGGCAGCAGAACTTTGCAAAATCCGTCAACTGCTTCGGCATCTGGCAGGGTTTCTGTTGAGCAATAACCACAAGCTAGATTTGCCATTTATAATTCCTGAGAGAAGCTGGTGGTAACTGTTGTTTTGACTTTTGTGTGTGTTCCTGTGAAACTGCTCAGATCTCAGTTATCAGTTGGAAATGCTTATCCTATCAAGAGAGCTAAACTGAATTTCCCTTCAGAGTTGTCCCTGTGATAAGATTGTCATAAAATTTTAAGCCCACTCGCACTACTGCAGTGTAGAAAATAGAATTAAGAATATTCATTTTGCACGTCTCTTCAATGCTTTGTGTGTCGTGTCAGTGCGTACTCGGAACAAGGGGACTTTGGGTCTTTATATTGAAGCTGAGATGATCCAAAAGTGTGTATGGATTATGCTTCCCTCTGTGCGAGGCTGTGTGTGTTGTAGGAGTCATTCAGGCTTGCTCAGCAGTGCTCTTATATTGCTGAGCCTTGTGCTCACGGCTAGTAAAGCACGGGAGAAATAATTTAATTTGTTAGCTTTGCTTTTCTTTATCTTGTAGTTAGAACGTTAAATGTTTTCCTTATAAGGCTTCCATGCTTCACCTTGCATGTGCCAGTGGCTTAATAAGAACATCTGCTGTCTTTCTGTAACAAATCCGATGATTTTTCTACGCACGTATATCCAGTTGTACATATAAATAGAATCCAGGCACTGTTAGATGCATATGAAAGCATACGTCAGATTGAAATGGTAACATATGAGGTTTTCTGCAGTTCATTTATGAAGTATCAAGATAAAAATGAAGCTGTGAAGTAGCCAGAAAACTTTTTTTATTTCTGCAGCCAAAGGCATATGCTTGTACAGCCTAACCTAATTAGGTCTCTGATAGATTCTTAGAATGGTCAGTATTTCATGTATTGTATCACTGCCTGAGAGTTGCTTTTTCGTTGTATTTGGGCCTTCACACAGCAGAATGTAGGAGAGCATTGCTCCAGATGTCTGGCTCCTTTCACTGATTTTGTTGCTGTCTACAGCAGAATTTGAGTTTTAGCTCTGCAGCACAAATTCACTTTGAATCTTTGGATGCCCTTAAACAGTGCTGTACTACAGTACGTGTGGACGTCTACAAAGTCTTGTGATTGGAGTGGCTAGTTTAAGAGGAGCTATAAAGCAGTTCCAGCTGGAGAGCATTCTTGAGGTAAGCTCAAAATACACTCCAAATTGTCAGCACACTGCTCAGGAAAAACACAAGAAAGAAATCATCTTTAGCACTCTTTGCTTCCTTTAATGTGCTTAGGGACAGTATAAATGGAGGCGAGTCCATTTTCAACAGTCTGCATAAAGTTGTCCCTGGGTTTTGCTTCCATTCTTTGGCCTTTATGAATAAACGCATCGCACAGGGTTGTTACTCTAAGTATACCTGTGAGTATTCCTGTGAACATAACACTGTCTATATTTCAGTAAGTATTGTGTATCTGTCCATTAATATTTGTGTGGAACTGAGAGAGCTTTGGTTCTTGCAATTTTTAATAAACATTGATGGTGTTACTAGTTTATAGAGAACATTCAGAATGCTCCATCAAAATGGCAGCTCTAATTAGACTCCTTGAATTAGCTAATGGATTTTGAGAAAGATAGCTTACAAAGCTCTTACAGCTGTCCAAGATATTCCTGCCATGGCAGAAAGACAAAAGGCCGCTGGAAGCTACAGACTTTAACGCTTTAGAAATGCAGCTGACAGTTAAAAAGATAAATTATATCTGTATTTTTTTTTCCCGTAAAAGTCTTAATACTGGATTAATGTTATCCTCAAAGTGATCATTCATTAAAAATGCCACAAAAGGAAAAAAAAAAAAAAAAAAAGAAAACACCAACAAGCTGACTTTATGATAAGGACACGTATTGACTGAGATCTCTGACTTTTCCTGATACTTTGCAGATGGGATTAATTAATTTTAACATAAACTTTATCTGTAACAGGATTACAGATGCAGAAACGTAGTAGTTGAAGTTTGTGCCTTACTTCTAGCTGAGCCAGAAACTCTAACAGCAACCCACATAGAGGATTTGTTGTACCAGTGGCACAAAAATGGATAGCTGCTCTTGGCTTTGTAGTTTTCATCAAAATACATTTGAGAACGTGGACAGCATCGTCTGCTGTGAGCAAATTCTCAGATCCTTCACTCTGCTTTCTCACAAGGGAGCACAGAAATTAAGACTGTGGTGAATTGTCACCTTCTCTCCCTCTGCTTTTGCTTTGTGTGTGCTAAAGAGAATTCCAGAGGGACTTTTGAATGGTTAATTCATTGGAAGTGTGTAGAGCACTTATTATTTCAGCTTTAGCAGTAGGTTTAATAAACTGTAGTGCAAAAAAAAGCAAGTCTGCAAATGAAAAAACTGTCTGCCAGTCAAAGGCAGGTGTGATAGCCATTAAGGAATAGAGCTACATTTCCACACAAGAGTTTAGCATTCAGCATTTGCTTTGTTGAATTGTTAGAGCTGCTGTAAATGGAGTTGGAGGGCTGAAAATCTGCTCAGTCTGTTGATGTGACCTATCTATTGTAAGTATGCCAGCTGCTTTACATCAGGAAACTGAAATACCCCCTCCCAAGTCGTGTTGTAATACAAAGTGCCAAAAAAGGCAATTTAAGTACTTTGCCGTGTAAATCCACAAGAAATTACCTTGGAGAGAAGGCCCTCAATTATGCCTCACACGTGACATCTGTGTGATAGATAAAAGGCATAATTGATATCATCTTTAGTGAAGAAACCAGAAACTGTTGCATTGTCTAGAGGCTACTGAAAATACCAGGAAAATCTGTTTTTCATTATTTTCATTGTGTATTGTTTATAGAGAGTTTGGTTGTTGTCAGCAGCCGAGTCCCTAATCTCCCTGCTCTCCCAGCCCTTCGGAGACACGTGCACATCTCGGATCAGCGAGATGGCAATAAACTGGTCACTTGCCAGAAACAGGCATTGCCATTAACTAGCCTGAACTGGAAGGCAGCTTTTTTATTATTATTAGTTAAAAGCTGATGATTGCTTTTTTGATGATGCACAATGCACTGGAAAAAAAAAAAAAAAGCTTTTAAAGTAAAGATGACAAACTGGCTGCTATCAAGAAAGCATTTTCCCTTCTTGGAGCATCACACAGTATATCCGCTGTTATTGTGGAGTTAAACTTTAGAGGGCCAACTTTATTTCTCTAAAGCAACAAATTAGGCTGTACTTCCCCTTATTTCTGGCTAACTGTTTATAGATTATAGAGTGGAGTAATAGAGGTGAGAAGTGGCCCGGATTGAAATGGTGGTGCTCAGATGAATGTTTAGGCCATCTGCCATGGCAAACAGGAAAAGGTGTTGTATGTCATGTGAAAGGGGGGAAACGTAGAAGGATGCTTTATGTCAAGCCACTGAGAAGTATTTTATAAACAGTTTGGAAAAACTGTAAGTGATATAAATCTGTTGGTCTCAGTCCACACATAGCTCTGGTGAGGCTTCTGTAAACATATTATGAGCAATTTGGGAAAAGAAAAGGTTAATGGCTCTGCTAATTCATATCATGCAAGGCTCACCCTCCTTCTTTCTTTGTAATGAATTGGTAGGAACCCAAGAATATCATCTTCTTTCTCTCTAGTAAGCTCCTGATGTCAAGGGGTCAGCAGTGATGTTACAAGGTCAATAGGACTCACTTTACATCCAGACAAATGGTAGTCATGTGCTGCCCTAGGAGTCTTTGACCTTTTGGACATTAGTGGTTGTACTGCTTTTATGTTAGCCTAAAGAATTGGAAGGTGACAGCATATGTTAGGCTGGAGGACAGTTATGACTTTGTTAAGTATTGTAAAGTAGATACAGAGTATCTGTAAAACAGACTTGGAGACTTAAATATACAAGTTCAAATAAATTCAAGCAGATGTAAATAGCTTCTTCAGTGTAGTTTGGTTTCTTGTAGTTTATCTGTGATTCTTGGCTATGTATTTATATAGTTATAGATAGAGAGCATCACATCCATCTATTGTTTCTTGAGGCAGCCTATCCATACAGACTTTCTAAGGGTCTACATGGGACTGGGCTCACTGTCTTCCTTCCAGCAGCCCTTCACAGGTTTCCTAGTTAAGTGTCCTGCTGGGGGTCCTTGGACACTGAAAAAGTTCATTATTGGTATTCACAGTGTATATTCCTGACTAGACCAAGAAAGCAAGTGTTGTGGTGACTAATAAAATAATTTGCATGGATACAGTAACTAGAAAGACATGGCTCTTGAACTGGAACCCTAACTGGATGTGTGTGGCTGAAACCTGGGCTGGCCCTGATCAACATCAGATGATTCCCAGGTTCACAAGGCAATGTCAGTGGTGCCAACAAGGCATTTCTGACAGAGCTTTTATCGCAGTATCCTTTATTTACTCAAGTGCACGTGAGCAAATGTTCATTTCTTCTGAAACTCTTTCTCAGTGATTGTCAAAGATGAAAGCTGAAATACTGTAGAATTACTTTCTTATCATTGATTTTCATTTTGTCACTTTCCACTGTTCTTTTCATTCTTTCCTACTGTTGATGTTGCAGAAATATCTTTGTAAGCAGAGTAATACTTAAGAGTGGGAAGACAAGGGCTGGAACCGATGGAGTAACATACCGGAATGTTTATTTGTTATAACTCCAGAATGAAAGTTTTATCCTGAATGAAATACTCTCTTATGTGCTCTGTTGGACTCCCTTAGATAGCATATCTGGGTGGACCAGTATGTTCCCTTCAGGATTTAAAACTAGGTTTATTTTACAGCAAATTGTGAATGGAAGATTGTCCATTCTCTTGAGTCTGTAAATTAAATTGTTTGTTTGTTAATGGAAAATTCACTAAAAGACTGTTTAAAAAAAAGGAAGCACAAGTAGTTTGTTTAGAGGCTGACAGTCAGCTGGGTGAAATCAGCGTTTGAAGTAAGTGGATGGCAAAAAAGCCCTGTGCAATATTAATGTCTTAAGGAAAACCACTGGAAACAAAATGTTTATTGCCTCTTTAAATGTATGTTTATATAGAGCTTTAAGTGGTTCATCATAGTCTGTACATGCAACACTTGTTTTTAATTTTGTACTATCTAGAGAGCTGCTGTAAGAAGTCATTAATTTAAAAAATGACATTTTCAACCTGAGTGATTGAAATCCAGATTAGCTACTCGGAGGGAGAACAGAGGGGAGATTTTATTGTGTACAACCTGAGCCATCTGTATTAAATGCTGCTGCTAATGTTTTGGTTCTTAGAAAAAAATAACTTGTCATATTGAGAATATCATGCTATTGCTATAGTGCTTCCTCATCTAGAGATGATGAGATGGAATTTCACAGTCTTTTGTTATGCAGTGTTAAAGACAGCTTCATGATACATCTGTGCCAAAGTGCAGGTTCCTTTTTTTTTTTTTTTTTTTGGGACACCTGTGCCATTTCACAGCAATGCTCCTTGCAGTCACAGTAGGCAAGGTGGAACCTGCATCATGACTTGGACAAATTCAGGTGTAAGGCAGAAAAACAGGACTTTTTGCAGTTGTTCATCTAGTCAACAGTACAGGAAGCCAGAGGCTTGGAGTGTCATGATTGTTCTTCCTGGGCAGAAGAAAGCAAAACTACAGAAGGGCAGATGGGAATATGCTTTTTCTTCTTCTGTTTGTTCATACAAGATAGTCTGTTTTGTTTTGGTTTTGGGTAATTATTTCCAAAGAAAGGCCTTGGCAGTATGTGCAGAGGGGGGGTGGGGGGGCTGAGAAGTCTGTGAGTAAAAGGCATGGCATGAGGCTGGGACCATACCGGGGCCAGTGGCACCTGTGTGGTAGCACTGTTCTCTGAAGATCATACAGTGCAGGGAGACGTGTCAGGGCAATGAGTTGTGCTCTACTGTAGATAGGATGAGGGTTATAATATTTCTATCACCTAAAGGAGGGAGCACTAAATTAAATGTAAAGTTACCTTAAAAGAAATCTGTCTGCGGTACTTATTAGGACTCAGCAAAAGCTTCAGTAAGTCTCCTTAATATAAATTGACTTTGGTTGAAGTGTTGTTTTTGTTTTTCTTCTGTTAAGTTCAGGTTCTTTGTCACTATAAGTAGTCACACATCCTAAATGGCATTCATTTGCTGTTTCCCTGTCTGAGAACTGCTATCTGATCAAACCAATATTTTTTAATTACGTATTTATAGGCAGATGGGAGAATAGTTTACAGTCAGTGTATGATCTTCTCTGCAAATCTTGGAAAATTGTGTTGTTGGGTTCTTTTTTTCTTTTTTTTTTTTTTTTTAATATCGCCTTATCAGTTTCTTTTTTTTATTACTGATGACTTCATTCTGTTTGAATTCAATGCTTCACTTTCTTTGGGGTAAACTAATAGATTATGTATGCGATATTTGCACAGTGCTGATTGAATTCATCTGGTGAGTTCGAATGTGGTTCATATATTCACATAATTGTCAGGAGCCAACTTGAAATTCAGAACTGTTTCATGAGCCTTGCACAGGGCATCATATTCATCTCACATTTCTCAGGAGCGGGTAAAACTTTCATGGTAAGCTAGATATGTAGCTCTTTCAACAGCCAATGTCTTTTACATTTGTGCCTATAAACGGTGATGGAAAAAAAATTAGATATGGTGTTTTAACTTTTTCTTGAAAAAATGAAGCTGATTGCCCCCCTTCCAATCTGCTGCTCCCACATTCCTATCAAATTCTGAGCTTTTTGGCTAGTTCTGACCAGATTTGACAGATGATTAGATGTTCAAAAGATAGAATGTTTGTAATCTTCATGAAAATGAGCAGCCTGCTGTAGGGTCCATTGGACATAGGATAGCTCACAGGAGAGGAGGAACAGAGGAAATCAGGCTTCACAGAGCTGCTTGTTTCCACAGACATTATGCTTTCCACGTGGGGCTGTTTTTCTTTCAAATGTTTCTGCTCAAGCTCACACTGAGGTTGTTATACTTTATATATATATGGCATGGTAATGTGGTATGTGGTATGGCAGAAGTTTACCAATGACAAAGAAGTCAGGACCTGTCTTTTAATATATATTCAAAATCAACTTGATCTGTGCATTTGACCCACACCTACTTGCTGGTTGAACACACCTAAGCAGAGGGAAGTTCCCCTATGGAAGATCTGCAGTAAATGGAGCACAAAGCTGCTGTTACTATCTGTCACAATATTCAACACTTTGATGGAATTTGTCAGTTGAGCTCAACTTTCTCTAAAAAACAAAGCAAAATTAAAAAAAAAAGAAAAAAAAAAAGAAAAAGAAACTTCTTACAGTATTTTCAGTTTACCTCTTAAGCCAAAATACCTGGAGGTAGAATGGGGATGTGACCTTCAGACCACTGATCACAGATGCTAATTCCATTTGCAGAGAGCTGCAGGGATCCAGCTCAGCTTGTCAGTCTGGCCCTGTTGTTAAGGATCTCAGCATTTCCTTCTCCCAGCTAAGGCAGCTTTGCATAGTGGCACTGGTTAAGCAACAGGAACAGCAATGCACTTTGGGCCTTATCTGCATGCTAGCAGCTCTAATTAGCGTCTTTATCTGTAGTCACAAGTGAAGCCTGGGGATTTCACAGGTATTGTACTGCTTATGAACAGTGGGCCAAGCTTCACTGTTCTAAGTGATATCCCCCATTAGCTAGTCCTTAGTTGGAGTATTTTGCAAACTGAAGATGGTTCTCTGCTATTTGACAGCAATTCGTGCAAGGAACAAAGTCGTTTATCTGTGGAAAAAGTTGTGGGGAAAAGAGAATGTACTGTTTGTTTTTTTTTTCAGTACTCCATGATGTCTGTGCAAGCTGTCTGCACTGTACTGGCAGATGATGAGAAAAATGCCCAATGTTCAGGAAGAGCTCAGTGTCAGACAGAGAAGCTTGAAATCTCTGGGGCTTTGTAGAATAGGGGGTCTGGGTACCTTGGGATCTGGGGAAGACAAGTAATTTAATCATTGATTTTTCGTGGAAACACTCTGGTGCTGCCAGAAAACACTTCCAGCCCTGCATCTTCTAATGCACTTGCATCCTATGTGGAATTCCCCTCCATTTGTAATTAATTTCAAAAGTAATTTATCTAACATTCTAGATTGCCATTTGCTATTAGAAAATATGTACTATTTAACCAGTGGGTTTATGTCTAGTCCGCTCTATGTATTTTCCAAATACAGTTTGCTATGCAATCCATACAAAAGGCTTAGCTAGATTCTGACCAGCTCTTATCGAGGTACAGTGTGACAACATGTTCCACAGAGCTCACGTGAATAAATCTGTGTCTCTATAGCCCCTTACTGGTGTAGCAAAGTTGAGGTTAAGAGAGTGTGTGAATACGTGCTGCAACAGCAGTGGTGTGAGTTTAGAAGTTGCTATGAAGAAATCCTACAATTCCCTGTGAATGTTAGTAAATGCTACTGAGCCATGCAGTCAGTATTCATCCAGGTGCCAGCTAGAGTAGGACTGGGAATAGGTCTGAGAAGCTTTTAACTGAGTCATTTTCATGTGCCTGTACTTTATTTTACTAGAATTCCTAGGGATTTTCAGGATTGATTTTTATTCCTTCCAATAAGCAACTCCACTAGCCTTTACTAAGGCAGCTTGCAGTGTATCCAGTGTAGAAGTCTTTGTCAAATTGCTGATTAATTACTATCTTTAAAAAAATGGTGTCAAAATTCAGTAGTGTTCTTTCCCGTCTCATTTGTCTCTCCTCTATATTCATGGCTGATGTTTTAGTTCTTCATATAGCTGGGAGAGAGGTTGTTTTCTATGCAATAAAACTTTTTGCTGTGCGTCTCTGTGAATATTGTCTATTCTTTACCTTGAACAAATGTAATTTTAGGGAAATTCCACATTTAGCATGGGAGCAAAAGGGAACGTTTTCCTGGCAGCTTATCATCATCATTATTATTAAAATATGATAGCCATTTATAGCTGCTCATAGGAATGTTAAAAGTTTCCTTGTGCTCCCCCATCTGTCTGCATCCATCTGTTGTCTCTTGTCTTGTGCTGGAATTGTTAAGGTCTTTGGACAGGGACAGCTTTTTTTGAAAAGGGGGATCAAATTCACAATTAGGAGTTTTTTAATATGGGAAAGCAAAAATAGGGCTGATGTGAGCCAGTGGGCACTATGGAAATTAGGAGACTCAAAGGTTCACAGTCCGTTTTTCTCAGGTGTGGGCATTGCATATGTGCTCATGTAGGTATCTGAAAACTGTTTTAATATGTCTACATATGTGAGTTTTATTTAGCATCTTTTATCTTTCTCAGTGGCTGTGCAGGTGGTGGGAATGCTGACCGAATCCAAAAGTTACGGAAGGAATACCATCAGGCCAGGAGAGAGGGCTTACCTTTCTATGAGGACGATGAAGGACGAACACAGCTGTCTGATTGCGACCACCGTTGGGTATGTCCACAATGTGCTGCACAGGGCTGTTGCGGTGCTCAGGGTTTGCAGAAGAAACTGATTTATTTGAATTTTCCAGAAATCCTATGTCAGTCCATCGTGAATTTGGGGGGCTTACAGAATTTGAAGAAATCTTTAATGCCAGCTCCCCTGCCTCAAGAAAACACTGATAACATGAAAATTTGGCTGAAAGTACTGTGCTTGTTTACTGCCTTTGATCTGGGCCCAGGCTTCCTCTCTCCTGAGGTCCAAGATACGCAGTCCTTGCCAAACTTTGTCACGTGTGGTAGCATCAAGGCTTTTCAGCAGGCTTCATACTACTCTGGCAGTTCTTCCAGTGTTTCCCTGGCTTTACAGCAGCACTGGATGAACAGGCTCTCCCTGTGCTTAGCTGCAAAGTGAGAGGGAGGAAATACAGGCATGTCTACCCTGCCCTTCCTTCTGCTCATGGGATAATAGCAATCTGCCCATGATGCATCCTCAGTCTCTTCCCTAAAGTGAAAAATGGAATGATTTGCTCCTACTCCATCAAGAGACCTTAA
Source organism: Callipepla californica brunnescens (assembly GCA_023055505.1). Classification (NCBI taxonomy): domain Eukaryota; kingdom Metazoa; phylum Chordata; class Aves; order Galliformes; family Odontophoridae; genus Callipepla; species Callipepla californica. Next base: position 3,620,852 of record JALIRH010000010.1, read on the forward strand.
AATGTTTTACCACTATACTGTTATTGTGGTCAGATGTTACAGAAATACTGTATTCCTGATTATACACCTAGGACTCTCACTACACAAAGACATATTATCTACTCACTACTACCCATGGTAGAACCAGAAATTATGTCAGGAGTGCTGAATGTTTTAATGTATTAAATAAATGCAACAGCTGTAGCCTATGGGGTGACAGTTATGACACTCATGAGCTCCACCTGAGCAGATTTCAGAGTTGGACTCTTTTTACAAGTAATTATAATCAACCGGCATTCAAAAATGCAATGACGTGATGTATGTTAAATTTGAAGTTTTAGATAAAAAAAGAGGCGTGTTATACTAAAGGTCTTGAGAATCTAAGTACACCTGAGCTTTGAGATAACTGTTTTAATATACTCCAAACTCTTGGTACAAATGCTGAAGTGAAATCCTCAGTGATTGGAGTTATAGACCAAAAAATTCCTTTGTGAGACTATAGACTTTATTTCAGTTACAGAGTTTAAAGGGGGTGTTTTTGCAAAAATCATCATCTTTATTTGTTCATTTGCGCCCCCTCTCAAGAACAACAGCAACAACAAATATATATATATATACATATATATATATATGTGTATTATTCTGAATCGGTTGCTGAAAAAAATCACTTTCAGCAGAATAATTCTTTCCTTAGAGAAGTTAACTTCAATCTACTGCCTTAAATTTTTTGACCCGAATTTGCCATTCTTCTTCTGAATAGCTTTTGTAAACTGAACTGAGAACATTCATCAAATGCTTCTTTCTGTTGAAATTGTGTGGTGTGTAAAGTACCCTGACAGAGGCCCCAGACTGGCCTAGTGGTACCTCTTCAGCAGACAGAGGTTTTTTATTTCTTATCTAAAACTGATAAAGCTTTATTAATCCTTGGAGGATGCTGATATTTATGGCCCACTGTAGTTTCCTAAGATTCACAAAGGTTTCTTCCAGGTAATCCTTTTTAAGCCTTTCCTATTAGGTATAATACCCCAAGATTACTGATTTCTAAAGCTTTACTTTTCCTATGTGGCAAGTTGTCCTTAATCAGAGCAGCTGAAAGGGAGCTTTGAGTATCTCAATCTTCAACTGATTAATAATAGTGACACGAGGATTGTTTCTTTTAGTCCTTCAAATACAGAATATTTTTAAACATTTTTTTGTTGTGAGGAATTGCAGTCTGCTTAAAAATCAGTTTACCTTGAGGGCTTTAATACAGCAAAGTTTGTTGCTGCAACAGTTCCTCTTGTTGAAGTAGTTTACAAATTTCAAAGACTTCTGGTTTCATCACTGCAACAATATCATCCATTGATCCACCCAGCCACGCTTTCATCAGCAGTCTTTTGGTCTGTAAAATACTGAAGCCATAGCTTGCTCTCTTTTGACTCCTGGCTGAAATTTCTTTAGTTCTACTCTGACATATGACTTTACCCTTAAAATATATGTTACACCAATCCATTCAAACAAAAACAAAGTATCAAAATTTGAATCAAAATGTTCAAAGGAAAACAAATGTCTCAAAGCTAAGAGAGTCATCAAGGTATTTTATAAACAATGTCATGTCACCCACCTTGGGCTGCCGACCCTCAGTAGCGCAGTACAGACTGAACACCAGCTGATTTCTTCCATCTTTATTCATTCCGTGAAGAATCATGACGATGACTAATTGCATAATTGTAAATAAAAACTTACTCTAATCTTCAGGATGACAGATCTTTCTTTAAAGAATTGGTAGACAGCTGGGGAGGAGGAAAGCCTTCTGGTACAGGTTTTCTTGCTTCACATAGGAGGTAAAGTCACCAGGGAATCTGCATCTGGAAAGGAGATTCTGCATCTCTATATTTTTAATATTCGATTCATTCTTTCTTTGCTTTTGTCAGTCAACTGTATTACCTAAGCCAGCTTTTCTATATGATGTCTTTCTAATGTACAGCAGCTGCTGTAATCACTACTCACCATCTCACGAAACACGGAGATAAGTTGGGAAATAACAGAGGATAATTTCAGAAGACGCTATCCTGACACAAATCAGCAGCCTCAGAAATGGATGCTGGGTCTTGTCCTCCAAAAAAGTATCTGAGAACTCATGAGGCAGATTTCTATCTGATAAAGCTGACATTGATGAGTGGCCTTTAGCTGACACTGTAATGGGACAGAATTTCCAATAGAAGGGGTATTTCTAACAATCTACTTTTTTTTTTTTTTTTTTTAAGTGGGATAAATCAAGTTAAACTGCAAAGCTGACTAAAAAGCCAGCATTGTAAGGCAAAATGATCTCATGACAGGCAATTGGGATCCATAAATGTTTAAAAATAAGGTCAAAAATTCATTTTAAATAGGCCTGCTATTCTCTCATCATCCATTCTCCCCCAATGTATCCATTTTCCAATCCTCTTCTGTTCCTCTCATCTGTTGCTGGCTGAATTTTTTGCTCTCTTGCGCCTTCATTCTGCTCTCCTTTCCCCACAGTCTGTTCTTCTTGTTTGTAACTGAATAACTCAGTTTTGTGTATCTCCATAAACAGACTCATGTATGCAGCACTGTCTGTTCTATAGAGCCAGATCCTTCAAAATTCATTTCCACTTCCTTTGTGCTTTGGTATGTTGCTGAGTTTTGTGCCCTTTGGACACCTCTGCACCTATTCTCATCCACCCCTCCCCCCCCCCCCTCTTGCTTTTCAGATTTACAGCTTGTAAAATGATGGGTGTGGTTTTACAGAGTGGATCACAAGGCTTAAAGTAAACCCCAGCTAGATATAGTTAACCAAAGGGCAGGGTGAGGGTAAGTGTAAATGCTGTTTGGGAAAAAAAAAGCATGCCTGTTGTTGTCAGTACGCTGTGAGACTTCCCTAAAACTTTCTGACACTTAGGATATCTGTTGGAAAGCAATCACCTCAAGACGGAGCTCGGATTTGCATGTACATGTTGATGTCTTAGCAGAACATCAAACAGTGAATGCACTCATGAAAATATTCTATACAAACCTAATCCTAAATCCACTGGGACTACAGAAAAAGGCATAATACATCTGTGTATGTAGTACCAGATACTGCAGTATCAGTGAGATGCTGAGAGAACCACAGTAAGCTGCAAAAATGTAGGCAATCTCCCTAGGAGTTGGAGAGCCTTTTCACAAAATACTCTTTTTCAGGGATTTAGAGTCATGAAGTAGCAACAGATCATGAGAAATACAGGAGATGTCAAGATAAGCTACAAAGTATGTATGTACTCTTCTATTTAAGAACATTTAAATAATGAGGAATTAATCATGTATTTGAGGATTTACTTGGATTGTCTTACAGACTTTGTACAAATCCAGTTATTCAACATCAATTCTTTGCTTCAGGGTGGCAGTAAATTCTTGAAATTCTATCTTTATTGTGAACATTTGCAGAGTTCAAGTAACGCAGGCCACGCTGCAAGGAGTTCTTCACCTGTTAGTGACTACATCAGCTTTGTTGTTCTAAACTTCATATTAAATGGTTCTAAGAGCTGCTTTTTTATTTGCAAATCAGGTTTGTAAGTTGATAAGTAGCCTAAAGAGGTAAGAAAATCTGCCTCTGGGTGCTAGCTGTGGACATTTTGATTGAAACAAATCTGTGATGTACTGAGTTTTGTCAGTTCCTAGTTGGGAGTACAGAAGAAGAATCATGCCTGTCTGTGCTAAAGGCCAAGTACTTTATTGTGTGCCTGGCAGGAAGCCAAGCCTGAGAATCAAACAGAAAAAAAGAAGAATGTTTAGGACTGAATTATTTTTCCATAATGTGTCAAAGGGTTCTATGCTTACTTCAGGATGAGTAAGGATTTGTTTCTACTTTTCATGATAATTAATTCCGAATTCAGGATGCTGCATGTCAAATAGGTTGGGTTCCCAAATTGCACTAACATTTGTGTTGGACAGTGGTTAGAAACCAAAATTCCATTTTCCAGAATAACAGCATTCCTGTCTTCTAGTGCAATGGGAGAAGTGAAAATTTTATGTACTTTGTGAAACCATATAGCAGAATCTGCTGTTCGAGCCCACGGACAATTAGTCAGTAAAGAACATTGAATTAAAAAAAAAAAAAAAGACAGAAAGGAAGAAGGAAAAAGCCAGTGACTTACTTAGGGTGTAGCTGCTTTGAAAACTCTGGATTGGAAGTATTTGAGTATATATTTTTACAGTATATTAATTGACGTGATCGGAAGCATTTTATGAGGATGCTCACCAATCAAAAACTTTTTATGGTCTCATCTCTGTATGATGAAAGCTCTAGGTTGGGTTGTATTCTAAAAAGCTGTTCTAAGCAAGCAGAGAGATTTTGAAATTTGAAGATTGGATTTGAGGGGAGGTTTTGGGGGAAATTATTTTAGAGAAATCCCTGCCAAACCTCATGTGAAAAATAAACTATTCCAAATGGCACGTGCAAGGAGAGCCAAATACAGCTCCGTTAATACTCGTAATAATGAGTGATTCTTATACTTGTTTGGAGTCATTCCTACTTACACAAAGGTTGAATTTGACATAGTGAAACTGAAGCAGAGTGGAGTCTAAAATGCTCTTGTCTTCATGCAACACTACGTACACACTTGTTTACCAGGGGGAGACATTCTGGTGCCATATGTCATCTTACCAAAGCCCACTGGTACCGTTTATAACCTAGAATATTCTGGGAGTTCCAGAAACACGTTGTGTCATCTTTTCCACAAGGCACCTCATCACATGGCTGCTTTTTGTTTTATTTAATCATGGGGAGATGATTGTGTGGACAAACTTAGAAGTTGTTCTCTTACTTCATAGAGATAGCAGGAGGAAGCATGAGGAAAGCGGGCAGCCCTGCTGAGCTGCCTGAACATGGACATCCTGCCAGGCTGTCCACAGCAGAAGGGTGCACATTAGCACATGTTCTGGTGGTTGTGTCCCTTGCACATGGGAGAGATTCTTCTGATGTTGTCCAAATTGAGAACTTGATTGTGGTGTCCCAGAAACCACGACAGCTGACACAGATCATGTTTATATATTATGAAGAGACCCAGAGGTTTTCTGTTTTACATGTTTTCCCTAATTTGCCAATATGTTTGGGAAGGCAGGAAGCAAACCTCTAATTGGTAATTATATTGATGAGTGAAACAAGTAATCCATGCTGTATAGCATGGTGAACTGCACTTCTGCACACAGACAGGACTCAGCTCTATGACTTTTATCCTTCAGAGCACAGCTGGATAAGCACATTGATAGCATGTTTAGAGCTAGGCTGCAAACTGGCCTCTGGGCCTGTGCAAAGGCAGCACTGAGGTTCTGAGCAGCATAATCATTGGGTCTTTGTGATTTGCTTTCATTTTTGTCAAGCTTCTGCCAGCATAGTCTTCAACAGTCATCTAGCTAATTGTTGATCCCTATATAGACGGTGACTATGTGACCACTTCCCTTGAACATGTGTGTGCCCTGCCAAATCTCAAGTCAACAAAGGTACAAGTGGATTGAGATTTTGCTCTAGCAACACTGAGGGGTTACTAGAGCTCATACTTTTCACTTTGAACCTTCCCTTGCCTTCAGTGATATGTACTTCTGCACAATGACTTGGTCCCGACCTCCAGCAAGTCAGTGCCCCACACACTATAGAATCAAATACAGCTGCTCACGGGTCTGAATACAAGGACAAAAAAAAAGTAGGCTTCCTTTTAAAACTGACCTCCTCTTCTTCAGGCTGTTAGTAAGAAGCCTGCTTCAGTTTCTGGAAGGAGGCCCCAGTTACAACAGTGCTCATTTTTTTTAATCACGAGACAAGTCTGTAATGTCATTGAAACTCATGGCTAAAGCTAAGCATGTACTTTAGGTATTTATTAGATTGAACCTGAAACCAGGCCTCAGACTTGACCCTTTTTCAGGCTGAAGGCTCTGCCTTTCCTACTGGGGATTCGGTGTGGTTTTCAAATAGATACTGACACAGTTGACTTTTCTTTGAGTTCTCACAGCTTAATCTCACTGGGTTATGTCTTTGTTCAGTATGTTACTGATTAAAAATAAATATATTCCCTCAAAAATATTGATGATCCAAAGAGTTGCCTAGCTACTGTCGTCCAAGACAGCAACCTGTGGCCAAGAGATGCTGGTCATTGTCCAGTTCTGCCTTCTAGTGTTAATGTTCCACTGCAACATAATGGTTTTGACAAAGTACTGCAAAATCTGACTGTTTACCCCAATGGGAAGTAGAATGACCTCGGAGAAGGAAATTGCAGCTGTTGCCCAGAATGTGCAGAACAGGGTTGAGCTTGAAAGAAGCTGGGTGAAGAGATATAACTAAGTCATTGAGGCTGTTACAGGGTACAGACATTTTATTTTTTATAGTTAAGTATGTGTCAGAAGCCAACTGAAATAATGGACTTTCAATTACTTTTGACTTCTGGATTGAGATCTTACATTGTATATGTATAGCACTTCTCATTATTGCAGCATAAGATCTAAGCAGTAGGTCTGGGGTCTTCTTGAGTCTCGTTGAAGTTCCTCACTGCAAAATGCATTAGAAGAACTGCTTGTTAAATTACATCATAGGCACATTTTCAGCATCCAGGGTGTCAGTGTTCTGGCTACATTGTTGTCTTTCAGTTAAAAACGCTAAAAAGTTCAAGATATCTTCACAGCCAAGGTGTGAAAAGCAATTAGAATGTATCACTGGTTGCTGGATATAAGCAATTATCTATGAATACATAAAGGCTCTATTTCTTCTCAACAAACAGGCGACATTGTTATAATTATTTAAAATGAAAAAGAAAGTCACTGACTCAGACATTGAGAGATTGGGTGGATAACTTTATTAGTTCCCAGTCTAAGGTCTGTAGTGCAGATGCTAATCTAATATCAAGATTGCATTAAAATGAAGCACAAAATATGGGAAGGAGAATGCCATTTACCCGGTAAGGCTGATACTGTACATGAGTCTGGCTTTTCTGCTCAGGACCAATTCTTTTAAACTTTTAGCCTCATCTCTTATTATCAAAGGATGCTTGTAAAAAGGAGTGCTAACCCCTTTTTTCTTTCTTAGTATAGGATCCAACTGAGAAACAATTTTTCGTATTGAACGTGCCGAGTTTTGAGAAGTTCTGCAAAAGATAGAAACTGATTTGTTTTATTATTTGCTTTTTTAAAAACCTGCTTTGATGTTCATATTTTAATTAGTAAATTAAATTTGTAGGCAGGAAATTGCCTGTATGAAAGTGTATCTGATAAAATGCCTACACTGTGCTACTTAATCTGGAGGGCTGATTTTAACTTTTTTGAGAGCTATGTTAATTGACTATACAAAGGCAGGAATTATTAACACTGCTGTCTGGTTTTACTACTTTTCAAATGACCCACTCTGAGTAAAGCGCCATGTTGCCCAATATTAAGTAGACCCATTCTGGGTGAACTGTATGTTGTAAGTCCTGTATAATTTCATGTGTTTAGTCTTCTGTAATCCAAATGCTGCTGAGTTGTCTGCCTTCAGAGGAGAAATACAAGTCCTGGCTCGTGGTTTCAAGGGAGTCCTGCTACTCAAGACCGTCAATATGTGAATAGTCTAGTGCCCAGGATATCGTTGATTTCATTAAGCAGTATATTTAATTGAACATGTGTTGTAAATGCATACAACTGGGAAGAAGGACAAATACTGGTATCTTTTCTAAAGCACCGTCTAGCAACTAATCCTAAGATCTTTCTCAGTACAGTCTTTTCAGCTGCTTTCTTGATAGGCTGGAAATAATGATAGCCAAAATTACCAGTGTAAGGAATGCACTGCTGTGTTAGGAAGACCAATTCTGTGCATCACAAGTAATGGTAATGGCTCTGAAGGAACATGGACACTGGGGAGGCCAGGAGTGGGTGTGTGCTTTATACCATCAAAGTATTTCAAGAAAAGTCATAGCAGCAGGCAGCTAAACTGAAATTATGACTTAGAAGGTGCAAGACATAACTCAAAACAAGGCAAGAAAAACATGTTCTGAGGAGACTCAGAAGTTACTTGTATTGCATTAGGCACATCTATATCACATTACGTTTATAATTTGATGATAACTCCTTCAGGATAAGATAAAAATGTGTAATTTGAAATACATGCCTGTGCCTTCTATACCTGGTCTGCCATCATCAAAACAAAGTCATTCTGACAATCTAAATTCAATCTTTCCTGTGGAATGATTATAGGGGAATTTAACAAAATGCTATCTGGTAGTACCCAACAGTTGATCAGTATTAACATTTACATTTGCATATGAAGCTAATTTTCAAAGTATTTCTCTTAATTTGCTAGGAAGATACCTGTCAAGTTAGCAATTAAACTGTAATTTGGTCACTGAGGTGTTTACACGGATTAATAGATCTCTCCCTTCGGCGTATGCTCCTGAGTTAGAAATAATAGCTATACTGCGTAGTAGCATGACCCCACTTGAGTTTCACACACACATGCACAAAATCAAATTCCATCACATTTTAATGCAAATTTTACCTTTGCAAATGATGGCCTGAAAAGAATGAGTTTCCATGGTAACCTTAGGGGAACACATAACCTGTTTATCATAACTTCTCCATGAAACAAGACAGGGGGTGGGGAATATGCTTTGATGTCAGCAGTATTTTTCTGTAGAGAGTGTTCTGCTGTAGCACATACAGAGAATTTACTAAAATGCTTCCGTACTGTCCTAAATAAACTTTCTTCCCTTTCTCAGAAGCAGTCATATGAAATAACATAGGAGAGAATGTCAATAGGCAGTATTCTAAACTGTTTATTGGCCTTTCAGCTCCTGTCTAAACTTTGATGACTAAGTCAACATTTTGAAAGACCAGACACAGATTAATACGTAAACCGGATCTCTTCCATCACTTTCTCACTCCTCACTTCACTCCCTGCTTTACGTTTGGCCCTCAAGTATCTCAGCTGCCTTTCAAAGGCACTTTCGGTTTTTTGCTTTCTTGTTCTTCCACTTCACTGCTGAAAGTACTGTTTGAAAAATGCCTTGAAATATCTCAACTCCTACACTGTGGGGCTACCACAGAAAAGAATGTATTGATTATACTTCACATTCAGCACTGACTTTCAGAGCTGAGGTGGTGGCTTCTGGAGGTGCCATTAGCGAGGAGTGAGTTTGATGGCTGTGAGCATCTGCAAGGTTATATTTTTCCTGCAGATGCATAGTGACTCCTGGCTAGAGGAAAGTATGTCTACAACATTTTTTTTTAAGGTCATTAGGAGTAAAGAACAGATGTTGAGGTTTTTCAGAATGTTGCTTTGAAGTGCCATTTAGGAGTCAACTGACAAGACTGACCCTATAGGCAGTGATTTTGGGACTGGAACACAGAGGAACCATTGCCCACAGTTACCCATCTGGTATCCATCTGGTACCAACAAACAACAGACAGTACCAAATCACAGAGAAACTGTACCAACTGCTAAATTGGTATCAGCAAGCAAAGAAGGTCGCCACCCAACAGCAGTTGCAAGCAGGAGAAACAATGTCTGTAACATTTACAGACTGGTATCTGAAGATCTGGAGGAACCTGATGCCATAGCATATGGAAAGCAATTTCTCTCTCTAAGTCTGCTTATGCTGATGTTGTTTACTCAGTATTAAACCAGGTTTGGGATTTTTTTTGTTAACCATATTGAATTTGCAGTGTGGAGAGCTTTTGCCATAATGCCACTGAGAGAGCGCCTCTCTTTTGTGGCGTCTGTGTTTAACAGGATTATGGTGGATTTAATAGCCTGTGCTACAAGCTAACCATTCAAATTCTAGCAATACTGTTCCAGAGTGGTGTCAAGTCACAATAGAAGGAGTTGAGGCTAACTTTTAACTCCGTGACCATTCACTCTGCTCTTTCTCTTTGATGTGAACTATTCTTGGGGAAAGGTGTGGCAGGGGGTTATTTCCCAATTTTATTGCCATCTTCCTCTTCTTCCCTTTGTTCGTTTTCCCTCTTTCTTCCTTCTTTTCTTCTCTTGAAGCAGTGTGCTGGTTTGTACAGTAGCTAAGTGTTTAGAATGTAATAATACAACAGCAAGAGATTTACTGCCTTTAGGCGCTACCCCTTCTACTCTTGAGGACCTCCAGCAAGGCATGATTTTATAGACAATGAAAGGCTCTCTCTCCCCTGTGAAGCTGCCTGCCTGCAGGAAGCTTTTCACTGTCTATTTCCACTACTTGCTCTGCAATTTAGTTTCATGCCCTGCTATTTCCCCCTTCCCTCCCTCTTTTTGTGCCGACATACACATGCACGTACCCCCTGCAAGTGCATTCAGCACCAACACCAGATGTAGGTAGCTAGGGAAAAGTGGTATTATCTTAACGTGCATGCTTAAAACGTCAAAACTACCCCCAAACGTTTCCATTTGCCATCCTCAGTGTAAGTGGAAGTATCGATCTGTCCCCTGTTTGCTTTCCAGGTTCTGACACTGTCATTTCGTTTTCCCTAAAAAGAACATAAGCTTGTATCTGTGCAGCATAGAATGGCCATTACACCCTGGCACCAGTGCCAAAAACTCTGCTGACTTAGCTAGAGAAAGATGCTGAAAGCCCCCGACTTTGAGAGAAAATTCAATTCAATTTACTTTGTACAGTGTCTCTCATGAAGTATTTCAAAATGCCTTATATCAGGAGATAACATAATGAGAAAATGCTTTAGAGAGCTGGGTATTCAGATAGCAAGACAAAATGATACACAACAATGAACTGGAGTAAAAGAAAAGACGACTGTCATTTAAAAGCAGTAATCATCTGGATAAGTAGTCTTGTAAACTAATTACAGTGAGAAGAGAATCAAAGAATGCAAGACTGGGAGGAACATGAAGCAGCTGAGTTTCAAACAGAAGCTAAGGCAGAGGACCAGTTTCATTAGAGGCAGAGGGAGGAATGGTGCCTAGCATCATAAAACAACTACGAGAGATACACTTTAAACATGTATTCACATGTATATATTGTGTATGGTGTGTATCGCATCACAAATGTATCTCAGTGAAAAAGTTAAATTATTCTTTCTAGCAGCTGGGAAGAAATTAATTACATTGGCCTGGTTCAGGGAAGAGCAATTGAAATGCCCCCTTGTAGTTGGAAAGGATCAGTGCTGGTGTGTGCTAAAGTTTTTTTGTTTTGCTGCTTTCAAGTTTTGTGCTCAGCTCAAGGGTCTCTGTTTGCCGCTGTACTCTGAGGTTTGCAAGTGAGGGTGTTGCAAATCTGGTGCTCGTTAAAGACAATTAAGAGGTGGAATTAACCAAAACATATTATCCAACTAATGGAAGAAGAAGCCACCCACAGAGAAGGACACAGGCCAGGAAATGATCTCATTTTGTATGGTCGGAGGAAACCATAGTCCTTCTATACCAGGGATCAGGGATCACGGAGCTAGGGTTCAGAAAGCAGAATATTATATTTGCAGGGCTGTGCAGTTTTGGCTTCACCTCTATCTTTGATGATTTCTCTCTAGTTTGTGTTGTGAGATACAGCAAACTCTGAGATCTTGTTTTCTACAGAGCTAAGGCAATTGCCATGTTTTTAAACTGTTATGGGAACAGCCTGCTTCCCTTTTAAAGTTCCCATCTGTGTTTGTGTTTTCCTCAGTCTATTGCCTTTATAAAGAATTTTCCTCTCTCTCTAAATCTAAACCATTAGTTTCACCTCCTTGAACAAGGTAGGGCATTAGTGGGAAGAAGTAAATCCTGACATAATCAGCCTTGCTTAATTCCAGTGTGGAGCACTGTCATCAGTGTTTCTGGAGCTCATTGCACAGGGAGAAGGGACGACTGTCAATATGTGCACTTGTGTGTGTGGAATATATATATAGAGAAGGGGAACATTTAATTGCCTAACAGTCTAACTGACCAAGTGCTGTTCAGGCCTTATGCAACTGATTTTCTAAGTGAAAATGTTCAAAACTACTCACTGGCAAAGCTAAGATCATCAGTAACTGCAGCATGCATCTGTGTTTCTTATGGGGAAGAGGAGGAAGGATGGTTTGATTACGATCTCTTTTTTCCTTTAGACAAGGTTGTTTTTTTCACCCAGGGGAAATGCATTCTAGCAGCATGAACATAACTATTAATCAACACTTAAGCAATAATCAGTGAATGAAAAATGATGACCAGAAACTGAAAATGTACTTGCATAACTACATTGGTTCTTTTCCTTGGAGATCATGCCCTTGCATTTTAACATGAACAATTCCTATAAAATTAGTGGTGATATATTCCAAAAGGCGGTGATTTAAAAAGCCAGCACTTATTTTTCATGTTAGAAAAGAAGAAAATACTAGGAGTGAGTGATACACTAAAATCAGCATAAGTAATGTTGCATAGCTGCTCAATAGTCTCTAAGATAGATCCCCAGTTGATGCAAACCAGTAATATTTTATGGGGTTACCTCAGAGATGTAGATGCCTAGGTCATCATCACTAAAATGCTGTGTTCAAGTATGTGAAGACATGAACAGGCTACAGAGATGTTTTCTCCTTGTATTTTAACCTGAAAAGGAGATACTGCTGCTGGAAGGTGCAGATGTATGTCTGCTTTGGGAATTCCTCCAAGAAGAATCAAATGCTATCTAAATTAAAATAAAACAGCGCCATCAACTTTTAGCGTGCTCTCCTGAATCAGGGCCAAGGTATGTGGTGGCTCCCAGCACAAACCAAGGCTGTGAGACTGCATGGATTGCAGCTATACTTTACCTTAGCTCTTGAAGGTGCATTTTGACAGTTAGACACAGTTCTAATCGTATCAAGTGGGTTTTTTTTGTTTTTTGTTTTGGAACAATTTCAGCACTAGAGCATTGTGTCAAATTCTAAGGAGTATGTGTGCATGTGTTCAAGAAAAAGAAAGCTCAACAAATCCTGTGGCTGAGCCCAGACAACAGAGCTATAAAAGTCTGTGAAGTCATACTTGGGCTATGAACTGGCACCCACAGGCATTTGTTGGTTCACCTTCTTTATATTTTCTGTTGAGAAAAAAAGTAGAAGTTTAAATTAGTTGCTAGACTACCCAAAACAAACCTTTAAGGCCGTGACTTGAGGAGCAATAACAGCCACACTCTCAAGGTGTCTGTAAAATGGAGAAGGAACAGAAGCACAAGGTTTCTGCAGCTCTGGGAGGGTACTGCTTCCTCCCTTAGTCTTCAAAAATGTCCTGTGTGGAAATTCGGTATGTACCAGGAATCTGAAAGTGAGGTGCTTTTGAGGGTTCCTGTGGAACATAGTCTTGGTTTTCCATTGCAGCCTCTTAGTGAGGAAAAGCTCTACTAAGAGAATCGAAAAGAAGTGTGAAAGATGCCGTCTTACATCCAAACAATAGTAAAGCAGTACTGATGGGCTCATATAGCATTAGACTCTTCTTTGAGAACCGCTTCTGTCATTAAAATCAATGCAACTTAATTAAAGCAAATTATAGATAGATACATCTATAAATAAGATATTAAAGTGTGCTGCTGAATATGATAATTGCTGCATATTTAGCAATCAGCGTGTGTGTTCTGCTTTTGCCAGGAGGGATTTCTTTCAGTGGAATCAATGGAGCTTTATTAAAAACCATCCAAATTAGAGGGAGAAATGATGAGTGTTATAATAACGTAAAATCACTGTTTCAACTTTCATTGCAAAACCAGGAAAGCAAAATACATCCCTCTTTGTGTATGTAAGGAAAACATCGGGAAAATTCTTTTGAATTGTGAACACTGCTAGAATTTTTAATTTTTACCTTTTGATGCAAAACATAAAAAAAGTGGATGGAGGAAAACATGTTTTCTGTGGAAATGCTGGAGGTCTTGAAGGGTGGGATAATTAGGATATCATAGCAGTAGGCAATTAAAAAGACCCCTTGGATCAACTTCATCCATTTCACATGGAATATGCAGTTTACTGCCTTACATAACTCATGTCTGTTTTAACACCTAAAGAAAATGTTAGTGTATCAAATTGTATTCTGAAGTCCACCGGTGGTCACTAGAGTCAGGAAGACAGTTGAAATGCAAAAAATAAAATGGAAGTATTTTGATTCTTTACCTGCGTGCGAAACATTGGGACTGGGATAGGGAACAAATCTGCTTTTACCTCTCGGAGTTTTTCTTCAGTTTTCACTTAATTGAAAACAAAAACCAACTGTGTCTCTGCAGAGGGGAGACCTGGAGGTTAAAGGGCACATTCCGTTATACCATGGCTCTTTTTGGCATGCTGAATCTCAACCCATGTGATTAGAAACGCTTGCAGACAAAAGAAGAGCTTTGAGAACAGGGGTCAAGCCAGCATCTGAATCAAGTCCTTTAACAGATGATCACAAGGCTATTGAAAAATGTGCTAAGCAATCCAGCAGCACTGTGTGCCATGTTTATACACAGACTTGCAGGCGATAGGCAGAACTGGGTGGGATTTTCAAAGCACTTGGGTGATGGCGGAGTACATGCCTCACTCTGCAGGCTTCCTGGGCTGGATCATGTCCTGTAGTGCTCATCAGTCATATTAAACACAACAGTAGTATCATGCCATCTTTTATGGAGAGCCACCATGTACATACTTGCTGTCGTTCATACCACAATATCTATCCAACACTGCATGTCTTGTTGCATACAGAAGGGGTGCAGGAGGCTGTCCTGTCCCCTGCTGCTTTTAGCCTGGGATATATACTCCAGGTGGAAGCCAGTGTGAGGCAGGTGAGAAGAAACAAAATGCAGCATCTCCCAGACAAAAACATGGTCTCTCACACTTTTCTGCTGAGTTTTCAAAGTAGTGTCAAGCTTTAGAATGAAGAACATCTTTTTCTGCTTATGTTCCTCTTCTTCAGCCCCAGCATTTTCCTGTAGGCAAATCCTCAGCTTATTTCAATATACCTCCCTATAGGGGTACTCTGCTTGTGACATACAGTGTATGCACAAACATTTGAATGACCTAAGACTTTTCTTCTCTGGTTTGATCCACATGTGCATGTTCACTTCTTTTTTTTTTTTTTTCTGGGAACTTTTCTATGGGAGAATTAGCAGGTTTGAGACACTTGCTGTTCGCTTATCATTTCCGTGTGTTACAAGGCTCCTCTGAAGCACCCTGCAGTTACTGTGTTTGACAGAGAAACAGCTTCACTGACACCTGTACAACTTTTGTTCTGTTTTCTTTACAGTTGCTTTTCCTTTTGAGTAGGAATGGGAAATTAAGAACCTACAGATTTCTGTCTTGCAACAAGTGTAGACTGCATTTGTCCTGGAGATGAAGGAGCCCCCAGCCTGCTTCCCTGCTAGTCCCCTGCTGCTGCCTTTGGATTCAGGCAGTCAGTTTTGTGAATTGTTTGTTGTTGTTTTTTAATACAGATAGCTTTTCCTTTCCTCAATTTAGGCATGCTGCTGCTCTTTTAATTGCGCTGATGGGATGATGGCTGTTTCTGTGTTTATCTCTCCCCTGTTATTTTTGCATATTCATGTTTTGCTTGTTAGTTATTTGAGGCCGCTCTACGCTAAGAGATGATTTCTTCATAATGACGGCTTTTTTTTTTTTTAAAGTTGATGTAGTTAATGTAAAAATACAGATGTGTGTTTCCAATCACTCTTTCTGTCGTGAATTACTGTACATTTGTGAAACGCCATTGCTGTGCTCTCTCAGCACTGCCTGATGCTGATGGCAAGAGCTAAGCAATTCCCCTTCTGCCAGCTTCAGCACTGTGCTGGCCAATGCATGCTTTGCATCCCTTTGGCCTGGGTGAGATTGCCAGGCTTTAACCCTTCTGCTAGAATTGTTGTTTACTTCCCTAAGCACCTTACGATCACTAAATATGCACTTCAAACCTATGCCCGTCCTAAGCCACCTGTGTGCTTCCTGTTTGATGGGAGGGAGGACAGGCTGGAGTATTTTGATCTTGCTAATTAGTATCTTTAATGCCACTTTTTAGCTTAATATGTTGTGGAGACAGCAAGGAGAACCGTTGCTTGGACTGAATCTGAAGCATAAATAACTTGGATGAGGAAGGTGCTTCTATTTTCACAACTTCTCTCTCATCGGGATAGTATTTTATTTTAGGCACCGTTTTACTCTCAGTTGAGAGCTATGTTTTTACTGCATGGACAGATGGGGGAAGGAAAGGAGAAGAAATGGCTGAGTCTTTAATTAGCGACAGAGAGCCAGAGCTTGCCTTTCCAGAGCTTTGGGTCTTTATATAGGATTGGGAGACTGAGCAGCTTGATGCAACCAAAAGCCCTGTATCCACTGCCAGGGGTTTCTATGGTAACCGGCTCCCAAATCATATATACAAACAGAGCTGGTGGGGGGACTTCCTTCTGGCTGGTCTGCAGAAAACCCATCAGTGGAGGGGTGTTTTCAGGCTTTAAAAAGGCCTTGCAATGTAAATATTTTTTACATTCTGGTGAGTGGTATAAGTTTTGGGATCTCTGCTGAACACTGGCACAACTCTAAATCTGCATGTTCCTGTGTGCTGGTTGGTAAGTGTGAAAGTAATCACCATGAAGCTTGCACAGGGCTGCGGGTGCACGGTGAGCTACCCAGCACATCATTCTGCTCGTAAACATCTGGCTGCTGCACATAATTAATAACCTCACTGCTGCCATGCAGGTAGGCTGTATTCTACGTGGCTTTTGTGCCGAGCAAACTAAATTATACATTTGGATTTTTCCCTCCTCATTCTTCATAAAAAGCAGAAATTAGAAGGTTCCTCTGTAACCGCTGTACCTGCTGAATTAAGGGAAATTATCAACCCGATCAAATTAGCAGCGTGAGAGCAGCCAAAGTGGCCGTGACTCAGCCCACGTGCATCTGTCCATGTAAATTCTCTCTACATGTCACTTCTACCGGTGGAAAAAATGAATGAATGGTCAATTTAGCCTGCTGCCCTCTTTTTGAAATGTGGAGCAATTACTGTTATTTTTCACTCACCTGAAGTCAGGAACAGCTAACATAGGGATAATTTCAAATCAGAGGTGGTTATTACTTGTGGCCATCAGTTCCACAAGGATTCCTGCCTGTTTTGATTTGGATAAAGTGGAGATAGCAAGAAGTCTGTGCTAAATAATCTTTTCTCTTACAAGTGTCTTGGAGGCTCCGTGAGTGGTAAGGTGCTTGATGGTATTTGTCAAGTATAATTCCTGTGCTTTGCTGAGAGCTGGAATAGATGATGCCTTTATTTGCATTGGGCTTATGTAACGGGTACATAGCGGAGAGATTGTACACAAAATTACTGTGTGAAAGTAGATAAGACCTGCTACACCTGAGTGCACTACCTGTCCCATTATAGCTTTTAAATCTCCTCAGCAAAAATGACTTATTGTGCATAAATTACAAGGCTAACAAAAATGTACTCTAACCTGTGGAACGTGCAGCACATGTTAAATTTTGTTTGTTTTTCTATAATCAGGCATTTGCAGAAAGCTTTGTGTGATTTATTCTTTTCTTTTTAATGAATTGTTAAAAATGTTTGAAAAGGCATTAAATCTTCCTTTCTGCCATTAATCTGTAAAAGGGGAAGGGGATTTTAAATGGCCTCTTAGTATATTGCTGTATAAAACTGCTGATTCTAGCAGCACCAGAATAGGAACACATACTAATGTAGGAAACACTGAATGCAGTCAGAGCCTCCTGCATTTATGGAGAAAAAGACTAATAGCTCCATTTTAACAAGGCTCTTAACACTTTGGGCCATCAGCAGGCATTGAGTGAGTGAAATTGGGAGAGCTCCTGTGTGCTAAAAGCCTTGAAGTTCACCATTTTTACTACAGTTGGAGCCTTCATGCTAGAATTGCGCTTTCCAGCCAACTCCACTTGCCATCTTCAAAACAAACCAAGCAGTGGGCTGGCATTTTAACTGAGTGCACTAATGCTTCACTTCTGAAACAGCACCAGAGAATGATAAATGCACATAAGACCCAGATGGATACTTAGATTTGCAGTGGTGTTAGGGGAAGTTTCTGGTTTTGTGTTAAGATTGAAAGCAATGCCTGTTTATATCGTGTTTTACACTTCAGAAAAGCACACAGGGTGGAGGAAGACAGCAAACTTGGTACTAATATGCTTGCTTTGATTCAAGGAGTTACACTGCAGGAATCAGAAACAGTATGCTTACTTAGATTAGCTCCTCGTGTTATTGAATTCTAGGAAGAAAGCCAGTCAGGGAAAGGGGAGACAGTATCCCAGCTTGCATGCAAACAAGAAGAAGTCTTGAAGATTGTACCTGTTCTAAACAGCTCTTTCATACAGAAGCCTTTCTTGTTACCAGTGATAAGATTATGTATGGGATTTGGAGCTTCTTTGAGCTCCTGCCTTTCTTCTGTTGATTTTGGCAAGTTGTAGCATCATATGTTCTCTGCTTATCAATTTGAGATGCATTGTTAGTAGCTGGGGTGCATAATTGATCTTCATCTCTAATTACTCTTCTCTCTACAGGTTCCTGGAAAAGGTCCAGATGGGAGCTCATACAATCTCCACTACGAAGGGATGGAAAGGCAGTATGCATCTTTACCCAGGTATAGTGCTAAGCCTCGTATCGTGCACTCTCTTATTCACCCTCCCTCCAGTGGGTAGGGAAATCACCCTAATGCCTGTCTCTTGTGGAAGATATTATACTGCAATTTCATCTTGTCACCCTTTTGCTGATGATGTATTGCCATCTTTATAACTGTCCTAATAATTTGAACTTTTAGTTTTAAAGTCTCTCTCACTGAACATGTCAGCAAGAGCTGTGATCTACTTGTAGAGAACATGACACTGAGGAAGCTGGCTCTGCAGTGATTACAACAGGTCACAGCAGAGCATAACTAACGGAGTTTATAGTGATGAAATCCATCTGGTAATGATGGAGTACTGCTGTGGAAAGTCACCACTGCAGCAACCACAGCTACTGAAGTCCCATGTTGCTGCTAAGTCCCACTGAGTAGCAGTCCTATTCCAGTAGAGCATTTCTGTGCCTAACTGAACCCAGTGGAAATAAGAACCAATCCTCTGAAGGCTTTTTCAATTTTTAATCCTTATCCTACTCAGTCAAGAGTAATTCTAGTCTGAAACCAGTGGGATATAAGCATTTCACAGTTTTCAGTCCCGTTTCTCTGGGATTTCTAATAGCACAGTGTAAGATGTAGCAAGCTAGAAAGAAGAGCAAGAGAACACCAGAAGAGAAAGTGGGAAGAGAGCAAAACTAGAAAAAATTCTCCCTGTAGAATCAGAGGGCTGGGAAAAACGTTAAAAAAGTTTCTCAGTCCTATTCTTGGACCTCACAATAAGGTAATTTATAAAAACAAAGCAAAAATATCTATTTATGAGCATGAAGAGATTCTTAGTTGTGGAGTAGTGCTGACATTTAGGAAATCGATGAGTAGCCTCTTTTTCTTCTGTTTTCTCTCCACTGGTCTATTCACATTCATAGGAGATACAGAAAAGGTTGATTGATAAATACGTAATGCTGTGTTCTATTCAACACAAAAATAAAAATAATAACTTACTTTTGGAAACCCATACATAGAGCCTTTTTCACAAAATAAATCATTACGTGTTTGTAGTTATTTTTCATGTGCATAATTTCTAAACCAGAATGTGTCTGTAGTCTAGTTACTGCCTTCAAATGGTATTTGTTTTGGAAATTTGACTTAACTGGCTTTTCTAGCACTTCTATAGCTGTGTATATTCCTACTGTCCTGGTGAAAGAGACACCTTCTTTCATAGTCCTTCAGAAGTCATGCCTCTTACCATGTTGTAGCAGTGATTTTTGCAGGTTAGTTCTGTGTAATTTAATTATATAGTCCTTTTTTTTCTTCTTTTTAATGTACTTTAAATATGTTGGTGGTTGGTTACTTCCTTTTGAATCACAAGAATAAAGTAGCAATTGTTGCCTCTGTTGGTAACTCTACAGCAATTTTTAACATTCCCACATCATATCTTCTCTTATTCATTTTTGTTTTTGTAATCTTTAAATAGGGAAATTTCCCAGTGAAGTACCTCCATCACCCTGAACTCTTTTTGTATCTTCAGTATTCCTTTTGAGATAGAATGCCCAGTTGTGAGCATAGTACTGTGGATGCAGGCACACACTTGCTTTATGTAGCAGTGAAGTGTTCTGTGTATTCCATCTGTTCCAGTCCTTTTGCACCGTCACTGTGTCTCCTGGTTGTACAGCTCACGGAGACACCCTGCATTCTTTCAAGGTAAATCTGTCTGATCACAAATCTCAATGTTCTACCCAAAACTTCCATGCAAAGGAAACACGACTCTCAGCTCTTCCCAGCTCTTCTGACAGGCTTGAGCATTTAGCTGGCTGGGACTCACCATTTAGGAAGTCATCCAGACATTCAATAAGCATTTGGAGATCAGTGTGAAAAGAATGTTGTTTCTCAGTGCCTAAGGAGATTATGCTGCAGTGAGATGGAGTGTACATCGGATGGGTTATGTGCAGTGCACAACCAAAGGTTCACACTGTCACATGTAGGCCTTGTCTCTTTCATGTGTCCAAGAGCATTTCCATCTGGACAGGAGCAGAGCTTTGGGGTAGCCCAGCCTTGGATGTACCTGCAGTCAAGCAATTGGTTGCTGCGTTTTATGCTTACATTTTGTAAGTTTTGCAGTTTCACATTACTGCAGTAATTAGGCCCTGACAGTCACAAATGAGTGGATCACTACACTGAAGTCTACATTCAGAAGTGGATGTGGTCTCATTGCCAGCCACTAATGGAAATTAGTGAGTTCTTTTTTTCTCATGGCTGAATGCCCAGGAGTATAGAGAAATCCAGGTAAAAGCCACCTATTTGCCAATCTGTTCTCAGGGGAGCATCTTGAACACTACTGTAATGAGCATCACTGGGAGAGAGAGAGGGAGATGGAGATGGAAAGAAATAGGTGGGGCTACTGAGGTAGCATTTTCTCAGAGAACACCATTCTCCTCATCGTTAGTGGTTTTCTTGTCCTCCTAGTATTGTCCTGTCCTCATCTTGGTCAAACCACTAAGCTGTATTTGGTATGGAGGTGGCATATAATTGTCTATGAATTTAGCCACTAAAGCCCATCTTAATAAGAGATATTTAAGGAAGATTAGATGAGCGCCGTAGATGCTAGGAAACTGTTTCTTACTGCAGTACAGCATTGAGTCTGGGAAGCTCTGACCTTTGCCTGCCTCTCTGGCATGGCACTACACAAGGAAGGAGAGGAAAGTGATGAGGCTGCTTCTGGTTTCCCTGGAGGAGGGTGAGGAGGGAATCTGTGCCATGTCCAGAGAAAGTGGGACCTGAACGCTGAAACTGCTGCTTACCTGAAGCCAGCAGAAGCCATGCCAGCATGTGTATGGACACAGACAAATCAAGGAAGAGAGCTTTGGTTTTCCTCCCCGCTGAGCAAGCAGGAAGGATCGTCTGCCAAATAGCTTTATGAACATGCGGTGCCTGGAGGCACCACCCTGTTCAGCGCAAAGGCACATAAAGGGGAAGATTGTCAGCAGCATCTGCACATATTTGTGCTGGGTTGTAAAATCTCAGTGTTAGACAGCATTGCTGCTTTGCCCTTTTGTATTTCTCTGGCTTTCTCTGAAGCTGTTAATTTAAGCCTAGATATTATGGGCCAAATTCAGATGCTCTATTAACCATATTTGAGGAATTCCACTGTGTTGCATGTGCTTGTCTTCTCAGTATATGTGCACAGCAGATCAGTGTGCCAGTCTCACTGAGCTCAGTGACACCCTTTTTGCCTTTGAATGTAGGATCTGTTCCTGTGTAAGGTTACGTTTTTAATTAACAGCTGAAAATGGGAGGCAGCAGCCTTTGGAGGAAGGCTTTGTATGTGACAGGCTTAGTGAGTGGCCAGATGAGTTACCTAGTTAAGTTTCTAGCTAAAGTAGTGCCAGTCTGTACACTTTGTTTGGAAATGTCTACAGAGGCAAACATCTGAATTGGATGATAAATGGCTGTGGCAGGAGAGTGGCAGGTCTTCAGCTCACACTGCATTGTGCTGTTCCATCTGTAGAAAAGAAGCAAAATGAGAAAGACAGAATGGAAGGCTTTGCAAGAGAGATACAGTTCTTTGCGCTCAGTGCTTGCGTATTGCCCTGGGGCTAAGGCTAAGTAGTGCTGAATAGTTTTATTAAGCAATGTTAAATCCCCCCTGCTTAGGAGGAGAATAGCTTGATTCTTATACCCCTTAGCCTCCTCTTTTTGGAAGAAGAGCATGACACGGGTGTGGAAGCCAGAAAAACATTAGTATTTCTTAAACTATTTTTAACAACAGTTTTCTTGGTGTAATGCAGAATATTTCCCTGATATAAGTATGGAACAGATACTAAGCTGAAGTTGCTCTGTTTGTTCGTAGTTTTATTTTTGAACTTGCTTGTATGAAAGTCTGTCCTAATGTAAATCACAGGC
Source organism: Callipepla californica brunnescens (assembly GCA_023055505.1). NCBI lineage: Eukaryota > Metazoa > Chordata > Aves > Galliformes > Odontophoridae > Callipepla > Callipepla californica. Next base: position 3,643,174 of record JALIRH010000010.1, read on the forward strand.
TTGCCAATGGCAGCCTTGTTCGGAAGAATCTCATGTCTCCGTACTTATTCTTTTCTGCGGTGATAGAAAAGCTGGCTGTGACCAAAAGCAGAGACTGTCAGACGCTGAGATGGGACACTGCTGTCATGCGTGTAAATAGAATAGCCATCTTTCTGGAAAGAAATGCAGATTCCAAAAGAAATTGAGTATTCCAGACTTTCTGTGGAATCCTCCTGTCACTGAAAAACATGCATTTTGTCAAGAAAAGGGGTGGGACAGCACTAAGAACATTGCAAACTAATTACCAGGGCAAAAAATGAGTTCAGGCTGTGTAAATGAGTTCAGATCCATTGCTGTGGCTGGGCGGAGACCACTGAGCAAGCTATCAGTTGACTTGCAGGAATCTTGAATGTAGCATGCACCTTAAAAGTGGGAAACTTGCAAGTGTATTAAGGAAATGGTTTTGTACTACAGTAGCATCTATGTAGTCTTGTCATACTGGAAGTTTCTCTTCATATCAACCACGTAGCCTGCACTTCTTTGTGCAGTAGTTGGAAGAAGCACAACTGCCATTTCCAGGTTTGAAGCCAGAAAGGACAACTTTAAACACCTTATCTGAGCCTTCAAGATCCTCTACTTTTCTGCTTCAGACTAAATTCTGATTTTGAATTTGATTTTGATACATCACATTACCTTTATAATTGTAATGAAATTAATTACAATGTCCAGTAGTGGAGAATTCGTCACATTCTTCAGAGCATAATTATTTTACTGTTTTAAAAGTCAGTTTCTTTTTTTCCTATGTCTGAAGTTGTTCAATTTCCTTTTCCAGATACTGTTAAGTTTCTACTAGATTCTAAGAGCCAAGTGGTCTGCAAAATCCATCTCCTTTGATAGCTGTATGCAGCAATCTCAGTAAATTAAGTAGTTGAACACTTAAGTCTTTCACTATAGAGCATGAAATCAGCATTGACTCAGGAGACAGGAATCCCCATGCAGTTGAATTACGAGATAGCCTCCAGAGTCAAGTCAAAAACATTTCCAACTGTTTGGATCAAAAGAAACATTTCTGTAACACCTATGTTGTGAAGAGATAAGGATCTTCAAAGAGAAGGAATGGATTACTAAGCAAGTTTCATTAGCCTTTTCTTGCAGTTGAGTGCTTTTGCCTTTATTTTACTAACCGAGTTTGTTTCAAAATGCACAATTTCTGCAATTTAATTGAATCTCAAAAAAAGTCATCCGAAAGTGACTTGCCACAGATCACATGAAAAAGTTAATTCTCTAATAAGTCATCATTCACCATTGTCTAGTGGAATCTGAAATTAATATACTGGCATTACTTAAATATGTATAAAGTGTATTTGCCTAGTTAGCAAAAAGAAATCACAATTTTTAGTGCAGACTATAATTAGCTGCAAATCAACTTGTCAGAGCATTATAAACCTATGGAAATTGACTAACCAAGGAGCACAGATGAAAAAGGAAGGCTTAAAATCAATAATTTAAATCAAGATTCCCTGCTTGTTGGATAGGTCACAGTTATGTTTTTTGCTTTAAATCCCTTTGATTTAACTAAGTCCACCCATGCTGCATGAAGTCTGTCCTTTTCATTTTGGATACTTCATTTACTTTCTTCCTCGGTATCAGGAAGTATGTTGCGTTATATTCACTCAGCACTGCAGTCATGTTTACAGCTGAATTGTGGTTGTTTTTTCTTTTGAGCCATGTGCAGTTACAAGGGGGCATGCAGTGGCACAGTGCTTCTCTGTAACAGTGACAGTGCTGTCCCACAGTACTGCTACTCTTCTACCAAGCTCTCTTCTAGGGGACTTTCTTGGTGCTCAGCAACTTCTTAACAACTGCCTGCTCTCAACCTTCCATTGTACCAGTCTCCAGATGACTTCAGTACATGGCTCTTCTCAGCTCCTTTTTAACTTTTACAGCACAAACATTGTGCTTTGTGATAGGCAGAGGGTGACAATGCTGATGTGGACAGCTGGAATTGCAGGTGACACAAGTGCTCCCTTCTAGCACTGTTAAAACTATGGGATCATTCGCCTGGTTCATTGAGGCACCTGCAGGCATACTTTCATAAACACAAGTTGTTTTTTTTTGCTTTGTTTGGTTGGTTGGTTGGTTTTAACAAGACTGAAATGGCAGCTATATAACTTGCCAATAGAAATCTTTTTTTTCACCTGATACAGCTGCAAAGACAACTTGATAATTTGAAGTCTTTACAAAAATTAAATGGGATAATAATTAAGTAGGTAGCAAAAACAAATGACCCACCTAATTTCATTATCCTGCTCCTGTGAAACATAAATAATATTCAAACAGTATATTCTACAGTGCTCTTGATTATTAACTTTCTCTTCTGTTTTAGTTTTCTAAGTCATATCAGTAACTCAGGGATATTTTTTAAATATGATTTTTATCTTGACAGCTGTATTTTCATTGAAAATGCAGCAGTCTTATCTGTCTGCATCTTCCAGTGTAGTGATCTCATTATAAATGAAGTATATGTATGGTTTCTGTTGGTTTTTAAGTCAGTTTTAATGGAAATAGTGGTCCTACTCAAGGACCTTCAATATACATTGCAATAAACCAGCCATGATGAAACACGGTCAAAGAAAAAAGAGATCATTCTTACATGCTAGAGCACAGGCTTGAGAACCAGGCTGCTTTGCTTATTAAAAGATTAGCTTAAATCCAATATCAAACAGTTTAAGATTTGCTTAACTAACTTTACTTAACTCTGCAAGGAAATAAAACTGATTGCTATAGAAACTGGCTGACATCTGTGAGAGGTCAGGAAAGTCACTGCAGTTCAAGAAGAACAGTGTCCAAGTCTGAAATGGGACACTTTGTTTGTGCTAAACACACACAGCAGGAAGCTGGAAGTTCTCTGTTGCGTCTTGCTATTCCCTTTGTTTCTGTTGCTCCACCATATTGTGCCATGGTACTAATAACACCTCTGTGTCATATGTGATGTCTGAAGGATTTTTTTTTTTTTTTTTGTACATGCTATCAAATGGTACTTTTCCCAAAACTTTTGGAGTTCATAAATAGTCTGTGCATACCTTCTGCAGCAAGAATCTCAGGATTAATAACCAATGCAGGTAGGGAATTTTCCACTGGTTGTAGACATAGTTCAAGCTCTTGGATCTGAGGCAATGTAATTTTTCCAAGACTAGGCTGAAAGGAAGAAAGAACATTGTAAATAGGATCAAAAGTATAGGAATCTGTAAGTGGAATTAAAAAAGAAGGGGATGTAGTTGTTAAATATTAATACAGCTTTCTTATAAAGAAAGAAATATCAATTGAAGCTAATTGGGTGCCTCTATCCTAGCCAAATTGAGTCTTTATGCTGAAAAAGTATACTTTAGAAAGCCAGAAAGGTCAAAGTTCATGACATCAAATCATAGATTGTTGCTGGCAGGCCACCTCTGTAATTTCCATGGGAATAACTAAAGAAAATTGAGCAAAGAAAACGTCTGCAACAACTGGGACATAGCTTGAAAGGAACACTAAAAGCCAGATGTCCCAGAAGAATACTTTAGAAGTGTAGGGGGAGGCAGAGGGGATGGGTTTTGTCAATTTTTCTAATAAGTCAGTCAACTCCTCGTAGCGAAGAGCCCATTAATGGAATATGGAATAGTTTAGAAGTCAGTTAATATTTTGAAACTAAACAACTAGCTTTTTTATTGCAAGGAGATATTAGCTGGAATAAATAGGAATACTTCAAAATGTCAGATTTACAAAAAACATGGATCTGGCATGAATTTTAGTGTATAGTCAAGCATAAGGACCTCTTGCTAATACTAGGAGCCCCAAATTCAGCTTAAAAATATGAGAGTGGAGGAAAACATTGTTTTTGAACAAAAGGGCTTGAATTAATATTATAAAATTTAATGAAGTCATGGAGACATCGCCTCAGTAACAGAAAAGAAAGCTGCATTAGCTATGCTTCCAATGAGTAAAAGAACAAAACATCTGTTCAGAACAAAATTTTAATGAAAGAAATAAGTGTCAGTAGAAAATGGTTAGATTGAGATGAAGGATCTGTGGAAAAAAGATAACTGAATGCAAATTAAAAACAAGAAGATCAAATTAAAAAACAAAAGCATATGTCCCATGGAATTCATCAACAAAGTGATGTGCTGAGTGAAACCTGGGGAATAAGATGTGTGCTACAAAATGCAAATACATCCTCTGCATTGTGAAGATGGATATTGAAATTTCTCAGGAGAGCAGAATGGGAAACTCTGCTGGCTGCTTTGTAGCTGCAGATATTTGGAATAAAAATGTTGCTGCTTGCATTGGGCTGTAAGTCTGAACTGATCAAAAAAGTTTGGGCTCAAGGATTAAGGTGAGAAAGTAAGTTTTTATAAGAAAGTTCTTTGTAAAATGAGATAAGGTAAGCCCAGGGTAGGCATTGCCTTTCTCTTGGTAAGTAAGTCTGGAGGTGTGGCTGAAAAATGATTGCCAGTGAGTACGCTTCAGAAACAGCTAAGAGAGGGGAAATGTAGGAAGCTAACAGCACTGAGTGTAAATAACTGCAGTATTTAAGGACATTGAATGAGGATTGTTTGAGCAAGCATCCTGCATTTCTCTGACAGTGTTGTGCATAGATATCCTGCATGTTCCATCATAGCTCTTCAAGATTCCTGTAAACAAACAGCAGCTGTGCGATGGCACCCATCATTCAGAAGGGGTCTGCAAATAGTTCTCCATAATTCAGCCTATTCCCTCATCTTCCCAAAATCTTTACAAAGCAGGTTCAGCAAAAGCAGGAAAGGTTAAAAAGAGGAAGGAAGTTGCACTGTCATGATGACAAGATCTCAGTTTCTAATGGCAAGCCATTCAATGCAAACCACTTGGAAGTATTCCTCTGTGTGCATTTCTGAAAGAGGATAGATGATAAAGTAGGAAGGTGAATTGTATATGAACAGTCTTAAATGAGTGCTGTAAGGTATTGATGGGCTATGGAATCTTAAGGACTGAAATATGGTTCTGGGTCTTTTACAAATGCATGGGGAGGGGACATGTCTGTGAGCACTCAGTGCCACCCTCTGAGAAATGAGTAGAAATGTGGGGAGGAGATATGAGCCGTAGAGAAACCGAGGAACAGTGCTTTAGAACAGGCCTGTGGCTGCTTACAGTTGTTACCCTCTGTGAAAACACGCCTTGAGAGGAGAGATTTTTTTTTTTATAAACAGGTGGTTAAAGGAAAGAGGTGCCTAATTTGGGATGAAGAGAATCACTGAAGAAGTTAATAGTAAAAACAGAGCATCTGTTTAACACAGTCCACGTTCAACTGGCAGCCAGACTGCCTCCATTTCATGAGTAGGTGACATACTTAATTTCTCGGCACAGAAGTTTCTTAAACACATATCAAGAGAATATTATAAATGCCATGGTTTTTTATCCATTTTCTTTGCTCATATTTTCACCTAAAGATGTTATTTTGCTTTTCAACTATGTCACTTAAGAAAGTTGTGCTTCGGATATGTAGATCCAGGTTGAGTAACGCCTTATTCTGCAAGAAATGCCATAGAAACTGTATAAGCCTGATCCTGAACCATTGCAATCCATGGTTATGTTCCTCTCAGTTTCAGTGAGCAGTAGTTTACACTGAAGTGCAGAGTGTTAGAACATATTCCATCATTTCTTTGCTGTCTGTGTTAGTTTGAGAGTAATTTGATAAACGTTGTGTTATTTCTTATACCTAACTGGGATCTTTGCTTTTTCCCTGTGAACTCTGCACACCAATGTTAGTATTCAAAACTTCTCCATATTTAGGAGATACTAGAAAAAGGAGCATGTCTTTGCATGCTATTTTCTTCTCCACCATGTTGCAGATGTAAGCGAAGTAGGACTTAAAAATAAATGTAATTCAAGGTCATTGGAGAATTGGAAGCATTCAGATCAGTAGCAGTTATGGTCCATTAACTTCATAAAGAGCCAACATAGAGCTGAAACTCTTGTTGTACCCTGTTAGAGAAAATTAATTCCTGCTTTCTTAAGAATCTTCACTCTCATCTCCAGGCTTGGAAGAGATTGTATTGTTCTAGCATTTAATAGTTATGTAAATTAGCACTAATTTTATCACTCAGCACCTGTACAAAATTTTTTACTAGAACAGTTCTTTAAAATATGGCATAAACAAAGCACAAGATGCACAGGGATACTGCTCTTTCATGGATGCTTATTTGGGAAATTCTGTATAAACTACTTAGAGATGCTGGGGGTGTGCCAGAAGTACACCAACCAAACTTGGTAGGTGTGTGATTGGTGTTGTATTGTTTGTAGGCCACTCTTGTCCAAAACAATTCATTTAGAGGTTAGAACGGGTGGTGAGTCACATAAACTGGAAGCTGTTCCTCAGGTCACCATCTTATCTCTGTGTGCAGATTAATTGATATCTCATGTACTTGTAACAGCTGAAAAAACAAAGCAGAATATGCAAATGCAGTGACTGTATAACATATATGGGAAGTACAAGGAGGCAAGCATTAGCTTTAATAGAATGTGAATTATCTGCCATCTTTGTTCCACTCCAGATGTATTTCAGCAAGGAGATTGGTTCTATGTGTTAGATAGACTGAGACAGCACCTTAGCAAATGGCAGCCTGTTCCAAGCAAGGAAGGAGAGAGGGCAGTACTAGTGTGAACAAAGCCTAGCCCAAGTTATCAAGTAAAACCCAAGCCAAACAGGGTGCTTGGATTTTGAGTGGCTGGAGCTTTTCTCCATTTAAAGCAGAAAAAGAGCCTTTGTTTTCCAGGTGAAAGGAAGTACTCTGAGAGCAGTCTGTTGCAGATCGTGACAAAATCTGGCTAGCAAAACCAATCTCAGCAAGATTTCACAGTTGAAAATCCATGTGAATGGCTTTTTGCTTGGATGTAGGTGTTAGCATGCTGTTGTACATACCTGTATGCCACCAGGTTTTGGTCCCTCACTTAGCATATGTATTATGTATTTTGAATCAGTCTGCAATGCTGTGTTTTAAAGAAAATAAGTATTTATTTCCTGAGAACAGAGGAGGCTTCAGTACAAAAAGGATGTGTTTTTAGAAGACCATTTTTATTGTCATATTTTTCCTTTCATTTTGTTTTCTTAGGGAGGTCATAGCACTGTGCTCTTGAACTGAAATCTGCCACCCAAAACAGTAGCTGTGATAAAATGAATAGAAGAAATGACATACTAATAGTCTTTCTTCCAAAGACCCATAGCAGCAAACATGCTTTGCATTAGGCAATTACAGATTTCCGAAATGATCTAAAAGCTTTAAGGACAGTTCTCCTTACCTGCCTGGCTTCGTGCTGGAAGCCCTCTAGTTAGTATTTTAGAGTTCTCCAGAGGCACTGGGGTTTCTCACTGACTGAGGAATTAGGCTGAATGTGAGCACGTTTCGGTAAGCAGCCCCACTCAGCTTGCTGTGCCGTGCTGACCGAGCAGCTGCCTCTGCAACACAGCACAGGATGGCACGGTAGAGCGGCTGGGAATTAAAAGTAGATTTCAGAAGGAAAAAAAAAAAAAAAAAAAAAGAACAACAAAAGAGTGAATTCAATTAGTCAGTTGAAATTGAGTTGGGGTTTACAACTTGGATTTTTAGGCCCAGATCCATCAGAGCACTTAAGCACCTGCTTTAACATGAGCACATTTTGCTTTTCAATAACAAGCATTTGCCTAGCTATCAGAGGCCTCCAGGAAACCTGGACTTAAATGTGCATTGTGAAGCAGGGGAAGGATGGGAGACAGTCAGGGATACTCAAATAAATTTTGTTTTTTCTCTCCCTGAGCTTTCTGTGGTTTAAATAATGCCTTCCCTTAATGCGCTGGCTTTTGTTAAATATCCTGTACATAATATCGAAAAAGGTCATTTAATGAGTAATTTGACTTTTTCTCTGAAGAGACTTGTTACTGATCTTAACTTGGAATCTCTTTAGTATTGTTGAAGGGAATAACAACCTTAATGTCATTTTAGTTTGATTTCTTTGTGTGAAGGGCTGACAGCTCTCCCTTCTCTCCCATCAGCAAACATCTAAAGAAAGCTCTGTTACTGAGAGATTACTGCACTGGTCCTTGGTCCTGCAGAGATTTCATCTGAAGCATTTCGTTTTTAATGGACAATGGAAAACGTTCAGCTGTCCGTTATTGCACTTCTTTGTACACAGTCTAAAAATATAAATGGAATTTATAATTACGTCTGTAATGCTGGGTCCCAGCTGAAATCACTTTAATCCCAACCTGGTGGAAAAAATCAGTACTGAACCCTTAACGTTGGTCTTTTCCTCCTTAGACATTTCATCTTCGGTTGTTCTAGTGTATTCCACAGGTTGTGTAAGTTTGTCAAGGAACTGTAGCATACAGAGGCCATTTTGCATCCATAAAAAGATACTACTGCTTTCTGCTTTTCTGACTTAGAAGCTGGAGTGTTCCTTTTGAGCATTGTGTTATATTGTAGCTGCTTCATGTGACAGAAAATTCCTTCCCTTTTCTTTTTGATCATTTAAAAAAGGGATCTTTTAAAGGCTGCAAGATTCTTTTAAAGAAAATTCCATTTTACTGGAATTCAAGTTTTGCATGTGTTTGTGAAAGAGGAACCCAAGTCAGCATTGGGGGTTTAGTGTTGAGGTTTGGAAAAGACATCATTCTCAGCTCACCGCAGGACCCTCTCCCACTACATGCTTTTTGGCTATGGGATTCAAAATAGAGTTCCATCAAGTTTAAATAATCAATTTGTTGTTCTTTTTTCATATCACCATCTGTGAGTCCCTACCCACCATGAAGGTTTTTGCACTTCTGAAACCTGCACCTTTCTACAAACCTGGACTAAACACCTATAGTTGTTGTGTTTCGAGTGAGTTTTGAGGAGGAGGGGCTGCTGATCAGCTTTAAGGCCTGCGCAAGCTATTAATTGTCCACCAATCACAGCTTTGTCCAGAGTACCTGGTTCTGGTAGCACCTGCAGGATGCTGCAGTGGAGGGCACAATGCCACATACCCCAGTTGTCAAGTTACTAATCATAAATGTTACATCCATGTACGTGGTCGGCTATTGCTCTAGCAGAATGCTATGTTTCTAAGTAATTACATATAATTACCTCTCTCCAGATCGTGAGCACTCAGAAAGCGGGAAAAAAAAAATAATTGTGTTGGCCTTTCTTTTATCTGGATACTTAAAAGAGAGAATCTAAAAGGAATGTTTCCATGGGGAGCGAGGCATTTCAGCAACCCATGTCCAGCACTCAGCTATTTCTTTGCTATCTAGGGCTTTCAGGCCTTAACTTCCTGACTTCATTCCAGGATACAGATGTCTCATTCTCTCCCTGCCCTCTCCGCCCCCTTCAGATACCATTTTCCTATACAAGAGCCTAATCCAATGCTCACTGAAATGTTTCCATTGACATCCACAGGCTTCAGCTGAGCCTAGATGAGGATGGGGCAGCAAGTTCCACACAGCATTGTGTTATCCCCTCTTCTGTCTGCTATCTGGGCAAGGCACAGATTGCTTTCCACCTTTCCTTCCTTCTGCAAAGCGCGCTGATGTTTTTTTTATGAACATGCCTCTTCAGATCTATCACATCGCACAGTCTGAAAATAGTTAGAATTATATTGTAGTAGTGACCTTTATTGTTCATTAGTGAATCAGCAGCCTAGCTTACTGTGGCTTTAAATGAGCTATATAAATTGGTTGTTATTTTCGATGATGATTCCCTTGATTTGAACATACCCGAGCAAAGATAATTGTTTGATTGATTCATTATGTAAAAGATTTGTTTCAAGTTAGAGGGTATTTTTATTTAATTTGAAAGAAATTTCCAGGCAAATTGAGACGCGCTGTCTTTAGGCATGTCTGGAATCTTTGCCAGGTTCTTACCAGGCTCAAGTAGGTAGGGGCCACTTCTCTTTTATTCTCTGATGCCCCATGGTAGCTTTGCTGGGTGAGGAGGAAGAGGTGCCTGGGAGTGTCTCTCTGGATGTGGGGGTGTCATCATCATCTGAACTGAAGCTGCTGATGGTATTGTGACTTGTGCATAGAGCTCTACTGCATGTGGGTTTTTTTGGTTTTTTTTTTTGCCACATTTAAAGGAAACCAAAGCTAAAACCTGGTGGTGCTTTTCAAAGCCTCTCTTTATCCCAATAGTGGCACGCTCTTGTCTTCCAATGGCTGTACTGTCACCTGTGTGAGCTATCACTAATTCCCAGCTATTGGCATCGGGTTCCCATTGCTCAGAGACAGTGCACATTTAAAGCCTGTTTTTCTGTCCTCTGCAGTGTGCTCCCTCTTCCAGCTTCATCATCATGATGTCTTCTGTCCTAGGTACATGACTAAGCTGATAGAACTGTTGCCAGAGGCTGTGGTTGCTCTCTCTAGGAGGTTGCTGTGCTCCAAGAACTTCACTGTTGCAAATCTTATTTTGTCATCTGGCATGCAGTATGGTTTGCAGATGGCACAGAAGAAATTTGTTTAGAAGTTGCTTATCTTCTCTATTACAAGTGTTGGGGGCTGCATAAATCTGGTATATTGAAGATTACACCAGTTTGCAAAGAGTGAAGGATGCTGCACCCAGGAACCATGCAAATAAGTCCTGCTGAGCGCATGATGCTGTCTCAGACAGGAACACATGGAAAAAATCACACAAGTCTGCTGAAGTCCTGTTATCTTCCCTCTTTGATATCATTGCCAGGACTTTTGCTGCTAGAGAGGAAAGCAAAGAACAGAAGAGTTGCCAGGCCAGGAGTGTAGGACACAGCTGGTATTGTTGGATGGGAGAGCATGCAGAGGGAGCTACAGAGAAGAAAGGGGAACAGAGCAGTTATAGTGATGTATTTGGCAGCAGTGCCATGTGTGCATCTCATCCCTGCTCAGCTACTCCACAGGGCATGCTGATGGGCTGGTTGGGGTACCAAGCAGACTCACAGCTGAGTCTCACCTCTCTGCTTCTGCTACCCGGATCTGATGTGCCAACCCCTCCTAATCTGAACAAGTCAACAGCCTGGCCCAGGCTGCCATCTCAAAGAATGGTGAGGGCTTTGTAAATAGAGGAAACAATTGAATGATAAGTTCACACTTCAGCACGCTGCTTAACAACCTGATAACAGTTAATTACATACAGTATTTTTAAACGCAACAGGCAGATAACTCATGCAGAGATGCAGCACAGACACTGGGTCCCACCACTGAAGGTTAACCTCTTACTGCCCACGTCCCTAAAGAGGTCTGCAGCCTGCAGCTCCCACCTCTCACCAGCTTTGAACGTTCATTGGCCAGCAGTGACTCAGAGACGTCCCCAGGGCATTTCCACAGCAACAAGTGAGCACAGAGCTGGAGCAAGCTGCTCTCAACCCATGGCCCTTGCAGAGCCCCTCTTTGAGCAACCTGTGTCCTTGTGGGCAGGGAGTGCAGGGTGATAAAACATAGGATGTCTCCACCATGGCAGCAGGTAGCATGTGTCCAGTCAGCAGTTGCTGCGCTGGCTGCAGCTGCACTGATGTTAGTGTAACAGTAGAAGCTCTTAAGGAAGAAGCCAGCATAAACACAGCTGGAAGGGGCTGCAGTCACCGGGCGCTCGTGGCCGTCTGCGTGTCTCAGCAGCTGCAGGCAGTGCTACTGCTCTCTGGGCACCGGGTGGGACATTTCCGTCTCTCCTGGCCCTGTGGGATTCAGGGGTTTGACCCTTGTTATTTAAAGCTCAACTTCAGGACGTCTGCTGTCAGAGTGCCTGCGAAGTTTGTGACTTAATGCAAGGCTAATTAACTGATTTGCCTATCCAAACCTGGAGATTTACACACTTTGGTAGAGGCAGCTGTAAAGTTCTAACTTCAGCTGTTTATCATGCCCTGAGCCTTTAAATCTCAATTATTAAAGGTGGTGTTTAATGGCTGGCTGGAAAAGGGGTGGTTACCAGAGTGTTAATGGAGTGCTGCGAGCCAGGAAATCTATAATCTAATGCCTGTATAGAAATGAATGGCTCTAACAAAAGGGAAAATAAGGGAAGGGGGGATGGGGAGGCTGTATTTACAGGCTGCTTGTGCTGTTTAGGAGCAAATCAATACGTGAGCAGTAGGGGAACAATGGGGATTGAAATACTGCCTGAAGAAACCAATAAGAGCTGCTTGTTTTTGAGGTCCCCCTTTCCCTCCTAAAAGCAGGATCTTTCTTCTTGGATGTTGAGCTTTGCTTTACTGTGAAGCAGAAAGAAGGGAATGGCATATCCCAGTGAGTTTCAACAGAATGTCTGGACCTAGAAATAGAATGAAACAGAGGGAAAAATAACCAGCTACAGTCAGTTTAAAAAATCATTTCCTATTTTTATTGAAGCATGATTTTACTACCCAGTTTGTGCCATCAGAGGCAGAATTGACAGCCATGCTTCATCATGGCACTGGGAGAAAACGCTGCAAGGAATGCTTTAATTTAAATGAGAGATGCTTAAAAAAAAAGGAAAAGAAAAAGCCTGAACGCTCGGTAATAACATTAATAACCAGTTCTTACGGGTTTTTACTAGCCCTCTAAAGATCAGGCAGTGTGTTAAGATCCCAGCAGCTGAACAGTAAAGCCCCAGACCCAGGTTGTTATTACTTAGGAAGATTCTTTTAACGACTTTTGTTATTTGTTGAAAATCATTTTAACAGCACAGCTGAGTGATTGCCATGCTTTTAAATTCATTCCAAGTGAAAAAAAAAAGAGAGAAAAAAATGATAGAATTTGGTTTTATGTGTCTTTGAACGTGCTTTACAGAATGGTCTGGGTAGCAACAGTGAGCAACAGGACGGGCTGAAGGAGGAGGCTTCCTTGTGAAGGGGCTCTCCTGGAGCCTGAGTGATGTCTTTGTTTCTTTCTGAAGAGGACTTTTGACAGGGGCAACAATATTGCTTTTAAATCAAATGAAAATCTCCTAAGCTACCGCATGACCTTTAATTTTTACCCTGATAGCCTCGGAAAAAGCAGGGCTTTGCAGTAAAGCTTAGGGCGAGTTGAAGAGGTCTAGGTTGTTTGTACTCTTGCACTGCTGTGCTGGGCTAGTGGAAGAGTTTCACCTCTCAGTGCATCGCTCCCTTCCTGCTGGTTGCCTGCTTTGTTGGGACAGTAGCTCTTCTCACGGCTCTTCTCTTGGCAGGGTTAGCAGGTCCTCACATCCATTGGAGCTATTGCACAGTAATGCAGCAAATATACCATAAGAGGGACTTCACTTGGGCACCACATCCTGGTGATGGCAGTTCTACACCTGTTTGGTACTTCTTTGCATTAGTTTGACTGCACCAAAATTCAGAACATCTAAGAAAGCATTTGCTTCTCTTGATGGCTTAAGACGCATATGCCCTCTAAAATGCTTTCACCCCTCCGCTGTACCTTTGTCTGCATCATCTCAGAAATGCAGCACAACAGACCAAAGGCCAATAAGTATTTTCGTTTGTAGCAAGAACTTTCAGCCTCTGTTGATCTGCAAAACAAATGACTAAAGGGACCAAAATTTCATCCAGGTCTCTCCCCAGCAGAGCATGGGGGTTCCTGAGCAACAAGCATGACTGCTTAGCATTGAGAGTAGGTTACCAATGCCAAGAGGTTAATGACTCACACAGTATTATGTTGTGTTGAATAATGAGTAACATATGAAATGAGACATGTTGTAATGACTTGCTACTTAAAGTACCAATCTCCTAAAGATATCCTTAAGCTTGAAGAGGTCACTGAATAGCGATGTCTTGCTCAATAGGTGCTGTTTTATTTTATGCCTCCCAATAGAAAGGATGTGCCATGCCTGAGAGCATACAAACAAAACAAGTGGTGTATTGAGTAGGAAGGATTATTGGACTGTTTGTTTTGAATGCTTATTGGGCATTTATAGAGCACCAACTAGAGTATTCGGGCTTTGTTGCTGATGGCTTGAGTTCTTTAATCCTGATTATCACGGTTCCCATATTTGTAGGTTGGATTTAGGGAAGGAAAGAAAGGAGAGCTTTGCCTGCAGGATGGAATTCTCAGAAGCTGGTCAGATCTTCTGTGGAAAATAAACTAATGCTGTAGCAAAGGGGCAACACTTTGTTAGTGATGAGAGGGGGCTTAATTAAATGGCACTCTAAAATGTGATGTTAACCAGCCTGTGGCATAGTCTGCTCTCTTAGTGATCCAGACAGTTTGCTTATGTGCAAAATAAACTGGTGATACTGCCATAAGAAACCTTAGTAATCTTACAACAAAGTACAAAACCTGTCAGACTACTGCTTCCCTATCTTACAGTTGTTTCTGCAGTCTTCTTGTCTGTATGGAAAGCTGGCATCTGACTAAGCTTTGTGCTTGATCATGTATGTAAAAGGCTGGAACATCCGTACAGCTCCAATTCCCAGTAACTGCCCAGGGAGCTGCTGGGTCCAAGACCTCTCAGAATCTGGCCCTCTGCAAATAAAAAAGGAGTTTGTTCTCCAGTCACTTCAGGGCTAGACTTCAAGTGGAGTAATACAAACATGTCTGTACACTTGCATTCCAGGACTGTGGTGCTTTTGCTGCTTGTTTCCAAATATTCAAAGCCACAATACTGTAGAGAGATATGAGCTTGTGCACGTAAGTTCTTATGTTCAAGCCAGTCAGTACCACTGTTAAACTTCGCAAAATCTCTGCAGACAAGGGTAGAGAATCAGGCTGGCATTGCATCTGAAATGTGCTTTTACTCAAATTTCAAACAAATTTATATGGATCTGTTCTTCTCCAAACTAAAACAAATACAATTTGTTTAAAAAGGAGAGAATTTTCTGCTCTTTTTTTTCTCCCAGTAATGCAGGTCATGAAATGATCATTATTTTTATGGGACTGCAAAGCCCATAGAAGTCAAAGCTATGTAACATACATTGCAGAGCGTTCTGCTAATCCTGTCCAACCGCAGTCGTGCCTGGCCCAGAGATGAGGGTCTGGTAACTGGAAACTCGACACTGAAGGAATTCCAAACACAGTCCTCAAACTAAAAACAGCTCTCTCTGCATGGCATGTGCTACATGAGAGCCAGGGATTGTATTCGTTTATGTTATCTGATTTTTTAGCCTTTCGGTGTTGATAAAAGAACAGGAGAAGAAAGCACCTCCACCAGCTCAGCCCATAAATAATCTGTGTGTGGTGTTTGAGGTTAGCATGGCAGTGCTAGGCATCTGCCTTCTACTGAGAGGAGCAAGCCTCTCTCGCAGACAGCAGCCACAGAGCATTTCCTTCTGCTGCAGATTCTTCCCAGCGCTAAGATACCAAATTTGATTTCCTGTGGCTTTTTAAATGCAAAATCCATCATCGACTATGGGAAATATTGGTCTGAAGCAGCAAAGGATATTAGTTATAGGAGTATATCGCCTATTAAGATGTAGAGAGAGACTTCACTGAAGCTCAGAATCATGCAGCAATTTTTTTGCAACCTGCGGTGATTCTTTGTATTTTTTTAGCTATATGCACACTGAATATTAAGCAACAGGACTTCTTAGTGCCACGGACAGCACTGCAATGTCTTTAATGCCATATCTGGAGAGAGAGGGGGATGGCACAGTCTTTCCAGTCGGTTGTTTTTAGTGTACATTGAGAAGAGCTTTACAAAGACATGGTAATGCATTTGATACTGTAAGAGTGTTTATCTGCATAATTTACTTTTTACATCTACTCCTTTTTTCTTTAAAAGTAGATCCTCCTGACTGAGAACAAACAACATGCAATCATGATGCATACAATAGAGTTCTTCAGTGGGAATCTGGACACAGATAGGACCTTGTTGCTTTCTGCTGTTCTTTAATCGCAGCCTGAGCTGCAAAGCCATCACCCAGAGTCTCTGTATGTCTTGCTTAGACATGAAAGAGATTGCAGCCAAATGTGGGCTTTCTGTTTGCCTCTTAGTCTGTGGCTGTCTTTGAAGTTTATTTCAAGAAGTACTCCCTGACAAAGTAAGAAGGCAGTTTTCCATGTGAGATTATATCCCTTGCAAAATATTCCTTCAGCAGCTAGACGGAGGCAGTGATGTAAGAAGGGAGCACTCCCTTCCTTGCTTTTTACCAGGTACTAAGAGTGTGACCTCTGTGATTCTCCCTATAGAACAGAGGCAAGAAAAACTCTTTTGTCATGATGAAATCCAAACCCCCGACATGATGGGGCACAGCATGAGCAGCCAGATTGTCTTTTTGCTTTCCTTTGCTTTGAGATAACCCAAGCATGTGTCTTTGTGGCTTATGTTAAAGGTGACCTGCAAATGAGGGTTAACACTGAAACACGGTAAACTTGAAATGAAAAGTGCTTTTTTTTTTTTTTCTTTTTTTTTTTTTTTTTTAATGGGCCAGTCTGCCCTGTGAGACTCTTGGCAGCTGAAGTATTACTGAAATGGGTTCTTCAAAAAAATGGAGCTGCAGAAAGCAAAAGCTGTGTTAGTTTTTTGAAACCTACAGATACCCATTTGACTTCAGTGACTAAATAACATTTTGAGTAAAAGGAGCCCCTCTTATGTATTCTGAATCCTTTCATTCTGTTTTAAATAATCCCAGAGGCTCTCAAAAATTCTGCAGCAAAGCCAGAATATATTAGATCTTACATGCTTTGTGCTTGGAAGGTAAATAAAGCAGAGATAGAAAAACAAACTACTTCGGATGTTACTTGTCATAGAGAAAATAAGAACAGGTACTGTTAACTGAACATCATCACAAGTTACCTGAGTTACTTGCACAAAGCTGCTTTGTGCTTTTACCATTCAAAATGGATCACAGCTCTTACCTGCTCAAGTATGTGGAAAATAAGCCTATAGAGCTCCTAACCAGCATGTGAAACAATATGGCCACACATGTTTGCAGCTGCCTGTTTGTGTGATCTGTGATTCTTCTTCACAAGGTGAGATTTCACTTCCTTGTGACAAAATGAACATTGTAAGGGGCACCTTTCCCATGGCATAGAGAATGTCTTTCCCTCTAGTTTTGCTCCTATCTTGAAGTTGGTGCTTCTTCCTGCCTGGCTTCCACTGCTTCCTCTGCCTAGCCTCTGCTTTTAGCTAGACTCACATGGTTGAAGCATCTTCCATTGAAGGGCAGCTGTACTGAACCATCAGCAAAAACACTTTCTGAGCTCTGAGACTGGTTCCTTCCCAGGTTGTTGTGTCAGCTTCCCTGCCTTCTGACTGCCGTTTAATTTCATTGGACCTACAGGTCAAACAACTGGCCAAAAATCTGGAAAACAGCTGACAGTCAGAGCAGCTCTTACTCAGTGTGCCCTGTCAGAGGGCACACTCTGGGACTGGTCCTTTTGAGTGGCTGGACCTGCTTGACCCAATTTGTGGATTTTGGATCACTCCCCTGGGTCACTGATTTTCCACTTGAGGTTATTGGTTTGACCCCCAAACCGTGGGTCACTTGGGAGGTGTGATGCAGCCCTGTGAACTCTGAACTCATCAGAAGCCTACAAAAACAGCAACGAAGGGAAGAAGAATTTCATTAAGGCCTCCTCAGAGGTGGCAGTGTCTGCCGAAAGAAAAGGCAGGGGTTGTTTTGCTTCTCAAGGAAACAAGCGTACATCTACAAGGGGCTGCCAAGCAGAAGGTGCTTTGTTTGGTTGTTACAACAATTTCTTTAATGGTAAACATAGCATATACTTTTACACCATGAGCTATCAAACAAAAATGATGTTGGTTCAGAGGGGCCCTGCTCTTTCTGCTTAGAACTGCTCTCAGTCTTGCAGATTTGCTTCTAATGGTGACAGCATTGCTATAGCCAGGCTTTGGCATCTGTACGTGTTTCTTCTTCCTCAAGAAGAAGAATTTGAAGCACTTGGGGAGGAAAGGGCTGTTCTTTACTGTATCTGAAGGCATGTCAGGTGGAGGTTCATATAAGAGACTCCCCAGGCTGGTGGTTTGTGCTGTGAGCAGCTCCCTAAGAGCAGACTGCAGCAAGCATGGCTGGCAGGTGGGAAGAATGAATCCTTAAGAAGATAAATCAGATTTGACATGCTGTACTGGTCATAAAGGGGAAGCAAAGCACCATCTTTTGCAGCATGTGCATTTGCATGCCCAACACCCACCTGAGTCACTGAGGAAATGAGGTGCAGAAGGTGGGATGGTCACGAGGATATCCTTCATGAAATTTCCCCTGGTCATGCTATCCAGTAGCTGGCTTTGGGCAGAGTTATCGGAGTTTTGCCAGCTTTTGCTCACATGATAGTTACAGTGATCATTGGTTAGATCTATGATATTGTTATTGTCAAGGATGTCAAAAAAAGCCCCATATTATCTTCTAGGGCTTTCCATGCCAAGGGGACCTGCCATGAGAGACATGCCCTGTCTCTCAGCCCAACTCCTCCTCCAAATGCTATCCCAGTCTCTAAGGAGTACTTTCAAAAACGGCAGCAGAGCTGGGTGTTTCAGAGGAGGGAGACTGGTCTGAAAGAGAACAGCTTACATATTTCTGTATTTTCAAGAAAGATTATGTCCTTCATACATGGCCCTCTGCAGTCTGCCTACACAACGAAGGGTGGTCTAAGTCAACAAATGGTGGATTTTGGTTTATATCATAGCACTGAAGACCCAATGGCACAAGTTCAAGCTGCTGGGTACATGCTCCGTGTCTCTGGCACGCTTGTACCTGGGCACATCTTTGCTGCACAATCCTAGGTCAGAGCTGCCCAAATGTGCTACCCTGTGTGCTTTCTCCCAGAACTGGCCTGACTGGCAGTGGCTCTGCTGGGAGCTGAACATCCCGTTCTGCTGCCACATCCAGCCCTGCGCTGTGAGCTGAGGAATGAGCTGTGCTGGAGGCTCAAGAGATGCTGTGGCTCAGTCATGTTCTTCACAGTCATTTTAGTACCAACTAATCTTGAATTTGTTATTTTAGAGTAATTCAGTGTAGTAGTTAGATCTCTGTCCAAAAGCCGCCAGCCTCCTTGGTGAATTCTAGGTCAAGTTCCAGGTTCAGTCTCATTTTAATGTGATCCACAAGAGTTTGGTTGATTACAGCTGCTGATGAGAACATCTTTTCAAGTCTAATAAGCAGGATCTTGAGCATTACCCTTAATTAAAAGGTGATGGCTGTAGGTTTGACATTTGTTCCTCTTGGTTTGCTACTTGACACAAAGCAGTTCTGAACATCGCAGAAGCCTTTTTTGATTGGAAGTGCATTTTTATGCACAGAAGAATTAACAGCTGAGTGTGATGGGACTGACTAGTGAACAAGCCTTCATATGGAAACACGTGGAGCAAATCTTTGTCCTGCTGAGGAAATTAGGCTTTGTTGCAAGGCGTAGGTGTGTGAGCAGAGATAGCAGTTGTCTCAACACATGCAGCTAAGAGTCCTTTTAGTATCTCAGAGGGTGGCTTCAGGCCCTTCAGCACTTTGTCTGGACTGTCTCACAAGGAGAGAGAGGAAAAAAAAAAAAAGCCAGGAGTGCCTGTCTTTTATAACATTCTGTTTTTAAAGCAAAAAGTCTCTGGGGAGCATGGGGTCCTAAAGTCCAAGGCCTGGAATTCTTCCTTTTGCTCTTTCCATTTTAAACAGGAAACATTTGCACTAAGTTATTCCACGGAGAGAATTGTAGGTTCATTTCAAGGCAGATAATGTTTGTTCATTGCCTATGTCCATGATTTACCCCATGGGCTTAAACGAGTGCAGCAGAAAACCACATGTTTTGTTTTATTTCATGCAAAACAAGTTCCAGTGGAGTCTGGAAGCCCAGATTAAGTAGGGGAGGCAAGCTTGTAAAATCTGTGTGTGAACAAAAGAGAGGCATTGACGAATTGTGAACACCTGATCTGCTGTACCAGAATGATGACTTTTTAAATAAATCTATGGAAAGACTGTTTAAACAGTTCATGAGTTTAGTCCCAAACCCACAGAGCAGGTGTAATTGATTTATACTTGCGGCCCCTGTTTTGGGTCAAAACCCTGCCGTCTTCCTTCGGCTCACACTCAGAGAGGGGCTTCCTGTGCAGTCAATGGGAGATTTTGCCAAAGTGAAAAGGCATTTGCAATCAGACTGGCAAAACCTCCTAATTGAGTTGAACTTTTGTGGGTGCCCCAGTTGACATGTCTGTGAGAACAATTATTTTTGCCATTTCAAAAGTATCACAAGTTAAGCTGTACTAGGAAAAGATATTAGTCCTTCATTAGTGCAAATCATGGAATTAAGATGCAAAAAGCTACAGAGAGGGCTCCATGGCACATCCTCAGGGACGTCATGTTCACATGTTGCTTTCCACGTGAACTGGAGCTTGTCAGATCCATATTGATGCAGATGAGTTACAGACAGATTACAGAGCTGTTGTAATATCAGGCCTTCCAGATCACAAGAGGTTGGGTTGTTTTGGTTTTTTTTTTGAAACCTCATTGGCAGCTTGCCCATTAAACACAGGTATTATAACCTGACATCCCTAGTGCTTCTTCCAGTTTTTCCAACTATGGTGTTTGGAAAGCTTTACTGTCTGACATGTTAGGAGAAAAAATAGCGGGAAATGGCTTGGAAACTGTGAATATTTGTGCATGTAAAGCTTATGGGATTTGCAGACTCGCAGACCCAACTCATCTGTTTATCCTCAGGCCAGATAAGATTCAGTCAAACATGCATTGTCTAAGGGAGCTTTGTTTCCATTATGGCAAATGCATCACAGGAGGCTGACTTTGGGAACTGAAGGGCTCCAGTGCTCCCCCATTGTAAAAGGGCCGTGATGTGTGCTGGACCTGTCTTCCAGCATCCTGGGTGTTGCAGACTTTTGTAGCTTGCAGGTGGGAGGCATGGTATCCTTCAGAAGTTCTTTTGACTCATCAGGACCTGTCATGCTTGAGGTGGCATTTCCTTTCCCAAAGTAAACATAGACTGTGAGTACAATAACATGTCACTGGGCTAGTAAAATGCTTTTAATGTGCTTTATGCTTTTCCTCCTCAGACGTGGACCTGCAGAGCCACTGGAATATTTAACAGGGCCGCGAGTGATCTACAAAGAGAGAGATCTTCCCTACTACCAAGGAGGACAGCCTGTTGTCCACCCATCTAAGGGGAACTACATCCACGCACCAGACACAAGAGTGGCAGAATTGAGGTACCCCCAGTACTACCCAGCCCAGTCCGTCCCAAACCAGCATAAAGGACCCCTCCGGCAGGACGTGCCACCTTCTCCTCCTCAGCACCACCGTGCACCAGCTTATAATGAGATTGTCCGACACCGTGGGACCAGTCCAGACCAGTACCAGTACAGGCAACAGGACCCCAGGCAGAAGAACCCCATGACTGCAGCTGTATAGGCACACACTGGACTTGCCAGCACAGCCCAGGAGGAATCCTGTTGGACATCAGCCTTTTAGAGTTGTTCCCAAGCATGGCTGCCTGTAAGAGTGGCACGAGACCTGGAGTCATTCGTACTGAGCTGGGCTCAGCGTAGGTGCTTTCTAACAGGTGAACTAAAGCCATGGGCGGTACGATGTGTTTTGAGTATGTGAGGTACCAGACAGTTGAGTGTTTTCTAATTCCTTTTTACAAGTAGAAAGTGGCTGCTGGAAATGAAGTGCAACACTTATTACACCTCAGGGCTATTTACTGAATCTGGTTACACCAATACAGTACATACTGGTAGCAGTGTCACCAGTTTACTACAGAGCACTGCTGCAGAGCCTCTCAGTGAGAACACAGCAAGCAGTGCGGACTTCTCGCAGAGCTGGGGATCTTGTGAGATCAGCTAACAGGGACCTCGTGGAGTCAGCAGCCATGTTCTAGTCACGTTCAGACCAGCAGCACTGTGTGCTAAGGATGCTGCAGTTCCAGATTTGTAATCTCATATCTGTCTTCCTCTTTCTGTTTGGTGGTGGCAGCATTTATCTCGTAGCCCTACCTTTTTTTTACAATCTGCGTAGCAAGATTCTCCTCTCATTGCATCTTCTGAATTTGGAGTAAGGCGAAAACTTTATCCACCGCATGTGAGCAGGCTCACAGAGGACAAGACAGCCATCCAAGAGGTGTGTGTCTAGCAGTGCGTGTGTATTTGTGAGCATTTCGTAGTCATATGGTGTGCACTCTTTAAAAGTAAACTCCAGAAATCACATCCTCAGCTGCTGTCAGTGTTGCTCCTGGGGTCTCAGTGGAGCTAGCCTGCAAGACATGGTTACAAAGGTGACTGTGGGCATGGAGTCCATGACTCCTGTTAAATTACGGCACCAGGTGCTGCTTTGATTCGGGCAGGGCAGCCTAGCTCTTGGCCTGCTGTGGCCAGGATGACAGCCAAGTGCCTGCTGGCAGCATGCAAGTGGATGGTGGTGCCAGGCCAGTGCCAAGTGCCAAACAACCCAGGTTCCTGCAGCTGGGGGCCAGGGGGAGGGGAGATTTTCACAGTGAGAGGTGAGGAAAGATACAAGGAAAGCAATAGGGAGAGCTTCAAAATCCTGGGCCCCTAGAGGAAGAGGAGGAAAGAGCTATAGGAGTTATTTGTAAAAGTGTATAGGAAAAGGTGGGAGGGGGGGGGCTGGCAGAGCTGGGAGTCAGGAGCACCTGCCAGCTCTCTGCCCCAGCAGCCTAAGTTTGCAGTGCAGCCAGGAGGCCAGAAATCCACAGCCATCTCCACAAACATGTGCCATCTGGCCCAACAGGGCTATGGGCCCTCAGAGCTTTGTCCCAAGGGTTTTGTTGCAAGGAAATCATACAGTCTAACCACCTAGAAATAGAGCTTCCAAGTGCCCTTAATTTCTCAGTCTTTGCCTTTTGGGAGCATTATTAAATAGTCTGGGCTCCTATCCTCATCATGAAGATATCATGACCTGGCCAAGGATTAAGCTCAAGGATTTCTTTGATGTCTTTCTGATACCTTGGTATGCAACAGATTAAATCATACAGGTCACTTCTAGGCATTAAATATCATGGGAAGATCCATCCTGACAGGAGCACATCCCTTTATTAGAAACCCCTGGAAAAGGCCTCATTAGTGCAAGAGGTCCTCAAGGTGCAGGGCAGGGCACTCTGTGCTCTTTCTGGGGCTGCAGCTGTAGCCCCTGGTAAGGATGAGCAGTCAGCCAGTGCTGGCTGTGTGCTGCCACTGAGAGGCTGGTGGAACTGGGAGTGCCTGTGCCTGCCCTGCTGGCCTGCAGGCTCCAGTGACTGTGATCACATCGATCCGCATTGATCCCTAGCACTGGCCTGGCTGGAAGCAGCAGGGAGAAGCGGCTTTGGCGTGGTGGGGAGGGGGCACATCCCCATGATTCAGCTGCAGGGCTGGGTTCCCTGGGGCAGGGGCAGGAGAGCTCCAGATCCAGTCAGGAGAAAGCACTGGTGGGAGGGAGAGGAATGCAACTAATGGTGAAGCAAGTATGTTTAGTTTGTGCTCCATTTCTCCCTGCCCTCTTCCCTAGAAATGTAGGAGGAAAAACCTCTGGAGGGAGGGGTTGGATGTAAGGCTGAGTCTCTTGGCACCCTCCATAAACAAGGCACATTCCCCAGGGAAACTCTGCCTGTCGCATACGTGCTGTACACAGCCTTCTCTGAAGAGTTTGAGATGCTGCAGGATACTCAGCCAAGACTTGGCAGCCGCAGGGTAGATGCTGGTGTTATGAAGGCCCGCTGAAAGTGAAGCGAAAACAAATTAAAATACTTTCCTTTCCCTGCTTGAAATATAACCCCTGATACATTTGATCCAGCTGTAAGAAACTAATATGTTTGCGACAGTGGCTTTATCAAGCCAGGCCACAATTAAGAACAGCTCTGAATATAAGCTACTGCCTTTATAAATCACTCTCAACTAACCCTTCATATGGCATCGCACCTCAGTGAGCAGAACTTATTTACAGTATTTCAGGAGCCAGGGCCAAATAAAATCTGGATGGAAGCAGTTCCTGGGTTATTTATAGCCTTTGGAGGACCTGTGCAATTGTCTCCCCATAACCTGAATCTCTCCTTAATGGCTCCCCCTGACTGCATCAGCTCTGCTGGCTGAGGGGGTCAGACCAAACGCACACCTTCTGAGCTGTTAATCTTACCCAACGGGTTATTAAATGATTCTTTGGTGTTAGATCAGTACAGAGCTTCTTCCAGGAAAAAAAAAAGAAAATGTGCTGCAAGCATAATATATAGATGCATCCTACAGGCGAGGAGCTAAGATGAAGCAGCAGGCTGACCTAGCTGGAGGACAGGACCCAAAAGTATTGCAGAGCCTCCCATCTGTCTCTGGTGCCATTGTTCTGAGAAGAAATTGCCTTCGCAGGTTTAATATCTGCTAGAGGTATGGTATTTTAAAAAGTATAACGTGTAACTACAGTATATATAGTCAGCTTCTCTGCAGTGTAAAATGTATGATTTTAGCACCATATTGTGGAAAAATATGTACCGTGCAGAATCCACGAGGTGCTACAACTGACGGTTGAAAATACACACTTGCAAAAATCCAAAAGAGCCGTTAAGTAACAAGTTGTTCTTTTCCCCATATGTCCATATGTTTGGGAAAATTACAAGTCTGAAGCGTTCTTGACACGTAATTGCCTCACGCTCCCTCACCCAAATGTGCCAGTCCGGCAGCAGCGGCACCGCTGTGGCAGCGGGTGCGAGGGGAGGGCTGTGTTCGCAGCAGGAGCACCGTGCCAGCAGCACGCGTCTGAAGGGCTGCGAGGGGAGGGCCACGCTCCTGCCTGGCGCTGGAGGCTTTGCTTTCGTGAGCTGGGGCGTGCGGCCGGCGGCTCGGGCCCTGGCCCGCGGCCAGCTGGGCCCCGCAGTTGAAAGATTAAGAGATACGGAGAGAGCCTGTACGTTTTTGCAGTGACCACCCACTAGTGAGCCATGCCTTGGCCTGAGAGCAGACGTTAGCACTGTGATGCAGCGTGAGGCAGGAGTCTCTAGGTCCCCCTGGAATGCATAGAGATAGCAGTTGCCTGTTGCAGAAAGTAGGGGAGCAAAGCCTTTCAATAATAGTTTTTTAAAAGGCTCCTGCTTTGAAGAACTATGTGCAGCCTGCATTCCAATTCTCTCCAACTTCCTGAACTAGAAATAGCTTCACACGCTGCCTAATTTTATTTTATTTTTTACAGATGAATTGTGCTACCTCCTCCTCCTCTCGCAGGTTTGTTTATCAGAGTCAGTGCTGGGAGTGCGTCCCACTGAGTGCTCGGCCAGGGCTGCATCCTGATGCTCTGTGCTGGGCAGGGGCTGCTTTGCACTTCCAAAAGACCCAATGCCTGTGCTTGCCCTCACTTTGTTCTGCAGTCTCTAAGCCTTACATGCAAAGTCAGATGCACTCTTTACTGTCTGCATCAAAGAAAACACTTTTTAAGACACTTTTGTGCTATTCAGGGGGAGAGGAAAGTGTTTATGATCCTGACAATGTCCGTGAGTTTTAGTTAAATTAATTTCAAAATCACATGTGTTTGTTTTGGGAGACAAATTGAACACACAATTTGTGAAGTTTTTTTTTTCTAGTACCACATCAAATATTTGATCTTTTGGTACATATGGCTATATAAATTTTACCTGTTTTATTTTGCATTAAAATAAAGGCTTTAAGAGAACGTATGACTATGGATTTGCATGTTGAGTCTTTCTCTTGTCTGTATCTACAAAGTCATCCTCGCTGCTACATGTGATTTGATGGTAGAAGATCGTGTGTGGTCAGGCTGGATCTGAACTGGTAAGATGACTTCCACAGAACAAACCACTACAGTCATGTGCTGTATTATAGAAATTGCAATCACAAGCTTACCTGATTCCTTATCAAATCTGCATTGTCTTCAGTTGTAGTGACGGAGTCCTGATTTCATATCCCTGACTGAAAGGAGGAGTGAGAGAGAAGTCCCTTGCCAACTCAGCGAATTTCAGCTTAGGCAACTGCACGCTCATTGCTAGAGCTCCCCAGGCAGTTTCATCTCACCACTGAGCTCTTGCCTTCGGTAAGCACTGAGCTGTCCTGCGGCCGTGCAGGTCCCTCTGGCTGAGGCTGTATTTCAGCAAGACGGCTGCAGCACTATCTGCCCTGAGATTTAGGACTCCTTGAAAGTTTTACACAGGTACTTAACTGGAGGTACGTGGGTCATTTTGCCAAAGCTGATGACACAACTTTTCATGCTCCAGATTATGCACAAGCATAAATCTATGTAGGATCAGACCTATGGTTTGGGAGCATACTGAGATTCACGCAAGAGTGTTATATTTATGTTAGGTGATGTAATTTTCAGAATAGCAGGTATTTAAGTGAAAAGTCACTGGAACACAGAGAAAGAAGAATATAGCCTTTCTGAGAGGAGATTTGTTCTGCAAAGAAATTGAAAGTGAAAAACAAAGTGGAAGAACAGAAAAGTGCAGGTTTACAGAAATAGCAGTACGCTTCAAAACATTTTGAATACAGACAGCATTTATGGCCCAGCCACAGTTCATGGGCAACTCTGAGTAAATTTTAGTCCATATTAAATTATAATTCATGTAGGCACCAATTTTAAAAGTTATCAAGTCATAATTTGCAGTCATTGCTAAAAACTGGACAGGTGAAACACTAATGCCTGAATTTCTCTCTCTAGTCAAGTTATGCACAGTAGGAAAAGGCAAACTAAGAATATATTAAAAGCTGAGAACTCAGTGATCAGAGTTTCAAAAATGCTCCTTCAGGAGAGAGAGTTTTGCTCTGGTAGTTGGTGGGGGAGGAAAGCAGGGTGACAGGAAATGATGCAAAGGCTCCTGACTCAGTGGGCTTGTTGGATAGGTGTCACAAAACAGAAGGGCAAGGAGGAATTGAGGAAACCCATCAACCCAGATCTCCCATCCCACTGTCCTCCTGCCTCCCTCCACTTCCCTGAGTACCACTGCCACCACCAAGTCCCTTTCCTTCCCAGCTCCCCCTCCTCATGCACCCACCCTGAGCCAGAGGTCCCCAACACCACATCGACCTTCAAACACAACTTTGGCCTTCAGTGCTGAGAAGCCTTGATTTGCCTGTGAGTGTAGGTAACCAACACCAGGAGTTTTCCCAGCACCCAAAAGCAATATGGAGTGAAAGCACGCAGCATGGAGCAGGCATCCTCTCGCAGTGTGGGCTGGGGCTGAGCTGCCATTACAGAGGGGGACAAGTTGTAGTCACCTCTGAATCAGCTACTTTGTGGGTATAGATTGCAGGAAAGATGCATTTTATATCCACAGTCACTTGCTTGTCTAGAGCAAGCCTTTGATGTGTTCAAAAGCGGTTCTGATACTGACCCAGCACAAAATTCAGGGGCCAAAAAGATGACTGTAGTCTTTAAAAGAGAATTAATTCTTCAGGCGTTCCCAAAACATACCTGAGAAACTAACCCAAGCTGGGTAAGTGGGCTGTGCTCACAGCAAAAGAAAAACTTGGTGCAGAGGAAGCAGCCCTGCTTCACTTTTCCAGAAGAATATCTGCATCTGAAAGAAAATAATTTATTGGGAAATATGTACAGTAGAGTAAAATTGCAAAAATAAGATATTCAATGGGGATTCTATATAAAACTGTGCCCTTTGCCTTCAGCAGGTAATGAATAAAAATGATATAAAGAAGCAATGAACATTCAATGTTTTATATTTAAAATACGTTTTGTGAGGAAAACAATGTGGCATAGAAACAGGACTGAAAGGTTCTCCAAGATAATGCCAGCAACTGCGAGATGTCAGCAGCATTGTCGTGTAAGTTTCAAGGTGTGGGTTTTTAATTTTCTCTTATGAATCATGGAAAGCAGACGTGAAAACTGTCATTAAAATTCATTACAAGAAAAGTAAACTTACATTAAAACCAACCCCATTCTTCTCCGAATTTTGGGTACTGGTTAGGAATCGCTGTCTGCCTTTCTGCCAAAACCTTACCTACGCGACATGATTTAATCTTCAGGCTGATAAATCTGAGTTTTCATACATCACCTCCTTCAATCCAGAGTACAAAAAGCAAATGTATATATATATTTATTGCTACTCTAAATTGCAGCCTAGGTTTTCAAACCAGCAAGCTACAATTCTAAGAGGCTTCATCTGCCATAATTTTTCTAGGAATGAAAAGAAGTAGAGCAAATATGAAGAAAGCAGATTAGAAGTAAATAAAAGTAAGAGAAGCAGCCTTCCTTTGTCCTTCCCTCCCATTCTCCTTCCTGCTATGTATGATTAGATATATACATAAATGCATTTACACTTAGATATTGCTGCTTTTAACCTAAAAAAAGTTTCCTCCTCCAATACATTTGTATCCATTCTCTCTCTCCAAAGGAAGGAGGAGTCCCAAGTAACAGCGATATACACACATGAAAAAATCTGTGGTAAATGGTGAGCTCTTGGTGGATGGACATTCAGATCAGGCGGGACTGAGCCGTGAGAGAGAAGGTGTTCTGACAGCAGCATTCCCATGAGCTACACACCAGCCCAATGCCTGCAGCTCTGTAAGTGGTGGTTTGCAGAGGTGGGCTGAGTTTGCAGGGAACTCCCTGCCCTGGCTGTGGAAGGGTTTGCCACAGTTGCCACATAGGGTGAGTGCTGCACAGCCTGCAGTGGGGGCAGTGCACTCAATGACCTGGCCAAGATGGGAAAGGTTGAAACCAGAGCAGAACTTACTGAGGCTGCTCTGAGATGATGTTAAGTAGCCTGACAGCCTGCTGGTTACTTCAGGAAGCAGAGGAAGTCAAAGGTGCTCTTGGCATGTCCAGGTGCCAGCTCTGCATTCAGACATGGCCAGCTTTTGGTGCAGAAAGGTATTTCTGGGTCCGTTTGGAGGCACTTGCACACATCCTTTTTATAATGGAGAGTGTTTCTTCTTGCTTCCCTCATTCCTCTCTTCATCCCTTACATGGAAGCAAGCCCTCCAGGCCTGTCATTTTCTTTATGTATAAGGAAAGGTTGATGAGGCCTGAGTCCAGTGTTCATTTAACCTTGTTGTGCTGCCAGGTTCCCCCCGCCACATCCCTCCCCCCTAGCTTTTGGGCCCCATCCTCCAGGCCTTTTCTCCTTCCCAGTTGTAAGGGGTTTTGTTGCTGTGAGAGGACAAATGTAACCAAGCTGCTATTTAGGTTAAAAAAAAAATCATTTTTCTTTGCTGGGCCGTTTTTAATATAGACTGATTCCCACCTCTGTCCCCCAAATTGCTTTAATGGCACAACAGACTGGATAGAAAAGTATGGGAACAAGGCTGGGGGGGGGGGATCAGGATGGGTTGGAGAGTGGTTAGGCTGCCGTTGCTACAAAACAGAAATGGAAAAGCAAGAACACTAAATCACAGCCAAAGCACAATGTATTTAGGGGCTTGGATTTTAAAAGCCAAGCACCATCTTCTGCAGTGGTTACATTCCTCTGCAAGTTTACTTCTGGCCAAGTTTCCTGTGAGCAGAGACAGTGTTCTCTAAATTTGAATTCCTGAGGCTCTTGCTTGTGGATTTTCTTCTGTGTTCAGCATTAAAAGAGGAGAAATCATGACGCTAAAGTTGGGCTTGTGGCTTTTCCCCTTCCTGGGACAGCTGGAAGCACCAAGGGGCCCTGGGACCCCTCCCCCCTTGCAGATGGGGGTAGCACAGAGATCTCCTCAGTGGCATGGGGACATGGGTACCAGGGAAGATGGGGCAGTTGTTGGCCCCTCTGTGCAGGACTCCCTGAGCTTCCCACTACCGGGGCTTTCTCAGCTCAAGCTGGTTCCTGGGTAAGGCCGTTTCTGTCAGTGAGGACACGCTGGTCCACTGGTTAGTGTGTGGCTGCTGCCAAGGCAACTGAGCGGCTGTGATGCCAGTGGCTGAGGCAATTGCTCAGAGCTGCAGCCATGGAGGAGCTCCAGGCTTCGCACAGGTAAGGCACTGCCCAAAGGCTCCTGTGTGAGGAATACACAGGGCAGCATGTTCACAAGGAGCTAGGGTACTAACTGTCACTGTCATGGTGGGGTTTTAGGTATTTTTAGGACAGTTTGATTCCTCTGGCAGTGGCTGGCTAAGGGCTGCCAGCAAAGATTCCAGTCACCTCATAGTGTATTTTTTGTCAGCCCTAGTCTTGGCTGACAGGAGAGACGTGTGGGCAGGGCTCCCTGGGCACTTGAGACAGGAGGAGCCCATTTGCCAGCTGAGCTCCAGGGTCCTCCCAGCCTGGAAATCACCAGGAGAACAAAGGAGGCCCTTGGCCCGAGATGGGCAGTGCTGTGCCATATTCTGAGCAGCGCATCTTTGTTCAGTTACGTTTGTCCTCTTTGGTGCTTGTGCTGAACAAGAGTCCGTTGTTCTCTCACCAACTTCAACAAGGCAGAGTCCAGCTGGATTTGTGTTTTAGGTGCAGAGAGACAACAATGCACCGTTCAGCTGCCATGTCATGGAGAGCTAGGTACAGCCCTGCCTGGGCACGTGTGCTTGTGCCTGCACTCTCAGGAGCAGCAATGATCTGTGCCATCAGCCTCTCAAGCAGGGGCTGTGTGCTGAGCCCTCCCAGCAGCTCAGGGTCCTCTGCTCTGGAGAATGCATTGGTGCTTTATGTATCCCCCGTATTCATCTGAAAAGTAACCTATCTGTCAGGACACCCCAGGCAAGCAGGCACATTTGCTTGGGTTCCTGTGGAAGGCTGGGGAGAGCCCCAGCAGTTGGGGGCCCTCGGCTCCTCCCAGTGACTCGTGGCAGGAAGGGCCAAGGACTTGACCTGCTGCTCAGCACCAGCCCCACCAGGCTGGGGACACCTCAGAAGGATGCTCGGAATTGTCATTCTTGCCAGCCCTGTGCAGGCACAACACACACAGTCCCCCCGCCTGCTCCAGAGGAGAGGTGTGCCAGGCTGCTGGGCTGCAGACAAAGCCAGGAAGTTGCTGCTGGTCAGCCACTTCGGGGAGAGCATGATTTCCACAACAATAAATGCATCTGATTATTTGATTGCAGGGAAGATGTGGTCCCCTTGAGAAGGGCCTCATGCACAAAAGAGGAATAACTCACGCCCCACTGAATGGGAAGCGGCCACTGTGACAGGGCAGGAGAGTGAGCACAGTATCCTATGGAGGCTTTGATCAGCTGGGGTCAAGCATGCAGGCAGCTAACATGGCTGACAAGCCATGGAACAGGCCATGTCCTGTTCCAAGCAGGACAAGGAGGCTCCTGCTGCAGCATCATGCCAGCCCTCTGCTCCTTCACCCTTTCTGCGAGTAGAGGGATTCGGGCCCTCTCCAGTGCATCTCTCTACTTCTGCCATTTCTACATCCCTATCCCCTTTGATAAGCTGGGGGAAGAGACTGCTCATATCCCCTTGTCACCCCTCTTGCCATGGGTAAGGCACAGAGATGAAGGCAGAGGTGGCATGACAGAGAGGATCATTTTCTACTTCCACATACTGAGCACATGCCCAGTCTGATCGTAGCACAGGCACTTGGGGGTTTTCCTGTCCCTGGTGTGGCTGAGCCATCACCCTTTACTCCTGCAATAAGAAATTCCCCCTACTCTCCCTTGGACTAAGCTACAGTGCATGTAAAAGTAACTTGTGTTTGGCCCACAGAATCATAATACTTGGAAGTGAGAGCAAGAAGGAGAGGACTTGGCACTCACAGAGACAGGAGTTCTCCAAGATCTTAATAAACACAGCACAGTTAACCCTTGCAAGAGAGAGAAGCCCTACTCATCTGCATGGAGGGGAGCTTGTGCTGCACGCAAAAGGCACTGGCACTCCAAAAAGCAGAGTAAGTTTAAAAAAATATACAAGAAAAAATCCACTTCATTCAAATATAGGTCTCCACACAATTGTGTTGCAGAGGTGCTGCACACAGATCTGTGTGTAGACAAGTCCTGAGAGTTTGATCCCAAGTGACATTTAAGAGTTTATCTAATAGGAAAAAAAATCTCCCTTCAGTGCATGTGTACTCTGAGGATTTCAGTGTAGCCATGCTATAAAATGGACTGGAGCAGTGAAAGTTCGTGCTTCGCATGCTTCATAGCCTCTTGCTCCCCAAGCTATTTCCACGCTGCCTGTGTAGTCAAGGCCGCGAGGAAAGATTTGCCACCGTGTGCCTGTCATCTCACCCTCAGTAAATCATTCCAATATCATTTGGCTCAGAGCTCCTAGGAATCTGGATAACATTGAGAGACACTGGACTGAGAAATCCACAGGAAGAGTTTTGGGGAACATGAGACTGTAAGCCAGGACTCTTCCTTGATCTGCCTTGAGACCATAAGAGTGCAGCTAAAAAGCAGCCCTTTAAGCGGACACTGCTTCAGAAGTATTGACTTACCGGTGGCCTGGGTACAATTCCCCACTAAAATTCAACCTGGGATACGCGTGTCGCTAAGAGACAAACAATACCATCTGCAGCCTGCCCCTTCTAGATGTCGGCTCTGTTTATAGAAAAGAAGGGGGTGGTGAGCGTATGTTAAAATCTATTACTTCCTGACGTCATTTGTGAGAAGTCATATATTACAGTGAGACCAGTCAGTCAAAACCGCCTAATGGCACAACGGTCAGTGCTCCTTCCTTAACTTCTTCCTCTTGTGGCTGCTGCAGAGGGACAGAGATGCTAAAGATAACATTTCCATCCCAAAATATCTTAGCTCGTTGAAGGGTGTATGGGTAGAGGGAGCGCTAATATTTCACATGGTTGGTGCCCTGTGATACGTGCATCCCCAGGGAGACAGAACTCTCTGGAGACCTGCGGGGAGAGTGGAGGAGTAGAAACCATGAACTCAGGGAACAGAAAGAATTTTGAGGTGCAAAAAGAGATGTTTGTGTCGCCTTTCCATATCTACAGGCTCTGAGGCAGTTACCAACAGAATCAATAGGTTCAGCTTAAGCTAATGAAAAAAGCAGGGAAGAAAGATTTCTTCCCCATCCAGCACCCACACTCTCATTTACCGTGGGCAAAAAGCACAATAAAACATGCCTAGATATGAGCTTTCCACCAGAAACAGTATTTTATACCCATTCACAGAGGGTAAGTGGCTTCATGTGGTATACAGCAGAGGGAATTCAGGCATGTAATGTAATAACAAGAAAAGATTTTTAGATTTGTCTCAGGAACCCTGCTAGCTCAGACGTTATAAAAAAGAATCCCAAACCTTTGTGTCCACCTAGGTCTTAAAAAGCGTGAAATACATCCCCTGTTTGAGCTTGGTTCTTTATTTTGAAAAATTGCTGCAGAGAACATGGGCAAACAGCACCTCACATCTGAACTGCACATTACTATCCCTCAGTTCTTTACTGGAGCAGTAAAATCCCACAGAGCAACTGCTTAACCAGCTTCTTTGCTTAGTAAGCCATCCACTAGACATTTGTATAAAATATGGCAGTGCGGACCAAGCCTGAAATGGGGTTCTAGGCAAAACCACAAGGCAGGCAAAAAAGGAAAAAGGAAAAGCCTTCTTGTGCTGCCTCTGGGGGTGAAACAGCAGCACAGCACAGCAGAGCAGGACAGGGCATGAAAAATACAGTATGCGCTTAGAGCTGACAGCCATAATGTAACGTGAC
Organism: Callipepla californica brunnescens; assembly: GCA_023055505.1. Lineage (NCBI taxonomy): Eukaryota > Metazoa > Chordata > Aves > Galliformes > Odontophoridae > Callipepla > Callipepla californica. The sequence continues at coordinate 3,676,505 of JALIRH010000010.1, forward strand.
CCCAGTCACATTGGTATTTGATTAGCGAATGCAAAGGGATTGGGGAAACAGCCCTGCTCTTAGGAGAAAGAAATCTTTCATATCCCTATAGTCAAGCCCTTTGCATTGCTGTATCTGGGAGATGGTATGTGAATGCTTTAGCAGAGCAGGCTGTATTAGCAGAGTGCCTTCGTCCCTCCATGTCACCCTGCACAGGATTCCCCTGAGGGTGCTGGCTGGTAGAGAAGGGGCATGCAGTGGTCCCGGAGGTGGCTTGGGAGTGGCGGGGGAGAAGAAAGGATTGACATACGTTCCCACTGCACAAAATTCAGCACAAGTCACAGGATTGGGCCATTGGGCTTGTAGTCTTTCTCTGTGGGGTCTCACAGAGGAGCAACAAACAGGTCATCTCCACTTCTTCCTCCTGCCAAGGCTGCAGGTGGCTGGGTTCAGTTCACACCCAAGCTCCAGACAGGAGCTGGGCATTGCCAGCCATGCACCTCTTCCCAAGAGAACATTTTTGGGGTTAAAATCAGAAGTAACAGCCTTCCTCTTCCTCCTCCTCACCCCCCTTCCTGCATCACTTGGCTGTTATTTTATTTCAGCCAGCTTTGCTCTGCCCTGCAACCTGCCTCCCTCCCTATGTCCTGACATTTCATTTCCCTTGAAGAGAGGCAAATAAATAAATAGCAGCAGTCAAAAATGCCTGTGTGGAACAAAGCCTGGAGTGCCAGGAAGCAACTGGTGTGCCTGATTTTTCAGTGAAAGTCCAGGTGCAATCTCGGCAGCGCAGCCACTGTCTGCCTTTCAAGCAGATGTCTTCATATAAAGCGCCCGCTGCCACCCCGCTCCCTTTGTGCGTCGGTGCAGGGAGGACGGGAGCGGGAAGACAATATAAATTAATATCCATTGGAATGACAGCAGCTGGTGCCTTGCATAGCTGCGAGCACGTGTCTTAGGAGTAGAGTGATTAGTCGCAAAACTGTAGAGCTGAATGTTTATGCTTGATCAATTACAGGAAAACAATGGATGATTTTTTTTTTTTCTGGGTGGGAGGAGTGAGGGGAGGGAGTCTTCAGCTATAAGATGATTTTCTTCTTTTTTATGTAACAATAGCTGCAAAGAACGTGGGGCCTGGTTACTGAAGGGCCTGGAAGACAGCAGCTCTCATTGCTGAGGCTCCACAGCAACTGTGAAACGCAGAAACTCTGTGGGCTGTAGACTGCAAACTTCTTGACTTTTCAGAGGGACGGACTCAGCTGCCCAAAGCAAGGAGCATGGGGGAATGAATTAGCCAAAGCTTTGTATTGCACGGCCATGCACACGTTATGTCTAGAGGCCTTCAGGTGCCAGAAATCATTTCAGTGTGTTTCCTTTTGCAGAGCTCTCCCCTATGCCCCCCAGTTCAGCAGCAGCCCGCTCAGAGGAGTGTCCCCTCAGCGCCTGCAGAAGGTGCAGAAGGTGAGCAGGACTTCACTTCCAATCCTTAGCAATTCTAATTGCAAAAACAGGCCAGGTCCCTCCCCACATATGCCAAAAAAAAAAAAAAAGAGAGAGAGAAATTGAGTTACGTTTTGCAATAATTCTAATGGAAATGCTAATGGGATGAACAGCGATACACAGCCAATGAATGACCCAGCAATTTCATCTGTGCTGGCAACAGATGACCATCTAAACCATGTTCGGGTAATTCTTCCTCTCATTAGCAGCACAATAACTCATATGCACAAATCCATAGGCATTTGCTATAATTTTTTAAAACATGGCTGGAAATAGAAATAAGTGCCTGCAGTATGCAAGCGTTACAGCATATGTTGGCTGTAAATCTGTCTGGAAGTGGCCCGATCCTGTTCCTGGTTAAACCAGTGGGAATTTTGCCACCAACTTCAATGGAAGCAGGATGGAGTTTTCTGGACTTATTTTAAAGTGGGACGTTGTTTCCCTGGAACAAAGCTTTCAGATTCACAGCTACGTTTCAGGACTTGGCTAGAACTCCAGTCAATTCGCCTTTCATTTGTTTAGCAGATGGGGCTGCTTGCTGCTCACCTGTTTGGCATCAGCACTAAACAGGTCTCAGCTGGGTGATGGCCACCCAGGGCCTGGCATGCGTGGGATTGGTGGACATGCTGTGGGACGGAGCAGAGAGGAGGTGGGTACTTTTGCTGCTTTCTCTGGGCACCTTTGTTCTGGGCATGTTAGAACACTTGGAAGAGGCAGCCACTGCCTCTGTTTTTCAGCATCTATGGGGAAAGAGGTCAACGCGTTTTTCAGAGCACAAAGTGCAGAGGTGAGTGGTGGTGAGCATAGGAGGGCTGGGGAGGCTCTGGTGACTATCTCTATCTTCATCATGGAAAAAAATAGGTATTTGCAGTTGTTCTGGTTCTCCTCAACCACCTGTAGCCCTTTAAGATTTTGTTCTGTTGGCAAGTATACCTTAGAGTATTCATTTGTACTTGCAGCTTAAGAGCGTAAGGAGGAAAGGACTTGTGTATGGTCACATGTTTCTTTCCTGCTGCCACAGTAACTTTTAAACCTTTGGGCAGTTTAACCAGAAACATAAATTTTGTAAAAGATTTGAGAAAACAGCTGAGGGTGGAGAACAGAGAGCCCACATTAGTGCTGTTGCCACAGGAAAAGCATGAGCTCAACATTTCCCATACAGCAGTGGATCCAACCACGCGCCGGGTACCTCTAGGAAAGCAGTGTTCATTTATCCTGTTGCTTGCAGAGCTAATTGCTTCATTGATATTCATTTTTGGTGATGAATCCAGCTCTTTTTTCCTCTTCAAAGAGCATGCTCTCATGCTGCTCCTTTCTGGCATTGTCCCTGCTCCCACCTGGCCTCCTTGCCAAGCGTTGCCCCCCTTCCTGCTTCTGTGCTGCTCCCCACAAAGCCCCCTGTGCTCCTCTGCCAATTGTCTTCTCACTTTGCAGGAAGACTTTCTTTCTCCCTCGCTTTCTGCTAGCCATGTGCCCCCTCTTCAGCTGTTGGTGGTTTGTGATGCATCCATCCCTTCCCCAATCTGAAATTTTCACCACAACAAAAAACATAGGAATGAGGCGATTAATATGTATTACTTCAATAGGAGGCTTTAAAAAAAAAAAAAAAGGCTTTTGCAACAACTTCCCAGTCAGAACCACAGAGACTATTGTAAGGCAGAAAAACCTAAGAAACGGCAGCTGTAAAATATATTTAAAAGCCTTTATTCTTTCCTATCACAATGTGGCGAAAGAGACTAAATACAGCTTTCCATTTGTTTAACTAAAAGCTGCCATTCCTCAGTCTCTTTGATGATAATGATACCCACAGTTACAATCAAACTCCAGCACATGCACAGAAAACTTTGAGCTCTGTACCAGCTTTGCACAGTGTATTGTTAATACGGAGATTTGCGAACCCAAGTGCTCGGAGGTGCTGAGAGCAAGGGAAAGCCTGGCTGTGCTGGGCTCCTGGTCAATGCTGTTAAATGTAGCACACTGGGGAGGATAAAGAAAAGCCTGTAACTGAATGTTGTTTGTATTACAGTAGCCACTAGACTTACTGTGCTACACTCGGGGAGAGACCATTCAGGAGTTCATAATGGAGAAGTCAGAGAGGGGGTGGGATAGAAAAGGTATTGGCAGTCTGATTCTACTAATGTGAAAATGAAAGGTGATACAGTAAAGGTCCAGAGTGACTAACGCTGGGTTGGCTGCTGGATTACTTGTCCAGCTCAGAAACATCAAAGACCCTACTGATTCTCCTACACTGCAGTTAGATGGCCACAAAAGCACCCACCATGTCATGAAGCCAGGTAGCTGTTATTTTACAGCATCTCTTTTACTTTGGTGGATTCTCAGTGCTAAGCCAAAAATGAAAGTTTTGAGAAGATCAGCCTGAATTTGAGGAGGCCCACGTGTTTCTCAAGTCCTGTGAAGGCAGCTTAGTGAAAACACTGTGGTGCAAGCTGCCCGGAAAGGAGGCAGCTTCCTGGCTATTGTTCTGTAGGTCCCCATTCCCCCAAGGACCATCCAGTGTAGTTATTTGAGGTATGGGCCTCAGTGCCTCCCAGCAGCCGTGCTGTGCTGGCCTATTGACTGGGAAGCATGCTTAGCACCATCGATCTCCAGAAGTTTTACTGAAAATCAATGGTGACTGCGTGCAGTATCCTGAGGAGAGAAGGAAGAAACCTCCTGGGGAAAAAGGAGCTGTGCTGCAATGATGAGGGAGCAGCCCTGTCCCTAGAGTGAAAGGGTGATGACCGGGACTCAGAGCGTTCATGGAAATGGAAAGGAAGCAGCACTGAGTTCTGAGAGTATGGATTTCTTGTCTAGGAAGTGACATGAATACAAAGGTCTTGATTTCAGGTGTGCATTTGTGTCAAAGGGAGGATTATGAAGACTGTCTTCCACCTTCTGCACCTAGCAGAGCTGTGACAAAAAGATGGTAGCCATCACTATGAAATGTCCCAGTAGGTGAACATGTACATAAGTTCTGCGCCAAATGTGCTTTGAAATGTTTCCAAAACACAGGAGTGGTGGTCTGTGATGAAAACATATCTCAGCCTTGCATCTAATATCTGCTAGGATCCACTACATCTGTTCCTTTTCCACTCCTTATCTGCCCTTTGTCAAAGAGCACGTGCCTGTTTCTGGTTTGAGATTGCTTTTTTGGGTCACTGAAGCATGCTTGGTGATGGCAGAGAGAAGCAGAGTGCTTCTTTAGTATTTTCTGCAGCATCTTCACCTAAGCACTCTGAGTTGAAAACCTTTCCCCAAACAACAGGATATCCAGCAGCTTGAGGGGAAAGTTCCTACTGCTGATACTACACAGGCACAGTCGGATGGCAATCCCTCCCTCAACAGTTTACAACTTGACTAAATGCAAAAGTAATCCACAGGCTTGTCAGGCACATTGTATCTGGCTCTTGGTTTTCGTCTGCTTTGTCTCTTACAATTGTAAACTGTTTGAGGGAAGAACTGTCTCTGACTCTGTGTTTGGACAGCAGAGGGGTCCCAGTCCTTGCTGAGCCAGGTACCATAATACAAATAAGGTGCAATAATTTATTGTAAAATGAACATCAAAGACGATAAAAGATTAAAAGGGAAATACAACCTTGCATAACTCGGGTTTGCCCCCGTGATAGTGCTCCCGAAGAACGTGCTCTCTGCTGGAGGCAGGGAACAGCTCTGTTGCAGGGAGGGACCTGTGACATACCGCCATGGGAGAGAGTGCCAGAATGTCCCTGGGCACAGGAGGAGAACAGAGGTCAAAAGCAAAACCAGGATAAGCAAAGGAGAAAGGCCTTTAAAATATACACATGCATTTTCTTGCCAGGATCTATCAAGCTAAGAGCAAAAGCATGGTAATGGCATTTTGTTTATAAGGAAAAAGAAGTCGCTTCTGGCTCAAGAATTTCTTTGCCAAGTCTCAGGCAAGGGGAAGACCAAAAGACTTGCTGGTTTAGGAATGTGTGTATTTTTAAGGCAGTGTTTTAATAAGATTGCTGGTGGGGTCTGTTACAGCACTGAGCACACAACCCTCTGAGCACTTACTGCAGAGCTCAGCATGCCATGGGAGCCAGCCTGGCAGAAGTTGACGGCAGTACTCACAGCTAAAGGCCTTGTGCTGGCTTTGCGGGGCTCAGCCGCTTGGGTCACATCCAGCCATCAGTGAAGGTGATGGATGAGCTCCCATCAGCTTGAGCAAATTTTAATTGAAGCCCGGATTTGTGGTGGTGCCTGGGTAGGGACCCACAGATGTGTACCCCTCCTTTAGTGTGGCTAATTTGCTGTTGGCCCCACCTGGAGGGTGTTCCAGCTGCAGCTGCTCCAGCCTAAAGCTGCCCAGATACTGCTCAGTGGGCGGGGATCTGTGGAGAGAACAGGTGGTGGGTCATTTTGAATACTTCTACTGGATTAACCTGCTCTCTTGGGTTGCCTCACACTAGCAAGAAGTTGATTTTTCAAGAGTCTTGAGTGGGGGTAAGAACCTCAAGCCCAATTCAGAGCCTTAAGTAACAAAGCCGGGAGAATTCCTAGGGCCTGGTGAAGTGGCACATGGCTCCACAGTCCCCTCTCTGACAGGGGAGAAGCTAAGGGATCCCAAGTGCCCTCCTTGCAAGCTGAGGACCTGTGCCTGGCTCCTGCTGCAGCTTTAGAGCAGAGCCTTCTCTTCACTGCATGTCACCATGTGCAGACCATTCTTGTGCAGTGCTGGATACCTGTCCATTAGGGATCTGCAAAGTCCAGAAGGAAAATGTACCAGCATCTGCAGAAAAGCTGTCCTTTGTGTGGGGAACCCTTGGCACATGGAGAAGGGGATGCTGGAGCACAGCGGGAAGCGGGTAGGGAGACAGGGTCATGAGGCATGGCTGTGTGCAGGCTGTGGGGTTCACTCAGTGCCTTCTGCTGCTGCTGCCACCAAAGGGCCTGTGGGATCTGTTCTCTCCAGCCTGGGTCACGGTGTCCCTTTTCCCTCCTGCATTCTCCTCCCAGATCTGTACACTGCACCAAACAAGAGCTTGAGATCCTCTTGTGGGGCTGATTTCTGCATAATGGACCCACCCAGTGGGATTTCAGCAAACATTAAAGCAAGAGATGGAGCCTTTAATGAAGTTAACCTGCTGAAACCAGGAGAGCATTTGGTTGAAGTACACCTGAAAGCCCTGGATTACACAGCAGCTGCTTCAAAAGAAACCCATTCCCTCCTTTCATACCGCTGCCGCATTGAGAAATAATACGGCACCTTTATATTCAGCCTAATTTACTCAGCCTGCTGAAGTCTGAAAGCTTTTTTTATGAACTCGGAAGATGCAGGGCTTTCCTCCCCAGCTGACCCCCCCCGCAGGCAGAGGGTACAGGTCCCCAGCAGCAAGGAATCTCCCCCCTCTGCACTAATCCAATGATGGGTTTAACTCCATTAGTTTGCTTCCTCTGCTCTCTTCCTTGTTTTCTTCCTTTTATTCATTTTCCCACATCCCCTTGTTCTGGCTCTGTTTCTTTTACCGCCTCCCTCCCCTGCTCTTCTCCCCGTTTTGCTCTGTGTTTTGCTGCATGCCAGCAGCGCTCCTCACGTGTGGCACACCCGGGTCAGAGAGCAGCTCCCAGCTGCTGCCGGGGCCATGGCAGGAGGCAGGCAGACCGGGGCAGCCTCTGCGCTCCCCCACACACTGCTTCCACCACAAAGTAGCAGACATGGTATCACAGCAGCCCCATGAAAAATCAGCTGGGAGACTTGCTGGTTAAACTCTGCTTTACAGACAACACTTCGTGATCGTGGTGGGGGTGGGAAGGACTCGTGCAGAAAGAGGAAGCTGAGGGTGAAGACAAAAGAGTCAACATGGTTGGTGCTGGGAAGGAGCTACAATTAGGAAAAGCTGGAGAGTGCTAGGGAAAGCCTCAGGTGTTCGGCCCGCTGGCATCACAGCTCTCACTGACACCTGGGCTGCAAAATTCCTTCCACCAGATTTAACACAGATGGTACAATAAATATTACAGTGATGTGGTACTACACATTGTCTCATTTTCAGTGAGGTTTTGTGGATGGTTCTGACATGCGGGTATGGAAAAACACAGCAAGTTGCTGGTGGGCCTAGGGAGCTCTAAATGCCCACAGGAGGACAGGCTGGGGAGGATCTGAGCATTAACTGCTCTCCAAAGAAGTGCCCTGGGGCTCCTTTGTGCCTGGGCTGGACCAGCAGGAGTGACCAGCTTGTGGTCAGCCTGAGCATTTGCAGTGGTGGAAGCTCTGTCCTCTGTACTTGGCACTGGTAATGGACGTAATGGATGAATGGGCAGATGGACGGACAAACAGATAGCTGGACAGAGAATAATGGCCTTGAGGTGTACCGGGGATGTTCAGGTTGGATATTAGGAAAAGCTTCTCAGGAAGAGTGGTGAGGCATTGGAAGAGGCTGCCCAGGGAGGTGCTGGAGTCACCGTCCCTGGAGGTGTTCAAGAACCAGGAGTTGCAGCACGGAGGGCTGGTTAGGGGGCACGGAGGGGTGGGTTAGACTAAGTGATCTTAGAGACCTTAACCTTAATGATTCTGCGATCCTAAACTGCAGGAGCCTGTCTGGTGTTTTGGCTGTGCCTTCCGTGACAGCAGCACATTGTGCAGAGATGTGAGATAGGACAAGAAGCATACGGAGAGCCAGTCGGAACCACTGTGAAAAGCAGGTACCTTCATTTCCCGTCATTATGTTCTCTCCTGGAGTTACCTTCTCCTGTTTGCTCAGCAACAGATCACAGCTGATAGTGGCTCCAAGCAGTATTTGTGTTCTGCTGCCGGCCTTAACTGGGGGATGTGACTTGAACGAGGTGGGAGGAAGGTGGCCCCTGGGCCAGGTGGTGTGTTAGGTGGGGCCATCACACACGGGGCCACCACCCGTGGGTCTTGGTGGCCTCCTCCTTTTCTGCGTGCATCTTAGGAGAGGAATGATTTGTGCTGTAAGTTTGTGTTGCACTCTGATAGCTGCGTTACGGTTCGCAAAGGCTATTTATACACTCAGCAATCGTGCTCTGCTAGCTCGAGAGTAGCCTGACTACAAGCAAGTAGTAAACAATAGTTGCATAACTCTACGCCACAATGCAAGTAAGGCAGCAGGCTCGCTGCCACTGGCTTGGCATTGACTTCAACAGGTGCTGGAGCACAACTGAGCCCCAGAAGATGTAAATGGGAGCACGCAGGGGCAATGGGGTGATACAGCCCCCGGTGTCAGCTAAGATACCGGCGCTGCCCTGCAGCCCAGGTCTGATGCTGTCGGTGGGCTCCCGGTACCGCGGTACTGAGCCGCAGGGCGAGGTCCGGGGAAGGCTCCGCACCTGCTCGGCGGCAAAGGCGCAGCTGCGCCCGCCGACCCCGCTCCCAGGTTGGGGTTTAAGGAGCGCGCCGGGGACGCTGCACGGGAAGCAGCCGCGGGACGGCCTGTACCCGCAGCGCAGCGCGAGGTTATCAGCGACGGCCCCGCTCGCGCCGAAGCTCCGCGCTCCGTCGCGCGCCGGCGCTGTGGCGGAGCGGGGCCAATCCTTGTCCTGACGCTCCCCCATCCGACAGCTCGGGCGCACCCGCCGCGCGCACCGCTCCCGTCTCCGGCGGCGCCTTCCGCAGCTTCGCGGTGCGCGCCGGCGCGCGGGGAAGGGGAAGGGGCGCGGAGCCGCGCGGGGTCCTCCGCGCTTTCCGCGTGCGGGCGGCGCGGGCCGCCGCGTTACGGTGCGGGGCGCGTGCGGGCGGGGCGCGGGGACCCGAGGGGCGGGGCGCGGGAGGGCGGGGGGACGCGGGGGGCGGTGCTGGCGCGCGGCGCTGACAGCCACATGCCGCCCTGCCTGAAAAGGCTGCGAGGCGCCGGCGGGGAGCGAGAGGAGGCGCAGACGGCGCCCCAGCCCGCACCGCCGTTACCGCGCCCCGGGGGATGCCGAGGCGCCGGCCCCGCGGGTCGCCCTAGGGGAGAAGCGCTCCGTCCGCACGTCCTCCCCCTCTGCCCTGGGAAGCCCCCCCCCCCCCCGTTTTATTCCCCCCCCGCTGAGCCCCGCCGGAGCCGCTCGCCCGTGGGCCGCCCACGCGGGGCTCCGGGGCAGGGACCGCAGCCCGGCTCGCAGCCTCTCGGTGGGGTTTTGTGGTTATTGGCTCCTCGCGAAGGATGGATACGTTTTTTCTGGCGTGGGGATTTCTAGGGCTGTGCTTGCCCGGCTCCGGAGGCGCGGCGGACACAGGTAAGCGGCCCCAGGGCGTGGGCAGCGTGGCGCGATTCGCGGGGCTCGGTCGGGCAGCGTGCGGGGCGAGCCCGGTGCGCACCGCCTTGCAGCCGCTCGGCTGCCTTCTCCCGGCGCGGGGATAGAGCCGGGCTGGAAAGTTGAGCGTCGTTTTCTGCGAGGGGAGAGCAAGCGGCAGGGAGAAACCGCAGCCCGGGCACCCGGCTGCAGCCTCGAGAAACTTTGGGTGCGCAATGGGAGCCGCAGGCGGGGCACGGGCGCAGCGCCGGCAGCGAGGGAGGGGGAGCCGCCTGGATGCCGTGCCGGGCCCCGCGCTGCCCTCTCGCTGGGTTCGGTCCGGCCGCTGAGGGCCGCGGGGTCTCCGTTGGTACGGGCGCCGCAGGGGAGGGACGCCCCTCTCCCGGTCCCTCTCGGGGCTCGGGCTGCCGTCGGTGTCGCGGGCGCTGCCCGGCGGGACGCAGTGCCGGGCCGAGGTTGGGGTGTCCCACCGCCGGCCGGACCGCGGGACGTGCCCAGGGAGCCCCCGGGGCGCGCGGATCCGTGCCCGCCGCGCGACTCGGACAGCGCTGGGTAGCGAGGGGCGGTCGGCAGGGATCGGTCCTGTATGCTCCCTGTCCTGATCTGCGTGGAAAAGGGAAGTGGGAGAGGCGCTGCCGGCTGAGAAAGTCCCTGTTTTGCAGCAGCGAGGCGCGGATGTTCCCGGCACACGCGCGGCGTACGTTCAGTTGCTCACTGGCATCGCCTCGTTTCTTACGGTTATAAAGAAAAGCGGAGGAAAAAAAGAAAATCCCATCTTTTGTTCAGATAGGAAAATAAACGAACGAGCGCGTGATGCGCAGAGTCGCGGGAGCTCCCCTGGCTGAAGCAGCTCTAGCAGCAGTCCCCGTATCGGAGCCGCTGCCCGCTCTCCCGGAGCGCTGCTGTGCTGGGCTGCAACCTGAGGCGCGTGTCTGGGCACGCACGGCCAGCTCTGGGCAGCTCCGCGTGTGGCCGCCTCTTCCCGTCCTCCGTTGGGCTCAGGATCTCCGTTGGGCTTTTCGGGAAGGGGTTTACGAGCCGGCCGCGTCGCTGAGGTTGCTGAGCTGCTGCAAGGAGTGTTTGTTTGAACGCGGGGTTTTCCCGGCTTAGCAGAGCATCACATGGTGCTGGAAGCAGCAAGGAAGTTGTCTCCCTGCGGCTCTGCCGAGATGCTGTTGCGGCACCACGAACCTGTTCTGATGGCTCAGACGTGAGCCCGGTGAGCAAAGGTACGGGGTAGAGAGGGGCGAGCCCCCGTCGGGCTGAGCGATGCCGGGAACGTCGGTACGTGAACCTGACACGCCAGTGAGTTGTGTCACGCAGGTAGTCCTTCATTGCGGTGCTGGGCACGTAGGGGATAGCTCCGCCCAATGTGTGCACCTTGGCTCGCGTGCGGATTACAGTTATTGGTCACGCTCATACGTACTCGTATTTTTCTCTGGGATTTCATGCATACGGTATATATTTTCTTGGAACTCATTAACGTTTTTTTAGAACTGATTAACAAAAGACCCTCCCCCTTAGAGCATGCGTAGTCAGCCCTGGTGGTCTTTTCCGTGGTGGTCTGGGGGCCAGGAGAGGAAGGCTGATAGTCTTCATTTCTCCTAAACCTTTGACCCCAGTCTTCAAGAGTGTGCTCAGTTAGGTGTTTGCCCCCTCTCTAAATGTGGTTTCTCTGGTATGTCCTGATAGGGCCCATTCGTTTTCAGTTTGATTTTATTTTCCATCCTTATCTTTAAGGTAGTACATATGGTTCCTCTAGATACTGATGCTTGCAGTATTCGGTCCCCACTCCATCAGAGCACAGCCCCAGTCAGTGAGCAGCCTGGTGAGAACGCGTGCCTGAGACAGATGGATTTATGTTTCAGCCTGGTGTATCTGAAAGCCTGCCTCCATTACGAAAGTCCCTCTTAAGGTTCCCTAAGGGAGGTTAATAGAGAGGGGAGATGATTTTAATAGACAATAATATGATAATCCACATGGCAAAAACGCTGGTGCAATATTTCTACAGTAAGAGATAAACAGTGCAGCTGCCAATTTGTATGTAGCCAAGCAAACCTGGAGATAACCATGGAGGGGTGCGGGTGGGAGACCCTGGAGATAAATCGGAAAGCTGGATGCTGTGTTTTTCGTCTTCCCGTAAAAAGCAATCAAGCAGGAAAGTAACAGGTTTGAGTGACCCAAGTGCTGAGCCGTTCAGCCGATGTTTATGCTGCTCTGAGCAAAATCTCGCTCTCGAAGCCTTCCAAATAGTTTGCTTAAAAGCCAGTATTTTTCATAATGACTTGAGAGATGCGGCGAGGTGGGGAGGGGGACCACAACAAATTGCCGCCAGGCAGGCGCAGTGCCGCGCACGTACGAGCAGTGCACACACCCACGCAATGCTTGGTGTAACGCTGTGTGCCCGCTGTGCCGTTTGCTCGACTCGTACAGGGAACAAAAGCTTTTTTAGCCCAGGAGACAGACGGTTGTCAGGAGCGTCACGGAGAGCGGCTGATAGGAGCTTGGTGGGGGCTCTGCCCTGGGTTAGGATGATGGATTTTGTCTTCCTAACTTTCCTGCCTCTGCACATCTCTGTGCGCGGTGCCTGGATTGGCAGACAGGCATGTAGGTCCCAGCGCTCCATGAGGACGCTCCCCATCTCCCTGCTCGCACCTCTCAGCGCTTGCCCTGTGTTTGGTACCTCTGTGGCTCCAAAGGTTGAAATGAGAGCGTGTTGGGCTTTGCTGGATGCTAGGCAGCACTGTCCATCCCAGTGATGTGCTGCTGTGGGCAGTTGTTGTCCAACAGAAAGCACCGGTGCCGCTGGGCTCTGGGATGTGGTGGCTTTGTGCCGCAGATAGCCCAAGAGGGGAGAGCATCCTTCACGGATTTAGGAAGCTGTCAGGTTCAGATAAGGCTGGGAGCCTATCCTGTGGGACCCCTGCTTGTATTAATAGGGAAAAATTAATTTTTAAGCACTGGGATTGCTGCCAAATTATATGACCTCTGACAGACCAGCTGCGCTAGGAAAATAAATCGTCTGTATCGGAGATCCGTGGTCCTATCCGAAATCGAAATTGAAGAAGTCGTCAGTTAGCCATGGCAGCGGGGCAAACTGCAGCAGCCCAATAGCAAACTGGAAGCTGCTAAAGTTGCTCTCCATTGTGCAGTGAAGTCACCAGCACCATCCCCATGGGGCTCAAGAATACAGTTGTCTGATCCGGGAAGCACGGGAAGCTGATGTGCCTGCACACACCCTGGCTGGGCTGGCCGCGTTGGCGCAGAGGTGGGGGCAGGAGCGGGCGTGAATGTCTCCAGCTCTATCCTCGCTCTGGAACAGCCTTTTGACATGTCTCTAATTATAATACACACACAGACAAAGAGGTAGCTGGGCTATTTTCGAAATCCCTGTCTACACCCTGGTGGAAACCGCAATACTAGCAACAACATAAATCAGGGCTGTTGCTAGCAGTGTTGCACACGGCGTCGCGCTACAGTAGCATGGTTTTAATCATACTCGGAATCAAAGGGTCAGCTTCTCTCTGCCTGAGCCAAATCGCAGTCTCGGAAGGCTGGATCCGGAGCCAGGCCCAATGCCTGCGCAGCGAGGAGGCATGAGCACAGAGAGAGGAGGTTTGTCAGGACGAGGTCGGCAGGCACAGTGCCAAACACTCAAAATCACAGCTTGGCTCTGCAAGGCTTACTGTGTGCCAGCCGTGCCCTTAGATGGTGTGGGGGGAAGCTCGGGTAGTGCAGCAGCACGAGTCCCATCCGCAGCCCTGCTTCTTCCCATACAGCTGGAAATGGGGCTACAAGCTGAGCAGGAAGGCAGGAGTTGGTAAGTAAAATAGCCAGGAGAACTGCTAGCGGCAATGGACGGCTGCAGAGGTTTTGTCTGAATCTTTCTCACCTTTCCTTCATACTTAATGAGTCAAAGAAAATGGGCGCTGGAGGCGGAGAGCTGGGCTCCAGCTCTTTTTGGAACCTTCCCCTGATTCCTTACCGTGCATGTGTGACAAGGGCAAGACATCTCTCCCAGCTGTCCTGGTTGGTCATCCCAGTGTGGGGCTCAAATGTCTGTCCTGCATTACCCACCCTGAAAGATGGTGAAGCCAAAGGGACACCATCTTTTCTTGCTGTATGTTTTCTGAAAGATGCAGTTCTTAGGGGAAGCCTGTGGGGAGAGGAAAGGAGGAATAAAGCCACTGACTCGTGCGTGTAGACACAAACGCCCACCCATACCATCTCCCTGTCATCTCCTCTCTTCGCCAGCACTCAGGTCTAATCCTTTTCTCTCCAATTCCCAAAGCCTTACTGCCTGCCCTGCACGCTCCTGCGTCCCACCCTTACCTCATGCTCTCTCCACGACTTTCTCCCTCATGCGCACCCTGGGCTTGCTCCTGCTTTCCTCTCTGCATGTCCACTGAATGTGTGCTCAGCAGGAAACAATGTGCTTAAGATGCTCGCCAGAATGTGTAATAACGTCGTCGCTAGCAGTAAGGCTTAGTGGCAGCTGGATTTGAGCAAGTTGTTGTAAATGCTGAAGCTGCTGCTCAGCAGCATGTACATGGGGGGAGCTGCAGCAGGGCCTCTCCCAAGTGGCTCTGAAGGAGCTGCTTCCTTCCCTCTTCCACCCCACACCAGCCACGGGGCTGCACACATGCATCTGAGCTACCGGGTTTTGTTGTGCATCATGGGAAGGGGGGTTTGGGCTTAGGGGTATGGAGGATTCAGAGAGGCTCTGCCAGCTGCCTTAGGGAGAGGCAGAAGTAAACTGGTAGGGAAAGTTGGGATTTGAGGTTTTATGAAGAACGGACTCTGACAGATGGGCTCAGAAGGTACAAGGGAGTCGAGAGATCACAGGGGGCTGTGAGAGATGAAATCCGCTTTTGGTTTCTTCTAGGCACTGTCATAATAACAATAGTAATTAGTATTTCACTGGCATTGAACACCTCTCACCAAGCTTGAAACTCTTTAGAGGGGAATCCTAGGTGAATTTCTTTAATGTGTGGAGTTATTAATGTCTCACTTTTCTACCATGGCCCTCAAAGCAGCCTGTTTTTGATAGCATTCACAGGGGTGGCTCAGCGAGTTGTTTCTTCCTCGTGTCGTTTCCTAGTGCAGCCTACAGGAGAGGTGGCAGGCTGCACCACAGGAGAGCTCGCTCTGCCCTATTTCTACCTCTGCCCTAGTCCCCACACCTCCCTGGGCTGTTTTCCTGCCTGCATACCAGCGAAGCTTCCCAAGCACCTGCTTGACCTGCAGCATGAAGCTCTACTGAATCTGCCACCTGCTTCTGGGAGGTGGCAGCATGCTTTCGTGTGATTTCAAACCCTTGGGAACCTGACAAGGGGGCAAGAGAGATAGGCATGGTTCCTGAAAGTTCAATATACAATTATCCCCTTCCTTGTGCCTGCACATGCTCATGCACCTCTGGAATGATTACTGCAGTAGCCAGGAATTGTAATTTCAGACCCACCAATTACATTCACGGGCAAGCCAGGAGAATTGTGTGCACACATCTATATAAAGACTAACGCTATTAAGCTGGTTGCCCTATTGGAATTGCATTAGCTTGTGATATAAGATGACAAATAACAAAGTTAACGGAGGTGGCACCTTGTAAAAACAGGGTATGAAACCTCATCCAAGGTACAAATGTGTGGGGGAAACAAAACAAATAAACAAACCTCTCAGCTACAACATTTGAAGGTCAAGGTCCCACTAACTCAAGTGGTGCGTCCGATGCTCACTGCTGGAAGGCAGCTACTCAGAGCTGCAGGGGTGGAAATCACCTGGATTTCAGTGATTTTTAAAGCGTATTACCTGGACTTGCATTCAGGATTTGGCCCTCTAGTTTTCCATAATGAAGCTTGAGCAGCTCTCTGTTTGCACTCAGTTCCTCAGTGGATTACCATGTCTCAGAAAATGCAGGTATGTCTTGTTCTCTTCCTCCCTCCAACGCTCCCATCTTATTTAAAAATGGTTTTAAATTATTTCTTTCTGTAAAGGCTCACAGCTAAAATGTTCCATTTGCTGAGCTTTCCGGAGTTCTCCTCTCATTGCCGTCCAGCACTATAAAGTGAATATATTGCATCCTTCCCCAGTTGCCTTAGGAAGTGGTCAAACGGCTGCATTCCTGAGCTGATGGATTGGCACACTCCTTTCTTGCCTGAGCCCAGACAGTGTTTTTATGGGCCTGTCTCATGACAGGCTTGAGACACTTTGAATCAAACAAAACCCGAGTTCACATCTCAAAAGTGGTCTTTACATTCTGCTTTGCCGTGAGCGTGCTCTGAAGGGAAATTTAGTCAAAGGTGTAAAGGCCCTGGCTGAGGTGCTGGGGGAACTTTCCCTAGCTGCATGGAATCCCCAGAGGTGGATGTGGGTGTTGTGCTGGGATGAGCTGTGCGTGTCAGTGCTTTGTGTTGTCTGGGTGTGTTTGTCCATTAATTCGTTCAGGAAGCCTTTGAAGCTTTATCTCACAATCCAAAGCAAACATGCTCCTGCTAATATGATCTATGCTACTGGGGATAAAAAATCTAATCTTATTAGCTTCCTCTGTACTGCGTGTCTCTCCCTGGCCAATGGCTAAGCTGTACATTTAAATCCAAAACTCGATTTGTGCTCCCACCCCCTGGAAGCTGTGCCTTAGGGTTCAGGGTAGTAGGGTTCATGCCAGCCTGCAGCATCCCTTGGGTCTGAAGCGCTAGTGATGAGGCAGGATGGATGTGAGCAGTAACGAATGCCCACCAGACGAGATCTGTTTCTCCCATCCATGCTGGGGTTTGGCAAAGCACTGGGATGCATGTAGACCTTGCAAAGCTTAGTTTCCTAAAGAGCTGTTTGACTCCAGCAAGTTTTGCTGTAGCTTGTGCCAACTCCAACAGCTTTGAGTGCACTTGGTTCCTCCATGTTAGGACCCACGTTTTGCTGTGGTGTCGCTTGGCAAATTTCCCCTGCCCAAGTGCCATGTCCCAAGATGTAGAAATCTTCTGCAGTGGGATGAGAGTGCAGAGCTGGGGTGCAGGGCCTTGTGCAAGGCAGGGGAAGCAGTCAAGAGGCCAGACAGCAAGTCCTGGTGACACAGGGCTGCCGAGATCTGGCCCCTTGTTCCCCTCAGGGCTGCTCTTGCCCAGCAGCAGACACCCGTGCTGCTGTCTGCTTCTGAGGCAACAGGAGCGCCCTGCATGTTGCACACAGCCTTGAGTTATATCCCCAAAGTAAACTGAACCCAGCGGATCAAAATGTGCGATGGTTCCCTGCTGGATGCTGTGAGAGGCTGTAGTATGTGTTTGTTGTGAAATGGGCCTCTGTGGTGATGATTATTTTTGTTACAGGCAGAGTTGGCTTCAGTTTCTGTGTTGCAGGTCCAACAATAACAGTGAGCCCAGCTCTCCTGGGGTGAGGAAAATCCAGAGGGGTTTAGTCGGCAGGAAATTTGAGTAGGAGAATGCTCTGCCCCTGTCCGAAGGTTTCAGTGTGTGCTGATGAGCTGTGGAGCTGAGAAGCTCCATGTGTGGGTGGAGGCTCCTGGGGCCTGGCTGCTATCTGCGTGTCCCCTGAGTGCTAACTGCAACCTTTGTGGGCGTCCTGCCCTGTGAGCACCCCTGATCTTCCCTTTCCACCCTTTTGGCTTACTCGTGGTCCTCTGGTGTAGGTCCCCTGTTGAGGCTGTTGGATCAGCCCCCAGTTACAGGAATAACCCAACGCGCCTGGTGGGCTGCAAGGAAAGAGGGCTGCAGGGGCTTCCCTTCCCAACCCCAGCCCACTCTCACACAACCGGGAAGTGCTAAACTCTGTGGCATCACAGGCACAGCCTCCCAGCCCTCTGCCATGCGGGTTGGCACAGCCCCAGCAGTTGGCTTTCAGGGCCCACATTCTGCTTACTGAGCAGCGGGATGTCCCACGCACCTGGCAGCCTCAGCTGAAGCTTCAGAATTCAATTTTAATTTTATTAAGTGAATTTAGAGCTGGCGAAAGCTGCCAGAGCCCATTAGCCTTGGAGCACATCTTGCTTCCAGAGCGTACAGCTTGGACAGTAGCTATGCTACTCACTTTTTTTCTTTCTTCTTTATTTTTGCATCGATTTGATGCATCAGTTTTAAAGGACAGATTTATGTAGAAGCTTGAGCCTCTGCTGGGTGCGCAACAGGCCTGGTTTTATATAGGAAGACAGTGCTTGGCATGTCTGCTGAGACAAACCCTTTGTCTGTCAGTGGGTGCAGTGATGGATTTTTTTGTTGCAGGTGTTTGTCTGCTAGATACCAGTGAATCAATAGAAGGAAAAGCCCAACTGAACAATTACAGAGATACTACTTATTTTGTCTCTTCAGATGACTCTTAAGAAGCTTATTTCCCCATTATGCAATTGCCCACTGCCTAAGCAGTGCTGCATGTGGGTGAGGTATAGCCCTCCCTGTTAACGGGGAGCTTCTTTGGGAGTCAACGAGGGGCAAAATCTGTTCTTCGAAGAGGCTGAGAAACTTTCCTGCAGGTGGAAAGCAGCAGAAAGATGGTGATGATTTCCTGGTAAACATGTGATGGACAAGGTAGGCCTTCCTATCCACCCAGCGATCTCACCTGCATTGCTCTTGGGACCGCAAAAGGAGGGCTCTGGCTCTACTCCCTCTCACCTTGGCACTGAGCTGATCTGAAATCAGGATCAAGCCTGAGGACTTCCTTAGCTTGGTCCTGCTGAGCTGTGGCGGCCTCACAGGGTGGGGGGGAGAGATTCTTAGCATCAGGGTGTCTGTTACTGAGTGTATCTGTTAGGGAAGAGCCAGCGCCTGGTCCCTTGTTCACATTGCAGTTCCCCCCGACTGGCTGGATCGCGATGTGTGCTGGTGGTACCCAGCGCGAGGAAGGGGCTAGCAGCTTTGGAGCGGGGGGTGATGTTGGTGGTATCAGCCTAGCGGGTAGCATGTGTGTGAAAGCAGGGGAGACAGGGAGGGGATGACGAGGTGTGGAAGGATTGACTGTATTTTCATGGCTTCAAGACTTCGCCCTTTCCAAGAAAAATAATCTGCAGCTTGAATATTTCTCTTTGCTGGAGGGGGTGGACATGTGTGCAAACGAGGTGTGAATTTTTAGGAGAAGGTGTGAAAGTGCGTACATGAGTGAAGTGTGAATTACACGTCTATTTGTACGTTGATGTCAACAAGTCCGTGAATTTCTTCCTTCCACGTGAATCTCTCTCTCTCTCTCTCCCCCCAAACCCACATAGACACGTGTGTGGGCAAATATGCTTTGCTGAGAGAAGGGGTTTGTGCAAAACTGTTGGTTTGTAAATGTTTGTGTGTTGAGCAGGCGCTCCTGTGGAACAAAACCAGATGTTTTTTGGTATTCTCAGCTCCTCCGTGGCAGCTTTGCAATTTTTTCCCTTCATATTTTCAGGATTCTTACAGGATTATTTTAAGAAAAAGACAGGGCTGCAGAGATGCCTCTGGGTGTGTGAGAAGAAAGTTATTTTAAAGAATGAATGTGTTAGAGGGCACGGAAAACATGGAGGAAATGGAGGCAGCGCTTTCTCACAGCGAAGGGAGCCTGGCTCCTGCAGGGCAGCTGGAGCCCAGGAGGACCTTCCTGCTGATGCTGCTTCTGTACAGCAGTCATCCCTTCTGCAGGATCCATGCGAGCAGCAGGGTGCTTTTCTCCAGGAGGTGTCAGCTTGCTTTTTCTCCTTATGTCACCAGATGTGCTTGTATGGGCTGCAGGAAAGCCCACCCACACCCCGCTGGGATGAGGAGGCTATGGGACAGCCTCTTGGCAGGGAGACAGCCCTTCCCCTTCACCCCTTCCTTTGTGGCGCCTGTGCCTCGCTTTTCCTCCACTGCAGAACCCTCAGTGTGGATGGGTTTGCATTGAGGGTTTGTGTCCCGTGTTTCACCCCATCGCTCATGGGCAGGGAGGGCAGAGCCTGTCAGCACAAGATTGGGGTCATCAGGGCAGCACTGGCCCCTCTGCTTCCCTGACTGGCTGCTTCGAGGAGGGGCCGCAGGGTTTGGCTGGATTTCACCCATTTTGCTGAGCAGGAGGAGGCAGTGCCATCGTCTGGAGGCATCTGTGGGGGTGTGATGCTAGGACAGGGTGGTGGCACTGGGGAGGCACGCAATGGGGCCCCATAGAGAAAGGGACTTTGTTGAGATTTGTAGTGTGTTATCAATTGACCCTGTAATGCAGATTTTCCTTCCAGCAAGTAATGCAATAATAAATTTGATTTGCAGCGTTCATGAGATTAAATGTTTTTTTGAAGATGAAATCACCCTCCAGGGCCTGTTCTAACCCAAAGCTGGGAATGCTTCCTCTGCTCACCATGTAATTGTTGCCAGCCATTTGTGGGCTAGCCCCACAAAACCACCATTGCTGATTATCAGTCTGCAATTCCAACAGCTTGGGTTGACTAAAAGATTTGGGGAGGAGCAGGCAGCCTGTGTTCTGAGATGGGGTCATGGCCACTGCAAGAGAGAGGGATGCAAGTGCAGAAGGGCTGTCATACAGCTTCATGCTGGAGCCAGGAGGGCAGGACAACATCCTCACCTCTGCTGCCAGCCATGAGCCTGCTGCTCAGCTCTGCTGTGCTTCACTGCCCTTCCCCAGGATCAGCAAAGCTCCCTGCAGCTGCACTGAGGGTCAGCCATGTCCAAACATTGGAGTCTCTTGAGGCGCCTGTGGGAGACCTCCATGGAGCATCTTGTGAGGGAAGCGATGAAGTGAGGCAGTTTCACATGATCTGATACCAGTCTGTCTCTTACTTTATGGCTCTGTAATTGCCTAGGCAAGAGCATTTGTTTCTCTTTTCTTGTCTATGTGAAATGTGGCATGTAAGTGTGGCAGGAGGTGGAAGAAGAAAGGAGTAGATTTCTTGTGTAGAGTAATATCTCCAAGCCCAGAGATGGATACTGAAATATTAAGAGTGCCAACCTGATATCAGAAGCCTGGAGAGTGACCTGTACCAGACTACTGCCAGCCATGGCCAGCAGGGACCTGCTGTCTGTACCCAATGCCCCGAACCTGTTTTAATACCTCATTCCCTTCTGTGTCTCTGCAGCTCAGCCGTGTGGGGGCCGCCTGAACTCCAAAGATGCTGGGTACATCACCTCCCCAGGTTACCCCAATGACTATCCCTCCCACCAGAACTGTGAGTGGGTCATCTACGCTCCTGAGCCCAACCAGAAGATTATCCTCAACTTCAACCCTCACTTCGAAATTGAAAAGCATGACTGCAAGTAAGAGCCTTCTCTAGTGCATTGTCCTCTCCTCCTGCTTTTATGTAGAGGTATGGGCATGGTGCTCCTTTGTGCATGAAAGCAAGCATCAGCCTGAGCCTCCGTAGTGCTGTATGTCATGGCCTTTCAGGGCAGGTGTACCTCTGCTGACTGTGTGGGTGTAAGATGCCTCTTGAGACTCAAAGGATGAGCATGCACTCGACTGAATGTGTTCTAGCTTAAAATCACCTGAAAGCAAGAGCTAACAGGTTAGCCTGACTCTGAATTTGGTTAGGAGGCAGCTTGGCTTTTTTTCCACGTTGTGGTGGCTTCACTTTTAAGCCACGTTGGGGGAGCAATGCAATTTCCTGTTGGGCAACTAGGCAGAGGAATGGCATGGAAAGCCCAAGGGCTGGAGACCTAGGCTCAGACTTGGGGGGGGTTCCGAGCTGATTGAGCTGAATCTGATTCCCTGCAGTGTTTGTTCTACTGGACTTAGTAATCAAGGATATTGGTTTTGTTTGCTTTTGTTTTTCCCCTAAGAGGGGGCTCAGAAACTAGACGTCCAGGAAAAACAATTAGCAGCTAGTAAAGAATAATTAACAGCATCAAAGGGCACCATAAAAGGCTGAGTTAATAACATGGTCTCTGCAGACATATAAACCTGTGCATTTCATCTGGAATCTGTGGCCAGCTGCAGGAACATCTGAACTGTGAAGGATCTCAGTCTCCTAAAGCAGGCCTGATGCAGCAGTTTTGCCAGACACACTGCTCCTCTTGATTAAAAGGAGGTTATATATGGAGAGGGGGACTCCGGTTGCAAAAAGGGGCTGGGGAAGCATTTATGGGGCTGTAGGATCAGTCCTGTGGAGAATAAAGAATTCAGCATGGGTTTCATGATGTACTGAAGGATATAATGCACAGAGCTGGATCCTCAGCTACTGTAAATCAGCATAGCTCCTCTAACTGTAACCAAGGTGTGCTGATTGATGTCACTGGGGATCTGATCACCCCCTACAGATAAAGCCTAGGCTAATAAGGCTCTGAGCACCATCAACTCTCCTTGAAGTCGCTCTGTGTGTAAGGAGTTTAGCACTTTGCAGGATCAGGCCTGCATTTAGAGAAAGGAGATTGTGGAGAAAGGTTTAACATGGGCATAAATAAATACAAGGCCTTGGCAGTGTTTGTGAGAATGATGGTTGCTATCAGGTTTTACTATTGCTAGGACAGGCTTAACTGTATAGCCTTCTCATAGCTAATGCAGTTGCCCCAAATTCAGAGTAATAAAAGCTTTATAGGCCTATGTTCTCAGACTGCAGAGTATGCAATTTGTATTGTCAGGGCAGCGTGCACAGGGCAGGGGCTGAGTTGGGCAGGAGTGACTGTGTCTCTCCAAGGTCTCAGCTGGCAAATCTGGGTCAGTTAGAGTGCCAGAAATCTCCATGGGCACCTGGCTTTCCTCTGCATCTGTGAAGTTGCTGCTTACAGCTCTGGATACTTTGGACAGCTTCTGCTATGTTTTGGTGCCTGTGAGAGAGAGCACGGTCTGAGCTCAGGTGCTGTGGGCTGGAAGGGCTGCCCCAACCACTGGTGTTGTTGTTTCTCTGCTGCTTTCTGCTTTGTTGTGGCAAACACAATATTGTGCTTTCTCTTTCTGTGTGTGCACTGAGGAGCTTTGCAGGAAGGTTTGTGTTGGAGGGTTTTTGTTCCCAGCGCTCTCCATGGGACATGAATGGTGGAAGGTTTCTTAAGGTCTCTGATTCAGTATGGCTCCTGCAGCAGTGTTGCTCTCTAGGAATTAACATCAAACCTCTTCTGGAAGTGAGGTTTGCCTGCACCTCACTTGTGTACAGTTGTGAGACAGGGTTTATTTTCAGTGCACCTTGGCTTTTGCTGACCCCCAGGTGTCAGCCAGGAGCCAGCAGTTCGGGTGCCTGTCCCCCACAGCAAGCATTGCAAAGGATGGACAGTGCCTGGTAGGAACCATAACTAAATCAGTGAAAACAGTGCAAGACAAACACTGCCTAAAAGGAACAGGTAGGAGGGAGACTTTGTTTTTAAGTGGCTTACCAGAAAGAGACAAATCTTAACACTGTGTAATTGCTTGGACATTAAGCAGTATTAACAGGTGACCATCTCATAATAAATCTCATCTGAGTGTCAGAGGGTGTGTTACAAGGACGCAAAGGTCTCATTGCAGCTGCAGGTGGGAATCTTAATGGGACCGGGAGTTCAGCATCAAAGAAACATCATCTGAGGGCAGAACCTTTCTTCTGACATCTGGTCATTAATATAAAGCACTTTCTCTGAAGGATGGCAGCCGATGGACCTGGCTGGCACTCAGTCTGTGGGCAGACACAGTTCCCCCTGGCCTGGTATTGCTACCTGGCAGCTCATGGTGCGGGAACGGGGCCAGGCTGTGCTTCATGCTCCTGCTGTCAGGGGTAAATGAAACACCATGAGCGCTTCCTTTGTTGCTTCATCCTTCAACATTTCTTTTACCTTATTAGGCTAAAGTTTCTTCCTCAACAAGCATAACATTTACATTCCAAAAGCCCGTTTTAAGGTCTACGGAACTATCTGCAAAAATCTTCATCCTTGTATCAGCTTTAGGCTTCCCTTCAGGGCAGGAGGCACTTCCTCCCATGCTTAGCACCCTTGGGACCTACACGGAAAGGTCAGCAACTTCCTCTGGCCGGGCAGCTGGCCAGAAAGAGCTGTGGACCTGCAGCTGCTGGACTTTGGAGTGAGAGCATGCTATGCATAGCAGTTTTTGATGGCTGGTGCTGCCCAGAGGGAAGGAGCCTGGGCTGGGGCTGGGTGCCCAGAGGTGGCAGTGCACTCTTTTCTCCACATCTGGGCTTTTATTTTTTGGCTGTATCCATCTGCATTAAGAAGTAACTGCATCCCCCAGCCATCATCAAAGTTGTAATTGGTATACTGAAGCCCCAGAAGAAAGTATTGCTCTATCTCTGTGTTTCATCTGTGCTCAGAGAAAGAAAACTGGCCACCTCCTGTACTTGCAACTCCTGGTGCCAGTCATGGCAGGGCTCCTGTTGCAGGAGGGTAAGTGTGCTGGGGGGAGGGGGGCAAAAAGGGAAGCTGAGCACTGCCGTGAGAGGCCTGCCAAGCTATCCAGAAATAATAACTGCCCTGTCTCTTCACCATTTCTTCCTCTGTGTGCTGTGACCACAGCTCAGGTGGGGTAGTGGGTGCATGCTCCCTGAAGGGGGAAGTGGCAGCCAGGGGAAAAGTGCGCTGCTGCTGCAAAGGTGTTCAGCTCTGCCATATGTTGCTGTGGTATTTGGGCAGCCTTATGCCTACCAGAGTTTATTTTTAATCCCAAGAGCAACTTGAACAGAGTTTCATGGTATGCAGTAGAGGCCCACCCAACTTGTACAGACATTGAATCATAGAATTATAGGAGTTGGAAGGGACCTCAGCAGATCATCGAGTCCAACCCCCATGCAGCCCTCCTGCCCAGTTGCCATTTCTCTGCTCTGTCTGTGCTGCTTGCTTGGAAAATCCAAGTCAGAAGCCTCAGCTCTGAGTGAATCACTGCCTCTGTAACCACCTTTTCCATTTGTGCGTCCCATCCTGGCTGCAGGGAGGGCTGGGCAGTGACACACTGGGTGCAGGGACATCTGTGTGTGCACGTGGCACAGTCACACGCTGCACACCACAGTGGGCAGGCATGGGCTCCCACTGCCAGCAGAAGACCTTTGGGCTGAGTCATAGCATTTGCACCAGAGGAGCGCTATGTATTGGACAGCTCAAGCCATAGATGGGCTACTCCAGAGGGATTTTCTGGAGCCTTTCTGCCAAGCATCCAGGGGGTGGATGGAAGGATGCTGCTAGGGCTGTGGTTCTCTGCCAGGGCAGGATTTGGGGCTGCTGCTGCGGCTCGCAGCCCCCTCTGGTGGCACTCGCCAAATGCTGGTGGAGGGCTCTGGGGATGGGAGCTGGGCTCCAAAAACAAGCAAGAGATGGTGGCAAATGGGATGCAGCCAGGAGTTGCAGAGTCAGGCTCTTCCTCCTGATGCTGACTCACCACGTCAGGCCTTAGGGGTTTCCAGAAAAAGGAACTGTGAACACAGTAAGGAGGAAATCTGTGTAGTTGTCACTGCAGCCTGATATGGTGACATCAAATGAAAAGAGCCATGTTCAGCATGACCAAATGCAGCAGGAGAGGCAGGGCGCAGGGGCTGGGATTGGCATGGCAAGGTGTCACACATCGGTGCCCATATTGTGGAACTGGCAGCAATGGTGTTCCCAGGCCACATTGCAACGGGACACGGTGGGCACAGCCAACCAGTGACGGCCCTGTGGCAGCGTGCCATCTCCTGTGCTTCCAGGAACAGGGTGCAGGGACGCAGCATAGTTCCGTGTCCTTCTTAGAGAGCAGCCGGGCACTGGCCCCAGCCCCACACCCATGCAGTGGGGGAGCAGCAGCCAACCCCTTGCACTCCAGGAGCGCAGCCAGGGCCTGCCCTGTTCGCCTGCCTCCCCTGTCCATCTCCTTCAAACAGGAGCATGATATTGCAAGTTGCCTTCCTTCCATCAGCCAGGGTTAAGAGCAGACAAGGCAGCAATTATGGACAGCTAATTAGGGAATGCTTTTGAAAAGTTTGCATAATTAGCTCATTAGTAAACATTTTAGAAACAATGCACTCCATCTCCAGATTGGGTGAGTGCTTAGAAAAGAGGAATTTGGCACTCTGTGGTCGTTTGGAGGGGATCTTCACTGGGCTGCAGTGGGAAGTGACTGCCTCTCCTGCAGTGCTGGAGCAGTAGGGCTGAGGCTGTGCAGAGAGGAAGTAAGCGATGAGATGTTAAGGAAGGCATGTGCTTGCTCATACATTTGTGGCGCGGGTAGCCAGAAGCAACATTTCTAACGTACAGGAAATAATTCCGTCTGGGAAGCACAACGCTGTGGCTCAGCTTGTCTTCAGACAAGCTTCTGCTGTTTTTTAGCTCTGTCCGGTGTCTGCCGTATAGTTCATAATTCCTGTCAGCTGCAGCCGTTTTGCACACATAGCCAGCAGTGAGCGGGCTAGCAGTGCTGCTGTTTGGCCACCTCCAGGTGACTCATCTCTTTGTGGAGATGGGAGGGCTCAGCTCATTCTGCAGTCGTGCGTGGTTGAGCCTCTTGGAGGGCCCAGGCCCTGGGATGGGCGAGGGGCTGCAGACACCCTTCTGGGCTCTAATGTCTCACTGGCATCCGGCACTTAGGAGAGCCAGGTCTCGTCCTGCTTCGTGTATCCTGTTGGCATGATGACACAGCGTGGGCTATTCCAGTGATATTAGCACAATTGCATGTGACACCTTTTGCCTCCTTCCTGCCCAGAAGAACCAGCAGGTCACCCGCTTCTCCTCAAGCTCTAGGCAGTGAGAGGAGAGGGGTGAGCATGGGGCTGGCTGTGTTGGTGCTTCAGGATCCAGCTGTTCAGAGCAATCCTATTAGAGCAGCTGATGCAGAGCTGTAGTGCACCCAGCACTCTGCACTCTCTTTGCAGCATGGTCTGGGTTTGCAGAGGTGGCCTCAGGAGCCCATAGATACCTTTGGGAGTCTGGGCTTTGGTCACTCTGTTGGCATCACGCAGTGGGGTTAGCAGTGCTCTTGGGTCTGCTATCTGGGTGCAGGAGTTAGAAGTGAACGTAAAGAAGGGGCAGCCAGAATGTTATTTTAAAAAGCATCTTTGTTTTTTTTTTTTTTTTTTTTTTTTTTTTTTTTTTTTTTTTTTTTTTTGAAGAGGACCAGGTGCAAAGCCTATAAAGGCTACAGGAGTTTTTACCTTGATTTCCACAGGAGCTGAATTAGGCTTTTAATGAGCATGTGTTTGCCTTAGCTACACACAATCCTCTCCAACGGGTACCGTGCCTATTGTCAGGCTGTGGCAGAAGGAGTGTCGGGCTTACCAGCAGCATCAGGGCTGGGAGCTGTGAGACTGGGGGTCTTCCCATTCTCTGCATTGATTTATCACTCTTGCTTTCACACATCACCTTAAATTCCTCTTCATATAAAGAGGAGATAAACACTTGGGTATCTGCAGGCTCACTGACCAGTCTGGCTAGCAGCAGTACACCAAAGGCTGCTGTGTTGCAGCAATGCACAGAGTAGGTCAGAGTGCTGCATACAAAGATTGGTTCCTTCCCAGCCTTTTCTGTCCGGGTGTGAATTCCACAATTAAATATGAATATAAAATAGAAAGAACAGACTGTAAAGAACAGACTGAAAACGGAAGAAATTTCTGGTTGCTTTTGGCCAGAGCTCAGCACAGAGCTTTTCTGAAAGAACAGGGAAAGGTTAGTTTTCAGCATGAGACAAGTTCCCCGTTTTCTTTAAATCAAGCAGCTGCACATCACCACTGAATGGCAATGTAATAACACGTTGCAAACCACAGTCTGGTGATCCTGGAATTCCTTATAAGTTAATAGCAGTCATGGTCCGCTAATCACAGCCAGGATGTTTTAAGCAACTGTCTTTGATATATCAGTTCCAGCACACCACAGAAAGCTCTCCTTATGCTGACTGAGCAAGTAGATGGGTAGAGCATCAGAAAGAGAGAATAACCTGAGTTGTTTTTTTCCCCTGAATCATGAGGGATTCATTGGACATATGTACAGCATTGCTGAGCAATCCCAGTCCAATGGGATGTTAGTTTTAACACAGCACTGCATCAGACATGGAGATATTTGTGTCTAATAAGTTGCTAGAAGCAGAGGCTGAGGCAGTAGAGTGGGTCTGGTAGCAGAAACCCTTCACCAAAGACTTCCTTAGCCCTGATACAAGCAGCACAAAAAGCTGCAGGTGGCTGCCCTGCATATGTGCCTGGTGGCTGTCCCAAACGTCACTCCGTTAGAGGAACAGAAGGCCGTGCTGAGGCTGTGTGCATGCACAGTGCTTGCACACAGGCAGTCAGCATGTCAGGAACCCCCTGGGGGCCCACAGAGCAGGGGTTGCTGACGGATGTCCTGCAAGCAGGAGACCTCCCCCCCCTCCCCCGTCCCCTGCTGCTGGCACGAGTATGAGGCATGTGCTCAGCTTCCTTCCTCTTCTGTGAGTGTCAGAGTGAGATTTTATTTATGTTGTTGTTTTGCAGTGGAAAGGGAAGGTGTAATGCCTGGCTCTCACGTGCCGTGCCTTTGGTAACGCTGATGACGGGCTGATAATGGTGAGCAGGACCAAGGCCTGAGCTCTCCGTCAGCAGAGGAGACTAGACTGATTCGTCATTGATCTCTGCTCACTGCATCTTGCTGAAGTTTTTTGACCTGTTTGATTTCTTGGGTTTTCTTCTGTGAAAATCCTCTGATTTTTCTGCCGATCAGGAGCTAAACATTTCTCTGTGTCTTTAAATATGGCAGATGGGGATTTCTTCAGATGTCCAACAACTCAATTGATGGAGACCTCAGGAGACCTCTCCTCTTCCCTGTCCCCCTTCTCAGCCTGTCTTTTCATCTGCAATCTGGAGATGTAAAGGCTGTAGTAATAGAGTGTCAGAGGAAGTAATTGATTCATCACACGCCGGGAGAGGAGTCTGTTGCCTTTAGTGTCAATGGAGCTGAACCACAGGCTGGGAGGGTGAGGGTGGCTTGTAAACACTGCATGGCTGAGCTGGCAGGGCAGCACGGACTGAGCCAGGTGGCACAGAGGGGCCATTTCTCAGGGGAGTTCAGGCCCTCCTGGGGCCTGTTGGGATCTGGGGGCTTGTGGCAGCAGGGGCACTGTGGGTGCCCAGGCTGCTGGCATCAGGAGTTCCTCACCTGCATCTCTCCCCCTGCAAAGCGAGAAAAAGGAATGTTTGCCCTCTGCCTTCTGCCTGCTTTGCTGCTCCTCGGCAGTAAATTTTCCTCTTGTGGTTGTTATCTTTTATTATATGCATTTTTTTTTTCTTTCTGTTAGTGATAGGGTTGCCTGTGAGTGGTGACAGTAAAATGACACAGAAAGCAGAGTCTTAATTTTTTTCTACAGATGGATTGTAGCAGAAGGAGGAAAACGCAAATGCAGTTTCCCAAGTGTCCTGCATTTGGGGGTTATGGAGGGCTGTGAGCTGCCTCGGCTCCCCTGCAGCAGCAACAGAAGGCTGAGTGCTTGGGGAGGGGGCTGTGCTAAGCACTCTGTGTATCTTATTCCTGGTTTCACCACAGTTTTTCCCCTCTCAAAGACTACCAAAGACATCTTGCAATAACCGACCCCTGTAGCTAAAGATAGAAGAGCGAGGAATTTATAGAAATGGTTTTGGAGACAGAAATAAAATTAAACACCCATGTGTAACCCCTGAACAACAGCCTCCAGAAAACCCCTGAAGTGCACATTAGCACATCTTGTTTTCTGAGATAATGAACGGTTCTCCAGACATGCCCCAGCTGAGCGCACTCTCTGTCCGTCGTGCCTTTCCACAGCGAGCTGGCAGCCCCAGGATGAGCCGTATGTGGAGCAGCAGCATCGGGCAGTGTGCTCAGAGCCCCCCCCTTCCTGGACCACAGGAGCAGCTTAGAGATATGTTTTATTCTTTCCTTTGCGAGATGCATCTTGGCCACCTCTTTTTTTTTTTTTTTTTTTTTTTTTCTGCATAACTTAACAGTTGCTGCTGAGGCTCTTCCTATCAGCAGTGCTCATACGGGGGTGAAAACAGTCCAAGGAATATAAATAGAGGCTATTTGTAGTTTCCGTTTTTTGTCTTGGAGACATTTTTGAAGAAGTTCTCCAATCTGTTAGGGTTATTTTCTCTGTCTGCCTCTCTCTCTTTATTTTTTTGATGAGGTGACTGGATTTTTCTCATTTCTCAGAAACTCTGGTCAGATTTCTGAGGAGATAAAATACTCCAACGCACAGTGGAATGATTACAAAACCCCACAGCACTGTGGTTGCACAAGATGTAATTGGATGCAAAAAATTCAAAACAAACTTCCGAGAAATCTGAAGCAATTATGCACCTCCAGGCCAGTCCAGCCTTGGCTGCCACCAGACTGATAGTTTCAGTCACTGAAACCCAGTGAAATCCCTCCAGATGTAAAGCAGTGCTTGGCTTTTTTGTCTCTCCCTCCCAGGCGCAGTTATGCCAGGGCAAAAGAAGGGTAAGCTCTGCTGTTCTGGGTGCATCCTTTGCCTTAGCGTGGCACACGCAGTTCTGCAAGCTGCAGGCTGAGAGCATAGTATCTCCTGTCTCCAGACTCCCAGAAGGCAATCCCAGGCAGAGCAGATCTGCAGTTGGAGCAGAGGAGCTATTAACCCTGTCCCAAGATGGGGCAGTGAGTCTGTGTCCACCGAGAGCCGTGGGCACTAGTTGGCTGCAGCTGGCTGCACCGCAAGCTTTTAGGTCTGTGCGCGAATCCATTTCGGGACCCGTGAGGACTGATTCTCTTCTCACCCCAGGATAAATTAGGAGTGATTACCCTTAAAATGATGAGTTACACAAGTGTAAAACCAGTTCAAATCAAAGGAGAATCCAATTCATCTGCTGTATTTATAATTAATTACTCTGATTAAGGGCTGGCAGCTAAGATCAAACTTCATTGCTCTTGTTTCATCAGGCAGCAGAGGTGTTTGCCTCTAGTGTCGTGGCTATAAAAATACTGTTTAAAAGTCTCCAGTAGTTACTGCAGCCATTTCACCTTTGAAGGGTATGTTATTCAGTAGCTCATGATTGTGTAAACATCAGAAAAGTTTTCTTGTCTTTCACAAAGTAACCACCCATGAAATGAGGATTTAGTTGGAAGGTGACATAAGAAAGAGCGTGAAGATGGGTGGTGACACAGAAAAATTGACAAAGCCAGCTAGCATGTAATGGACCTTAATTCTAGATGCCCCTTGATTACAAAACAAGCATTGGGCTGGCAGCTTACCATTTCTTAACCATCTTTATACTGCATCTGCTATTTCATCCCTAAGCTGAATTCAGGTTTTTCTTAGAGCATCTTTAAAAAATGTTGTGCTTTTTAAAATAATGTGTGAAAAAGAAAGCACCCTTTCAGGGGAAATGCTTGCATTTGACTGCTGACATTGTGGCTAAGCAGGACCCTGCATTTCCCCAGCTACCTGCAGAATATTAATATCTGTTGAACTTCACTGGCATTGCAGTTACTCTTTGTGTTCTTAGTAGATGTATTCTAGATACTATGTGTGACATATGGTTCAAAAAGACCAGAGGTCTCAAAGGCTCTAGTCAATACTGGCCATTCCCAAATTTGGGGCTGTTGGCATGTAGTCAGTACCTATTTGTCTCTCCATCTATTTGGGCCAGACTCCTCTAATATACTATAATCTGTCTAATCAAGGCTAGCTTCTATTCCTGGCCATGCTGCAAGCTTCCTGTGTGACCTTGGGCCAACCACTGCTTCTCTTTGCTTTCCCACCTCCCAGGGTCTCTTGAGGATCCCTTCATTAATGTTTGCCAGGTGCAGGCATGAGCCCCTTGGAAATGTCTATAAATAACAGCACCAAATTAAACGGTGGGGAAGCTCAGGTCAGAGCCTTGCATCTCTCTGGCTATGGCAAGCACCGGAGCCTGGGCATAGCTGTGTGCAAGCTTCATCTTCTCCTAATGATAGCCCAGAGAACACTGCTGGAGTTTCCCAGGCTAGAGCTTCCCTGGGTGGGCTTTGA
Organism: Callipepla californica brunnescens; assembly: GCA_023055505.1. NCBI lineage: Eukaryota > Metazoa > Chordata > Aves > Galliformes > Odontophoridae > Callipepla > Callipepla californica. The sequence goes on from JALIRH010000010.1 coordinate 3,707,990, forward strand.
AGCAGGGATCACATGTGGTTAGGTGCTATGGCTGTCAGCAGATAAATGATTTACCATTTGTGCTTCTCTTCATACTAATCTAATGTCCTTGAAGTATGTTTCGGTGAGGAAGGACCCAGCATCTCTTAGGAGCTGGGGCTCATAGGCGGTAGGTTTGTTGATGATGTGTGAAGCAGTATGAGTCCCAAAACAGCTTTTTGCTGTCTGTGTGCCTCTGGGAAGGAGTGCCCAGGGGCACAGCACAGCTCCATGGTGCTGCTCCCCAGGCAGGGTGCAACGCCTGAAGCTCACATCACCTGGATGGACACCGAGGAGGTCCAGGCTGGCCTTGGGCAGCAGAGCACAGCTGGCTGGCCAGCAGCCGGTGTGCCACTGCAATAGAAAGGGCCTGAAAAGGTGGAGTCTCCTCACCACTGCAAGTGGGGCTCATTGCTGGCCTTTATTGGGCCTAGCAGCCTTTTTCAGGGGCCAGCAGCGAAGTGGCTTAGTAAAAATAGAGAGAAAGAAGAGACTAGGAATTAGTGAGGGCTGACTGAGGGAAGAAGCAGGCAAGCATGAGTAGTACAGACATTAGAAGTGCTTTATAATTAGTTTATAAAAGCTCTCTTAACATCCGCAAAGCACTTTCTACTGAAAATCTTTAATGAAAACACAGCAATATTTGTAAGCATCTTACATTTCCCATTTAATTCTGTTAAACAGTTACAAGAAGAGCATCTAAGCACTGTACTTCCCTCCCTTCTCAACCCCCCATTGTCTGGGTAGTTAAAAGCACTTCAGCTTTGCCTCCCTGCCTTAAAACTCCCTAGTGAAAAGTCCTATGTTTGAGGTGGTTTCAAACTGGCTGGCTGGCCCTCCCACTTCAGCAGCAGCTGAGAATATCCTGCTGCTGGACGAGCAGCCGAGAGCGGCCACCTTCCCTGCAAGAGCACTTGCTTATTCCTTTGACTGCAGATGTGAGTTACAGATGCTGCACCCACTTCACATAGCTATGGTTGGCTCACTGGAGCAGTGCCTGGATGGAGAGAAGTGGCCATGAAATGTGGGCTTGGAAATAGCAGCCTGCCCAGTGAAGGTAATGCTAGAGAGGTCAGCCTGTGGGTGATGGTGCATGTTGACTGAAGTGATGCATTTGGTTGTGTGAGTGAAATGCAAATTGCTGGGTGCTGGTCAGGGTGGTGTGGATGCTATTGCTGCATAACTGTCCCACCCACCTGTACACTACTCTGTAATTATCTGGAAATGAAATAGTTAGACTAAAAAGTGTCCCCTGCATTGTTTTTTCTTCCTTCCACTTTTTTCTTCTTGTTTTTCACGTAGGAAGAACAAAGTCTGGGAACAGTGCTTAAGCTTAACAGAAGCAAAGGTCTGACCAGTGACCCAACATAAGGAGAATGGTGTTTATCAGTTTGTTTGATTGTGGGCCAAGGCATGGACAGGACCAAAGCACACGATGCCAAAAGAGTCTGTGGTGGGATTAACTGGTATTCTCGCTGAAGTTTTAAAGTCTCTTGTTTTGGACCAGGAGTCTTTGGTGTTTTGTTTTTAAAGTCTGAAGCTTAATTGCTGTATTGGAGAGGAAGGAGGTGCTCCCCCTCATCTGGGCAGGAGCTATCTCCTGACTGTAATACACTCCCATTTTGCACTCTGTTTACATGACCTGAGGAAAGGGAGTTTTGCCTCATGAGGAGCAGAGGGCTTGAGCCAAGATTTTTTAGCTAGGAACAAAAACTCATATGTGTTTATATTCATTTTACATTTGGCAAAAAGGATTCTCTGACCTTCTCCTAGGGGCTTTTTTAGCTGTTTGTAACATTTGATTTATTAAGGATTAGCTCCAGTAAGAGAAAGCTCAGTTAGATGCTTGGATGAAGCCAAACAGGGTTTAATTCAGAGAGAGGCAAATATTTCCTGATGGTTTACTCACTAGATTCATTCTTTTAATTTTCCATTTGCAGATTGTCCAAGAGCAGATTGCAATATTCCCAAATTGTATGTATTATTGGAAGTCATTCACCCATTCAATAAGCAAATATTTCTTGGTCCAGAATTTGCTTCTGAAATTGCCAGGGCTCCTAGAAAACTGGGTGGTTGAGATGCCATGTGGAGAGCAGTGGTCTGTTGTGTGTGCTGGCTGCAGCAGGAACTGGAGCGTTGCATGCCAGCAGCTGAGGTTGTGTCTGGAGTTGGCCGATCGTAACCCCATGAGGACACAAGATGTGTTTCCTTGGGATGCAGCTAACCTACGCCCGTGCCATACAAATGGCAGCTTTTCCAACCCAGTACATTAACTGTGTTTTGCCAACACTTGTATTTTCAACAAATTAATTTTTGTTGCATGTTTGTTATTTCAGTAGTCACCAGCGGACCTGCAGCACAGACATGTATTTCAGATGTGGAAGGGCTGCACACACAGTTGAGATCAAGGAGTTATTTAGAGAACAAAATGTCCCTGCTGTTTGCTCAGCACTACTTTAAACAAACAGACAAACAAGGAGAAAAAAGTTCTACTTAAAAGAACTAACACTATCCTCTGTGTTCTTCCTCCCAGGGGAGAGGATGGAATCAAACCACACATGATAGACATTAGTGGGGTCATGGAAGGTGCTGCTGGGTGGTGTTAGGGCAATAAGGGGTCACGAGGTGATGGGGAGCTGCCCAGGGGTTGGGGGAGCTGATCTCACTTACATCCCCACGCTTCCACTCACCAGCTAAGCCAAGTGTTCTTCCTGTGCCAGTGCTTCATTTCAGGACTGCTTAGGTTTCACCTTGGCTAAGGCTGTGGCATTTGTAACGGAGTTAAAGCATGGGCGATTAGAGCTAACTCAGTGCTGGGTCCAGTGCTGACAGGATTTTATCTGCAGGCATTTTGCTTCTGGCTCTTGGCCTGATATAGTCCCAGAAAGGAGTGAAGCTGAAGCTGCTCATCTTTCTTTGTAGAGAAGCACGCTGTGTCTCTGTAAGTTTGTTTTGAGGCTGTTGACCGCCAATGTGAGCATTGCAGAGCGGGAGTGAGTCACATGTGGATCGCTGCATCCAGCAAGCTACTTCTCCTTTCAACTCTTGATTCCCAAACACGAGATCTTGTGACAAAGAAGAAAGGCAGATTTCTAGCAGTGTGGAGCTGCTGCTTGTCTCCCAGCCCCACAAGAACTGCAGTGTTGTTCAAACAGGTTGATACAAAGCGAACAGACAGTATAAGGGAGATGGACAGTGTCTGTAAATAGCAGCTTGCTGGCCAGAGACAATGAGAGGGGTGGGAGAGCGTGGGTGTTTGGAGGCAGCTGAAGAACAAGATGTTTGCATAAACATTGTTTATTCGCAGCGCACAGCCTGATACTACCTTGCCATTAGTTATGGCCCAGACAAAGGAATCTGTGGGAGTTTCCCCTTCCAGCCAGACCTCACAGCAAGCCTTTGTCTCAGCACCAAGAGGCAGCTTTTCCAAGCCAGCCAGTTCCTTCCCAAAGTCAGGGTCTGGGCAGGTGGACAGACAGGCTGTGTTACAGGGGCTGGGCAGTGGTGAATGTGGTTGCCCATCTCTTCATGCAGTGCTTCTCATCTACACAAGTCTTTGTTAGCACGTAACTGAAGAGAATTGGTGTTATCATCCAAAACCCAAGTATAGCAGCCACACTTGTTAAAGGACTAATGCTGTGTCAAGAAGGGCACAGCATAGCTAGATGCTCACATTGATTGATCATTGACTGTATCTTTAATGTTTGCTCAAATTCCAGCTAGAGAGTGGAGTAAACCTATTAGTGTTGCGTAGAATGATGGCACATAGAGACAAAGGGAAAAGAAGGAGAGCAGCTCAGGAGTATTAGAGCTGAGCTTTTCCCTTGCCAAAGGAGTTCTGTAAAAATACAGGCAAATTGTGTCCTGCAAGTTGTCTGTGATGTTGAAGTGCATAAAATAATAATAATGTGAGGTTGCAGTAGCAAAAGGGATGGACAGACAAAAGAGAAGAATGTATGTATGTTCATAGGTGTGAATGACTGAGTCACAGGAACCCGTCTGGAAGATAGTTCTGTGAAATATGCAGATAAATAAGTGCTTAGTGCCTGTCCCCAACATGCTGAAGAACCCCCAATGGATGATTTTCCCTCTGTTTCCCCTGCCTCACAGGTATGACTTCATTGAGATCCGAGATGGGGACAGTGAGGCAGCCGACCTGCTGGGCAAGCACTGTGGGAACATTGCACCTCCCACCATCATCTCGTCAGGCTCCTCTCTCTACATCAAGTTCACCTCGGACTACGCGCGGCAAGGGGCTGGCTTCTCCCTGCGCTATGAGATCTACAAGACAGGTCAGTGCCTGAGTCAGCGCCTGTGTGCCATGATGATCTTTACAAGGAGGTGTTGTTGGCCACCTTGGCTATATGTATGACATTAGCATGTTAGCATTCTTCACAGATAAAGGGCTCTTTTTTTTTTTTAGTTTATTTGTTGTTGTTGTTTTTGTTTTTTTTTTAATTTAAGCAAGCCTGTTTCATCACACGTCCAGTAAGGTAAAGATGCTAGTGTGGGAAATGTTAGTATGTTTTTGGATCATAGAGTGGCATCAAAAGCAGGATTCCTTGTTATAGACTCCCTTGAATTCAACGACTCAAAAATGTCTGTCTTTATTCATGGCATGTGTGGAGCTTGTTAGGGCTAAGTGAGGATTGTCTTTGGGTTAGGACTGCATGGAGTTCCCCTCCCGTGGAGCTGTGATTGAGGAATGATCAATGGCACTGTTTTCTCCTCCTGGAAGCTGGGTTTGTAACTGGGGAGCTCTGGTTTTCAAGGGACTGCTGTCAGCAGAGCTGTCAAGGGTAGAGATGGTGCCTTTCCAGGCGAATATGAGAGAAACTATTCATAATTCTGTTTAATACCGAACTATTATTGAGGAAAGTAAAAGCTGCTCAAAGGCCTTTTAATAGTGTTTCTGTCTAAATATTTGTCTAAATTGTGTGTCTGGGAAGGAGGCGTGAGAGCATAAAACCCACTCAGTGTGCTGTGTGTGCGCGTGAGCGAGGTGTGCCTGCTTGCCTAGGGAACAGGAGCATGTTCTGCATGGAGATGCAGTGCCCACCCTGTGCCCACATTCCTGTGGTGGTGCGTTGGAAGAAACACATACACGGCTCTCATGTCATCACATCCAGTATGAAAAACATGCCCATGCCTGGTAAAGTATCAGAAGGGAACACAAGACTGCATCCCCTTTGCAGAGGCTGATGATTGATCCGCCTCTGCAAAGAGGAAGCAGGAACAAAGGCACCAGTGCCTGGGGACCATGTGGTAGATGGTCTCACAGGCACCCCCATCTGCTCACAGGTGGAGGTGGATACTTTCCTACAAGGGATCAGGGATGGGATTCCTCAAATTTACTGTGAAATGGTGAGGACAGGGAGTGTCTAGTGGCTCTCCTGAATGAGGAAATTGCCATTGCTGATGGTTGCCTGGGCTGGATAACCAGCCATCAAGATGGTCTGGTGCAGCCACTTCAGGCCTCTGCAGTTTATTAATGGTGAGGATGTGGACTGATTTGGCTCACTCTTGGGATTTGCTGAGGCCAATTACCAGTACAGAAGATGGCAGAGTGCCTGTGTTCAGGAGGGAAGACTGGTGACCCTTCTCAGCATCCCTTACCACTCCTTCCTGGTACACACACACACTCTGAGCCCAAGAGGGTGGGTATGGAGTTGTGCTGGTTCCCAGATCAGGCCCATGCCCTGCCTCAGAGCACAAAGTGGTATGAAGTGGTCCAACTGGCAGAGGTGCCCAGTGGGAAGAAATGGGACAGCATGCAGGAACTGACTGCTAGTGTCAGGAGCCAGGAAGGGACCAAATTAACGGAAAAAGAGATCTTGTTGCTGGGAGAAAGAGAGGTGGTTTTGACTGGAGGCTGGATATGAGCTTGTGTCCCTCAGTGGAGATTCCTGTGGAGTTGTCAGGCCTGACATTGTGCTGACACTCCTCTAGCCACCGTTCTCCCACTGAAGGCAGCCATCCTCTCCAGAGAAACGCTTTCTTCCTGCCACAGCCCGTGAAATTTAGCTTGGCAAGGCAGATTTCAACACAGAGGACTGGGAGCACCACACCACCTTGCCTGCCCAGCCCTGTCCCTGCTAGGGATCCCAGGAGATTGGTGCTGCAGGCACTGCATGCAAGCAGACTTACCTTATATTTTCATACACCTTCAGTCTGAGCTGCCAGGGGAGCTTGCAAGGGTGTCACCAGATTTAAAGGTCACTGGATTGTCATTGTCCACATCAGTAAAGGCAGCATTGCTGCAGTTTCTTTCTTTCTTAAAGGTGACCTAAAAAAAACTCTTTTCAATTGAGCATTTATTTTCACACCTTGTGCTGAATTTTCCTTATCACCATGTGAGAGGGGCAATCTGCATACAAACAACTGCATACCAGTCTCTGAGTCCCCTGTTGGGTCTCAGTCAGCAGTCTGCAGGCTGACAAAAGAGTCCAGCCTCCCTGCTGCTCACTTTGTGAGTCAGCTTGGCAGGGCTGGCCTGAGCCCTCCTTGCTGGGCATCAAAGTGTGCTCTTAGGCTGGTCCGCGCTGCTGAAGCCAGCAGGGCTTCTGTTTATTATCTGCAGCATCCTTATGAAAAGCCGATCATTGTTTGCTGGTATCAGCCAAGCTGTAGACAAAGATGCCAAATCCGATAAGAGCACCACATGAGGAAACTTGTTGTTGAATACAATGACATAGTTATGTCTCTCTCCTGTCTCCAGAGACAGTTCCTTACTCCTGACTCTGAGTTTTGTCTTTGATTTTCTCCCTAGCTTGGAGCTTGCATTATTTTGTTTATCTATTTGTCTTTTCAGCTGTTCGGAATAAAGTACACCCTTATCCCCGTTCACAGCATTATGCTGTGATTTGTGTTTGGCCTTATTTTTTCCCTCTGCATTTTACCCTACAGGTTCACACCAGAAAAGCTGGCTGCTTCATTAGGTAGTCAATTAAGAGACTCTCCTGAGTAGCTCTCCAGCTAGGCACTGCATAATGCGGTGCCGGGATCCTGCCATTACTGCGGGCTGCTGGCCTAACTCCTGGAGGTTAATGCTGAATTGAATAACAAGTCCCCCGTTAGTCCCAGGAAAGCTCATGCTGCCTGGAAGAGACAGAGCAGAAGGGTTTGTAGAGGAGAAGGCGGGTGTCCCAGCAAAACCAAAGCTGAAACCTTTGTTAAGACCAGGTTGCAGCAGTGACTGCAAAGGCCCATAACATCTCCTTTCCCCTCCAATAGCTCCAGGCTGCAGATTTCTGTTGGCCATTGTCCTGCCTCTACAGAGCAGTGTTTTCAAAGTCACCGTGGTATGAATACGTCACAAATTCCCCTTTCGCTGGTCACCCCGAGGCACCTTGGCTCCCTACGAGGGGGCACCGAGCTGCAGCGGGGGCCAGCGCCAGAGGTCAGCAATAAATAAGAGGCAACATTGTCTGCCTGACTTGCAATGCAAAGGTCTTCTTTAAGGATAGAAATAACTTGCATTTCTGGTGCAAACGGCTGAATGTGTGAGAAAGGGTCTCTGTTCCCCCTCTTGGCAGAGCCCCCTGCCACAGCTCATCTCCCCCAGACTTGCTGTGGGCATCAAGCACAGCCATGTGCTGGTGCTTTCCCATCCCTCACAGAGCTGCAGGGGCACGGCGTGCTAACCGCTTGCCTCCCCAGGGTTGCCAAGTTTCCCAGCTGACAGCAGCACCCGCTGACCCCTCCGGGTCTCTTCAATGTCTAAATATTTGTACTTCTTGATTTTCTCAAGGAAACTGAAGCATAGATGTTGAGAGAGGTTGCAGGAGACCAGCTCCTGGGAAGAACTTTTTTGAGACAGATGACACCCCCATTACTCTTCTTTTTTTTCTTTCCAGGACAGCTCCCTCTCTGAGCAGAGGCTTCTTCATCATGCCTGGAGTTGTGGTGGCCTGTTGCCAGCACGGCTGGGTCAATGATGATGGCAGACAGTAGGTCACTGTTTCAGGAGCCAGCTTGGCATGGCTTCCCTTCGCCTCCAGAACTACCACCTTGATGTGGGGGGCACAGCAGAGACTGATTTGTCAGATCACATCCCTGGGTTTGAGTAGCTTTGAGTGGGATCACCTTCCTAGACTTGTTTTTGCAGTGACTGGCAAGGGGATCAGAAGATGCATGGGTTATATATCTAAAGCCGTCTGAAGGATTTAGATACACTGTCCACTCCAGTGAGTGCACAAACCTTGTCTCTTCCGGCATAGAAAGCTTTGAAAATCACTCTCCATCCTTGCAGGCAAAGTCACATGGCTTTTAGACCACAGAGAATTTCCAGAATTCCCGTTAAGCTCAAAATGGGGTTTCCACAGTCTGTCAAGCTCTTGGCATTAGCTGTGTCATTAAGACTGGGTTTTTCCTGCTGTTGCAGGCTCTGAGGACTGTTCCAGAAACTTCACTGCCTCCAATGGTACTATTGAGTCTCCAGGTTTCCCTGACAAATATCCACACAACCTAGACTGCGTCTTCACCATCATAGCCAAGCCAAAGACAGAAATCCTCCTCCACTTTGTGCTCTTTGACCTTGAGCATGACCCTCTGCAGGCAGGGGAGGGAGACTGCAAGTACGACTGGTTGGACATCTGGGATGGCATTCCTCAAGGTAAGCCATGGGGTGCCACTCCTGCATCCTCAGCGCCTCTCCGTGTCTCACAGAGCTCCAAAACTCTGTGCTCTGTTTCTTGAGATCAAAGGTACCTAAACTTAGAGATGACTGCAGCATCCAGCCTGGTATTAGGGCACTCTGTGGCTGGCCATGGGAACAGTGTGCTTGCAGAAGACTGCATGCATGAATCCTGAAACTAATGCTCTGTTTGTTGTAACCACTGATCTAAAAAGTCCCATGAGACACTCCCACAGAGCTCTGATCCCTCACTAAGAGAAGGGCAGAGGGTTCCTGCATACTGAGAGGATCACCCTACCCTGAACCAACACTGTAAAACAGAGCAATTTGGAGCGTTTCCCAGCAATTGCAGAGCAGTATTTGCTGCAGTGGATATTTCTGCACAGCACGCTGCGTGGCAGTGGGCCAATGGATTTTAAAAATTAGCCCATCCCCAAAGCCTGCCTTTCTTCCATCCCAATCTCTCCTGCTAAGGCATCCATGCTGAGTGATGCCGACCTGCTGGTGACCCATGAGGCTGGGGAAAAGGCAGGATTTTACCTCTGCTGCTCTCTCTTTTGCAGTTGGCCCTTTGATAGGCAGGTACTGTGGCACTAAGATGCCATCGGACATCCGCTCGACCACCGGCGTCCTGTCACTCACCTTCCACACTGACCTGGCTGTGGCTAAAGATGGTTTCTCTGCTCAGTACAACTTGATCCAACAGGAAGTGCCTGAAAGTAAGTTGGAAATATCCTGGTTGTGTCTTGTGCAGTTGTGATGTCTGTTTCACCTAAGCACTTCCCTTGCAAGAGTGAGGCGGGTGGACTGTGCCTAAGGGTTCATTCCCCATCAGACATAGAGATGGGAATTACACTTGGTATGCTGTTTCTCACATTCCTGTGAGAAATTAAATGAGATTTAAGGAAGAGTTACATTTTCAGAATTTTTCTTAACTTTTCACTTGCTTGTGAAGTCTTCTCCCAACCTTTTGGGATATAATCCTTTGTGTATATGCTCAGCCGAAACAATTTAGGGTAAGACTTCAGCCCAGTGGGTGCAGCAGAATCATTAAAGTATTGGGGAAAATCTCTCCAATCTTCCAAAAATTCACAGCCCCAAACTACAAATTGGAATTTCATGTCTGTCTAATTAAGAGATGCCTAAAGCACTAAGAAATTCAAACCAGAATTTGTTTTAGACTCTTTATTAAGGGAGATAAATAGAGTTGGTGTAAGGAAGGAAAGTTATATGTTTTGAGAGTGATTTGGATTCTTTGTAAAAACACTTGCAGGCTAGAAGAAATTGAATTACTTTTCCCATTATATTTCTGCATCAGAGCTACAGTTCTCAACCTCTGTTAGCAACAAACATGTGGTACAACAGAAAAAGCCTTCAGGATACCCATCAGTCCCAGAGAAAGAGAGGAGGTCTCTGACCCCAGGCTGAGAGCCCACGATGCTGTGCAGGGCTGGGGGAGCTGGGTTACAGCCTCTTGCTCCGCGGCTGAGTTAAGGGCCCCTCTGCCGAGGCTGTGAGAGTTAGATATGCACAGGGTCTTCATTGCTACATATTTCCACATTCCATTGATCTGTTCTTTAATCTCCTTTCTACCCCATTCTTTAAAAGGTCTGGGAACTAAAGCATTGATGACACACAAAGCTTGAGAAATCAAGCACGAGAACAATTAAAGGACTAGGCTTGTTTTGATCACACTGATGTAAACTGAAACTCTAATGATACCACTGAGATCTTAACTTGGCCCATCATTTCCACCCGGGGTTGACTTGGCCACATTAAAGACACAAACAGTTTGGTGAAGCCGCACGGGTTTAAGCAGCAGCGAGCTGTTATTGTTTTTACAGGACAACTGCCATAAAATATATGAGATGTGCAGTAAGATTGGGCTAATTGTGACCTTTAAAAGTCTTAGAAGTGAGGAAACCCAAATAAAAGCAAGCCATAGCCTTTCATGTTTATGGCTAGTTAATCCCTACAGGCCTGATATCACAAATAACATGAGGACACATCCACAAACACATCCATACTCTCACATGCATGCAGAACCTTTAGGCCTGCCTGTGCCAGGCCTTGACATTGCTGCTGGCAGCACAGATTGGGCATTCTCGTTTTCACTGACCACACTCATTGCCTTGTCAGTGCTTAGTTTTCACCTCCAACCTTTAAGAAGATGGGGAACTTCACAACAAGGGAACGTGGGACATCTTGTCCCAAGGAGAAAAGGAGATGGAGGGAATAGACAGAACAGTGCATTAAAACTGCAACAGTGGAGAAAAAGGAGAGGTAGAAAGATCTGAACAGTACTAATTGTCAGAAGGCTATGAAAACATGAAGTTGCTCCACCTTTAATTTCACGGTGACATCTGTGAATGCACATAACACACAAGATTGTACAGATCTGCTCATCTTTCCAGGCAGGCAGCTGGGTTAGCTGGGAAGGATAGCTTAGGCCTTCCACTAGGGAGTGAAATACAGACACTGAAAGTTGATCTGCATCTATGTGTGTGTCCCTGCTGCAGACTTCCAGTGCAATGTGCCACTGGGGATGGAGTCTGGCAGGATATCCAACATGCAGATCAGTGCCTCCTCCACCTACTCAGATGGGCGATGGACACCCCAGCAGAGCCGGCTCAACAGTGATGACAACGGCTGGACACCCAATGTAGACAGCAACAAAGAGTACCTCCAGGTCTGTATGCTTTCCACTCCTCTCACCCCGTCCCCCACCAAATGGAGCATCATGCTGTTAAACTGACCCTTGACCATAAGGCTTGTTGAATTTTTTATTGCCTCTCTGGCTCATGGGGAGCAAGCAGCAGGGGAGCTGCAGTGCCTCTGTAAAATGAGATAGGCTGGCTCTTCCATTAGCATGCTTGCACGAGGCACGAGACTTGACCCGTTGTCCCTCTCCCACCACACTCTTTCCTGACCAAAATGTTGATGGACTTCCCAGCATACTGACTGAAATGGTGAGACCTCTGCCACTTACAAGGGCCACTGACTGCCACTGGCCTGAGGACCAATGTCTTCAGGAGGTGTGTGGAAAAGCAGCTAGAATAATATTTATCTCATCAGTGATGCGAGGAGCATGAGCGGGCTGAATGTCAGGTAGGGGGCTGTCAAAGCCAAGGCATTCCCTAGGACCTAGTTAGATCTGCAGTTTCTGTCCACACAGAGTTTCTGGCTGTGTCACATTGCCATGAGACATTGCTTGCTAAAGGGCACTAGGAACGAAAGATGGTGAATGTCATTGCCTCCAGCAGACATCTCATTCTTCATTCATGGCAGTGCTACCAAGCCGGTTCTGCTGACCTTTCTCAACCCACATTGTGATAAAAGGAATGAAAGGGAAAAACAGAAACTGCAGCACTTGCTAATTGGACACCCTGCTTTTATTTTACATGGAAGAAGTCAGCCCTTGTCCGGTTTTAATGGACCTGAGCCTCCAGTTTCTGTGCACATCCTACTGCTTGGTCTGAGACAGGAAGGTGGCTTTGTGATGGTCACTTGTGGATGCACATCAAGACCAGTTCCACTTGTCCCATGGTTCTGGCTATAAGCAAACTGCTGAACTCAGCCTAGGGGAGTTGTGCCTGTGGAAATTAGTTATTATTTCCCAGGTGCCATCCCACATGGAGGGAGACAGACTGAATTTGTGTGCATTGTCATATTTCAAGAAAGTTAGCCAGGAACTAACTAGCAAGCCCTGACTCTTAGGTGCTCACTGCTCTATCTCCTGTCTCTTTTTCCCCTGTAAAGGTGGACCTCCATTTCCTGACTGTGCTCACAGCCATTGCTACGCAGGGTGCCATCTCCAGAGAAACGCAGAATGGGTACTATGTCCGTACCTACAAGCTGGAGGTCAGCACCAATGGGGAGGACTGGATGATGTACCGACATGGTAAAAACCATAAGGTAAGGACCTTTTTGTCTCTTTTGAATGTGCCTTGGTGGGTCTTGCCAGGACAGAAGAGAACAGAGTGATTTTACATGTCTGTAGTGTTTAATCTGCAAGGGACCCTTTTTCTGATGAGGGCTAGAAGGCTGATGATGCTTTAAGCAGAGTAGAAACAGTCCTTTCTCCTCTGCACAACAATGAGGAAACACGATTCCTTGGAAAACCTGGCTGCTGTTGCATCTTTCGTGGCAGTGAGACTGTGTTCTTTGACTGCAAATGAAGGAGAAAATGCTTTAACAGCCTGTGTTTTGCCGTACAAGATTCATTGAGTTTTTATGGCCATAGCCCTGTCTACATGCTGGGTTAACAATCACAAAACCACATGAAACTGTAGTTCAGGAGTTATTGAGGCCTGGAAATGAAAGGGCGCAAATCCTTAGAGGGGATCTCACCATCCCAGAGAACAAAATGAACAATAAATAATGAGGAGCAATTCAGGCTGCCAGAGCCGTGGGATCTGTGCTAGCAGGCATAGTTGGCAGGGGAGCATCAAGCCCTGGGAGCTGGTGCGTGCTCTCACCATGTTCCTGGGAGGCACATGTGGATGGGAGCAAGGTGGGGAATAAATATGGGTGTCTGGCCCTTCTAGGCCCTGTGATGGCAAGGTGAGCTTGAGGCAGGCTCCTCAGGTGCTGACCATGTAGCTGCGTATGGGGAGAGCCAGCTGGGGTTAGGGCAGCTGTGGTTTTGGCTGCTTCTGCTCTGTCACTTACCTTGGTCATATGGTTGTCCCCTGGTTAAGGGCGCCTTGGAAAGGTGCACTTTAAGGGCACTTCTGCTCTTCTTTGGAGCCCACTGATGCTGCTGATGTGGCTCAGGTCCTCCCCGCTGCTGTGCCATGCATGATCTGAGTGAAATGTGGTCCGCCTGCCTCCCCCTACATGCATGTCCTAGCAGTTTCTGCTTCCTCAGCATTTCTTTTAAATTAACTGTCCCCTCCCTTTACTGGCACAGGCGCTGTTGGCATGAGCTGCAGTAGCCTGCCGTGTCCAGGATTTCTCCAGACATTTCCTTCCCTTCCGGGCCATGTGATCTCCCCTTCCCCACAAGCAGTTCAAATTTGCTCTTCATCGCATAGTGAGGCCCCACCATGCGAGGCCCCTAGTGAGGCCTCATATCTTTAATATTTGGAGCCTTTCAGCTCCCTGTGTGCCAGAGAGGTGGTGTTCATGCTATTTTAGAGGTAGGGAAATGGGGACACAGGGTAGCACAGCCCCTTCTGAGCTCCCAGACTGCCTATGTCAGGTTCATGGAACATGAGCTGCCCTGAGGGCCCTGGGCTGCAGCTGGTAGCAGAGCTCTTGCCGTGTGCACAGCCTGCTCTCCCCAGAGCCACCTGATGCAGATCTGTGAGCCAGGGGCATAACTCCCTGCTCTGGGCAGGCCACAGACCACTAGAGGTCTTGCTGGGGCCATCTCTGCAGGCTGATTTCTCATCTTTGCTATCCCAGACCCCTGGTCCTCAGCCAGGATGGAGCAGGGCTGGTTTCAGCCCCATTGGGTTGGCCTATGTCAGCCTGGCTGGTGCCAGCCCAGAGCAGCCCCATAGCCATATGCATTGCCACCATGTCAGCACTTGTCCCTTAAGCACTATCAGCTCTTTCCTGCTATACTTTCTCTCTTCATTAAGTGAAAAAAAAAGAAAAAGGAAAAGCAAAAAGCCAAGCCTTTTCTACTCCTTTATTCCAGTCTCACCACTTTCCCATGTTCTGGCCTCAATTTAGCAGGCATCTCCCCAGGCTGGAAGACAGGTAATTGCTTTTGGTGGCTTGTCTGCCCCTCACATCAGAGCGTCTTGCTCTTCTTCCCTCTATCTACAAGACTGACCCTGGCAGCCGAGCCATGGCAGGGCCAGGGGCAGCTCCTCACTTACAGTTTGGCCAGGGGGCTCTGGCCCCATGCTAATCTCAGCTGTTCCTTTGCTAGGGAAGCTCCCAGCATCTGCACTCAGCTTGCAGGTATCACCCTGCGTCAGTGCAGTACTCTGCTCACTGCGGGCTGCAACGGTGGAGCAAGCCATGCCAAAGAGATTTGTCAAGTCTGCCGCAGCTTGATTTGGTGCCATGAGGAGCAAGGAGGGGAGGGGCAGACAGACGGGGACTCTGTTCCTCTCTGTGCATGCATACACACACACACAGAGAGATAGATAGATATATATACACACACATAGATAAGCATATATGTATATATATATATGTATATATATATGCACGCACACACATATGGGGTGTATCAAACATTGCTCTGAATTTATTCTGCCTGTGTGGGCCAAAAGCAATGCTTCTCCATGCTGCAGGCAGGTCAGATGACATTTACATCTTTATCAGGGAGCTAAAGCAGGAGAAAGCCAGCAAGCACAAGAGAGGGGTGGAAGGAGAAGGAGGATTCTTTCTGTAGAGGACTGGGAGCTCTGACCTCCTCCCCTCCGTTCCCACTTCCCCTCCCAGCAGTGTCTGGGAGGAGAGCAAGGCCGGGCTGTGTCCCTGTGGATTGTGATGGCTCACCTTTGAGTCCATAGCCCCTGGCAGTCATGGCAAGGGAAACAGGAGAGGCAGGATGAAGAGGCGGAAAAGGAGATTAATATGTGATCCCAGCAGAGGGGCTGGCTGGGCTGTTTCCTTGCAAAGCATTGAGCATTGGGAGGAGGTGGAGCTGCAGCCAGCAGGAGGGGAGCACCAAGCCTTCTTGGCTCCCTGTGTCCCTGCCAGGCTTCCCCAGTGACCTGCAAAGCTGAGTCCAGCACACTGCAGTCATCTTCCTGTCCAGGGGATGATACTCTGTCCTTCGAGGATTATGGGACCAAAGATGTGGGTCTGCCTTCTCATGTGTCCCCCAGCAGAGGAGATGGGCAGGAAAGCAGCCGCCACATGCCACTGTCACGCTTTCCCCTTACTCCCCTCCTGAGCATCCCCATGGGACAAGCCCAAACAAACATGACCACAGAAAAGCTGCACTGGCTTATTCCTCCTTCCTGCATCCTGCAATGAGCTGCATACTCTGAGAGCCCAGCTCTCTTTGTGCCCCCACCAGAAGTGCTCCTCCTACCACCTTCCTCTGGGTGTCTGAAGACAGATGTGAAGGGGGAGCCAGGAACCCCATAAATGTGCCCAAACCTGCAGGGCCAGGGCTGCTGTTGCTGTGTGCAGGCAGTGGTATCAGCACGGGTCCCTCAGTGTCACCCAGCAGTCAGTAGCCCCTGAGGTTATCTTCCAGGCACTGGCCCTGTGGCTTGTGCCAAGATCTTATCTGGCCATTTGCAAATGTCTTTAAAAAACAACTCCTTGAATCTAAGAAAGGAAAAGAGTACGTGGCAGGATTTGCCCTTTTGTTTTCAACCATTTTCTTCAGGCAGACCCAATGGTGATGATTTTATTCAAAAACAACATGCTCATCCATTCTGATCCACTTCCTTAGTTGCAGGGTTTCAGGTTCCAGTCTCCATGTGGTCTGAGCTTCCCCGCATTTGTAATTGCAGAGGTCAGCTCACTGGGATTGTGTAGTGGGGGGCCGAGATGGGTGCTCTTGCTGCCTTCACTTCCCCTGTGTGAATGGGAAGAAGACAACTGAAGCATTTGCTTTGAGACTTCAAGTCAATGGATGAGGAATGGCTGAAAGATCCAGCTGATGTGCGTTTTCAATTTCCTACTTGTTTTGACAGCTTTATGCTTGTTATCAGTGAACCTTCCTGGGTGGTATTTCAGATGGATGCAGGAAGGGCAGGTTAAATCACTCTATAGAGCTGCAGCAGTATCTCAGCCATTCTTGGAGCTGGGAACATTAGAGGTGTTTGGTGCTGGCAGAGGATATCAAGGGTAAATCTTTGGAGACCCTCATGCCTTCCCTTAGGAGCAGTCCTCTGCCCTTTTTGTTCGTAATGAGGTCTCCTGTGTTTATTCACCTGAGGAGGAAGAGAAAAGCTTTCAGGCCTGTGGCTTCTTTTTGTGGAAATCTCAAGAAAAGCTCCCATGATCAGCCAGAAAGCCACAAGTCCTTCTGCACAGAGACATCACGGTGCGGAGAGTTCTCCCAGTAGCATCCCCAGGTCCCAGCCTGCTTCTGCTGCTTTCACAGCAGGACAGAGCTGCCAGGCTTTGGGAAAGGCAGCCCTGAGCATTCACCCTTGGTGCAGTACCAGGGGAGAATTACAGCCCTGGCCTTCCCAGCCAGGCT
This sequence comes from Callipepla californica brunnescens, assembly GCA_023055505.1. Taxonomy (NCBI): domain Eukaryota; kingdom Metazoa; phylum Chordata; class Aves; order Galliformes; family Odontophoridae; genus Callipepla; species Callipepla californica. The sequence continues at coordinate 3,724,771 of JALIRH010000010.1, forward strand.
GCAGCTTTGTGTTCCTAGGCCTGCTATCTCCTTTGCAGGCTAGCAGAGTGCCACTCCTCCCATCCCTGGTGGCTCCCGGATCTGAGTGCAGCCTCTCAGAGGCACCGTGCTGGCAAGCCCTGCGTGCTGCGCCTGGCTCAGGCGGCTGTGCTTCACTCGCTATTGCCAAGTATCATTTTTCTTCTAACTCCTTGTTCCTGGATTTAATAAATCCCAGACTATCCACCCTCCACTTGAGCCAGAATCCTCCCACCATCAAACATACCCCATTTTGTGCCTTCCCTATCTGACAAGAAAAATAATCTCCCCTACTTTTCTCCTTCATGCTTCTCTGTCTAAATCCTGAAGTCCTAATCCCGTTAGCATGCTCTTTTCCAGGGCTCTGTCTCCACGGGAGTAACATAATCCTGCCATAAATCTAGTGGGTCCAAGAAGACACATACAAATGGACAAAGGCAGGGCTGCTGCCATCCTTGGCCTTCTTGACTGCCTCCCCACCCCTTTTTCTTTCACACCCTAAGAAATCTCAGAGTGGCCAAGCAACACTGAATACAGTAAAGAGAGGGCACCTCCTTTCCGCTGCCTGCTCTGCTGCCTTTGCCTGCGTGGATCTATTTGTCTCCCATTTGTCCTTCACTCCAAGCCCCACCTCTGGCAGTGCCCGTGCCCACTGGTACTAAACGCAGCTCAGAAATGCCCCCATCGCTCTGGGACGGTTGCAAAGCGTCAGGAACACAAGTCCCAAGTGCTGCTGGGAGATGTGTGCGCGTGGTGAGGAACTGCCCGGTCCTCCTCCAGCTTAGCGGCTTTTCCTGCCTCTTATTATCTGCAGCAAATTAATTAAGCAGGTTGCTGCTCATTGATTATCAATTTAATTTTACATGTAGACCTGCTGGCTGGACTAAAACATAAAGTATGTGGGAGGAGAGTGGCAGTTTTCTGATGCAGCGGTGAAAATGAGTTCCCTTGTCTGCTTCTTGGAAGGTGCTTTTAATTTGTTAATGGTTTTCCCATTCGTCTTCTGGCTCTGTCACTATCAGCGAGTGCGTGCGCCTGCGTGTGCGCGCTCTGCTGAGTGTGTGTGCCCATATCCCTAGATTGCAGCCAGGTTTTTTTTCCGCTGGTGTAAATTACTGTGACTTCTTATCCTTCGATGGCAGTATGTTGATTTACACCATCCAAAGACTTGGCTCCTACTATGTGCTGAGTGGGAAGGAAAGCAGCTAGGAAGGGAAGAATAGCAACATTCTATTTTGGTAAGGGGGAAGAAATCTTTTCTTTCTTGGCGCTCCGAATTTCACACATTTTCCTGCTAGTTCTTCCTATGCCATGAGTGCTAATTTGAGTCAGGATGAGGAGTCTGCTCAAGTCAACAGGGCTCTCCACATTTCTCTCAGCTCTGGGAGCAGCAAATCCACAGGCTGAGGACCGGGCCCTGGTCAGTGGTGCAGGGAGCTGTGTGTGCACAGTGTGTCCCCAGTGGAAAAGAGGTGTGAGGCCAGGCATGTGGGAGGTGCTCTAGCAACACAGAGCACCTGTGCTCCGAAAACTGGGCTCCTCTCTGCTGTGCTGAACTGGGCACAAAGTGGTGACTTGCTACCATCAGCTTTTCAGAAACAAGGTATGACTAGTGCTAGAGATGGGAGTTGGGTGGCACCTGTGTGCTGGTGAACTAGGAGTCTGTGACATCACATCCCCAGTTCAGATTTATGTTACTTAGAGAATGCAGTCCAGTCAGAGGAAACCCTCAAGCCCCAAATCTAAAGCAGAGCTGAGGTTGCTTTCCTGGAAGCAGGTGGTTGCGACTGAGGTCACATAAGACATGCTTTCAGCAACGCGTGTGGTAGTGATAAAGTTTTTTGGGCTCAGTCCCGCTTCTGCTTCCTGTCAAGCTTGACTTTGCAGAAATCAGCAACAAATTACATTGGTGTAAATTTGGATTCTGGCCCCTGATGCTCGTATGTGTGAATTGAGCTAAAAAAGAACAAAGCTGCAAATATGTTAAACTAAAAAGAGCAGCAAACTTCATCAGCGACTGCTGAGCATGCTGGTCCATATGCAACCTTTGGCTGTGGAGCCCTCCGACTGCTGGCTGCAGGAAGCAGGGGAGGCTGCCAGGAGCTGCTCCCCCCGCTGCCACAGCCACCGGGAGCTGCTCCCAGGACATGGGGACCTTTGGGCTGGCCTGAGGTGCTCCTCCCAGGCTAAAATTGTGGACCAGGCTCAGAAAACATTTCCTGTCCTGTGGTGTTAGGTTCAGTGGCAAGGTGTTGTGTGTCAGCCGCTGTGCTGACACGGAGCTGGAGGCTATGCTGTGGAAATGTGTCCTCTCAGCCTGCGTGTGCGTGTGTCCCCACATGTATACAAGACGCGCACGCATGCCTGAGGAGCAGTACATAGTAACCACTGACAGCCTTCCTGCTGAAAAAAAAAGGTGTTTGGTGTCTGCTGAGCAAGGGAAAGGATGGGAAGTGGGGTCAAACAGGATAAAATAGGATATTAAAAGCACATAAACTATGCTCTGTCGCTGAATGGTAGCAGTATGATGTATATCCCCAGATTAGCATTTCTGCTGATGTTCACATTAAATCCAAATCCTAATTACCAGCCAGATTCACGACTGAAGCCCTCCATGGGCACCCCCTGCACTGGCAGGAACATCCCCATCCCAGGAAGGACCCTGCACTGCCATGGGGCTGCGAGCATCACTGCCCTCCCCACAAACACCTCCTGCCTACTGCAGGGCATGAGACCGTTGGAGGAGAGCAGCCTGCAGCCCTAAGCAATAGGACACTTAAAAATGCTTCTTAACTCCTACTGGAAGCAAGAGGCCAGTATTCGGCCTCACCCTTGTTCTGTCCTGACTCACAGGGATCTTGAATTCTTTGGTGAAGCTAAGTGCCAAAGATTATACTTCCCTGCTTTGGTCTGAGATACATTTAGTGAAACTCCTTGCTTAGCATGACACACGCAGGGTAGGATACTGTGGATGAGCCCAGCCGACACTGTGTGCACATGCTACTCCTGACCAGGGGATATTGCAGCCCTGTCCTGAAAGCCTGTGTGCTGTGAGGGAAAGGGGAGTGAGTGCAGTGTCAGACTGGGAGTATTGGTCCTGTATGCTGGGTTGGAAATGGCCCTCAGATTGGTTATCTTCTCTTTTGTTCCCCTCATGGCACCACAGCCTGAAACAGAAGCACAGCAACCCATTTCTTGTCCGGCCTGTGAGAGTAATGGGAGGGAGGGGTGGATCTAGCATCCATCTGGTAGTTATTGATTATGGCCATCTGGTAAGACAGCAGCTTTTTCGTATCGTGTTGGATCGTAAACTCTCTCCTAAAGCTGTCTCTGTGAAGGGCTGTGTGTGCACTGGGGAGCCGGAGAGGGGCTGCCTGAGATGGCAGCTCAGCACCCGGGTTGCTTCTCCCTGCTCCTGCTGCTGCTTCTGTGCTGTGCCTCCCCATGGTGCTTCCTAATGGAACTCAGTGTGAAGTCCGGTCAGGATGGTCGAGTCCCTCAGCCCACGAGCAGCCCTGCCAGCAGTTCAGCCCTTGCTGTATGCCCTGAGGCTTGCCCTGGCCAGAAGCCAGCCCTCCCAGAAAAACCTCTCCTCATTTTTCCCTGATGAGGTTGTTTGTTTTGACTTCTGACCTGGTTATTTCTTTCTGCCACAAGGATATGTAATCATATTTCTGTCCCTTCTCCCTTGCAGACATTTCAGGCCAATGAGGACGCCACAGAGGTGGTTCTCAACAAGATCCACAGCCCAGTGCTCACACGCTTTGTGCGCATCCGTCCCCAGAGCTGGCACAACGGCATCGCCCTGAGGCTGGAGCTGTATGGCTGCCGCATCACCGGTGAGCATCTTCTTCACTCTGTCCCAGGCTGTCAGCTGCATGGGGTGGCGGTGGTGGCACTGCAGGCAGCACGGAGACGCCTAGCCCTTGAGTTGTGCTTAGGGGAACCAGGGCCCAGCTCTGGAGGCAAGGGAAAGCACTCAGTACTGCTTTAGTGCCCAGAGCTTAAACTTACAGGGGAAACCATGAGTGCCCTCTGCCTCCTTCCTGGCTGCTCACACCCTCTCTTTCCCCGCAGATTCACCCTGCTCCAACTTGCTGGGGATGCTTTCTGGCCTCATCCCTGACTCTCAGATCTCAGCCTCTTCCATCAGAGGCTACGACTGGTCCCCCAGCACGGCCCGCTTGGTGAGCAGCCGCTCAGGCTGGTTTCCACGCATCCCCCAAGCCCAACCCGGGGAGGAGTGGCTGCAAGTGGACCTGGGTGTCCCAAAGAACGTCAAAGGCGTTATTATCCAGGGGGCTCGTGGAGGTGACAGTGTGACCACCACTGAGTCCCGCTCCTTCGTGAAGAAGTTTAAGGTAGCCTACAGCATGAATGGAAAAGACTGGGAATTCATCCAGGACCCCAAAACAATGCAGGCCAAGGTAAGCACTACTTGGAGCAGCTGCAAAATGTGATATGTTTCTGGCTATCTTCGGCCTGTCTGATGATGTCTTTGGAAATTAGCTTTTGTTCCCCCTGCACTGATTTTGGGTGTTGGAGTTGCCACTGTGAAACCCCAGTTGCATCTCCTTGTTCTGTTCCTAAGCTGTACTAGAGGGTGTAGGTTCCACCTAGCCCCAGGGGTAACAGTTTCATTTCTCACTTCAGTCCGGGCATAGGAATGTGGACATTACCTTCTGCTCTTTCCAGCTTCTGCAGGTCAGAGCCCACGAGATAATTTGTCAAATTTGTTTGACACAAACTATTTGGATATTTTAAGGGGAAGGGTGTTATTGTTTCGGCTTGCAGCTCTGGAACAGGAGAATGAATCACAACTACTCTTTGGGAAATTTGCTATATAAAGTCCTTTATTCCACACCAGCATAAGCCTGAAATCTCCTGTATTTTTCCAATGTTGTTGGAGCTAGCCATAATCTTTCTGCTTAGTACTGTGGGGGTGGCAGGGGGCTTAAGGAATAAATGAATTCTCTGCTACTGCCAAGAATTTTGTTTTTGTGCAAGCTCATCTGCTCCTGAAAGTTCAGGTATGTTTTAATTTTTCCTGATCATAAAAATGATTTTTAGAAGGCCTGATGCTATCTATAGCCTGTGTTTATTCCCCACAGACTTCAGTTCGTGCACTCAAGCTGAAAAGCAGCAGTACTTCTGACTGTACAGAAAACTGAGTGTTTGCACTATCCTAGAACAAGCAGTAGCTTGCTTACTTGCCAAAAGACAAATCTGATTTTATTTATACATGAAGTTAGTAGATGTTCCACACGCTTTCCTGGTGAGGCTTGGATCAGAATCTAGCCCCTGGATTTGAAGCAGAGTCTAAGGGAGATCGTGGATTTTTCTTGGAAACAGACTCTTTGGTCCTCTTGAAATCGAGAAGGAGCAGCCCAGTTGCTGCTCAGCTACGTTCAGTGGCCCTTAGTTGGACCAATCCTGGCTGTGTCCTGCCAGACCCAAATATCAAGGCTGGTGGAGAGCAGGTGGGATGTATGCCTCACAAACTTTTCCTCTCTCTCTCTGCAGCTCTTTGAAGGCAACATCCATTATGATATCCCTGAAATCCGGAGGTTTGACCCCGTTCCTGCCCAGTATGTCCGAGTGCACCCGGAGAGGTGGTCCCCAGCAGGAATAGGAATGCGTCTGGAAGTGCTGGGATGTGACTGGACAGGTAGGGCACCTGTGCCTCTGACCACTGGCTGTGAAAGCCAGCAAGACACGAGTAAGGTTATTCCTCTCCCTCCTGTCTCCCACCTTGGGATCATGCTGGGGCAGGGAGCCATGAGTGGCCTAAGCCCACCTTTCATCATCCATCTAAAAAACAAGTCAGGTTTGGGGCTGGCCTTGACGTGGGATGTAGTGCAATGACTGAATGCCAATTCAAGCTTTCCCATGGAGCCCCATGTAGGATTTACCCCCACCTCCCTTCTACTCCTTTCGAATCTTTCATCTGAATGTTGTGCAGGCTTTCCCACTCCAGTGTTAGTTAGGCAATAACGCAAATGAATAAGACAAATAATTAGGAAGAGAAGCAGAGGCACAGAAGTGGGGTGGTGGGACGACTACAGCTATCTTGAGGTGCCCCAATAAGGCTTTACTACAAAAACAGCTAATCCCCCTCATGGATCCCCATGTGGAAATCCTACTGCAGAGAATGCTGGGGATTAAACTTTACGACATTCCTAAGAACAGGGAAGTTTGTTCACTTTTGCCCACCTGTTTTTCACAAGTGAAACATCTTGCAGATGCCGTTATTTTTAATGCTGAAGTGAAAACTGTCTAACACGCTCACTGGGATCAATAGAGGCTGTGCCTGTGACCCTTCTGAGGCTCAGTCATGATTGATTGCTTCATAGTTTCATCCCAAAAAGCCAAAAATGCACCGAACAGTTCATTGTGTCTGATGCTTTTCAGTGCCAGGGGCTAGTGGTCCTTTCTTTTTTATTTTTTTAATTATTTTAATAGTCTGCTTAAATCTAAATCTGGTGGCCAGATGTCAGTGATAAAGAGGTATGATTTCCATTTTATAAACACATCTGTAGAAAGCATTTTCTTACAAGAATTCCTATTCTCAGAAGCTTAAAAGACACAGAGCTTTTTTTCTAACCTTTTGTGTAGTCATTACTAGCCTTTCCTCCTGTGAAGTTCTGTGAGATGCATTACAAATGTTAACGTCAAGTACTGAACACATAAACACACAATTAATAGTGATAATTTGTCACCTTTGAAATCAACAGCAAATCTTCCCCTGGACTGGAAATACATAACTTTAAATCAATATTGAACCTTAATTTAAACCTTATGACATCTTCTTTGGGATGACAGGCACGGAAGTTTTCGTGCAAGCAGTGGGAGATGAGGCTTTGCTCAGGAGCAGTCAGACAGCCCCCATGCTGTTGCTTCCCGTAGCTCCCGGGCTTTTCTGGCTGCTAGATCTCTGTAGCCCATTGCTGGCCAGTGTGCATCGCACCGCTGTGCCCTGATGCAATGATCTCCTCTGACCATGTCCATATCAGCCTCTCCAGATTAAAAAGCCAAAGAAGTGCAACTTCCTCCATTTCTAGTCCTATTTTTAGTCCAGATTTTCTTTTACGGCTGTGTCCGTGTTCAATTTCAGTATCAGCAGCAACAGCCAATGTTTTTTCCAGGCAGGGTGCTTTATGGTCATTTCCCAGTGTGGCTGTCTAATCATTTGCACGTTGTAATGTTTAAAATTCAACTGCCAAGTCATAAATATTTTTAGCTTTATTGATCTACAGGCATTCCGCTTTGTAATCAGAGCTGGGCTTGTAATCTTGTGGATTCACCGTGTTTCAAAGAACGTTTAGATCACCGATGAAACCTGGGGAACAGAGATAGCCCATAGTTTATCTGCATGCGAAATGCGGTCCCTGATGCAAGCGACACAGCTCCCTTTTTCTGGGAGGACTCAGGCGTGTTACAAAACTGGCTGTGAAGACTCAGGCTATTGCACTTGCTTGGAAACAAGATTAAGAAATGGATTAAAGCAAGCTGATTAAGAATATTTTCAAGTGAAGGTGAAAGCCAATGTGTACCCTGCCCAGCTGTTTTCATTTCTTATCAGTAATGAGCATCTTAATTACTGAGTCAACCAGGTAACTTGGCAGCAACCAGGCCCGTAAACTAGTTGGCTAGTAGCTCAAACACTGTGAAGCAAGCAGTCAGCAATTGGCTTCTTTCAAAGACCTGCCAATTTTTTTCCTCTGAAGAGTGGAGATTGATGAATGTTCACTTGCAGCTGGTTTTCTCTCCTTTGAAGTTCTAAACATCTGGTTTCAATTGCTCGGCGACTTTGCATTTTGATCATCCGTTACCACCAGTTGCACAGACACTTGCTGGGCCAGGGAGAGAGAAGGCGAGCAAGAAACCTCTCTTTTTCACTTTCCATTTCACACATCGCATTGTCCTCCCTGCTATTTTCATTATCTCATGTAACCATCGTGTTGCGGCTCTGCCATGGTAACTGATTTTTCAAGATATATTTCTGCGGCCTGTCTGGGGCAATGCTACACTGCTGATTTACATCCTCTCAGCATCTGTGTCCCGTATGGGACTTGGCTTTCAAGGTCCTTCCACATTGTCACATTTCAGCTATAAATCTCAATGTACAAGAACAACAACCTAAAAAATGCACCAGCTCTAAATAACATGCAGCTTTTGATAGTTGCCTTCACCTGCTGCTTTCTCCCTCCTCACCCCCCTTCTTTTTTATGACATTTTTCTGTGCCTGGCTGCTTGCAATTTGCTTCTTGGTTGTGTTTGGAGTTTTATAGGGTTGTAACAATTTTGAACTTACAAATTAAAAGACTTTGAGGTTATTTGGTATTTTACTTTGAACAAAAGACAACCACTGGAAAAAAAAAAAAGGGTGAAAAAAACCTGAGTCTCTGTGCAACATGTTTAATAACAGGAAAATAAAAGGGCAGAAAGGAGCCTATGGAAAATATTCAGTGTATTTAGCCATTTCCTTCTGCTTCTGGCTTTATTAAATGATATCCTGAAGGGTGCTGACAAAGCAACACAATCACACACAAGTGAGCAAAGCAGCCTCTTTGAAAGAAGAAAGAATAAAGGCTGCTGTACTCCAGTTAACGCACCCATAAAAGGAGAGCCTGCTGGAATCTGATGTCGTTTACTGTTGATCTTAATATCCTTCTCTTTCTTGCTTAAATTTCCCCTGACACCTGCTTTGAGGTTGTTTCACACGGGCCATGTTGGAGAGAGGGAAATTGGACGGAGACACATTAAAAGCGTAGTCAGAAGCCTGGAGTGTGAAACCAGATGCTTTCTGCAGTGAGCCAGAGCGCACCAGGGGATTCTCTGGGTCCGTTTGTGGTTACGTCATTTGTGGGTTTGAGTGACTTGTTTTATAAATTGGCACAACTGCTGGGAATGTTGTGTGTGTGTTTTTCGTGTGTCGTATGCCTTTATGGAAGGAAAAGATGTTCTGCCTGTGATCTCTGTTATCCAGTGACTACAGCCAAGAGGATTGCCAACACCCGTGTAGATTAAAAAATTGAGGGAAAAAAAGTAGCACGTATGTCTAGAGGAGAGCGTTGTCCAACAGGGACTCTAAATCAAAGGAACCCCCATATGGAAACAGCCAGTTCACACCAAGTTCAAACCACACTGACTTTTGTAGCATGCGGAAGTTTTGTGGTACTCTTGTCCTGTCTCTTCTTGCCATTATAAGAACATGAGTAAAAGGCTTTTTGATTTGTTTCTCATTACCTGGGCTTTTTGTACCATCTATTGCAAACAGCATATCTGCTCCTCGTTTTGCAGATGTGAAGCCCACTGTTGAGACACTGGTGCCCACTTTGAAGAGTGAAGTGACCACCACCCCGTACCCAACTGATGAAGAGGCAACTGAGTGTGGTGATAGCTGTGGAGAAGAGGAGGGTATGTATCAGAAAAGTACATCTTTATCTCAGTAAAAGATGGCTTCAGAACTAAAAAAATCACTCTTCTCATTTGCTCCTGTATATGGGTCCGATTCCTGGAAAGCTTAGAGTAATGTTATTAGCAATAGGTTGAGATTTAAAAAAAAACCTAGCCAAAATCTGATAAGTCATATCAAGGAAGGATGCAAAGCAAGACAGATAGCAACTAATTCAGTCCCTAGGGCATGAGACTTAAAGAGCTGCTTCCTTACATGACCTGAAGCAGCTCACTGAGGGCCCTGTTTAGTACCAGATCCTTCTGGTTGCATGTCATAAATTCAGAAGGTGATTCAGGGAGAGGTTCAGACTGCCTGTCATGCAGAGATCACAAATGTGGGAGTAAATCACAACATGCAGAGAAGGCAGGTGTCCTGAAGACAACCTGTCTTATGAGGATCATCTCGTTTAATATCAACTGCTTAAAAATTAGTACAGACTGGGCTCCTTGTGCAGGCAGGAGAGGGCAAAATACTACCTGCAAGCAGGAGTTTGCTCCCCCCTTTCTTAGATGGCTGTCAGATATATTGGGGGTGGTTTGGTATCTGTGGAGCTTGCCTGCCTCTTCTGATTGTAGATGAAGCTGAACGTTGGTTTAGACTACGTACTTTGCTTGTAAAGAGCTGATGCAACATGGAGACTAGTCCTCTCTGCCTCAGATCCCTACCTGTAAAACAGACATCTTGCCCTTCTCCTTGCAAGGGCAGGGTGAGCATCTAAAGCTGGAAATGACAAGATTAAGGAGGAGGGCGTGGAAGAGGCTTGCAGGGTTGTATGCACAGCACAGTGTGCAAGAGGGGCACACCTGTGTTCACAACAGCAGGGCCTGGGCCTCAGCAGTGAGACTTGGGCATTTACACAAAGACTGCAGTGGGAAATCTCATGACAAAATGCTGTCCTTTGAGACAGCTCCTAGGACTTCTGTTACTGCATCTTCTAGTCCCAGAGAAAAAAATTAATGGGTTTTTAAATATATAAATTAAAAAAAGAAGATTAATTGTCTTTTTCATCCCTCCCACTGGGATTCTGCTGTAGTTCAGTTCTGGAAATGCAAGTTACAAAATCAGCTCCAAGGGCCTGATTCTAATTTCTTTGCCTCAGTGATGAGCCTGTGCAACCCTGCTACCAGTGAGGCACTTGGGAAGCTGCTGAGAGGAATTTAGGCCAGTAATAGTCTATGCAGCAAAACAGTTCCTGGGTGAAATCCAGTACAAGAGCGAGTGGAGTATGCTGGGGAGCGTGGAACCAGCCTCCATGTCAACTTCCCTCAGATTTTAATTCTCATACTTCATAAACAATGAGTGTGTTTCTCTCGACAGTCAGATTTATGACAGCCAAACAGAAACAATACTGCTCTCTAGGGTATGAGATTAGGCTGGAATAAAAGGATCCATGATCTGCATTGTTTTATTTCAAAGTGGGAGGGTGTGAGGAGGCACTGTGGCCCTCATTGCAAACTTCCTTGATGCCTATTGCTTGAGTCACTCGCCTCCTTCTGGATATAGCTCGCTTTGCTGGCACTGTGATTTAGAACTTCCTCTTTGCTCAGGAAAAACCCAGCCTATAATTGGTCTCTGATGTGCGTGTCCACTGAGTGCTTGGGATGATCTCAGGGCATCTCTGCAGCCTCCGTGCCTTATGTCTGCTTCCCCCACCAAGGGAGCCAGCAGCTGCCTCGCTGCTACATGCAGCCCTTGGCATGTGCCCTCCTGCCCACAGACCTGTCTCTGCAGGAAGGCTCTCTAGAGCTTTTAAAGCTCTTGACACAGAGGAATTAGCTCTGCCCTTGTTTCACAGATAAAAACTTAAAGGGCACACCCAATGTGGTGAGTCCATAGCAGAGCTAGAAATAGAGGCTGTCTCCTTTCACTCAGAATCCAAAAGCTTGAGCTCATAGTGGCCCCACATTTCCCCTGGTTGCATTTCTATGAGAAGGTAGGAAGCGATGAGTGACAGCTCGCCATGTTGACAGACAGCTCCCGTCTGGTGCAAGTGGCTTGATCTGTCACTCGGGAGATGGGATTTTGGAGCACTTGAGATTCTCCTTTTGGAGCCAGAGCAGGAACTGAGGAGCATGGGGACACTCAGGAAGTACTCCTTCCTGACATTTAAGAAGGCATTTAATATTTGACCACTCTAGGGGATGAAGAGAAGGTGCTGATTAGAGTCTAGAAGCATTTGGTGCTTGCTTTTATATTTGCCTAGTTTGGTGGATTAGCTGTGGGACATAGTCTGGGCATTTTGATGATGCAGAACTTAAGACTGATCCCTGGCACTGTCAAAATGTGAGATAGGTTAAAAGCATCAGTCTGAGTGTGATTTCATGCTTTGTTCAATATTTATGGCTTGCTAAATATTGTAGTGGATTTTTTTTTCTATTAATCCAAGTTTTTCTTTCTATTTTCCATTCTAAGATTTCCATCTTCCTGCAAACTTCAACTGCAACTTTGATCTCCCTGAAGACCTGTGTGGTTGGTCACACGACTTGGCAACGGGCTACACGTGGTCTTTTGAGCCTGCAAGCACATGGATGGGCAACTCTGAACCAAGTCCCGAGACTGTGCCTGGTAAGATGATTAATGTCACAGCAAAGCAGGGAAGAGGGAGCTGATGGGCCATTCTCCATGTGAACAGGATGACTGATTATGCACAGCTATCAGGAGTTGTGAAGGCTGTGCAAAGCTGAATGTTTTCTTTTGTGGAAGCTTTCAGATGCTTTGTTTTATGGGTTCATGACTTATTTATAGGACTGTGACTGCTGGCACTGAGTTGTACTAACTATCCTCTTGAGATAGTCTTGAAGCAGACACTGGGCTTTGAATCCCCTGTGACTGTGTAGGCTGGTCCGTGTTTTGTTCCACATCCTGATCCAAATGTCCTCTACAAGACCCAGTGTTTTTTCCCCCAGAATGTACTTTCTCTTTTGTTAGAGGTGTGTTTTCTTCCTCCCATATGTTGCTCGATTTGCCTGCAGTTTTCAGCTATTCTGCACTCTGGGCATGCATAGGCTGAATTTCAGCCTCCTCAGTGAAGGATGATGTAAGCCCTAAGAATGCAGAAATATGCCAGCTACTTGCTGTTTGACTTTTGCTCTTTTTCTGTGCTTTGAAAGCAGAAGATTTGCATGTGTGTGGCAGAGCCTAATTTATGGAGGACCTCACTGAGATGGGCTGGCATGGCTTGGAAAGGGGCCTGCCTCTGGCAGCGTGGTTGATGCATTGCGTTCTTTAGCTTCATGTCTTTGAACTTGCTCAGGGACTAGTGCTTTTTCTTTACCATTCTTGACTGTGGCATGAGTAGTGTGAAGGACATTTGCTGGTTTCCACATAGCAGTAGCCTGTGGCACTGTGACATCTCTTCATGTTCATTCATTGCTTATGAAATGCAAGGCTTCGGCATGGAGAGCTGGCTCATGTTCCTGGCTTTTGCTCTGCTCTGTGCTTGGTGACTCCAGTGTCTGCACACCGCATGCCCAGGGAGTCGTGCATGCCTCGGGCTCCTCCCAACTCTCTACTGCACCCCAGTGAGGTTGAGTCTGGAGATGCAAACATTCAGGCGAACCTGTTAGCCACCTGGCAGAGGCGCTGGCCAGATTGGCAGTGCTGCCAGCCAGTTGGAAAGCCGTGCAGCCAACACCTGGTAGGCAGCGCTAAAGAGGAAAATATGTATTCCAGAAACATATGGGAAGAGGAGAATCTGCTACATCTCCACACACAAATCACCCCCACACAAATGCACACATCATTTTTCTCTTCGGATCCTGAGGTGCCCAGCATTTTTCTAAGAGATGCAGTAACGCCGTAAGCGCAGCCTTTATGGACATCTGACAAATTCTTTGGTGTGACATAGGGTCACAGTGTCTGCCATGGAGAAAAACATTTTCATATTTCAAGTGTTTATCTCTTCAGCATTTGAGTGCTTTAGAAGATTAATATCTGGAGATCAGTGGAGCCTCAGGCAACAGGAGAGAACACTTACAGCCAGCCCCAGACTTAATAACCCTCCCCATCTCATTCGTTGTAATAATGTTTAATTAATATAAGCCTCCTGCAAGTAGGATAAAAATTACTTATTTTTATAACTCAGACTCAATTTTTCATTTCATTTCCTCTCCCCTGAGTCTCCCTACAATTAGTTGGCCATAGTTTCTTAGAAGATTGTGAGTGTATGCTGGTGCTGCATCAGACATCTCAGCACACAGTTCTGGATTTTACCCTTCTTCTACCCTTTATTCTTCTCCTGAGTTCAGTGCTTTGGTTTGGTGCCAGTGCAGAGAGCTCTCCTTTGCAGCCCTGTGTCCTGCAGTGGGATGTCCCAGTGGGCACACACAGGCACTCAGACCCTGTCAGGAAGTCACAGTCTGTTTGAACAGAGGGAGAGGAGGAGGCAGCAGCTCCAGAGGCCTGAAGTGTTGTTCCCATGGCTGTGGAGGAACACGGCGGCCAAGCTGTGGGCATGGCAATTTCTGAGCCCCAGTCATCTCAGCTGCTGGAGGTTTGCAGCTGCTCACGGTGACTCAGAGCCATGCTCTGAAGCAGCATGGGTGTCCCTTGCTCTGGTCACGTCTTGAACAGCCGCAGTCACGACACAAGCTACATGGCCTCCTGGCTAAGTTGGCAAGGGGTACAGACACGTGCTTGCCTTGCCCGCACGGAATAGTGCTGCGGAAGGGCTTGGGTCCTGCTCTACAAGATTAAGAGGACAAGACACAAAGGGAAACAACTATTTGCATTTTTTCTCCCTGCACAGCTTTAAAAAAAAAACAAGAAACATGAAAAAGAGGCAGCGCTTGCCCCTCGGCTGGGACAGAATCGAAGCATTGTTTCGTTCACACTCCCTGATTCTTCCCCTGGCTTTCCCTCACACTCCCTCCAGCACTTTGTTTCTACTTAGAAAATTCATCCACAGACTCCGGGGAGCAAGGAATGAAAAGCCCTTGTTCAGGGTGGTCTTTTCTTGTGAGTTCCCCACCCTGGGGTGAGCAGTTGGGTGAAGCAGAGCAGCTGTGCTTGGTTTAGGGGAGGGCAGAATCTAATGGGAACTCAAAGCCTCTGGAGCACCATTTACTCCCATTTAAAGGTGCGGGCCCTAGCCCGAGCCTGCAGCCACTCCACAGTAGCAAGGAAATGTGCTGTGCCTTTAAGAACCATGTGGAATGTGTTTCTATTTCTTTTGAAAATGACAAAACAAAAATTAAAATTAAATGGGAAAGAGTAATAATGAAAGGAGGAGCCCCGGCTCCTCAGCCTGCATGGGGGGAAGGGGGGGGAAGGAAATGACCATGCTGAAATATCCTCTGTGAGGCACTTGATTAGAAAAATCTGCTGAGAGACAGGCCTGAATTCCTCAGATAGTGCCTGATTTCATTTTGTGCACTGCATGCAATTCCTCCTTGTCTTTGGCATGGAGAACTTCTTGAGTCTGAGAAGACACCCACTGCTCTCGTTCCACTATTTTTATTTCCAAGATACTCTTTCAGGCAGCACTGCATTTCTTTTTTTAGTGCTGTGTTCCTTCGGCCCTTCACACCACGGATTAGCCCCACGTCCTCTCCTGCAGGCTCCCGTTACACGGCTGGAGACCCTGGTGGGGAGTGTGCACCCAAAGTGCCCAACTCAGCAGAAACCTAGCATGGGTCCAGCTGCTGCCTTGCCCTTTGCAAGCCTGAAAAATGCTCTTACTCCCTTTTCCATTGCTCTCATGAGAGGTTGCCAGGATTTTTCCCTCCATGGATTTTCAGATGCTTCCCATCTGTAAGATGTTTTTCCTTTACTGCACCTAGCAAACTTCAGGCAGCAGCAAGTTCAGGTTTCAATGAGATTTCATCCCTCCTCCTGCTGTATGCAATGGCAGTGTGCCATCAGTGTCAAGACAGAGGTCTTAAGGATCTGAAAATAAATGTGGGGTGGTGAGTTGGACAGCTCTTTGAATTTCACCAGAAGAGTGTACAGGACCTGGGTCACAACCTCAGCTGGCAGGTGCAGTTGCATTGCTCTCAGTGGTGCCACATGAATATGCCATAATGAGAAGCTGGATTAGGTGTGCTTTGCTCACTTTTTCCCTCCTGTGTTCTTGTGAATACCTTGTGGTCCAAGCAAGGCACCGCAGGTCTGAATCCCTCGCACACCCTGCTTTCTGTTTGGTCGGAGCCCGCAGCCGAGATGTGAGCCCCACACTATTCGGGTGGATGTGCACACAGGAAGGGCAGTTGGAGCCTTGGAGCTCTCCCGGCCAGCTGGGTCCTCTGCCAGGCTACAAAACCCACCAGGAGTTGATGATGATGATGTGACCCTGCTGGCCCTGAGGCAAAGAGTGCTGTTCCTTGGGCTGCAGGCACTGTGAGGAAAGGTTTATTTGTTTCCAAGTGTTTCCAACAGAGGAACGTTTTTAGTGCTCTGAAGTTTCATAAGAGCTTATTTTATAAGGAAAACAAATGCCGAGTTGTTTTTAAGCTGGTGGTGACCCTTTACCATTCCTTTGTTTTTCTCATGGGATCCTTAAGAGGAAAAATTTTATATTTTTCCTGCAGTCCATGAGAATTTCTGCCTGAAGGCCTTGATCCTGCTCTGTCCAACCCAGCAGAAGGGTTTTCATGGTGCTAATGGAACTGAGCTGGGCTTGGTCTGCGCTCTCATAGGGCTCACTCTCAGGGCTCATGCCTTGGGGACATATTTTGACCTCTTGGCTTGATCCTGTCTCCTTTGAAGTAGAAGGGAGCTTTGTGGTGTGTGGTGCAGACTGCATCTCAGCAGAGCTGAACACAGTTCTCCTTCCCACGTTTGCACGATGAGGACAGCACACCCTGACATCGTTTGTCCCTGTGGCATAGTGGGGCTGGGCCCCCTGACCCCCAGGGCACAGACGATGGCTAGGCTGGGCCAGGCTGCACTGCACGGGAGCTAAGGCTCAGGCTGGGGCTTGGCCACAGCTGGCTTTGGTGCTCTTGTCCCTGCACTGCCAGCAAAACTCTTGCTTGCCAGGAGCTGGAGGCAGGGGTGAAGAAACCATTCCTCTTAGGCTCACCCCTTTTATTCTTTGCTTGTCTTGTTGTGGCCCTAATCACTTTTTGGACCCAAAAGCCAATGACACATGCTGAGTGTAAAACCAGGCTGGAAAGCCAGAAGCTGTCTCTCAAATCTCAGTGCATACGTCGCTCCATGCCTTAGCAGTCCATGAGTCACAGAGCCTCATTTGGGTAAGCGTGTGTGAGCAGGCAAGCAGAGATGCATGCGAGCAGCGTGCGCAACGGATGTACTGCTCAGCCTGTCATTGTGCATGCACGCAGCTGGGCACAGGGAGGCCTGTGTGCACCTTTCATATGGCAGTGCTCACTGCCTGCTGGGCTGGAGCTGGGTAGCAGCCCGCTTAGCTAAATGTCAGGTGCTAATTGGCACCTGGCTTGTCAGGGGCATTGTGCCCTCCCTGCACACCCAGGGGGAGGCCGAGGGACCGCGGCCACACGGCGCTGAGAAGGACAAGAGGCTTAATTAAGAGAGGGGATGTAATGGCCCGTCCATTAGCCAGGCTCCATGGGCAGGTTGAGGGCTTGATGCTGGGCAGGTGCAGCATTTAATGCTTTTTCGTGGACTGATTTAGAGACTGAAATGGCAAGGACTTGGCAGGCTAATTAGCACATAATCAAAATTGAGGGGATATTTCCAGCAGACGCAGTGATCTAGTTAATATAAATATTAGTTTTACAGAGGATTGATTTCCCTTTGTAAATGAAAGTCTGTCATTCAGGAGAGGCCTGTCACTACAATTACAGTGGCAGCTTTTTGAGGTGACTTTGCATGATTTGCCAAAAAAAAAAAAATATATAGAAATATGCAACTACCCAATCTCAATCAGCTTATTCATCTGCTGTCATTCCCTGCACCTGAGCACACTGCTGCCATGGCGAGGCTGAGCTCTTCCCTTCTCCAGGCAAAGGCAAGGGCTGACACAGCCTCAGGTCATGACCTCAGCATGGTAGCAGGACCAGGACCTGGCCTTACCTTGACATCCCTAAGCCCAGAGTGGCATTTGTGGCTGTGCAGGCACCAGGGTCCAGAGCAGAGGAGGGCTGTGGTGTTGTCACTAAAATATACCCTGAAAGAAGCTCTGCAGTGAGGAAGAGTGCCGTGACTTTTGGAGGTGTGTAAGCGAAGGCAGGGCAGCGTGCATCCTCTATAGGAGCAGTGCTGTAAGTCAGCAATGCCCAGCGAGGGGGGAATGCTATGGGAACCTGGGATGTGGGTAATTGCTTGTGTACATCTTGCCCAACATGTTTTGCTGGAAAACCTCCAGATGTGCTGCTGAGACCAGCAAGAGAACGTGTGTTTCTGCAGAGAGGGGCTGGAGCATGCAGGACCATGCACTCAGGTTGCCTGACCTTGGTGAGGGAGTGGCTGTATGGCTGCTGGCTGTAACCTGACCTGTGGTGCATCCTCCCGCTGCCCCCAGTGTCCTCTCAGATGGCCTGCTGGCAGGAGGGGATGGGCACGCCAAGAGGAAACTGTGTGGGCCAGATGGTTCGTTTGCAGAGCCCGGCTGGTGATTTATCCGTGCTCACTGCTGTACACATTCAATGCTTCCACCATCGTCTGGCTGGGAATGGCTGCATGTTCACGCTCCTCTGGCTCCTCCACATCCAGATGAACCCATAAATCTTCCATGAGATTTATGCAGTAGCATCAGTTGCAGAAACAGCAGTAGGTTAAAATGCCTGAGCAGGTTTGTCCTGCCTTCCTCTGTGCCAGGGTTTTGAACTGCCAGTACCACTTCAGTGGGGAAGCGACTGCTGCGTGAGCCAGAGCAGAGGCTGCAAAGTTCTGGGAAAGAGATGAAAATGCATTTCTGATCCTGGAAGAATTGATCGGCTCATCACTGCAAGGCTCCCTTCAAGCGTCTTAGCATGGGAAATCATCCTTTCAGGTCCTTTCTGTGCCAAAGCCTTCCATTTACTGTATCAGTGACTTCTGGAAACCACCAGGCTCCCACACACAATAATCACCTCTGCAGTGCACTTGCTCAGTCAACCGTAACAGATTCGTGGGGCCCTTAGAAGGTGCAGCTGGCCATTACAGTCATCCAGCCACTTTATCTTCAAATGACACAGAAATGTCTGCTTATGCCCAGCTGTCCACTCCGAAGGTCATTGTCAGGAGCTCAAGAGAGATGCCCAAACCCGTGGCACAGGTGAGCAGTTGGGTTCTTAAACCAAAGCCTGAGCATCCCCACATCCCTTGGGATGGCTGCAGAGTTCTCAGGGCCCTAGCATATGCTGGGCAGGGAACACAGGAAATGTGAGCTTTGGATGCACCCAAGGATGGCTCGCATCCCGTGCCTCAATCCAGCTGCCTAGATCCTGGCACCAAAATGGATGTCCCTGAACACAGGATCTGAATTTGATCATTTAGTGAGCCTGGGTGGTGCTTTTAGTAACGACTGCCTTTGAGACCCTTTGAGCTGTGAGATAATTGTGTGATTGTAGTTTGATTTGCTCTTCCACCTTGTTTGTTGTTGCTGCCTTTTCTTGTTGTTGTTGCTTTTTGCTTTGAAGAGGCTTGTAGTGAATTACAGAAAGAGGATTTTAATTCAGGAGACCTTGATGACTTATTATGCCTTATCGCTCCTCAGGCAAGGAGTACAGTGTGTGCTTTTTTTTCCTTCTTCTACTTGTTTATCTCCCACATCTCCTCCTGCACCACCACCACTCCAAGGTAAATCACGAGAACACTCCAGCATTAGGGAACGGCATGGTACTTTCTCAAGTGATTCACTCAAGCAGGAGTGGGCAAACATGCTTTCATCTTTTTTTCTGCTAATGTTTGTTGGCATAAAGTGCCAAGTGACCCAAGTGCATTTCATAGGTCCTGGAAAATAGTGCTGGAAAATGTTGTTCTTTCTTTATGTGGCCAGTCAGGGACAGATTTGTCCTTCATGCAGCAAAATCACTGAAAGTTCATATGGAGTGGATACGCTTTTTGCTGTATTTTGGTCATGCATCCCAGGAGCAGAATGATGGCAAATCTTTCTGCTCTCTTGTCCTGCATTTATTTTAGAAGCCATGTATCTTACAGCCATTGGTTCCAGCCCATCTGTCTGGCAGTGACAAGCGAGCAGCAGCAGGGCCAGTGGCTGTGTGACATAGCTTGTTCAGGCTGCTGTGTCACCAAAGCACTGAGGCAGCAGCGAGGTTGGCACCAGGGTTCTGGATGGAGTCTTTCAGGGCTCTCAGTTTCAGTTTTGGAGGTGTTTTGGGTGCACTTTCAAAGTGCAGGCACTGCTGTTCTGCCAGTGCTCTGGGTGCTGAGTTAGTCTATCATGCCCAGGTATTTTCATCCATGTTGGGTTTTTTTGCTGCTATCTGTATTCAGATCAAGAGATAACAAGTATACTAGGTTTTCTCCCTGAGCACTGGAGAAAATCATGGCACAATTTTAAAAGTAATAATGAAGGAAGAGAATCCCTTCCATTCAACCACCTTCAAGATTGCAGTGACACAGATGTCACTGTGCTTACCTTGCTTGCTAGGTCCAGGTCCCCTCTCTGGGCTGTGCTTTAGGTCCTCAGAGTGAAGTTGTCAGCGAGATTCTGAGGACTGTGTAACTGCCAGGGGTATCCCTGCTCCCACAGCACCTTTCTGGCCATACAGTGCCGAACCCCCGAAGCAGGAGGTGCGATACCTGTTGCAACTGGAAATACTATAATTGGGTTTTCTTTCCCAAACAGATGTCAAGAGCTACCTGCGGCTGCAGAGCAGTGGGAGGAGGGAAAGCCAACGCGCCCGGCTCATCAGCCCTGCCATCTACCTGCCCCGCAGTGCTGTCTGCATGGTGTTCCAGTACCAGGTGTGGGGCAGCAGTGGGGTGATGCTGCGGGTCTGGCGGGAGGCCAGCCAGGAGCACAAGGCACTGTGGATCATCGCAGAGGACCAGGGCAAGGAGTGGAGGGAGGGCCGCATCATCCTGCCCAGCTACGACATGGAGTACCGGGTAAGATGCGGGGCAACATGTGCGTCCCCAGCAGAGCCTTAATGCTATGGTGCGCAGCCAGGACCCGTTCGTCATTAGGGAATGTGGCTGAGAGAGGCTGTTTGCATTGTGTTTCTTGGGTTACTATAGAAACTAAGCGACACTGTTTGTTATTCAGAGAGTGCCTGTCTTCTGCACAGACTTGGGCCTTTGTTCAGCCTGTTGCCTTTTGTATTCGTCAAATCTCCCACTCTGCAAATATTTTTTTCTCTCTCTTTTTTTTTTTTTTTTTTCCTCGTTTTTTCCTGTGCATTTCTCCCTTCCCGATGAGGATCTAACGGGCCAGGCTGACTAAAGTCAGCACCCGCTCCAGGGAGCAAGCCCCAGCCCTGTGCCCATGCAGCAGCGATGGGAACAGAGCTCATGGCTTTGCAGGGAGGTGTCCTTGTGGGCACCCCAGAGAGAAGGGCCACCTGAAGAGCAGAGAGGAAATCTGTGGCATATGAGCCCCAGGAAAGTGCTTGGACACTCAGGACTAGGCAGGGAAAATTAAAGCCAGAGCTCTGCTCTGGAGTTCTGTGGCTAGTTTTCATGTGTTGATCTGGGCTTTTTAGTAGAATCCTAGTAAGCACAATATGCCTACAGATAAGAATGATGGGCACTGGCTGACTACTTTGTGCATTAAACATGAATATACAGGCATTAGCTAAATAACAGCATCATTATGTAAATAATGCTAGTCTCTCCGCTCAGCAGTTCTTAGAGCTAACGACTCTATTTATTTTTGTAAATATATTTTGCCTGTGATTAAGTAGGAATAAATTGACCCTTCTGTAACATTTCAATACTTTTTATGCAGCGTTGATGGGAACTGCACTCTGCAGCTAATGCAGCCATGTGCATATTGTGTCCTTCCCTTCCTTGTTCTGATCATGGCCCAGCTGTGGGACTCTATTAACACCACAGCCCAGTTTTGCTGCTACTGTATGTCAGCACTGTGCCGCTTGCAGCGTTAGTGCAGAAGGGGGGGAGATGGCCTGCAGTGCTGAGCATTGATTCATTCCACGTGAGAGGCATTTAATTGAGTAAAATGCATGCTGAGTGCTGCCAGGACAGGTAGTGGTCTCCCTGTGAGCTCTTCCTCACAGAGCAGCTTACCCTGGATGAGGGGTGGTGGAGGCAGGAGGTGGAAGCAGAACTGCTCTCAGGTCCACACAGACATGCAGGAAAGTCCAGGAGCAGATTTCTTGCCATTGCCATTGGGTACAGGAGTGGTTCATTGCATCCTGGCTTAATGCTGATGTTTCTTGTCCTGATTTCCCACAGATAGTGTTTGAGGGATTTATACGCAATGGCCACGCAGGAGAGCTGGCTCTGGATGACATCCGGCTGGGAAACGACATCCCACTGGAGTACTGCATGGGTACGTGCAGCAGCTGCTGGGGGGCTGGGGATGGTGTGGGCAGATGGGCTTGAAGAGCTCACGCGTGGCTGCCGCTTCTCTGTGCCTTGAGTTACCGGCAGCTCCTGGATCTCAGCTGGGATTCTCCTCAACCCTGAAAGAAATGAGGAGGAATCGGTCCCTGGGGGACAGGGATTTCTGACTGCGTTGGCGTGAAAGGCAGGAAGCACATGTCTCTGCTGTGCAAAGCTGAAAGAGCAGCTGAGGGTGACTGAGGACTATTCTATGTGATAAGAACGTTCGCCAAATCTAAAAGGAAAGTGCTGGACAAAAGAAACCAGCTGTCAGTCAATATTACATGCTTAGAGGAGCTGATGAGTTCAAACGGAGTCGTCTTTAGTAAGAAATAAGATAGCAGAGGGGTTTTACAGCAGTGTTAACAGAATAACAAAAGGAATTCTTGTCCTAGAATTCACCATTCCCTAAACCAGGCCAAAAGCCAGTTAGGGTCTCTCAATGTGAAAGAGAGAGAGGACTTGAAAAAAAAAGCAGAGAGAGAAAAAGGTGTATTTTAGCAGTTAGGTGGTGGAGCATTGCTCTGCCCTGTCTGACATATCACACACTCCAATGGCTCTGCTCACCATCTAGGTTGGGTGTGGATCAGCTTTTCCAGCTGAGGATGGGAGTAGCTGTATTCTGTCAGTGTGATTCATGTGAGAGCTGCTCACAGGAGCCAGGCCCTGCTCTTCTTTTTGCCCGGAGGCGGGCAAGTTTAACGGCTAACCACTCATAAATGCCACTGAGGGAGGCTCCTGGTGCCTCCTACCCTGAGTGGGGTGGATGCTTGCTGCTGAGGTGTGTGTCTCAGAGAGTGAGGCACAGGAAGAATTGTGCCTGTGAAAGGCTGGGCACGTCACTTGCTGCCCTGGGCAGGTGGGTAATGGTGAAGATGGCGCAGGGACCAGTATTGCTAATAGAACAGAGGAGCAGGGCTGGCCCAGAGATGCTCCTGAGTACCATAGGTCCCAGTTTCTTTGATGCTTTGAACTCTGCTGGTCTCCTATTTGCCAAAGGAGCTAATGCTTCGTATGTCAAATTTCCTGTATTAAGGCTTGACAGTGGTGTTTTAATCCCTTGCCTTCTATGGCATTAAAGAGAAGCAAGAAGATAGATGATTAATACAAATAGCATTTCCTATCTAACGTCTTTTGAGTGCAGCAGTTCACTTAACTCAGTGTTACTGTATCTCAGACCTTGAACCTAAGGCTTAATATTTTGATACAATGCATGAATAAATTATAAAGTTTCAAGCATTGCCAGACCTAAAAATAACACCAAACTGCTGCACAAAATTCTAGGAAATTGAATGGGAATCTTAAAACTGATCATTTCAGACCATTTCTGATGAAGGGCTTCCATTGCAAATTTGAACACAACTTATGGGTCATTCCCAATGCTGCTAAAATAATAATGCAATGGTAGAAACACAGCACTGCACTCGCTTGGTCAGAGCTGTGAGAATAGCTGACTCCAGCACAGGCTACCATTTTTTTTTTCTCAGTTATAATCCTGGGAAGTAATCGGATTCCTTTTTAGCGTGAAAGAACTCTAATAAGTCACAATAATTTTTCCCTTTGACAGATGTGTCCTTTGCATTCTGAACTTGAGTGATGATTTCATAGCACTCAACAGAGCCAGTCTGCTTGTGTGACTCACAGGCATAATGCAGAAGTAATCTAAAAATAATCAGAAGTCTATTACTTCTGCAAGAAAGTAATCAGTAATAAGCACTGATTATTGCTTTTCAGATCCAGAAATTTGTAATAGATTACAAATATATCTTGAAAGAAAATTACAAAGTATCTTGAAAGAAAGAAAAAAATCACTTGCTTTTGTTTATTGGCACTGTGGTATAGAGAGGAGCATGGCACTCAGAAGCAATGCAGTTCCCAAGCGAATAATGATGACAGAGTTGAGCCAGAAAGCAAACTGGTCATGGAAATTTTAGGGGGTTTCAGAACTGCATCATTAGCCAGGTGGGGATTTGTCTTCTGATGACTCAGGCCAACCAGCTGGATCCAAATGACCCTCAGCCTACACATTTTTGTCTGAAGTCTGCGTCCAAGTTGAGGCTTTCTGCCTCTGGTCAGTCCCTGACTGAGACACGGTTTTCTCCCCATTGTGGTGGAGTTGGCTGGAACCCTGCACTGCTCCCACCACATAGCATCTGTGGGGTATGGCTGCACACCTGCTCCATTTGGATATTGCAAATCAATAGGTAGATAAACTGCGTCCTTCTGTCTAATTTTCTCCTCTCTGATTCTGAATTTTTCTTTTCCTTTGCAGAACCCATCACAGCTTTCCCAGGTGAGAACTTCTACTTTCCAGGTAAAACTGAACTTCTCTTTTTGCTGGCATGGGCTTTTAAATTAAAGGAATGTTAAGTGCTTGCTTGAACAAACTGAGATGTTCTGAGCAATGAAATGGCAAGTGTGTGCTAAACCTCTGCTGGTGCCACAGCCGGGGATGGCGCCTTCTGACTCCTGCTGGGTGCCAGAGAGCAGGCAAACTGACAAGTCCCACTGACCCAGGGTTGAACAAGATAGGGAAACCTGCAATCAGAAGGCACTTGGCATCCCGAAGAGCAGCAGAGCCCAAAACATGTAGGCTGAGAAGTAAAGGAAAGCTATCAACTGACTTGAACAAAAAAGTAGTAGTCTCTTAGAAGCGAAATGAGGTGGCAGTGGCTTATATTATTGTGGGGGAAGGATGTTCTGAAGTTCGTGGATGCTCTGTCAGTGGTGGTGTTCAAACTACTGGTGAAGTATGGTAGGGCTGGGAATGGGAAAGCAGTTTGGATATAGAAGTAGAAGAGTAAATTGCCATCAGGAGCTCTGAAGTTGACAATCAATAAAAGTAAAACAAAGTGAAATGATACATTTAACAGTTTAATATTAGCCTGAAGGATAAAAACTGGCATTTCTGTGACCTAGCCTGTGGAGTATAATACAAGGTGGGAAATTCAGAAAAAATGCTTCAGTTTGAACAGCCAGTGGGAATGCTGTTTGTCTTGCTCTGGGGTGGTAAAATTTATCTGCTTTTGGGGGAAGATCAATGTACTCTGCATTGGTAGTTGCTGGATTTTGTTTTTCTTTCTGCCTCTACAGGAAGGCACACAGGGATTGTGTTGTGATGGAGAGCAAACTTGAGCTTCCCCTTAATTTTTAAGTTGTTTACTAGTTTTGTCAACACACCTTTTACTCTCAGTTGGGATTAATATCCTTACTCGCTCTCTCCCCTGCTCTGCTAATGGTCTATTCAGTACATCTGTGCTCTGCCCTACAAGCACCACATTTCTGTAGGGGGCAAAGCTGCCTCAGGCAGGTGCGCGTGCTGGAAGCTGTGGCAGTAATGGGAAAGCAGGGATCGAGGCTGGACTGCATTAAGAGGGATGGCCAGCAGAGCTAGGTAGGTGACTGTCCCCCCTCTGCTCTGCCCTCTTGAAGCCCCACCTGCAGTACTGCATCCAGGCCTGGTGCTCCCAGTACAGAAAAGACATAGAGCTGTTGGAGTGGGTCCAGAGGAGGCAACAAAGGTGCGGAGAGGTCTGGAGCACCTCTCCTATGAAAAGAGATTGAAGGAGTGGGCTTGTTTAGCTTGTGGAAGAGAAGGCTCTGATGAGACCTTATTCCGATCTTTCACTAGTTCAGGAGAACTTATAAACAGGAGGGAGACCAACATTTTACATGGTCTGATAGTTATAGGACAAGGGTAAATAATTTTTGATTAAAAGAGGATGAATTTAGATCAGATATTAGGAAGAAATTCTTTACTCAGAGAGTGGTGAGACACTGGCACAGACTTCCCAGAGAAGCTGTGGATGCCCCATCCCTGGAGACTTTCAAGGCCAGGTTGGATGGGGCCCTGAGGAGCCTGATCCAGTGATTGGCAACCCAGCCCATGACAGGGGGTTGAAACTATATTATTGTTAAGGTCCATCCAACTCAAGCCATTCTGTGATTCATTCCATGATTCTGTGAAACTGAAGGCAAGGGGCAGCTTGCTTCTAGGGGCATGAAGCAGGGTGTGAAGCACTGTTAGCAGGAGACAGTGCAGGGAATGATGCTGAGTGTTACAGTGGTACACATACTGCAGTAACTAGGAACTTGGTCTTGCCTGTGGATAGGCTGCCTATTTATCCTGCTACTCAGACTTGTGTTACTGAAAAACTGTTGCAATATTCTTAGCTGACAACTGAAGACTGTTCCTCATTTGATCCATCTCCCTGTGTTCTCCTGAGCCTGGCCTGGTAACTGTCTTGCAGACAGGATCCTCATGTTTTAGGGCTTGTAGTCTGTGTTATCAATTTGGACCTCACACTGAATCTATCCCAGAGTCCTGCCTGTGCATGTTGTTTCTTTTCCACCCATGCTCCACAGCCTTCATTCCTCCATTTCCCTATATTTCCCAGGGCACACCAGCTGGGTCAGGGCAGTGCTGGCTGTGCCCGGCACAGAGAGCAGCATAAGCCAGTGCTGTGCCCAGCAGACAGTCCCTTCCCTGCCCCAGCAAGCGTTGCCCATTGCTAGCTTCCCTGTGGATGTCCCAGTGCTGGCCACAACAGGACAGTAATTGCAGCAGAAAGTTGAAAAGGCTTCTCTGTCTGTAGGGCAAGCATAGATGGGACAGAGGGATGGAAAGACCAGGGAAAGAGAAAACTGCAGAGGGAAAGATGAAGGAAGAGTAAAGACTGGAGAAGGCATGATAGGTATTGCAATGAGAAGGAGACAGAGTGCCCAACAGGAATGGGTAAAAGGAGTGGAAGAAGTCCCTGGACAGAGGAAGAAGGGAGCTTCAGAGGAAAGACTGCGAAGGAAGTATTGACAAGCTCTGCACTCTGCAATTACGTGTTGAGCTGGAAAAGTCAAATGCCATTAAAAATTATAACAAATCCTTGCTCTCCTGGCTCAGGAGCAAAGCTGAAAACATGCACCTTTCAGGCTCAAGGATCACAAAGCAAATAATAAGAGAGTTGTGTGGGAGGAATATCTTTCAGTTAGTGGGTCGGGATCTTAGAAGACCAGTCAAGTGTGCTTAAACTGTGCTGCATTTGAGAGTTGATGCATCTCACCCTTAAAGAAAAGGCATAACAAGTGGCTGGCAGCAAGGAGTTAGATAAATAGCAGGCTAAAAATAAGAGACATCTTCCAGAGAGCGTGGAGACAGACTGTGGGGAGAATTTACCTGTGGACTGGTGGGTTCTCCCACACTGGGTATCCTGAAATCAAGGCAGGGATACATTACTGGAGAAGTGGCAGGTAGCAGCTAAGGGATCAAGGCCAACATGAGTTTTGTGGCATTCGAATTAGACAAGTTTAACATTCGCTTTCATCTGTGCCGTCTGTGAAAAGTCTGGCTGTGTTGCTGGTCCACAGTGGTTTATGGCAGTGTTTTTGGAGGTGAACACAACGGTGGCATGGCAGTGACAGCCAGCAGCCAGCCTCCTGGGAGGCTCCGTGGGGAGGATTCCCTCCTTATTCCCCAGCATGACTTTTGCTCTTGCTTGTTTGGGGTTTTCATGCCTGTTGCACAGCTCTGAGGTTGCTGCCTGTCAGGCTGCCAGAGTGGGGCCCTGGCCAGGCTGAGAGGAGCACAGAGCACACCCTGTGATGTTCCCCTGAATTGCACTGCCCTGCATTGCACGTCCTGCTTTAACCAGTGCACCCAATGACTTGACAGGAAGGGAGAGAAGCATTTATTTGCTAAGGCGAGAGCCCCAGTGAGGGGATGAGGAAGGGCGAGCGCGTGTGTGGCGGAAGGCAAAGGGGAATGGAAAAGTTATTAAGTTACAAAGATGGATTTTTTTTTTCCATCTCCCTGAGCAGAGAACTTTTCCACGGTATAAAAGAAAACTTCCAGTGAGCAGCAGAGCCAGTAAAAGCAGATAACATCAGCTCTGTGCTGAGTGGACTGGCAGCTATATTTAGTGGCTGACAGTGTAAGGAAGAACAATTGTTAATGTTGGGAATTGGCTACGTTAAGACTTGGAGACAAGCGAGTGTGACTCCTTAATGACTGTAGTTGCTAAATGAACTCTCCAGACGGCTGCTATCTCAGCAGCAGGGCCATGAGGTGCAGTAGCAGGAGCTGAGGCCAGATCCGGCCGCACCACCCCTCAGGCTCACTCTTTGCCTGCACAGGAGTCCATCAGGGATGGACAAAGGCTGGCTTGGGCTGGAGCCTCCGGGGCACCCTTCCCACTAGCAGGATCATTGGGGCACAGCACACGGCCTCCCACCAGCCCGGGATGTGTGGGAAGGGTCAGGGGCACAGGCTTGGTGCCGCAGCATGATCCATCCTCATGCTTCTGTTGCATACCAGCCATATAGGAGGTATTGTAAGCATACCTCTCACTAGAAGGTGCTGTGTAAGCACAGGCTGACAACAAGAGTAAACATGTGCATCCTCTGCGCCGAGAACAGGTCTGCAGTGTTCCTAGGGGCCAGATTGCCCCAGCACTGTGAGGGATGGCAGTGAGATGCCAGTAGTGATGGCAGTGAGATGTATGGACCCATTGGGGCTGCGCCTGTGTAGGAGGCAGCGGCAGACTTTCAGCAGAACCCAGACTGTGCCCCAGGACATGATACCTCTGTGCTCTGTGCTGGGGGCAGGCAGAGGGGCAGGAGGAGGTGGGGGGCTGCTGGCCTGGTCTGTCGCCCCGACACCAGCACAGCCTGGGTGGAAAGGATGGGGCAGCTGGGGTGAGACAGGATGAGGGTGGTGCAGGCTGCTCCTGAGCCATCCGAATTGCTTGCCTGTAGTGACAAATATGTGGGTGGTTCCCAGCCTCCTGCTTTGTAAAAGCAAGATTTATCTTGTCTGCGTGTTTTTTCTCTGTTTTATGGGTTTTTTTCTTAGGGATTTTTGGTTTTATTATGCGTCTGGGTATAGTTTTCTTTCTCATTTTCACTCCCTTTTCCCAGGTTTTGGGGAGGGAAGGGAATGGCCAAGGAAGTACCATTTTGCTTTATCTCCTGTGCCAGCAGCAGCAATAAAGCTGTCCTGGTGCTGAGCATGCAGCCGGTGGCTCTGGTAGGGTGTAGTGCTGTGGGGGGTGGTCAGGTACCTCTGTGTTTTTCAGGCCAGATGCATCCTGTATCATTTTGTTCTTCCCCTGGTTATCCTTTTAAGCCTCTTCTAGAAGCCTGTGCCGAAGAGCAAGTTCATTGGAAAGCTTCCTCAGGAACTCTGGCCCCTAGAAGCAGCCAGTACATAGATGTGGTGCAGTCATACACCTTCCCCAGGGTCCCTACAGCCTGAAAGCAGAGCCGGGAGGGCTGAGCAGTGAGTGCAGGAGGGTCAGTGCCACGCTGCTCCCTGGCCATGGACACCAGCAGCAACCCACACCTGCTCAGGATATGCGTGCTGCCATGGAATGAGCCTGGTTGCTCCATGCCCTTGAGCCCTGAGGCAGCCATGGGCTTGGCTTGCCTGAGCTGTCATGAGCATGGGCTTCTGACGGGGATGTCACAGCCTGCACCGTGCACGAAATCAGCATGCATCATCATACGCATACTATCTTGCTTTAATAATTAAATCTTTGAATGGGACACCTAGTGAGAGCAGGTCTGTGCACCGAGCACTTTCAGGAAGAGATCTTGCTCCCTGTCTTGGCTGTAAGAATGACAAATGTTTCTTCATGTAATTTCTTTCCCAATCTCCTGTGGTAACTTCCTTGGCCATCTGAGATTTCGCTCTTCCTCCAATTAGGGACGTGATGGGTTTTGTCACTGTGTGACAACATCTGCCATACAGAGACAAAACCAGGCGGTTCATCTGGAGAAGGCCAAAAAAAGAGGGGAAAAAAACATTTGTTGTTGCCAGAAATAATAGTAATAATAGCGTACATATGGAATTTGCATTGTGAGCCAGGCAGCCTGCTTAATTAAAAGGAAAGAGAGAGGCGCATTAACACGTGGCTCAGTGAGTGCAGGCAGCTCCTTGCAGGAGCACACCCCGTACCTGGAGCTGCCCTAGGCCCCAGTGTCACTTGGTGCTGTACTTTGCAAGCATGTGTGTTTGTTTGTGCGTGTGCATGCCTCCCACCTAGCAACCCTGTTCTGTGTCTCCTCCCCAGGGGCAACCCTCCTGCCAGGGACCGAGCCCACAGTGGACACGGTGTCAGTGCAGCCCATCCCAGCCTACTGGTATTACGTTATTGCCGCCGGAGGTGCTGTTGTGGTGCTGGTCTCCGTCGCGCTGGCTCTTGTGCTTCACTACCACCGGTTCCGCTATGCGGCCAAGAAGAGCGATCACTCCATCACCTACAAAACCTCCCACTATGCCAACGGGGCCCCCGTGGCCGTGGAGCCCACCCTAACCATAAAACTAGAGCAAGACTCCAGCTCGCGCTGCTGAGAGCCGAACGGGAACGAGAGAGCAAACAAAACACAAAACAGACAGACAGACAAAATAAGACTTCCGATACGTTGCCTCAGTTTTGCACTTTTTTCCTTACCTAGCATACGTGTGAACTCTTAGACATCTCCACCCCCCTCTCTGCCCCCAGCCCTCCCCGAATCTTTTACAACCTTTAACTAATGCTGCATCTTGGATCACCAGAAGAGACACACCGCCCCTTCACTTCAGAAGTGAACGCTCCTTTCTATTCCTTGTCAAGGACTGCTGGGGTGTTGGGTGGGGTGTTTGGTTTGGTTTGGTTGGCCGGGGAGTATTTTTTGTTGGTAGGCATGTTTGGTTTATTCTTCTTCTCTTCCCAGTAGGCAACCTGCAAGGGAACTTGCTGGTGAGCCTGGAAGCGTGTGTGCAGCTGGTGTGTGTGTGCAGTCTGTGTGAGAGTGAGCATTGGGAGCACGTGCGTGCCTGACTGACTGAATGTATATTTAGAAACAGCCCCTTTTTAATTTGCTGATTATTGCTTCTACTTGCACAGGGAATGCTTTTTGTGTTTTGTTTTGTTTTAATTTTATTTTATTTTATTTACCCCCCTTTCCCTCCTCCCTTCTGGAAGGTCTGGGACATGTTTGTGGTTAAACCCTGATTTGTTTACTTGGGGAAGAGAGCAATGCTTTTTTGTTGCCTTATCTAGCTTTGGCTGGGTCTCTTGTTTGATAACATTAATGTCTTGGGTGCAAAAAAAGACCAGGCTGGACAGTAAGAATGTCCACCTCAGATGGCTGGAAGAATCCAGAGAGGTTCATAGATGTCCAAACAGCAAAGTCTCTCAATCTCATTCTTTCTACAGCCAACATGATAACACAGCCATTGTTGGAAAGCGGGGGAGACTCTCCTCTTCCCCATCCACAAGAGAATCTTTTTAAAGTTGCCTTATATCAGAGAAGCTCATAATGAATGTTTAGTTTGTATCTGTTAAAGCCAGCCTTAGGGCAACACGTAGACTTCAGCAGGTCTAAGGTGGATGCTAAATACTATAGTTTCTCGAGAGTTGGAGGTTTATTTATTTTGTAAGTATCCTCGCTCTGGGTGCTGACAATTTTGCTTTTACACGGGGAGGGGGGAGAAGGCTCCTCCTTATCTTTCTGCTGGAAACACTGAAAGGATGAGTATAATTCCACTTCCTAGGTTTTGGGTTTGTTTTTGTCTCTGCCCAGTTCGTAGCTGCTGAATCATAAAAACTGCCAGTTGACATTCTAGAATGTCTATTAGTTTTGTGTTTGCTGTTGTTTGGCTTTTTAAAGCATCAGTAACATCTAGCGAGCAGAGCCCAGGGTGACCTAGGGGACCCAGCCTTTGCTGCTGCGTTAACCTGGGCACCTGGAGGGAGCCTCCGATTGCTGAATAGCCCAGCAAGTTGTCGTGGAAATGCCTTATATAAATACTAAATGACAACATGCAGAAGTGGTTTGGATTGTTGACTCTAATCCATTTACAGGCAAAAAATGTACCTCCAGTGAGCAAGGTTCTCTCTCTTGTTTGTGTTCATTTGTTGTGAGTGATCAGATTCCCTCCACCCTCCTAAACTTGCCAGCACTCCCTGCCCATCCTTTCCATGAATATTGCATAAAGCTGATGCAGGCACAGCACCTTTATGTCCCTGCACTCTGGGGCATCTCGGGGTAGATGTGTGGAAACAGCAGTGCTGCGTGCCCGCAGCCTTGCCCCTGCTGTGGCTGAGCACTGTGCCTGGGGCTTCCTGTCCATGGGGACAAGCAGCCCATTTGATCCCCAGTGCCACCTCTGGGTGGGCTTCAGCAGAAGCCCTCCTCCAGCCTCTAGAGCAGGCAGCACAGGGCCTCTGGGGGGGCCCCACGAGCCCCATCTCCCTGGGCCAGAGCAGCCGAGCAAGCTTCTGCCCGTGGGCTTTAGCAAGCGTGTGTTGGTGTGTCAGAGAGGAGAATGTGGCACCCTGTCTTTAAAGCTCAAATCACCAAAGACAAACCAGGTCACTTCGAGGTTTTTACTCCCCATTCTCCCCGCTCCTAGAACTGTGACATCCCCAGCATTGCCCAGTTGCCTGTGTGTGAAAAATACCTTGTGGAAATTTGAAACTCTTTGAAGATGTATTGTGTGGAATGTAATAAAATGATGATATTTTTATACAAATATCTGTTTTTTTCTTCCTTCTTCTTTCTCTGCTAAGAAGAGCTGCTAGTGAAGCGGTGCTGCAGGTGACAAGTCTGTGCATTGGGAGCCAAGCACAGCTCCAGTTGCTGCAGTATGCAGGCACATGGCCCTGCATGCTGCCTCTGCTCTGAGGATCAGGCCATCAGTGTGGCCTGTAGATCCATTGTGTTGGTCACGGTCCTTGATTGGAGTTTTGGGCGGCCAGCCCAAACCTTGGTGTTGTTAGGAATTTTGCAAGTGCTGCTTGGGTGTTGACGGCTTGTCATGATATGCTGCGCCTTGGTGGGCCCCCGTGGCAAGAAGGGCATTGTAGGGTGCAGGGCCAAGCACTGCTGGCCAACCAAGCACTGTGCTCAGTCGCCAGCACCATGAACAGCAGGCAGACTGTTAGGAAAACTAATGGTGATGGTTGCAATGCCTTCGTCTTCCATAAAATCCTTTTGGGCCTCCACATGTCAGGCTGCGGAGGAGTGGGCTGTGAGCCCACCCTCCAGCACAGTGCTCAGCCTCTGAGGAGCACCTTTTGCCCCTTCAGAGCAGGCAGCAGCATCACATTTCATGTGAAATCTGTTTCCTGCCAGTTTGAGAGGTTATTCTTTCCCTCCTGCATGTATTTTCCTTGTCTCGTACTCTACCCTGGCGCCGAACTTAGCATTGCAGTGAAACTTCCTGGCTTTACTTGGAATTCAGGCCATCAGCAGAAAAATTATTCAGATGCGATCCCTCACTTTGGCTGTTCAAACAGAAGCAAGCTGAGGACCCATGCCGGCTCTTTGGGTTTTTTTTGGTCTTGAGGGTGTTTTTTTTTTTCGCTCTAATTGTACAGCAAAGCCCATGCACTTGTAATTTGCATTTCGTACACTTCAGTGACTGTCCAAGCAAAATTCAAAACAAATATGCACATGCAAAAAACAGGGAGGGAGAGAGTGGCTGCTGGCTTCCCGGCAAGGAGGGAAAAAATCTGTTAAGTAAACAGACGAAAAGGGAGGAATCATTCAGGGTTTAATTATTCCTTCTGTGTGCCACAGCCAGATTGACCAGGGAGTCGGGTGCTGCTCAGACTGCAGCGCAGCGCAGGAAGAAAAGCAGCTAAAATTAGCCCGCTTTGTTTAGAAAAATAAATGCAAGTTAATGTGGCTGGGTTGCAGTTTCCTCGGCAGGCAGCTTCAGACACACAGAGGTCTGGGCTTGGCACCCAGAGCTGCCCTCAGTCTGCAGGGTGAGGTGTGCTTATTGCTGGGTGGGATGGGCTGAAAACTGCTTCTACAGCAAGAACCCAGCCCAGCTTCCTGCCACCAGCTGTCAGCAGGGTGTTTGCCTGCCCAGCTGTGCTTTACCATCTCTTCTGAGCATGAGGTGCCTACAGGGCATCTCAGTGCCCCAGGATGAGGTGCTGAGGGTAAGGTCCAGCATTTCCCGCAGTGCAGTGGGATGTAGGGCCAGCGGTGAGGTTTCTTGTTTGCTTTCTTTAATTCTGATCTCCAGCCAAAGCACTCTTTCAATTTGGAATTTGGCAGAGAGTTTTGTAAACTAAAAATGTTCTATGTTCCTGGAGGGGTGGGGTGAGAGAAGCAAGGCAGATTTTCAGCTGGAGGTGGAGCAGCCGGGATCCAAAGAGTTGGTTTTGCCCAACCAGACACACACCCCCACTTAGCAGCTCTGCCTGCCCAGCCTGCGGCAGCACTGAGACACGGCTGTGTCAAGGCAAGGCCTGGGTGATTGCTTTGCTGTGTCAAAGCAAAGTGACGTGAGTTGGAACCGCACTGTGGCTGCGGAGAGAAAGGGGCTGGAAGTGAGCAGAGAGAGAAGAGGGAGGCTGAGGTTCAAGTCTCTGCCTGGGCTGGCAGCAGTGCTTTCTGGCTGGCTGTTGATAGGAAGAACGTGTGGTACTTAAGATGCTCCTTGTCTTTGATTAGAATCTCATCTTCCTTTTTTCAGGTCCCATAAATTAGCCTTTTAGCTGACGGTGCTCTCAGATCCAACAGATAGCAGCCTTTTCTTGGCACCTTGTCGCTCACAGCTAACATCACCTTTTCAGCACAAAGGGCTGGGAGCTCAGACCTGTTCACCTCCAGCCTTTCACTGAGGAGAAACCCCCTTCTCATGAATACACACTGGTACCCTTTGCTATCTCACCTACCTTTCTCCAGTGTGGTTTTTTATTAATTTTGTTTGTCCCTCTATATTTAAAAGCAAACTAGATTGTACCTGGAAGTTGCCTTGTAGGAAGGATGCTTTCCACAGCATGGGTCAATACATGCTTATCCTGTTCTGCCCTGTATCTTGCTGGGCTTTCCTAGGGACTGCACACTGCTGTCACGGCCTGCTCCCCTTGTGACAATATGGCTGAGACTTGTCACAAAGGATCCTAATTAATGACAAATAGCAAGTTGTTTTCTGTGACAGGAAATCATCTCCAATAGGATCAGTTCTGCGACCACCGGCTCCAATTCCCAGACAGCCCTGCAGCCAGATCTGATTTTGTTAATGAATCCAGAAACCCCAGCATGGAAAAAGACTGACCGAGTTGTTCCAAGGCCGGTGTAGAGCCCTGCGTGCTATGACTACCATCCAATAGCAGTATTGCAGCATGAGGAACACAGAACAAGGGTCTGCCACCAGCCTGAGGAGAAAGGAGGAACAGTGAGGGGGAAGATGTCTTTTAAGCAGAAATTGGAGTCATATTAGCATAGGGAATTGAGAAAATTGCTAGGGGAGCAAATAGATTCAGGGCTGGTTTTTTTTGGTAAAAGCATTTTCTTTTTTCAAGTTTTCCCAGTGCTCCTTTCTTTCAGGCTTGAAGAATCAGTGTTCTTTCGAAAGCGTTGATTAACTGATACTTTATTTTTTCTGGCCTTTCCCTCAACGCTACCCTGGGAAATAAAAAGCACCAAATTGCTAACGCATTCTCAGACAAAATGTAGGGGAGCTAGAATACAGAAAGGCAAAAGGCTTCCAATGCTGCTCCCCTGTACATGGCTCCCCCGGCAACCCACAGCCCTGCTTCCACCCCTGTTCATTCACATAACCTACAGTCCCATGGGGTTGTGCGGGTGACAGCGGGACAGCAGAATGTCACAGCTTGTCCTCCAGCTGAGGACCAGAAAGCAGACGGCTTTGTGTGTGTTCTGCTTTGCAAGTTATTTTCCACATGTTCGGCTCTAAATGTTTGCAAGAGGCCCTCAGGCAGTTCTCCCAGCCCTGAGATGTTGCCATCTGGGACTGTCAGCTCTGGAAGTGCTAAGAAACCATGTGAACTCGCTGCTAAAGCAAAGGCATACAGAATGTCTTGTGCACCTATGTTTCCTCAGCCAGCAGCCCAGGGTTGCCTTAATTCCCTTACTCACAGATTGCGCAGCTCAACATCAGGAAGAACAAGTGTGGTATGTGTGTTTCTGTTGCCAGGTTATCTTGAAAATTCAAAGAAATTCCTTAATTATTTGAGTGAGGTGAGTGCAAGATAATTCTGCAAGTATGGAAGCTCCCCAGCACATGGGGTTTCTGCTGTCAGCCTCCAGTGGGGAGCCCATGACATGCCCTGGGTGCCGTTGCTTGCCACAGCTTCTAGAGTTGTACCAACACAAGTTAAGATATCAGACTTCCAGGGCAGGGAACTCTCGGGAGATGAGTTAAATAGTATGTGGTTCACTGGGTGTGGTGTGTGTTATCCCCTCCAGCATGAGATGCTATCAAATTGAATTGGAGACAGAATGACCACCAAGGCTCCTGATAGCAGAGGGCTCTCTGCAGAGCTGTCCTGCTCTTGGTGAACTTTGCAATATTGCTGTCAGAGGCTGCCCCACACCATTGTCGGTGATAGCAAAAAATTGAGTTGATGATTCAGGAGGCCTCTTGCAGTTCTAAACCTCTGTGCAATGTGTGCAAATAATCTTTTGTATGGTTTCAAATAATTCCATCACACACTGAGTTTATAGGCACAAGTTACATTCTTGGGTCTTGGTTGTTTTTAAGTAAACTAATATAATTGTTCTCGCTATTTCTGTGCAAAACATAAAATATCCTTGGTTTTCAACCACAGCTATTTCAAGGACGTGAATCTACTGCTTTCTAGCAGTCCCTGATTTTTGGCATTCCAGATCTGCTGAAGGTCCTTTCTCAGCTGTGCACCCTGAATTACACCCAGCTTTGAGAAGTCTAAGCAGATCAAAATGAAGGGGCATTTTCTTTTGGAAAACTGAAAATGAAATGTGGTTACTGTACATAGAGATAATGCTAGGAAGACTACACACACACACAAACACTAAGAAAACAGAAAACAACCACCCTTCTACTTAGATAACATCATGTGCTTTTGGTTACTAGTGCTTAACCTGTGCTGAACAATACAAAGAAATGGCATCACTAAAAGGAATTTGGATCAGAGAGATGTAACATAAAGATAGATATAGACACCAGTTTGCCATGCTCCCCATTTCAGTCAGCTTTGGTTTAAAACATATGATGATGGTAAATGAATTCCTCAGATTTTTTTTAATTTATCTGAAACCCAAATAGAAATCAGTCCGGTAAGATGTGTGGGGAAAGATGAAAAGTAGAGTGGGCTAAATGGATCTAACATTAGTAGCAAGTAATGATAGGCAGTAAGATCTTATTCAGAGTTATAAGAATAATACCCTTGAGCGTGTTAACAGTGAATTATAGCCATTATGTAGGCACCAGTGACAATATTTTAGTGCTATTCAGATTATCTGGTTTCTTTGCTTTTCGTTCTACCTTTTTCTTCTTAAAAGCTGGTCGTCTGATGGTCATGAAAAAAGATGTAGTGGGAAGATCCTGTTCTTTTGAGTGCATGTGTATTTATTGCGTTTGGCCAACAGTGAAAAGGGAATAACCCTTCCTCTTTCCTTGAGCAAGAACTTTGCAGTAGTTAAGCTGTTTTCTTTAGTCACATAGTGCAGTGACAACTGGTGGCAATAATGCTTCCAAAAGGCCTCTTTAAACAAACAGTGCTTCCCATTTTGTTGTTGTAGTGAACTTCCCAAGAATGGAGGATGACTTCCCGATCCCTGAGCAAGACTTTGAAGACAGCGATGATACTGGTTGGTAACAGGATGCTACATGGACAGTTTATCTGGGGGAGCTTGTCTTTCAGTAGCTGCTGCTTAGAAATGCTCACAAACCTCAGCTTTAATGAGGCTTAGGAGCTAGAACATGCTTGAGAACATACACTGAAGTGGTGGCTTAGTGTCTAGACAAATACATTAGTTTTCTTTTCTTGTTTTCCTTTTTTCACTAGCAAGCAACCTTGCAAAGTCAATATATTGTATTTGTGTTAGGACAAGTGGAACTGATCTTTCAAGCATTAATTGCTGCTTGTGTGGCATTTTGACTTGTAAATGGAGAAAATTAAGTCTGGGATCTGTGACAGGCTGTTGCCATAGTTCTGAACTCAGTGGCGCTTGAAGGGCCAGAGTCTCAGTGGGTGTAAAATACTAGCATGCCATTAACATTGCCAAAGATGTAAGAGGGAACTGGGGCACTCACCTTTCTTGGCAATTGGGTGCTTCACAGTAGTTCTAGACCTAGGTTAGAGAAACCTGCTTGAGATATATACTCATAGAGAGGTCTTGTGAGGCCATAACAACTCCAAGTGAGAAATGCTTCGGGGCGGAAAAAAAAAAAAAAAAGTGATCCCTGGATAATAAGTGCCCATTCCACTGCAGATTACTTTGGATCGGATAAGAACGACACCCTGTTCTCTACTAACTCTCCAGGGAACTCGAAGCTGGACAAAGAAAAAAGCTGGCTCTACACCCTGGATCCCATCCTGGTGACCATCATAGCGATGAGCTCCCTCGGCGTCCTCCTCGGAGCCATCTGTGCTGGTCTGCTGCTCTACTGCACGTGCTCGTACGCGGGGCTGTCCTCACGGAGCTCCACCACGCTGGAGAACTACAATTTTGAGCTGTACGACGGTATCAAGCACAAGGTCAAGATGAACCATCAGAAGTGCTGCTCGGAGGCCTGATGGGTGCCCTGTGGGACCACCCTTGGCGTTGTGCCCGGTGAGGTGGGCTGGCGGGGGGTTACTTTATTTGCTGTTTTCTATGGGAACTGAATGCCATAACGGGAACCGAGCAGCATGGGAGGAGTGAAGGGAGGTACTGCTCCCACTGCCAGCTCCTGCCGGAGGCTCCACTGGGACCGAGCAGGCAGCCCAGTGAACCAGACTGTGCTGGGCAAGGGGCATTAAGACCCTTGTTTGTTGGTTCATCTTCATTTTCTGCTGATGTGACGTGGCAAGGGAGGCTGGTTTACCTTTTGGATGTGAGAAACTAATTGTTGATCGTTATTTTCTACTTCTTTCTCTCATGAGTTGCTGAGAAGGCTGAGTGGCTTTCTTCAGCCACCCTGTCTTTAGGAATGATGCACGCACACGGAGACCCTATCCATTTTAGACCCTGTCAGATATTATTTTGGCTGTAGGGATTTGTGCACTTCATAAAATAACCAGGAAGCTGCAGTTTCCAGTCTTGCATGAGGAAGCCTGTGTTACCTTTTACTTTCCTTGTTCTGGCAGGGGGGAGAGGCAGGATGCTGCCTTGGTGTCAAAGGTAACAACAGCGCTTTCTTAGTCATTAAGAAATACAATAGAAAGGAACCCTATGTGTAGAAGCACCTCTTTGAGAGAAGCTGAAGAGCCTTAAAGTGATTTGTGAATAAGAGCCATTTATTAAATCCAAATCTTGGATTGAAACAGCTGAGGCCTTCATCAGGAAGGCCTTTCTTTGAATTTCTCACCCCTCTTGATACTGCCCTTTTTATTTCCACCCCACCCCCCCGCCCTTCTTTTTTTTTATGTCTTTTTTTTTGCTGCAATGAGAAAATTGCAGCGAACAAAAGACAGTCTGCCAGTTCCCTGAACTTGGGCATTTGGAAGCCCCTTGGCTGGGGCTTGGATGCAAGGCATGGTGCTGAAAGCTCCCAGCCAAGCCCAGAAGGGAGGACAAAGTGTGATGTAGGCCAGAGTTGTACCTGCTGCCCCAGGGAGCTTGGCTGTGTGCCCTCTGTTCCCCAGGGCTGTGGGGCATAAGCAGGCACCGCCAGCACATAGGGACCAAATTGCTGCCATCTTCTCATCCCCTTCAGAGTAGAGCGGTGCACTCCTGGTCAGTAGCAAAAACCTGAAGTTTTATTTCTGAGCTGTGTTTTGTCTTAGTTTAAACAAGTGCCTTAGAAGAAGTGTTTTTCCTCCATCTGATGATCAGTGCTGTATCAAACAAGTGAGGTCTTCATCCTTCCCCACAAAACCCTGTTCTGCAAGGCTTGCTGCCAGGCACAGCCTGGCTGAGGGAGCCCAGTCCTTCTGCTTTCAAGTGGTCTGGCCGTGGGAGAGGAATGCCAGGAAAACAAGCTAAGGGATCAAGAGAGTTCAAATGCTGGGCCCCAAACCAATGCCTTCAATTCCACTTTAGTACAGAGAGATTGCCTGCATGTGCATAAGGAAGAAACTTTTCTGCATGTTGGGTTTGTTTGTTCAGGAGCTCTCTGGAAATACCTGAAATGTCCAGGATTTACATTTTGCCTAGTGTAATGTTTTAGGCTGGGAATGGATTTTCTTTCATTGCCGCAGAGCACTGTAGGTGTGATGTGCTGTGAAGCTCAGCTTGCACAGCCCCTGCACACATATCCTGCAGCAGGCCAGGTGTTCAGGGAGATGAGCAGCATCTGGAGTGGAAAGGAACATGGACAGTGCCACAGCTGCTTCTCACTGCAGTGGGAATAGGAACATTTGTCTCATGTTTCATGAAAAGCTCT
The DNA here is from genome assembly GCA_023055505.1 of Callipepla californica brunnescens. Lineage (NCBI taxonomy): Eukaryota > Metazoa > Chordata > Aves > Galliformes > Odontophoridae > Callipepla > Callipepla californica. Next base: position 3,764,991 of record JALIRH010000010.1, read on the forward strand.
GTCAGACAACAAGTTCTTAAGGAAAAAAAATTAAAAAAAAGGACTTGCCCACTGCAAGAAGTATGCACGTGTTACTGGTGCAGCAGATGCTAGCAGCTGTATCAGCCAGACATCCACGTTCCATACACGCACACACAGACACATGAGGCCCTTCATTTTTTCAATTCACGCTGTGTGCCCGACGGGAACAGCAGAAGCCTGTCTCAGATTCTCCTCTTCAGTCACCTTATTTCTTCTGGCTTTCTTCATGTACAAATTCCACAAAGGTGTTGCTTTGCTATACAGAAAGAACATGGGCAGTAGGTGGAAATGTACCAGACCATTTCAAAGCTGGACTGCTGCTGCTTGATGGTTTTGTCCCCTTTGAATCACAGGACAGGGGAAGGATGAATGGAAAAGGACCATACAGTAGAAAAGTCAACTTAGGCAAACAATAGGTGAAAATATATAATTAAAAAGATATCGTTATGGTGTCTAGTAGGCGTACAGAGAGAGTTCGTATATACATATATTCAGAAATAGTGTGTTTGCACACGCACGTGGATTCTCTGTATGTATTGTGTATGTGACTTATTCCGTGGGACTCGTGTTGCTGTGTCTCTTGACCTGGGGCAGGAGAGCACTGCTGTTCCTGGCACTGCCTTGGCCCCACTGGCCCTGGCAGGCTGTGCTGGGACCACGTGTGTGCACTTGCAGGGCAGGAGCAGGCTGATAATGCTGCAAAGCCGATACCTCACTTACCTCTGCTGGGTGCTTTACTGTTCTACTACAGAAAACTGTGTTTGATTGTAACTTCAACAGGGAAAAGGTCGTCAGTGCATTCAACTCATTGCATCCTCCTCTGCAAATATATTTGATTTGCTGATCGCAATTCCCTTTGTGAAATTCAGAAAAGGAAAAAAAAAAGAAATGATCATTAATGCCTTTGCTGAAATGGGCCGTGGCCTCCACACCTTTCTTAAGGTGAGGATGTGTAGTGCCGAGTGATTTCATTTCATGGGAAGGTGCCGGGGCTGAGCATGAGAATTAAACCATTAAAAAACTGTATGCAGGAATGGAACTTCTACAAGGTTTGCAGTTCAAGGTATTTGACTGTTTACTGGCTGAGCCAGGACTTACGGACTTAAAGAGCTTTTACTGTGATTCTTCGGTGTAAAAAAAAAAAAAAAAAAGAAAAAAAATCAAACTGTGTTTATATGATTTGTATAAAAACCTTTTAAAATTACTATTTAATAAACATTATGGTAGAGATTATGTTTCAGTGGCTTCTTTGTTTATGGAAGAACGACAACAAGAAAGCTGAACTGAGAGGTCTTCGGGCAGCCAGTCAGCCCTGGGACATGGCAGCATGGCTGGAGATATATGGCTCCAGGTGACCTGTCACCTGCAGCAACACAGGGATGCCAGAGCTATCGCAGACCGTGCATGCTTGCATCCTCCCCCTCCAACACAGCCTCTCCTCCCCAGCATGGAGGCTGCTGTTTCTGTCAGATGCCACATAGGTCATGGCACGGGCTGTATGTGTGTCTGGAGCAGCACATAGCAGAGCACTGCTCCATCCCTGCCTCCTTCCTCCAGCCTTGAGGGTCTTCCAGCGCATGCAACCTGCAGAAGCTGGTTCTGGAGGCTGCAGGCCAGCTAGAGGAGTGGAGGGACAGAAAGTGCGTCACGAAGCACGTGTTCATCTACCAGCCCTGGTGGATGGGAACTGATCTGTCAAGCCCCAGAGACCTCCAGAAGAAGTGAAATCTTGCTGCCATCACCTCTCCTCCTCCAGAAACATGCTCGTTAAAGAGGCTCTTTAAGCAACGAAGGGCGGCTGGCAGCTGAGATGAAGATGGCCATATAGCTGCAGCCTTGACAGCTCTTCCCTCACCTAGAATAAAGCACCAGTGTGACAATCATTACCTGGGGGGTGGCTGTCAGGGAGCGGGATGCAGCTGGCAGATAAGTGACTCAATCATGTCACACCTGTCCTGTAAATCACTTCTGCTGGAGATGTGCCTCCGCTAGAGCAAGGAGCAGAGCAGCAGGTAACAGCTGGGCAGTGCAGCAGGCGCGTGCCAGCAGGACAGCAGCCAGGTAGCAGGACTGCAGCATCCACCAAGTTACCTAGCAAAAGCCACAAGAGCTGATAGGGTGTGGGTAAGGCACCAGAGGACATTTCCACCGTGCTGCAGCTCCAGCTCAGGGCAGGGCCTAGGGGTGGCACAGGAGTAACCCTCAGCACAGCAGGCTAAGAACAGCACCGTCACCATCCTCAACCTGCTCTGAGGGGTCCAGTCACTCCCGCACATCCTCCAGCACTGATTGCAATCTCACACACACCCTCCTCATGCCCTCCCCCTTTTCCTTCTAGCTATCCCTTTGCCTTCTGTTTTAATGGAAAGTCTTCTCAAATAATGACTTGCTCTCTGGACAGCTGGAGGCTTGGCAGTGGGGAGGAGCCATGGGGCTGCACTAATGAGTAGATGTGTAATTAATTAATTGGTGGCAGGTGCAAATGACAAAGCTGTGAAGGGTCTGGAGCACAAGTCTTACCAGGAGTGGCTGAGGAAACTGGAATTGTTCAGTCCAAAGATAAAGAGGCTCAGGGAGAACTTATTACTGTCTACAATTCCCTGAAAGGTGTTTGTGGCAAGGTGGGGACTGGCCTCTGCTCCTGCATAACTAGTAACAGGACTTGAAGGAATGACCTCAAATTGTGTCAGGGGATGTTCAGGTCAGTTATTAGGAAGAATTTCTCCAAAAGAGTGGTGAGGCATTGGAATGGGCTGCCCATGGAGTGCTGGAGTCACCGTCCCTGGAGGTGTTCAAGAACCGTGTAGATGCACTACTACAGGACATGGTTTAGTGGGCAATATTGGTGGTAGCTGGACAGTTGGACTGGATGACCTTAGAGATCTTTTCTAACCTTGGTGAGTCTCTGTTTCTAAGCAGACACTCTCTCACACCTCCATCTACTGCCCTGAACCAAATCTGCCAGGTGCTGATGGGGCCACAGCCCTCATGCAGGCTCCCAAAATCACACCGTGCCCCTCCTGCAGCTCCCCATACAGCAGACCTAGCACCACAGCCTGTACCTGCCTCACCAGCAGCCTTGCCCCGAACTGGCCAGGGAGGCAGTGGTGGCACCCCATACTATTTGCTGGTGGCAGTCAAGCAGGGTTCACTGCCAGCACCCATCACACACAGCAATGTGTTTAGGAAGAAAGCTAGCCATGACTAAAGCAGTTTAATAGGAAAATAACTAATCCTTAGTGTGCTGATAGCGAATGACTCCTCTAGGCTCCCGCGTTGTAACTCGGCTGCACCACTCATATCTGAGATGGAAAGAGCTGGATTAAATGCTCAGCTTGAGTGCCAAAAATCAAGAGAAGAAATATTGCCCTGGTGCATCAAGCTGCTGTGGGGGGCAGAGGACAGCACAGTGAGCCAGCACTGGCTTGGGGCCATTCGCTGCATGAGGCTTTGCACACATTTCCTTGGTTCAGCATTTACAAAACCAAAAGAAACAAGCTCTGCCAGCTCTCTCCACCATTCCCAGCAGTGCAGAGCCCCTCGCAGGAATGCTCAGAGGCAGCTAATGCACCCCATGTCCTCAGGACGCCGTGCAGGGTCCTCATAGGGACATGGTGGTGGTAATCCCACTCTACTGTAGCTATTCCTATCAGCGGAGAGGTTTTGCTAACTTGGGGTGAGGAGAGTTTCTGGAAGCCAAAAGCCTCTCTGCCTTGAAGAGAAATCAGGGTGACTTAAGCAGTCCCCAGCTGACACATCAGAGGGAGAGCTATAAGCCACAGCTGCATTTATTACAGAAGGAAGTTGGGATCTGCGAAGCCAACCTCTTTGAGTGCTCCGCAATAGCGTTTTAATAAAAAGCACAACAAGTCCACCACAAATCACAGCTTTGAAGAAAAAAAAATGTCAATTCCCGTCAAGTTTTGAAGAATGTCTGAGCTTGTGGAGAAGTGAATTCCTGCAACACTTCCCTCACACTTTGCATGGTGCAAATCCACAGCACGGCCAGGCATGAGGCAAAGCTGGCTGGGGGGGCACAGGCGAAACGGCCTCAGCAAGGCCTGCAGGGGGATTGAGGCTTAAAGGAAATGAAATTTATGGCCTGAGCATTAAAATATTAAAAGACCTTAAGAACAGCCATGAATCTGATTTGGGGGGAAAAGGCAAGTCTGTCATCAGGCAGAGACAAACGGCTGCAGGCCTTGACAACTCACATAAATCTGGCAGAGGAGAAGAAATAAAGCCCAATCAGTCTCAAAGAGGAAAAAAAAAAAAGGTGATGAAAAGATTTTAGGGCGTAAAGAGTGAGAAGCAGAGGGGAAGCTAAAGAAGATAAGGACTTGAAAGCAGAGAAGCTATTACAAAAATAGCAGCAGCAGTACGGCTGGAGGTAGAGGAGGAAAATGATTAAAAATCACCAAAAGAGGGCAGGTCGCATGGGTATTTTTGATGATCTCCCCCAGGAAAGCGTGTTTGTCAAGCACAGCACAGAACAGGCCTGAAGAAACAAGTGGATGGATGAACAGGCGGAGAGGTGGATGAATGGGCAGATGGACAGACAAACAGATAGCTGCACAGAGAGTAATGGCCTCAAGTTGTACCAGGGGAGGTCAGGGTTGGATAATAGGAAAAACCTCTCAGAAAGTGGTGAGGCATTGAAATTGCCCAGGGAGGTGTTGGAGTCACTGTCCCTGGAGGTGTTCAAGAACCAGGAGATGCAGCACTGAGGGCCATGGTTAGTGGGCGTGGAGGGGTGGATTAGGGTTGGACTAGGCAGTCTTAGAGACCTTTTGCAACCTTTATGATTCTATAGACAGGCACGAATGCAACATGGCTTCCCCAGACCCCTAGCAGGAAGTGGCCAGGTGGGAAAAGGTGACACAGCTCTGAGCAGGACTACACCAAGTGTCAGTGCTAGGAAACACCGCCTGTGATGCAGCCCTCTGAATACTCAACAAAAATCAACCTCCAGCTACATTTTGGAGGAAATTTTTGGAGGAAAACAAGAAGCATCTGCTTCCCTTCGCTGGTGTACATAGCAAGAGAAAAGTTGGCAGTACATTTGATTGCCATAAAAGAGAGAGCTATGTAGAAAAAGCCACATTAGAGTAACATTGCCCAAAACAAAGTTAAATGCCTGCCTTGTTTTGGTTGTGCTCATGGTGGAAAAGTGAGCAAAGGTCACCCCAATTAATGAGAGTCTCCAGTGAATGGCCTAGGCCAGTGTCTCACCCAACAATTTTTATTCATTGACTTATTTATTTCCTTGGACAAGGAAGCATCCTGCAAACAGGACAAGCACTAGGCTCAGTGCTTCTGATAGCTGGCATGCTCTGTCACATCCTATGGCAACCTGGCTGCCTACTAGCAGCAGGACAACACTTCTGGGGCAAGTAGCTTTGTGGCACCAAAGGTTCTCTGCATCTCTTTCTGCCGCAGTGGTGAAGTTTTACTGCAGGAAAAGTTAAATACTGAGCTTGGTTTGATTTTTGGAGGGAGAAGGAGGAAGAGGAGCCCAGCCCTGGATCCATGAGCCTCCTGGAAAGGAGAAACCATTCTGGCAGCCCTCAAGCTTCTGAACTCCAAGTACATGGATGATACTGCTGTCCCAGCTTCTGTAGCAATGTGCCCTGACTGTGGGGGGAATGGGGGAGGTTGAAACAGCCATGAGCAAAGGCAGCAGCCACCACCCTTCTTGCAGTACACTTGGGGATTTCAGGAAGCAGGGAAAGGAGAGGTCCCAGAAGGGCCCAATGATGCCCCCATCTGCCTGGGGCAGCCTCCAGGTGTACTGCAGGGGGCATCTGAACACAGTTCTACAAGACCAAGTGTAGGGTGTACCAGCAAGGAGCACTGTCACCCAGACCCATAAGTGGCAGGAAGAAGGATAGAGCCCCATTTGGAAGGTGTTTCAAAAATAGTCTGTTGTTTTCAAAGGAAGATGTTATTCCCACTGACTTCAGGATTAGAAGTAGAGTTTGCCGAGTTCAGCAGGTGGGTTAGGGAGGGTGGAAACAGCTGCAGTACCTTGTATTTCTAGATACCAACAGCATGACAAGCAGGAAACTGCTCAATGACTTAAAAAATGAACACGGAGGTTATCGGCCTCAGGATAATGACAAGGTTGCAAATACAGCAATGCTACCGGAATTGAGGAGATTCAGGATCCTGGCCGGGGAATGAGTTGCGATGATTCCCCCAGATACTCAAGCTGAAGTGCAGATAATGCTGATAAACCGCACGGCATAGAACGAGCCGAGCAGTGACAGCGCCTCATCACAGCTACCCAGGCAATTTGGCAGGCTGGAAAAGCACTTTTGCAAATGCGACCGAGCCCAATCCGCATTTTCCTGCGGCACCCAAGGGATGATCAGAGGAGCTGAGGCTGGATCAGGGCACAGGAAACAGCCCTGTGGGCAGGAACACCTTTTCCATCACCCTGCTTTCTGCCAGGCTGAGGTCACTGTCTCGCTTTCCAAAATCAGAGCCACCCTGAAGTCAGATCTGACTGTAATTTTGTCCCTGGCAAAAACAAACGTGTCTGCTTTCAGTGAACAGGCTGACTACAAAGCACTATCTCCTGGCTCTGTCCTCCAGCCCACACAAGGCGCATACCGTTTCTGTCTATGAACAAGAATGGCACAAGGATACTTAGGCTCTTTCCCCCAGCCCCCTTCTTAACATTGGACCATCAGGATTTGCCCCCTACAGAGCAGAACATGTCCTCCCAGAGGCTCCATGTGGCCTCCAGGATGTCCATCCCAGCTCTCCCCACAGTGCCACCGCAGTCACACATTACCAGCTTCAATGGCACAATGTCCTCTGCTTCAGGTGCACGCTGAACGCACCCGGCTGCTTCTGGCCACAGCCCTCACACTATATGCAGAGGGCACCAGTGAGGCAGGACACTTTGTGCTGCTTCATTGTTGCATCATTTTACAGCAGAAATTTATTTAGGAAAAAAAAAAAAAACAACTAAAAAACATTATTTAAAAATAAACAAACAAAAAAAAAACCTTATGCCTCTCACTCCTCCACCACCCTCCCCAGGCAGTGACGGGGGATAATGAACTGCTGGGACTGTCATCCAAAGAGCGCTTAATGACAGTATGCTGTGTGTGTGCGCGTGCATAGCATCGGCTGTTCTCAAAGCTCTCATTATGAATAGTTTTCAAGCTGTTTTGACTATTATGTGCTACAAAGAGAAGCTCACTGCTAGCTGTCTGTTTCCGTCATTGAAGCTGCCCAAAGTGAGCTGCCCACGGCAACAGCATCGCAGCCAATGGCTCACGCTCCCCTTCCTCACCTCTGCCCATATGGTACCAAGAAGGGCTGGCCCAACGCAAAGGGGACAGGCCAACAGTTTTTCCTACCCCTTACCCCAGGCTGCTGCAGGAAATGGGATGTCCCAGCCCCACAGTGGTAGGGATGGGGACTCAGAGCAGCTTTGCACTACCGAGATGCCTCACCAAATGAACCTGTTCTTCCACCTCTTCCCATACCCTTTGCTGTGAGGTACAATGTTTTAGAGGGGCAGCTGGAACCTTTCTGGTGTAAGTTTTGTTTTGGTCTGCTCACTGTTAACTTTGGGCTTTCTGTGCTTTTTGTGGCTTCTTTTCCTTAGAGAAAGCTTATTTTCTCTTAAAATAGGGAGAGAAACAGCTTGGCACCACAGGCAGTTCAAAAATGTTTGAACACTTGTAGGAGGAAGCAAGCTTTTTTTTTTTTTTTTTTTTTTTTTTTTTAAACTATTATGAACACCTTGATCACCAGCATCTCAACAGAGCACTCTGCTTGTAACCACTTTCAGCTTCTGAGGGCACTCAGAGGCAGAGGCAGCAGGCAACCCATCACCACTGCGCACCCACTGCAGCCATCCACACCTCCCGGCTGCCAGGGATGGCTCATCCAAATAAACAGAATGGTAAGGTCACAGAATGATTCAGTGTTGTCAGGCAACTAACGATTCCAGACCCTGCTGCTGGTTCCCACTGAGGTTCTCAAGTATGACTTTATCTTCCGATCTGACAAGAAACTGGAATGGCAAAAGCTTTTTCTTTCTAATATCTTTAAAGCCTGCCTTTCTCTCCCTGTGAAGGTATCTTGCACAACACAATTAAGTCACCTCCTGTTCTTTTTAGTAAGCTAAGCAGGCTGAGCATCTCCGGCTTTGTGCCATGAGTCACTTCCCCAGCACGTCCAGGTCAGGTCTGCAGCACAGCCACAGCCTGCACAGGGATGCAGGCTGGCTGTGAGATGCCAGACACCCCAAAGCTCACATTCTGGGGTCTGTGTCCCCAGGAAACACTGGACAAGCTCTGAAATTCAAGGCCATTTCCTAGCATGTGAGACTTGCACACAGAGTATGTGTCACCCTGAGTCACCTGGTACTTTACATTCAAGATAGGAGAGTAGACACAGAGCCAACGATGCTTAAAGTCACAGCTTCCCATGGCTTGAAGCAAGGTCAGTGCCACCTCTGACCTCATCCCTGGGAGGGGTCCACACACACTTGTCCCAGCAGTGGCACATCAACACACACTATGATACGTGCTGCTCTGTTCCACAGCAAGCAGCTGAACCCAGGCTGTCTGAGGGGCTGATACTGCACAAACCCTGCTCCTTTCCACACCAGTAACTGCACCACTGGCAGAGAATTGTGAGCTGCTCCCCTGTGCAGGGCCAAGCCCAAGACGAGTTTCCCAGCTGTATTGAGGGACCGCACTTAGATATTAAAGGGACCAGAGAGTGTCATTACTGCCAGGTGATAAAAACAGCCACTATTTGTAAAGAATGATGGCCTTTGTGAGCACTCCCAACAGAAGCTTCATTCTGCACAGTGGATAATAACGGCTGTGGGCTGACATCCCAAGGCAGCTGCATTTTCCAAAGCTCCAGAAGTGACTTCAGGATTCCTGGCGCCACATTTCTCAAGCATCATTTTTTGGCAGTTGCAAAGCCCAGGGTCAGTTAATATTTGTAGATGATCACAGCTTTAAAACGTCTCCTGCTCTTCCCCCAACTTACAGCTCTGCTCTCTGGATTTCCTCTCAGCCCAGCCAGGCTGAGGGCTCCCCTTGAGCTGCTTGGTGTGGGAGCCTGTCTGGCAGCCAGCAGAAGAGCTCCCCTTCACCTTCCCCTGCAGCAAGGAGAGAGAGGTTTCTCCTTCCCTGACTATAAAATAACTACCGGATCAGTTATGAAGACATCATTGCATCACACTGCAGACATCATTCTGCAGCAGTGAAGTCTCTGCTCCCAGAGCCGTATCCTTCACCCTCACCCCAGCACATTTGCTGGGCCCAGCATCAGGAGCAGCCCTGCCAACTACACCACTGCCTGCATCACTCACACTCAGCCCTGACACGTCTCACCCAACTCAAGTGCTTTCTGCTTTGTCGATTCTTTCGAGAAGTCTTTCCAAAGACTGCTGGTTCCCTTCTAACCTTTCAAGGGTCCTCTCACTATGAAGTTCTCTTCATATCACCTCCTGCAGATGCAGGTAATAAAACTGCAACAGATTTATGACTTTGTGAATCTCATTATATCTATCTATCCATCAGAAAAAGCAGCTGCTTTTGAAAGAGACAGGAGATGGATTTTGCTGTTATTTATTGTTTAAAAAGGAGAAGAAAAAAAACAATAACAACTAAGCCTCCTTCAATCCTTCCCAGCCCCAGCTGTGGATGGAAGTCAGTCCAAGAGAACTGTACTGATAAAACCACTAAGGACATGCCAGCACTGCTCAAGGAATGCCTGTGCTGCCCAGGCCCTGCTGCTGCCTGTCTGTGAAGGTGAATGAGCCCACCCCTCAATGGAGGTACACAGAGAGACCCATGTGGTACCGATGGCCTGTAGGAATTCATAAGCCATGTTGGTTTGCTCAGGTTTTGGGTATGAAGCCCAAGCAGGACTTGCACCCCACATCCACCATTACATGGACCCCATGGCACAACCCAGCCTAGCTGTGGATGACCACAAGGGCTGAAGGCTGCCAGTGAAGGGCTGGGTGGCAGGAGGGTCCAGGCACCATCAGCAGCAGTCACACCTCAGGAAGAGGTGACACCCAGTAGCATCAGTGCCACTGTTCTGGCTGCCTGGTGCAGCCTTACACCCAGCAGTCACTCTTGGCAGACAGCTCCTTGCCCTGCTCCCATCTGCCTGTGCCCATGGGGAGTTCTGCACCTCACTGCTGGCTGCCTCACTTCTCAGTGGCTTCTGAGGGTGTCAGAGAGGGTTAAACCAGTACTGCAGCAAGATCCAGTCTCATAGAGCATGGTAATGGGTCATGTATTTGCCATGTCCTTTGATCACATTGCTGCTGAAGTCCCCACATGGGAAATGCATTTTCCAAGTGTAGTTCCAGCCAAAAGAAAGCTTTGCAGGCTTTTTGTCAGCATGATTTGGCAGCCTGCTTGCACCAGTCCCAGCACAGACCAGCCCCAGTTTCCCGGCTGCAAGGAGCACAAAGGCCTAGCACAGCACTAGGGTGGTTCATATGGGGCAGACCAGGGACTGGGATGGGGACCAGACATGACAGACACCCAACACAAAAGCATGGCTTTTGTGTTAGCATCAAGAATTTGGTCATCAGCTTGTCACCACGCTTTCAGCTTCAAATGCTGGTGTTCTGGGCCTTCAGTCATCCCCTGCTCTGTTTCATGGACAGGGAGCCCCTTCCTTCGAAAACAGAACAGATCAGTTTTGATCTTTCCCATTAGCTGCTTTTGCAAACACTCATCCCGCTCGACATCTCTGTTGATACATCAAAACACTTGGTGAAACAAAGCAGCAACCTGCTCTTCCTGTCAACTAACAAATAATTAGGAAAGAGCCCTGATTCTGGAGAGAGAAAAAAAAAAGAAAGAAAAAAAAAGAAAGAAAATAACACCTCCCTTAGCTCTTTAAGGAAAAAAAAAAAAAGCCAACAACCATTAAGCACTGGTAAACAGCCACAGTCATTTCATCTGAAAGGCGATAGGGCTGTGGTTAACATCTGAGAGCCTGCTCAGAGAACACGTTCTGTTTTTCACAAAAGAAGAGGAAGAGCCCCACCCTCTGATTTTAGGTTGTGATTTAAAAAGGGGGGAGAAAAAAAATCCACAGAGAAAGACAGCAGCTTTGGACAACACACCACAGCTCCACTAAACACAATGATCTGTCATTCGCGTTCACTTGGCAAGGGAAGCTGGCTGCACACTTGATGATCCACCAGCACTTTGCAGGGAAGAGGCTGAAATATTACTATTCCGATTAATTAGGACAAAGCAATTCTCCTAATGCCACCGATCCAGCCACAGCCCAGCTCCCACACGTACTGCTGTTGGCAGCGTCACTGAGTGGAGTCCCCCGCAGGCAGCTGGGATCAATAAACACTGACATTTGTCCTTTCATGCCCCCTCCCATGGCACCCTGCAGCTCTGTTGGCCGTGCAAGGGACAGGGAGCAGGCAGGAAAGCTGAGTTGCACTTGGCTCAGAAGGTCTTAAAACACACAGCAAGGAGGAATCACAGCTTTTTCCAGTAATTAGAAATACAGTGCGCTCTTCATTAATTTATGTGCCTAGAACTCTGCTCCTGCTAGGTGAGGCTACCACTCTGAGGCCAGCACATGGGCCACAGGCAGCACAGCACCCAGAACAGCCTTGTCAGGAGCCCCAACTGGCCATGAGCCTCCCCAGCACACCTCAGGTGGATCCTCACCCCACCCAGGGAAGACTTCCACATCCTAGGGCACCTTGATGCCTCCATTCTCACTCTCCTTGCTGCTGGAGATAGAGGCTGCCATGGACGTGGCTAAAACTTTGATTTTTTTGTTCAAACAGTTTAAGAAAGCATCTTGCAAGACAGAAGTTGGAAATGACAGCCTTCAGCACAGCCATCTCAGCTGGCAGTCCTAAAACACAGTCATCATACTGGGCTTAAAGTGGAGAAGTTAAGGGCCTGGCAGTGAGCAGGAGGTGAAAGCTGATGTGGACCTGAGTCTGAGCTGCCAACCTGCACCACCAGTCCACGCTGCCACACAGCATCCCCACCCCACACCGCTCTACTGGCTGTCCCCATCCCTGCACTGAGCTCCAGGCTCCCACAGCTCTCTCACCCACAGTGGGCTCAGGCATGGGGCAGGACAGCATCCCCCATCAGCAGGTCACCATGCTGTGGAACATGGATCCCAACTCTGCTATTCCTTGGGCACCTCCCAGCTCCATCACGTCTGGGCACACACTGTGTTGGCTGCAGGCATGGACACCCAGCAGTTGAGGGCAGCAGCTGAGGGTAGCCTAGGGTACAGCTCCTTCCCTCCTCACAGTTCCTTGTGGGACACAGGACAGCATGCACAGCCAAATGGGAGCGTGTCTATTTACTATGAGCACATACAAAAGACTACAACAGCTCTCCTCCCCCACCTTTGGCAGGCAGCCTATGTGTTGGCAAGCAAGAGACGTTATCTTAAGGATACGCTGCAATACCCTGAGTCATGCTGGAAGCCTGGATCCACAAGGAAGCCTGCTGCAACCAGGGCCTAGGACAACCAGTGCAGGGACACTGCCCCCTCACCTGCTGCAGGGCCACCCCAACAGCACCGCGGGCCAACAGGCAGCAAACACCCCCCCCACACCTGTCACAAAGGCTGGGATAGGTGGGACCTCAGCCCCATGTGCAGGTGACATCCCTGAGCCAGGATCAGTGTAAGCAGAGTCTGGACAACGTACAACAACCAAGGAGCTACCTCAGGGCTTGGCAAAGGAGCAGAGCAATCCAAGGCAGTGCAGCAGACTGAAAGCTCAGCACCAGCACAGCACACAGCGACTCAAGGGCCCAGAGGTGAGGAAATTCAGACCCTGCAGCAGCCTTTAGAGAGGAAAAAGTTGGCTGCCAAGGGCTTTAGGTGCCTGCCCCATTCAGGCACATTTGTATGTGGCCATCAGAAACGCGAACAATTCCCAGAGGCAAGGGAGCTCCTCCCGACCTGTGAAGTTTTCCAGGGCAGAAGGTAGCAGCTCCTACTATTCCAGGGGCTGCCAAGGTGAGGAGCTGCGGGAAGATCAGCACAAACACATCCTCTGCAGGGGATGCCCCATACTGCAACGGGGCACGGGGGAGCCAGGACACAAGGAGTGTCAAATAGTGCAGCACACCCTCACGTACCCCAGGCAGAGCACCACTGTGCTGCTGCAGAGCTCCGAGGGATGAGGGGACTCCAGGGGTGTACCACTGCACACAGTGACACAGCAGTGCTGGTGGGGCAGTGTTTTGGGGTGAGATGGACTCATCTATAAACCGCCTGATGGACCCAGCGGGCATGTGGCAGCTGTAGCTACTGTGAGTATTTGGACAGACCTCCAGGTCAAAGGGACCAAATCAAATCACTCGATACAAGCTCCTGCAAGAGCCGGGCCACGCAGTCACAGCTCCACAATTCCTGCCTGGCCCCACGCACGGCCTTTAGGAAGACCTTCCATCTGGGTTTAAGGATATTGTCAGATGGAGACAGCACAACCCAGTCAATATTAGCAGATCACCTCAAGCAGCAACAAGGGAGATGCCAAATATTTTTTGCCCACCCTGTTTGCCGGCACTGCGCGTTGTTACACCTTTGTCCTCCAAATTAAACAGCCGGCTGCCCCCATAAATCTCCTTCCTAGGCAAGCAACGAGCTCCTCGCCTTCCCTCCGTCGCACTAAATTACTCCGAAGTTCCTCGGGTGCGGCCGCCCGGGCTGCGGGGCTGACACACGCACCGCGCTGGGGGCTCCGAGCAGCCCGGCCCCGCGTGCAACCGAGCCCGCTAAGCAAGCAATTAACAGCGGTAATTAACCTCTCCGCTTGCTTTCACGCGGCCCCATCAAAACTCTGGGGGTGCTTTTGTTTACTTGCTGTGTGACAACAGCTTGATGGATTTATACGACGAGAATTAATAAATAGGCGGTACCCACGGCTGGAAATAATTGGGAGGACTTAATGTCACTGATTAAATTACCCATTCAGCAACGCAGCGCTAAGCTCCTGCATCCCGCACCGCGTCCCGCGCCGGGAGCCCCGGCCCCACCATGCGGCCGCCCCCCCCCCGCCGGCGCGGCCCGGCCCGCGCCATCGCGAGCCCCGAGCGCCCCCTGGCGGGCGGCCCCGCTCGCTGCCCCGCGGAGCCCCGCGCCCGGCCGGGGACCGCGGTTGCACCTCCCCCGGCCCCGGCTCTCCCTCCAGTGGCAACGGGACGCCGCTGCCGGAGGATTACTTCCGCTATCGCTCCCTGCCCGAGGGACGCAGCGCCTGCTGCTCCTACGGTGTACTGAGTGCACGCTTTGCGTGCGACCAAAGGGGTGAGAGGAGCTGCTGCTCAAACGGGTGCTCTGCTGGAACCCACGTTTCAGGGGGTCCCTAACAGGGCTGGGCATCCTTCCTGCACCACGTGATTCTAGCTCGAGGCTGGGTCTCCTTCCACCACTCAGAACTTCGTGAAAACAAGGCTCCAACTAAGAAAATCATGAGACTGACGTTAAAAGTCAAAGAACGCCACCACAAGGTTCACTTACCTTCTCTGTTCAAGCATATAGAATCATCTGACTTGGAAGAGATCCCCAGAAGCCATCTAGTCCAACCCCCCCCCCCCCCCCCCCCATAATGAACTGATCTATACTGGATCAGGCTGCACAAAGCCAAGTCCAGCCTGATTTTGAACATCTGCTTCACCTCTCTGGGCAGCCAGTTGTCACAGTCGTTTTTTTTCTTTGCAGCCGTGAAATCCATCACTTCTTCCCCACCCAAGAAAGAGCAGAGGTCCTCTCTGGGCTCTCAGGGAGGTCCAGCTGCTGGATGGCTGGCAGGAGGAGGAGGAGGATGTGCAACCAGCCCCTGTGTTCCTCCAGTTCTATGTTGACATTTCTATTCTGCACTGTTCCTTATCAGCTCAGGGCCAGCCTGGCCCACAGGCAGCTGATGACATTTCCAGTCATCGGCATTTTTCCAGTTGAGCTGAGATGAAGCCAGCATCTTCTCAAAAGGAACTGTATAGTAGGTGACCAAAAGAGTGCTAACAGCAGCCCCATCTACAGCCAAGACTTTCCTGTGACCCCTCAACACTGTCACATTTCAGAGCAGGTGCCACCTGCAGCAGTGATGAGCACAGGAGAGGCCACTGGCCAAGCACACAGACCTGCAGCCCCAGGGAGGCCATAACTGAGTCATGACCCACAACTGCTTGTGCACCAAAGGCAGCAGCAAGCATCAATCCGGATCTACAAGAGCTTTGCCAATGCCCATGTTGCCCATCCACCACAGCAAGGCGGTGTTACGGATCCCTTCCCCCACACAGCAGTCCTGTCTTAATGCTCAGCCCCACACCATCTAAACCACTACAAGGCTCCACCTTGCTTCTAAGGGACCCAGCCAGAGCCCGGCCTGGTCCAAGAGATGGATGTCAGTGAGCACTGACCTTCCTGTGATGAGCACTGGGTACCTCATTCCCAAATTGCCTCTAAAACTCCAGGGCAGGAGCCTGATTCAGAGGATGCCAAATAGCCTCAGACATTTTCTGCGTCTGAAAACACCGTCATTTTAAATCTTTCATCACTGACCTTCCACAGGCACACCAGGAACTTGACACAAACACTCCCAAGCCTAGAGGCAGCAACAGGACATGAGGAAACGCATTTCTCCATGTACTGGAACTGGATTTTGCACGGGTAGGGTACGGCAGCATGGCATACGCACACCCAGCCATACAAGTGCTACTACTCAGAAAAACAGAAAGATGTCCTGTGTGACTTGGTTAAATGCCTTCCCAGGCACCACACAGCTCCCACTCCTCTGGAACACAGTTCCCATCCTCAATACACGTGTCAGGCCTTCTGCCCTCATTCCCAGGCCCTCAGCCACAAGGGAAATGCAGATAGCCATTCCTAATGCCACTGGAGGATGGAGCAAGAGCTGCCTTCGGGCACAGCCCACAGCTCTGAGTGTCAGCAGCCTGACACCCCTGCAGCAGGGGTTGCAGCTGCCAGCAAGTTGAAGACATGCACATGCATGAGGCACAGGCCTGCAGTCCCCAAATACCTGATTGTACTTGCAAATGAAGTCGCAGTGTGGTATTTAAGTGCACAAAAATCGCAGGTGCCAATAATTTCCTCCACAATCTGGTGGATGATTTTAACTGCAGGCAAAAGGGTTGTCAACAGGAGCACACCTGCAGGTTTGGAGGCTGGCTGAAAAGCAGCAACAAAACAGCTTATACGGCCCAGGACCAAAGCACTGCAGCCTGATGGGCACATAGAGATCCACAGCAATAAGGCAGAGCTGGGCAGGCACGCTGTGTGTCCAGCGACCACAAGAGCTGCCTACCTGACAGACACTGACATCAGAAGTGTTGATGGGAGTCTGTCTGCTTGCCTGGAGGACAGCCCAAGTGGCCAACACCAAACGGAGTTTTTCACCATAAGATATCCATCAGAAAGCAGCACACTCATCTAGCAAAGATTTATTCCCATCAGTCTATCATGTGAAATTGCCAGAACACATCTAAAGTTGAAAACAAGACTAGAAGAAACTTGGAGAAGTTCACTATGCCTGACAACAAGCTACTTATACGCAATGGAACTCTTCAGAGCCATCAGGATGCCCCAGAGGCAGGATGGTGCCTGCAGTACAAAGGAACAGATGCAGGAGCCCAAGTGGCCGTGAGACATCTGGAGGTGCCAGCATGGGGTCACCCCCTCTAGACCTGAGCCCGCTCAGACTTTATCTAAGCACACCCCCAGTGCTGGACAGCCACCAGCAGAGAGCTGCAGGAGAACCGGGACTGCAAGTGCCACGCACACTCTTGGGTCCTCAGGGGGCTGGGTGGGGTCCCTGACTTCACAACAACAGCAGAGCAGGGAGGAGAGCAGCATGCACACCTCAGGTGTTCAAGCTGTAGTTGAAAGCTTTTTCGACAGCACTCTGCAAGGTTGTCACAGTTCACCCTCAGGCAGGTTAGGTGGATCTTCAGTTAAAAAGTGCTGAGAAGAGTTCCCTTGCAGTTGTCTTTGCTAATGTTCTCTTTAAAATCCTGTTCTTTTTGCGAAACTCAGCCATAAAAGTTACACTTATACAGGAGTAGACAGCATGAGTCCACCCCTGAGGATCACTGTCAGCCCAAGAAGCAGTGCCATGCCTTCCCACCAAAGGGACTGCAAAGAGAGTTTTCTGTAAATATTCAGAACCTGCACTGTAAATCCCATCCTGACACCTAGCCTCCATCCACAGAGGGAAGGAACACCCCAGGTACAAGGCCCTCTCTGGGCAGGATGTGATGGATGACAGATAGGAAAGCCTCAAGGAAAAAGCAATGTTTGCAAGACCAGCAGCAGCGTCACCCAGCAAGTGTGGAGCTGTCAAAACCTGGGCTGTCAGGATAATTGAAGAAAAGCAATTTCCTAAAGCATAACGAGCTAGAGTGAAGGAATTGTATTTCCTCAGTACTTGAAACAGGATACACTGAATTATCACACAGTGGGAGAGCCTAGTGAGACATTTTGACACACATCACTCAGGCATTATAGAGCTGTGGCCTCTTTAGGAAATTAAGTAATGAGGGTGAATGGGAATGAAGCAAAGTGCCTGTTTGCAGAGGATGAGAGGCATCCAGATGTGCACGCAGCCATGACTGCTTCACATTGTGTGCAACTTCCAGCCCCGGAAACCAAAGAGACAATCCTGATGAAATATGCAAGCCCTCGCTGGAATGCTATCAAGTCAGCATCAAACTCAATGATGAAGCACAAATACAGAGAGGAAATATGAGAGGAAATGAAATGTGAAAGAGAATCCCCCTTAAAAAAAAAAAAAAAAAAAGTAATAAAGACATTCCCTCTTCCCCAAGCTTTCCCTTATCTCCTCCTACTTGGGGAAGATCAGTTTTGCGTACAGCAATCTCTGCACAAGGACTGCGGGATGCAACCCCTGGGTGTGGGAGAAATGCCCAGCTCCAGCACCCTGGGGTTTCCCTTGGAGCCCCACAGGTGGTTACATCCCCCAGGGCAGCTTGCCCGTCACGCACAGATCACAGCAATAGGATGTTGGTAAGCACGCCATGGAGGCCAGTGCACCAACAGCAAGAAACAGTGCCTAGATAAATAATTAGCAAGTTACCTACCTGAAAACAGTAGAAAACTTATTTCTCCATTGTAAGCAGCCTGGCACCTTTTACATAAAAACTACAGCTATAAACTGATGTTAGAGCACAGACCTTGCACAGTAATGCTTCAGTTTGCCAAGACATTTTCCCCACAGTAAATGAAACCCTCTAAGAATGCTTATCTTGGTATAAAACCCTAAAAGAAAAATCAACAGAATTATGTCAAAAATGAAAAATAAAAGCAGGATGCATTGGTTTTATGGCGCTAGGAAAGCCATAAAACTTAATAGCCCGAGTACAGGAGATTAGCGCAGCTCACTCTGATCAGCACATCCCTTCCATCAAATGGCACCTTCTGCAGCAAAGCAGGTCCCACACTGATAGAAAAACAGGAGGCAGAGGGAAAACAAGGCTGAATTATGAGTGATATGAATGAGCAGATTTATTTTCATAGCATTCAAACTGAAGAAAAAAAAAAAAAGAGGAATTTTTTCACTCTGGTGTATTTAAGACCTACACAACCACAGGCCACATTTTAACCACAGAACCAGAGCATGACATAAAGGGGACACGATGCTTAAAAATGCACACGTTCCCCTGCCAGAGGCCTGGCAGCCAGCTGGCCCTGAGCAGGGCAGCATGGACTGGGGGCTGATAAGGCAGCAGGAGGCTGGAGGACAGTCTGCCTCAGCTGCAGGGACTGCAGGCAAAACATCAGGCGCAAGACCAAAGCACAGCAAGACCCTGGAGCAGGAGCTTGCTCAAGACAGTGGTGCAAAGCCTGCAGGGCACCCGTGCCAGGAGGAGGATGCTAAGCATGGTCACTTTGAACACAGCACTTGTGCAGCAGGGCCTGCATGAGTGCAGCAAGGCAGGAATTTGTGCTCACAGCACTGCTAGCTTTTAAAGGGTTTTTAGTGGGAAACAGTGCCTGATAAAGGCATCATCTTTTCTGGCATGTCATGACAGGAAATTTGCTACAGGCAGCCAGCTTTGCAAGGCATGCAAAATATAATAGCAGTTCAGCTTAATTTTCCTAGAAGTGCAGGAAAGATGATTTGTCAAGATCCTCACCTCCACCATCCTCAAAAGAGCCTACTTAAACAGCATGTGTGTTGTATGAGGCTGTAAGTGATTCTAATTTTATAACTAGGGGCACTAGGAGAAGCTGAGCCAGGCATGGCCCTGTACCTTAGCAGCACTGGTAGACACAGAGGAGCCACACAGGGAGGATAAGGCTCAGCAAGGAGCAGCTCCCAGCTCCAGGAATCTAATTTTGCTCACCAGAACCTCCTCAGCAGAAATTTGAGTTTCAATCTGAGGGAAGATGGAGAGGACAAAAGAGAAAAAAAAAAAAAAAAAAGGAAAAAAAAACCACCCAAAACATTGTATGAAGTGGGCAAAAAACACTGAGCAACAAAAATGGGGGAAAAACATTCAAAAGCTATATTAAACAGCAGGACTCAAGGGAGAGCAGAAGAAGGAGGTTAATAAGAAAGGTAACGGGCTAGCCTCAGTGAGCAAATGCTGCTTAACAGAAAATAATTTCTGGAGGATTTAATAGGACATTAAACTGGTTGGGGTAGAAAGAAAGGCCCAAGTGCTCTCAGACAAAAATTAAGTGGCTTTACTGAATCTGAAAATTCAGTTGGACTGTAAAGCTCTTCACTAAAGCAGCCGTAGCAAATGTATGCAAATTGCTAAGAGCAGAAATTACAAGACCACATACTTGGGGTGCTATCCTCTGCTGCTGCTAATACATGTGTCTTGGGTTCAGGCAGCAAGTTCAAATGTTGAACGTGTACAGAAGCACCGAGATGCCTCAAGTGCATAACATTTAACATGTTTGTTTCCTTCTAGACATGTAAAGAAGCAATTATCAAACCTTTCTCCCCATCCCACTTGGGTTCACCCTCATGTGGTGGCAGCAAAGAATACTTTTCATCAGAAATGAAAGACACAATGTGGCAAAGGCTTTATTTTGTAGGCTCACAGCACCACACACACACGCAACAACAAAAAACAACCTTTAGCACGGTACTGGCCCCAGTCTTTCATAGACTAGCATCCTTGCTGCTGTCAATACCCAGGCAGCAGCAGGTGAGGCAGGGCTGCTGCTGCTCCTGCAGCTGGAGTCTTGCACCCATCACAATTCCTAATGAGTTCTGCTACCAGGCGCATGCAAAGCCACAGAGCACAAAAGGCACAGCTTGAGAAGAAATGCTCTGACAATTCAGAGTGTGGAGGAATCCTGGATAAATACTGTCTGTACCAAGGGTAGAGGAGCTTTGTAGAGCTACCAGCAATCACCGCAGTGCCTTAGCCAAGTCCCTGCTTGGTGCTATTGTACATGCTCTCTCTAGCAGGCCCTCACACCTAATGCAGCTGCATCAGGAAAGGGGAAACAGTGCAGCTAAGTCCATCACACCCTCCCAGGAAAAGCGGGCTTGAGGATCACAAGGGAGCTATGAGAATACTGATCTGCATGACAGCATTCACATCTATCTCAGCAGCATAACTGATGTCAGAGTGTAGGCGTTGCAGTAAAGAGGACCCTGAAGGTTGGATTTGCAGGAGGCCCCTGGGACAGCTGCATGGCTGGTTACAAGGCTCCTTCCATCACGTGAGAGAAAAGGCTTTGAGCTGCACTTTAAGCAAATAAGAAGCTGCAGCTGGTGCACAAGTTGAGCAGAAGCAGGCTCAGCAAGGACTGGGACCCCTCTGCTGTCCAAACACAGAGTCAGAGACAGTTCTTCCCTCAAACAGTTTACAATTGTAAGAGACAAAGCAGACGAAAACCAAGAGCCAGATACAATGTGCCTGACAAGCCTGTGGATTACTTTTGCATTTAGTGGAGCCAGGCTGAGTTCAGGTGGTAGGACAGCCCACCACATCACAGCTGCCAGCCATCTTAGGTGATATGAGAGAGGTGAATGAGACATGCAAGACTCTTGGTACCAGGAGCATCTTTCCGGTGCGAATACAGAATGTTTGTGCTGCTGTTCCCCTGCAGAAGCCCAAGAATACACCTAGATATAAAAGCCACTTTCCAGGGACTTTTTAGCACAATTCAGTTCCATTAGATACTGTGATTCCAAGACTCTGCCTACTGGCACCTTCCACAAACTGTAAGTTAGCACCAGCAGTAAAACAAGGCAGGCATACCTAGGCTGAAGCTCATGGCAGCAAGCAAAAATCACCTAAAGCCTTTCCACCAAGCATCATACATCTCCAGCTCTGATCTGACAGCTGCCCCAGACTTGGGCTGGAGGCTCCAGAAGAAAGCATGGAAGGTTGGCCACATTATTTTTTGCAGGCGGCACAACTGCCTGGGAGAAGGTTGTCATCACCTCTGCAAGAAGCCAGCTTCCAAATTTAGTTCAGGTTTCTACTTCCAATCACTTCACTTGGAGTATGAGAACAACACTCGCTCTTGTAATAAAACTTACCACCTGCTTTTCGAGTTCAAATTTAATGAGCTTTTCTGAGAAAATAACTGCCAGCTATTGTAAGGCTACTGCTGGAGCTCAAGAGGACTAACACAACACAAAGGACAACACACCTCATTCTTCCCGAACCACCACTTCAAATAAAACCTGTGTTTTGAAATGCAGCACTAGAACAGTGACTGGTTGGTTTTGTAAAGTCCCAGGCTGAGAGTCATGCCATCATTTTCTAAGAGCATTTCTCTGTTGGATTTTTTCCATGGAAATGCTAGAAGAAAACAGCAGATGATTCAGTTAGGTTCCTGACTTTTTCAGAAGAGGAGCATCTCACCAAGCTCATCAGCTGAATATCCGAGGGCAGGCAGCTCAGTTTCTGCTGGGGAGCTGCACCCAGTGAAGAGCCTACATTCATTTTCTTAGCTTCCATCTTCTTACTCCTCATCATTGCACCGAGTCTTACACCACAGAGCAGCTTCAGCTGTTCTGTTCCAAGCACCTTTTTACTACTTTTTTCATATGAATCAATTCTTACACCTCTTACTATTTTGCCATCTTTACAAGAGCTACTCCTGTCTCCCCAAGGAGAAGATACCACAGCACAAACCAGGTTCAGCTTTGCACTGTGTGTTAGCATGGGAGAAAGTATCACTCACTGTCACCACTTATCCCTCAGCCTGAATTATAATCAGGCACTGCAGAATGCAGCTCTAATTACGCTGTCTCAAATGGCTGTGCCGCTGTTCATTAAAAAGAAAAGTCAAATTACTGAATCCCCTTCTCATCAGTCTCTGTTGATAGTTAACTCTGATGATCAGGGAAGCACTAAAGGAGGCTATGAAAAGCAGAACCTGGAGCACAGTCTCACTAAGCACAACCATTTCTCCCTTACAGAACACAAGTCCAAATGCACTGAAGAAGGAGACCAGCAAAGAAGACAACAGCAATACCATGTAACCTCAAGTCAGAAAAGAGAACGCTTCACAAAACAGATAACAAAAAAGAAGATGCAGCAACCACCTACTTATTGCAGAGCACCCAAGGTAAACTTCTGGGAAAAGAGCACATTCTTCACTCCTCTGTGGAAAAGCCACATCTGAAGAGCAGACCTCACACTGGAAGGTCAGTACAGCTCATGCCAGCCTTAGCTTCATAGCAGGAGACAGAGCTTCTCCTAGGTCAGAGCCCTGCCAAAAACACAGTACCACGTTCAGTCCAGCTTGGCCATTCCGCCCAGGGCTGAGCCAGACCCAGTGGCATCCTCAATACCAATGCAGAACTTAGCAGTAGCAGTACTTAGCAGTACTTTTGTATTCAGCAGAAACAAAACAGATACACATATTTTAAAGTCTCAGAAAACATAACAATACAAAAGACAAAATCCCATTGCACACCCCTGTAAAAATAAGTGGCAGCAGATACATTTGCCTTCAAACAGTTCTCAGGTCACCCAAGCAAGGTATCAGCCATAGTCCAACAAGAAAAAGGAAACAACTTACCCCTTTCTGAGGATCCAGGCTTGCTGAAAACTCCCAAAAGAGGCAATCTCCAAGTAGATGCTCATTCCCTTCAGCTGCCAGCCTTTAAATGAGGTTAGGGAGAGGGGGACCCAGTGTCCCCCCCCTTCCAATCACACAGGTGAGTTGCTCACACCTTTGTTCCCAGGGCTGGCTACGCCCCTTCACCAGGTGCTCAATCACTGGCTCAGGCCATGACCTAACGGTTCTCATGCAACCCCTTAAATTGGATTTCAAGCACAGCTTTGCAGTTCTGAACAGAAAACAAGATGAAAAAAAAAAAGAATCTGCTGCCTAGGTCAGTAATCCAGAGCTAGAAAGCACTATAATTAGAATCAGGAATGAGACTGAAGACCTCAGTTTGTCTGCAAAACTAATTAGCTAATGTTATTAAAAAGCAATATAGAATAAACCAGAGCACAATCAGACTCTACAGCTACCCAAACGAAGGACAGCTGTGCTTAGGACACATCGAGGAAAGAAAAAAAAACCAACACTTAACCAATTAGATTAGATTTCAGCATAAGCAATATTCATACAGCTCGGAGTTAGGAAATGTCTCAGACAAGTGGGTCTCATAAGAAAACACAGCTACTTCACAGCAAGATTTATTAATACATCCAAAAGAAAGAAAGAAAATCATTTTGTCACACTATATACAGATAATACATACAGTGTTTTATACACATATTACATCAGTTTTTACACAAGAAAAATATACATAAAAATGTAAACTTTTGTATACAAAAACCCTTAAACAAATTAAACAAGGACCAGATAACAAAAGGAGACCAATCTATCATCATTTTCATTGATTTTTTTTTTTTTAATGGTAATACAGTACATTCATTGAGAAGTATGAGGAACATGTGAGCCAACTGATGCTATTTAAAGGGAAGTACAAACAGGAGCTTTCCTACCCACCCTGGAACACTGTCAGAACCGTGTCGGGAGCTGCTGGCACTGCACAAGTGAGTGCTCTCCTCGGGCATCCCCACGTTCCACTCTCCCAAAGCGGCACATCTGCAGAAGCAGACAGGGCTGGGCGTTTTGTGCCCGTCAGCCTGGGACAGGATGCGGCAGTGCAAGTTTGTATGTTCCCTTTAAGCAGTCATTATTGGGTTTAGCTTTGCTGTAGCAAGCTGTTGTTTTTCCCAATGTACGGTATGCTGAATACATGTTGGGGATGAAAGGGAACAAGGAAGGGGTGTAAGAGACTGCTAATCCTTGCTACCATGCAGTTACTTCAAAATCAGTTACATTTGCAAGCTACAATTCACTGGTTCAAATACACTGCCTCACCTTTGCTTTCCCACTGCAACTTTACGCTTTAAACTCGAGTGGCTGAACAGCTGTACGAGGCTCCTTGTTAGAAGGCTGTTTCTGATATCAGTATGATCAAGCTGCCTTTAAAATGACACCAAACACAAACTTCTCTGAGACAGCCTTGAAAAGAATGACCATTCCCCTCTAAAGCACTTGAGATTGTCCATTTGCCACCTTCTCTTTCATTAAACCCAAGACATAGACATTTACTGTTAATTGCAAGGAGGATATTGGGTGGGGCTGACACCTGTTTTGCTCCACCTGCAGATAAATATTTTTGGGGAACTTAAAAACAAAGAAAAGCAAAGAAAGAAAAAACCACAATAATACAACCCAAACCTTAATACCTCAGGCATCAAAAAGGAAGGGAACAAATGAATGACAATGTAAAAAAGAAACAATAGATTCCAATGAAGGCTTCTCACATTAAATAATTTAAAGACTTGTTTCAGACATCTTCATAAAAACATCCATCCTCTATGAGTGTGTTAACATGTAACACAATAGTGATGCACCTGAATTATTCAGACAGAAGAGCACAAGATCTCCTCAGTGCCATCAGCATTATCAAAATGTAGGAGGTGAACAGTGACTGAAGAAGGTAAAATAATGGGGTAAGCTGTGTAAAAGAAACCATGAATCATTAATTCTATTAAGGAGGGGGGGGAGGGGGAGGGGGGGGGCAGAACATGATTACAATATGCCTCAGAAGACAATAAATACTTAGGAACTTACACTTCCATTTCTTTCCTTCCATCTTATGTGATAGAAGGAGTAAAGTCTGCTTGTTATTTTGTTGTTGGTGGTGTTTTTTGCTTTTTTCTTTTTTTCTTTTTCTTTTTTTTTCTTTTTTAATAACAACCCTTCTAGTAAAAATTCAAAAGACAACTACAAATGGCTTTAGATAATTAAGAGTCTCCTTTTTAAAATAAAACTTTGATAACACATTTCTCCATTTCTTCTATATAATGCAGCTTCAGAGAAAATATCTCATAGGGGTCAGAGATTTGCAAAACGTTTTAAAAAAAATGCCATCCAAGGTTCAGAACATATACACATGTATATGCAGGACATCTACACTCTATATACATATTTAATATACGAATGCATGAGTATATACCAGGAGAGGACCAACAAGTATGTTCTCCACATACATAAACTGAAATAGGGTCATCTATGTGTGCATATAAATACGTATTATACACACACAGTACACAACCATACCCATACACGCACCTGAACATATGTATTATAGAAATCATCATGTACGATTGCATGAAAGCTCAGATGGAACAGTACATCAGTTACCTTTTTCTGATAGAATTGCAAGGAAGACAAAATTCCATGGCTGAATTGTGGCCAAGAAAAATAGTGCCATACCCAGATTAAAAACGTGGACTGCAGTAAGGCCCGGTGGCAGAACAGAGCTGCGCTCTCCACTGAAACCACAGGTAAGCAAGCCATAAATGTCAGCTGTGCTTACGTGTGACTGAGCAGGTTTCTGACAGCTGCTTTCTGCAAAAAGGATAGGGGAACTCCATTTAGCCAGAAAACAAAATAGAATACTTAAAGACACAATTTACTTGCATAAGCAAAATCATTCAATGCACAATGAGATGCAAAGTACTTGCATACTAATGGTCAACTCTGCAGCTCACTTTAAAATCCGTTTATTGGTAAAAG
Source organism: Callipepla californica brunnescens (assembly GCA_023055505.1). Classification (NCBI taxonomy): domain Eukaryota; kingdom Metazoa; phylum Chordata; class Aves; order Galliformes; family Odontophoridae; genus Callipepla; species Callipepla californica. Next base: position 3,791,091 of record JALIRH010000010.1, read on the forward strand.
TAACAAGCTGTGTTTCTCTTGATATGTTTGACAACACCACCACTCAGAGCGGAGCACAAGGCTGCCTTCTGCTCACTGCTCTCCTTACGGGAAAGGCACACTGAGCTCCCTTTTTCTCCCTGGGGCTGAAAATTAAGATCTTTTTCAGCAGGTTTGCTTTTCTCATTTTGAGTATTTACCTTTGAATCGTGGTGCTGGGTTAACCTTTTAATATGCTAGGTAACTTTGCATCAGTTTCTAAGAGAAGTTCGAATTTATCTTGAAATCAATCACAGTCATGGTCAAGTACAATTGAGTAACTGAAAAAATCTGCCTAAGGTCAAGCGAGTGCTCAGGGCCCAATTCAGCTGCCACTCCAGTCACCCGGAGAATTTCCCTAATGCACAGAAGAGCTGGACTGGTCTATTAGAGCTGTTTACTGCTAGCAAGATAAGCTTCAGAAATACTAGGACAGGGAGGAGCTGGAATGGAGGTAATGGAGCAGCAAAGCAAAAGAGGTCGGCATTGCAAGAGGCCTCACCGAGTATTAATATACACAGAAGCAAAAATGTACCAAGGAAATTCTGCTTTGTGGGCTGAGGTAACAAAAATCAGTGGTGAGTAAGATCAGACCAATCACTGACACAAACTAAATCGCTTCGACAAACTAAGACCACCTTGTTTGGCACCACGTGCTTACCTGTTACACATAGGTTATGAGTAATCTTTCTCTTCAGCTCACACACTTACTCGTATTACAACTAATGCACGTGTGCGATACTACTTATATTCCATCTATACATCTGTATGCATATATATATATAGATTGATTGCATTCGTATCTATTTATCATACATCATGAGGACAAGAGCACATTCAGCAAAGTGCTACCAACATCTCATATACAGATATCTCTCTCTGTACAGTTATACACATAAGCAGGTCTATTTTTTCCCCAAAACGCATACAGATTTATGCTGCTAGCTCCCATTACCACCAAACTATGAGAAGGAAAGGCCTCCAACAATATCCACCTCCCTGCCCTGTTCATTTGTACATGCAGATGTGCGAGTAAGGAAATGCATTGGGGCATGGACATACTAAAAGGGAAGAGACTGTACAGAAACATCCAAGGTTTGATTTGCAACTCCTTTAAAAAAAATTCCAAAAAAATTAAAATGACTGTGCAATATTGGAAGCTCTGTTCATCTAAACAGATCTTTAAAGCCACCAGGATCAGCACTGCAAAAAGAAACTGTATGAACAAATAACATCTAGGTTATACTTTTATCCAGCCTAAATGTTGTAACTGATGCACAGTATGAAGTGTAAGCAAAAGTGTAAGAATGTTTCCGATTCCTCACCCTTTCAAGTGAGAACTCTCAAAGAAATCTTGCTTCTCCAATTATGAAAAAAGCTAAACGGCCAAAATCAAATTCCAGAACTCACAGTTCAAGTGAAACTCCCTGGGCAGAAAGTGTATTTTGCTCTGCAACCCCAAAACAGCAATGGAGGAGCAAAATCAATACACACAAAGACCTGCAGGAAAGTAAAGAATCTGCTTTGAAGACAAGAGCCTCTTACAGAACAGTCCTCAACCAGTGTCCCTTACAACCTGATCTGAAAACCAAGTACAATGGATTAACCACATTTTCCAAGTCAGACCATAGGAGATTCAGGTATTTGCAAAAAACAGATAAACCCTCCGTCTCATCATCCTACCAAATACAGAACTTCCCATTTCAAATTTTCCTGAAAAACATCACTCAATTCTCCCATCCCTCCTCCTCCATGTATTTTATGTAAAGGCTGTCTTTGGGAGCTTGGTATTTTCATGACATTTTAAACAGGGCTCACTGCAAGTCATTTAAAAAACAGTAAAATTGACATGATATCAGAATTAGCCTTATAACAGAAGATTATATAGTAGAGGTTTGAGTTATTTATACAACAATGAGGACATAGGAACCCCCTACTAAATAATCACATTTCTACAATACATTCCATCACCTCTCGACTACTTTTCTCTTTACAAAACTATGACCTACATACAATATACACATTCGTATCGCACATACTTCCCCCCCAATGCATATTTTTTGTGTGTATATATCATACATACATGCACACAAGCAGTCTAATTCTATTTATAAGTCACAGTGGGAACTCCTTTGTGAGGAAAGGAGGGGGAATATTCCTGAATAAGACACTGAGATTTCTAATGTTCTGACTTTTCAAATTCCAACTCACAGAGCTAACTGGAAATAAATACATTAAAAAAAAAAAAAAAGAAAGAAAAAAAAAGAAAAAAAACTCTTACAAACTTGGTTCACAATTTCCAGCTACAGTAGTTGGATTTTCAATTTGATCTATTTACCCTGTAACTAAATTTCTAATCAAAGGTACAAACCACAGATAAATTATTGCAGAATGTAACACTCAAAATAAAATTTAAAAAGAGTTATAGGAACAGTAATATAAGGGTTAAAAAGAGATCTATGCTTTGTTGATACAGGATACCATTTTATTTTAGTTATATATATATATCTATATATAGATATAGATATAGATATCTGCAAGGTAGCAAAGAATAGCTGTACACCTTGACACGGCAAAATCCAGTGTAAAAAGGTGCTTCACTAGTTTGTTTTCCCAAAAAAGCTTGTATATAATTTTATAGCTATTAAAAACACATATGCAACATAATTCATTACACTCAATACAGCTTTAGTATAAAACTTATAATTTATGAGGTGATGTTAATAGCATAAATTAATATACCATTTCTCTTAAAATCTACAATAAGTATTCTGAAAGCTCATTGGGGAAGGGTATCTTTAAATAAAAAGTTTAAAGCTGAGCGTGATGAGAAAGATTTTGTATGTTGATCTTGAGAGCCTCGAGAAGAGAAAGAGTCCCTAAGCCAGACAGTGGACTAGAAAACTGAACACGGATTTCTCTTTCTTGCACTCTCACTTAGATGACGCTCTACCTTAAATTATTATTTACTTTTAAAACTATTTACTTTTTTTTTTTTTTTTTTTTTTTTAACTGCCCTTATTTCCACAAGGAATCCCTGAGACATACCCAAAACTGTACAGTGAAGGTAATCACTGTTCAGAGAAACTGGTTCAACCCCTTCTGGTAGGATGTAGATATTTTCCATGAGAACCCAACTGTTCATCACTTCAGAATGAATCTGTTTTCACTGGGACCAGCTACGCTGTTTGGAAAGCAGGTTAGAGTCATTACAGAGTAAATCAGTCCACTCCAAAGCAGAAGCAAATGCCATGTCAGTCAGCTACATTAGAGCAATCTGCACCAAAGTTAACATTTTCCAGAGGATATCTGGGGACATCACCTACTCAGAGCTCACTTGAGTGGGTGCCGCCTGGTGAAGACAGCAGTGGGTAAAACATTAGCGCCACTGGACCAAGTTCAAAGCACACACATACCCTGTGTATCCCACTGTGTGTGTGCTTGGGGGCTAGGGAGGGGAAGGAGCACGAGGAATACATTTTTCCACATCAACTATGTACAGTTTAAGGTCAAAAGCCTGAATTTCAACCTGTTCACTTCCGAACTAAATTCTGTGAGCCAGGGAAGACTGAAAATGTGCCAGCACTCCTAAGGAGGTGGAAAAAGAAAGCCTTCTCTATTGATGTCCATCTACAGCTGAGCCCACCGACTTCTTTCATGCTCCACGGTCAACATATTCCGAAGGAGCCACAGAACAAGTGTGTAGAAGCAGAATACAGCAGGGGAAAACAAAGAACCCAACAGCCAAGAGACAAGTTGCAGGCCAGCAAAGGAAGAGCTCCCAAAACTGAGCTACTTTTTTGGTTTGTGTTTAAATGGCTGAAGACATGGGTAAAAAAATTGTTTCCAAACATAATATCCTGCAATTCCTCCTTCTCCTACAGACTCTTAATTCCCAACAATTTAGCTGAAAGAGCGAAGGTCTCTCCACAGACCAGGAGTCACCTGAAGTTTGGATTAAGCTTAGTACACTCAAATGACAGTTTTTCCCCACAACCACCCTTCCTTTTGGCTGGGCTTCTTCATGCAGCTTTTAAAGAGAGAATAATCTAAAACTTTTTTGATTTTAGACTGATGCACTTCTCAAAACAAGAAAAATCTGTAAGAAGGCAGATGCTCGCTAACAGCCTACACATTCACTGCTGATGCGTGTGCTCCTCAGCAACCAGCCCATCACCTATCAGTGTACTGTGAAACCTTACTCACTGAGCTGAGAAATATTTCACGTCTAGTACACCATCATACTAGCACCCTGAATGTATGCTATGAACTGCAGGAATCTCTCCTCCGTGTTTCACAGCCACATTTGCTCAGGACCAAGCCACAGAAGACTTACGTTCAGCATTACTTACACTGGAGAACTTATCTGAGAATGGGAGACTAAAAGAAGGGATGATGGAGAAATCAGAGAGAAATACATAAAAGGAGGGGAGAGGGCTAAGAAGAGCAGCCCACAACACTCCAGCACTAAATATCGCTCAGAAGATCAGAAAGAGGTCAGAAGATCAAAAAAACCTAATATCTGGCCAACAGGTCAGCCCAAACCTACTTCTTCAGTTAGTATTTCCACCACCAGAGGATGCTGCAACCAGCCTGCACAGAAGACTTCTTTACATGACATGACAAAATACAAAGGCAAAAAGAAACATCCCATCAGGAAAGCTGCCCCTCACTGCAGAATAACCACCAAAGATATGTTGCCTACTGTTTGCCTGCTGAAAAATCCCCTTGCTGCAGTCCCAGTCCTCCACTAGTCTTGAAAGATTGAGCACCAGGGAGCTGGTTCTGCTGAAGCCTACAAGGAAACACAACAGCCATACTGCTACAGCACCATGGAGGAGCTGGAGCTTCAGATGGGGAGTAGCAGCATGTATACTTAATCACTAGGGATATCTCAGTGAAGACACCTCTATAGCATTATTCCTTGAGACCCGTCTTCCCTGGCAAGCCAACCCAACCCTAGACAGTATTTAGACATGGTTACAGCAAAATGATGCTTCAAATTGAATGTAGCTACCAGCCTGCAGATTCATTCCCAGGCCCTCTTTTAACAGTTATTCCTTTACATTTATATTTCCAACATCACCTCTGATTTTTGCCTAATGGGCTGTAAGCTTCTCGAGGCATTCTAATGTTTTCAAACGAGAACTGTGAATCCTCATTCACTAATCTGCTGAATGAAGTGGGAAACCTAGTGCAGTCTGAAGTGTATAAGGCAGACCTGCATTACTGATACAATTATTCAAATAACCTTTATGTCCCAAGACACAAAGAAGCTTGCTACCAATGAGAACTCAAGCAAGATGCCGGAGGAAGTGGGAAGCTAGAGGAGACTAAAAATGGCATCTTTCCTACCTTCTTGCATCACAGATGTTTCTTCTGTCATAATGACAAAGCCTAATAACAAATCAGCCTTGAGGTATCTAAGTGCTCACGGCTCCCCTCAAAGTTGGCATAAAATCTTCCTAAGTGACAGCATGTCTAACAGAATGCCTTACACAACAGGCCAGCATCAGGCTGCTCCAATCAGCCTCCATACACTGTTACGTGTCTTTCTGTCAATTCTTGCACTTTTGTACAAAGAATAATTGAGGTGCTGCTATTAACAAAAAACGATCCTAATGGTATTTAATTCTAGGTCTAATTCTTTTCTCAATTCTCTACAACTCAAATCTCATGCAAGGAAATTAACTTTTAAGTTAAACTAGCTTTATTTCATCCATTCATATGTAAAGGGCATGACAGATATTGACCAACTCAAATCAATGGACTGAAATTGCTACACTGACTCTTTGGTGAAAGGGCAATTAGAGTGCTAATTGCTATACAAGGAGATGATATTCAAAAACTTCAGGAAGAGAGCATGAATGCTATTCAGGAATTATACAAATATCAACCTCAAGGACTACCTTATCCAGACCTGCAGTACTTCCCAGAGGAAGAGGCGCCAGCTGTCTGGCTGCACAAGCTTCTCAATGGGATCTCCCATAGCCAGCAGCAGGACACTGACTCACGGAACTCGATGGGCTCTGTAGATGCAGAAGCCCAGCGGTACAATCCCTCCTGTAAACCTAAGATCAATTCCCCTAAGTTCTTGTCAGTCTGCATCAGTGGCAGCGAAAAAAACAGGAGGTGAATGAGCAGAAGGCAAGAATGGTGGCCCATTTCCGAACTCTATAAGACAGGACAGAGGGATTCCTACTTCCAATGTATACAGATTTATTTTTAATAGTACAGCTTTACTGCAAACTTAAGTTTGCTCACTGAAAAATGTTACCTAGTCACTTTTCAGGAAAAAGACATCAAGGGATATGCAAAACTGAAGCCTAAGTGGAGGAAGAGTTGGTTTCCTAGGCTGTCTTATGGGAACGCAGATCCATAATGGCCAATGATTTCTAGTGAGAATTATGAATCTTCATAACTTTGATAGCTTTTGAAATTCCCTGACCAAATTAAAGCACAGATCAGGAGCTGGATTCTGTTTTGAATTACACCAGCACAAACTCACAGTGATCTTAAACCAAAGAGCTCCTCTGAAATTAATATCAATTTGAGCAAGCAGAACTTGGCCCTCTATTCCTCTCCCCCCTTACCACCCTCCATTTGCTAAGAAAGAGAAATGTAATGTGGAGCAATTAAACTCTGCAATAGCTGCAGCTTCATTAGAGAATTTGACGGACACAAGAATCATTTCGAGAACAAAGTCCTGAAATTGATTTATAGAAATTAACATCTTCTAAAAGTGACAGAAATACACAAGTAGATTAAAGAATTAACCATTTGGTATACTAGATCTTCACTCTTTTTCAGCCAGTCATCCAAAACACATTGAAGAAAGTATATGGACACAAGGAAAATCATCTGCAAATCAAACAGTTGTCTCCTCAACAAAGTGTGGGGAACTTAATACAGAAATAAATAAATGCCTTGTCAGATTTGCCTCATTTCACAATACCACTGGGCATTCCTCAATCAGCAGGACAATCACAAGCAGGATTTCATAGGCTTCAATTCAACTTTTTACATGATTTAAAAACATTTAAATGTTACAAACATATTTAAATCACCACTTAAAAATATTTGCCTTATATTACTGAGATCTATTTTAATAAGTATGAAATAAGGACTTCATAACAATAGAAGCATGAAAATCATTTTCGCTTCCTCCACCCGCATACACTTGCAATTCCACAAAGGATATACACATAATCCATACTCCTTTAAGTTTAAAGAGGACAAACCTTTCAAGAAAAGGGGAGAGTATGATTGCTATGAGAGTAAGAAGGAAAGACCTCTCCCATTTAAACTCTGTTTCTTTAGCAAGATGAAAGGAGAGGTTTGGGTCAGAGTCTGATGTAGGCCTGACTGCTAACGCAATGAATTCCTATAGACACTAAACCTAGTTCAACTATCCCTTGCTCAAACAATTTACTAGGCCTCCCTATGACATGTGCTTGGTTCTCAGTTTCCTGGATTAAACTAGAATATATGCAGGTAGGATGTTTTACTCTATGGTGGAAAGAAATCCCTATTCTACAGTCAGAGACTGAAATGTGAGTTTTTCTATTCTCTCTCCTTTGCATCTCAGAAACAAGTCAAGAAGAGCAGAGACTTGCTATACTAATGAAATAGGAGTTAATTTACAGTTGAAGTATAATAGCAAATCTGAGCCCTATAAAGTCACAAGCAAATTCCTTTCTTCCCTTCCAGTAAAGAGATACATGTAAACACCTCGGGATTTCTGCTGTTATCCCTTGGACTGCAAAAAATAAATAAAAATATCTAAAAGCTAGTGGACTCCATTCTTCAAGGACTGGAATTACTACCTAAGAGTTTGAACACTGTCTTCAGCAGGTGGGCAGTAAAAGCAAAACATCCTGACAAAAAAAAAAAAAAAAAAAAAAAGGAATTCTTATCTACCTATTTTGCTTTAGTGATTTATCTTTTGGTTAGCCATGACTGCTGATAGGTACCTGCTACTTCCTCACACACACTCAGCTTCACGTTAAGAGCATCAAGTCCCATAAGAAACTCAATATGGCTTGGTGGGAAAAAAAAGCTAACAAAGTAACAACGTCTCAATAGGCAGAAACAATTTGAGAAATGCATCCATTTGGAACTTACCAAAGGGTCTGAACTAGACTTGTGTGGATGGGCAGAATACCAACTGAATTCTTCCAGTTTCAGCTGGAAAATACCTGTCAGCCTGTGAGGCAAGGAGTCTGGGACAAAGCCACACTTGAAAAGGCAAATCATCAACATTACAAGGCCACAGTAATTCAGCAAGGAAGGGCATTTCTGCACAGGAATCTTCACTACACCATTATTCTATTTTAATGTTTCTGGTTTGGTTTTTGTGTTGTTCTTTTCCCTGGGCTAATTTTGCATCAGCCTTCAAATTTACGGGCAGCCAATTGTTCCCCTTGCTGCTCAATGAATTAAAAATCATCATCATCAAAATGAAAGTCAGCATGCAGTAAGAACAGTGACCAGATCCAAAAGGGGACAACTCCCACTTTTTCTACTTCTTCATCAAGAGCAGAAAAAGAGCTGCTGCTCCCTGCACCCCAAACATACACACACGCACACAGAGGAGGTCAAGACACTATTTTAACAAGCTGTCAAACTCATCCTTGAACCACGGTCTTGTTTTAGGACTTCAGTGCACTATTCTCAAGTCAATGTGTGCAGCCAAGTTTTCAATGCCAGATGCTACCTTTGGGGAAAAAAAAAAAAAAAAAAGGAAAAAGAAAAAAAGACGTCTGCCCACTGGAAAACTTTCTACCAGATGCTAATGGGATGGCAAGCACTGATTCAAACCTTAGGAAACAGTAACATGCATCAGTAAATCTGAGGTATCTTCCCATTGCTAGGTCTTCCTGCTAAGATCAATTACATCCAGTAACTGCGCTGTATCCTTAAGGAATTACTGGGAAAACAGTGAACCTGCCTGCACTAAATGAGCACCGGTGCGTAACAAGCACATGTGAACGCTACAGCAAGGTTCACAGAGGGCTAACCCTGGTCAGTACTGAAGCAGGGGTCTTCTTCATAACCCCCTCATTAAAAAAAAAAAGGGAAAAGAGGACAGAAAAAAAAAAAAAAAAAGGAAGAAAGGAAAGATAGAAAACACAGGTCCCCCATCTACTTGCACAGAGCCAGGCAGACAAGCTCAGTTGGAGGAGGTGAAGGGCGCAGATGCATTATTGGTACTGGTAGCGGTGGCACCGGTCACTGCGAAGCCCGTGGGAGGAGCTATGGAGCTGTGGCTGGGCTGCAGATCCTTGGGGATGCCACTGTGGGAGCTCAGCTGGTGCCCAAAGGCTGCGCTGAACTGAGGGAGCTGTTGTTTAGGGGAGGTGGAGGCCATGAGTTCAGCGGAGGCAGGACCCATGCCACTAAAACTGGTCTGCGGTAACCCCGGAAGCACACTGGAGCTGTTGGGGGTCACAGTGGCGAAGGCAGGCTGTGTGGTCTCTGAGTGCGAGGTGGTAGGTGGTGTGGACAGGGAGGTGGACAGGAGATGTCCATCTGCACCAAGAAGGTTGCTAAACGGAGAGGGGTCCCCAAGATTGACAGGAAGGTTTCCCCAGTGAGTTCTGGGGTTGACCACCCCGCTAAGTGGCACATCCAGCTGAGTTGGGAGCAAGTGCTGTGCCATCATGGGCATCTCTGCCGAGAAGGTAGCTGCCAGGTTATCACCAGAAAAGGATGTGGTGTGAGGGGATGTGATATGGTCACTGTAGGGAGACGGCACATGCTCACTATCATAATGGCTTCCATGGGGTGAGGAGTGTGAATGGTCACTGCTGTATTGCTGTCGTGAGGTGATCAGGTCATCTGCCTTGCTCAGCAGCTGGGCAGGGTGGGGCCTCTGGGAGGCATGGCTGCCATCGTGAAGTCCATGAAACTGTCCTGGGAAGGCTCTCTCCCCAAGGCCACTCTGGCTTATCAGAGTGGCAGAAGTAAGGCCGACGTTGGCTGGGGCTGAGAATTGCCCCTGGATCTGCCCTGCCAGGGGCGTAGGTGGGTTGGACAAGGTAGCAGAGCGGAGCAAGTTCTCATCCAGCTCCAGACCGGAGAAATTATCATGTACTATACGCCCATTCAACAGCTCCCCCAGATCCGTGTTAACCTCTCGGCTCAAGGACTGCATTCCTGGAGCTCCAGCACCTGTAGAGAACACCCCTATCCCTCTATCTGACAGCTCCTGAACTGGCACACCATCTGTCTGTGTAAGTACTCCAATGGTACTCAGGCACTCAAGAGAAGTTACAGCCTGCAGGGCCCGTTCCAGTTCTTCAGCCTCTTCTGTTGTCGGAAGAAGATCTCCATTTTTACCTGCAGAAATGGGGACACCAAAAGTTAAGCACTCATCTCAGGAGGCCCCAGCACACTAAGGATGCAGGGGTACAGAACTGCAGTGTATAAATTTCCAGAATGGCTTGCAGTATAGAGAAAGTTTCATTCACCAGTGTTTACTATGTAAGCAGTGTGAAAAGAAATAGAAATTAAAACCTCCCTCTTCTGTGGAATTCCTTCTCCCTTTCTACTCTTCCATTTGTAGCACAAGGTGCCCCTCACTTTCACTTGATTTAAAGCAAAAATGCTTAAACAAGATTTTCATCAGTGCTGCAGTAACACAAAATGTCTACAAATTCCTTTCTGCTTACTGCATTACACCATAAAACTGTACGCAACTGGTATAACTTAGGCTAATTTCAACTACAACACATATGCTGATATCGTTATCTGGTCAGAAGACAAGCAAAGAAATCACATCCTCCAACTCCGAGCTGTTCTAATTTCTTTGTTACCTGTGATAGTTACCGAGCTTTAGAATCCAGAAATTCCGGCTAATCAAAAGCAAGTTTCAAAATGTATTTAAAGATCTTATTTTCACTCTCTTATCCTTTTATCAAAGGCCAACATTGAATGTGATTTCAGCCCCACTCAATGGCAGAAAGATGCCATTACTAAGAATATGCTTGATTAAACCGCAATGCTGACAGGCAATAAAAATGCAAAATGAATTATTAAAAAGCTAAACCAATTAGGATTTACAGAGCAGTAATTATAAGAGCAAGCATTGAACTACACACGCCAGCCTTCTTAAAGACTGCTTTACTTCAGAGCTCACAAACAAACAAACAAACAATAGGGCAGACACATTCTTTCTCGTCTAGAAGTTACTGCCTCTCTGGGAAGGCAAGCAGCCCCTCAAAATGCCTGTTTCAGAAATACTTGTTTCTTCAGTTCACTGACTGTGTTCACACTAGCATAGAATAAAATAAAATGGTACCTTCGAAGAAATCAAAATCTTGCAAATCATCAGGTAGCCGTGGCAGGACATCAGAGAAGTCCTCCTGATTCAATTCCAAGTCATGTGGAATGTCTGTGATTTCATTGGCGATATCATCAGGCAGCTCATCGGCACTCAGCTCTGGGGTGGAGGGGCTCCTGGACAGAAAGAACCATTAGTCCCTGGTGTTCAGCTCCGATTCCTTCAAACACAACCGTGAATGGGCATTTCCCCACATTTTATCCATCAAATTCCATACTTTCTCACGTCTAAAATTACTGACTCTAAGGTATGTTGTTTTTGTGTAGGTTTTTTTTTTTCCCAACAGTCACATGGAAATGCAATTTCTAGCCCCAAAGCATCTTGTTGATCCAGATGCTGATCAGCACAGCAACATCACACTTTCATAGTACCCACTCTCAACATTCAAGATAGTAGTGAGCAGGGTGGGGTGAGGCCACCACTAACCGTATATGGGGCATCTCTACTGGCAGTGAGACACTGGCAGGCATAGTGAGGTTCCCTTGGGGCACTGCAGGAGGAATAGGTTTCTGAGGCCGCCGTGGGCCTCGCCTTCTCTTCTTCTTGTGTTTTTTGGTAAGTGCAGGTGGCTTCGTTTTTTTCCTGGGTTTCCTCTGCTGCTGGTGCTGAACTTTACGGGAGCTGTCCCCCCTCAAGAAGTTGTCCTTTGGGAATAAAACAATAGCAGCAGGAGCAAATTAAGAACAAGTATTACTTTCCTTGTATTTTTCGCCTCATTATATTTGTATGTAATGCAAGAGAGATCACTAACTTAAACCCAGGCAAGACACAAAAATTAAGCTGTTTCCTTCCTCACTGATGGCAAAAATCACATACACCAAAGTTTGAGGTAAGGTAAATACAGTACAGTGTTATTAACAAAACCATCATAACAAACCCTAACCAAACCTGTGCAAAACTGTAACCTTTGGTAGCATTCCTGTGAGTATAAAAGATAGAACACTGTGGTAAAGCAGTAATAATGGAACGTAGCAGCTGCAGACAGCATCTTCAAGTGTCTACTTCCATATAAAAGGTACAGCACTCTAGGACTAGGGGTTTGTGAAGAGTGTGGATGAGCAACTATGGCCCCAATGCTTTTCAGAAGTAACCCAGTGGCCATTTACAAAATAAAGCAAACACTTTTTAATTCTCAGTTGCCATTATGCTGGGAACGGCAGAGGATTTTATCTGCTGCAGAAGTAAATAATGAAAGACACAATAAAGACTAGTTGGGAGAGGGGAAAACATCCCATACAAAACTGTTTGTGTAGCAGAAACCATCACCTTTTAAACTAGAAAACTCAGTATTCCACAATTATAGAGCGTGGGGGACAAAAACAAACAAAAAACCAAACAAGAAAAACAAATAACAACAGAGTCCAATAACAGAACAGAACAAAAAAGGCAGTTTTATGCCTTTTGTCTGAAGAATGGGTAAGACAGTAGTGGATGTGCACATGATCTGAGAAGTTTTGTTTTGGAAGACTGAAGGCACAAGGGGAGAGTAGAGGACATCATCTTTATGCCTTCTCTCAATGTGTTGTAGGCCACTGCTTTTCCTCTGGGATGCAAAGATCCCTGAAGGAGATTAAAGACCACTTCTTTAGTCACTGGAAAGGTAAATTAAGTAGCAAAATCATTATGTTTGTAATTGCTATCTACACTTCCTCTAGAAAATACCTGGGATTCTGTGTAGTGAGGCTGTTTGAGAGTTAGTGCTCTGTTCATACTTTATTTTCATAATACATTCAGATCCAAGAGTTCAAATAAAATAGCCACAGGACCTCTAACAAAGACTTTTTTATGTCTTGATTCAGGAAAGGAGGATATTCTTATATGCAATTCATTATGGCATCAAAAGTATCAAAAAGATTTCTACTGCATACTTAACACTAACCAGGAATGTTTTACCCTCTTAAGAAAATAAAAGGCAATGAGCTCTGAAGCTTGTAAACCTTCTAGTTGTCAAGCAAGAGTTTACTCAATACAAAGAAATAAAAAGTTTTGGCTTTGTACTTACCATTTTTTTGGCATGTTCTTCACACAGAGGTGTCTGATGTGTAATGTCAAAAACTGGCACAGAGCACTGCTGACCATCTGCAAACTTGGCTGTGCAACTTGAGAAGAGCTGCTGAGAACGGTTCAGTAAGATATCTGCACATTTCTGAATCAGGAATAACACACAAGGCAACGATGGAGAAACGCCCTTTGATTTATACATCTGGTAAAGATCAGAGCCTTCAACTTTCCCTGTCCATAGATGCTATTTTTAATGAGTATCTTAACTTTGTTAATCAAGTTCAAAGCTAGGTAAGGCTCAAACCCAAGTTTTAAAGTGAAAAACCGCATTCATGCAGAATCTCTAATGATTTTACTATATATTGAGATAGTTTTATGGAAGCAGCTATTTCAGTAATGAGTTCTTAGCAAAAAAGAAGCCTCTTCCTGGATTCTTAATCAATAGATCAATAGTACCAGTTGAAGAAGTGTAGTCAACATGACTATTTCCTTACAGACTAATGACAATCCATACTGAAACATTAAAGAAAGACTATTTCTTAATTCAATCTTTTGAGGTACATTCTTGGCATTTATCTGTACAGCGCAGACAAAGAAGTTTCAAGATCCTTCCTGCTCCTCTGAAAAAAGATGTGTAATCAGACACAAAGGTCAAGTAAATCTAAACGTAAGCTCACTGATATTTCCTTCAGAAAAATTCCCTGCAGAAGTGAAAATGTTTCTAGTCTTAAAGTAAATCAAGCAGGTATTTCATTGTGGTTTTTTCAGCAACATCAGAAGTACTCCTTCAGTCTTGAATAGTTTCCATTTTTGATTCTACCCTCAAGATCACTATGGGCATTCAAAAAAATACCAAAATGTCAAAATGCAAAGGAAAGAAAAGAGAAAATGGAAAACTTGAAGAAGGCTGACTGGATTGCAGACTGCTTGTTTTAGGTTTCCACTGAGAAGAAACCATAGAGGAAACAAAACAGGTAGAAATGCAAAAATTACTATTCTTGACCACTCTACTGCATATTCGTCCACAAACAAAACCACTTAAAATTAAAGTAAAATAAAATATTATTCCAAGTCACAAGGAAAGTCCAAAACACAGCTGATCCAAACAATTGGAAAGGTGCTGCCATCTGCAACTGGAACAGAGATGCACTAGTCTTTTAGAAGACCAAAACGTCCAACAAAAGAAATTACACCTACAAAAGCTCCAAGTCTTCATCTATAAAAAGACCAATTCTGCAGAATTCTTATGTATTCCAGATCAGAGGTCTGCCTGTTTATGGCATTCAAAATTAAACCTCGCATCTAATATGTTTTCTCCTTTCTGTGAGCTTCACTCACGAACTCTTTACATTTTTCCTGATGTTGCTTGAAATTTCCTGCACTGGGAGTTTTTCCCCATTTAGAATTTGGATATTTTGACTCTCTTCTGTTTCTTTAAACAATGCAAAATAACAGATTTCCACCTTCCTAGTCAGTGTATGTCATCTTTTTAAACTATACGTGAACACTTGTTTCCATAAACCTTTCATAGGTAGGTAGTCCACTTGAATCTACCAAGAATTGTACGAATGCCATCTAGTTGAGGGACATGTGGTTTGTACCACGTTATCCACAAAAAACTATCATTTTCATACAGATTTTTTGCACCCACTAGATACAGCTTACAGGAGTAAACAATGTGACTATGAACGAACCACTTATCTCTGCTGTCTGCAGACCCACAAGGAAAAATTAATAGCAACACAGCTGATGAGACACTAACAAACACTTAATTGACAACATGTTTGTCAATGCAAAAACCTGACAAACAACCCTAAAGCAGGACAGCTTTCACTTCCAAACAGTTAAGAGGATACGCTGAAAACAATGCCTGGTGAATGGAAGGGCCTTGTTAGTGCATGGTTCTCCCTTCGAAGTCCCACTACAGGTTGTTGGTTCTGCATCTCTCTGCCTGGCTTGGCTTGTGCTGGAAAAAACAAACAAACAGAGAAGATTTGGAGTCCAAAACCCAGTCTCAGGTGGTAACCTTCCACAACTATTCCACTGACTAAGGCACAGCAGGATGAAATGTTATAGATTGCGTTTATGTGTGTGATGATCCAGACGGGTGTGTGCATCTACTACCATGCCCTGAACAGAGATACCTGCCAATGACAGGTGACAGTATGACTGTAGTAATAGGACTGTTGTTTATTTGATGGGGCCTTTATTGCAATGAGCGGTGCTCTGGTGCTGTGTAAATATTACTATAACCTGCACCATAGCCCAGACCAGCAATAGGTGGACATCATCACAGGTGATCCTTAAAACGTAGTCAACTTTCAGAATACAAAGTATTGGGTATGCCCACATGGGCAGTCAAGTGCATTTTCAAGCCTGTTCACAAACCCAAACATGCTGAATACCCCCAGAGCTTACATGCAAGCATGTGCTCAGACAAACCTAGAGTGGCAGAGTCTGAGTGTGCTCAACATGGGTAAAAGCTCTCCTTCATCAACATGCTACAGCTCAATCCACCAGCAGGTGCCCAGAGCTGAGCGCTTCCTCAGCACAGCCTTGGTGCTTTGAGCACAAGCTGCAAGCAGGCAACCAGACAGCAGTGTGGATGAGTACTGCAAGTGTTACACAGCTCACTTGGTGTTAGCCTGCTCTCAAGGCATTTGTCACCTTCATGTAGATAAAGCTGGAGGTTCCAGGGCTGAATTTCACCTCTGTACATGTTGTTTTCTAGGTTGACAAAAAGCTGTCTGTAGCCTGACTGCTTGCCTTCATCCATTACTGTCATCAACTGCACTTTGACTGAGCAAAGTTTTAGTTAGCAATATTACCCGTGAAACATTTTGTAAATGAAAAGTCTGCAGTTACTTAATTTAACTAGAGCAGTGATGACAGGCATACCTGGCTATGGCAGTCTTCTGAGAACAATTTAATCTTTTGTGTAACAAAAGGCCTCAGTAGCAAAAAAAAACACCAACAGTTTGTCAGTTCTGGTAAGGGTTTTGCTGCAGTTTGGAGACATTTATATATCTTCATAAACTAGTCATGTACCTCTACATTATACTTCTGAGCAGCTATTCCAGCATCACTCCACCTTCCCAGCAATAAACCAGCCCACTGTCCAGGAACAAAAGCATCTAATCATCAGAATATACTCTCAGTACCCTGCCTAACTCTCATGTCAGCCCTCCCCAAACCCAGTCACACACCCTGTTCTTGTAAAGCAAAACCAGGAAATCAAAAGGAAACTGCTGGTACCCAAGACATAACACCAGGGTTCAGACTTACTCTGTCTCTATACACACACAAATCAACCAACTCTCAGGACGCCAAGAGCTGGAGGCATGCTGACATTATCTAGAAAGAATTCCCACTGAAGGTAACCTTCAGAGCTGTTAGAAGATTTTTGTTGCTGAGTTTCATTTAAAGCTGGATTGAGTTAAATCTAACAAAAAGCATGAACTTAAGTTTGATTTCCTGGGAAGAGAATTAAGAAGTGGTAAAGGCACTACTGGGGGAGGGAGGAAAGCAGAAATAAAAACATGAATTGAAGCAGTAAACTGCATGTCAAACGGGACACTTTCTGTAGAACTGGGCTTAGCAATGTACCAGATATTTGGAGATGGACAAAACACACATTCATTAACAAGGACAAATTTTAGTGGGCCACTAACTTGTCTTAACTCATTTAAGAATCCAGCTCCAGTTACCGCTGAACCAACAATCCACATTTTAGAACACAAACCTGAAAAATACCTCTTCTTTTAATAGAAAACACTGTATGGCACAATTATTTTACCTCGATGGCAGCATTTACATGTCATGGCTAATCTACTGTGTGCATGCCTACCAGCTTCAGAGTTCAGCATTTCAGCTTCAGCTGCTAGAAACCCTGCCCACCCTCATGCTGCCCAAGTCCTGGGTTAGTGCAGCCACAGGGAAGCTCTCACCTGGTACGAGCACAGGTCGCCCTCCGGAGTTCTTGGATCAGTTGCCCGGCACGCTCTGGCTCTCTACTGGCCGCCTGCAGCAAGGCTTTCCGGAGCGTGTGCCGGCATTTCTTCTGTCGAGATTCTGCCCGCTCCAGGCGGCAGAGGTGCTTGTATTTCTGCTGAAAGTAAGTGCAAAGTCTGGTCACCCTGGAACTCCTGTCATCCGCATTGTCTTCATCAGACCTGGAGGAGAGAAAAATAAAAAAAACACATAGAGGCTTTAAGTAATTTCTTTTCTTTTTTTTAAGAAAGTTTAACATGTCTGTTTAATAGAATTGTTACGTTGCCCTCCATCTTCTAGTCCCACAGACATCTGAAGGCTGAAAACAGGCAGGGATGCTCGAGAAAAGGGTAAGAACAAGAACCTGTTTGAATTCTAAAGGTACTTACCCTTCTTAGCACGTCATTATTAGAGATTACATCAATTTATCATCAACTCTGACACATTTAAATGTCTGGAGCCTGCTGTTCAAAAAAAAAAAAATCTATACTGGTAACCTTTATTTACTGTAAATGTCTCAGCAAATGAGACAAACTCTTAAATCAAAGTGCAATTAATGGCAAAGCCTAGGGTGGGGAGCTATGCAGTGGAAATTTATTGAAGAAAGGTCATATGAAGAAGATGGTCAAATTCTAACAAGTACCAAAACTGCTGACCTTTTCCAATTGCCCTTACCTTGCCAGGTGGTGTTCTGCCTCCTAAACCAGCTAGCTTCTTCACGCTCCCTGCCTCTTGCAGTCAACATATGCCAATTCTATGCCCACAGCAGGAATGGACTTACTTCAGTCTTATTAAGAAATGTCCACAATATGTCCCTTGACTTTGAACATCCAAACCCAACCCTGCATCTCTCACAGATAAGACTGGACTGATATCCCTGTTTTATCGCAGTCAGCTGCAGGAACAGTGCAGGGTAAGACAAGCCATCTCCCCATAATTGCACCAACTCTAAGAGAGTTTAAAAAAAGGGAGCAAGGGAGAAGAAAGTACCAGTGATTACTTTGTAAGGAGATTTTAAGACGATTGGCGCTGCTCTCCCTTTGCTGCAACATTACCCACTCAGGATAAATGAATATTTAATTCTGAAGTTACTGAGGGTTAAGTCCAGCAATAGTCAGGAATGATCTCTGTCTTTGTTTGTCTAAGAAAGCTTTTTCCCATGTATCGAAGCTTTCTGAATGTCCAGGCACATATCAACAGGACCACCAAAGTCACGTCAACATGCTCAGGTCAATGAAATTAAATAAACAAATAAAATCACAAATTAATGAACTCATCCTTGGGATGTGTTAAAATAACAGAGTCCCTGAAGCAGTCCTACACGCCAGGCACCAGTCTGCAGAAGGAAGATTTTGCTCCCTAAGTAACAGAGTGAACTGTTGTCCCTGAAAGGCAATACAACCAAAAACACATTTTTTCAAGTTTTATGTCAAGTCAATCATACTATGTATTCTGCCCGTTAAGACAGGTGACAGACTATTTTCAAGAAATGTAAGTTGCAAGCAATTAACCATTGGAATTAAATGCTATGTGGCACATGCAGTTTATTAAAGGTATTTAATCTATGTAATGTTCAAAATGTTTTCACAATGAAGATGAAAAAAAATACACTTGTAAGCACTCACAGGAAAGAATGACTACAAAAAAAAAAAAAAAGAAATAAAAAACAACCTGATTAGAAAAAAAAATGATGCACTATTTAATACAAATTTTCCCCCTTCTGATTTATGAAAAGAAAGCAAACATATGGATGGAATCACATATAGATAGGTTTGGGGTCTTAAATATTGCCTTACATGCTCTGGGACAGATTACTCAAACAAATATGGATACATATTAATTTTAAATATGGCTACATAAGGAATATTCTTTACTTAATGATGAATTAACTTAGGAAAGTCTTTCCTTCTGGGGGAAGTGTTTTTCAGTGCAAATGTCTCTAGATTGGAGAACTTGAGCTTGCCTCCCACTGAAGTTGACAGAAAAAAAGTCATGCTATTTTAATACAGTTTGAATTGAAATTTATGCAATCACTTTAAAAAACAAGGTCAAGACATACATAAAAGACATAGAAAGATGTCACCCTGCAATTAACAACAGTTTATTTCAAGACAGTTTCTTCTAATAACCTATCCAGACGTTACTTCCCAGGCAGTTAGATTAACCAAACATACTTATTTTTGTGTTCAGAGACCTAAAAACAACACAATGACACCCAGCTTTTTTTTTTTTTTTTTAATAAAACTTAGGCAAGTATCAAAACCAAAATATACTTATTACTTTTGTCCCTTTGTAAGTAACTTTATCATCTTCCATTTTGTCTATTCTCTTAAGCTGCATTTATAACTTTTGAAGTAGAAGTTAATGTGTGGCATTTTGGTTTTCAAAAGAGCTTCTTCCCAATCCTTCCCTCTAGGATTGTCATGCATAGGCATTAAGAGAATTACTGTTGACTTCACGAAGGAAACAAAGGAGCAAAAAGGGAGAACAAAAGGTTAGTGTGAGCAGGTGGGGATGGAGAGCCGCTGACTTTCTTCTACTCATCTGCCCCGAAAAGCATTACTGCTGCTGTCTTCACTGGAGTCAAAGGGAAAGGGGACACATTATTATGACTGCCTTCGGCTTGTGCTAAATTACATAGTATCCAATGAAGTGACAACACTGTTGAAATCCAACTTCACTGTTTAGCTAAATAGGTGCATTTAGGGTCCTAAATACTCCTCCAAAAGTATTCTTTTAGATACTATGCATTGGCATCAAGGGACCGTATCAAATAGCAATTACAATTGCATAACTTTTCCCATAATTCAGACACTCATATTCAACTAACCATCTGTGTGAAACATTTTACCATATTAATTGCATATAGAATTAACTTACTACAGGAATGCATCTTTAAGAAATATTCTGAACTAACAAAAGAGATAAAAATATTATTTTCTAAGTTAAATGATATTTCTTATAGAAGCTAAGATAAACATTATGAGGGATTTTCCAAAAGAACTGCAATGAAGACTTGAGAAGTTCAGTCTCAAGTGTATTTAGAAGAAGGTAAAGAAGAAATTTGTTTGAGGGTTATAGTTACTATGTATGCTCAGGCACAAATGAAAACAGGCTTTAATTTGACCAGCTTAAGGAAGAAGAGTAAGCAAATTTTCAGTTCTGGGCTTTCAGAACCTGAAGGCTTTGGACAATCATTTCCACTGCTTTTCTGGTAAAATTAACCAAAACTCAAGAGCATAGTGTGCTGACCAAATCAGGAGCTATGGGTCTGACGTGCCAGCAAAACAGAATCATTTGACTAATCAAATCACCCAATAAGTGCTTTGAGCTTATTCAGACCACAGTACAAAAACGTCAAAGTAGAACATTTTATGTAAATAAAACCTCTACATAAGGTTGCAGAACAGAAATAAAAGCTTTAGGAGGCTGACAGCAAGTACACATGTCAATGTTTATGAATAAACAAAATCAGGAAAGTTGCTGAAGAGCAGCCAACACTGGGCAGAATGACTGAAGTACAAAAGCAGCCAGTGCTACACAAAAACATGCCCATAGTGATTAATTCTTAAACTGTTGATAAAGTGTTTAATTAAAATGCATAAAATGCTATAACAGATCAGAAAGATGTCAAGAAAAGGTATCAATATGAGAAAAGGCGAGGAAAAATTCAAAGGAAGTTAAGAAATAGAAGACAAAATACACACAGATGACCTTTAGAAGTTGATAAAAAAAAAAACACAACAGGGATCTATGGAAGAACTAGTTCAAATGTCAAAGAGAGAAGCGCATATGGGAGTCATTTGATAGATATATCGTCTTTGAACATTGTGTGATTTAGAAGATGAACTGAATGTTGCTTCATGTTCTCCCAGAACATTCTGGCTCAGAAGTCACCTTTTAAGTAAAACAAACACTTGTGAAAGTTTACTCTCTAACTGCCAATGCCCCCCCCCCAAAAATGGTCTTCCATAGCTGCAAAACCCCTTTCTTAAAAAGTAAAGATCTGTGCCCTGCAATTAAGCTTCAATCACTAAGGGCTCTCAGTACTTGTTGCTGCCTGTCCTGGTAACTGCTCCGTTGGTCACTGTGCAGACATGAAATGGACAGGAGTTCTGGCAAGTTTCAGAATTTCTATTTAACAATGAGATGATGCTAAATGTTACTTGACTGGGATATTAAAAGAACAAAAAAAAAAAAAAAGGGAGAGAGCTGTAGTATCAAGCAATCCATTAACATATTGAAAGAGAACATCTTTATAGAAACTACAATCAGACCTTCTTGAGACCCAATTTCCTTTTGTTAACAGTTCCTTTACAGCAACACACTTCAGATGCTTTGCTTTAACTCTGCACCTCACAGCTTATGTTAATAAGGACACATACTATAGCACCCTGGTGTAAGCCCAGATTCCTGATTTATCAGAATAATGAGACCATTGCCAGACTTTCTGCACCAACCACTGACACCTGCTCTGTTCATCCCTCAGTCACATCCCTTTCACTGCTCCCCACTGTTCAACAGAATTTTATTCAACACTTCTTAATTACTAAAAGAAACACAGTGCTCTATGAAAAAAAAACACATTAAAAACAAAATCCTGCACAATTACAGCAAGGATTGACAACTGAAATGCAACAAGTTTACTAACAAGCTTAATCACAAACAGTAGGGAAGACAAGAAAACAAAAACTCCCTTCTCTTGGTTACGTACTTGGTTACAAGTCAGGAAATCTCTCCATCCAGCAAGACACACAAGTTCACGAATAAACGTCCCAAAACCCACTAGATTTAGGCTAATAAGCTTAAATTCTTTCCTGATGCAACCTTCTGATAGGAGACTGAACAAGGGTGTCTACATGAAATAAAAGCTGGGGCCGAAGATGGAAAGCACTTTAGTAGCTCTTTACAAACAAATTCAAAAAATCCTTCTTTTCAGCAAACCGCCTAAGGGTCCAATGACTCCACTGAATGTAAAGCTCACATCTGCATGACTTATTGCATCAAGGCCAGTGTGAACATAGATGAATCATACTCACTCATGTCTTTCGTAGCCGAGGGTTTCTCGGACAGACCACGCAACCTGGTAAGGGGAGGTTTGCTCTGAATCCTCCAGTTCCTCTCCACTGTCTTCAGACCAATCGAGCCCTAAGGGAATTGAAAACATGAAAGCTGGGTGAAAACTGGACCCACCTCCCACAGGTCTCTGAACAACCTATGGAAGAAAAGATAAACGTGCAGCATAGTTCACAAGCTTAATTATGTTTGATTAAATACATAACATTCTCAATTAGACTGCAAAGTTACAGTAGCAGCTTCATTACAGTGTGTAAACAGCATGCATTGATTTATTTCAAATTCGAGTTTTCCTTTTAAAATTCTTCCTGGGCTCTTTACCCATAAGCAGTGAAACTGAAGAAACCAGCATTCTTACCTACAGGAAACATTACAGCTTTTCTACCACACAGCTGGAATCTCCACAGATGAGGTAACAGTGAAGTCCCTACCACAAAGAACTGACAGTCTGGTAACTTCTAAAGCTATATGATCTAAATAGGCCATTTCCATTTCTGCTTATGTTCTGACCAATGCTCTGTGCCAAAACACCCAGAGAGTGGGAAAACTGTGAGACAGAGCAGCATGGGTAGAGACAGATAGGCAGCCACACAGGATGTTCTGCTGCTCAGCCTTTGTAATTGCCTGCCAAATGCATATATTAGCAGGAAAATAGAGCTACAAGAGATGTAAATACTTGTGCACTTTTAAAAAGGAGCACGCTTTTCCTTAATTATAATACAGTACATTCAATTCATTGTGTGCATCAACAGCCTCCGTTAGACAAACTGATGGACACTATTATTGGCTTTCCTGTGATACGCTCAGGTGGAAAATATTAGCTGGGGCATCTTTTGGAACTTTATCTACTCTCTCACCCACATCCAGTAAAATTCTTGCCAATCCCTTACAGCATGTGGTATGAAAATCCTGCAGCCACATTTATAAGCCACGGTCATTACTTTTTCATCTCCTCATCTGCTCCTTGAAAATTTCACAGCAGTTTGGACAGAATTAAAGAACACTTTATTTTTGCTGAAAATAAACTAAACAACTCTATCTGAGATGATTCTGAAGTCTGATGCTTTCAATCTGGGGAAGACCTCAATACTTGGTCACCTACATTCTTAGATAGAGGTATACATCATTTGGAACACAATCACACAATCATCAGGAGCCCCTCTATCATTTAGAACTGATATCTCTGTCAGAAAGACTAGAAACTATTTTTCAGCACCTTCAACATCCTGAAAATATTTTCTTGGTTCCTATTTTTTAAGATACGCATATGAACTAAACTAAGATAACTTATTTGAGAAAATGCCAGAATTATACTTTCTATGATTTCTACATTCCCCCCTTCCATAAAGTAAGTGAAATACAACTTCATCAGTGGATAAAGACTGACCACGAAAGATATCATGTAACAAATTACCCAAAGTTTAAAAATAAAATCAGAGTTTGCACTGTTATCACTTTAAACGGGCAATGAAGAAACAAAGGGATAAAATCTAACCTAGACTCAGCTATATTCACACTGAAGACTGCAGCTATACTAACAACCAATTACATGCTGCTAATAGCATGTATACATAAAACTGAGCTCCTCTCTTTAGGGATTCTGCACCACCATCTGTAGTGCTACTTCACCAATAAACACAAATCCTAAAATTTTCTGAACTACTCTTTAATATGGAGGCATATTATGAATAAACAACAAATACATTTTTCACTCTGACACATTTAATGCATCAATTCTGCTATTTGCCAAATATGAAATGTTCCAAGTGTATACACCATTTTCACATTTATTTTAGTATAGCATTTGCTTAACCCTACATTTGTATGTCTAATCTATTTTCTACTATGCCTCTTTTAGGAAAATGTATTTCCTTCAGCCCAAATATCTCATGAGAATGTGAAACATTAAACACAGAAAGCAATCTTTCTACAGCACCTCAAAACAGAGGTCACTTTTTAAGCTTTGTGAGTTTGTGACACATGGGAAGTGCCTCTGGAGCTGACAATTCTTTAGAAGAACTGCATTATATGTAGGACCATCAAACAACATATCCAAAGAACAATGTCCTTTAGAGAATGTTATGGGATGCTAATTATCTTTGAACAAATAGTCAAGCTATCCCGTGAGTGCCAAAGGGCAGATCTTAACTGCAAATTAAAAAAAGGTTAATTGAAACAGCAAAAATTACAGATGTTTGCAATTAAGTAAGATGTTCACATAAGTACTTCCAGATTTATTTGAAGTCTTAAAAAAAAGAATAATCATAAATGGCATTCCTACTCTAATATCACACACTGACCTCTGTTCCCCTTCTTCCTGTCAGTATTTTACTTGTTAGGAAAGCAGAGTCTAAAACTAAGCAGAAAAGCAAGGTAACTTTGGAGCATGAGGGGCAAGACAAGGAAAGCAAGGTGTACCTGAGTCTGTATTCATCATCAGACAAATAAGCCACGAGGTCAACTGCCTTTTTTGAAGCTTCATAGAGCACTACTGCCATAGCAGCAAGTTGGTTATTTTCACTTACATTTTTTCAAGCAATAACTGATTATCACATTTTCTAGATAATAAAGAAGGAGGAAACTATTTCAAGGAGACAAAACTCCACCTCTCCCTCTACCTTTATAACGGTACTAATTTCCTGCCTGGCACAATGACAGTCTTCTTTTGTTGAGCCAAGTTCTGTACATGACTGGGTCCCGTCCAGAACAACTCCCTTGGGCTCCAACTCTCCTATCCAAGTCAACCATAAATTTGGATCTGCACTGAATGATGTGCCAAATATCCCAACTTCTACTTGCACTTATTTTGTAACCTGCACTTGTCACATGTTTAATCTTGTCTAGTCTCCAACGCACCTTTACTAAGCATGCTGCAAATCTTCTATACAATGCATATATCATCAAGCATAGCTTTCTATACCTCAGTCTGATTTCTCAAATGGTTAACGAGGCTCCAATAAGGACGAACAGCTGAAGTGCCATAAAACAGATCCAGACACCCAACCATAAAGAATGGGGCTAACAAAAACACCAAGCGATCACCTAGTGCAAATTTACTCCATACAGACCACACTTGAAAGCATGATAGAGGTAGGAGGACATTCCCATTTTGTGTTCTGGTTTCAGGATAAGAAAACAAGAGGCAAGGCGTTTATTATCTACTCACCTAGATGAGGAAACAGGTCAGTGTCCAGCTGCTGTTTTCGAGTGCACAGTTTCACCAGTCTCTGTAGCCGGCTCATGCAGGACGAGTGCGGAGAAAAGGCTGTGGCTTTCATTAGGACCCGATCAGTCCTTGGAGGGTCCATGACGGGAGCCCTAGCAGGTGGCAGGAGAGGCAGAGGTCTCTTGTTAGACAACTGCCGGGCTTGTGCTATAGTGTGTGTGGTGGGTGCCACTCCCTGCATTGGTAGGCTGGTGTTCGGAGGTTGAGGTGACTTGCAGACTATGCCCTGCGGTAGCCCTGTTGGCTTTAACAAAGCTGATGAAGGTGGCAGATGGGAGTGCTGCTGCTGCAGAGGCTGCTGCTGCTGCAAAGGTGCAGGAAGGGGGCTAAAGTGCTCTTGGCGAACTTTTAAAATCTCTGTCTCTCTCTGGCGCTGCCGGTTTTGAGCCAACTTGCTCTGCAACTTTTTCCTCACCGTTGCCCCTTTCTTTAGGTCATCATCCTCCTCATTGAAAGCAAAGGGGTCTTCTAGTTCTGCCTCCAGGTAGTGGAGAGGAACCCTAGCCCCAGGAGGGGAGAGGGACATCCCATCCAGTCCATTGGGCATCTTCAAGGCCAGGGTGGGCATCGTCAGACTGAGGGCCATAGTATCCATCTGGTGCCTGACCTTTACCTCCTCTATGGGATCATTCTTTTTCTTCCTCTCCTTTTTCGGTATAAAGCCAAGTACCTGCAGGTGGCTGTTGCAGTACCTATGAAAAGTAAAAGCAGTCAGTTCTTAATTCAGTTCTTGCAAGTAAAACCAGAAGAAAACAGACCTCACTAAGAGAAAACCTACACACAACATGAGAAATTAGATTAAAACACAGGAAATTTTACACAGATTGTAAATAGCTCCGAATACAACAGATAATTGTGGTGTTACCAACCTATAACAGAAACAAACTTTTCTGAGTGACAGTGTGAAATCTTAAAAGTATTCGTTTCTTTTCCATAGCAGATTCTCACAGTATATACAAAGTATTTACTTTCTTGTAGGGTAAATGACCAAAAACCAAAGTGAACAAAACAAATGGACTGATACATAAAAGAGTAGGAAAGAACTCAAGCCATTCACTGATTATACAAAACCATATCAAAAGTTCCCAGGAAAGAGTACGCTGATGACTACTTCCTTCATTTGGCTGTTCTTCCCCTGGAAGTAGTTAGTGTTTTCATCAACGCACACATCATCGTTACCAATCCCACTGTAGTAGAGAGTGGTTTGTCATGGGGACAATCTCACTAAAGATACTTGCTAAGGAGGGTCGGTGCTTGCACTTAATGAGAAAAGTAGCTTCATCTTTAAGCTCTGTTTTAATAATTTAACGTAACAAATTTGTAACCAGAGGATTAGTGGAGTGCACTTCAAAATAAAACCTAGTTTAAAAGAAATTCTGTGTTTCTGGGAAATATTTACACAATGCCAAGAATATGTACATATATACGCAAATAATTTACAAACACAGCTTTCAAGTTCTTCTAATATGAAAGAGTTAACGATTAATAGGCGCAGATCGCATACAAAGAAGTAAACAATTAATTTCTGTCTGTTTAAAATAAGCAGGCAATAGAGATATAGGAATCACAATCCCAAATTTTCCTGCTTTCATAAAGGCAGGACATCCTGCCCCTGTAGAATGTCCCAGCTATGAGGCTTCTGCCCTTTCTAGATCCCATCTACAGCTTACAGCTTACAGATGACAACAAAGATACAATGAAAGAGTGATGTCTATGTCATGGTATTTATGGACAAGATAAGGAAATATTCATGAAAGTATTCTTTAAAGTCTTATCAGTATGACAGAGTAGAATAGAGCATCCTGCAAGGGACATAATCTGAGCAAATTAAGTTCTGTGGAATAAAAAATAGAAATGAAATGATTCCTGGTCCTTATGAAGAAAAAAAAAAAAAAGCCAAATCAACTCCCAGAAGGTTGAACAGATCAGTTAAGTGGCTTTCAATTTGTCATCCTGTCCCTAAGGTTGCAATATGTGAATGTTTTCTCAATGGTTCATAGAAGGCGCAAATGTGAATTCCTATATGCTCTTTAACAACCTCCATATAGGTAATCCCTTCAAGAGTCCACACCCATAAGGATTTACCAATAAAAAAAAAAGGCTGAAAAGCACTGCTACACATTACTGTCTAACTAATTTCTTCATTACATTAAGTCGAAAGTAATAAATAAATGAGACAAGCAGAAGTCCTTATTGGAACAGACTACAGTACTGTAAATTCATACTGAGAGATGCACTTCTAAAAATTAAATTCTATAATGAGGACTCAGCAAAGCTTCGCTTAAAGTCAATAGCACTATTCACGTAATTAAAATTAAGCACTTTCTTAGCATTTTGTTTGCACAAGACTAAGATAGGTTAGGACAGCATTTCCAATACGACAGAATAAAAACCACTAAGGGACAAGACATGCACAACAGATTTTTTTCCTTTAATATCATAAAAATGAGAGTTTTGCTCAGTTTGAATGTTTCCCCTGTACTGTTCAGAACTTATATTGCCACCTTGTGCTTGTGAAGGAGCAAGGAGATAAAACTGGAAAGGAAAAGCAAGCCAAATATAGAAAGAGGAAATAAATCTACAGAAAGGTAGCAGGCTTCTCTCTGAGTTGCAGGCTGCTAAGCATTTTGCTTGCTTGTTTAACTCTAACTCTCTTTTCCATTTTACACAACAGAGAACAAAACTTTGATTTTTACAACTGATGAAGTTTCACCAGCAAAAGGCAGCAGTATCTTACAGGGACATCTCCTCTGGACATAAACCTACAGCTGCCAGGCTACAACATAAAAATAGATCCCATGTAGGTTGGTGTGCACAGGGACTTCCCTCCCTGCAGGCTCCAGGACAGCTTGGTAGCCAACCTTGTCCCACACTGGCCATGCTGCAGAGCCAGGAGCAGGCAGTAAGTGGCTCTGCTGGAACCAGGCAAGGGCCAGCCAAGCCAATAAGGAGGTTCTTTGGATTGGACACAAGGCCAGGGAAGCAGCTCTTGCTCCGTAGAGGCAGGCTACTGGGAGGACCAGTCTAGCACCTGGAAGCAGCAGCAGACCTTTTGCCTGGCCCGAAGCACAACACCAGGAAACCAAGATGGCCCTGTATGCAGCCAGTGCTGGCATGTCTGTCTCAGTGGCGCAGCTTGTCATTTCCAAAACCTTGTGAGTTATTCTCAGCTTGCAGTATCACACCGAGTACCCTAATATAGTTTCTTTCCGCTTCCTTATTCAGCACTGAAAGCCCTTATTCTAGTGAAGGTGAGGTCAAATGCAGTCAACAGTAAGAGCAGTGGGTTGATATCTATTAAAGCTACCACAACGCACCCCTCATAAAGGTGATGGGCTGTGCAGACTTTAGCCAGACAGCTTTCCACATCACAGAAAAGGCAGGAACCCAAAAAGCCACATTTCCTATCTACATCTGCATCCTGCTTTCCAGTACGTCCCAGGTTTGCACTGGGTATAGTCACTTATTTAAAGAAAGATCTAACTAAACCAGAGAGTAGCTTGCACATTATTTACAGACTCCGCTGAAAGGACAAAATTAAAAGATAAAATGGTGTATAACCTAGCTACACTGTAATCATTCTATACTTTAAAAATATAAATAAATTGAGCTTCATAATCTGTGTGTGTATCTGGACAACAAAGAATGAGGAGACATCCTGAAGAGGAAGTAGAGGTACACTGCCTGTGTCTGTATCATCCAGTATATTTCTTTAAAAAAAAAACAAAAAAACAATACAGACAATAGAGAAATTAGACTTCAATTAAGGTAATGAAGTCATGCACTATTAATAGCTTTCATCTGAAGAATGTTAATGGTTAATAAGAAATTGAATAATATGACAGCATATTAAGTATCTTTGTGGCTGATGCCAACTCATTTGCCAGGGGTTAAGGGATAATTATTTTTAATTATCTGTGGACAGAATAGGAGCTTTTGGCATATAATGTGTGCAACCTGTTAAGACATTCTATTTTTTATAATCTTTAAAATATATATAAGAATGCAGCTGTAAAAGTATCATACAGCCTGCTTCTGATCACATATATATCTCAAACTGACAAAATGACCATCTGACAGAAATTTTGTACACAGAAAATTAAAAGCTACAAGCAGAGAACTCAGACATAGCAAACATCTTTAGATTGAGCAGAGTGTGAAAGAAGTCTCTTAAGATACAGATACAGGTTTGCCTGCCAAAAAAAAAAAAAATTGTTTAGAGCAGGCACTGTCTTATCACCAGCATTCATCAAATCTCATTGTTAAAACTCAGCTCCGCCCTGAGAAGCAGCCTTTTAAAATATTCTTTCCAACTATCACATCCTCTCATTTGAAATTAAAAGTTTATTTTCTCCTTCAGACACCTGCTGTCCTCTTCAAGCACTGTAATGTGACACCCGACATGCAATCAAATTATTCTAATATAACATACAGCAGATGTCACGACCACACTTCACTTTAACTTGAGAAAAATCAAAAAGAACAAAGTGTGAACTCAATTCAAGGTGTAAAGAAAAATCTCAAATTCCATGGGAACATATGAGACCTAAAAAATGTCATTAAGTATTATTGCTATTGTTTTTGAGTGTAACCCTGCTAACCAGTGACTTGGGCTCACTTGGCTCTTGCATCTGAAATTACAGCACATCATTTGCTCAAACAATTTCTATGATCATTTTTGTGAGCTTATTTCAAAGAGCCTCAATTGTACTGTAGCGAAGAAAGAGTCACCGACTGTTGAACTGCAGCTTAAAGTTATTCATCTTGTGCCATTTGAGCATTTGCCCTACAGCTTTTGACAAACATTCGTGTTCTTTTCTCACTTCATCAGTCTCCTCAAGTGAAATGGCAGGTGAAGTGCAAGTTAATTTAGAGCACAGTCCAACTGTTGTTTCAGACAAGAGAGGGAGCTGTGAGCTGAGGAGGAAGTTATATGTAGGGCACAGTGGGAACACTGCTAATAATGCAAAAGGTTAGTGAATGGCAGCTAATAATGTGAAAGGTCAGTGAAGAGTGATTTGATTCTTTTTTTGGCATACTTTGTTTATATTTTAGGTTCAAAAAATTATTTCTAACAGAATAAGCCCCAGGTAGTTAACACACATGTTAATTAAATACTGTGGTACAGGCAAAACCTGCAGCAATGAGTGAAAAATTAGTCACATAGATCCTGCAGACAGGATCAGACAAATTCTGCTTTTTCACCCCAAGTAGCACCAGTGAGATGTGTACAAAAAGTCTTCAAGAGCAAGGAAAAATGCCCTTGTGGTTACAGTATGAGTTGCAATTCAGGAAGCCTGGCTTGAATTCCCAGCTCTCCAACAAATTCAAGCACTATCTCTTGCAAGCCTTTTCATATTGGGCACCTAAGGCATCTTCATTTGGGCAGAGATGAGGAGAGAAAGGGAGGAAGTAGAGAAGAAAGTGACCAAACAGCACTTTCCCAGCTGACTGATCTGTTACCAAGTAATACGTATTTTATTCCAATAATACACCATCACAGATCAGCAGTTAAAGCAAGAACACAGAGCTGTAATTCTGCGTTCACTCCTATCCCTCACTGCTCCCTAAGCCCAGTCGTTTGTCCTGAGAAAATGGATAGAAGCATGCTTTTGCCACAGTTGGTCGAACAAGCAGGCCCTTTTAATAGCATACACTATAAGTGACAAAACAAACTAATCAGAACAACAGATACTGCGCGGAAAATTTGATCCACACTTTATAATGAACTTCAGCAAAGCAACAAACCCTTCTGAAAACTTCCTCAGGAGCAAGTTACTGCCCTTTTTGAATACTTGACTCCAACAGAAAATAAAATAAAGTTTACTAGTCTTACAACAAAACCCTCAAAGAAACATCCTGGAATTCAATTCACTCAGGCCAGTTCCTCCCTCATCCTGAAACCAGGCAGTATCTTAAAAAGAAACTCATGCCTACATCCCAACCAGTTCCCGCATCGCAGGTGGGCAACCACAACTCACCTACGGTCCTCAGATTTGGGGATGGGGTTGGTGCAGCGTTGGCTGTTATACTTGGCCACATATTCACATTGCTTGAAGGGGGCAGTCTTGTCCTCCAGAACGTGTCTGATACAGAAGGCGTAGCCGTTAAGTCGCCTCTGCTTGCACAGTTTGGGGCTATACGAGCACAAGGGCTTATTGTCAACCTCAGAGAAGTGTATGTGTTTGCCTTCATACATCACGTGACTCTATTCCTTGTGAACATCAGCTGAAAGAGCCAAAATATTAAGATAAATCACATAAGGAAAAAAACGCATTCAGTTCTAGATTGTGTATTTCAGTTTGATGCTAAAGAGAGACCCAAAACAATACCTGATCTTAAATCTTCTGTACCATATCAGTGTTAATAGAGAGCCCCAAGGACACCACTATCCTGGAATGATGATGAATCAAGACGATGTGGATTGTCTAAGGAAAACATCAAAAAGGTCAAAGTCAGAATAAAACAGATAGGATCATACTGCTTAATAAGTGGCCAGATGTGGCCACTTAACCTACGGTTCAGCTGGCATCCCATAACCCAAACCCATCTAGCACAATATCTTTCAACTAGCACACACAGGGCTTTGGAAACCATAAAAGGAAAAAATGTTGACGTCACCACGTTTAAACCTGATAAACGAAACTCTACCCAGATGATCAGGAGCTACAAGTTGGAAAAGTTAAGCAACAAATCAGATCCTCTGCTTTCAGGAATCAAGCTGAAAGCTGATGCAACTTTAACTCATTTGACTGCAGAAAGGTTCTCCAAGTGTATTTGCTTACAAAAAGCTGTGGACTATCCTCGCTCTACCAAATATTAATTTTCACAGGCAGTATAGGAAAGCCTTTTATCTTTTTAAGATGCCTTTATCACACCTGGTAAACAGACTGGTGATCTTGTAGCTGCTTACACCTTTTGCAAGCAAAAGTTTTAGGGGAGCGTTGGCATTAACAATGCCAGAGATAGTACTCCCACTGACCCCAAGAGGGATGGAACACCATTTCAGCCTTCCCCGCTCCCCAAATCAGATTCCAACAGTACAATGAAATAACAAAGCCAGGAAATCTTCCAGTACTTCTTCATTTCCCACCACTATGCAGTCTTCAGCAACCATCTTTCTTAAAGCACACACAAACACACACAAAACCAAAGTAGCATCAAGTAACAACTAACAGTGCACACAACCTGCAGCTCCCAGCTACACCCAGCTCAGCCTGCCAAAGGCAGCAGGCATTTGGGAAGGCCATCCTGAACCACAGGATGCATATGCAGTGTATTCAGTTCTCAGTTTCAGACGCATTATAAAACAAGTAAAAGAACACACTTGGAGGTGATATTCAGGAAATATGCAGTACATGAGAGATGTGTGACAACTGCACAGATTACCAACTCAACCAACCTATTTTGAAGGAACCACATTGGCAAGGAAAAGATAGCAAGGAAGGAGGGGAGGCTCCAGCCTCTGCAAGGAAGATATTTCTTCCCTGGGGAAGCAATTTCTCCTCACCGCAGAAAAGCACCTTGAGAAGATGATAATTACCATGGCAGCTAGAGATCTTAAAGTCACTGGGGCAGAACTAAACACCCTACCACACTTGCAGCGGCAAACTGCATAAAGCAGACATTTCTATTAGCTGTAGGAGCAGGACAGAAGGTAGCACTGAAAATTAAAAAAAATACAATTATTTAAATAGTTTTAGAAGTGCAGGGCAACACACACAGAATAGAGACAAAACATGGTGCAAATATCAGCGACCTGATCAACCATTTGACAGTAGGGAAGACTATCCTGTGTTTCCTCTCCACACACAGTCCCCTTTCCAGGGGCACAGACCAGCAGGAGGCAGCCCTGGAACTTCACTTGCAAACAGTGAGAGCATGAGCACAGACATCAAATCCACTTCCCACTGCCTTCCCCTCAGTGCAGGGCAGCACAGGAATATGTACAGTCCATGTATCTGAAACTGTTTGCTGAAGTGTGACCCTTCTCAACACATTCATCCTCAATGCAACAATGTGAAAGGAAAGAAAATCCCCTGGTGCAGTGCCTAAGTAGTAGCGAGGTGACCTGGGCGCAAGTCCCACGTGCTGGACAGCCAGCCTCCTCCATTACTGCGGAAGCGAAAGTAATTAAATGAGTCCAAACTAATTACATCTCTTACACAGAATGAAGCTGACAAAGTCTTCTGCCTCAGAGTTTGCTGCTCTCCAGTAACCCAACACTTGCTCTGATGACAGACTGGGCAGGACAGAGGACTGGACAGAACACGTCCATCCTGCAAGGATGGGGTGACCCACATGCTGCTATTTCTTTTTGCTGTGTTTACCACCACCTCTTAAGCTGCTGCTATCATGCTCTGCAGAGTTTTGGACTGACCAGTGACCTCTCCTCCTTTGAACAACGCAGACACATTTCTTGCCTGAAGGTTATCAAGGAGCAGAGCAAAGCGTTTTTCAGAGTAGTTCCAAAGCAAACAACACAAAACACGTATCTGGGTTCCTCAGCTAAGTTTTGGGAAGGAGACTCTTTCGCAGTTCCCAAGTCACTGTAATCCTGGATTTATTCCTGTGCCCCCCATCTTATTTTTGGACTTAACTCATAATTAAGTCTTATTTTTGCACTTATATTTGCAACATGACCGTGTTGAGGCAGGCACAGCATTTTCCATCTCACCTGTCTGAAAGATACAGGCCACAGCACCATGCTGTATGAAACAATGAAGCTAGGGTAGTGGCAGTAATCCTCAGGGAAACCCCTGAGTTCACACACCTGTTTTGGTCTAGATTTACACTAAGAGCAGCTCACAGAAATATAACCAAGTTCAAAATCCTGACAGGAACTAATCAGTGCAACCACAGAGCAATCAACAAAAAGAAAGCTGGTGGACCCAGGAGCCAAAGTTACGCAGGGAAACTACAGCAACCTTCACAAACCACGATATACATCTGACAGGCAGGCTGCTACACACACTCCAGAAAGACAGCAGTGCTGTGTAGATATGCCGACAGAATGAATTCACACCAAGCCTATGAAGAGCCTTTTCTTTTCATCCTCTGCCACATTAGGTGTTCAAGAAGCATGGAGACGTGGCACTGAAGGCCAGGGTGAGTGGGCACGGTGGGGTGGGCTGGGGTTGAACCAGATGATCTTAGAGGTCTTTTCCAACCTTAATGATTCCATAACAACTCTGATTTCATCTGTTGTAGCGTTTTCTTTGAAACAACATAGGAGCTGTCAGCAGAGCTTTCTGCTGCGACACAGAAAGTAGCACAAGCACAGCACAGGCACATGTCACTTAACTGAAGAGAACTGAAACTACACTTAGCTAAATGGTGGGCGGAGAGAAAATATTTTTGTCCCACAGGATTCAGCAGAGATGACGGAAACATGGACTTCCCGTGGAAAATCAAATGCTCGAGCAGCTGTACTTCGCTGCACAACTATCAGGGTGCAAAACCTTTTGGAAGTTGTTTCAGTGTCTGCAATTATACTGCACGCTGAAGCTGCAGAGAGGTTCAAAACAAACTTAATTTAAGCCAGCATGTCCTTACACTGGCTTTAGCCACAACCCACGAATGAGAAACCAGAGGCCACTACTGGAGGAACCTACATTTTCCTTAAAGAACTGCTACTACACATAACATTTTGAGAGTAAGAACAGAAGAACTCAGAAATCTGTCATTGCCAAACGATGAAGGATGTGACCAAGGCTTTAAAAATCCTAATGATAAGTGACTACAGAACAGACAGTGGACAGATCGCACAATGTTAGAACTAGGGGTATCTGGGGAAGTTAGTATGAGATTGACTCAAAACACAGGAAAGAAGTACTTCTCTATTGCTGCTGCTCTCAGGTAGTGAGCTGCTGGAACTCACTGTCACAGTGGCTGCAAGAGCAGGCAGCATCATCGGGTTCTGAAGGGTAACAAAAGTTTTTAGATCAGTGGTCACACTCTGTAAGTGATGTACCTGCTAGCACACCCAACTTAACAAACATGGACACTGGAGAAGCCAAAGAAAATGCTAAAAGAAGTTGGGCTTCCATCCTCTGCCTCAACAGCATCAGTCATTCCCAATGCCCGAGACAGAATAGCGGGTTGGATCAACCCCGGAGCTTACCCAGGAGGGTATTCTTGATGTTCAATCAAGCCTGCCACTAACATCTGTCATTTGGTAACATATTCCTTTTTTTACACCTGAGCAGATGACTGCAAGAAAATCTCCTCCCTCTGGTAAAAGCCCTGTCTGGGCATGCAAAGGGCAACAAACTGCACATCCCAGCAAGGCTTTCACGCAAGGACAGGCAGGATGCAAAGCCACACTGTGACATAACCACTACACAGAGCTACTGGCTGCAGCTACAAGTGGTCTGTACAGCAACAGAGGGTGGTTTGGAAAGCGGCTATGAAAAGAACTCAAATATACACATGCACACACCTGCCAGTGCCTGCTGCCAGGCAGCAGGGAGCCAACTTCCAGCCACTTTCAGTGCTCACAAGCAGGCATAACGGGCTCACCTACAGTATGCATTGGCTCCAAAGGAACACATCTCTTCCAATACAGCTAAATGTTCCTTCAGAGAGGTCAGAAAACACCGTCACAGCCAGTCTTGGGGAAATCTCTGAGAGATCATAGTGAGTACCAGCACTGTGTCATACAGAAATTGCTACCTGGCATCACCTGTGCTCTACAGAGAAGTTCATGGCCTGGTTGCTATTACTGTAGACAAAGTACAACAGCCCCAAACCCAATCAGCAATCCTGAGAAAGCACCACACAGAAAACATGAGAACATTTTAAACCATGTAGGTTAGATCCACTGTCAAACGCATACTCAGAATTTGACATTCAACCTAAACAAATTCAGGTAACAGAATCCCCAGATTCATAATAAATTGCAATTAAATGGTACGTCAATGGTAAAAAGATATATAATTCAGAGGACTGAGCTCAGATGTTCACACACTGCATCCAAATAAGATCTCTTTAATTGTGACTTTTAACTGTGTTCTTCGAATTGTTAACATCAGCACAGATTTAATGCTGTGTGTTCATGTAATTGCTTGGTGTGTTCATGACATCTCACAGACAAGGTACAATCATCTACATGTCTCCCAAAACCACCACCCCGGGGCCAGAAAGCAGAACTCCACAAACCTAAGATTTTTCCACAAACAGCATAAATAGCAGTTCTGCTGATTCCTTAACTTGACCAAGAAAGAAAATTTCCGTGTGCTCCCACTGCCTGATTCTTTTTGCTGAGACTGACAATAAACACATAGTCCTTAACGTGTTTTTGGCAACCTGGAATTTAATCCACTCAAAGTGGAACAGAAGCCATAAAAGTCATTACAAAAAGACACACATTTAAAACTACCTTACCATAGAACTCTCCAGTCAGTACTAGTAAAACTTGTATTATTAGAAAGAAGGCTGCCCCCACCCTGGAAGCATTAAAGGCCAGGCTGGATGGGGCTTGGAGCAACCTAGTCTAGCAGAAGTGTCCATACCCATAGCAGGAGGGTTGGAACTAGATGATCTTGAAGGTCCCTTCCAACCTAAACCATTCTATGACTCCATGACTCTTATTCTTCCCATTTCATACCAAGAGATGGGTACCCCTCTGGGAAGTACTCCGTTTAATCAAAAGAAGCTTTACCTCATCTAACTGCTGTCACCATTGACACCACAGAGTTGTAAATTCTGTCCCTGTTCTATGATTTAACCCCAACTATGGCTTACTTCTCAATCTATCCTATCAGCAAAAACATCCAAATTGAGACCAAGCACTGAGAGGTAACCAAAGTCAGCTACAGGAGTTCCTGCCAGGAACAACTCTATTAACTAGAACACAGTTCTCACGCAGGAAGACCTCTGAAGAGCCCACATAAGTGACGAAGGCACTGCACACACATTCAAGAACTGGGATGAACACACCCCCAGAATGCAGGCATTGAGCATGAGAGACCTCACTGGACACTTTCAGTTCCCACCTGGAATCATACTTTGAACTAGTTTTCACAGGTGGAAATCTACCTAAGAAGACAGAAGGAGCAACACTGTCCTCATTCTGCCTTTTTAGAAGGCTTATTACTTCAACTCTGCAAAAAGGCAATATATATTGCATAAGACTGTCCAATATATTAATGAAAAAGCAACTGTATGTTTTAAGCAACACTGATAACATGAATTACTCTTCATGATACAACACAATAAATACATAACTAAATTCCAGTATTATTCTTAATAATAACTAAATAACATACAGCTGTGTGACAAGTTCCAGTCAACACCAGAAAATATAACTACAAAGAGGGGAAAAATGCTTTCTGTTTCAAAACTGTGCAACTTGCTGGTTTTGTTTTCCTACACAAAATAAACTTCAGCAGGAATGGTAGAAACTTCAATGGACTTCAAAAAGGAAAGATGGTCAACAGTAACATTTGTTACCAAAATTTGCAGCCAAGACCATATTCCTGTAGATTTCAGTGTCACATTTCCTAAACAGGGCTATTCCTGACCTGTGGCTCCAGACTGGTTCCCTATCTCGAAAGGCTTCTGAACAAGGATTGCTCTATCTGACCCAGTCCAAGGCCCCCGTCCTCCAATCACATCCACACAACACTATCCTCATGCTTGCACAGAAGCACACTTATTTCAGCATGGCTATAAACAAGCCCAGGGATTGCAAGGGCGACAGGCTGCAGAAAGAAGGTCTTCAGACACAGCAATAAATGGGACATTTAAGGAATTGCAACATCACAAAAATGCAAACTGAAATGTTATCTCAAAATATCTAAGCTACAATCCAAAGAGAAAGCACAGACTAAAATATACTGCAATGTACCTTACATCTGTACTTGAGGAGTTAAAAAAAAAAAAAAAAGAAAAAAAGAAAAAACTAAGTCCAAGTCTTCTGTTTATCCAAATAGCAACTAATGTGCACTTGTGTACAAGGTTAGACAAAATACTTCTGCCTTATTTTCAGTCCCAGTGGTGCACAGACGAATTTATTTTCACACAATACCGAAGTATCATTCTTGCTTCAGTAAGAATACTCAGTAAGTAAAATAAAGCAGCAGAACACCTCACAGAGCTGCCTTTTAGCAGTTATAAGTGATCAAAGTTTCTACGTGGCATTACAATAAATTTCTGCCTCCTGAGGATCTGCCATACTGCGAGAGTATGGTACACGCAAACTCTGTAGGACAAGGCCCTACATATAGCTCATTCACTCATCGTGAAAGTACTCAAACATCAAAATTACACCTACTAAGAAAATTTGGGGTTGCTTTCTGTGGACAATTTAGCTTTACAATTAATAAAATCTGTCTTACGTGTGTATATAATACAAACAAATCACATACGAGGCTGAAGATGGTTGCAACAGTGTCACTAGGCTGCAAGTGACAGGTTCACAGGCAACACTGGTACTGGGATTTACCCATCAGCAGCAGCACCCGATGGGTAAGATCTGAGAGTGGCACTGCTGGTACAAACAGTGCCCAGAGGACAGGACGCTCAGCTGGGAGGGAACGACGCGCTGTCCTAAATTTGCCAATTTTAAGTATACCAATCCTCAAAAATTGAGAGCAGTCTTAAAATAAACCCTCATATGTTGTTAAGTAACAAAGTTAGAACTAACTATAGATCTACATATTTTAATCAGATGGTGTAATATAAAGCTGTAAGTTGTTACTGTCATTCCCAAAATTTATTCAAGGTTACTCGTACAAAGCAATTAGCCTTCTGGGCTAAAAGGCATTTTAAGGAACGTTTGAACAAAAGTATGTATCTCCAGTAAGAGAAACCAGAGTTGGTTCACCTGTGCGGGGTGAAGCGTATTGGTTGGCTCTCCAGTGGGCTCACTTCACAACTACAGACGTTCCCTTTCCTGGAAAAAAGCATCCTTTCACTTCCCGCTCCCGGCAACAGCACCTCAGAGGCAGTCGACGTCCCACACTTGTCCCAACTACAGCCCACACTGTGTCCGTCTCCACGGCTGACGACGTGGGACAGGGCTGGAGATCACACTTCAACATACCCGGGTTGGAAGGGACTTTGAGGGGGATCCCTTTCCCTGGTTGCAGGGTCAGGGGCACTACCCCAATAAGTGGAGCCAACCGGCCCTGTGCAGCGCCTGGGGGTCCTGGGGCAGGCACTGCGGCCAGCCCTGGCACATGGCAGGGCGCGAGGGTGAGGTTTTGCTCCCCGCTCTGACCCCTGCTTTTGGGGTTCCCCCCCCTCCCCCCCGCGCGGGGGCAGCTTATGGGGAGCCCTAACAGCCTTCCCGCCACCCTCCTAAAGAAACCCCCGTTCCCACTCAAAAAGTTAGGAGACAAAATAACCCGAGCGATCGGACAAGGAACCGGGACTCGGGGGGGAGGGAAGGGGGGGGGAGCAGCCGCGGGGGGAGTGGGGGGGACCGCGGCCGCGTTCCGGGCGCCCCCGCCCCATCCCCAGGGCCGCCGAGGCGGGGCGGGCGGCTGCGAAGAGTGGGGTGAGCACCCTAAAAACGCCGCGAAACTTTCCAGGCCGCGGCCCCGCGGGACCGGCACCGCCTCCGCCGCGGCGGCCCCGGACCGGGCCGGGGGAAGGGGCGCCCCCACCCCCCGGCACCGCCGCCGCTCATTAAAAGTCATTTCCGAAAATTAACGCCGTCCCCGGCGCCCCTCGGTCCGCGCTTCCCCCCCCCCCCCCCCCACCCCAACCCCCTCGCCCCGCCGCGGTGTGTGGGGGGGTGGAAGCGGCCCCGCCGCCGCGCCCCGCCGCCTTCCCCCTGCCCGCAAGGCTCCGGCTCCGGCAGCGGCGGGGCTCGGCCCGCTGTGGGCCCGGGGCCCGGCGCGGGGGGCCCGACGGGGCGGGGAGCGGAGCGGGCAGGCCGCGCCGCGCTGAGGCCTAGCGCCCCCCCGCCCCCGTTCTCCCCCACCGCCCTTCACCTCCCGGGCAAAGGCTCCGCAGCGCCGCGCCCCGACCCTCCCGCTGAGCCCCGGCGACCGTCTCACCCCCCTCCGGGGCTCCTCTCAGCGCCCGAAAGCCGCGAAACTCCCCCGGCTCCCCTCACCCCCCGCTGCGGCCTACACCGCCCCGGCCGATCCCCGGCCTCGCGTAGCCCGCCTCTCCGCCCGCCCTGCACCCTTCGCACCGCCTGCCGCGCTACGCGAGCCCGGGGATGCAGGCTGGGCCTGGCTTACCTTTCCAGCTGCTTTTTTTTTCCTCCTCTCTCTCCTCTCCCCCCTTTCCCTCTGTTGGGCTGACAGATCAGAGTTTCCTCCCCAGCAGAGGGACTGGGCTCGGGCTCTGTACTGAGGAGCTGCTGCCCCCCTGGCTCTGAGGAGATCCTGCTTTTTGTGGGGAGGAAGCTTTGGGGGCTCTTTATTATTTTAAAACTACAAAGTGCTCAGAGGGTAGGTGATTATTAAGGGGAATCCCTGAATATATTCTCCAGCAAAGAAGGCAGGGCTGCTGGGGCTGCTCAAGAAGAGAGCCAGCAGCCTCCTACAGCACCACTACAGGCACCGAGAGGACATAACATCACAGAGCGGCTCCTCTGCCCTCCAAAACAACAACTTTCCTACCATCTTGGAGGTAGTAGAGGGAGAGAGGGAGGGGGAAAAAAAAGTACAGAAGGTTTTTATAAAGTGTTGATTTGGGGGAGGGAGCCGAATGGACAAAAGCAATTTTTTTATTCATGTATATGACATTGTTTTAAATAAAAATAAAATGCAAAGGTATGCGACTGAAGAAATAATTTTATTTATTCAAGTTAAGATCAATTTTCTGTGGAAAAGAAAAAAAAAAAAGAGATACGGTCAAAAAAAATTTTTTTTAACTTTGTTTTTCTTTTAAAAATGAGAACTTTTTTTTTTCCTATAATTTAGAAACGTGGCAACTTCTTATTGTTTTGTGATAGTTCTAAAAATTAATGTGCAATTGTGAAAGTCGGTATAACTTTTTGTGGTGCTGCTACTGCCAGTAGCGCGACTGCGATTGGTACCGGATAGTTTGGCAGAACTGTATCACTGCATCCTCACAAGGCATTGTCAGCAAAACTGAATGTACAGGTAAGGAAAGATTATTATTATTTTTTTTAATTTATGTATATAAATATAGATATATCTATGTTGTAGGCCTTATAGAGAAGCCATAGGAGATTTAATGTGAGCGGAACCTGTGATAGATACATGAAAAATTCTGCTAATCTGTCATAAATTCAGCGTTGCCTGCCCCTCAGGAGGGGATGTGCAAAATAAAGCTCATAGAGGAAATTTGGAGGTAACAATTCAGTTTTTGTTTTTAATGTTTCCAAAGCTCATTGCAACTTCTTAAAAATCTGTTTGTGATCTTTCTAAGTTGCCGTTTTGATTTGGGAGCTTTGTTTCTGATATTTGTAAGTATGATTGTTCCTGACTTCTTGCTTGCAAAGTTGAGAAATGCTGTTAAATTATGCTACAGTACTCTGTAGTACAGGATAGTCGTTGTGTGTTTTCCTTCTTGCAGATAATTTAATGTGGGATTTTACCGTGCCTCCATAGGTGAGGACACTGATCACTGAATTGAGCAGACCCACGATAATGTTGTTTGTGATAGGGGTACATGCAGCTCTGCTCAGGGAACTGCAGAGATGCCTATTTATTCCTCCTGAAGGAAGAGTAAATAATTAGGAAACTAATAAGCTGTGCATGCAAAAATGCATTTACATTTTTTCGTTATAAAAAATTATTCAGGTAATGTAGGCTAATTGAGCTGCAATCAGACTGAAGTCATATGAATGAGGGTATTGAGTTGTTTAGAATGTTATCACACCCTCCCTCTCCTCTGTCAAATCTGAAATACATTCAGTCTTACCTCTCGCTGTAATTTTTTATTTAAATATATATTTTCCAGACACAGATATGTTCCTTCATTCCCTTCTGAAAATATACTTTGTCAGTTGCTTGGCAAGCACAGTGAGCGTAGTTTGTGTGTTCATCATGGCTTTTTCATTTAGATCAATTAGTTTGAATT
This sequence comes from Callipepla californica brunnescens, assembly GCA_023055505.1. Classification (NCBI taxonomy): domain Eukaryota; kingdom Metazoa; phylum Chordata; class Aves; order Galliformes; family Odontophoridae; genus Callipepla; species Callipepla californica. Next base: position 3,833,756 of record JALIRH010000010.1, read on the forward strand.
AAAGTTTAATTAAAAGTTGGTTGGTCTTTGTGTCAAACTGCATATTTTTTGTTTGGCTGGATTTTTTAAAAATGATGGTTAGTCTAATTAGCACGCTTCAATAATGCAGCGTTGCATTCCATGGAGTTACTGCAAAGGTGTTTTTTGTATCACATTATTAATCCATTAAGTGCATTATTCAGCTCTGACATTAGGAAAATAATAATAATCAAATGCATTGCTCCTGTTTCCTATTTGAAAAAATTGTATAAAAGTAATGGTGTAATTAGGGTACTTTGTAATCTTACCAGTCATTATTGTGTCATTTGGAGCATGAAATATAATGATTATTTTGAAGGATATTTAAATAAAAATTATTTTATATTCTGTATCTAAAATTCACTGCAGGAATGACAGCAATTACAAATGTTGATCATAATTGGGATGATTAAAAAAATATATATTTTTTTATATATACTCCTGCGGTGATGGATTCAGGATTCAGAAATGCAACAAATGCAGAGCAAGCTAATATTTCCTTTTAGTCTAGATAAGTAATGAAACAAATTCTCAGACCAGGTTTTCAGATGCTTGCAGGCCTGGTTAAATAATTCAAGGCTGTTAGAGGAATTACTCCATATTTTCTTGCGTAAAACTCTTAAGTTGGTAAGAGTTTTGCTGTAGTACAGTATTTCTGCACTAGCAGAAAGTTTCTGCACTAGGTGATTTCTTGTATCTAGCTATGTGTTGAACAGAATTGCCACTGGAAGTCAATAGGTTAGCATCATTCAGATGTAATTTGAGTTGGTTCTTTTCACTGTGCTATTGAAAAATGGTTAGCGCTATGCAGAGGGAGGCAAAACACCAACAGCCAATCTGAACTGAATCTGTCAGCAGTGCTCTTGAAAATACCCACACGGCATGCTGAGGGGTGTCATGGTGCTTTTTGAAATGGGATGCAGATGATGTATGTTAGAGAAAAGGCTATGAAAGAAAGCACTTGAGAGCCTGAGTACAGAAACAATAATAAACCCTTTCTTTGGCTTACATGCTTGATTTTGCAGATACTGACTTTAATCGGATTACTTGCATGCCTAATGGTGCCAAGGAAAGCGGTGTAGTGGGCAGTGTTGGTGGTAGGTGGACAGTTGGACTACTAATTTTAGAGGTCTTTCCTAACCTTAATGACTCTATGGTAGAACATGCATCATAGCAGCGTTATGCACTTTGGTGACATCCTGAGATCAGTTTGATTTGTCTTAACCTCAAAACCAGAAGCTAGAGAGAAATCTTTTGAATCTAGTTTGGAATAGGAAAAGGGCAAAGGGATATTTGAGTGGCCTTTTTTTAATATATATATATATATATGCAGTACTTTGTAGGAAGATAAAAAATCAGTTACATCTTAGGTATGTAAACAGCTGGCTGTTGTGTAATCATTCAACAGAGAAATGAAAACCTCCATGCTTTGGACAGAAGAATTTATTTAACAAAACTGAAAGGATTCAAAAGATTTTCTTTTTAGTTATTTCCTAAAGATTGCCAATGTTGTTTTGCTCACAACAAAGTGTTATGTTCTAACACTTCTAAGGAGCAAATTCTGCTAGTTTCAGTCATGTAGAATTTTGTACACGTAGAATTTAGTTATGGACAAAACTCATAGCTTGGGAGTCACATCTATTTTGATAGAGTGGAGCTGTGCTCTGAAATTATTTTTTTTGAAGAAAAATTCAATGGTGATGACTCCTGCACAAGGAAGGTGTGTGAGCCCATAGCAAGAAACCGCCCCTGTGCAGAATGCAGACAGGAATTCTGTCGCTTGATTTCCATATTAGAGAGTTGGTCTGAGTGGCCAAAAGCCTGGACCAAGCATTCTGGCCAGTTAATGTGTTGTAAGCTTGAGCACAGAGTGGTAAAAGAAAATTAATGTTCCCTAAATCACTACTTCCAAGTTAACGAGGCATACTTTACCAATGTGTCTTGCCCATATTAACAGTGAGACAGAGGACAGCAACACAGTGAGTAAGCCCTGTGAGCGTAATAAAAGAACTGAAGTACATGCTTTTGGTTGTGTACTAGTTATTGGAGGAGGCTGCTTCAAAAAGCAACTGTGACTCTCCCAAGGTCATACAGACCCCAAGCACCTCTGGCTCATAACTTAAGGTTCTGGACGCGTGATGAGAAGTCTTGGCTTTTCAGCAATTCGTGTTATGGCAGTACTGTGGTGTTATTCCTTGACGTGCATGTGATGTGTTCTGAAGAAACAGTTCCAATGTCTTCAAACGCTTGTGAAAGTGATTAGCAAGTTATTTAAAATACATAAGAAATACCTGCAGAGGGGAGGGATAACTAAGCATGTAGATGTTTGTTAGAAATTCTTATACAGAGCCCTATTGGTGTATGAGATCTTATCTTTAGTCATTTAAACACTGAAGAGGTGACAAAAAAAACAGAGTTCTGATAAGATCTATTCCTCTATGTAAGATCTTGAGCAGCGTCTTCGTGTAGTGTTGGTTTATTTGATTGTGGTGAGTTCTGGGATTGAGCTAACCATTAAAAATCACCATGTTAAAGTTTTTCAACAGTTGTGTTTTTTGTTTTTTAACAATTCTTTGACATGGACATTTTGTTTACTGCAGCAGTTGTCTATGGGATGTCTCAATTCCAGTTGTCCTGCACTAGTATGTATTAGGCGACCAGCAAAACAACACCAAGAACAAATGACTGTCTTTGCGAGTTTTAGGGTCCATATTAAAACTTACTGGAGCTTTAGTGGGAAATGTGCTGTGGATTTCAGTAGGAATAGGGCTGCAGAAGTATTCAACCAGTTGGTAGCAGACATATGCTAGCTTACTGCATAGTAATATAATTAATTGACAGTGAAATGAACTGAAAATAATTAACTGAGACTCTACTAACCTGTTCTTCATTATCCATGTGTATTTTAGTGTGCATTAAAAAAATGTTATCGTCTCCTAAATCCCAGCAAATACAAAATAGTAAGACTATCAATTGTGGGAAAGTTGTCCAGAGTATGTGACAGGCGTCTACGGAGACTTCTTTATTTAGAGACAAATGAAATAAAGTGCCCCAGCAGAGTGCTCTAATACAGCCCTATTTTACTAGGGAGGCCACTGGTAATTGGAAGCATGCTATTGCATTTTTCCTTATCTATCCGCTTGTGCCCACTGATATTTCATTAACTGTGATCGTGGCTGTTAAGAAGCTACACACTTCATTACCAGACTTTCTTTCAATTACTCATCTGCATTCAGGTTACACTGGGTCTTGGTCATCACTGCAAATTAGATAATTCCAACTCTAGACCAAATTAGCAATGTCTCAGCTTTCTGACAGTGTCCTGTACAAGATGCTTCAGAAGAAGTCTGGGACATCTCACAGTGGGTAGCTCAGAAATAAAAAGCACAACATTTGTGCACTGATCCCACTTTTTGGGGAAGTGCTGCTAACACTTCAAAATACATTTAAAAATGAGGTACTTGGATCTATTTTACTAATGGCCTTGTTTTGTTGTCTGTTTCAAAGTCTTGCTGAAAGTGCATCACAGTTGACTTGACTTTCCGTTTTTGTTTTATTCAAAGAATTTCAGTGAATTGCCCAGTCTCCCTCTGGACCATGGGCTGCCAGTAAGTGGATACCAAGTGGGAGATGATTTTTTTTTTTTTTTAATTTCAATTAAAAAACTTAAGTCTACAGCATGCCTGCAGTATTTTGACAGGAGGTGGGAAATGGGGACAGAATTTGTTACTATTTAATCTGACTGCTGATGCGAACTTGGCCTATACTTGCTCCAAAAGTGCTTAACAGGGCTTTACCTTGAATCAGCACACCCTTTTTCTTTCTCTGCTTCTCCACAACCTTCTGCTGAAGACAAGGATACATAAAAGCAAGGTTTCATATAAAGCGTATTTAAGAGCTTATTTACATAGTACTGTATTAAGATAAAAGAGTGCTTAGCGACTGAACCCATCTGTCTCTGCTGGACACATTCTTTTTCACGGTATGTGTGGAGCCAGGAGAGTACAGGAAAAAGCAAGATGAAGGTTACTGTCCTGTAACAGATCTTGCAACAAGTGAGAAAATGTGGCAGCTGGCCATTGGGTATGATCAGGGCTGCATATGGGGAACTGATCTCCCTCTGCTCTCACCTCCTGCTTACATCACCTTCATTTCTGTGTAGACCCCTGCTTATCTTTTTATCAATACCTGAACAAAAGTCCACACATCTATGGACTGTCCAGCCAGCACAGCAAACAAGAGGTAAGGACTACACTATGAACTTGGTTGATTTCTCACATAGTCAAATTTGTAGAGCCTTGTTGCTATTATCAAGATTGTCTAAAAAGTTAGGTGGCAGGTGGAGAGGGTAGAAACAGGACAGCCACACCACACGTATTAATTACCCTCTTTAAAATAAGGGCTGGGTGCTTCTTGAATAGAAGTATCTCCTATATACACACTAACTGAAGGATGCAGGGCTTTCAGAAGTAATAATAATGTGCCTGTGCCCCCAGAGTTAAATAATGCTCTTATTTAAGGGGAAAAAAAGTGTAAATTTTTTTTTAGCCTTTATAAATTTCTAAATAAAGAAGTGATGACCGAGTTGCTGCACAACTGAAATTCTTCTTCTGTGTATATACATTCAATATGGATTTTCAGGGGGAGGAAAAAGAGGGTATTAACCCAAGGAACATAAGAACCAACTATTCTACTGAATATAGGATTCAGAGAAACCTTTTCCTTTTGAACCCACCACTGTGGAGAGAGCCAGCTGTCTTGCTTTTGGCATTTGTTCTTATACACATTGTTCTTTTGCTGTCCCTGCCACAACCTACTTTTTCCCCCTTAAGAAGTAACATTCCACAAGGACAGAGGAAGGTTTTATACTGGCTTTGGTCACACCTGTGGACAGACCTGTTAACTGCCCCATTAAAAACAGACTGCAGTACTTCCAGATGTCTCCTTAATGTACATAGTATCTTTGCACGGAGTGAATAGTTACTTTGTACCACCCAGAGAACTGACCGTGTTGATAGCTGAAAAAAGGCAGGCTGAGCTGAGCAAGGTCCCGTACTTCAGATTCGGTTGATTAGGGCAAGGCAGATTGGGCTATGCTGAGGAAACCAAGAAGAGACTTCTTCCTTGGCAGGAGGAAAAGAACTTTTCAAATACTACTTGTTTGTTATTGAAAAATGTCAAAGATTGGAGAAAGAGCTTTTTGAAAGTTAAGATTTCTGTAGCAGCATTCATGTGAACTCAGTATTATTCTACACTGGAAAATGTAGGTTTTCCTCGTAAAAAATTAAACTAAAAAAAAAAAAAATTTGGAAGTGATGACCTTGTAACAGCGTTTCAGTCTGCATGGTTCTGGGAAGGATTCCTCTATACCTTACTACTCTAGTACCTCATTGCTGGGGTAGCCTTCTCCAAACTTGCATTATCCAATGTTCTATAACACTGAGCAGAGACTCACTGTTCTGAAGTGATTGCAAAGCTTTAAAATGAAACCCCACAGTCTCTTCTTTCACTTTGCTATAAAAAGATCAGTGCACAGAGGAAACAGTGAGATTTTTTCCTGTACCAGTGCAGCTGAAGGCCTTTTATCTTTTGCTAGGTTTTAAAAAGTTTAACATTTCAAAGCTGTGTGAAAATTGCTCTCTCTTTCACAGCATAAAAATAATTCTTCCATCAAGTAGTTTTCTCAACTGCCAACAAAACAGAGAAACATCCAAATATCTAGGGCAGAGGTAGTTGAACACTGACACAAACCAGGTACATTGGACTGAAAAGAGAGACCACTTGCTCTGAAAGTTCATGACAAAAATAGTGTTCACATCCTCACCAGTGTTTAAAATCTCTAGATGCTCTGGAAGGTTACAATCTAGTGTTAAGGCTACAAAAAATTGTTCTTGGCAAATCAAAACAACTATGAGTTACTGAGTTTTCATACAAGAAGCGTGAGCTTTATAAATTACATGGGTAATGGCTTGTTTAATATTATAATTTATTTGTATACAGTCATCATGTATACAGCCTCTACGTGCAGCAAGCTGAATGCTGCATGTTCTCTCCAGCCATAAGAGCCCTGTATTATGGGACTATGTGAACTGATGAAAATGTGGATGAAAAAGAAATACCACTGCCTAGCAAATAGATTCTGATAAGAAAAAAAGAAAAAGGTATTAGTCACAGCTATTAACTGTAACAAATACTTGGATGGAGTTGGTAGCACTTTGATCAGTAACTAGCAGCTGGCCGGCTCTTCTACTGCATGAGCACCTTCAACAACAGCTTTCACACACTTGGCCATTGTCTGGGATGCTCTACTGATGGAATCTGCAGAAAAAAAAGAAGATAAAACCACACCTGTATGTAAACTAGTAATTTTCAGCATATGCAGATTTATGCAGCCAATATAAAAGTATGTAGTACAGAACTGCATAGAAAGAGGAGAAAGAAAAATGCCCTATACTTTGTGCAAGTTCCAAATCATTTTATGAGAAAATTCTGTATGAAGAAAGAGTCGAACATGTATTAGTGGAAAGCTTTAAACGCCTCCTAAAAGTCATAACGTAAAGCCAAGTAAAATGTACTGCTGCTTTCAGAATGGAAAAGCCATCCTCTACATACCTGTCATGTAGAAGTCCTTTATTGTGAGCTGAGGTGGAACAAGAGGATCAGCAAGGAGCTGCTGCTTCACTAACTATGGCAAGGAAAAAAAAAAAAAAGAAAAAAGAAATTAAACAGCTTTCATGATAGAAACTTGGTACCAAACTAGTTCTGTTGTGAAATCTGCATTCACTGTTGAGTGTAGATCAAGGTACTCTCACAGTTACTATGTATGAAGAAGGTTCATTTTCTTAAGCATTAACCTATGTAACAGAATGAAACCACACTGAAGTGCTTTGGTTTTGGTTACCTTTGATAACTCATTTGCCTGCTTGAAGTAGTTAGCCTCCTCCACATCATCGTATCGGACCAGATTAGGAGATACCTCTTCTAACCGCTTCCGTATTTCATCGAGGTTCTCGTAAGGCAAGGTCAAACCAGCCAGCTAAGACATTCACAGAAAGAAATGCCATCAAATGTATGTGTTTAATACATAGTGTTTTAATTATCAATTCATTAGCATACTTAAAGAAGAAAAAAAAAATAAGACAAGAAAAAGGACAACTCTGTGCAGTTCTAACATGGAAGTCAATGTCACTAGGAATGATGCATTGATGATGACTTGTACACATGTATTTGACCTTTTCTGGTACTACATCCTGTCCCAGGCATTATTGTTTTCCTTCTAAAAGCAGCAAACTCTGTCCTCCCACCAATTTGCTCTAAAGCACATCAGGAAGACCAGCAGAATTTCCAGACAAAGCTTCATCCTGCATGCATTCCAATAGCGTACAGCAGATACAACATTAGTCCTAGCCCTAAAAGGTAAACAGTGTTATTTAACTCACAAAATAACAAAAGGATTCAATACAAAACACTGTTACTTAAGACTACAGGCATACATTTCCCTAAAAACATACCTTTTGGGAAACACTGTTCAATAGAAGAGGGACTTAACCACGCACTATACTTCTACTAGAAGCAGTTTATAGTGCAAACAGTACCTCAGAGACAGCTCTAATGATTTTCCAGTCTTCCCTTGCCATCCCAGGAGGTGTTACTGCTACTCTTGTCTGCTGGGCCCTACCCTCAGTATTCACGTATGTTGCTGCCTTCTCTGTATACGCTGCTCCTGGGAGAATAACATCAGCCATGGGGGCTCCCACATCCCCATGATGTCCTAAATAAAAAAAAATAGTGAAAAAAAAACCCACATAAGACACAAAGAGGAATGCCTTAGTAAAGTAATTTAGAATGTCTGTGTTCCCAGAAGAAAAAAAAAAAAGGAAAAAAATGTTTGAGGGTCACTTAATCAGTGACACAAAGCATATTTTGCTGACTGTTCTGAGGTGTTAAATGCCCATTGCTTTGGGGAAAAATGAAGAGCCTGCAAGCAGCAGAAAATAGATTCAGCCTCTATAGCCGTTCAATTTAGTGGGACTCCTGGAACAAGGAGCTTAGTGAATTAAGGTAAGGCCATCTTTAGGTATGATAGGACACCTGGGGACCAACTTCTTTCTGCCAGATTTGAAGCTAGGCTCCACAATGTCAAACTGGTTTATATTCCCCTATTAATCACCGATAACTTCTTATTTCTACTTAGGAAATAGATAACCAGTCTCAGTTGCACGTGGGAATTCTCATTTCTTGTCACAAAATAAAGGCTATCATTTATCAAAGGGTCAGATATGTTTAGAGTATGACAGCATGTAGGCCCTCTCTCCAGCTTTTAGATGACAACACTTCTAAATTTACATCTACTAATTACCTTGATAGATGATAAAGCAATCCTTTGGCAAATCCTGACGCGTTATACAACCAGAATCCGCTCCCAAGAGATACAATACTTTGGGAGGATTTTTTCTAATTGCTTCCACTCCTGGTTTGAAACCCAGATCCAAAGCAGCCACCTGGCTTGCCACCCTGCACAAACAGACATTATGACTGCGAGTTATTTCAGAAGTCTCTCATCAGAACAGGCTTAACTTTTTTTTGAACAAATATTTTAGACTGTTATGTCTCTAACATTGAAGCATAACAGCAGCTGAGAATTTCGACAAAGCAGCTGACAGAATATTGGGTTGGTTTTGCCTTTTGACAGGCTGATGCCAATCCAACTCTTCTTGATGAATCCCACTTTTACTTAAGATGGGATAGCAGAACAATGGCAGACAGCACAGTCCTCCTAGTGCGGGAGAGTTAACTTGTCATGTGGAACACCACAGTTCACATTTCAGCCATGACCTTTGCTCAGCAGGACTTTTAATTTAGAGCACTCACATGACAGATGAAAGACTATCATCAACCACATCAAATCATCTGTGTTCTTAAGACCACTACTTTGTCACTACTTATTCACACACACACAAAACATTCTTAAAATGAAACTGCTGTTCTTATTTTGCAGCATTTACTTTTCCATAATCCTACACAGCCAGGTGCCATGTTCATGGCTATATTTAAGATTCTCTCTGTAAAGTACACATCTTTCAATGTTACTGTAATAAAAAGTAAATTGAAAAAACATTTCTCCTTTCATGCAAAACAGAGATTTCTTTTTTTAACCTATTAATATTCCTCAACTGCGCTCCCAGGAAACAATCCAAAATGTGACTTTTATACCTTCAAGTCCTTTGCTACTTATGTTTGTCTGATACAATCAGGGATACAAGTTTCATTAACTTAATTTGTTCTCTATGTGCCATCTCTTTGCCTTAAGTGTAAAGAACATGAAAGTCACAATAGTACAGAAAGCTGGCAAAACACGTACAAAAGGTGGCAAAAATGTTCTTTAGTTCAACAGCATTTTAACATCAGATGTTTGATTTTCAACAGTAGGGTATTACACTTCAGCTTCGTTCAGAGCACCAAGCATTGCTCTTGCCAAGGAACTTTTGACAGAAGGACCTTGCTGAATCTCTGAATTTGAGAGCAACTCAGCCATTTGCTGAAATCGTTTTTCCTTCACAGAAGTTGTCAGTGTGACAGTCAAGAGTTTTAACAAGTGAGGAAGGACTTTCTCAAGATAAGCTTGCCTACTGAAATAACAATGGCACTAAGGTGAAAAGCTTTAAGGGACACACACCACTAGGTTAAGAACCTGCACAGTAAAAGAAATATAAGAGGCCATGTTATTTAGATAAATTTGCCATTCTCTTTTTCTTCATAAATATAAGAAGCCACCATTTAGCAAGTGACACTGGTCTGCCCTGCCTTCTGCTGAGCACTCAGGTATGTTATTAAGCTCTCTTTGTATTCTGACCTCTAAATTTACACATTAAATTCCTTATTTAAAAATAGCAGAATAAGGGAATTGAACATAAGCTTGTGAATAGCCTGAGAAGTTTGCCAGGTCAAGAAACCCATTTTTATTTACACTTCTGCTAGTTACATTCCCTGCAGTTTCAAACCTGATAAAGTGTTTGAGTATACACAAAGAAATGTGTATCCATATGTTAAGGTAACTTGTGCTGTGTAGCATTAAGTGAATGAAAACAGCTTCCAAAAAAAGCTTTAAAGCAAACCTGTGAAGGATGTTCATAACTTTCCAATCAGAACCAACACCGCTCTTAGTCCTGGCGTTCTGTGCAATGGTGGAAACTGCAGCATGGATAGCTGCTCCATCGTTGCGCTGCAGCGCTGCACTTCCTACCACCACCATTGGCTTTTTGGCTTGGTCAAGGACCTGTGCAAGTTAAGAATCAAGACATGAATTCCAAGGCTCTGAAGACTATTCTTGGTGCAGACAATGTAACAGTGAGCATAATTTCTACATAAGTCTTCCATACAAAACTACAGTTCTGAAGTAGTACTTGTTTCATTTAGTGATAAAGCCAAGAGAAATGACTATGACAGTAAGCTGCCCTGTTAGTACAGAACTCTTAAGTGGAACTCCAGACTCTTAAGTGGAAACAGCCTGTTTCACATCAAGAAATATTTCATGAGTCTCTGCACTGGAAAGTTTTATCTTAATGTATTAAACAGTTCACACACACTTAGCACACACCAGTCACTACCTCATCTCTGCATCTGATTAAAAGATAATAACCCTATGCACAGTATGTACTTCTGATCAAATCTGTCTCCGTGAGGAATCCAGATTGTTATTTAGTGTATCTGGAATTTTAACAGATTCTTGAGAAGTATGTACCTTGCAGAATGCATGTTTCCCAGAAGCAATGTCCTGAAGTATCTGTGGGGATTCTCCCAGATGATCATACGTGTAGGTCAAATTCACAGCAGAGCCAACGAGGGCCACATGCAAATCATTGTGAAGCCAGCTGAAAACACAGCAAATACGTTATACATCAAAAGAAATTTTAGTCAATCAAACTCACTGATGTAATTTCCCAAAACAGGATGCAAATTCTTTCAAAACAGCTTAAATATCACTGTTTCATTAAAACATGATTTCACATTATTCTTTTAGGCAAGCTCATGGTTTTTAGAGCTGTTTCTCTATATACATTCTGGGACTAATACACCAGCACACTTTATACGAGAAGTTCTGATTTCAGTTCTCCTTTCAAACTCTTGCAAATTGACGGAAAAAAAGGATGCACAAAATGAGGTTCTGCACCTTTAAGGCACCTTTTACAGTGTTAGGCAAAAACAAGCAAAGAAAATGGAAAAAAAGAGAAACAAACACCTACAGCTAATATTAAGATAACTCTTCTGCTTAACTCGTTTACTTCAGAGTTGAAATTAGAATCATTCATAGAAGGAAAGAATTCTGAATTGGACAGTTTTAGAAATCCACTTGTTTATTTAACACAAAGAAAAATATTGCTGGTCAGAAATTTCTCATTTTTTGCAGCTTCTCAATGCACAGTCTTATAAAAGATAAATCTTCCATAAGTTTAATTGTATTTTTCTCTTCATCTCAACATTTTATGGTTGTCATTGTTTAAAATGATGCACTTGAGAAATCCACAAACATTAAGTAGGACAGGGCTTTTTTAAATGTCAGTCATCACCCACTGGTGCATCCTGTTAAAGATGAATTAGCAGCGTTCAAAAGGCTGGGGAATGGCCCCACTGCTTAAAACATTATGTTTGAATTATTGTTTCTACATCAGAAAGCCTAGTTAGTTTGTTATAACAAACATAGAAAAAGGAGCAAAATGATGATGAAAACTATTCTTTAAAGAATTATGCTTTAACAAACATCTTTAAGACAAAGTCTGAGGTGTATTCCTTTCTTGTCTAATGCAGACATGAGCATCTGAATCTCTGTAAAATGTTGAAGTGAGAATGAACAAAACTGCCATATACTGCAGGAAGAAGAGACACCCTTTTTCTACAGGTGTACCCTTTACTTAAAACGGTGAACTAAATCCATTGGGTCCACCTGGATGACTGCCCTCCACTTACTGCCTGTGGCTGCAGTGGAGCACTGTGCCAAATCCAGATGCATCTGCATGCTCATCCACCACCAACAGATACAAACCTCTTACGAATTCTAGCATTAAAAAGTGGTGCCTCAAAGCGTGGATTGGTGCCCACCAGAAGCACAACATCTGCCTCCTCCACTCCAGCAATCTTGGTATTAAGCAAGTAGTTAGAGCGTAAATCTGTGCTGTAACAAAGTGACATAAAGGAAAAAAAAAAAAAAGGCAATGAGCATTCAGGGAAGGAGTGAAGAAATAAACGTGAAAAAGACTCTAGATGCCCCAAACATTTTTTCATCTCAGGTAAATATATTTTTCAATCTGAATTACTAGCCCAAATACAATCAGCAGCTTCTGCTTTTCCTGAGTGTCAGAAACAGAAAATATAAGAATTACAACACAGATGTTTCTTCCTACATTTACAATTACTGTAAGCCTTCACAGACTACATCTACTATTACACTGCTTACAAGAGTATAAAACTGTCCTATATTTTTCACAAAACTAAACAGAACAACTGAATTATCAACCTTACTACAGAATACAAAGCTAACTCTCAGTAGCTCGTTGAGAAACTGCAGCACTCAGTTGATGTGAAGCACACAAACACTGCTTCAGGGGAGACTTCTGCCTCCACTCACATTCAATAATCTCTATAAGCAAATGTGAGCTCAAACAAAACCTGCTAATAATCAACAGTTATTATCCTTGGTCACTTCAGAATCTTACCATAAGATGATTAACAGACTGGAAAGTTTATTAACATAATAATTATGAACTTTGCCTGGATTCTTACCCAGCTCCAGCAGTAGGGAAGATCTCTTCTGTGCAGAGCGTATCACAATTTACTCTGTTCAGTAAGTCTTTCAGAGCTATTAGTGCTTCTGCATCCACCAGTCCTCCTACAATTGCTGCTACTTCCTTACCTTCAACAGCCTTTAGCTGGAGGGACAGAAAGTGTAAACATAAACAAAAGAAACCACAGACATAAATCCCCTTTGGACACGTGTAGATGTGTTACATTAGGACGAGACAAAGACAGGCAATCTACTAGCCTGGAGGAACACAAAATCAGCGGTATGAGACTTTTCCAAGGCAGCAATTTAAGTTCCTTCAGCGCTCACAACTGAAGCAAATAACAGCTCTATGCAGGCGTCTCTCACTTGAATTATTATCAGATCTGACTGACTTTTATTCGGTGTGGTGAGGTGAGGAAGACTAGTTAATGCTTTTATTTTAGTGAAGCTACAGCACAGACAGAAAACAAACCTCCATTAGACAAGCTCTGGTAGTAAATTCAACTCCCAGTCATTATCTGAGAAGCAGTGACTTTCATAACAAATCCAGCTACTGTACCACAGAGTGAAACATCCTTGAGGAAAGTTCAATTACAGTTATTCAATTTTACTTTAACCCACATAAAATTTTAATCAGAATCCAGAGCAGTCATGCAGCACTTCATTTGAACACCAGAATCAATCACTGCACATAGAAAGCAATGAGGCAAGCACCATTCAGATAAAAGTAATACAGAATTAATGGCTCTGATGGCAAAAGTGTTGATAGCACAATTTCAGTAAATTTAAAGATTCATACAGATCAGAGTAATTTAAGAAAGGCACTTCCTCTTGGGCTTCTGAAGGAGTTGTTTAGTTTCCTATTTAAATACACCAAATTATGCACAGCCTGTATGTTCTTGAAATCATGATAAGGAAAAGTTCTTCAGGTCATCTAATCCACAAAATACTGAACCATATTTAAAAGAGAAGAGATTTAAGTGGAAGTACATTCAAAGTCAAATTCTCCCCACTAACCTTAGAAAAAAATGCCCTTTTCTACATAGCCCTTTTCCCATTAATCATTTTAACATGTCCAGCCTCAGAAATTAATTTTACATGCTGCATGTATTGAAAATTGCTCTTACCACACCAGCAACACGAGTTAACACATCCTCCCATGAAGCATAAACGAAGAGTCCTTTCTCATTTTTGATCATGGGCTGAGTAAGCCTCTGACGCTTCAGACCATCGTACGCAAACCTGAGCAAACACCACTGGCATTAGTAAAAAGCAAAGGGAGACAACTGTGTACACCAAATACTTTGTGAGGCTGTACTCTGAAACAAAACGTTTGCAATGATCAGAAAAAAAAAAAAAAAGATGTTTTCCCACTCCAAACCATGAAAAAAAAAATTGACACAAAAAGGAAAATGCCACAAAAGCAAAAATATCACAAAAGCTAATATGATAACTGAAGCGACTGGAAGTTTCACAAATTACTCTTCACTATGCCTTTCCAATAGTGACAGCAAAGATCAGCAGTCAGAGCTTCTGTGCAAATTGCTGGTTTTCTAAGCGTGCCTTTAGTGTGTGCATAAATGCACCTTCCACACACCTTGTTTTGTCAGATATCCATTCCTCGTTGATATCTTCATGCAGCCTGGGCAAAATTCTCATCACCTCTCCAGTCCTTGTGCTCACTACAATGTTGCTTCCAACAGCATCAAGAACATCAATGGACTCTACCTTCCTGTTTAGGATTAAAAACAAACTACTTATAGTTTTCTATAGACTAACAGCAGACAACTGAAAATAAATATTAAAAAAATAATCAAGTGCTGTAAGTTTAGCTTTAGATTTACAGTTAAGAGATTTGTTTCAAAGATATTGAAAATATCCTCAGCAATAAATTTGAATTTAATTTCAAATTTTTCTTTATACACACTTTTCTAATAAGCATAATGATTATGAGCATAACCTAAAAGATTAAAAGTTAGTATAGTTTACTAACTATATCCAGAAACCCTAGAGTCTTTCTCCTTTTCTTGAAATATTTCTAAAAAGTCAATAACAGAACATTAGATTTAGTCTACTAAAAATTCTACAATGAAAATCAGAAAAAAAAACCCAAACCCTTGGATCCAGAGGTTGGCATGTTGTCAGATCAAGTGTAATAAAACAAACAAACAAACAGAGAAAGTTGCATAATAAGCTAAGACACACACCTTGTCTCCCATGGGCGTGCAGTAAAGGCATATGGCTTGGAGGTAAGTGCACCAACGGGGCAGATGTCAATAATATTTCCTGATAACTCGGACATGAACATTTTTTCAACATAGGTACCGACTTGCATGTCATTTCCTCTTCCAGTTGTTCCCAAGTCATCTACACCTGCGACCTCACTAGCAAATCTGGTAGATACACCAGGATTGAAAAACAAATTTAGAATGCTTAGCAGCAACGTACCACATTTTTCAACTCATTATTTTCTGAAGATGAACGTTATCTTAGTTCACATACCTGAAAAAAGAGAACAACTATTTCAGTACATTCAGCAGTGCCACCACATGCAGGCCTACACATCTGCTGAAACTCGTTTAAGTAGGGCTACAGAAATTAGGTGCAGTTAAATTAAAACACCACAGTGGTTCAGTGGTCACTAAATTCACAGTCAAAGTCTAAGATTAGCCACATCTAGGAACTTCTCTCTGGAAGCAGACAGGTACATTGTATTCTTTTCCATCAGGCCCAAGTTAGCCGGTACTGAATCTCAGGACTATGGAACAGCATAAATATAGCTACCAGAGGCTGTCAAGAATAAATAAATCTTGCAGCTACAGCTGAGGAAGTCACCAGTTCTGTCTTACAGAACGCCAACTTCACTCCCATGTTTTGGCCATCTCTCTCTGCTTCCTATGACAGCTGTCTGGTAGCTCTGGGAAAGCAGCCATCAGTTCTATCAGAAGGAGTTCTTAAGAACAATTAGAAAAGAAGGGAAAAAAAAAAAAAAAAGAGAGAAACGCTGACTGCCCCTCGTGGTTTTTTTGTGAGTAACAAATTTATATAGATATTTCTGCTCAAGTACTCTCCCCAGTGAAAAACAAAGGACATTACCTGATACACCGAGTACACTGTATACACCGAGTCATGATTGTTTTGACTAATGGGCCAATGTTCTTGTCCTCAACAGCACGTTTTCCCTCTCTAAATCTACTCCTATCACTGCCAAACATCATTGATTGATCCTGGAACAGACAACAAAAAGTACATGTACCCAGGCTGCTGCACCCAAGGCAAGAACCTTAATACATGTCTACACCATTTAATTGGATGTCGTACCTGTAGGTCACACTCTCCACCCTGATCACAGATAGGACAGTCCAGCGGGTGATTTGCCAGCAGGAACTCCATGACACCCTCTCTGTTGGGTTCAGGAATAAAGTTAACGTCCACTCCATACCCGTTAGCAAACAGTAGAAGTAATCTGCCTCAGGAGGCTAAAAGAAAGATACCTTGCTTTCCTGGACTTCTCAGAATTTGTCAGTATGTTCCAGCCCTTCATAACTGGCATGGCACAAGCAGCTACTGGCTGCAATCACCATAAACAACAAGCATGAGCACAACATGTTTCTTCTCAGTATAGGCATAAATCCCAGCCTCCCTCCCAGAATTCTGACACAGGCACCTGTTATTAATTTAAACCTCTAGTACTGAAGTTCGAAGCACGCATCATTTATTTACCAGGTACTTATTCAGAGACAACATTTCTCAAGAGTCTTGGAATAAAACTTCCACAAGATTACTGCAAGGTTAACAAAAATTCCTGCTCAGAGAATGAATCCTTCCTGCCTTCCACTCACATCATGATACAGATCATAATTTCAAACTGCAGTGATGCAACACCGACAGAGATGCAAAGCTCCAACTGCTGAATTCAAGGTGATGTGAGCTAGAGAATTTTACTTGAGTACATAAATGTTTATTTAAATGTGTAATCCAAAACTTAACTCCAAAAGAATGCCTTAACTATCTAGCAATACTGATGAAGACAGTATTCAATCCTGAAGTTAATTACTACTTTCCAGTGGACTTCAATGGTACACAAGGCACTAAAATACAAAGTAGTAACTATAATCTTTCCTTATCTAGAACAAACTAATCCTATAGCTGAGTCCAAACAGTAACTGAAGTGTACCACTTATGTGCTGTCAACTGAAAATCTGCAGGTGAAGCCTGAATGACACAACAAAAACACATCTGAAAATACACAGCTATCAAATACTCATCTCCAGCAGCAAGATAATCCATACCAAACGGAGTGACTGACCATAGGTCTAAAAGCAGACAATCACTACAGCCCATCATATTTTGGTCTTAATGCAGATATAACAAAGAGATTAACTTAAAAGTGGGAAAAGGAAAAAACCTGCTTGAAGCAGCTGAATTACAGTGATTTGTGCGCTTAACATTGTGCAAAACAAGAATTTACAACATTAACTAGGCCATAAGCACAGCAGAAAACAGAACTTCTTACAGAACATACACAGTACCTTTGGAGCTTTCTCTATTTCCACAAGACACATCCTACAGTTTCCAGCAACAGAGAGACGGTCATGGTAACAAAACCGCGGTATCTGAATTCCAGCCTTCTCACAGGCCTACGCAGAGCAAGGAACAAAGGGAAATTAAATTTCTGTTACATCTTTCAGTAACATCTCATAACGTACAGCTGAGGTTTTTTTCCGAAGAATGGCAGTTTTAGTGCTCAGAAATGCAGAGCTTTCAACTTAAGTTGACAAAACTTTTAGCTTTCATTGGAATAAGTTTTAAAAACTGTAAACAATCACAGTATGTAAGGTTATCAATTATAAATACGATAATTTTCAACAAAAGGCCTGGCTGAGGAAATGAGAATTGACCTTTCTTTCACTCGTTCCTCAAAGGTTATGGAAACCTTTGCATTAGACAGGACACCAGAAGCAAAAACAAAATATTAAAGAAAGAAGGCACTATTTGAAAAAAAGTGCATAGAAGAGGAACATTTGAAAAATATATAAGAAGGGTCATTAAGGCTTCAGATAATTCAACAAAAGCAGATACTCTGCATGAAGGTACTAGAGTACTATCAATCTTCAATCTCAACAGAAATTCAAGCCCAAAGAAACATTCTTCCATGCCATGTCTGAATTGGTAGCAGGAGGACTCAGAAGATTTCCTGAGAATGGATGAAGGCCTTTCTTACATAAAATCCCCCGCATCTCATGGGATCTATGCTAGTGCTACAGTGACATGGAGAAACACCACAGAATTACCTGTGTATGTGCCACCATTGAAAAGTCAGGATCAATTAATTATTTAATGATTTGTATCCAATGAGCAAGGGTTCTATCTAGAAATAAATGCTACATTCTAATTCACTATACTGTACTCTTACTGAATGGCCACTCAAAAAACGTCAGACTGGAGAATGATCTACTTGAAATTTCAGCCTGAAAAGCAGCAAAAATGAGAGTAAGCTGGGAGATCCAGGGTCTGCTATTCCCCACAGCAAAAAGAATAAAAGCAGTGTAGGAACAGCGTTCTGGACCATAAGCACTAATAACCAAAAGCGATCCCTTGTTTGGTGTCTCATCGCTTTAAGGTACAAAATCAGCAGATGACGATGCTCAGTTCAGCCAATAAACAGACAGCTGCTGCAGCTTCTAGAACCTACAGCTAGAATTTGGAGCTTACAGAATTTGCCATAGCTGACAGCGTTCAGAGCTAGAACTTCAAGCAGATCTTATTTCTGCGTATGGATTACTTCAGCTTTGCAGTTTTGATTCGACCCGAAATCGGAGGCATTCAGGACCAGGCTGGGGCCCCACCCACAGCAGGGGTGGAACCGGGTGGGCTTTAAGGCCCCTCCCAATCCCAACCAATCCGTGCCTGCAAGAAGGGGCCCTCTGCAACCGAGAGCCCAAGCGGTGCAGAGAGCGGAGCCGTGGTCGCGCATTACGCTGCCGTGCCATCCGCCGCACCTGCAGCACGGTGGTGCCGGGGTCCACCAGCACGGGCTGGCCGTCCACAAACACCTCGATCTGGTTGCCGGCTGCTGTAGCGCTCGTGCGGCCTGAAAGACAGGGAAAAGTTCTCGTAGCAAACGCTGCCCCGGCTGCTAGATGCGAGCGGGCAGACCGCGGGCCCCTCCCCACCCCCCTCGGTTACACGGCACCGATGTAAGCCCGGTTCCCAAGGGCAGCACTTACCGCGTAGCGCAGGCAGGGCCCTGCGGAGGGCAGGCAGGCGCAGCATGGTGCTCCGCGGGGACGCAAGGGCGCGGAGATGTACCGCTCGCAACGCTCTCGGTCACGTTTTAAACGGGCGGAGTACCGGCGGCGGCGCGGGGTCACCTTGCAGGCGGCTCCCGCCGGCAGCCCCCGGCCCGCCTCGCGGCCCCTCAAAGACGCGGCGAGCGGCGGCAGGAGGAAGGCTCCGGGCCCCCAGCTGGAGCCCGGGGCCCCTACCTGGAGGAGCAGCCGCTGCCGTTACCGGCGGGCGCAGGACGGCCGGCGGACACAGCTCGGCCCTACTCGTCCCGCTCGGCCCCTATGGCGACCGCCTCGGCTCTTTCCGCCGCTCCTTCGGCGATCTCCGGGAACGAGCTGCCCGGCTCGGCAATCTTCGGAACGGCGCTCTCCGGGGAGTTCCGCTAGGCTGCGCCCGTCGGCAATTTCCGCCTTCCCGCTGAGCCCTCTCGGCCACCGTTAAATGCGCCGCCTCGGCGAGTTCCGTCTCTCCTCCGCCACATTTGTCGTCTAGCTCCGGCAACTTCCGCTGGCGCAGCGAAGCGGGGGAAGGGCGGGACGGGACGGGGAGCGTTAAAACACCGGCGTTACACTGACGGGCCTCTCCGCGCGTACCCCTACACATCTCACTCTGATCCATCTCCCCCTTACGGCACCCGCTTTCTAGTACACCCTGCGCCGGAGCGGCGCCCAGCCCTCCCGGAACTATTTTAGCTCTTCCTGGCGGAAGGATACGCATGCGTGCGATGACTCGGACGCTATATAAGGGGAGCACGGGGGCGTACGGGTCTCTTTGCGCGGCGGCGGGGTACGGTGGCGGGCGGGTGTTGCGCGCCGCTGCCGCCATGGGCTTTGGGAACCTAAAGTCCGCCGCCGGCCTGCGGGTCCTCAACGACTTTCTAGCCGACAAGAGCTACATCGAGGGGTGAGGGGAGGCGAGCCGGGCCGAGGCCCGATGGGGGAGCAGCAGGGAGGTTCTGGGACGCGCGTGTGCGTAAACCTCGTGCCGGTGGGCGGGCGCAGAGCCGCTGCTGGGAGGGGGGAGGGGGGTTAGGGTTAGGGTTAGGGTTAGGGTTAGGGTTCGGTTCCGTCCTGCGTGCGGGGCTAACCGCGGCTTGTTCCTGCAGGTATGTGCCCTCCCAGGCCGACATAGTAGTCTTTGAAGCCCTCGGTGCCCCGCCTCCCGCAGAGTTGTTCCATGCTCTTCGGTGGTACAATCACATTAAGTCGTATGAAAAGCAGAAGGCGAGGTATGCTTAAACCGCAGAGTGGACACGTGTGCGAGTTGTTGCATTGGTTTCTGGGCTTACAGAGGAAGGGACATTTCCGTATGGCTCCTCAGAGCAGAAACAAGTCTAGAAGCAGAGCAGACCTGCCGGTGTGTTATGAGGGCTGCTCATGGTTCAGGAAGCTGAATCTGCCTCTGCAGTCGTGGGCCTCCGGGAGAGTCTTATAAGTAAGCTTGGGACTTGTTGCTGTCCCCACACACGTAACTATGCTGAAAGTTGGAAGTTATTTAGCAGTGATTTACTCCATAAGGGCAGCACCAGAATTAGGAGCCATGACAGAAGCCTGGAGACAATGGGCAGATAAGAAATAAGGAAGGAGATTCATTCAGATTTTTAATTCCAGAAGGTGATGCTGAACTGAATGCTGGCAATGCAGAAATACATATAAAGAAGGGGAACTGTAAAAGCAAATGTTATCTCTTCTCTTTTTTAGTGATATTAGTGTTCATGAAAGGTGCTGTATTGACATCCATGGTGACTGCAGACCTCTCTAAAAAGGTACAGCATAGGTAGTATCAGTACTGCTACACTGCCACCTTTCTGTGCCTCAGTCCTGTTCTGGGGGGAGCTCTTGTGAAGTTCTGTGCTCAGCCGCCAGTGCATTTTTGAAGCTCTCAAACCCAAGTGGGACTGAAGCGATAAGAGTTTCTTCAAAGAGTCCACTCTGGAAACTTCAGCTAATTGCTGAAAATTAAATCTAGTTTTATGACACTTAATAACAGCCATTACAATAACAATAGGAAACTACTGGGATTTTGGTCCCTTGTCCACTGTCAATATGTTTTATGTTAATTTAATCAAATGAAAATATTTTTAGGAAACAAATTGATAACTTCCCCACACAAAATATATTGCAGATTTCACAATAGAAGCTCTTACTATCCACGGAGTCACACAAGGCAGCAAAAGAACATAGGATCTGTCAGTGATTAGATACAGTCTTTGTAGGATTTGCTGTAGTTTCAACTAAGGTGTTTTCAGAAGCATTGTTTTGGGGAAGGTTTACAAGTAGCAGAATTAATGTTTTTTGTTTTTATGACGTTTTTGCTATGAATGTAACTTATGAATGAGAAATATTTCTACAAGTACAAGTATTTCTACAAAGTTCAAGTAGCTTCTTACTACCTGCTGTTTTCCTTTAGCTTGCCAGGAGTGAAGAAGGCTTTGGGGAAATACGGTCCTGCTGATGTTGAGGACACAACAGGTGCAGCCACAGATAGCAAAGATGATGATGACATTGATCTTTTTGGATCTGATGATGAAGAGGTATTGGTGACTTCCTTGTGTTTTAATTTATATATATCTTGTCTATCCAGGTGATTCGTATGTAAAAGTGTTTACCTTACTAGTTTAGGTTACTTTAATTTGTGACCGTAGTAACATATGCTGTTCAGGATCTTCAAACTCTGATATCTTTGTAGAATGTAATGTGAGAACTCTGCCTTAGGGTGAAATACGATGGGTTGAAATATCTACTTTGACTGGTTACATGATGAATGAAACAAATATCACCATCTTTCGGCTGACAGCTGTGATGATTTGTTTTTTCCTGAGTAGATGCCAGTCAATCTAATGATGCTTTAAAGATCAAGGGGTTTGGGTTTTTTTTTTTTTTTTTGTGACTTTATATTTCTTTTTCAGGAAAGTGAAGAAGCAAAGAAACTGCGGGAAGAACGCCTGGCCCAGTATGAATCAAAGAAGTCTAAAAGTATGTGTTTGAATAACTTTGACCTTTTAATGCATCTGAACAGGGTGGTTAGAAATAGTATTTGTAACATAAACTTGACTGGATTGAAGCAGAAGTAGTTTGCTTCACTTGAATTGTCTGTAAGCTTAGCCTTTCCTATAGTAAATCACTGAACCTTAGCCTAGGTTTTCATTGAATAAAACAGATGCGAAGTAGTATAAAACATCTGCCTAAGAACTGCAGCAGGCTAACCTAAGAAGGCTGATGAGTAATTGGTGAGTTATGAGGGGGAAGGCTGCCAGGTGCAAGTCCCTCCACAGTTACTGGTCTGAAACTGTTCAGGGCTGTAGCAGTTGCAGTATTCCCTCTGTGGAAGATAAACTGTTACATAGTATTAAGCTCCTTCTTAGAACCTCTTAAGAAGGACTTTCTGTGTAACAAACAGTGTTAGCTTTTGATCTCTCTTCAGAGTATTTTTCAGAAACGTGCATCCAAAACATCAGGATATATATTTTAAATACCCTTAAGAAATGCATGTTGGTACAAGAGGTCTCAATGACAAGTTTTTTTTTTTATTGAGCTGGTAAGGTTATTCCTGTGAAGTTAGTTTTGCAACTATATTCATGAGTTTCTGAAAACTTCCTAGCTGGCAGTGGTGATTTTCCTTCTCTTTCTTTTCTTTCCTCAGAACCAGCTGTTGTTGCCAAGTCATCGATCTTGCTTGATGTGAAACCTTGGGATGATGAGACAGACATGGCCAAATTAGAGGAGTGTGTTCGAAGTATTCAAGCAGATGGCTTGGTCTGGGGGTCTTGTAAGTAAAATTCAAAGTGGGGAAATAGTGATCATGTGATCTGTGAGAGTACTGTATGAATAGGTAACCTCAGGTTTACTGTTAGCCCATCTGTGATAATGTAGGTAGCTGAAATAGTGAATTAACTGCCATACTCCATGGAGTATGTGTAGCATGAGTTGTGCGTGTGTGGTGCTTGGTGAGCTAGCACCCACTATATACCAAACTGATGTGAGATTACACAAGGAAAAACAAGAGTGGTAATTTAAAAGGGGTTAGTCAGAAAGCTGCTGGAGCAGCAGCAAGGTTAAGATTCAAATAAGCACACCTATTACACAAGCTTGTTGATTAATCCTATCAGCCACTCACATCTTCAATTTGCTTTTCCAAGCAAGGAGTATTTAATGTTTTTTATTTTGTTTTGCAGCCAAGCTTGTACCAGTCGGCTATGGTATCAAAAAGCTTCAGATTCAGTGTGTTGTTGAAGATGATAAAGTTGGAACAGACATGCTGGAAGAAAGAATAACAGCTTTTGAAGATTACGTACAATCAATGGATGTAGCTGCTTTCAACAAGATCTAAGTCTTGATATATCTAGAATAAATATAATTGCAAAAATTGGGCCATGTCTGTTGTTAATTCAAAATCATAGTGCAATCCAGTTTATGTGAAATTTGATTGATGGGTAAAGTAGAACCTAATAAATTGAATTTTAGGATTGTTCCAGCACCATAGTACCCTAGCGCCAGAGCAGAGAGAATTGACAGTTGCCATATGTTTAGACTTGACATCTACATGGCTTTAAGTATCTGAAATGCCTTTTCCTCTATTTTAGGTAGAGTTGCATCTTTGAAAACTTGTAATTAATCTGGAAGGAGAGATGGCTTTCAGGGAGAAGCACGGGGCTGCAGCACTTTAAGCAGAATATAAATTTTGTATAGAAAGGCTGGTGAATAACCGAATAGTTGTATGGTGGCTTTTTTCTTTCAAAAGCTACAGTTCAACTGTCACTAAGGGAATGGAGACAAAGACAAGGAATTTCAGAGCAACAAGGATTGCAGGGCACTGGAGATTATGTGGTGAAATGTACTCTTTGATTTGAGGCTCCCAGGGTAGCGTATCACCATCTCCTGTTGTATAGACCTGAGGTTTTTTTTGTTTTTTTTTTTCCCTTCTGAAGTGTTTAAAAATAAAAAAATCGAAATAACTTCATTTTTGCTTTTTTTTTTTTTTTTTTTTGGGTGTGGGGGGGCATCTTAATTAGAGCAGCAAATAATGGTGTTGATAAAATTCCTGCTTTAAGACAAGGGCTTGGTGCGCATGAAATCGCAGGCCAGCATTGGAGTTTAACCTTGAGAGGCAGACTGCGCTCCTTGAAGTGCAATTAACGTACATGTCGCCAGGGGGCGGTGTGCCCCTTCCAGGAGGCGCAGGCGGTCTGACGGCGCCATGTGCTTGTGCGGGGACTGCTGGCGAGCAGCGGCTGCACGCTGCGCTAATGCAGCTGGCTCATGCCCTGGAGCTTTGTTAAAGTGCAGTTTGCTACGGTGTCACTGTGCCTCTGAGAAATCAATACCTTATACTGAGATGTTCCATTTTCAAATGTAACCTATAACAAGATCCCCAGTTAGGTGGGAATTTTAAATATCATGTATGGGAATGTGGGGATGTGCTGGTGCATCTTTTTAAAAAGGATTGCCAGTTACCACTCTAAAAGGAAAGTTTTAACTGAAGTATCAGAAACACTTGCATTCAATCTTCAAAAGAACAAACATTAGGGAGCAGGTAAGAATAGAACCTGCTGCTATGAAGTTTTGGGTTATTTTTTTTTCTCTCTGCAGTATCTCACAGCAAAATCAGAGTGATGCCCTTCCTCTGGCTTTTTGTTTTGTTTTCACTGTAGAGCTTTGAGTGAGCATTCTTCTGTCCAAGCAGTATAGGAGAATAATTGGCTTTTTTTTTTCTTTTTTTTTTTCTTTTTTTGCTATTCTTTGGAATCTTAGAATGCTGTCTGTTTTTTGTGTTATCATGCATTACTCTTGCAGCAATGAGTTGGAGGTGATTCAGTAGCTGATCATGGTATGAAGGGGGTAGTAATTACCTTATAAAGTTGTTAGTCTGTTTATCTCTATAGACCAGGACTGGTGTTGGCCAGATTCTATGCTATTTGGGGGAGGCTTTCAGTGGATGATGGTTAGATGTTGGCAGTATGTTTTCAATCTAGAAAGCTGATCCAAGCAAAGCATTGTTAAGTATTTTCTAATCATGTACACAAGATAAAGCAAATGTAAAATTCTCTTGTTTGAAAATCAAGCTCTTTACTGCATATATTTGTCCTCATATACTGATGTGCATGTACAAAACTGAATAAACTTTAATTCCTGTAATAAAAAAGGTCAGGGTTTGCTTTCATCTTCCAAGAATGCTGGGAAGGTGCTGTTCTGTGAACAGTCATCACATATTTGCTGTTGAGAAAAGCAAATGAACACATTCTTTGGAACCGAAAAAGCTTTATTACTCCACTTGGAAGTACAGTCAGGAAAGGAGTGCTAAAACACATCATTCTTAGAAAGATGTCAAGGAATATGTGAAGAAAAACTGCAAACAGTTGATTTAGGCACATTCAGCTGCACAGTGCCAAAGCATTACGGGTGAGTCACTATGTACCAGGCAGTGAATGACTCAAAGGAAAGAATGCTGCTTACCAACTTTCCAACCCAAAGTTAAATACACTGAGATTCCATAGATTCTGCCTCAAACTCTGAGATCACAGCCCAAAGCAGCAGCAACTGACTGCAATCAGGCAGTTGCATTTAGGCAGCTATCAGTACTGGATGTGCTTGTGCATATGTACAGATGCATAGCTTTACATATAAGGCCCCATTTACAGTATAAATGCAACTTATTATGTTACCATGTAGATTATCTGAAAGCCAGTTTTACTCTAGATATGTAGGCCAGTAACAATAAAGAGCTAGTTCAAATTTACCTAAAACTTTATGCTTTTATTCTTAGCAGAGTTTTATCTCACATACAACTTCTCGTTTAAGTGGTATTGCCTCAGAAATCGGTCCACTCCACTTAGTGTGTACATTTGTGTTGGTGTATGTGATTCCACAGCAGGCAACAAGTGGAAGCAGGAAAGAGGACAACTGGGTCTACTGCCTCCTTATGTGAATGAACTTCATATCTTGGATTTGACTGCTGCGTGGTAGAGAAGTCTGAATTTGGCTACGTGCTTGTGAAAGAATATTGTCAAATCCACTCTACTCCTTTTTAGACATTAAGACAAAATGTTTTACTGCATCTTAACCTTTGTTTGCAAGGCCAGCAGAGAACAACCAAGAACTGTAAACTCTCTAAAACCTGAAAGTTTAAACACAGAAAAAACATGCGTCAAAGGCCTATTATTATTTCCATGCTTCTCTAGAAGGAAAAGGCAGCAATTCAGTATTCACTGTATTGAGTTACTTATCTGAGTGCAGAGTGAAGCTAGTGACAACTTCGTTTGGCTGGGATATAGCTAGGTGACTCCTACTTTAAACAACAGTGAAATACTTGTGACACACACCACTGATGTCTGACCATGATCTCTCATATGAGGACGCCTAGATCTAAAGTGTTATCAGTGGTGATCAGAGGAATGTTATGTGCTCTTTTCATATCTGTGAAATGTTGTCAACAACAGGATTACAGCAATATTCCTGAAAGAAAACCCAGATAACTTTCTACTCAGGCTGTCCACACTGCAACCACACCACACCCAAATGATGTGTCCTTTAAAAACATTTAAAGGAAAGTAGCAAGCACAGTTAAGCTAGCTGTTTATATAAAACTGTATATGCAAAGATTCACGTCTCATTGGCAGATGTGAACTCACTACCACCTCCGAATCTGTCAGCTATTTTACAGATGGATGGTGATGAACAGTCACTGAGCAGTTTCACAACAGTGTGCAGGCGCATGAGTGTTGTCTGAGCTCCACAGCTGCTCACTGACAGTTCCTGAGCGGCTCACCTCCCACAGTGCCAACTTTAGCACCTCAGAGACTGTTGTCTTGACCTGGGCCTGGAACTTCTTGCTAATGAGAACATAGAGGATTGGATTGAGACAACTGTTGATGAAAGCAAGGCCTGTAGAGAGGGGAATGCCATCCTGCAGTAAGTCATGCAAATTTTCATCATGGTGAGCAGAGAGCTCCACAATGCTGAATATGTGATACGGTGTCCAGCAAAGAAAAAAAGCTACAACTACAGCAACGATGGTCCAGAAGAGCCTGCTTGAAGTCAACACTGTTCTCTTCTTTACTTTAACAATCAGCAATGAGTAGCAAATGACCATGGTCAGCAGAGGAAAGAGGTAACCAAATGCAAGCCTCACCCAAATAAGGATGTGATGTCTTAGGAGAATGAGTTCTCTGTCATGCACATGGAAGTTGTTGTAGCAAATGGTGACATTGTTGAGAACGGTAGCAGTGTCTCTAAAGTATAAGGCAGGGCCACCAATAATTGCAGCTGACATCCAAATGATCCCACTAAGAATGAGGGTGTTCTTTATGGTCCGGTACTTGTAGGAAAAAACTGGGTGGACAAGGCGGATGTAGCGGTCCAGGCTGATGAATGTCAGGAAGAAAACACTGGCAAACATATTCAGTAGTGCAATGAATGAGTTCATTTTACAGAGCCACTTCCCAAAAGGCCAGTGGAAGCCCATCGCCACATATGTGATATAAAGGGGCAGAAAGAGAACAAAAATGAAATCTGCAATGGCCAGATTGAGGAACCAGAGTGTAGAGACAGATTTATCCCACTTGAAGCCCATAAACCAGATGACAATGGCATTACCCGGTACTCCCAAAAGAAATGCCACGCTGTAAAATGAAAGGGAAATCATATGGGCAATGCTGAGGGTGGACTGGGGTGATTCTTCTTCCTCAGGCAGGTCATAGAAATAAGAGTAGTTCTCAAAATCTTCAAATGTCATGTTGCACAGCTGTTTTCTAGGGAAGAAAAGAAACGGAACAATCAAAGGGGAACTGTTTTACTGAGTTGTACACAGTAATCTGCAACTCCTTTGAGTTTAGTTTCATATTATCTATTACTTCCTAGCTGTCATCCTCTGTTACAAAGCTTGTGAAGTATTTCAGCTGCACACATTTCAAGAAAAACTCCAGACAAGTAGTCTGGGAACTATTTTCCTTGCCTTAAGTTCTTAAGAGAGCACTGACCACAATGTCACTGGTAGATGATGTTGCAAAGTTTTACTGAAGTGTGATTTACATTCTTTTCTATTTGGGTTTGGTATTTTATTGCTGTAGCAGAAATGCTAAGTTACAGCCTGAAACAATGATTGCACACCTGGCAGGAAGGCAGGGCCAACCCTGGGGAGCTCAGGTGCATGCAGTGTAGTGCACCTGAGTGACCAGAAGGTGGACCTCATTTAAGGGTTGGCAGTGGAGGTGAGGGTATCTTGCTGGAGATCCCTGTGTACCTGAGGCCTTCTGAAGGTAAGCAGAGGCTTTCCTTTTTTTCTGTGTCTATTGCTGTTGCATGTGAGTAAAACCTTACTTGCTGTAGTCTAGGATCTTGCTGTTCTGTTGTCATTGATGTGCTTTCCATTGATTTGCAATTGCTCTGATCCCATTTGAAGCAAGTTTTATGGACCATGTCTGTATTAGAAATCAGAGATGCACTGGGCATCTACAAAAGCAAGAAATTGCCAGGAATTTTTGCATATTCTCACATTTCAAGTTATAGTTAACAAAATATAAAAAGTGATTTTTGCCAGCAAATGAAAGTTCATGGCTTTATTCCTGTCTACCACATATCCATCCTTGTGTTAAGGAATACTGATTCTCAGACCTACTCAGTGTTAGATTCCCTGGGATACAGCCCAGAGAAAATGCAGTAACGGATGTAGAGAAGAAAATATACTGAAAATATTTCAGTGGCAGTGCATACAACTGGCATATTCTTCCATTAGTGATCTGAAAAACAGGTAACAGAGGAAAGATATGAAGTTTCCTGGAGAATAATATACACTGTAAGAGCTACTGCTGGAAATTCATTATGTTTGATTTGTGGTTTTGTTTGTTTTCTTTTGCCTTAAAAAAAAAAAAAGCCTCAATTTTCTTCTGTTACAAAAGCTTCTGGAACGTGCAACATAATTTTACAAATAGGAATTTTCCTCTAAAGCTGAAGAGGAAGAGTGTAGGAGGGATGGGAGGAGTAAAAAAGGAAAATTAATCAATAGAAAGATCTAGAAGGAAAAAAAATAAACACATAAGAAATCATCAAATGACAGTTGAGCAGGAGAAAGTACTTAGAGACACCATATTCATTCCAAAGTACAGACAAAGAATAGCATAGATGACCATGGTCTGAAAAAAGTATCTGCCATACTCAAAAGAAATATTCTGCTAAATTCTACTGTCATTTAAAGCAATATTTTCTGGCTGGCCTCAGCTGCACTGAGAGCAGGATATGATCAACCCATTGGCTGTACCACGGATGAGCTTAATGGTACATTTGAGTGATCGCTCTGTTCAGAAACTGAGATTCAGCCTGCACTTCTGGAACCTGGCTATGCATTCCTGTAACTCCTTTAGTATGCTAAAAGACAGCAGCAGGACAACAGGAGAAAATGCCCTGCAGAAACACATATGCATGCCTGCATTTATATACGTAACTTTACTCACATAAGTGAAACACATTGACAAGATCTGATTTCTTATAGATAGATGGGATAAGGTTAGAATAACAACAGAGCTGTGTAACTTTCTATTTTTTTTTTTATTTTTTTTATTTAAAGCAATAGAAGTCAGTAGAGCCTAGTCTATCAAGAGGCTACGATAACACTTGCCCCTTGCAATTTACATCAAGCTAAAGGAATGCTATTTGCTTTGCTGTCCTGATAAAATGATACATATTGGGCTGTATCCATGTAATTACATGCCCCACGGGGGTAGACTCTGCATCAAGTACTGGTACCACCCATCTGAGTAATTTTTTCAAATAGCATAACATCTGCTGAGAAATGGTATAAACAAGCAGCAGTACCACTAACATCTGGAGCAACCCTACATTTGGACAGTTTTAGGGAACACTGATGTTATTTTTTTAAGTGTCTTTGCCTGTATACAGAATTATACCTTCAAGTTGAAAATATGCAATTAAACTAGTGCCATTCTTCAATATCTTGATGATTAACATCCTGTATCTCAGTCATTAATCAGGTTTGCTTCTAAGTTTCTCAATAGCTAGCACAACTCAACACTTGAATTCAAGCATTTTCTCCCTGTGTGTAACCCCAGAACTATTTTTTCCTCACTGGGCTAAAAACAACAGATGTTTGCCTTCTGCCCAGCAATGTTAATTTAATATTTGGAATTTCATGGAAGATGTACAGCAGAAAGAAAACATAGCTAAATATCAAACACTTACAAACCTCCTGTAGTTTAAAACTCTTCCTCTGAAAGAGCATGAATCTAAAATACTATGTACTTCGAGGAAATATCTTTCCAAGGTTATCTTTTTTCCTTATCTCTAATTCCCAGTCTTCCAGTATTGTAACTCTTCAGCAGTGGGGCAAAAGAAGTGGGAAGAGCATTATTTACCACTGCTCTCAGGGCACAGATGCTGAAATTGGCAGTCTTGCTAAGTCTTAGCCATATAGCCTAATTCAATTTGCAAAGCCCAGAAGCTTCTGCATATACCTTTCATATATACAAAGTACTTTAGTAACAAGATTCATGGCATTAGGTGCTGCTCTGAAAAAGATAATCATTAGGGGGATTTTCAGAGGAGCTATGTTGTTTTAAAGCTGTAATGACACAATTTTCCTCCCCCCCCATCCCAAGAATAATTGCTGACAATCACTCACAACATACGGTGAATAGTGTTTTACACACACTATTCCAAACATGAGTTTCTTTATCTTGAAGTCCAAATCCAGATCTTGAAAGTGAAGAAATTCCTTACTTTGTTTCTGATTTCCTGCACAATCTTTGTTAGATGGCCTAATTTCCAGACTGAGAAGACTCTTTCATGAACCTGTCTGCAAACAGAGGTCCAGTAGAAAAAAAAAAAAAAAGTAGACTTTTTGTGGTTTTCATTTGGCTTCCCTTGTTAGAAAGGGTGAGGGAGATGATGCAGTTCAATGTCTCAGACCCTGAAGGTCCAGAGCTGGAAAAAATGGACACAGGGAGGAAAACAAATTTTAATAAACAGGAAAATGTGGTCAGAGGCCTGGCAATAGGACCTGGGGGCAGCTACAGGTTACAGAACAGTGTCATATTGCATTTGGATGAATATAACCAAGTTTAGTCTTCATCCTGTTGTCTTTTTAAATAGTGCACAGACTGTGTGAAGCGTATGCTTAGCATTTGTCCTTTGACTGGTGTCTGTTCCTGTTTGCTGAGGTCACAAGCAGCCCTGAAAACTGAGTTTCCTTGATTCAGTTGCTTAATTATGAACATAGTTGTTAAATTTTAGCCAAATAGGTTTCAGAATGTTTGACTAGGAGGTTTCATTTCCTGTCCCCTTCTGAAAAAGGGGAAAGGATTTCTGAAAAATGAAATCAATTATGAAATGACTTCATAGGAATACCACAGGGCGATGCTCAGTGTTAATGCATTTCAGAACATTCAAAGAAACAAAGATCATTAATAAATGCATCTAAAACATTGAGCCTACGAGCTGCTAGGAAGAAATTTTAGAATGTGTCACACACAGTGACTTTCTCTGCATTTCAGCGAGGAAATACAGAATAAGATCTGAATTGACAGACTTGCAGTTTCTTATTACAAGTACCTGAATTTTGTACTCTCTCACCATTAAGGCTTACCTTTATAAAATGCTGTAATGATCACTTGGGCAAATGTCTGAATCTGCTCACAACAGAACAACTTTTGTAATAGTAAGAACGGCCTTGGGCCTTGCAGTCATGACATGACACAAGGTCTCTATTCCTGGCTATGCTGTGTGCATCCTCTTTGACCAGGGGAAGTCATTTGACCTCACCATGCCTCAGCCCTGAGGTCAGTGGAATGGCTTTGGAATGAAATTAGGCTGGGTTTTCAGTCTAAAATAGTGACTGTTTTGTTTGTCTTCTTCTATTTCCTTTCACCTCACTCAATGTAAGGTCTTCCTGGGGGTTCAAAGTTCTCTGGGCAACATGCAAGTTGGGGACCAGTTTAATTGCACTGGTAGTTTATGCCATGCGTTTGGGCTGCAGCCCATGCAGCTTATCCCTCGTGTTTTGCCCTAAAAGTTTAGGAACTTACAGATAAGCTCAAGGGAAGAGCTTATTCACCGTCTGCGTTGGTTAAAAGTTAACACAAATATTTGAGTGGCCACCTCTGAATATACTTGTTCAGTGTGATGAACTGTGCTGAGAGCCTTTGGGCTGCTAAATTGAGTTCAGGGGTCTCAATGCTGGGCCTTAACTTAATAGGAAAGTTATAGAATGTGGAGCTGGCTGTCACAATAGTTAGTTTCCTAGAGGGCATATAATGCAAAACCCCTTCTTTTAATGTCTTCATGAATAATTCTGAGCGTATCATGTTCTGCTTATATGATCTGTAGTTACAGGAAAGCCTGTTTGATTAATTCACTTCAACATTTGTCATTTGCAAGAGTTAGATGTTGGAGAACAGCTAGCTTTTCAAAAGGTCACCCAAAGCCTGCTTGTTTCAGTGTGTCTTAGCAATTTGTCTGGATACAGATTCATTGGGGAAGGGGGGAGAGGCTTTGAAAAATCTTCAAGCCTTTGAGATGCCAAATTTTGAATTGCTATAGATTCAAATTCATAAACTACTAGGTGACTTTCATGCTTATCTGTAAAGTTCAAAACAGATAGCTGGGCAAGTTTGTTAGAACAATATATTCATTTCTGGAAAGTATTTTACTAAGGCAGAAGTTAAGATCCTAAAATTCACAGACTGATAAGATTACTGATGAGATTATGAACTGTCAGCCAACTATAGAAATAAGATGATCACCCGCCTCCTTGTAGGAACATTCTTATGGCAAGAAGTGCTTGGTACACCCATACTACAAAATTAAATCATAGCTATGGCATAATTCAAGCTTAAATCTGACCCTGCAAACAAAGCTACTAGGAAACTGACTGTTGTATCTGGTACACAGAAAAGCAGAATCAAGGCTGCTGTAAGTTTTCTCTTCCACAAAAATGCAGAACTGTTCTAATAGTCAGTAGGCATACTGTAACGAAGTGACTTTGTGTGCTGCTGTGAATGCAACAACTTGAACAGATCATGATAGGTATGCCATGTCTTGACAATGTTTCCAGTACACAATACACATATAGATTGTCTCTAGCAGGTAAAACAAGAGTGTAAATAGCCATCATTCTCCATTATGTCTCTCACTGAAACAGTGTTAGGAATGCATGTGCAATGTCCTAGCTAGACATCTTCTAAAATTTATGCCAAAAGCAACTATATTCAAGCAAGGCTGAACATGATACTGTTAGTCATAACACACCGCTTCATCTGCGGTATTGAAGTCATCTGACCAGATGATAGTCTCATAACATTTTGTACAGACAAAGTGAGTCTTGCAGTGAGATTAACAGACTCTTAGTACAGACACAGTTAATACTGGTAAAACGATTTCAGACACGGACTTCTGCTGCCACAGAAATGTTAAACAACAAATGGAAAACCCAAACCTGTTTCTAAAGAGTGCTGCTGTAATAGAAAAAGTATCTATGGTAACTCTGGTTTAAACGTAACAAATCATTCGGACAACTGCTGCAATTGAGCAGCTTATTTCCATAAACTAGTAACTCAAAATTTCTAGAACCAGCAAACGCATTTGGTAAAATCTAATTTATTTTCATGCACTAAGATTTCCATCTCTAAAGAAAACACAGAAACTTGGGTGTCTTTGGGATATGCACTGGGAGGAAATGACCTTGTAACTGTTTAGTCAGCTCCTGCTCTCATTCCCCTCTGTTAGTACAGCTAAAAGTACAACTAACTCTTTTGGTATTTTTGAGTATAAAAGGTTACTGTAATATCTGCAAGTCTATTGTGTGACCATAAACCTATTATAAGGTCAAGCAGAGTCAAGAAAATGACAAAAGTTTAGATGAACAGTGTATTTCAATATTTAAACTATGGTCTTATATCCTATATGACAGAACTGTCTGACTACTTGTATAACCAGTCATAACACCTAAGTATTCAGAGTCTGCAGTGAAACTGGGCTCCTGTGAGAAGTATCATCAGTAGCTTTACAGACAAGAAGGCTGAGAATGAATTACAGGAAGTCCCTGATAAACTAGGTGCTAAACTGAAAATCCTTACCTGGTTCTTCGCAGTTTAATCTGCCTTTCTTAAAAATAATACCCTTCTTTCACTCATGTGAAGTGGAGAAACCACAGCTTCACCCCTGGGATACCTTCTCCTTCCTGAAACAGGACTGCCCTGTGACACAATGCCCACTGTTCTGGTGGGAGCCAGCACCCACCTGGGCAGCCCTGCAGATTCTGGTTTGCTTTCTCTGCAGTAAAAAGGAGCATGGACCCCTGTCCAGGCTTATCTTTATCTGTCAGGTCTGAGTTTTGTACATATCCTATTCTTCCTTAAATGCAGTCATTACTTTCTTTAGCTATGAGCCATCATAATTGCGTGTGCAGGATAGTGGAGACACCTCAAAAATTTCAGCGCTGTTGTCTTGGCTTAACAGTGTCTGGATGTCTAAGATGATAAATGTTTGTATTTCTAATCAAGCATGACTTTTTAATGTTTCTCATGCAAAAGTTATGTGCAACTTTTAGGTCACAACTGTTGCACATTTGTGATGGAAGATGATAATATGAAAGCCTATCAAAATCATTATATGATCGTGCAACTACAGTGTTTTTAAGAGGCTGCCCTACTTCAGCAAACAAATGCATTAATCACAGCACTTTCCTAACAGGAAGGAACAAGTGAGCACAGAATAAAGTGAATGTGGGGATTTCTTTCAGACTACAAACGGTTGTCTCAGCAGACTGATTAAGGCCAATTAAATATGTTAGAAAGCAGCCATTATGAAATTACTTCAGGGACAAGAGGTCATTACAGGAGGGAAAAATGTAATCAAAAAAACCACTCTCCAGCAAGATACAAATATGAAATAACATAAAATCAGCTTATCTGCTATCCTTATAGTCCTCTTAACAAGAAGAATTAAGAGCTAATCCCAGGAAATAAAGATCAGCAAGACAATAATTGCTGAAATATGCCTTCCTCTGATCTGTTCTATTTTATCTACTCATTTCCCAGTCACTTCCAACAATGTGTTTTCTTAGATACTGCCTTCTAAATCTCTTTTCTTCTACATTAGTTTTATTGCTTGTTGAACAGAAGTTTCTCCTACCTATGGTTATATTACTCATGATACATACTCTTGCAGAGGTTTACCGGAACACTCATTTCCATGCAGTGCTAGTATAAAAACCAAAACATTCCAGCTGATGAGATAGCATACTTTATTTGGTCCTCACGGTTAATCAAGGTAGGTCACTCTGAAGGTAATGCCTCCTATTTATTTTCATGGAAACTACATAAATACAAAGAGCACAACAACACTATTTGATAAAGCAAATTCTCATCTACAAAACACTGTTTTTCAATACAGCCACTAACGTTAGCTATGCAGTGATGAAGAAGAGCCTGCATGTTGTGCTTGTAAAAAAAAAAAAAAAAAAAAAAAAAAAATTTGACTGGCCATCCCAAATGTGGCTTTTTCCACTGCTGAAATGAACCACCCACCACCTCACTGTGCTCCCATCCACTTGTTGGTCTCCAGAAACATTCAGCAAGCATCAATGAATGCCAATGGGTGCCATTTTTTCTGTGTGGATGAATTCAATTCTACCCCTTTGCTTCATGCACTCTTCCATCTCAGATGATATTCTGTCAAACTGCCCCTCTGCTGCCATCTGTTACACAGCAACAAAAAGAAATGGAATACTGGTAGGAAGGTTCAATCTCTACTGCCATACCACCAACATAATAAAATGGGAGGCATTACTTTTGGAGCACCTGTAATAAGATCATTGTATACCGCTGATGTTCATACAGTTGTTTCTAATATATATTTTTTTAATATTAAGCTCAGATCCAAATTAACTGCTGTTTTCCTGCAAAACTTTATAGGGAAAAAAAAAGGCAAAAAAAATCCCAAACTATATTAGTTAAACATTTTCAGAAGGACAGGCTGTTTATCTATTTCCCTAATATGATACAGGGAACACTCCCTCACAGTGATAAGACTAGATGGCATCCGATTAAGATGTTAAACTAGAAGCTTGGAAATACTTGTTTTACAGGTTTCCTGTATTACCTTTGCAAATCACTTCTATGTCACATTGAATTAGACTCCACTGGGTATAGTACAATATGCTTCAGTTAAAGTTTAAGACAGTGAGAAACATCTTAGTTTTCTTAAAAAGACAATGGCTCTTAACATTTCTGAAACATCTCACTAGAACAATATGAGGCTGAGCCCTTTTAAAGATGAACAGAAAGAAGAAATGGGAGTGTTGAAAATGATATCACATTGTTGCTTCAGGGGCTTTCTCTTTACAGTTTTGTTGTCTCTCAACCAGGTAGCTTCAAAAGAGATCAAAACTTGCTGTGCCAGGCTCACACTTGCTGAAAGAGGCAAATATTTTGTGCTGGGAAACTATTCAAAGGCCCTAGCCTTTGGAGATCAAAGACTCACTGCATCCAGGCTCAGTGTGCACATAATGAGAGACAATTCCTGCCTTGTTTATACTCAAAACAGAATAAACAGACACACAAAAAATAGGGAAAGGAACAGAAGTAGCTTGCCTAAAGCCAAACAGTAGATTCAAATGTAGAGATGAAGGTAGAACCCAGACATTGCCAAAACAATGAAGGGGCAAATATATTTTGTGGATAAGGGGAAAAGGTGCTGGTTCTTTACAACTGTGTCTTATAACTCTGGAAACATTTCCTTCTGAGAAGAGTCGGAAAGGGACAGGAAAGAGATACTAGGGAAGAAAGAAAAAGAGAAAGTTTAGAGGAGGACAAGTGAAGATTTCAGAGATGGGAGCATGTTGCTACTTGTCCTCCTGAAAGATCTTTCTGTGTTTTGTTATTTAACCCAGAATTCTAGAAGTCAAATTAAAAAATGCCATTCATTGCCCATTGGACTGCATGTTTTTCTGCTTTCTCTGCATGCAGTGACCTTATCAATATTTAAAAAGTAACTAAAAAATAAAAAATCTCAAGCCAAAAGAATTAAGCAGACAATTAAATGTTAGGCTAACCGTGGAAAATTTACTTTGTTTGGCTTCCATTTTTATACAAGTATACCTGAGCACTAGATGGTTAAAACTGCATCTACAACTCTGAATGATTTTAGGGTTAGAAAAATGTAAGAATAATGGTCGATATGGGAAACTGAATACTAAAGTTCCTGGAGAAGTCTGGAGTCTTCTGGAGTGCTGGGCTTTGTAGATACCCCTGAAACCAAACCTTGCTTCTAGAAATGGGTTTTGTTAATTTGTCATTGGGTGCACTAATGAAAAGGTATTGTCTCTGGAGCATGTCTGTTCAGTTCCTCTAAAGAACTGTAATGCAATAAAGCAGCGGGCAGGTGAAAAAGAGCAGCAACAAACCAGCAAAGACTCTCTGGAAGTGAGCAGTCATAGCCTGATAGATGTTTTTTTTCCTTATGTCTCCAAGCCTGTGGCATCTGGAACACACTGAAAATAAGAGCGTAGATGCAAGTGCTTTGAGGACAATTTTTGTGTCAAGCACACTGTAAAAGAATCATTGAGGGTTGGGGAGATGATCCATGCATGATGATATCTTCCTTTCTGAAACCAAATGTCTCTTGGGTGCTGCCCACCCCAGTCTCAACAGTTCCTTCTGGTAATATGCCATGAGAAACTGTTCCTCCAACTCTTTTCTCTTCTGAAAAGCCAGCAAAAAACACAGGCTGCACTCTTATGAAACTTCTAGCTTCAGACTGAATGGACACAAATCAAACCATTATTAGAAATAATGAGTGACAACTAGCAACCACAGTGAGAGAAGCATCTGAACTTTGGCACATTCCATGAGACAAAATGAATAAAAAAAGCCAGTAACAAATGCATTCAACAGACTACAATGTTCTGCGAAACTGTCTATTTACTGTTTGGAATAGTGGAGTTATTCACATTCACACACAAAGATATTTAAGAACAGATTACAGACTGAAAAGCTTAAGTGTAAAATTATTCAAGAAGAAAACTTTGTTCAGCTAGAATCCAAGCGTGTCTTAATTCTGAGTGAATCTATACATCTTCTATAAAGCTACAAAAAGAATTCTGGTATTTTGTTTGAATTTGCAAAATAGCATTTAAGAAGGCTAAAGAGGACGATGACATGGCTTTCAATAGGACAGAACAGGAGGTGGAATCCAGTCTTGCTTATTGTATACTCATATAGGAAGCTTTAAAACTTGTTGCTCCCTAGAAAACACTATTCCATGTACCGAGTGACAGATAGATCCACATCTTTCCACCTTATTTCATGATAGTAGGGGAAACACACGCACCTTCCAGCTCAGATCACATGGAACTCCTTATAATTCTGCATGACTGTAACTGTTCTAAATAATTATGTTCTTATCCTGTTATTAATTACAGACTTGCCAATTGTTAACAATCAATTTGTTATCTGAAGTTGAAATGATATCCAGTTCCTGTTCTGGAATCTAGATCAGAACTAATGTACTTATTTTTCATATTACTGGTATTTGAGATAGCTGGAGATGTACCATCCCTAAGCAAAGCAAGCTAATAAAACTAACACAGGGTGTGGGGAGATATTTTAGCCAAGGTCAGCTGGCATTCTTTGGCTGACTAAAATACTAAAACAGCGTATAAACACATTTAGAAGTTATTAAAGATTAAATTCACACCTACTTTCATATCCCTTCTTGCTTCAGGGTTGGTTCAAAATAATCTTTGAAACAAATGAATATCACATTCTTTGTTCTAAGAAACTCTTTTAACCACTATACACTATACTACCTTGCAGAATTTGCCTGTGAGCGTTGTTTTGTATGTAGATACATGATATTCTGAAGGAAGGGAGAGAAAGATTAAAAAATTTAATAGAAAGATTGACCCACCTCCTTAAGTTCTTCAGATGAAAGCACACTTTAAGTCAGGGATGTGCTCTCTGTAGCAGAAGGAAGAACGGAATGATCTGTAGAGTTCAGAGTGACTTCAGTGTGATTCCAGCTGCTTCACTTGGCTACTGCCTTCCTCCTAATAAAGCTGCAGAATGATATAACGCTGTGTTTGTTTTCAGCTGTGAGGAAGTTGTTTCCAACTTCCCTTGGTTTGCTAAACTGGGTTTTGAAATATTGCCCTCCTGTATAATCCCAGTATTTCACCAAAATAAATGTTAGACATGTGAATGAATCATTTTGGCCAGTGTCCAAGCAAGCAACAGATGTGGTGGCTGATGAATGGAAATGGACTTTACAGTTGCAGGCTGCATTTTGTTATGTAGAGAAGGATTTGAACAGTACTTCTCTGTTTCTGACCACTCTGGTTTATAGAAAATAATGTTGAATGAACAGAAAGATGCTTAAGAAGCTACACTGAAATTTTTTTAACTGTACGGTGAGATACTTTCAGTTTGTATTTATGATTATTAAACTCCCTTCACATTTTTTTTGCATACGAACTTCTTGAAGTATGAGTTACTAGTCCTCTTGCCCATCAGTGTAATTCTGTGGTCAGACATTTAAACTGGGCTTTAGGAGACTTGGCTTGAATCCCAGTTCTGTCAAGAGGCTACTGAGTGTTTGTGGTCGAGCCTCGTGCTCTCCGTATACCTTAGCCTCTCTGCCAGTAAAATGTGAATATTATTCTCCAAGTATCTTCGTACCACAGCGTCGCCTGACTTTGATGGTACCGCATTCATCATACCATTTTAAATCAGCTATGGGTCTGTCAGCCCACTCTTACCGAAAAGCAAATCCAGTGGAAGGAACAATCTTAACAGCTGCACTTATCTGTGACTAGTGCAAAACACCTAAAATGTTCAACACTGATTGAATTCAGTCAACTCTACTGATTCCAGTAAAAACCGTAATAATAAAAAAATGAGGGAATTACTTAGTGAGAAGCAGAAACACTGAAATTTCAGCATTTGGTTAGTAAGACTATCATTTTTAAGTGCTACTGCTGTGGCTCACAAGTTATAGAATCTCTTATCAGGAGCCAGAAACTCCTTCCAGCAAAACAATCATGTTTTGTCTTTCTCCCATGTCAGTTCTTCTCGTTCTGCCAATATAACATAACATGCTGATAGCTTGTATGAGGAGGCAAAAAGCTACGAATGAAAGAAGGATGGAGATTATGTTACAGCGGGACACAGAGTCTGGACCTGGAGAAGATGACAGCGGTGGGACATCATACCTACAAATATGTGACATAAACAGATATCTGGGTTGCCTGAAGAGAGCAGAAAGACTTCAGAAGACCTCATGATTTGGCAATATTTTTTGCTGTTTAAATATTTCTTCTTTCTTCTAGGTAACTGACAGGTGAATCTTAGCTGATAAAAAGCTCTTTTAATAGCAGTTATTTTGTAAATATTGGATAGGGTGAATCCAGGCACCGTTCAACTGCATATCTGCAGAGTATATTTTGCTTGTAATAGTACATAAGTCTATCTCTGTAGGTACTTTGTCAAATCCAGTTATTGTAAGGTAGTTAATTTAAAAGCTTGCTCAGCACTATTTGGGTACGGCAAGAGAGAAAATTACTGAGTAGAAATGCCCACACGTGATCTGTACTAAAAGACAAACCTCAGCAAGCAAATTAGAATCACATATATGTCAGTTTCTCTTCACCTTGGTGCAGGGAGCATTCTGATGAGTGCAATGGTTTCTATTAGTTTGAGATGGAGTACAGTTATCTATAAGAGGCTGTTTCCTTCACCATAAATTTAAGTTGTCTGGGACTGCTCCAACATGTACTGAGTTGATAGTTCAACTCCTTCATTCTTCTGAAGCACAGGGGGATTAAAATTCACACAGCAATTTTCTTCACTCTGCCTATCATGGTGGGAAACATGAAATCACAACTGAAGGATCCAGAAGAAATTCTGTGGAGACAATTTCTCACGGAAAAGGAGGGCTTTTTTTCCTCCCTAGGGTTAGCAAGTCACAGGATTTCAAAGACATTTTTTTCTGCCAGTGTGCTCTACCTACATTTTCTTTCAAATTGAAAAGGACTTCTGCACTGATGAACGATTACTAAATTTTCACAGTATGACCTGCATGTGCAATGTATCTGTGGGCTAAAAAAAAGAGAATAGTATTTCACAGACAAACTTCCATTTAAATTGAGAACATTTTGTTTGTTTTCTGTTCAGAGCTAAATATATCACTTCATTCTTCTACAGTTTTGATTAACCACAAAGGGAATCTTACATCCCTGAGGAATGCAAGCTCGGTTCCTACAACTTCCTATGTTTTAATTCCTTCTGTGCTAACAGTAAAAACTGGAATGGTGAGTTCAACATTTTTGCATATACAATGCATTAACCATTGATATCATTTTACCAGTGTGATCTTTTCAGACACTTTTTGAATGTTGTATGCTTGGAAGAAAATAAATGAAAAAGCTACCCCTTGTTTCCTTTCACGTCTTTTGCCTTTTCAACAGGGTAAGTTAATGAAGTTCTGGAGTTTTTAACACTACGTTTAGGCAAGTGTAGGACTTGCATGTAGGACTCGCAGAGCAGAAAACCAGTTATTTACATCTGATAAAATGAACAAGGGAGAACATTCTCATACAAATAACAGATTTGGGATTGAGCAGTGGTGAATAAACTAGGTCCATTGAAAAGCAAATGCGTTTTAAAACACAATTTTTCTTCTTTTTTTTTAAAAACAAACACACAAAAGAAGCAACCTATAGAACAAAAACAGTATATACGGAAAGAAAAATACAGAGAAGCCTTCTGAAAGAAGTATTTAACCAGCATTAACCAAAGCACAAGTTAGAGAGTAATAAAACCAAAACAGCTTTAATTTACCAGGATTATAAATATTAGCCTGTCAGTTGTGACTATTATTTATCACCCACAGGACCCCCGGTTCTTATCAAGCTGTATATTAATGAAAGCAGATAATCTCATCATTGAAGAACACATCAGACTAAATCCAAAGTGTATGCAATCAATTAAGTTGCACCAATCATGAATCTGTGAATTCACTCAAACAAAATATATTCGTTTTTCCCAGGGTTAATTTAAGCTGAACAACACAAGAAAAAAAAGCTACTTACTTTTTGAGGATTCAGACATCCTCTTTGTTTGAATTAACACCTCACGGATACAAATCCACTCTGGAAAGACTGAATTTAACAACCTGACTATCAGGAAAATAGTAATTTCCTCCCTTTCCGTGAAACTAATGACTATTCATGCCTATCCTTTCGGTGAACGTTTGCTTGCGGCTTAACTGCCCGCTGTATCCCATAGTCAGCAACTACAACAACATTCTCCAGCGTTTAGACCAAACAACCCGATGAAGGGAGGTTTTAGCAGATCCACATCCTCTTTTTACGCAGATATTGGGATTCTGACGGCTTTCATGTATAACGTGTTGAAAAAAAGATCAACAATGTGCGAAAAAGCCACACAAGCATAGGAACGAATTACTGTATGTATATATATGTATAAGCGTACAAGTTTGAACAAGATTTTTAAAAGCAGCACTTTATTTGTTTTGTTTATGGGAGTTGCATAAAGTTTTATGATGAATATTGGACACTAATCCACATGGAAGTGAAAGAAAAGCACAGGGAGGTACCTGAACCATACTTTTTCCAGATTTTCGTTGCCTCCATCCACTTGGCTCCAAGTCACCAGTATGGATACCTACACCTACTCTTTCAAATAAGTGAAGTCTTTTTTTCTATTCAAAGTCTAAGTTCTGAGGGTTCAATCATCCATTTTTATACACCAGCCTTTAGATTAAGCTGCCAATTCCACAGTTCTACTAGGATTGTACATAACGGACCTAAATCTGTGACCTAGGAGGTCATCTAAATTTCACCTTCTGCAATTGTCCATAACAATCCACAGCTAGATTGTTGAAGTTTGTCATAATGATTAACAACACAGAAAAGCAGGAGGTTCATAAGGAGGAGAGGATGAGTGCCAATCCCTCACTGGTGCACCACTAGACCATCTCTCTCAGCTACTGAGATATCTATGACAGAGCTGCTCTGAAACATGGACAAAATGCAGTTAGAAATTAAAAAGGAGTTCTCATTACATGCAAAATATAGAGAGCAAAGCTGAGGTTTGATACAAAATAAGGACAGCAAGCAAGCTGCCTGCATAACAGCAAGGTGCCTACACAGGACATATGGATTATCAAGCAAGGTTGCTGCTTTATGGCATTACTGCTTAAAATCTTAAGAGAAACATCTAGGCAAGTGTGGAACGCTGAAGCCTGCTTGTTACTCTCTACAGTACTGTCTAGCTGTTGATGTTCCTTTGGATGTATGGACGTGCAGGGGCTTTAAACTGGACAGTAGCACTTTGCACGTACATGGAGAATGGTTCCTGAATACCAGCACAAAGCCATTGCAAGTTGAGTCCAAACTGGAGTCCAAAGAGTGGATGTGATCACAGTGAAGCAGTGGGCGGTACGTTTCAGCGGTGGCAAGAACAATGTAAAAGATCCAGACAGCCAGGCAAGTTTTTACAAGCACAGCATGCAGGCTCTTCATCATCGCTGAGAAAAATGCACACATAATGGTGGTGACTATGTTTTGTAGCTGAGAATTTGCTTCACCAAATAGTGTCATTGTGCTCTTTGTATCTTTTGTATTTTCCCTGGAAATAAATAGGATCGACTTTTGGAGTGACCCACTTTCCATTTCTGTTACATTTACAGAGAAGGAAACTGCCACTTCTCCGTTTCAAGATGAGAAACAAGACAAAGGGGCACTACAATAAGTATATACCTCATGTCCAAAGCAGAAACT
Organism: Callipepla californica brunnescens; assembly: GCA_023055505.1. Taxonomy (NCBI): domain Eukaryota; kingdom Metazoa; phylum Chordata; class Aves; order Galliformes; family Odontophoridae; genus Callipepla; species Callipepla californica. Next base: position 3,877,647 of record JALIRH010000010.1, read on the forward strand.
GATTCTCAGTTACTTCTGTGTTACAAGCTCAGACCATCTAGCAACACGTAAGAGACTTCTGTTTTTACTGATGAACCAGAAGACAAAGACACTGAACTCTGATCCAGAAAATTACTACAGTTACAGTAATAGTACACTGCTGAACACCACTCAAATAAAAGGGTTTTTGTTCTCTTTCTTCCTCCATTTTCTGGATTTTCCATGAAATTGTCCCCATATTTTCCAACTGTAAGAGAAAGAGGTTTCTTTCAAACTCAGACGCTGTTGCTTATCAGCTTTGCTAGACTAAAAGCAAGTTTTGTCCCGGGAAAAAAACAGAGCTTCTCTATTCCACATTATTTAACTTCCTGCTTTATTTATTTATTTATTTTTCCTCTGAATTGGATAAAGAAATCTTTCTTTAAACGATTCCCAAAGTAAAACAAGGTAGAGTCTGCTTGCTCTCACATGTAAGAAAATATTTTATGTGGTTTATTGTGGGAACATTAAAAAAATTAAATATAATTTAGAACAGCCAATGTGGAAGAAAAGAGCATTTATTCAACTACCTTGGGAATGCATTTTGACCCCACCTTAAACTGCCTGCAGAACACCAACAGACTCAACATAATAGCATATATATTTGCAGCTCCCTGACTCCTACAAATTACACTACAGACAAGGAAGCTGCTGAGGTATTTTACACTCAGGGTCATTCATCCACATCTATTTAAAACCGGAACTGTTCAATTGAAATTTATATATATAAACATTTAATTTATGTATTAAATGGGGTCAAGGTAGGTAGATAACTTTTGGGAGCCTGAACACTGAACATTCCTAAAAAATAGAACACATTTCCTATATGCTTTGAGAAAATTAACTCTACTGAAAATACTTAACTCCCTGCCTGAAAAACAGGGAGAAGTATTTACTTTCATGGAAAAGTCTCAGAGTTCCTACTAGGATGGAAAGGGAAGTGAGCTGGAAGGGAATAATAGCCACCTACCATTCCTATTTCAAATATTTCACCGTTAACATTAGCTTCCCACGTAAAACTTGCATTCATTTTGTGACATACCTATACCACGAAAAAGAAGGATAGTTTAAAATCTGCCAAACAAAACATTCTGCTATTCAGATGAGAATAATACCGTTTTAAGTGTGTTTCATACCTGTTATCTGTTTGTGGTTAATCCTAGAACCCGTGTTCGAAATTCATAAGTGGAGGCTCTCAGGTTGTAGAGCTCCCTTCAGCACAAGCAAAGGAAGTCATTGTACTATTTTCTACTGCATTTACTAGCATGCCCATTTCAGAAAGTATTCTATAATTCAGAGTGATTTGGTAATGAATAACTACACTTGAAAATGTTGTCAGCTCTCAAGGGCTGATCCGACTGTATCAAACAGGCAAAATAAACGATGCTATTTTTGAAAATGAATACGAACCAAATGGGAAATAGAATTAAGAAATGTTAAGGGACTATTATTTCTGAAGCTAAAAATAAATCCATGCACAAGCTGAAGGTGAAAGAATATCCTGCAATTCATGACCGGTCATGACAAGTAACCCCCAACCTACTTCCTGACCTAGTCCTGTTCTTTGTGTCATGTTTTTAAAAACACAGGCACTGTTATTTCAGAGAGATGGACTCGCTGGACAATTATTAGCAGAGAGTAGAAATAACTGTGAATGCAACACCAAACTATTTAGCACTTTATGATGAGAGATGCATTCTCTGAAAGCAAATATTGTTTCGATCTACAAATGTGAAAAGGATCCAGAGGCATTATTATCCCCTTTATTTTGAAAAGTCAAGCAAATTTTATTTTGCTCCACAAGAGGGCTGTCAGGGCACCGAGACAACATTTTCTCTATGTATGCTCCTTCAGTAGCACGCGTAGGCTTGGTTCAGTAAGAAAAATTTAGGCAGTGTAAGATCAATATATACAAACCACTCAACTGTTGCTTTAATTTCTTTGCAGAAAGTCCATTCATAATTTCTGCTTTAGGACAAAGTGTCTTGAAAACACGTTAACTTAAGCTACTGGAAACATTCAAAACAGTTGAGCAGTACTAGATTAGGGATTTAAGAGTAAAGAAGAACAGAAGTAGCCCATCATGAAGGAACTTTCTGAAAGCACTGAATTCTGATGCATTCTGTACACTTTTGGTGTTTAAAGAGACATATTTTGAGTTGCCTCATCAGCTGTTCCTTCTGGATGACTTGCCAGTAAGTAAACAGCAACAGCAGCTGTAACAGCAACAACAACAGGCTTAGAATGAGTGTGAATGTCACTGAATTTTGCTCAGCATTATTGTAATAAAAATCTCTGTATTTTCTAATGTACACATGTACAAAAATCTATTATCCAGAGCAATTACAGGAAAAAAAAAAGATGTATGTTAATATAATCCTTTAATGCACGTGAAGACTTTTTTTCTTTTTTAAACTCTGAAAACACTATTTCTAGGTAGAATTGGAGTGATTATATAGGAGAAAAAGTACCACAGAATATCACTTCATTCCTCCAGTTTGTCTGCAGCCTTAAGTTTGTAAATACAGAAAAATACATAAGTCATGAAATACCTGACAACACATGCCTAAATTCTGCTGTCTTTGATTAATAGTCCAAAACACAGAAAATTCCTTTCCATCTTTGCAAGAAAATATTCAGGAATATTCCTAGGATGAACTAGATGGCATTGTAAGATGGATTCTGCAGTGTTCTTTGCTAAGGAATTTTGTTTCACATGAGATATTCTGGAAATGAAATGTCAGTGCTTGAGCTACACTGAAACCTCAAATATGTAACTGAGCTTACTTTGTTCCAACAAGTTACCCAGAGTCGGTAATCCACTGTAGCTCACTAAGCTTGCTGTGAACCCATTATAAAGGTAAACTAGTTTGGTTTCAGATTGTATTTCAAAGTGTTTGCCACAGATAGAACATGCACCTTTAAACAATGCGACTCTGCTGACATGAAATAATTTTGCCATGTGCCTGAACTTTCACATATGTAAATATTCTCCAGAGAAATACTGAAAGTCTTCAAGATTTTATGACTGCTTCCCACAAATCTCCATTGCTACCTGCAGGATGCTATTGAAAACTAGGATTTCACTTGTCCGTCACTGAAATCAAAAATCATTCCCACGTTACTGAGGTGATGGATTCTTCACACATATGTTTCTACTGTAATTGCACACCTTCTGACTAGTCCGTCTTACTCAGTTATGTCCAACAAAATAAATGTAACTACAATTAGTGGATCTTGTCAGCCCTGAGAAACAAAATTCCTATGCTATATATACCTGTAGTATTCTCCCTTCAGTTAAGAGTTTTGCCAAATTCTGTATTAAACCAGGCAACAAAATGTCACCAAGCGACTTAAGCTCTGCATAAGCTACTTATCCCTTGGCAATGAAAAAATATCCGTATCTAAGCAAAAGAATCCAAAGAATTCAACAGCAATTCAAGTAATTTCCCTCCTAAAGCGGAGCCTTTTCCTGTTGTTCTTCTGTTATTTCTCTGTGAGACTTTCTGTGCCCAATGACTCGATCAGTGTGGGCGGACGTTTCTGAGCCGCTGTTTCATAATCACCCAGCAGCAGCCCCTTTTTACAGCAAGCTCCGTTTAAATTTTGCAGTCATCCCCCCCCGCTGCACGAGTCACGGCCGGCACCCGCACCTGTCCGTGCACTAGGTGCCGATAACCTCTGCTTCGGCTGCTTAAAACATCCTGCTTCCAGCGATAATAATATGAGGGAAACGCGCAACCTCTACTTTCCCACGGGAGATTAGATCGAAAGTGTTAAGAACCTATAACTGAAGCAAAAGGGGACTTGGACTGTGCCATACTCTTAATCTCACTCGTGAGAAAACAGAAAGCTCTTTTAGTTCCACAGGAAGCTCGCACACCACACGCGGCACCGCGCCCGCCGCCGGGCCCGCCCACAGCACGGCCTTCGGCACCGCCCACCGCACCGCCCCGGAGCAGGAAGCCGGGATGGCGTCCCATGACCCCGGCGTGGCACGGAAGGACTTACTAGGAAGGGACGGAGGTGAGGCGGCGCTGGGGAGCGAAGCGGGCGGCGCGCACGGCAGCGGCGGGAAGACGCTTCGCGGGGCGGGGGGCAGGCGGCGGGAAGCAGGCGGCGGGAGGGGCCGGCGGGGCGACCGGAGCGCGCGCGGGGAGGGGCGGGGTCCGCACGTTGCCCGGCAGACCTGCGCGCGCGCGCGCGCTCACGGGCGGGGCGCCGGCAGCGCCCCCCATCAGCCGCCGCCTCGCCCCGCAGCCCGGCATGGCGGCGGGCGGGGCTCGGCCGTGCCTGGCGGAGCCCTCGGAGCGCCGCGGCCCGGCCCGGCCCGGCCCTCGCAGCTGCTCTCGGCCCCGCCCCGCGGGCCGTCGTTTTTACTCTTTTCTCGTTGACTTGTTGCGGTACGAGAGTGGCGCTAGAGTTTCTTCGGCGCCTTTGTTTTTTCCCAGTGGTAGGATGTTTAAACTAATGCTGGCACAGATGCGATTTGCTTTTTAATCCGACGGCTTAAGATATTAACAGTCAGAAGAATCCTAACAAAGCTACAACTGTCCGCGCAAAGCCCGCCGATCTCGGAAGCCGAGCTGATAAAGCGAGGAGCGCAGCTGGGCAGAGCTTGACCTCTGCTAGCGAATGAGCTGTGTGTAGCTGCAGCTCAGCTCTCACAGAGCTACACCGTTCTCAGTTCAGAGGCAGCTTGTTTCTCCTCTCCTGTCAGCTGCTTCCTGAAGCATCCCTGCGGGTTCTCCTCAGCCGTTTGTCTCTGGTAGTGGCGGCATGTGCACGTACAGGTCTTGCCTTGCGTGCCCCTCCGCTGTGAGGAAATCTGGTCCACTGAGTCTTCTGAGCTGTAGAAAATTGCTGAGGAGATGCCCAGACTGGAACATCTCCATTCTTTTAATAGTCCTGTAGTTTTAATGTCACTTGTAACTCAGTTTAAAGCCTCAGTACTGCACGACTGCAGAAATTACTCCTTGAAATGAAAGAGTGATGAACCACTGTATTGGTTACCCTTCCACATGCTCCAGTTGCTGCCGCCTGTCATTTCTGAGATGAAATGAGACCCTTTTAAGTTATGGTGCTATCATCCATCTCCTGGGCAGGATAACTGTTTGTGGTGCCCTTGCTGACTCTGGATGAGGGTCTTGCTTTCCTGTTTCTCACAGCCAGAGTGAATGGGATGACCTCTGTGCTCACTGTGCTCTTAATGCCCTGTGCATATCTAGAGCACATATATCCGGATAGTAGGATTCAGTAAGTTGACTTTAAGTGCAAGGAACAAGTTATTTTCCATAATGCATCATTCGTGAATGATAGTACTGTGGGATTTTCTTCATGTTTTTGGGTCTCAGATACATACAGATGTGTCGGTATATCAAGAATGCCTTTCTCAGTTGGCAGATAAGGGTCAGATTAATTATCAGTAAGCAATTTCCATGGGTCAGATTTTTAGGGCCCCAGGGGAATTTTTATGTTCTTTTTAAGACTGGGATATCGTTTCCCTCCAGGTGTTATTCCATCTAATGATTTCTGTGTTGTTGCTGGAGCCATGGACACTGTCAGTGGTGTACATCAGCTTTACTGAGCCCCTCCTATGGTGTTGACAGCTTGTTTCTTTTGAGCGCAAAATAGCAGCGCTAACTTAGTGGCAGCAATAATATATTAGTCAGAAAGTGAGAGGTTTCTAAGAGCAATTTTTTTTTATTACGTGAATTGATATGATAGAAATAACATAAGAGTTCTGTTTTATTCTTTCGGACTGAGATATTAAGGTACTCCTGTCAATCATAACTACTCTAGCAGCCCTCTTGTTTCATAATACAAGGTAAATAGTGAAGAAGAGCAAAAAAGATTGGAAAAAATTCAAACATTTGAGACTTGTAGCGCAGGGCTCACAGAGGAGCTTGTTTCCCACATAGAGAACAGGCAAAGGAAAAAGGAAGGAGTGATTCTTGTAAATAGATACACACCATGTATATGGTAAAAAGTAAAAGTCAGTGGTCTGAATCTTCAGGCTTGTTATTCCACATCTACATTAAAAGTAAGCCAAGAGCAAATCTAGGAACTGTAAAGTCCTGAGTTTTATGACTGGAGCGACACTAGAGACAGGGATTGTGGAAATTCTTGAGTTATTTCTCTTTTTCTGTGTCTGTAGTAAGGAAACTGTAATACTTCACTGAGTATGTAATGGTGAGTTCATAAAATGCTGTGAGTATCCAGCATCCTGTGAAAGTTCTAGTTAGTGTTTCACTGCAGTATCCTGTGAGTTTGCATAAATGAAAGAAAATGTTATTTTTCTGAGTAGGTTCATGAATAAAACTCAGTTTGGTTAATACTGATGTTTGTTTGTTTGTTTTTTTCCTTCTGTTATTGTAGAAGCAAATTTCATTTCCTGAGTAGTAGCATCAGGAGAATGCAATATGTAGAAACCTCATGGAAGAAGGAATGAACAAAGTTATTCCAGTAGGAACAGTTAACATTCAGGAGGAGCTGCTACTGTCGTAGTGAAAGAATAGATGTACTGCAGGCATCAAAAAGGGGTTTATTCATTTTAGTGTCTGACCTGTTTGCAAAGAAGTTCAGAAAATTGTACATGCCTAAGGGCAAAGGAAACAAGTTATTCACTCTATTTTTTAAAGCACTTTAAATTAATTTTTGACAGATGGGATGAGAAGAGACAAGTGTTCTGCACTGCAAATGGCCTCCTGTTTGCCATTTGTTGTTTGCTAGCCTGGAACTGTCTGGCAGAAGGCTGACGACACTAAGGTTTGTACTAGAAAGTTTGACTTTATTTTTGTATTCTGTAACTTAACAGGATTATGTTGGAAGCTGTGTATGTTTAGGTAGGCACCTAAAGCACGTGACTGCAGTCATATTTTAATTGAAAATTAGAGGTTTCACTACTGGTTTGCTGGTCTTCTGAACTATAAGAATTACTTTTCCAGTGTGGGTGATAATTTTATTTGGTGTAGGTCTTGTATAGTTTTTATTTGAGTTCATCTTCCATATTCATTGGAAAGATAACTTAAGAAGTTAAGCAATTAAATACATTTGATAAAAACCTAACACAGTCCAAGCTGTATTCATAAATACAGCTTTTAGTTTCATTAATTAGACCAGAAATTGTCCCATTCACCTGTCAAAGGAAGCGTGCATTGTTAAATGTAATATTGGGGTAACCTAGTAAAGCAGTTGGTTTTTTTTAAATACAGATTAATTTAAGTCAATGAATTGTCTACAGTCAAAACTACAAAGTACATCTGATCAATTTGGGCTGATAGGTGGACTAGAAGAAGGGTTTGATTTTATTTGTTTATTTTTGGGGTAATTTTAAATCTCAGTTGTTTCATTTTTGATTTACAGATGTTTGACAGAATCAAACCGTCTGATGAAGCTTCTGCTTCTTCAGCACAAGGTGAGACATTTAAAGCTCATGCTTTTATTGCAGGTTTTTTTTTTTATATTATCAGTTCACCTTATAGTTTCAGTTGTATCATTTGATTTCCTAAATTTCAGTATGGAACTTTGATGGAAGAAGTGACTTATAAATTATCCACAGGTTTCCATACAGACATGATTTTCTTTCCCAATGGTAAGCTGTTTAAGACAAGCTGCTTTTTAGCTCTCTGGTCATGGATGGAGCAGTCTTAACGAATGTAGATTGCTTAATCTTGATCCCAGACAAAAGTGTAAAATACCTGCTCACCTCAACCACGAAAGGGTGAAGCTTGTTTTGTGAGCATCCTAGAGGATCTTTGAGATGATCTCTCTAGGATTTTATTTTAACATCTAAACTTTCTTTAAAGTACTATTTTTGCCCAGTACAATGTAAGGGAACTACCTAACTGACTGCAGGTAAAAACTTCATGAAATCTTTTTTTTTTTTTTTTTTTAAATATTGGGAATAGAAAGACATGGTGTTGAAGGCTCACTACAGCAGGACAGCAATAGCAGGTGAGTAAGGTGATAATCTAACTGACAACCAGTTTTCTGCTTACACTGAGTAAAACAAGAATAATCTGTTTTTCAACCTTCTGTATCCTCTTGTGTAATGATTGATAGTGATGCAATGTAGATTAAGTGTATAATGGAGATCTTTTATCTTTTTTGCAGATTATAAACTGTGGGGAAAGGGCACTGTAGTGCCCAAAACCGATTATGTGGATGTCAGAATGTCTTAGTTTGTTGTTTGTTTTTTTTATTTCAGAAGACTAAAAGTAGAATAATAAAAGTACGACTGCCATTTTCTGGGCAGATAGATTTCTTTAGACTACTTCAACTCACATTAGAATCTGTAATGGTTGTGCCTTATACCCATTATCCTTTGTTCTGCATTTAAGAAATAATTTTCTTGGGTGTGGCTTAAGCTATGTATTCCTGCATGGCATTATAATTCTGAAATAGAAATGTTTATTTTGTAAGTTTGCTCCAGCTCTGTAGGTGGATATTCTGAGTTTCTGTGTTAAGAACGTAACTAACAAGCCAACATTTGCCATTTTCTCAATGAAATGTCTTGGTAATATTACCTGCTTCTTTCAGTTTACATTCAAGAAGGCAAGAACATCCTCGGCCTGGAGTATCCACCATGCAAAACAGACAAGGATACTGCAACTGCTGCCACGTACACTACCGTAATCTGGAACAGGTAAGAAGGCTTCTGGATAAACCAGCAGCAGATAGCAAGAAGTACCAGTAGGCTTTTCTAGCTTACAAAGCATCATTTTTTGCACTGAATGACCAACTCTGAATGGAAAAAAAAGTGAGTTCTGCAAAGTATGCACAAAGAGGAAATTCTTACCCGGTACCTGTTATAAAGAAACTGGTGGAATGGCATGCTTACTGCAGTCTGCTTTTCTGAAGTGGCACCCTACTATGCTTTGCACTCATTAGATTTATTTCTGTTGCTTTAACATCTAGAATTAGATGTACCGTTAAATATTATGGTTAATATGTTAGATATCAAAGCTGAGTACTTTTGATCAACTGTTAACTTATCTGTTCTTAATACTGTTGGTTTCTTGTCTTTTAGACTTTTTAGCTAGAAAGTAGAAACATATTCAGTCTTCTGTGCTTATGAAAATTCTCCATAGTTTGAGTAAATTACGGGGTGTTTGCTCAAATGAAGTTCAAAAATGTTCATAATCTTAATCATCATGTTTAAATGTATTTACAGCATTTGTTCCAGTCACAAGAGATTTGTGAACAGCTTTCAGAACAGCTGATTTATGTTCACTTCAGAAGGGATTTTGACACATTGCAGTATTATTTGCATCTCCCTATGCATATTCAAAACTTTCATAGAATTCCAGCCTTGAAGTAGAAAAGGCTGAAGATTTTTTCTTTTTGTTGAGGCATTTTTGTTGTGTCAGTAATGTTTTGCCTGGAAAGTAATTCTTCTGAACAGATCAGTGTGTTAACAGTACTATTTGTTTTATCTTTCTTCAGCATATTTTTAGCTCCCAGCACAGACATTTTACCACTTACTGCAGGAATCGCATGGGTACCAGTAGCTTGATGGAGCGTTTCCTGCAAGATGTTTTGCAGCATCATCCCCACAGATACCATGACAACAGGTATAATAATGTTTGTTTGTTTGTTTGCTTTTAAAGTATATGCTGGTAGAGTGCATATATTGTGAGTTCTTTTTTCTGTTCCATCACTGAGCAGTACATTTTGCCCATTTGGGGTGAAACATTTGTATTGAATGCAAGTTAGAAATGAATGTGTTTGCATATCCATTGTCCAAATATATTCCGTTAGTGTTGTCTCTGTGCTTTCAAACTTTGCGTCACTGCTTATGAATTTGATAGAGTATTGCTGATAGCAATGAAATTTGAAGACCTAACAAAAAGTACTAATATATTGGTCAGCTAGTTTATTAGCAGAGTGTACAGTTGACATATATTTACAAATTCTTACAGTAGATGCCTCTGTGCATAATACTGATCTGTTTTGCAGTCTATTTTATGGTACATATTGAAGTGGTTTATAATTTTGGCTTGTTGAATGTGATACTGGCTTGTGGATTATGTCAGGTGAGAGTTTTATATTTATTTTTTCACTATCCTCACAGTTTCACATTGAGTTATTATTTGTGGGAACTGCAATAATTGGCCAATTTGTTAATGCTCAAATTTCAAAAAGTGTTCCCTTTATTTGTCGTGTACATGCTTAAGAATGATAAGAGGGAGTATAAACTTCTTTCTGTAGGAAGGTCAGCTGAAAGAAAATTAGTTAAGTCCCATTGCTTGTGATATTCTGCAAGGCTTTAAAAAATCCTGGTCTGAACCAAGTATATCTTAATAAGTAACTGTTTTTTTTTTTCAGTATTCTTTCTCTATTTCTCATGGAGAAAATAGTGACTATGCTTTAAGGTAATACCCAAATGAAAAAGGCAGATATCTCTTGAGGTATTGATAATACAAGGTTATTTCATTCAGTGAATAATACCTACTATTTAGGAAAACCAAGCTATCCGTGTTCCACTAAGTTACTGGAAGAAGGAGCAGAATAAGAAAAATAACATACAAAATATAGGTAAGGTTGGATGATAAGTGTGAGAAATAATACAATATGCATACAGAGTTTGGAAAAAGAAAACCAAAGATGGTGAAGTGTGAAAAAAAAAAGTGAAAAAATTTTTATTAAAAAAAAAAAAAAAAAGAGAGAGAGAAAATTCTACTTGTTTTGGCCTTCTGTTTAGATCTAATTCTGATTTATAAGATTTTGGAGTGAAGCCAAAAATGCTTTACCTAAGAGCTTAGATGCATACCTCAGTAAGGCACAGCAGTTCAGCTGGCTGGCATAATTTGATCATCTGATGTATTTGATTACATCACATTCATATGATAATAATCCTCTTTTTTTAATGTGGTACGTGAGATTTCTTCTTGTGCTTAGTCAGTCCTAATAACACTTATCTGTACTTCTATTCATTCTATTCCTTCTTTTTCTTTTTTATCCAGAATTCCACTGTATTCTATGTGATTGTACACCTAAGAAAAAATGTTTTATTTTTGATGTGACACGTTCTGCCATAATCTTTTCTTCATTTCCTATTAAAGAAACACTTGCATTTCAAGTGATGAGGAGTTTTGTACTGCTGTTGGTGACCTGATACAGCTACTTAGGCTCAAGCAGTGTGTGTTGCAGATTTTATTCCTTTCTGTTTACCAAAATTTAACTCAACTTTCCCACTGCCTTCCTTTGTGTTCAGAGGATAATTGTAATCATTTCTATGGCATACTTGACAGAAATGACAAGTAAGTCACAGGACAGCCTGAACCAGAGCATATCTGTTTCTGATCTTTTGTAATGGTGAGGAGTGATTGTTTAACCTGTTCTATATTAGCAATCAGTTTTTGGTTTTTGATTGTTTTTTCTCATTATTTGTTTGGCTTTCAGCAGACTCTCAGAGACCTCTATCACTACCTATTGCATGTTTCAGAGATCAGTAAGACATAGCTTTTCCTTTTCAGAAACCATCTTAGATCTTAGATTCTTCCAGCTATTTTATTCTACTGTGTTGTTACTTTAGCTAACTTACCAGTTGCAACTTTAAAAACTCTTAGTTGCTATGAAGTTTTTTGTTTTGCTACCTAGAACTACTTTAGGTAGTTAAACATCAACAGTGTGTTTGCTACATTTGTTAGTTCAAATCAAGTAGTGGCAGTCATGTATGTACGTCACTTCATCACTCGAATGATGAATAATTTGTTTATCAGTGAAGTAGAATACTCTGTGAATTACTTCATTATAAATAGTATACTTTGGCACTTCTTATACAGCCAGTGAGATCTTTGTTGTGAGTTTTGGAGCTGTTAGTTACTTTTTGAGAATGTTTCATAATGATGTTTTAGAAAGACTGGGAAACAAACAATTGTAGGGATTGTCAGTTATAAGTAGGGGCAGGGAGAGGACCTACTTATTTGCCTTACCTCTTTGCTTAAGTTATGCTGTTTCCCTGATAACTGCGTAAGTGAACTGTTCATAAGAATCTAGAAGACAGTGAATTGATGAGTGATAGTTTAGTCAAGAAAAATCGCATCAGGCTATCTTTGGCAGCGTAACAGACCTTTTGAACTGAGAAAAATAATCTATCTTGATAACATCTGTCATGTTGCATCTATCAGAAGCCCAGATAGAGGCTGTTCCTCTATGAGGCTTAATAAGCAAGCTAAGAAAATGTGATTAGAGACTAAATGGTGATGAGTATGCAGCTTGCTTAAAAAAAAATTATTCTTAATTACTTCTGGCTTGGGGGAAGAGCATGAAGAAGACTGGGAGAGATCCAACAAAATCTAATGTTAGATCAACTTTGAGCTCTGTCTTGGGGCTTGAAGTTGGTGGTTTAATGCTTAGATTGTTGGTGTGTGGTTTTTAGCTTCTTTTGATTTGCTTTGTTTTTCTGTTTTGGTGGTAATCCAGTGAGATATGTTTTTGTGTGTGGTTTATATTTTTTTCCTGCTCCTAAGTCTTGTCAAATCTGTAGAGACCAAATGAGAATTTACTTTTAAATAAAAATGAAAATGTTTTTTGAAATATCTAAATCTGGTTCTTTTTTCAACCATAGAACAGATCTTATAATCTGAGAATTCTTTTATATCTCCTTTCTCAGTAAAAGAATGAGAAATAGCTACCCTCAGATAAGATTGCCTGTCATTGTTTCTAACTATGAAGTATCTAGTTAGAAATACTTGGTATCTTCGGGCTTTAATAATAACTTTATAAACTTGGACATAATTCACGTGCAAGTCCTTCAAGGGCGTCTGCACATGCTGACTACTAAATGCTTACAACCAAGGAAATCAGTATGCAGTGGGTTTTATTCTCCATACTTCCATTAGCAAATGAATGCACCACAAAAGGTGCATGGCTATCTGCCACATATTCAAACAACATCTGTTTGAGTCTCACAAGGTCTTATTATAACTGTCAGGTAAAGCATCATATTCTCTTTTCAGTTGTATTTACTACATTTTAAAATTATTTTCATCTGCTACACGTAGAATCATAGAATCAATCACCAAGGCTGGAAAAGACCTGCAAGATCATCCAGTCCAACCATCCACCTACCACCAGTAGTTATTACTAAACCAAGCCCCTCAACAGAGTGTTTAAGTGTTCCTTAACACCTCCAGGGTTGGTGATTCCACCACGTCCCTGTGCAGCCCGTTCCAGAGCCTGACCACTGTTTTGGAAAAGCAGTATTTTTTAAGGTCTTAAACCTTTTGTGTTCTAGAGATTCATAACAGAAATAGTTTGTATCTCTCTGTTCTGTTAATTCTTCAAGATGTAAAGCATTTTTATCTAAGGCAATCCTGAAGATAGAGCTGCCAGTTCTAGAATATCTGAAAGTCTGTTGTTGCCACAGTGAGCCTGGACAATTTAACTTTGCTTCTTAGAGAAGTGAGTCAGAGCTGTGGTATGTCTGTGAGAAGCAATGAATGTGGAATTCCTTGGTAATGTGTGCAGAGTTCCTATCAGGCAGCTGTGTTTTGCAGGAAACAGGCATTTATATTCCATAGCATTTTTATACTATGCCGTATTATAATGTTGCATTTCCTTACAAAAAAACATTATTTCTTTGGTAAAACTATAATTTGTTAACTAACTTGTTTATGAGCTCACAATTTTGAACAAAGGAAAACTCTGTTTTTCTAGCTTTGCTCTATTTTTAAAATTATTTTAAGTTAGGCCATTCTTAATGGATATTTGCATGAAGAGGGTGATCAACTTACTGGACTAAACTGTTGTCTTTAGCTCTGGGGAATGTTCCTTCCTCCACTTTTTTAATGGTATGGTTTTTATAGCAAAACTGGTGTCTTGAGTTTGTTCATTAGGTGCAATTACTTTAAAAGAAAATGTTGTTGAAAAAAAAATCTTAATCATATTTACAATGTTTATATAGTATTTTTTTTTAACCCCTCTTAGGCCATCCTATGATGATATGCCACTCCCCGTCACTCCAGAGCCTGCCAGGATTGCTTCTTCAGGAGTGGTGGAGAAAAAGAAGAATAGAAACGGGCAGGTGACTTCCAGCAAAGACCAGGAGTCCATCGATGTCACGTACTCTTCTACTCCATACCAGTCTCATGAGCACACAGAGGAAACTTCTGTAACACAGACACTTTCTCAAAAATTAGAAACTGAAAAGGAACGTGTTGCGGGAACATCCCAGATGTCTATGGGTAATTTTAGCAATGAGAAATGCAGTGTCCTCAAAGATGCTCAATTTGCAAATCATAGCCGTGAAGGCCAGTTTGCGGCTGTGAGCCCAGTACCTCAACGTTTTTCCGTCAGCGCGTTAATTCACAGTTCTCCTGTTAATCGTAAAATAGAAAAAAATGTTAAGAGTCCGTCATCATCAAATCGTATTCTGCATAGTGGATGTGATAGCACAGGAATGGAGGTATGCAATAGGGATGAGTTGAATCCTGCTGTGGAACTGGTTCATCCAAAATGCCCTTCAGTTTTGCATCAGAATCCTGTGTGCAGCCACAGGAATTCTTCACGCGTTACCTCAGGTCAATCTCTTTTAAAACGAGATGGTTTACAAACTCAGGATGAAACTTTGGTGTCTGATTTCCGTCTCAGGGATACTGTGGGGATCAGCAGCTCCCTAGGTCTTGGGCCTTCCCCACCACTAGCAAGATGCAAAAATGTGAAGATGAAAAGAGGGGATGCAAGTTCAGTGGATGAAACTATTGAGAATGTCATTCTGAAATATTGCCATGGAACTGCATATGAAGAACTTCATTTCCAAGAGAAGAATAATCTCTGTTCAACTTTCTCCTCTCTTCTGGATCATACTCATTTAGAGGGTTCTGAAATGAGTTTTGACTGTGATGCACCTATTCAGTCAGGAACAGACTTACCGAAGGCAGCTATAAAAGACATAGAATTGCTAAAAGAGGTCCAGATAAGTTTGCAAGATAAAAACTATGGAACACAGCTCTCTTCTGTTTTAAAAAGCGAGTCAGTGAAGCAAATAGAAACAGTGAAACAGAACGTAGCAGTTCATCCTGAGGAAGCAGTTCTTCCAGCTCTGCCTCATGTGCCTCCTTCTTTTGTGGGAAAGACCTGGTCTCAGATAATGTATGAAGATGATATAAAAATTGAAGAACTTGTGCGTGATTTCAGGGAAGGTCGTTTTCGCTGCTACTTTGACAGTGAATCCTCAGCCAACTGTACAGGAAAGAGAATGAAGAGAAAAAAGCAGAAAGATGAAAAAAGGAACAACACTGCCGAGGGTAATAGAACAGAAACCGCATCAGTTAAAGCACTGCCGGAGTTTAATGATGCTTTAAGTGGTGGCTCTGATTTTGATAACCCATCCTTAGCTTCAGATACGCTATGCAACCCACAAATTCATAGAACACCTAGGAAAAGGACGTGGCGCCTAGCTT
This sequence comes from Callipepla californica brunnescens, assembly GCA_023055505.1. Lineage (NCBI taxonomy): Eukaryota > Metazoa > Chordata > Aves > Galliformes > Odontophoridae > Callipepla > Callipepla californica. Next base: position 3,893,075 of record JALIRH010000010.1, read on the forward strand.
CAAGATGTCAGGTGGTTAAAGTCAGCCATGGTACCCAAACAAGTCTATTGAACTACCCTGTAACAAAAAGAAAAATGACCAGAAGAGAATCTGATCCATCTGATCAAAAAGCAAGTGTGATATGGCCAGAAAATGAAAAGACTCCAAACATGAAAACTAGACTTTGTGCCCTTAAACTTCCTGAGTCCTATAGCAAGATTATGAGCCCTGTGCAGCCCAAGACCGTGGTGTATGTACTTTCATGTCCAGAGATGAAACAGTGTAAAGGCAAGCCTGTGGATATTCCCAAAATGAGGACAAATCGTAATTCCACAGATAGCAAGGACTCCATAAGGTATAAATACAAGCAGTGTTCTTTCAAGTATTATGACCCACTGACAAACAGAATTCTGAAAATGCCTCCTAAGAGTTCAGTTGGGGAAAAGGCCAAAAAGCCTTCTCACGTTCGACAGCTGTTCAGAAGTCTCAGCTTTGATGCAAACATGAGGAAATTAACTGATGCACAGAGAGAGAGCACACCAACAAAGTCCTTCAATCGGTCAGACTTCTATAGTGCATCTTCAGCAGCTTGTCCGCCGGAATCAGGTAAAGGAAGTGATACACTCTCAAGTCAAAAAGCAGACATATCTTCAGTTTCCACAGAAAGAACAGATTGTCTGGCATCTAGTTACCCTGAGAACTCTTTTAAGCACTTGGTCATTTCCCCTTTGAGTTCTCACCAGTCTGTTGTTGAAGGAGATGGTAGATTAACTCCGTTTAGCAGTAGAGTTACCAAAACTCCTCTGACCTCCATCAGGGGTGACCGATTAGAGAGAGAGAATCCAAAAGCAATATGGAAGAGAAAAGAAAGCACTAATAAAGAACCAGTTTTTTCCAAAAAAGCTTCAGGAGCTATGTCTGTCAGATGCACTGTTGGGAGGAGAGGAAACAGAGTAACAACAGGCAAACAAACTTCCAGAACTAAAAAGCAACAAAAAGAGGGAATCAGAAGGAAACTTTCTCCTTGTGCTCAGAAATCTTCAGCTTTCCCCATTCATAGGCACCAAACGAGGAAAACCACAGTGGGAAAGCACCTTAAGAAAGAAAAACCTGACGCTAAAAAATTAAACGTGAGGAAGAAGTCAAAAAGGACTTTTCTGAACTCAAATGTCACAAGTATTCCTGAGAAGAGACAGAAAGTCACATCGGGATCTTTTCCTAAGAATCCAGAGCAAGCTTCTTCCAAAGTCAGAAGCTGGGAAGTAAGTGGAGATCGGGGTCACCCTAGCACTGTGAACCGACCTTCAAGAAGAACAACTGCTGTACCATTGCTTAGAAACTGTATTGTTCTACCAGGTGAGAGCTAGCCACCAAAACACCTGTGTTTGTCTTTTTTGTTTGTTTTTTTAATAGCCAGCACCTGGAAAAGGGAAGGGAACAAAAGGAGGCCATAGACAAAGCAATTGAAGTGCTAGAGCTGCAGAAAGTACAAAGCCAGTCTAATGTGAAACAGGTACAACTTTAAACTCTTGTTCCTGATATATGGGACGTTACATATTGCACTGTTCTACTGTGTGAAGCTGCAGAAGTTGTGCATTTGAGTTTAAAACACGTAGATAGAATCCTATTTACTAGGCTTCACCTGTGCATCAAAACAAATGGGCTTGAATAGTATCATGTTGTTTTAATGAGATTATCAGTGCACAGTGGTGCACTATAATAGGGTAAATTAGAAGCTGTATTAATTAATTGTGCCTATTCTCCTTTTTTCCACATAATTCTTAAAGTGCAAAAAATGATTCTGTTATGCTAGAAATTAAATTAAGACATTAATCTGGGGTGAATTCTGCGTATGTATTTTGTGTTTGTATATATGCACACCTCATTCAACACATAATATGGTATATACTTTCTGAATGAGTGGTACTGAGATTAATACAGTATGATAAAATTCAGATCAGTGGTTTTCTTGAAATGAAATATAACTCTACATGGCTTTATATTGATCCTTTTTCCCAAAACCACGTCCAAACTAATTATTTTGGACAAAAAGTCACTGTGGGCTGTTATCTAGCAATAATGGACCATCCTGGTAAGGAAATATGTCTCTCCTGGTTACCGTGGTGGTGGTTATACTGAATCCTCAAATTCCCCTAAAAATATAAGTTTAGTGTTTTCTTTATTCTCTTTTGTTTTCTTTTTAAACAGCTTATTGATAAAATTTGTAGGTTAATTTGATGTTCCTTAGGGAGGGGATGGAAATGTTATAATGCAGACAAGTAGCAATCAGTTCTTGCGTTTCAACATGAAATTTTGAGACCCTGTACTTTTTTTTGGATTTTAATTTGGTGTACTGTTGATTACATTTTTGTGTGCTATAGTTCAACCTTCATTTTAAATAGTCAGTACAGTATTTAAATAAAACAAACCTGAAGCGGTATCCAATGTGTTGAAGTTCAAATATCTGCTTAGAACAGATATTTACATAAGCTGAATTAAAAATTTAAATGAAATATTCCATAATAATTTATGTTAGGCAATTGGTTCTCTATGGCTTACTCTGTTGGGGAAAAAAAGTCCAACATTCTGTGGTTTTGGTTATATTTGTTTTTGTGCTTTTGCTTTGGTTTCTTTGTTATTTTTCTTTGGTTTTGTTTTGCTTTTAGTTTTTATGATGACAGCTTATTTGATTAAAAATTGTTTAGTAAACAGAAACCCCAGTGCTCAAAGTGTTTGTACGCTTTAAAATCAGTATTGATTTTTCATTTGTCTTCAGTTTTAAGCAGAGAATTAAGCTTCATCACTGTCAGGGCTCTTGTTTGTACATCTGCAGTTTGATGGATTATATAATCTATCCTATTGTAAAAGTCTTTGTAAATTCTGTGCTTGTACAGCATATCTTTTTTAGATATCATAATAGTATAAGACCCTGCTGACTCTGCAGTTGCATACTGTACCTGTGCATTCCCTCCCTCCAAATCAAAACCTATTCTTGATTAATTTTCTGAAGTGTCAAGGGTTACTAGTTTGTCTTGAGATCAAGTTGCACTTTGAAACATTATATTTTTAAATAAAACATCTGAAGGAAATGTAAAAGCTGTCATCATAAACTACTCATTGTTAAAAAATGCATCAAAAAACCCTCCCCAAAATATATGTACATGCATATTTCCCAGCATAAATAAAAGATGTGCATGTACTTAAGCCAGCTGGAAACTAAATTCCTTTACAAGTCAAGTATACTCCGATATATTTTTTTTAATTTTTCTTTCAGTTTTGAAATAAAAGTTGATTTCTATGGGTGAGTTTTCCTATGGTTGTCGGTTGACAAAGAATCTTATGACTGTATTACAAGTCACTGGAAAATAAAGGGTTATAATATGAGTTTTTATAGTCCTCTGAACTAATTGTGCCTGTATAATTTAATATTTTGTCTAATATAAAACTGATTTTTTTAAACAAAATTTTAATGGAATGGTTTTTATAGAAAGGCTAATTTTTAGAATAAAGTTTTAAAGCTTAAAAAAGATTTTTAAGATAAAGTTTGTTTTAAAGCAAAGCTTTAAATTAACTATATATAAGTCCCATTCTAACATATTTTTATGATACAAGAACGTTTTCCTATCTGACTTCTGCAGTGTCATTTTACATAGTATTGTACACATGAAAAATATGGATTGTTTTATTTGTGAATAAGGTTTTACTACTCTTAAGATTGCTAGTGTATGTTTGTTTACACTCAAAAATACTGTTTTCCATACTCATTTACTGCAAGCTTGTGTTTGTCTAGCATGCAAATTTCCTTGAAACTTTGAGTAATAAAATACCTTGAGGACTACAGAATGACTAATTTTTTAGCATGATTTTTCCCCCCCCTCCAAATAATATACTCCTTCTCCAAGTGTGACTTCAATTTTTTTTCTTAGTGTTATATTTAAATAAAGTATATAATCCAAAATAAAGTATAAGAAAATACATACATAAAAAATCTGACAATGTTTATTAAAGAAAACAAATCTGGTATAAACTTGGAAATACTTCTGTGGTTTACAGTGTAAAAAGGTTTACTATATGGCTTGCATTTTCTTCTTTGTTTCAGTTCTGACTGTTCAAAAACCTTTAATGCATGCTCACTGAATGCTGGGAAAGAACTGTGATATGGGAAGTAACTGTAGACTGTCTTGGAAAGAGAATTGATGAAGGTGTGCTCAAAATGTACATGAAGGAAAAAAAAAAAAGACATTCTTCTGAAATCTTAAGGAATTGTTTGCTTAACAGTGAAGTTTTTTGCTGCCATTATTGAATACCACATCGTTCAGTGGCAGCATTGCTGAAACTTAAAACTTCAAAATGTGGTTGTGGAGATTTCAGCAATGGAAAATACGTGCTGAAATACTTTCTTACTGAGGTTTTGGTTTGGTGGTTTTATCAACATTAATGCATAAGGGCGTTTGCCAAAATATTTGCCAGTCTTCATGTACAAAAGCAAGAAAAGGTGACTCAATGATGAACAAAATCGCTCTGTTCACTATTACCTATCTAATTGATAATAGTTAGATGCTGAGTATATAACGGCTGAGAAAGAAGTTTGCATGTCATTTTGACCTACTATACATTCATGTGTATTTTTAATACATTTCATAATTTCAACTTTTTAAAGCAACCTCATTCTAAGCAGCTTGATTTTTACTTTTAGTATTGTGCATCTCAATTGTGAACTGTGCTACGTAAACAGAATAATAAGACCCCCAAAATTTCAAAGTCTGATGCATGCACTTAGCAGTTCTTCAGCTGTTTTTCTGATTGACCATAGGGGAACTGTTAGGTCAGGGCTCCAAGAGGTGATTGAGCACCTGGTGAAGGGGTGTGGCTGGCCTAGGGAGTGCAGGCAAAAAATAGTTTGCATCTGTGCTCCCTGACCAGAAGGAGTGGACACAGGTACAGCTCCCTGGGCTCATAGAAACCAGCCACTGAGGAGGCTGCTGCTGAGAAGTGCTGCGCAGTCATGGAGCCTCTTCACCAGTTGGGTGAGTACTGTTCTTCTTTCTGTGTTGGACTGTTGGCCTACCTACAAATACTTTGGTATCACCAAGAACCTGATAAAAGCAGTTTTGCTTCTTTGTGAGCAGGACATTGATGTCTCAGTTTTCTAGTTCCTTTTTTTAAGTTTGCATCTGATGTTTATGTGATAGTTCTATCAAAGTGTATCTCTCTGGAACACATATACAGATATTTAGTTGTGTTTATAAGACTGACTTAGTGTGAAGTTATGCCTAAATTTCATGCTGAATTTGTGCCTAAGTAAGAATGCATCTTTCTGGGTTTCATGTTCTTACAGTTGGTAACTTTTGAAATGTTCTTGCCTGATGTCTCTTTAATCTGCTTCTTTATCTCCACTGCCTGTGGTCATTTGATACAGTGTTTCTGAAATTGTATGTTGATGTTACAAATACTTCCAGTGATAGTGTTACATGTTCTTTCTTTGTATCCTTAGCTTATTTAATGTCAGGCATTGTTTCCCTGTGTTTCCTCAGTCATGCATTTGGGTGTGTTTGCTGTGAAGAGTTAAACTGTAAAACAAAATACGTTATTTGGAAGTAAATTAGTGAGAGGTAATAGAAGTGGGTGGTCACCTTATCTGAAGTGTAGAGAACAGGTTCATCTTTGTGCTTCACCGTTTGGGATTCTTCATCTACTGAGTAGTATTTAGAAAGGAGTGGAATTATGAGTCTTGATTTCTTCAGCTGTCTTCCTTTATCTTTCACCTAGGGTAAATCTGTTAGAGAATGGAATAATCAGAATCTGTATTTATTCTGTAGATAGAACACTGTTTCAAGTCGTAATGTGTTGGGGACAGATTAAAAATACCAATATGTACCTCAATTGCTGATGTAATTAAAGTCCAGTTATTTTTTTTATAACCTGGAATGCTGCATATAATGTGAAATAAGTAATACATTTTAGAGAACTTTGTAGGTACATAAATCTGAGTGTGCCCAGAAGGAGAGGTTTTGTTCCTTGCTTGTTTAGGGTTTTGCAGTTACAAATTTATTTGTTCCTTTAGCGGTATGTATTTATTTTTTCCTTTTTAATTAAAGAGCGAATTTGCATGCGGTGTTTTCTCTTTATTCTGGAAGTAGAATTTAGCTTAAAACTTGTTGCTATGATTTATTATGGAGAGAACACTGCAAAATGCTGTGGGAAATCTTATTTGATTTTATTTATTTTTAGAAAGTTTATTTTATTTAGCGTTGGCTTAATAAATGAGGGAAGTAATGGCCAAAAATGACATAATGTTGAGTAGTTCTGTGTTTTTGAGAACTTTCAATATGTGTCCTGCTATAAATAAAACAACAGCTTTGTATTCTGTTTGGCTCTACTGAACAGTAGATTACCTCCTGTTGTTATACGCTGTTCTGTAACAGTGACGCATGCACAAAGTTCAGTTTGAATTAATAAATGGTTGAAAAGCACAGGCACGTTGTTTCTTGAGACCTGAAGTCATAAAATTTCAGGATATTCTTTGCTGTTTTCAATTCATTGTTAAAGGCTGTCGTGTTTTATTCATGGCTGAATTATGTTATCTAAATGCATGCTGTTGTGTTGTCAAATAGTACTTTGCTACATACATAGGATATGGTTGAACTATCTAAATGTGGAGCTACAACCATCATACTACTTTAAAGTCTGATGATTGCATCTTTCATGGGACATCTAAGCAATTTATAATATGCTTATATAGCGTCAAGTGTAACAGTCTGGTTTGTTGGAATGTTTGAGAATTATGAAGAAGTTGGTTTTGGATTCATTTGGAGGCATTAGTGTTTTAACATACAAAATTGTTTCTTTGGCTCTGGAAGTTGTAAAGATTTTCTTGAAGTGTAGTGTTTTCAATGAGATGTGATTGCAAGTCATTGTTGCTTATGCTAGTTTTTGGTGATTTTTACATCCAGGGTTTCTCTGTTGAAGTTCCTTCCTTAAGGAATATTTAAAAGCAGTTCTTCCAAGATACTAGCATTCATGAATAGGATTTTTTTTTTTTAAAACTCTTGCATCCTCAAAAATACTTCAGCATGTTAAAGTTAGTCATGTTTCCATTTTTACTGTGTCACACTGCATTGACATTGGCACTGGTGCACCTGAAAATACTGGTTGTACCCTACCTTAGTCATTATTAATATTGAACAAATAAGTTGCAGAATTAAGTTGTACTCTTGCTAGCTTGTGCATGAAGCTACTTGCTGGCCTGGAGATTGTGCTGTAAGAACAGGTTAGGCGTAGTCCTCAGGATGTGTTTCATCCTTTGTGTATGTGATGCACATGCATGACCTGCTTTTTTGAGATTGGAGAGAGAAATGAGGAGTAAGGCTTGCAGTTGTAAGGAATGAGATGGAAATAAAAGTACTGATTATTCATTGATTTCATTCCTTTAAAAAATATATATATATAATTTGTTTTGCCTGAACCTTTGTAAATAATTGTCAGAATCCATTTACTTTCTGTGGTGGTTTGCTTCACATTCTCTCAATCACATTGTGTTAATTTACTTAAAACATGGATAGTATTTCTCCTTTTCTTTTCTTTTCTTTCCTTTTTTTTTTTTTTTTTTTTTTTTCTTTTTTTTTTCTGGTCCCTTCAGAAACTGTTTATGGGGAAAAGGAGTATAACAAAGGTGGCACACCTATTTCTTTTTAGAAGAAACAAGTTAATAAAGTTCTAAGGCAGTTAAGAGGCTACTGGCAGGAATTTCCAAACATTGGAAGCAACTGTGTTAAAATTCAGACTAGTGACTGATCAATCAGTTGGCCAAAAGATGATGGAAACTTGTGTTGTTCTTTGCTTCTTTTCAATAGCATTGGACTCAATCTTCATACAATTAGAAGTAAACATACTAAGCTTTTGCAACAGGCATTTCCTGGCTTTACATTTCTAAGTGTGTAATATTCTCATTCTCCTTTTGTCTTTACAAATTGTCATTTCTTAAATATGTCTTGCCAACATATTGCAGTTTCGGGTTGAATTTGGGGCAGGATAAAGTTGGAGTCAGAGTCTGCATTTTCACTTAGTAGTTAATGTTCATACCAGACAAGAACATGCAAGTGTTCAGTGTTACGCCGAGTTATCTTCAGTTTTCTTTCTTTAGATGTCAGAGTTCAATGTTTTTTGGTTTTTTTTTGTGAAATGTGTTGTTAAGCACAGGCACTTTTTTGTGGTGCTTAAGAGATGACACAGTAATGAAACTGTAAATTACTTTTTTTTTGTTTGTTTTTACTTTTAAGTTTACAGATGGTTCTCTAACAAAGATTAGATTACTGTTCATTTTTCCTGCGCTTGTTCTTCCTCACATCCCTCCCTTTTTTAAAAAGAATTTCATCTGCAATGCGGAGTTCTCCATTTTTATTTTCTTAGCCATTATGGTGTGATTAGTGTCATTTGTCTTATCACAGATACAGTAATTATGTGGCTATTGCTTATGGCTTCATATGTCTCTGACTTTTCAAGAAAATTTTTAAAGAGGGCCAAGTATCCACATATGCTTCTAGTGCTTGTGTCTTATTCTGTTGGCTGTCGCATCCTTTTCAGCTCTCTTGTGCAGCCAGGGTCAAGTCCTCTGTTCTCCATCATTTCATGTAACTTTAGAGCATGTTAGAAAATGAAATTTTAATTCACAGCAAAAAAAAAAAAAGTTTGAAAATTCATATTTTTTTTTCTTTGTAAGACTTGCATTCTTAAAGGTGGCAGAAACATGGATTGTAATGGTTTTTATATGCCAAAAATATTTGTCATTAAATCTGATAGTTGTATTTTGGCAAGCCTTGTGTTCCTATCATCCACTCCAGATTCACAGAACCATTTGTTTTTGCCTGAGTTTTTTGTATTGGTTTGCTTTGCCTTCTGTCTAATATTTTGTTCTAACTGGCTTTGTGTTAATTAAATTTAATGAAGCTTTGGAAGTGTAATGCTTGGTAACTTGCTGTGGCTTATTTCTTTGGGGCTTGTTTTCAGCTTTCAAAAGTTTTTAAAATTATTTCTGTATTTACTTGTTTCTTTTGTATAGACAAGCTTACCTTTGTAAGAAGAATATATTCTGGCTTTCTGCTACTGGTAGTCAGATTAAATAGCTTCTGATGAGAATGGGTTGTGGAAGGTGGTTTAAAGAAGAATTCCTTTACTGACTTTTGCTGCCATTACTTTCTCCAAAGCAAATTGGTACAGTGGTGCAAAAAAGCAAGCTGCATTAAGTGGCACCAGTTATATCTGCGTCAGTAGATAGGAATGTAAATAAAAGTGCTATAGTTTAGCTGTGCTGGTAATACCAGACAGATCAGTGCATTTTTTTCATTGCATTCCTCTAAATCTGTTATGAGCAAAAACTTGAAAAAATTATATTGGAGAGCTGAATATATATTCACAGCATTTAATTGCATTGTCTGTGTTGTTATATTTAAATTGCAGTGAGGATTTGTTTTCATTTTCTTGATTGTGTATGGCAGCATGTTGCTGTCATTAGCTCAAGCTCTTTCTCCTGGTCTGTCCTTGGTAGGATGATAGTACTGTCTTTCTGCTTTGTAAGTATGTGAATTTATCTCAGCTTTCTAAAGGGAAGGAATTAATGCTTTTTCTACAACAGGCTTGTGAATGTGCTGTCATCATGCTGTATGTTTCTTACTGAGTTCTTGAATTGCATCTGGAGAGGGAGGGATGGATGTTAACTTCCAAGCTCACACATACTCCTGTGGAAGTTTTATGCAAAGTATTAGAGTTTGGGGTTTGAAGAGTTATATCGTGCAGAAATCAGTATCTTATCTATCCAAATACCCAGTCTGTATGTGGATTTGAAAGGACTGAGCGATGAAATTGAGTGCAAGTTTATACCCTTATGTTTAACTTTGGTAGTCCTCTTTGAAGAATTAGAAACACTCATCCATTTCTCATGTTTATACTTTCAAGAGAAGTGCACATTTTTGTTTCTGGATGATTTCTGGTGTATTTACATGCTAGGTATTGATGCTTTCTGCTTGATTTTAAAATTTCTATTTTTCTGAGTAAATATTTAAATTTAATCCTGTTGATGTAAGTGAAGGTTACATAGGATCTCAAACTGCTGGAGACTGTTTTGTAAGCAGTGTGTGGAAGTATTACCTATTCTTTTTCAGCCTTGTAATGTTCTGTAAGCACACACAAAATGTTTCTTCTGTGATTGCAATATGTGTCTATGTGCCTACTATGCTAAAAAAGAATGTTTGAGGAGATGCTAAGGGGAAGGAGATATTTTTCTTGATAAAAGGATTTTTTAATATGGCACAAAAGGCCTTCATGATATTCAGTGTGTGACATCAAGGCTTTATCGATTCAAATTTAAGCATGCACTGGGCTTTATTTGTCAGCTAGAAACTGTTTCATTCAAAGGTGGATCAACAAATTATTATGTTAAGTAACCGAGATTTTTGAAGCTTTGGATGTGGGTCCTAATTTTATATAAAATAAACTTCAGATTTGCCTATCTGCTGCATTCAGCAGAGGATAATAGAACGTGAATGCAGTAAGTTGCTGCTTAAAACAACTTAAAGATTAGCAGTAGGTTTCTGTTAGTTCTGGGAGTCCTGCTTCTAAGCCTCAGCTGAAAGCTTTCTACTGCTTTAGACGGCCAGACTGCTCCAGCTGTGACACGATACTCATCCACGTGACTGGCCTGAAATTAGCTGGTGTTAATGCGAAAAACCTCCAGTTGCAGAAACGTCTGGATCATTCCCTAAATAGGGTTCCTTATTCAGTGGAGTATTCATTCCACTATTCAGATTTCAAAAATATTTCTGTTAATTGGATGTGACTATCTAGCAAAATAATTCATTTATTTATTGTTTTGAAAATGCTTTGCAGCCATAGAAAATACATTAATTTACCTGTCTTGCATGAAAAAGGCCAAAAATGTTTGTATTGTTACAGTTTATCTGCTGCTTCCAATTAGGGGTTTAATTTGCTTGCTTTTGTTCAATGGTTTACATATTGGATAACATAAAAATCAAAATTTGTTTCCCATCACTCTGCCTTGAGAGAAAATGCTAATTCTTGCTGTATTCTTAACTGGTGTTTTGATAGCATGTATCACAGCATAGGCGACTGCACAAATCAGCTGCCAGAGTATGCACTTCTCTCAGCTGTACAGCTGCCTCAGGCATGCTAACTGTAGCTTTATTTTTGTGAGTGCTATGTCAAAACCTTCTATTTATAAACCAAATCGGAAAATGCCCTGGAACCATAATTTTTCTTTCAGGCTTTGCTTTCAGTCATCCACAAGTTCAGTATTCTGCATTCATAGATTGGGTTATAAAATTTTATTACTATTTAGACAAGTTATAGCTTAAATTATTAAGAATTTTGGGATGTGGGTACCAGTCAAATAATTTAATAATATTTATGCTTTCTCCCTGTGAGATGAGATCTAAAGGATGTTTTCCTTGTCTGGTTAGTGCAACCCAACATTTTTTTTTTTTTTTTTTTTCATTTTTCATCTCTATTTGGTTATTATTCTTGATTGTGTTTTCTCATGATAAACTAGTTCTGTGCTTGTTTTGAAGGTGGAGAAAGGGAGGCAAGAAGCTTAAAAGCAGCATTTTGTAAATGCTTGCTAATTTAGACTTTAGTTTAAAATCAACGTACTTACTAATTTTTATTCGTTTGAATAGTCTGGGTGCCAGGCCTAGTCTTCACTAGGTGTTTATGAAATCAGGCCCTGAATGATTTATAACTGGTACATAAAAATTGGCAAAAATAAATAGGGGTCCTTGAAAAGTTGAAGATTATTAATCTTCCAGAATACACCGAAGAAACAAACCCTCCAATTCTTTCCTATTTCAGATTTAAAAAAAGAGATTGCAGGGAGTGACTTCAATAGAGCCTGGTTAATGTGATGGACTTAAGATCTTATTTGTATGAGGCAAACTACATAAACCTCTTGTGGCATCATATTTTAGTCTGTAGGCAACTGCTCTTTTCTCTGTGGAACTGTTTTCTAATATGAGAGTGGTCAGGATAAGGAATGAATGGCCAACAGCCACCCGTAGGCAGGCGATGTTAAGGGCTTATACAGATGTTTGCTTTACAAAATAATAGTCCTTTCTCACAGGTTCATCTCCCATAACTAAGCACTTTCTTTAAATATAAATGGCTCTGTGCCATTTTTAGAACAGTTGGATTACTTTGTTACATTATTAACTAGTTTTTATCATTGGGAGGAATGGTTTTATAGAAAGGAGAACAAGATCTTACTCATGAGTTATTTTTAAAATGTGTCAGTGTGAATACTTGTGACATGAAGTGCAGTAGAGCTGCTGTTGTATAGATATTAAAGGAATTACAGAAACTGCAGATAGGGAGAATTCTTAGGGGGAAAGCTCTGCCCAGATTTGGTCCCTACAATGTACTTTATGTAATGATTTTGAGAGCAGCTGTTCAGCGGCTCATCGTGAAATTTTCTGTTCCGTTATGTTTCAGGATCCATTGAGTAGACTATAAATCTGAAGCAAGAGGAAAGCTGATATTTGATGCTTAACTTACCAGTAAGCTTTTTCTGTCCTGATTTCAGATGCAGAGTGGCAGTAGGTTATAGGTCATCTCCTCTTCTCCAGCTTCTTCTATTATTTGTTTTAGGAGCTGCAGGTAGGGAAGCACTGAGTTCCTGTATGTCTTGAAGGCCTGGCAGGAGGAAGGCTCACCTGCAGGGCAGTTGCATGGGGTTGATTGCTGTGGGTCTCCCTTCCCAAGCTCTCTGTGATTTCCATGGCATATACAAATGTACCTGATCCCCAGCAGTTTCCAAGTCTGAGCAGGGTGAGAGGTAGAGATGTCTCTGAAATGATGTCTACCTGCTTCTGAGTGGCTCAGCATCTGAAGAGACGTAGGCTTATCTAGAGCTGGAGCTCTGACCTCCCTGGTAGGAAACTGCAAGCAAGATAGGCGTGTTTGATTTCAGATTGATTAAATCCTTACGTTACATTTCATTGCAAAATCCACTAGCAAATTGAATTATTCTTCTACAGAGTAGAACTTATCTGTTATCTTAACTGAAAATACTTTGGTGAAAAGTGGTGTGACAAATGGGAATTGAGGAGATCACTAATTCTCTCCCTCTTAGACCCTAGAGCATTACTTTCTCCAAATGAATTTCAGTGTCTTTTCCCCATCTTACAGGCCAGTTTCAGTTTCCTTACTCAGATGGTTAGTCATGTAAGTATTTGCTCATCAAGTGTGAGTGTCTTGAGGGTGATTTGTGAAATCTCTAAGAACTTGTATTACGTGGACGTATCTCCATGAGTCAGTATGCCTCCAAGTTAAAGTGTATGATTCAAAAACATAATTGTCTTATTGTTCTGTGGTGTACATACACTTCTCCTTTCTGCACTAAGCAAAATCATATTTTTAATGGAAGACCATGAAATTTCAAAGTCTTAAATGGATGTATTCTTGCAGTTTATCTAGTAAAGCACTCATCTGACACTGGCAGAGCATATTCAGCAGGTGGCCGGGGAAGGCCTAATCCTTTTTCTCCTGGCATGTAGTATGCTAATTACTGTTTGCCCTGAGCAGAGGGCCTTCTGAATATTCAGTAAACTTTCATATTTGGACAGAAGTGTCTGCTGGGGAGGGAGGTGGGAAGATCCCTATGCACAATTGAAGAAAACTATACTGTAAAAAAAATAAATAAAAAATACAGAGAAATCTGTGCTGTCTCTGGAGTTAGTTGGAAAGGTAACATGACTTGTCAGCATAATTCAAATCCCACTGGGGATTTGTGCTGTATGGAAGTTGGGTTTGGCATGATAAAGAAACTTCCATCAAAACAGTGTTGATTTTCAGAGGAGGCAGCAAAGGATTTCTTGGTGTCTTTTCATGATAGAGTTCTGTGAAAGACGTGCTATGGGGCTTGCTGAAAGAGCATTTGGCACTTCTTATCTCATTATTTTCAATTCAATTGAAGTGACAATGTAGCATCACAGCAGAGGATCCAAAAAGAGGTCAGGAAAAAAGGCTGCTTGCCTAACAAGGGAAAACTGTGTGATGAAACCTGAGACATTCCTCTGTGCACCTGGAGAATTCCCTTTCTTTCTTATCAGTTGAGAGTAGAGGTGCTTTTAATGCTGTTTTGAAGTCCCATTTTGCATGTGCCTCAATTGCAACAGAGACATGAAGGTAAGAAGCTAAGGGATGGGGAAGACTGAAGGATACTGTGTCCTGAAGACTGCAAGATACGGTAGTCATGTTCATGCAGCAGTAAACCAGCTTGGGAGGGTTAGGGGCTGAGCTTCTGGGGATGAGCTCTGCAGAGAAAGACCTGAGTGTCCTGGTGGACAGCGTGTTGGCTATGAGCCTGCAGTTTGCAGCCAAGAAGGCTGGTGGTGCCCTGAGGTCTGTTAAAGAGCCTGACCAGAAGGTGCAGGGAGATGATATTCACCCTCTACTATGCCCTGGGTGAGGTCACATCTGGAATACTGTGCCCACTTCCAGGCTTCTCTGTTCAATAAGACATCTGAAAAAGTTCAGTAGAGGGTGATGAAGATGAATAAGGGCTTGGAGTGTCCCCAGTATGAGGAAGGACTGAGACCTGGGACTTTTCAGTGTGGAGAAGAGAAGGCTGAGGGGATCAGCAGATAACTGTTTATAACTATATGAAGTGTGGGTCTCAAGTCAATGAGAGTGGACTCTTTTTGGTAATGTGTAGCAATAAAACAAGGAGCAATGGGCAGAAGCCAGAGCATGAGAGATTCCATATTAATACAAGGAAGATATTCTTTTCTGTCAGCATGAGAAAGCACTGGATCAGGCTGCTCTGAGAGGCTGTGGAAACTCCTTCTCTGGAGATATTCAAGACTCACCTGGATGCCTGCCTGCATGACCTGCTATAGAGAACCTGCTTTAGCAGGGAGGTTTATCTTTAGAGGCTCCTTCCAACTGCTACAATTCTGTGATTCTTCTTGTTCTGGATCATGTGGGCAATACTGACCCATTCAGGCCGATGGCAGTGATATATCTGTGCCACATGCATATAGCAAAACATAGTTAGTAGTCAGCTGGCTATGTATTTGGCACCTTTTGTCACAGCTGTTTTTCAGAGTATGCTCTTAGGCTAGTACTTATACCAAGGAAATAAATTTCTTCCTTGAGACATGTATCTGAATTTTAGATTTTCCTGTGTCTCCAAGAAAGTTAACATTCAAATTAATGCTCAATTACATTCAAGACAGCAACATATTTTTACACTTTTTTGATTATAAGGTTTCAGTTACCATCCCCATGTCTCTCCATACTGGTGATATTTATGAAGAAAAGCTAGAAAGGAAGGTAATCTGAATATTATTTTTCTATATGTTGAGCTAAGACTATGCTCTGAACCTATGTTATAGACATGAGACAGAAGCATTGTATCCACACTGACTGATATGGCAGGTTAGACGGTATTTGAACCATGCTTTCATGTGCTTTACATTTCATTTCTACTTACTAAATAGAGCAGTATTATTAAGAACTCTTAGTTGTCATCAAGTTTTGTATATCCTTCAGTGGTGGTGTAGATCAAAAGGTTAGATGTAATTAACAGTGCTTCTATATTTGAATTTTGCTTTAGCACATATTAAATTGTGAAGCAAATGTATTTTCTATCTCTAAGCCAGAATCCAATTGTCACTGTGAATATTAACCTTCACATGTGAAAATGGTGTAAACATGCACTTTTTTTCACATCAGAGTGTGTGGAAAGTCTGACAAAAATACCAGGATGCTCAGGCAGCTTTTCCTGAGGCCAGTTTGGCTACTGAATTTATGTTGCAGTTGAATGGGCTATGCAGTTGAATAAGACTTAGCGTGAACCTTATTCTATGCAGTGTAACTTTATCGCATAGGAAATGGAAGGGAATGCATTTTCTGTTTGGTGCATTTGGTTTGTCCTGCTTACTTGACTAAAGAGTCAGCAAATGATCACAGAAAATAGCCTTTTCTCAGAATGAAACATGCGTTACTTCAGTGGTTCAAACCAGTAGTTGAAAAATCACCCTTATGCTGCTGTCTCTGCTTTGGAATTTTTCATTCACTAAAGGTGGTTTACTCAGTGCTTGGACTTTGTAGAAGTTGCAGTTGTTATTGCCTGCTGTTTGCCATTTTAATACTATCACATGTCACCTGTTAGAGCTTCTTTGTTGCCTCTTTTCCCTCACACTGCTGGTAGGTTGTATTTCTACTCATAGCAATACTGGTGGGGTTGGAGTCAGTTGCTCCTGTGCCACATTCTGGTGCTTGGAGCTCAACCAGAGCCATGGTGGGAGCAGCAGAGAGGCAAGCAGGGCCACACAAGCTGTGGTAGCAAGCTGGCAGTTATCCTTCCTGTACATTCAGAGTGTTCTGCTGTTTAAACATATCACTTTCTCTGTGACCTGGTACTATGAATTAAAAGCATTTCTTTATAACTACAGCAACCAATAATTTTTATTAATATTTGCCACTGTAAAGTTTCTGTGTCTTAATTTTACTAGGTTGCTTTTAAACCTTTAAAGTCTTTATGTGAGTTAGGAAATAGCTTGCGATCAGCTGTCAGTTCTATGTGCACGCTTCTTCTCGAAATGAGTCTGTAGGGATGAGTCAAGCTTGGCAGCCCAACAAAAGATGTTCCTTCTGTAAAACAAATAGTTATATCTGAAAATGTGAGATTGTTTCTTCATTGCTCTCTTGGAAGGGTAGAAGAAAAAGAAGAGACTGCTAGCATGGTCATGAATATTTTAAATTTGAGCTGTACAGTTCAGCTGTGTGACAGCTCATATAAACCAAATTACATTTTATACCCTGACTGGATAAGCACATTAATGCTTCCAGTACTGATGCCAGTTTTGGCTCTGCAACTCGTTACCTCTGCATATATGTCTGAGATGAAAAAGGGTTCCAGAAGCCACCATTTAAATGGTACTTTAAGCCAATTTGTGTGCTTCTCTGAGCTCAGACACAAGGCTGTTGTCATATGGCCACATCTGTAAGGGCTGCTCAGACACTAGGAATTGCTAAATACAACTTCCCTGGTAGTCCAGCAGGGAAGGAGTACTCTGTGAGCTGTGGCCAGGGTTTTCCAATCTTAAAAGGAAAGAAAATAGCAGTGAAGGCAAATTGAAGGTGGCCTTGCTGCTGAGGATAGGTTCACAGAGTATTCAAAGTCACGTGAAAAGTCTTAACAGCCTTAATCTGTATTTGTGCTTGGAAAACAGGAAGGGGTTTCAAGCATGGTAGCTCCTGTTCAGCGACCAGAGCAGTTTTACACTGGTACGGGCACTGTGCTGCAGTGTGGAGTGGGAACGGCAAGGGTAAAACTGTTGGGGTCAAGAAAATAGTGTGATTTGTTAGCTGTTATAAAACAAGCTGTGATTTTTGAACTGTGCCATTGAGTGGCCGATCTTCTGGAGCAGGGATAAAATTACATGGGTTTCTTGTGGTGGTTTTTTAGCAAAATAATGCAAAAGAGCTTGTATAACTCAGCAGTGCTTTCGTTCTAAACATGATTTTTGTTTTCTTTTTCTTAATTACACTGATACTTCATGCTGTATTAATTCAGCCATTGTTATTTCCCTCATGAAAATGGTAGGTGGCATAATATTATGAAAGACTGTTGTATTGTTTAAAAAGCAGCTGAATCAATAGATGGCTGTGGCTGTTAAGATGCAGTTTTCTATAAGAAAACTCGATTTATCAGTAGCCAGAATAAGGAGAAAGACATCTTGTGCTCAGCAGGCTCTCTTTGGTAAATGGAAGTTTCATTGATTATGCAGCAGTGTAGGAGAGCAACATAAATTCTGGGATGAGGCCAAGATAATGTAAAAGCAGGAAAGCACTGTCCAGTGGGACAAACCTTGGTCTGCAGAGGTCAGATTGTACTTCAAACTGTGTGATTAATCTGCTTTGTGTTTTTAGCCATGTTTCCCTACTGTTTTATGCTTTAACCTCTACCATTTGAAGTGTGTCTATTTAAGAAGTTCTTTTGCGCTTCAAGCTCAATATGCAGCATCAGCATGTAGGAACAGTAATGAAAAGTCAGAGTAATTCAGTTTCTGTGACTAAGCTCTTGATTTTTGCAGCCGTACAATGCATGTTTGAGGCGTGCCTTTGTTGTGAGAAGAGGGTTTGGTCTGAATCCCAGTTTACTCAGAATTGCAGTTCCTTTTGATTTTGATTCTTGCTCAGTAACTTGATAATTGCATTGCTTTGATTATCAACAAATTGGTCCCCTTCAGCTAATTTTCTGGAGTTGCTTACAATAAGCAAATATTTTCTGCAGCATGATAATGCAAGAGAAGTTGGAAGATGGTTAAAGTTGGAGCATTTATTAGCCAGAAGATGTGGGTGGAGTTCTAGAGAAAAAGCAAATTCATGAATTCACTGTAAGGAGTAGCTGTGTAAGTAATCACTGAAAAAATAATTTTAAAATAGCGTGGATTTCCCACAGTGGGGAGAAGGGGAAAAGGGGCATGCTGTAGGGAAAGTGGCACCTTTTCCATCATGTATGCTGCAATGATGCTACATGCAGAGTGCGATAATGCTATTTTAATTTCCACTAAGTCTTTAAAACCTGCTACGTTTCCATTATAACAACCCATAATTATGTGTTTAAACTTCATGGTTAACCAGTGCGATAAGCAAGCCCAGATAATCATGGGGAGCATATGCATGTAAAGAAATAATAAGGTCTTTGAAGGGTGACTAAGTGCAAGTTCATGTGGGTGAAAGGAAGAATGGAAGCCGTGAGGTAAAGGGCATAATTTTGTATCCTCAAGTGTTGGTCCTTGATGTAGCAATCCACCTGGTCAGATTGTATGGGTGAGTGTGGAGAATCTGCTTTCATGGTTTTGAGGGCTTATTTTGTGTGTGTTCTGGAGGTTTGTGACTGAGATCTTGGTCAAGAAAATAAGCAGAAAGTTTGAGGGGTGAGTTCTACATTAAGAAAGCCTGATGGGATCTCATTTTCCTCTGTACCAAACTGAGAAAAATAGTAGTACTCCCCTGCAGTATTCATTGCATTGACAGTTTGAGTCTAGTAAACTCATAAATATTATTGGCTTCAAATTATTTTCTGTGTTTGGGAAATTGAATAATTTTTTGCAGCTTTCTTAGGAAGTAAGAATCTGCTGAAGGAATTTACTGCAGAAATTATAAGGTGTTCGCTGGGATTGGTGCGTAATTTTGTTGTGATGCTACAAAACTGCCATGTTGATATTACCAGACACTGTCTGACACTGAGTGCTGAGAGTCATAACATCTCAGAGACCTCTTCAAAATTTGGGAACCTATAGGTCTGGACCAGCTGCTGGGGGAAAGTCAAAAGATGTTGTTATGTAGTTGTATATCAAACTTGTAAGAAAATGAGCTTAGAATGCTGGGGCAGGAAGACTAGGAGCAGGATGGTAACACTCCAATCTGGTATGTTATCCATATATATATATATATATATATATATATCTCCATATATACCATATCCAATACAGTATCTGACATTTATGTAAAAAAGAATAGAAGCTTTCTAGAAACTCAAATGTGGGAACATCCTAAGCTTCTAGTGCAATACTTTGGTATCACTTTCCACTAGTTTTTCTTATAAATTCATCATAAGTGATGCTTTGATATTGACTTAGGGTCTCAAGAGGTGTGCCAAATCCTATATATGTCCTCAAGTAGGAATCTTTCAGGATAGTGCATTTCACATCTGATGATTCATCCTGATGCCTAATTAGGAAAGGAACAGGGAAATTGGTCCAAATTTATCTATGGAGAAAAGGCAGAATACATAATTGAATGTAGCAGTTTCTATCTTTTTCCTATTTTGTAGAGCTGCATTTTATGCAAACACCAAGGTTTTCCTGTCCTGGCTAAGACTGCTGCTATTCAGCATTTTAACCTACCTTTCATAACATAGGATTACAGCAGTGATGGCAGCAACATCAGCGCAGGGCTCTGCTGGATGCATGCAGAAAATCAGACTGTAAAGATTTGTTTCATGAGCAGCACTCACAGCACGTCCAAATACTGGAGAAAGAGCAGGATTCTTCTAGAATTTGGGGAGAATGTAGTACTTCTATAAATGCTGCATGTCTGTGTCCAGAGAACCAGCTTCCTGGCACTAGCAGCTGTAGCTAGCACATTCCTTTTCTTGGTGAGGAGTAGTAGTTCAAGCAAGGATTATACTGGTGTGGCCATATTCTTTCTGCTTCTCAAGATAATGTGGCCCTTGCTATTTTGGGCATCTTTGTGCTGAAGGTAACATTCTTACTGTTTTCATGTACAGTTTCATATTTTTGTGTTTCTTCTTGGGCTTTGAAGCTGTGAGCATCAGCATCCTGGACATTTCTACCAGCAGGGGGAATGAGCTGTTAATGCTAGTGCTGGCACAAGAACAAATAGGTTTCTGCTAGGCATGAACAAAATTAGACTGGGAAGTAGGAGGATTTACATAGTGATTCAAGTGCTGAGCTTCTGGAGCAGCTTTCCAGTGGTACTGGGGGGCCCAAACCCCTAGTTACTTTTAAATACAATGTACAAAAGGAATTGTGCGATGGAATAGCTGGTGGGGGCTTGACTGAATAACTCAGGGGATTCCTAGCAGTCCTTTTTTTCCTTTGTGCATGTGCAAATGGGTCAAGGAAGGAGTGTTGATACCTTCCCTTTGCAAAGTCACACTGGAATAGCTGCAATCTGTTTTGTGGTTTATTTTCCAGAATCTACCCCTTGTAAGTATTTCATCAGTTGTGGCAAGTCCTTCGGATATGAACTTGGACTGTGTGTACTTATTTATTTTTAAGCAAGTATTAGCATACTTAAGTGAAATTTTCCCTGCCACCCCATCTTCCTTTCTTGACACTGATTTTGCATGTTAACACAGAAGAGTGAAACGAACAAGCAAGGACTCAGTCTGGTGTCACAGCCACAGCTAGAAATGCTTACTTATTAAAAGAGCAGCATTTTTTCTGCTGGCAGCTTATGTTTTACTTGCAAGTATATCTGTATTGAAATAGATGACAAATGTGTTCTCAATGGCCTCGTTGACCAGTATGTTTCTGCTTCTGCTGTGTCTGTTATCAATAAATTGGACAATATGGTGAATAATTGCAGCCTTTAGAACTAAAATGTTTGCACCAGTGGCAAAAATACCTCACTGGCATCACATGCACGCAGTAGTTTCAACATTGCCAAGGAATCCTAACAAAATGCTTGTGAATCCTTTGCTAATGAATGCACCCTCACACAAGTGAGTTCAGTCTGAAATGCGTTTGGATTGCTTTATTCAAGATGGATCTTTCCTGCAATCTAAAGAAGCTTACTGATGCTAGGTTTCACCTGGTTATGAATTGAACTGTAGTTAATACAACCTCTGACTCATTTGCTATCAGTGTCACAGCTGTGTTCTCTCCCTTGCTGCATGTTGCTAAGATGCATTTGTTTTTATCATCTTATTACACTTGACCTTACCATTAATATTTCACAATGTTGAAAGGAGGGAATGGGAAGTGTATCCTGATTATCATGCATATTCTGACCTGTAGTGCTGGAACAGATGGTGCTCATAAGAGCTCATTTGTGTAGTACTGTTGTGGAGAGGAGTAGCTAGCAGTAATGCTAAACATGCAAAGCTCTGTAAAATAAATAAATAAATAAATAATAAAAAGCAATTCTAATGGAAAAAATGTCATTTTTACTGTACTCTATGATAATAAGATAGCGTTGTGCCCAGCAGAACATGGAGGGGAAAGCTGTGCACTACTAAGTAACAGGAGAATGTTCTTACTCTAGCATATGAGGTTGAAATAAAGGTGGTAAAGTGAAGAGCAGTGGAAGCCCTTTGCTGCTAGATTTATAAAGTGATGCTTGCTTCAGAAGAATCTAGAGCAAAAACTCTGTTTCTTGAATCTCTTGTGTGTTTATTGCATTACTGCAGTGTTTACACTGTCTCCCTTGGTTGCTGAAGTGTATTTAATGAAACAAAGTGAAACAGGAAAATCAAAATGCTGGGCTGCTGCTGTGATGGAGGGATGCGTACCAAGACATGGACATCTTATGTAAAGAGGGGGGAAAAAAACAAAACAGCTTTTCTTATGGAAATATTCTCCTTCACACTGATGACTGAGGAGTTATTTGAGAATAGCTGAATATTGACAATTAGTGCATAATGTATTACTATAAAAAGATAACACGAATGCGTTGCATTGTTCATTGTAATTCCCAGGTTTCTAAGTCTAAATTATTCATACTATACCTGATATTTCTGTATGTGCAGTAGTATATTTTATGAAAGTAATTAAATATGAGTTGCATGACGTTTCAGTGCAGCTTTGTTTTAGCTTTTAATCCTCTGCTGAGAAACAGAATGGCTACCGCCTTCTCTGGAGTGCGCACTAGAGGTCGTGCAGATTAGCTGTGTGCCAGCTGCTGAGGTCCTGCTGTTGCTCAGTGTCCCTGTGTGCTTGATACCCCCTCCTGCCCAGGACTCTTAGATGTGTTTTGTTATTTACAGCACTGGCTGACTTATGCGCTACTGCAAATCAAAAGGAAACGTTTGTGCAGCACAGAGCACAGCAGGACCTTAGCCTATGGCTGAGCCCGCTAATACTGCAGTAGTATGAGTAAGCCATAACCATGCTTGACTACTGCACTCGCTTGTCAGCAGAGCTCAGCATTGGATACTTCTGCTCTGCTGTTTGTGCTGCCTGGTGCAGCCTTCTGTGGTGTGTACTCTTTGGTCACCCAAGACAGTGTTCTCATTGTTACAGAAGTAATTGGGTTAGTTCTTCTGTGCTTGGAAACTCCTCGTTAAGCTGAATATTTGATATTCCATTCTGATATTTGATTCTGTAACAATCATGACTATTGTGAACTTGATAGTCAGTGATTTTATGCTATTCTTGCAAAGGTTTTCTGCTTGATGAAGCAGTCATCTGTTTGCACCTCGTGAACTTGTCTCCGTCACATTCTGTTTGCAAGAGAAATATTTCTCTTTCTATAAAACCTGCTTGTCCCTGTGAGCAACAAACAGGGATACCCCACCTGTTCTGTTGTTACAGGGTCCAACTCGATTCTTGAAATTGTTAAATATTTGAAGATGTGCTGTTTTACTGCTCTTGAATTCCCGAAGTTTTCCTCATATCCCGGTGAGATATACTTCCATAATGAATGCTCAGTCAGCATGACCAATATTATTTATGCCTTGGGTAAGAAGAACTTTAAAAAACATATTCTATATAGAGATTTTTCTAAGTCAAGCAATGCACTGACGCTGTACTTTTTTCAGGTGATACCAGAAAAAAAGATTTGATTGTGTAGAAAGGTTGCGTCTTTACTGTGGAGACTTGACAGCCAGTCAGGAAATGGGAGCCTAGAATGAATAGAGAAGGCTGCTATCAGCAGTTCTGCATCTGAAGTCTTTTCAATTTGAGTTGCAGTACTGCATTTTCAATCTGTGTTCACTGACCCCCATCCTGATAAGCAAGTAATGAATTTAAAAGCTCTGGGCAACAGTCTGGAGCTGTGATGCAAACTTTGTTTATCATCTAGATTGAAAGTACGTCTTCCTTGCATAATACCCATTTTCTCCACAGCTAATCTTGAAGCTCTGGTTATTGGTGCTTTCTTGCACGCCTCTGACTCAGTTTTCAGTTACTTCCATCGGAGGCAGATGTTACTATGATAATCCTTGTTTCTGATATGGATTTGGGTTTATTTTAGTGTCTTTCAAAGATGAAAGCTGTTTTTTAAAAAATAAAAGGCAGCTGTCATTCTTAGTGGGGTATTTCACATGGAGCTTGCTATGCTCTCCAAACTGCGTGGCCACCTGAAGCTCTCTCGGCTTCATAAAACAGAGGTGTAGCTGTGTGGCAGTCATTGATTTTGAGACTAAGTGTGCTGCTGGAGAGGTTCTGGTGATGTCTGAGGCTGTGGAACAGCTGGGCTGTATGGAAAGTGCCTGGGGAAGCAGCTATCGAGAAATACCAGTTTGTATAGGGAACTGGTATAGGTTCTCCCTGGATCCAGACAACAGTGATCCTAAGGTGTTTTTTACTATTTTTTCATACTGGGCCATTCTGTTGCTCTCTGACGACTGCTATTACATATTAATTTATTACAATTATGACTTAATTTTGAGCTTCCAGTAGTAGCACTGCCTGACCAGCATGTGCTGGTAGGTAAGGGGCACGTGCTGACCAGAATGATTTTTGTTATTAAAATAAATCAGTGACGGTACTCCTATAAAAGTCTGTATGGTAATGATTTGTAAAGTTATGTTCTAAATTAGCTATGGTAATGAATCTGATGGTACGAAGTCTGTGTTAATGCGGGCTGCCCTCTGAAGGAAGCTATATGAAGCGGAGAAGACTCCTGCATTGCTGCACAGCTGCACGGCGCCTGGACGCGGCGTAGGATGAGTAAGGAAGACTCAGGCAAAAAGCAGAATCATCTTCATTGCTTCAGCGGGGGGACCTGAACCTAAATAAAGTACATGCGTTCGTGGATGCTGCGGCTCTGCGGGCAAAACGCGTGCTGAGAGCTCAGCGTCCAGCCCGCTGTCTGAGGACGTGCAGCTGTACGGAGCGCCGGGACACGCTCAGCCGCCACCTCCGCGCTCCCCTCAGCGCGACCGCGGGCGGCTCGCGCCACCTGCCTGAGGCGATAACGGCTGTGCGTGACGGCGCGCGCTGGGGCGGTGGCGGCGCGGCGGACGGCGTCCGGCCGGCACGGCCCCGCCGCGCGTGCGCCTGCCGCGGGGCTGCGCGGTTTGGGGGGGGGGTGTAAAGGCAAAGGTGCGCGCGCGCGCCGTTCCCGCCCGCCCTCGCGCCGAGGTAGCGGACTCCAGTCACGGCGGAGCGAGGAGGCGGACGGGCGGGTTCCGCGGTGCGGAGCCGCCCGCTCACCCCCTTCAGCCTTCCCGGCCCCGCGGGAGCGAGGGCCTCGCTCTGCCCGCCGCCCGCGACGCCTCGGGGCGCTATGAGCCATGAAGCCGCCCGGCAGCTTCTCCCTGAGGCGGCCCCGCCGCGGCCGCCCCGCGCTCCTGCCGCTCCTCGTCGCGCCGCTCCTGCTGCTCCACGGCTCCGCCCGCTCCCGGGCTGCGGCGGCAGACGGTGGGTATGGCGGCTCCGCGTGCCGGGCGTCCGCCGCCCTCCGCGCCCCTCTCCCGGTCCCCCGGCTGTGCGCTGAGCCCCGCACGGCGCGTCGCCGCCGAGCGAGCTCTTCCTCCGCCCCTTGTGGCTTTCTGTACGCGCCCGCTGCTCCGTACGCGACGCCGCGCTCGGCGGTTTCCTTCGCTGTCTCGCGAAACGGGAGAAACGTTGCTGCTTCCCCGGCTGCGCTCCGCTGAGGCGGTGCTGCAGTGCGAGGAGGAGCGCGCTGAGGTATGCGACAAAAAGGCATCGGCGGCTTCTGCGCGTGTGAGCGGGAGCCGGCTTGTTCACCGGCGCTGCACGCTGCTGCACGCAGCCGCTCTGCGAGCCGCCTCGCTGCCGGATTCACGCTGATCGTTGGTTGACTGCATTTTAATGTGAGCAGGTACAGCGTTTCGGCTGAAAAGGTGCCTCCGAAGCTCAGGGCTCTTGTTAACAGAGGAGAGAACTTCCCGTTATGTACCGTGTGTGTGTGTGTGCTTCTAGAATTCGGTTTGTCCTAGAAAGGTGACGAGCATTCTCCGGCTTTTGGTAGATGTGTATTTATTCTGCGTGTGTACGTGTATCTTTCGACATGGAGGAGACCTTTGCTAGCACAGGAGGTTGTACGGAATAGCGGTGCATCCAGTGAGGCTCGTTGTTTCCTGCTTGGTGGCTGAAAGGTGTTGAAATATTTATAATCCGTGACTGTATGTGAAAATGTACATATGTGCCTTTAAATAATTAATGTTATTTCCAAAACCGTTTTATTTGTGAGAATGAATCAGATCTAGCTCAGTGAATAAACTGTCTTTTTGTTTTCTTGAGAAGCTGATTAAATATTAGAAAACTGCAAGTTGCGTGTGTCGTTTTTAATGGAAATAAACATATTCTGCCATCTAATTTATGGCCGGCGTATCCTTTTTCCTCAGACCTGCACTGGAATGAAACAGCAGGCAGAACTGAGGAGGTACTGACAGATGGAGAGAGTGCACTTCAGCCAAATAAAAGCAGCAACAGTGCAAATAACAGCTACAGCAGTGCAATCCAGAAAGAAATCACACTGCCTTCAAGACTCATTTATTACATCAACAAGGACTCTGAAACCCCTTACCATGTCCTGGATACCAGGGCAAGGCACCAGCAGAAACACAATAAGGTAGGGTAATATCAGGCATATATTTTATTTTATAGATCTTCAAGACTTAATATTGACCCTTACCATTGTTTTTAGGAATTAATATTAAACATGTTATTAGACAAGAGTGTTATTTCCCATGTCTTAACTAAAAAATATTTTATTTTTCAATGCAGTGCAGTAGTTGAACTGTAGATAAAATTAATTAGTCAGAATCAGTCTGACCAGTGCAGGTTTTGGTAGCTTCACTTACTTTATACCATCGTCAGCAAAATTCTTCCTAAACTGCTCTGCAATGGAGAAATGTTCTATGGAGGTTTTTCTTTATCAGTCTAGACTGAAGATGTGAGTTACTCGATGCTGAGTGTTCGTGCTCTCCCTAATAAATGCAGTATTGGTTTCCTGCCTGTGTATGGCCGACAAAGACCAATATAGATCTGTGGGGTTGGTGGTTTTGTGTCTTTTTGTGATCTAATCTAATCTTCTATTTTGTATGGATATAAATGTTTCTGAAATTGCATGTAACTAGATAATTCTTTTTTTGGTTTTGTTTTTTTCATTTGGAATAACTTGATGTAGAGGTAAACCTCTTCTAAACTGTATTACTTTGGAGGCACTCCTTAAAATTATTCCATTATAATTTTATAAATTTATATATTTTTTAAATTATTTTTTTCCAATAAGTTAAAAAAGCAAAATGAAGATAAAGAGCGTTTGAGTAGGAGGAGGTTATCATGGTAGGAAAAGACAGTAAAGCAGATAAGTCTTCCAACATCACCATCTACACTTAGCTGTAGTGTGGTTCTTACCTATCAAATTGTGCGAGTTTTGGAATATGAATTCAGTATGTGTTTGTTTTTGTTGATACTGTGACATTTCAGGTATGAATTAATATGGAGTTACTTTATAATCTTAGAAATAGTTGTATAGTTGTGCTGTTTTCATGAGAGGAAAGGTTACTTCCTAGCTTCTTGCATACAGCGTGTTCAGATGCGTCTAAATGCACCAATGCATTGGATGGCACAGAAAAATTGTCCCCGTGTTGGAAAATGAACCACTTAAAGTAATACTGTCCTCAGAAGTTACACCACAGCCTTCTTGAAGCATGTGAGACTTTTATTTACAGCATGTTTAAAAACGTCTCAGATGTTGTTTAGAAAAGCCGTTCATGAGCATTGTCATAGTGTTTCCTTTCTTTGGGGAAATGCAGAGGCTCATCCCCTGACTCCCGGGGAGCTGCCCTGAAGTGAGACCACTCTCCAATAAACTGACACGCCATGGACTCTGTCCCTTCTTTGGAGAGGGATGTGGTAGAAAGGGATGTGCAGTTGGTTGGCGACCTGCCTTTGGGAGCTTTGCTCCTTCCATGTTTCTGTGTGGTTTTCATGAAGCGCACAGAGGTGTAAGTCTGCTGGTCTCTTTACTTATCCAGCATTCTCACAAGAACATTTCTGCCGTTGCCTTCCCTTCCTGTGCCCTACCTGATCTCTCTCTACTTACTGGGGTAAAACTCTGCAGAAATCAACCAAATTGGTATTGATTTCCTTGGGTACGTGTGGTGCTGAGTGTTGTGTAAAATGGATCTTTCCCTTCAGTGTCCATTTGAAGCCCAGCCATTGCTAACACTGCGGTTCTTCTCACAGAAAGGTTTGGGTTTGGGTTTTTGTGGAGGCTGACATTATGTTGGCTTCATTCTTCTGGCATAGTACTTATTTTGCTTTGTTGCCCTTAACTGAATAAGAGGGTTGGTTGTATTCCTTGTCTGGAATGATTGTATTATTGTTGTTACTGTTATTTTTATTTTATTTCTTTTAAATTTCCTATTCCTGGAGCACCACACAGGGCTTCCCCCTCTCCTGCAACTTCTCCTTCCCTCACCCAGTTTGATTCTTGCATCTGTCATAGCATGAGATTTTTTTTTTCTTCTTTGCTCCTCCATCTGTTTCACTGATAACACAATAATCAGTATTTTGGTTATTTTGTCCTGTTTAGCATTTGTTGTAATCAAGGAAGAAAAAATCTTTCTAAGATACCAAGGGAAAACAACTCACAAACAAAACAATAAAAGCACCTCTACTACTGGATTGTAGAAGGTGAGAGCTTGCTGTCTGGAGGAAGAGGGAATGAACTTTTTAGTGCTTGCTTTACCCCTTTCTAGATTTAAAACAAATGCTATGTTATAATAAATCCTGATTGTTAGATTTTACTGTCTCCTTCACAGCTAATATAAAGGAAAATACCGGTATAGTTGGGTGAAGGAAGAAATCTGTATTTAGGATTGATGGTTTGCATGCTCAAAGGAAAGAAACTTGCCCTTAGGTACATTGGGCAGAAGTGGAATTAGAACGCTAGGATGGGTTCTTTTTCTTTTTCTTTTTTTCCTGTATGTGTGTTTTCCCCTCCTTTGTTTTTAGAACTGTATGTTCTTTAACCTAAATTTTCGTATATATTACATGATATATTAATACTGATGATTTGTAGGCATATGATATAGATAGACTCCCTAACTGTGTATGTTGTTCAGGAGACCCCTTTGTGTCCAATTTCACTGTAGCAGCAAGAATGTAAGCCGTTAGGATAGTCTGTGGGGTTAGGCTGGAGTGCTTCAGAAATGCTGAATCACTCTGAAGGAGGGGAGAATAGTAGAAGTTATGCATGTGTGTGAAAAATGAGGCTAAGCTAGAGAAGTACAGTTACGTAAAATGATTTGAAATAAAATCTGCTTTTGTCTAAAAATCTCTTCATAAAATTAAGAGTCTGCAACCTGCTTCACTTCACTTCACTGAAGAGCTGGCTAACAGAACAGCGGACTGACAAATCCAGAATATTAAAGTGCTTTCTTATCTCTCATCTGCTCTATCTCCTTCTACTTCTGAATTTGTTGGAACACCATTAGAAGAGGGGATACGTAATCTAAAATGTTGGTAGAATCTCTCCCGTTCGTTCTTGTTTTTTTCCAAGAACATTTCCTTGCTGTGAGCAGAAATGCATGTTCTGCATGGCTTTGACTTGGTGAAATGGTCGCTCTCCAGGGAGGACAGAGTTGTAGCGTGTGGTCTACTTTATTTTTAGGCACTAAAAAAATATTTTGAATATTCGATGCTTGAAGACTCTCCAGCCTGAACACCTCTGTTTCCTTATGGTTAAGGCTGACTTTTCTTCTGAAGTTATTTTTAGTGTGAAATACTAAAAAATGAGTGCCTTTATTTATGCTGAAGAAGCTTGCGAGAAACCCGAAACTTGCTGAAAAACACTGAGTCATCTGTGTTCTGCTTGTGTGTCATTCTGAACTTCTGCAGGTAGAAGCAGCCTTTTGATAAGCTCTTGATTGAACCACACAGCTGCTTTGATACGTTTGCACAGATTGCATATACAGCTTGTTAGGACAGAGGGGGAAGACCGCACAGGCCGCAACTTGGCACAGAATGTTATAGGAGCAAATCCTTGTGATGGTGATCAGAGGGAAAACCTCTGGTTTTGAGGTCACAGTTCAGGGCAAACAGCAAATTTTGAGTGGAAAAAAGCTTGAATTAAATCATAAGTCATAAGGAAGCAATGTATTTTACATCTTCGTAATTCTTCGTGTAGTTTTGGAAAATGGATGTGAAGACAACAATGGCTGAAAGAAATATGTGATAGTAATATGTAGCAAATGAAATTCTGAAGGCAGTTCTATCCCCCCCAAAATTCTTGTGCCATTTTCCGGGGATTTCTTTGTTTTCTTCTGTTCAGATCAGTTGTTAGTAGTTTAAAAAAGAAAATATTTCTGCCAGGCTTAACGCTGTGTTTTCTGCCTTTACCCTGTTTGAAAGGTTGAGGTACTGATAAGTCCCAATTCGTGAGACTTGGCTTCTTTCTTGGTACACAGCATGCCCGACTTGGAGGAGGCGACCTCAAAATGAAAGGAAAACAGTTCTATTGTAGCCATAGTGAAGGAGGTGGTATTGAGGAGAAAACAGACCTGTTTCATAAAACTTGGGAGAATGTTTATGGTTGATAACCTCTGAAAAGATGGCATGGTGTGAGGTCTTAGTGAAATCCAGAGAGAATCATATGCATTACTGTCTTCCCTTTGCCTGTCTTAAGACAAGTCGTTGCTTTAAATCCTCTTGTAATGAAAACATTACAGTTCCCATTTAGATAATCAAATTAATGAGTTAACTTTATGTAGCTTTGGTATGAGTTTAATGGACTGCTGGGGAGTCTTTGTTGTATTTCAGCTGATGTTTGCATTTTTGTCAGAATTTTCGGTGCTGCAGCTCCAATTCCAAGTAGTTGCAAAGGGAAGGTTACGTGTGCATTGTCTTCATTCCATATTGAGTTTATATTAATACAAAGGGCTTACGTGCACCCTGCAGCTTCAGTAGTTACTGACAAGAGGGTTGAAGCTGGTCTTCCTATCTTCTGAGAGTAGAAGGATATCTGCTTTATCCAAACTTCTCCTCAAATATGAGGGCTGCTCCAAAAGAAATGCCTCCTATTTTACCACGATGGCCTTTGACCTCAGAGGCGGATGTTGGTGCTACTGCAGTAGAGATGTTCCTGCAAATGTTCCACTACCCTTAGTTGCCGTGTGACAGATGGCAGCAGAGGGGCAATCTGACAAAATGGTGCCTGGCATAAAAGTGCATGAGAAGCAAAGGTGTGTCACTGAATCTCCATGTGGAAAAAAATTCCCCCCTGCTGATATTCATTGATGCCTACTGAACATTGGAGTATCGCAAAGTTTGCACCAGGTGGGTCCTGCAAATGCTCACACGGGAGCAGAAAGAACACCATATGCAAGCAAGTCTTTCAGGACCATTGAACCAATATGAGGCCGAATGTGACTGTTTCCTGGATCACATCATTTTATGTCTTCCCATATTTGGTTTCTAGCTGAAATGTTGGCTGTGATATTTGTGAGAAGGAAATGTATATGTTCTGCCTAGTATTTATAGGCAGTTAGGTACCACAGGAAAGTGATCCAGGGCATGGATGCACTAGTTTAGAGAGTCTTGTTAGCAAAGCCTGGAGAGAGAGAGGTGATTTTTTAGAGGCCAGTGTCAGCACTTCGTGTGACTGAGCATCATGCTGTGAGGGAATGGTGGCTTGCTGGTACTGCCATCAGAAGGAAGGTCCCGATTGAGAAGTGTTTTGATTGAATAAAATCAAATAAAAATAAAATTAGATTCCTGATTCCAGAGTAGGGATGCTGGAGTCCTCTGCTCAGCTACTAGAATGAGAGAACTTTTGGCCCTTATTTCAGTCAACGTGCAAATAAAGAGCTTATCTCGTGGGTGTCATTATCTCTATGAATATAGCAGTAGACCTATAGGTGGTATCAGTCAGTTAAACAATGCTGTGACATTTGTGTAAAGACGACAGATTTCAGTATTTTTGCATTCAGAGTACTGTTACTGTGAAGTTCACTTCTTGTAGTGATAGTTATACAATTCCTGAAAACCTGGCAAATGGGAATTGTGGACAAATCATGGTCAAGCAGTTAACAAAAACGAGCTTTTGAGTTGTGGCATGGATCAGTAGAACTTAAGACTTCAGTTAGAAACTTCTACTCCTTTCACATCTTGAAACTTACAGAAAGCTAACGATTGATGTGAAAGAAACTGGAATTCTTTATGTATACATACAGATTTTTGATGTAGAAATAAAACAGATGCTGCATTGCACAAAAAGCTACAGTGCTCTTGGGGCACTTCTAATATGAAGAATCTGACTACCTAGATCAGTAAACAAAATATTCTCTATGTGTTTTTATTTTTATTTTTTTTCCTAACTTGGGAGAGAGGAGAATGTTCAAAGATTCTCACCCTTCTTCAGCTCATTCCTGTATCAGCACATCTTTGCTGCAGAAAAATTGCACTGAGTGTTGCTGCTTTGCAGTTGAGGCAGCCTACACCCGTCAGAGCAGGCACCTCTGCAGAGAGTTTAAAATAATAAGCACGTACAGAGGTGGTCAGTCTCCTGTGTACGTAAGTAAAGAACGTGCATTAAAGTGTTACACAGGATGCAGTGTAACGCGCGTATCCAAGGAGCACCAATTTTCAGATTATACTTGAGGCACTGCATTACACAGTAGCTGATAAGAGAATACTGTGAAATGATTCTGGTATATACCTTATCACAGATAATTTTCTGAAGTGCTGCTTCCCATCATGATGATACACAGCCATTGTAGTGGCTAAAGCTCTGGTGGCAGCTCGCCGGTGGCTTTCTGTTCTGGTCTGTGACAGGAAAAACGTCAGTTTCAGGATGAAACAGTTTCATTACCTTTATCTGATTTCTGGCTCATAGCTTTCATACGTGGTTATACGTTATTAAACTGTATGAACAAGATCAGTATTTCACCGCAGCAGTGGAGTATGGTGTTCACCTGAATTCAAAGCAGTGCTTTTGCTGAACGGCAGGGATTTAAAACCTGGTGTTCTTTTTATAACCAATGGTTTGAGCTGAGTGTGCTGGAGAATGTGCCCTACTGCAGGGTGCCAAATCACCTTGTCAGCTGCTTTACAGTAATTGCTTATGTGTACAGGCTTGCATGTATTGTAAGTGAAGCACTGTAATAGATGTTCAAAAGTAATTGCTTTCAGAAATAGCACTAATATTATTTTTAATACTACCGAATGAATCTTTTTTTTCTGGTGATACTCTCACCTGAGAATAGGAGTCACTTTAAATAGCTTTAAGTTGCAGAAATGGTTGATGGGTTAGAAATTACAGTGAAGAATGTTACACGTATCACCAGATGGGCTTGAGTGGACAAAATAAAGCTATAGCAGATCGGACAGGGTGTGTACCTCTCTGTCTTGAAGAGTAGATGTCCAGGGAGGGATATGCGGTGTACCAGTCATGGGATGCTATTGTCTAGAGTGATTTTCCCGTCCTTCAGCAATTCCTGAATCAGGGCCAGAATTTGTCATTTGGATTTAATAGAACTCGATAGAATTCCTGATCTTTAGATTGGAATTCTAGAATGGTTTCTTTTTAATATGCATGAGCTTTTGGTATCTGTGACATCTTGTGCAGAAGTTTCAGGTTTTTCACAGATTTCAAAAGCTGAAGACGTAATAACAAACATTCCACAAGCACATTGTTTTGTTATTTGTGTTATCCTATGCACTTAAGCATTTGCACTTTTTGAAAGTAAATATATTAAAGTGTTTTAGTTACTAGGTTTATAATTGGCGTTTAAAACAACGGTAGTGACAAAACCAGAAAAGTACTTCGTAGAATACTAAGTGCTTGCTGTCTCTCTTAGATGATTATTTAGCCTTGATGCTGCTTCTGTCCTATCAAGTGTTTGAAAAGAGTAGCTATTTTAAGTCATGCTTAGTCTGTTAGAGGAGGTGAAAGAAATGCTGCACCAGGACCAAACTGAAAAGTTACTCTGTTTTTGTCTCAGCTGATCCTGGAAAAAGTGATCACTTTTGACGTTACTTTTCTGTCCAACGTAATCTAGTGGTAATGTTTGGGATCACTTTTCTTTTTGTGTAAATTTCATCCTTGAAACAGGCTCTCTCCATCTAGTCTCCTGCTTCTATTTATACTCGAACTGTTTCAACCTGGTAATTCAGAGCATCTGCAAGCTCACCTTGCCAGCCCAGTGTTATTTCAGCAAGTTGCTGAACTGCTGAGACAACCTCTCCATTACAAAAAAGAAAAGAAAAAACCTACACACAAAAACCCCATCAAAATATCAGTGCCTGATACTGGTTTGCTTCCCTATTACTGCAGATACCAACCACCTAGCAATATTGCTTTTAAACTTATTGTTTAAAGTTTTTATATTTTTTAATAAAGGGAAAAAAACCACAACAACCTAGGCTTTGAACAGGGGCTATTTATTACTGAATTCTTTTTGTCACCATACATTTTTGTTGTTGTTTTCTTTTGTTTTTGTTTTGCTTTGCCTGTTTTCAAAGATTTGTAAAGTATCTTAGTTGTAAGGTAAATTATAGTTCTGGGGGAAAAGAGCGATAAACAAAGGAAGCACCAAAGCCAAATTTAGATGCCCTGGTAACTTTCAGAAATAGATTTTTAAATTGACATTGAAGAGTTTTATAAAATATGAATATGTTTGCTGAGGAAAACCAAGATGAAAGTCAGCGCTACTCCTGTAGTGCACGAATGGAAGAGGAACAGAAAGGAATCGTTATCTATGGAAACAATTCCAAAGGTAAGCCAGAGTGACAGGTCTTGCGGGTTGTAAAAGGTAACCTTGGTATCATCTCAGTTACACAATAAACAGGCAGGACTTCTTGTGTTGTGTGATGCACCTGAGTATTTACTGTGGCGTTTAATTATAAAGTCATATTCTTTCGTCTTTTGGTTAGAGGGCACAGTATTCCAACTAAATGTAGTTACTTATTTTGTTTCTTATTGGTATATAAGTAAGCATGATTTGATTAGTGAATATTGATCAGCGAAGTTCAGATGCAGTCTGTTTCTCCCTGCTGGAACACTCTCTTCAGAAGAAGAAATTCTTGGACCGCCTTTGCTTATTTTTCTAAGAAGCAGCTGGGGGTGTTCTGGATGTCTGTTGTAAGTGACATCAAGGTGTACAAAAAATGTACTGAAGCATGCCTTCCCTACAATTGTGAAAAATTGAATATTATTAAGGTTAACTGCCTATGTGAGACTAGCTGATGTCATTTTGTTTGTTTGTTTTGAGTAGAATCAGTCTCCTATATATTGGTTTGGTTATAATGCCAGATATAAAGCCTTTAATTGGTTATTTTGAAGTAAGTCCTTCATAATGTGTATTACGAGCTTTGTCCCAATTTTCTTAGAAGCGTTGTATCACAAATGCTTTAATTATTTTGGGCCTTTTAAGATGAATGAATGCAATAAACATAATTAAAAGAACAGTATACTGTGTTACTTAGGCTTTTGTTACACGGCCATCAAGCTGTGACAAAAATAGATATTTATATGAATCTGGTTGTTTGGGAGAAAATGAGCATGGTTTCCGTAACTTGTTTTACAGATTTTAGTCACAAATACTTCTTGCATATAAAGCTCAATTATTCTTTCTGACAACTTACAGTGTTTTGCAAAGCTCTATAGTATTGCTGTGTATTCATGTTTACAGGCTGTACATCTGGCCCAGGCAAGTTTCCAGATTGAGGCCTTTGGTTCCAAATTCATCCTTGACCTCACTTTGAATAAGTAAGTGCACTATTTGAGGTTTCTTTCTTTCCTGTTCTAATTGTCTTCAACTTACAGTACAAGGTCAGGGCATGTGAAATTCCAGATCTACAGAAAACTATGCTGTTGTCCAAGGGTATTAATATATAACAACATGGAGCCTTTTCTAAGCAAGATTGCTATTTCCCTTTCTGGCATCCATAATACACCTTTACAACTCAGGAAGGATAATGTACTTAAAGGTGATAAATATATAAATTGATAGTTTGGTCCTCAGAAGCCTGAACGTAGTAGTGAAAGTTAAAGGCTTTTAAAGCTGATATTTTACGTTTAAATTTGTAAAGCTGTCTTTATGTTAATACGCATTCAGTAATTGAATTCCTACAATGAGGGATTTAAAAATCTGTAGTTCAATTCAACCATAATTAAATTGCTGGTTGTTAGAAGTTGATGCTACCAGTCTTCATGGTAATTAAAAAAGACCCTTGATGATTAAGAATAAAAAATAGCATTTTCTGTGTGTATTTTCTGTGGAATTTTTAAAAACGTCTCTTTACATCAGAATAGTTACGGAATGGATGACTTTACTGCCTGTGGTTTCTAAAGCTGTGTGATATCACCATAAACCACGGTAACGTACAGCGAACATTCTTCGCATGTAGTAGTGAGATGATGGGCAGGGGTTAGTAACTTAACCCGGATTGGTACAGTATTATTTCCGTGCTCGCTGTATCTGCAGAATGTTACAGAAAATGATATGTCCAGCATTTCTGTGTGTATCCTGGTGCAGCATCGTTCAGCGTACTGGACTGTGGCTAGAGGTGTTTGTCATTGTCTTTGTTGTTTCATTTACGTGTCTGCTCCGATTCAGGACAGTAATATGTGTATTCATTTCTGGACACCGTGCACTTGAAAGCGTAAAGACAAGATGCGTGTGCATGTCAGTGGCTTACTACTCTCCATGTATAGATGGAGAAATTTCAGTAGCACCAGCATTTGAAAGGCGTCAATTTTCTTGTTTTTGATGGTTTTTTTTGATGATAAGGTAGTGATGAACTGTCACGTAGAAGTTATTTTAATTGTTCAAGTTGCCATGTGGGAATGTTGCAAATATTTCTAAAACTTAATGATCTGGAAAATGTATTATTGTCACTGTAATCATGAAGTTCCTAATGAAGTTGGGAGTCTTAGTGGTTTGACTGCACCCGAAGGTACAGCCTGGAATGTATTTACCAGTAAACCATTTTAGGTAACTCTCTGGTCTAGAAGGTCTAACTTGTAATAAAGGTCAGTGTTGGCTTAGTTGTTTATATCACTTCTGTTTATGTGTCCTCAGCTAGAGATAGGGAACTGTTTGTCTAAAAATGGGAAGAGAGCTTCTGTGTCCCTGAAAGTTTGCACTGATAGTTTAAAAATAACGTAGAAGTATAAAATCAATACCAAATGATAGGTAAAATAATCTTTCATTATTGCATGGAAGTGCATTTGCAGCTTCTGATGTCATTGGGCATTTTTGCACATTAATGGGAACATAGAGAAGTGATATACAGCACTGTCCTAACGCCTGATTTATATATTAAAACAAATCAAAACCATCAGGAAACAAAAACAAAACTTTGAAACTGTGTTCAGTAATGAACAATATTTTTTTTCCTCAGACAGTACTGTCAGTTTATGTAAAGAATGTGTGTACTTAATAATCCCATTGTATCTGATATGATATATCTAATATATAGAGAATATTTTTTTTCATTTTTGTACGATGCTGTAAGAAAATGCTTGAGGTGCTGCTGAATTGCTTTCTATCAGTCCATCTCCAGCAACGTGTGAAAGGAAAAAGTTGCAAAAAAAAAAATTGCAGTCCGTCAGCTGTAGGATAAGCAAACCAAGAGTTTCTGTGGGTAACTCGTGTCCTGTTCAGAGTTACCAGTACTTATGTTCTGATGTTGTACTAAAACACATCAGAGAGAAATGCTGCAAAAAAGCAGTGAGTTGCAGACACGTACCTGGTGTTTTTCAGTGATGAGGGCAGTTGTCTGTATTGTCTTTGGAGCTGTAGTTTTTTGTCTGATAGTTTTGCAAGAGCCTCTAGGTGAAGGGTTCCCCCCCGCTGGGGGCTGGAGCCATGACAGAGCCTTCACCGATAGGAATTCTGCAGGCTGAGGAACAAATAAGCAATAAGTAGCTCAGTTACTGTGTTTGATCCTGTCATTAAAGCTATGATAAAAACGTGTTTTATAATATTATGGGTATGTGCATGTTTGTGCAGTGTTGTGCAGTGTTCTACCACTTACTGTTCCAGCAGTGCAGCAGGAGGCAGCACCAGTCCCACCACTGACCAGGAGCTTTCCTTCTTGGCTTAACATCTCACATTTTTCTCAGCAGTATTTCAGCTCCTCGTCATCTGCCTCTGTCATTCCTCCTAGAATTTTCCAAATCAGTCTTTTAAATAGTTTTATTTTTTGTTCTCAGTTTTTCCACCATCTCACCTCGCTCTTTTTGGCAGAAATTTGTAAGGTTAAAACAAATGTGCACACACACACACTTTAATATAAGTTCTGTAGGAGAGAACTTACAATGGCAGCCATAAAAAATAACTTCAGAGTGCCTGACTTTCAAGCACACAAGTTTTGGATTTCTCTGTAGTAATGAAGCGATGTATGTTGCTGTGCAGTGAATGGCTATCAGTAAAGTCACGGACATTACAGCTTGTTTCAACGGGATACAAGAAACTCAGGCTACTTCCTGTGTGAAACCCCACTTTAAGTGCTGATATCAAAGCTGTTGAGAAGCATGTTTGTGCATGGAGCACAGTGGGAGCCTCTGAGATGTCTTAAAGAATTTGGTTGTAACAAACTATCAAAAAGCTGAGAGGTGCTGTTTGGCTTATTAAAATGCAGATGGTGTTGTAAATGTTAGCCTTCTTGTCAGGCCACTTGCTGTAGTGTTGAAAGTACTTTCTTCTGTGCATTCTTTATCCTAGAGTTAATTAAGTGTGGATATGAGACACTTCTAAACAGAGTCCTGAATGGTGGTCAGCTGAGATAGGAGTACAGGTGCTGGACTGGTGGACTGTGATGGCCACAAGCGTGGGGTGTGACAGATACATGTATGAGCAAATAAGGAAATGCTGTAAAAATCTGCATGGCAGAATGAGGATGTTTATTGCTTTTCCCAGCTACAGACATCAAAGAAAGGAGGTGCTTCTCACAAAAGACAAAATGTAGATCTTGTCACAGGACACTGCGTGTTATTACGCTGTTTACAAGAGTTTTAAAGGATCGGTTGGAAAACCTTACAGGAAAAGAAATTATGCAGAAATTCAAAACAGTTATACCAATTCCAGTTTAGGAAGTCCTAGCATCACAGATAGCTCAGTGCTGAGATAGCTCCATCCTGAGAAAACCCTGACACTGAAGAAATAGAGCATGTAGTGAGTTCTGTGCAAGGAAAGGAAATCTAAGTTTCTGTTACGTGTTTTTAAAGATAAAAGAGCCCACAACAACTTGTTTTGAATTGAAGGAAGCTGTTAGACCATTCTGACAAAGATGGCATCCCTCAACCTTACGTCAGAGGGTGATAAAATTCATACTGATAATTCAAAGTCATCTGTTTTCCCTGCTGATTGTGGAAGATATGGATCAATTAAAATGCAATACTGAATGAATTTGAACCACGGTTTAAATAAAATCTTTATTTTGTCAATAGCTCTACTAGGAATACTCTGTCATAATGAATTAGACTGAAGAATTTTCCATATTATAGACCTCATTTTCTGTAATATTGCCTAGCAGCTCATTTCTTCAGAGCCTTTCAAGTAGTGCTTTTTAAAGAGTTATCTTCAGTGCTGGTAAGAGGGTAAGAGGAAGTTCTGGTGGAAACTGAGCAAGATGCTGTTCTTAACAGCCTGAAAAACTCCTCAAACTACTGCTTTTAAAATGCTTGATGAATTAACCATCAAAATATAGGGATTGGTGTCAACCAAAGTAGAAGCTCCTAGTTTAAGGAGATGACTGTTCTTTTCCAATTGTATATGTAAACTTAGTATTTCCTGTGGGAAATGCTGAGTAAAAAATGCCCTTGCAATACTTTGGTTAATTTTGACAAAACGTAATCATCAGAAACTTTATTGCTAAATATGCTGCTGTAAATGATTTGTGAATCTACCAACTAATAGGTGGTAGACTGTGTTGTATTCGGCAGAAGGATTGTTCCCAAATTAAAGGTGCATTTAGTTCACAGCGTGGTGTTTGGGAAGCATATCGTCAATGGCAGGCCCCAGCTTTCTTTGGGGGGTGTTTGGAGGGTTTCTGTTGATGTGCCTTGTATCCAGCACGTCCACAAGACAGTAGAGCTGGAAAGTCAGTGATGATGGAAGTGAATGGTCTACTGGAAAAGCATGTCTACTGCATGCTTTCTTTATGTATGTGAAATACATGCAGGAATGTTCTGTCATAAGTATATAATGTTGGATACTCTGTAGGGCTTTGTTTACTACCTAGATGAGGGAGCCCTTTATAGCTGGAAGTCATGTGAAGCTGAAGGCTGGAGAAGGACATAACTAAGTTACAAGAGTAGCCCAGCTGAAACCCAGGAGAATAACACTGAGTTCTGGAGAGATCCTGTGAAGGATGGACAAAACAACTTTTGAGCAGCTCTTACGTCGCATGCAGTGGGACAATTCTAAGGGGCAAATCTTGTCATTAAGCTGCTTATGGCTGTGAATCTGGATACAGTAGGAGACTGCTCACTGCAAGTCTAACTGAATGCCAAAAGCTCTGGAGAGTAGTGAAAGCTGTTCTGAGGACATCATCTTTAAATCCTCCGACAGCCACGTATCATGGATTTAAAGATAAATCTCCTTGATTTGGAAACAGATAAATACAGATGCTGTCACTGGTTTGAGGAAACCCAGTGGAACTTGAAATTCCAAATGAAAGCGGGAATGTCTTTAAGAATCTCAGAGCAAACAGAAAAAGTACTAGTAATCTTAAGGTCTGTATTAAACAAATGCTCAAAATCAAAACAATGACTCTGGCCTTTGCATGCAATACTAGCTTATAAGGCAAGGAATATAAACAACTAACTTTAAGACTTTAGCTTTCAGCTGTGGAGAACTACGCGTTACAGTGTGAATGTGACTTGTGCAAGCACAGCTGTTTTATGCTTTGTGTGTCAGTTCGACCTCACCTCCTGAGATTAACCTCCTCTATACTGTATGAAGCTGTGGTTGGCTGTGATCAAAGACTAATCAAAGCATTTACTGAGCACAGTTACAAGCACAGGATGATTGAGGTTGAAGTGGGAACAGTTGAAACCACTTGGTTAAGGCTGTTTCTAGTTCAGGATAGCACTAGGTTTTAACCTAGAATGGAATTTTCCATTTTCCCTCTTGTGTTGCATCCCATCTTGTTTTTACCATCCCTTTAAGTAGTTGAGGACAGCAGTCCTTATACTTCATAATAATCGCGAAAAAGGCAAAGAAGTAAAGGATGTTATCAACACTCTTAGGTGCTTTGTGTGTATAATCCTCTTTAGAAGCTTCGAACCTTGTCACATCAAATGCAGTGAATGTTTGTACTGAAGTCAAGCACTTGTGCTTTTCAGAGTGTTTGTGTTTTCTTGCAGAAAAGGCATGGTTCACCATGATGCATATTGAGAAAGTCAAAATGATTTTATGCAGCTGAATTTATTTTTAAATCAGCACTTCAAATGTGTATGCATTTAAATACTGCTATCAAAATGAAGGTTAAAACAAATGATGAGAGACCTCAGTAATTATTCATGGCTATTGCTGTTTCTTTTGCCCATACTGTGATCTCTCAGTGCTTTGATAAAGGACTTTTAAGAGAACCACTGGTAACTGACTTCAGCAGGATGCCTGATAAGTGCAGGATGAAGAATTGATTTTGTGAGCCATTCCTAACAGTCAGTGTTATCAGGACTGCTGATAGGGTATCTTGTTTTGAGACGTTATTGTAAGTACCGGTTAGTCGTGAATTCCTATCAGAACTATTTTGTTGCACCAGGCTTTCATCAGAATGATGGCTTTTATTCATAGCAGTAGTTTTTATATCTTTATCACTGTCAGATGCTTTCACGACTTTCACAGTCACAGACTTTTCTGTTTGCAGGGCTCTTCGATACCTTAAAAATGCTGAGAAGTCAAGCAGGGTACAATTGATACAGATATACTGTTGACTTCAGGACAGTTGTGTATATATTTGTCCATTCTTGCATATAATGTATATAATTTATGTATATGTGTGTTTGAAAATAATAGTGAACTAAGCATAAACATCAAAAGTTATGGTTATGGGCAGCTAGCAAAATTCTGGTCACTGGATTTTTGTGTATTCAAGATAATCATCCTGCGAGACTGAAATAGGATTGGAGAATGGAACGTGCTCTGTCTCCTCGTAATCAAACCTCCTCCTGGGCACAGGCTGCTTGGTTTGTTTTTTAGCTAATTTGCAAGGAAAGAAAAAATGGTTTGAGGATTCTAACTGAAGCATTAACGTGGCTGTATAAAGAATGTTTCTCATGTTGATGTTTCTTTTTTGTTTTTGCTTTGACAGCGATTTGTTATCTTCCAATTATGTGGAGATTCACTATGAAGATGGGAAGCAGAAGTTTTCTAAGGTACTGTGCTTTTAAAATGCAGCAGAATGGCATTTCTGAGTAAACACTGCCAATAATGATTTTAAAAAGGGTCAAAACACCACAAGCCTTTTTATAGGCACATAAGGAAGCTCATCTGGGCCGGGGTAGGAAATAGGCAGTGATGGATGATCCGGGTAGTGCTGCAACAGTTATGCCTTGTGAAATGTAGGGGACAGAGGGATTTAAGTCACTGTTAGTGTAGTCTTTACTACATGGACTTAGCATACATTGCAGGAGGAATAGAGAGTGCGAATATCAGATGTACAAACAGAAAACTTGCGGTGACTTTTCTTTGTAAGAATTACACAGTTGGGAAACAGAAAATGAAAAACTTAACCACTGGAGTCAGTAGAAAGCTAGCATGTTACATGATGTGGAATTAATTTAGTTTTTCAAACTGGCTCCTAAGTTGAATTCAGTGCCAATGAGCTACTGATCCAGTGACCAAGAGATAAAGTTATGCAACATAGTTTAGCACTAAGGAAGTCAGAATCAACTTTTGATTGTATTAACAACATGAAGACTGGTAGGTTCACAGGGAGATTATTCAATACATTTCCAGGGACTGGCGTATTTCATAAATGAGATAAATGCTGGAACGTTTGTTGTGAGCTTACTGTACGTGAAACACGCCTGTATCTGGAGTGGATAGCAAGCAGTCGTGTTACATTTATGCCTTCAGTGAAGGGGGACTATTTTGGCCAAATATTAAACACCTCATTATTTTGCCCTTGCTATAAAGAATTACGAATAAAATGGAATAGATTAGCTCAAAATGAAACAATTACAGTGCAACATAATTATTGCAATGAATTGTTTCGTATTCTACTGAAAATAAATCATTATACTAAGGAAGTGATCCTGTTTCGTTAAGAATCAGTACTGTGCAGAATGGGCAAAAAAGCTAAGTGATGCAAGAGCAGAATTCCCTGTGGAATTTGCACCAACTCATGCAATTGTTAGCTGCAGCACTGGCACTGAGCACTGCGGTTGCTGAATCATGAATCTGACTGGAAAATTATATCGGAACTTTAGACCGAGCAAGCGTACTGCCTTCATGTGCTGCAGTAACTTGATCCAAACTTCCTCAGGGATCTTCTCTGAATTTATTTGCTTAGAAACAATAACTTAGCCTTAATTTACAGCTCTTAATTAATGCATTAAAATCTTCATGACAAATTCAGAAAACATAAAAACAATTAAGTAGATCAAATGAGGACTACATCCTAAGCTTTTTACAGTATCTTGTAATCCTTTTTAGACTAGAATAAATGATTGTTTTGCTTCTGGATGTGGATGCAAAGATGTGAGCTGTGATGAAAAATACTTTATTTTCCAGATTATTAGTAAATGAGTGAAAGCTTGACAGCACAAACAGTAATTTCCTCACTAGAACAACAGTCTATCAAAAAGAAAAACATTGGAGCACTACTTGTGCAAGGAAGATGATCAGCAGTCGGTCATTAAAAACCACGTTCTGAGTATTCTCACTAATGGAAAAGTAAATACACAGCAGTTGCTTTTTGTGTAATGCTTTGATTTGATTGCACAGAATGGAGTCTATGGGGAATTTCATTCAGAATTCGAATAACTCATTAAATAAGATCAAAATGGAAATAATGCTGTGCATAGTTGAAAACATTTACATTTTTTGGTAATTCCTCAAGTCACAGTAATTGCAAAGAAATGGTTCTAGTGTGTGTGTTGGAATTCAGGTGCCGTATGACACCAGAATTGAGACTGTTTTGATGATGAATGGTACATTTTCAGTTGATGTGGGAGCAAGGCAACTTCACCAAAAGATTTTTCATGCAGCCGTTTGAGAGTACTTTTTAGTTGCTATTGTGGATGGATATTAAAGACCAACTATTTAAATAAAGTACGTCAGTGTCATTCAGTTTTCTTATTTTAACTTCAGTGATGTATAGCGGCAGAACTTCTTTTAAATTTAAAGCTTTTAAGTTCACTAGTTCTTCCAAGCGTGCCTTGGAAAATCAGAATAGTGTTTTGGTTTCTCTCTAAACATTTATAGCCAGAACAGTCCTGTTCCTGATGTTTTCTGCTAATAGAAAATACATACGCTTGTTTACTAGATGAATCAATCCTGTGAAGCTGGTTTATTCTACCCTTGTTCACAGTAAGTAGTTCTGTGAGCCCTGAACAGTCTAAGCACTTTATTCATCAGTGTTTTATGGAATTTTAGGGATTAATGATTCTGCTATCCATCAATAAGGATAGAAAAAGTTCCAAAAAATCAGATTTAAAATATCTTAACACTCGCAAATCTTATATGCAAATAGATGGTGGTTTGACGATGCAAGTATTTCTGAATTTCCCATCTGAATTGTTTGTAGTCTGGCCTTAACATGTTTCCTAGCAGCTTTCTGGCCTCTGGGTAATAGAGTTGTGCTTCCTCTTTCTGAGTTCAGGAATCTTCGAGTTGTGTACAAAACAAAACTGTTTCAGCGTGTTTTACTGGATTCAGAGATGGTGCAGTGACACATGGTAGCTGTAGACTCAGTAGCCATTAACTTGTGAGATAGAGGATGTTTCTGGAAAGTGAAGAG
Source organism: Callipepla californica brunnescens (assembly GCA_023055505.1). Taxonomy (NCBI): domain Eukaryota; kingdom Metazoa; phylum Chordata; class Aves; order Galliformes; family Odontophoridae; genus Callipepla; species Callipepla californica. The sequence goes on from JALIRH010000010.1 coordinate 3,937,717, forward strand.
ATTCAAATTAATTCTTCTCAGAGTAACCTGGGAAACTTGGGTTGAGTGTTGTGGGCATCAGTCAGGGGAAGGGCATTTTTATGGAACTGGATTATACTGTGTAGGAGGAAAAAAAAAACAAGACAAAACAACCAACAGTGAAAGCCACTGTAACTGTTTTGTGGGGGCCCTGACCTTGTCAGTCTCTCAGATGCATTCTGAGCACCCTTGAAGCCTCCTTGGATGGTTTGGCTGCTTCTATGCCCACTTCAGAGAGAGCTCAGTCAGAGGAGCCAGTTGCTTCAGGAGAGGAGAGCTCAGTTTAGTTTGCTCTGTAATGAAGAATTGGATGAGTCCAGGGAGCTTGCACTTTGAATTCAGAGGAAAGCACGCTGTATTCACTAGAGTTCAGGTTGCAGATGAGCAAGGCTTTTCTGGATTGGAACTTGAATATTTTACATACCAATTTTTCTCTGTAGCATTTTGATCTTGTTTTGACCTCTTCTCCTCACATATACACACCGCAGCTCGACTAACCTTCCTGTGGAGAGCTGGCAGATCTATTCAGAGTTGCAGTGAATGCCTGTTTGATAGCACATTTGCCACTAATTCTGTTCTGCCTAATCCTTGCAGCTTCTGGCTCTTCAAATCCTGCACTGCAGCATTCCACGGGGTCTCCCTTGCTTTCTGTATTTAAGGCTTTTGAGAACTGAGGTCTTGGGTGTAGTTGGGTGTTGAGGTGTTGTTGGATTTGTTTTTGCTTATTTAAATATGGATGTAGGAAAGTTAGATGTTATTTTTTTAAGAGCAGGAACTTGTCTAAAATATGACTGTATATGAAACCATAAAAATACTGGCTTTTAAAAATGGTTAGATTTTGCATCTGTTCTTAAATTTTTTGTAGTTAAAATCAAAAATTGACTTCAGTCTATACATCAAAAGAGTAATAAAAAAACTAACTGTGCATTTTAATGCTGCTAAGCCATGTTTACTTTTTGGCTTATTCATCACCAGTAATACTGGTATGTGTGTTCTAATGATATAATGCTTAAATTAATACTTTTTTAGAGAGAGAAAATCAAAGTTGAGTTGGTAGAATGCAAACTGAAGCCAAACACACGCCAGGTGACTGATGAACTTTGTATTACTTGAAACTTCAGTGGACCTGGAAAGCATCTAGGAACAAGTCAGCTCACGTAACCTGCATTATGTAACAGTTCTATAGAATCAATTTACAGCAAAGAAATGCATTTAAAGAAAGAAAGATGAGGAGTGCTGTGGCATCAGCAAGAGAATAGCATTATAATCTGAAGACTTAAAATACCCTTTACTGAGCAAGCTTTACTATAACTAGTAATAGTCATCGGGATGTAGTTTAACTTGAGACTGCCTTCTCTGAAATCTTACCTGATAGAAGATGTTAGATGTGTTTCCCCTTCGATTTAGACAACAGATGTTAAATCAGTGATTTTCTGTGTCTTTTCTTTTTCTTTTCTATTTTTTTTTTTTATATATGAATAGGGTGGGGAGCACTGCTACTACCATGGAAGTATCAGAGGTATCAAGGATTCCAGAGTTGCTCTTTCAACTTGTAATGGACTTCAGTAAGTGCACTTTCTCTCTCTTCTTTCAAACAAGGCTATTAACTGGTTGCTACTCTTGAATATTATGTTGAAATGTGTGATGGACTGCAGTTTTCCAGACCAAGAGATGTTTGAAGTTGCAAAATACCAGTGCCAGTTATGCCAGTCTGCTCACACCTTTTTTAGTATCAATAGAATTAGTCTTTTGATTCTGTCTCATGAAACTTTGGTGAGCAGCAATGCATATTTCACTAAAATGACTTACTACAATGGAGAATGAACAAGAATTGTACTGTAGGGGTCTGTTCGCTCAGTACTTGCAGATGAAGCTCAGCCCACAGAACCATTTTTCTTTTCATTAGATTATTAAAAAAAAAAAGAAAAAGAAATGAGTTGCTGTAGACGGTAACTTTCCTCATTCTGGTGCTGATATCTATCTTAGGACTCCCTGGACCTTTCTAGGTCCAACATTTATACTCTGGTTTTTGGTCATTACAATTACTGTTACATTCGGTATCAGTTTGTTGATCTGTGCCACATATGATGGTAATCCATATGGTTGTGGAATTATTTCAATATTGATTGGAGTTTCAGCTGTAATTTTGGTGTTATTTTGTTAAAAATCGTATGATTGGGTCAGGTTAATTCTCCTGTAATCCTAATGTCAGTTGTGCTTCTCCATGTTCTAGTGGCATGTTTGAAGACAGCACTTACGTGTACTTGATAGAACCAGTGGCTTTGACTCACAGTGCAGTAAGTTTATTTTTATCTGATTTTTCACTTGATTTGGGAAAGAGAGTGCTCAAAGAAGAGCAAATAAAAATACTGGAATAAATCAGGAAATTAGCGATCTGTGTTCTGCACTCATGGAAAAAAAATGTATTTTAAAACACCTGGTTGGACTTCTTTAAGGCAAGAAATGTGCAGGTATGAACTGTGTAACATTTTTCTTTGCTTTTCTTTCATTTTTCTTTCTCCTAGTCATTGTTAATCATTTAGCTGTTGGAAGTAGGAAGGTAAGATGTTTTCCATAGCAGATTTCTATGCACTGTCAAAAGGTGTTTATCCATTTGCTCTAGGACTCAAACTAAAGAATTAATACATTTCTCGGAGGGTGTGGAAGTCGTCCCTCACAAAACAGTTGGATCCAAGTTGCTCCTTGATCTCCCACATTTCCAGTGAGATCTTAATGAAGTAGATAATTACATCTGAGTATCTATATATGTGTGTGAAGTCACTCTAGCTTAAATTATTCTGATCTGGCATAGTCATATATTCAAATATTTACATGGGATTTAGGACTGTATTTGTGCAAGAATCCTGTGAACTGTCATTATTTTTGTGCTTCATGTTAACTATATTATAGCACAGCTGTTCCTAAAACCGTCTATTTATAGAACTGACTACATTTCAGACAGTACTGAAACCAGGAAGGTTTCTACGTCCCGAATGGTTCAAAGGTTTGCTTTTCAGCAGAGCGATTCTGTATCGTTGAGATATAAACCGTGATGATTTCCTATCTCACCCAGTCTGCAGGGTCTATTCTGCGTGCTGTATCTCAAACGCACCTCACTCAAGTACTTACCAGTAAATGATAAATAACATAATGCTGCAGAATTTATGTGCTTTAGTGACAGTTAAATGTTAATTTGTAGCCCAGGGGAAGATCTGCAAAATCTTTGACTCCTGAAGCTTTCAAAGAAAGTGAATTGGCATCCAGAGGAATCAAGGTCATCTAGCTGGTCAGCTCTTGGGCTGTGCAGGAAACTGCACAGATGCTGAAAAATGTTACATCCAAAAAGAGTGATGTTTCTCAGTCTCCTCAAAAACTGTATTACGTGCCATGTGTTACGTGATGCATTCTGGTGTAGCACGTATTCATAAAGACTGCAAAGCTGAAAGCTGACAGTACAGATACTGTAAATGTGTAGATATTATATTTATGATGTGTCCATAGAGTACTCAGAGGAGAAATTCTAGAACTGAGATACCATCTGCCAGTTCTGTTAAGGATTCAAGTGGTAGAATTCTAAATGAAAAGAGGATGGATTAATTTTTTTTTTTTTGTTTTTGTTTTTTTCCTAAATGCTGAAGGTCAAAACAGTACAGCTTCGGGGAATGTTCAGAGCCTCATATGTTTAATTTTTCTGTGTGAGATAAATATCTTGGCCGCAGTCTTCAGATTGTAGATGGTTCAGCTTGGTTAACCTTAACTATGGTGGATGCTATATAAAACCAACAATTTTTTCCAGAAGAAATTAAAAAAAAAAAGAAACAAACCCAGCAAAAATGTGCTCTTATTCCCTTCAGTTCATTGCACATTTCTCTCACAGGAGCTGCAGAGCAGTAGCATCCTTCCCTTTGGAAAGAGTTGCATGTTTTGGCAGCCTCTGTAGCAGAAGTGTTACAGAAGAAAAGACAAGTGTCTTCTAGTGATACCGAAATGTGATACTCTGGGGCATGTCAGACTTGTAAAGAACACAGGCATTGAAAGGTTTCTCATAGCATTCGTGTACTCAAAGCGTAGAGTGAAGCACGCCTCTTAAAGAAGATGCTGTATTGATTAGTTTCTTCCATTTTGCTGCAATTAAGACCATAGATTTTTGCCGTAAATAGAAAACGTATCCTTACGTTTCTTCTGGGAGTGGAAGATTTCATCTGAACATATGCTCTTTAATTTGATTTATTGGAATAAATGATTTGCGTTCTCTAGCACTGAGGATTTTAAAGGACTCTTTTCAAGTCATCTCAAAAACATTTCTGATATCTGAGTTTTGTATGCCGGTAAACGCTCCGTGATTTGCTTAGGATTGCAAACGTTTCTTCAAATGATTGCTGTGTGGAATTGGTACTGTGGTTGGTTGTGCTTTGTAGAAGTGAAAGAAAAATGAGAAATATTGAAAGAAATGCCTTACTTTTCACTCCACAGTAATAGTTATAAGAAAATGTTGCATATTTTTCTTAACAGGAAAGTAAAGGTAGGCCACATATCATCCAGAGGATCTATGGAATGCAAGCATCCAAGCACCTGCCGGACCTTGGTATGGTTTTGCTTATGAGGTTTTTCAATACTGTAAATAATTGTATACACAACTCAACTAATTTGAGTATTAGGCTAGTAGAGCTATTGAAAATAGCTGACCATTTAGAAACACTTGAAAAATAAATACTAAGCTTATTTTTTTTATAAAAGTTGCAGTGGAACTCAGAAGAGCGGCTGACAGCCTTTCATCTATGAAGACCAGCCAGCTTTCTTCTGCATATCATTTAATTTAATCCGTGATATGAATGCTGTTGAGGGCAAGAAATGAAAACATATATCCTAAGCCCAGGCTACAGTCTTTCTGTGTCCCCTTGCATGCTTTAACTCTAAATTTAGATTTCCAAGTGACTTGAGATTCGATATGAAGTAGTACTTAATGTATCTAATGTATTTTTTTTTTCAGGAATTAACTTTTCGATATGAAAAGTTATTCTAACTTTGGTGATCTCAATCTCTTTTTGGACATTACACTAGTAGTTCAAAATAACGCCTTGAAATTCTTAAATTCTGCTTTGTACAGAGACTCAATCTGGTTCTCAATGGCCCTTTATCTCTGAACTACCGTGGCTGAGGAGAAAGAGAAGAAGGAGAGCAGTGAGTAGAAATGTGACCCTGAGTTAAGACCATTTCTGAAAACAAAGCCCAAACCATCCGTTTTGGATTTTGAGTGAGCAGAAGCTTTAGAAAATCAATATTTCGGTAGCTTAAAATTGTTATGTAATACAACTATCAAACGATAAAATTACTCACATAAAAGGAAAAGTATACATCAATTGAATGGGAGTTTAATAATGAAAATGACTTTAGAAAGTGGGGTGAGTTTTAGATTTGAAATCTGCTTGATAAAGATTATTTTTGGATGAAGTATTGCTTTTTGAAGGTAGCCGACTTGAATTTCACTCAGCGTGTTAAGTAGCATGATCAAAGAAAAACTCCAAATAAGGACATCTAATTTGACTGGGTTACTGAGAGAACAAAAGTTGACAGTTCTCATGATCTACACATGCATATGCATGAGAGCAAGGGGAATAATAGGGTTTAAGAAAATTAATTTGTATTTCTTCACTGACTTGAAAAATCCATGACTTATTTTTGGAGGGCTCATCTATTTTTAGAAACTTCCTCTTTAAGGCTGTGAGGAATGGTACAGAAACCTACGAGTATGTGGCGTGTAAGATTCTTTTCTCCATTAAGTGGGGAGGGGAGCAGTGGTGACTTCCGTACTGAAATGAAAAGTAAAATCTAAACTTATTTCAAATGATGCAACTCGGATTCCCAGCCATTGTCAGTTATCAAAACTCACCAAGTTAGTGGAACTATGGTGATTTACTGTAGCTGAAGGTCTGACCCAGTTCTTACAGACTTACGAACTCTACATAATATTTACAGGTAATCCTATTAAATCAGCAGCTGCAGTTATTTTTGAAAATCCCTCCATCTTCATGATTTCTCAGAGAATTTCTTTAATCCATCAGGCATCTCGTGGCGTCTTTGAAGAAATGAAATATCTGGAGCTCATGATTGTCAATGACCACAAAATGGTAGGTGTATGAATTCACTGATTTCTTGTGATGATAATTGGTAGAGTGATGAATGACACTATACATTATTGAATCCTTTTGGGTCAAATATTTCATTTAGCAGCAGCTGCTGACAGTGCTGTAAGGCGTAGGCTGGAGTACCAGTACAAGCTGTTCAGTTCACAAAGTGTTTGTTATTTGCTTAGAAAGAATTACTTCTTTTTTCCCTTTGTGTCTTGAGGGTAAACTGGAAACAATGAGACGAGCTGATATTTGTTATTTAAATGTTAGTGCTTTCACAAATGATGCCAGGTAAGGTATCAAAGCGCCATTATGATATCCCTGTTAAAAATTGAAAAGAGAATTGCTGTGGGAGTTACGTGATTCCACATTTTGGAAATACCGTGTCAGCAAGTTCCTCATGAACAACTTGATTTTGCCTCATTCTGAGCCCTTTTCCTTAGCTTTCTCAACTTGAGAGGCAGCTAAGTGCCTCTTAGTTTGGTTTTGCTTCTATGTGTGAAGAACCTTTTTTAAAAAACGAATTATGTTTATGAAACAGTTTCAAATAATTTTATGTGCAAATAACAGTTTTGAGGTTTCTATAAAAGCTCATGGAATCTATCACGTTGCAGCATGTTTTCCCAGTTATGGCTGTTGCTGTGGACTCTCATCAGCACTGAAGGATGATTTTAAAGTGCCAGTCTTAGAGCAGGACACGGTATTTTGCAGATAATGTCACCTTTCCAGAACTATTTCCCAAACTACACAAATATTCTGGGTTGAAAATAATTGATATTTAATCTCTGTCAAGTCAGCATCTTTGAGGGAATTTGAATGGGTGGGAAGAGTTGGACAAAAATGTCTTCAACCATTTTCCTTTGTAAACCTATCTGCTAGGGGAAGAGCATTCACGTGTTAAGAGTATAGTCCTAGGGCATAGTAACTGAAGTTACAGATATTTTCTTAACTTGTCTGAGATCTGTGGTTGGTACTTCTTATAAACAGAACATTTCTGTTTGGTTCCTCTGGCCTCTCTTGTGAGCAGACGTGCCTACAGGACGGCCATCCTGTTCCTTACACTTGTTATAGTTGCCAACTTTTGTCTCCTCTCAAGCTGTATTTGTTAGATATTAAGATCGCAAACACTCAAGAAGATTTGCTTCAGAGTTGTCAGTGACTCAGAAGCTTCTTGTCAAAGAATAGAACAGATATACTAAAGGAAGCATTCATGAGTCTGAGTTCAAGAGGACTTTTAAGGTTTCCCGGTTACCAGCAGAGGGCAGATTTCTCCTGCAGATTACACTAGGAAGTGGTGTCTTAAACCTCTTTGAACATTGTGTTATTACATGATTAATGTCTTTTCACAAAGTTTTCACTTCCTTTAGCACAAAAAGCACATGCAAATGTATTAAAGTTGTTGAACATTTTACAGATGACTGATTATTTTCTGTTTTAGGAGCTGTGTTTAAAGACGTGCCAAACATTGGTATTGATTTGGATATATAAATAGTTTTCTGAAAATGAGAACACTTTCAAAGCATATTATTTTACTTTTTCATGTCTGAGAAGGTTTGAGGTTGTGTGGCTGCTGCTGTCAGTGTGCATGCTGCGCACCCACCAGTACCACAGCTGGGGAGAGAAGCAGTACCGATCTGCAGGCATCGTGCAGAAGTTTGCTGAACTCGTGTTGTCTCTGTGGCATTTTGTCAGTATAAGATTAGCTCACTTGTGCAAAACTAACAAATGTAAAGTGGTGGAAAAATGTTATCTAATATGGAGGGGGAGTCTTTGCGGACTGCAAATCACTGCGTAATACAATTTTGTTTTATAATTGTAGGTTTTTTGATGTCATGAATTCATGCTTAGACACTTAGGCAGAGTCTTTGGGAAAACTGATACTGAGCAGGAGGGATCTGTGGGGCAGGATATGGAAAGGCATATAGACAGTTACAATGACGTGCGTGGGAATTAGGAGGCAGAACTTGTAATGCAGCTCATTTAGGTCCATACAAATGAGAAAAAAAGAGTTTAGGATGGTCACCTTAACTCTTTTGACTCTTACAACACACATTCACTTTTACCACGTGTTCCCTTTTTCCTTGTTGACATAACTTATGCTACTGTCATAAAAATCTGGTTCTGTAATAAAGAAAGAATACCCTTGCGAAGAGCTGTGCACGAGGCAATTGATAAATGCTTCCACTTCAGGTTTCAGAGTTACTGCAGTGGAATGTGGCTGCTACCACTTGATACGTAATTGATCAGGTTAAGCACAGCTTTAGTGGGTACAGCATTTGCTCATTACAAGCTCACATTTATGAGCTCTAGAGATGCCATGAGTTTATCATATGTAATTTTGTCTTGAACATTTGCTCAGCTTCTAGGTACAATATTTCTTCTGGTTAATTATCTTCCAGGGATTCTTGAAGATGAAGTGTAGGCTGTTAAGTTTTGAGTTTTTCCTATCATCTTTCTTAAAATATTAATTTTCCTTCCTTGCTGTGAAGTTAGTAATAAATATTTACATTCTCACTGCGTTCTTCTTTTTCTTCTTACAGTTCAAAAAGCATCGTTCTTCACACGTGTACACAAACAACTTTGCAAAATCTGTGGTGAACCTCGTTGATGCTGTAAGTATCAGTGTGTCTCCTGGAGACTGTCACTGGCTTTATTGGCTTAGCGTAGGATTTTGTGTAGGATACACAAGCTAAAGTAAGATTTGTAGTAAAGCTTGGTGTTGCTTTACAGTGCTGTGTTTGCAGTGAAAGCGGGATGGATTCTGTGGCAGTGATGAATACAGCGACTAGTTTGTTCAGCTTTGAGGAAGCAAAGCACTGTTTATATTTGATATGTTTTATGTAAAGTATGTTGAAATTTAGGTGAGTATAATTACAATACACAAAATAATGGAAGTGGTTTAGAATATTTTTGTGCAAGCATCTGAAAATGCTAAATAATGGAAATAATGTTGTTAGCGTTTATATTGCACGTGCCCAAAGGAGGGGTGCTGTCCCCATCTCTTTCTCACGTGATCAGTATGTTTAGGTACTTCAGCATTCTAACAGCTATTTAACCATCTTTCCTTTCTTTGATTGTTCCTTCTGTTTTTCCATTTTTTCTTTGCCATGTGTGTTTACAGAAACTTTCTGCATCTCTCCAGTGCAGGATTCAGTCACACTGTAGATCTCTTGCTAAATGTCATCCTAGTGGCATTCTCTGTAACTGGAGCATGAAAGAGAGCAGAAATGTCTGCCTTGTTCCTCCCTCGTGCTCCTAGGGGCTGAGCTGTATATTGCTTACTGAAGAGTATTCTGAAAGAGATACTGGCTTTCAGAGACTTCCAGTTACTCTGCTCTCTGCCATCTTTTCCCTCCTGTTCGCTTCAAGAAGTGCAGTTTTCATCTCAGCAGACACAAGTAAAGGCTTCACTGATTCAGCCATATATAATCTGAGTTTTAATGTTTATCATTTTAACCATCCTGTGCCTGTCCTCAGCCTGCCTCCCTCACACCAGAGCAAATTGGTATTGTTTTCTCTTTAAAACCTGTTGGACAAAATTGAGCCTGTCTGGTAGCACTCTGTCTCTTCTGTATGTTTCTCCTTTGTTTCTGAATATTATGCACGGATGTTTTTTAAAATAGATAGGATGCTGCCTTGCCTTCACGGTCTATAGCATGCTGGCTGCTGCTGGCTCATATAAGTACCACACAGTTGCAGTTCACATTGTATATCGCAGGTATGACTTGGAAACAAGCTAATCAATACATATCTGGAGCTGAGCAAGTGGCTTTTACAAATTTATGGATTAAGCAGCTAATGGGTTAACTATGAACAGCTTTTTAGGTCATAACTGAGCATGTTTCATTAGTCAGTGTTCTCTGTGTCCAGCAGGCTGTCTGTTATGGATGAAGAGTATATCACACAGATCTGTGAAAACTCTGGTTAGCACAATGTGACATCTCATGTCCTGAACCTAAAGAGAGCAGCTGTTTTCTTTCTGTAGCAAATGCCATGCAGGGTGCTAACGTGGATATTTTAAAGATGTTTTGCAATTGTTAGGGCCTGCTTGTCATTTACTTGTGTACTGCTACAGTGATATTAAAATGAATGTAAAATATTCTTACAAAATTCTGGCGTTGCTTTAGCTGCATGAAGTGATCGGACTGCAAGTGACAGAGCTTGTTGTGCCTTAGATGTTGGATGTATCAGAAGGTTATTTACTCTTGACTTAAGAACCATCTCTGGCTATTCTTTTTTATTTTATTTTAGATCACCCTGTGTACCTTACATTTCTGCTTTGCTGATTTTTGCACAAGTTTTGTACAAAACTGACTTAAATCATTTGATGTGAGAATTATAAAAAGAATCACTTTTTAAAATTTTGTTTTGGTTTGTTTGTTTGTTTGCCCTTTCTATCAAAAGTTAGGTTGATCAGATGACTAACTTAAAGAAATCCAAGGCGTTACCAGCTAACTGTTTCCCCGTGTTTCCCTCCTGATTTATCCCTCTTGTCCTTCCGCTTTACTCTTACTGGCTATCTGTGCATGTCTGACCCAGTGTTCTACTCCTGTGCCTGTCCTGTCTCTGCCCTCAGATATACAAGGAGCAGCTGAACACCAGGGTGGTCCTTGTTGCAGTGGAAACTTGGACAGACAGAGATCGTATTAACATTCACCCTGACCCACTGCAGATGCTTCATGATTTCTCCAGATACCGGCAGCACTACATCAAGCAGCACGCTGATGCTGTGCACCTTCTCTCGTACGTACTGTTGTACAGTTAAGACCGTTGTAGTTCTACCTACTTTTCTGTTTATTGCTTTTGTCTACCTGTCTTTAATTACTTTTTTGCTTGTTGCTCATTACATCAACATCTACCCGCTTTAGCAAGTTACAACTGTTCTTACTGCATTAAACTATTTGTAATGCATGTAGTGTGTACCGTGGCCATAGTTAGATTTTTATGCATATATATGCAAAATGAAAGCTTAATGTCTTTGCAACCTGGAGAGAGTGTCAAACAGTTTAAATGTCTCCAGATGAGCATTTAAGAACACTTTGTTTTTCTATGATCTATTGATCTGTAAGGCCCCATGAAGAATGGGAGCGGGCACACTGACAGCAGCGTGAGCTGCCTGGAACATGTTCGTTGCTACATGTAACTAGTTACATGTTGCTGTAACAGTAGGAGGTCTCCTTTAGAGATAGGATAGACTTTTAACCTAGACACTGTTTCTGAGGGAAGTGCAGCTTGCATAGTTTGCTCCAACATCAACCTTGAGCAACTGTATCTGTTACTTCACAGCATAGTAGTTAAAGAGGAGGAAGAGTGTGGTCCCTTGTGCAGCATAAAGATTTTAACTTTTTCCCATCCACAGTGTGGAGGATGGAATAACAAATACTTCATGTGCGATTCTCCTAATGTGCATTTTTTACTGAGGAGGATTAAGATAGGGGATGAAGCATTTCCTCCAGCCTCTCTCATAGCTGCACTGCCTTAATATAGATGTTGAAACACAGTGCAGATTTTGTTTCTCATAAGGTACGCAAAGCTCTGATGTGCACTTTAATTAATTTTATGCATGCATTGTCTTACTTGCTGAATAGATGTTCTGACTCTCTAAGTGTTACTCTGATTATGAATCAAGGTCCTTTTCTAAAGTAAATTTCAGCTTTTAGCAGTGACAGGTGATTGAAGACTGCTACAGGGATCTTGTCTGAATTTCTTCCTGCTTTAGTCACTGAATTCTCAAATTGCTATTAAGTGATATTTAATAGAACAATCTCTTTAAAAATAACCAGAATAAGCTAAATGAAAGTTAGTGGTGTGGCAGGATGAGGTAACAAAGAAGGTGAAATCATAGCTGCTATATAAAATGAAGGATCAGAGTGTTCAAGTTAATAACATATCTGAAAAGGGTGACAGCCCAAGGCTGGGCCTGCCTTTCCTGAAGGTAACTGCATATCTGATAAGATCCCATCTTATGTGTGCATGCTGGCCAATTGTCAGTTCTATTCCTTTTGCTGCTTATTTTGTTAAAAAAATGAAAAAGTAAGAGTTCTGGTAAGATCTTTCCCAGAATGTTCTGAAACACTGCTGTTTCTCAAATGAAAAAGTAGCAGTGACATTTTTGAGTGTCCATTTTTATTAAATGGAGCCAGTGAACACTGACAGTCTAATGTTACTGCACCTGTGTGAGAACCACATTTGAGTCGGTAGAATCATAGAATGGCTTGGGTTGGAATGGACCTCTTATCATCCCGTTCCAACCACCCGCTGCCACGAGCAGGGTTGCCAACCACTAAAGGAAGCACTTTACTTAGCATGTCCATATTTTAATCCGGAGTCGAAACCAGAATTTGAGTGATTTTGCTTTTAGGTGGTAGTTCTTAATGGTGATACATTTCAGTACAGAATTCCTTCTAGATAGATAATAAACTGGAATATAGAACTATAGAATCACCAGGGTTGGAGATGACCTCCAAGGTGATCTAGTTCAACCATCGTCTTCATCGCCAATTTTTCCCCACAAAACCTTGTCCCTCAGTACAACATCTAAACATTTCTTAAACGCCTCCAGGATGGTGACTCCACCACCTCCCTGGGCAGCCCCTTCCAGTGTCCGACCACTCTTTCAGAGAAGAAATTTTGCCTAGTATCCAACCTGAACCTTGCCTGGTGCAACTTGAGGTGATTCCCTCTCTTCCTATTGCTGGTTACATGGGAGAAGGGGCTGGTCCCCACCTCAGCACAACCTCCCTTCAGATAGTTGTTGGGAGAGATAAGGGCCCCTGAGGCCTCCTCTTGGCCAGACTGAATCCTGATTCTCTCAGCCACTCCTAAGAAGACCTGTGCTCCACACCCTTCACCAGCTTTGTTGCCCTTCTCTGCACATGCTCCACAGCCTCCATGTCTTCTTTTGTAATGAGGGCCACAAAACCGAACACAGTACTGAAGATGTGGCCTCACCAGAGCTGATTACAGGGGGACAGTCACCTCCCCGCTGTCAAAATGTTCATTATTATATTTTTAAAGGGAGTGTTTTTGTAGTATTTTCTTAGGAATCTGCCTGGTTTGTTTCTGGCTGTCATGTCTGTGGGTTGGGACTGATACTGACTCTTAAAGATAAAAACAGTATTTTTTGTTGCAGTTTGTCTTACCTCTTTTCGTGTCAGTGTTCTTTTTGTAAACTTAGACCAGCTGTTGGTGTTAGATGAGCACTACTGTGCATGTGACATGAGTGGAAGTTTAATCTTTCAGTAAGTTCTTGGTGCTCGATGTTAACATGTTATGCTCACTTTATTTTTATTTGTTCATAAGGAATGTGACATTTCATTACAAACGGAGCAGCTTAAGTTATTTTGGAGGGGTTTGCTCTGTGACCAGAGGAGTAGGAGTGAATGAGGTAACTTTTTCTAACACTAAATTGAAGTAAAATAAAAACTTCTATAACCATAGAGTTCGTGTGTTTCAGCATTCAGAACTTTAAAGATCATTCATATAGACTTCTTGTGATCAACCTTCTTGTGTTATCACTGAAGTACTGCTCACTGTGCATTCCATTTAAAAATGCATCCCCTCTGTCTGCATTATATTCTCATAAGAATCTTGAGGGTTTTTATAGCGTGTTTGGCAAATCTGGACCAAATATCTCAAAGTAGGATATTTGAAATATAACACTGGAATTCCTCCTGTTTTCTTACAGCTTTGATCTTCTGAGGTACTGCTGATGGAGTTCTTTCTTTCTTAACTTAAAAGCTAAAACCATTAAAGCTACCCCCTGTATGTTGATATTTTTCTTAACTGCTATTATTAACCTCGGTGCAGGGTTAAATCTAGTATGAAAATCTGAAAATCTTTTGTTTTGACATGGACTTATCGTATTATACAGTAATGATATTACATATATATCAAACAGACTGTTCTGTGTAGGTTGACCAGTGGATAGGGCTCCCCTCAGAATTAGAGAGGAGGATTCTTTTTCTCTTAGGTACTTCACTGTGTTTGTTTTTTCTATATGCACAAATAATTGTGACTGGCAGTTACTTTGTGAAGCAGTAGGTGCATAGGAAGGCAAAATGAGCTGGCACTGTAATCATTTTATTTTTTTTTTTAAATATTGAAATGTAGTACGGCCTCCCATTAGCCATGGCACAGGAATTAGCACAAAGCCTCGCTCAGAACCTTGGGATACAATGGGAGCCAGCTGCCAGGAAACCAAGTACGTACATGAACGTGGAGCCTCCTCTTGTCCTTCTTATCTAAATCTATGAGAACTATTTATTTTGTAGTATTTTAAACAAACATCATACTTTTAACCAAAGAACAAGCAATTCTGTTTTTGGAAATATACTCACTGACAGTTGAGTTTAACCAATGTAAAAGTCTCCAGTTTAGCACACAATTTGCAATGAATTCAGCAATGCCTTGAGTTAGGAGATTAAATTAATAATCACCATTCACATGTATTGTGTAACAGTGTTGCTCGCTTAACAGCCATGGGCCAGACAAAACAAACAAACAAACAAAAAACTCTCTTATTTATAATCAAAGAAACTGTAAAAATAATTCTGAGAGCTAAAGAAAAGTTCCTTTTTTTCTGCATGCATCTTCTAAGCAATTTGGTTACATTATCTCCTTTGCTCCTTCCGTAAAACCGAATAATATTGACTTGATTTTGGAATCAGTTTCAGAAATGTATGAATTAGGAAGCATTGTGAAGGGTGTACTTTTAAAATCATCATTATCGTGTGTACTCACGCTGCCTGTACTGAGAGTGCACAGGGAGGAGTGTTCCCGCTGCGTTCAGCATTGTAAACTGCCTGAAGTATTGTCCTGAGTCAAGTGTGTGCACGTACGATGATGGGGAAGGACCACGTTAGTTTTAAGTACACCAGTAGTTCTTCAGTTGGTCTGTTTTTTAGGGCTGTATGCCACGCAGTCTGTTAATTTTTGTATAATTAGTATAATTAGTCAAGGTCCAGTTTATTATTGTGAGTACTTTACATTTACTGCAAGCATATTTATAACTGCTTTACTTCTCTGTTGTATCTTGATCTTGTCTGAGAAGAGTGTGACTGCACTGAGTCCTGGGGTGGTTGCATCATGGAGGAAACGGGGTATGTCATCGCTGTCAGTAACTGAGCGCTCTGGAATGAGTTCACAGTTTACATTCTGCCATTAATATGTATGTATTGGATTTTGTCCATGGGTTTCATTACTAATAAATGAAAACCTGGAAGCAGTTGAAACAGTCTAAGCATATAAACCATTAACCTCTATTTTTCAACAGTTCATCTCTTTTTTGGCACTGTTGCCATTTTAGGAAGACGTTCAAAAATCCTACTTTTTGAGGTAGAAAGGAGGATTATCTTTAATGCTTTATTACGCTTAAAATAATTCAAAAGTGAAAAGTGTCATAATACAGTTTTGATAACTGATATTTCTGTTTTCCCCATAGTTTTAGTAATTTATGTTTAAAAATTGTAATTGGGAGTGATCAGATCTCTCTTCTCACATTCCAGTGGATAACAGTCCAGAATAGTCAGTGGAGTTTGAAGGGGAAGAACATCTAAATGGCAGAAGATCAGGTTTCAGTTTCCTCTCCCTTCACACACCTCCAAAGATTCTTTTCTTTAAAGTGTAAGCAATTGAGTAGGAAAGGAGAGCTTCTGAAATGTAGGCTGTTTGAATCTCAGAATCCCTTCCTGTCAGAACTCTTCCTCGCAGTGAAAGTTTGCTTGCAAAAATCCTGTGGCATTGTTATCCTCATAGTGCAAAGAGTTCCAATGCACAGATCTCAAAACATAAAGAACAAAATTATCACACAGCTTCAGTATGAGAAATGGCTAACAAAATATGTTTTCATGAAAAGGGGAAGAGATGCAGAACAGGAAATAGGAGAGAAGTCCTATCGTAAACTGTGTGTGGTAAATAATTACTGTCCTACTGTGTAAGAACTAGAGAGACATGAAATAAGTTGGCAGAAGTCAGGATGCAATGGTTCTTGTCCTGGTCTGTAATTAAGCTGTGAAACCTTGCTACATCTCGTAAATACTAAATCTATTTGGGAAATGTCATGGTAGAAAGTGCCATGAGGATTAGTAAATAAGACAAAACAAAGCTTCCTGAAAAAGTCTTGGAGCTGAGAATTGTTGGAAGGTGGAAAAATGCTTTGTAAGAAGTAGCACAGTGCTGTTCTCTACTCTTCCTCGTGCATTCTCTTAGGGTCGAAGTCAGAAATGAGATCTTAGAAAAGTACTTTTTCTTTGGTCTGACCCTGTACAGTTGCAAAGATACTTCTGCTTTAAAGATTAACCTTATTAAGCAGGATCAGAAAACTTGACTAGTTTTAAACCCCTGGCATGAAAACAGTGATCTGGGACATAATCCATCTTTCAGACTGAAGCTGTGGGGAAAGAAGTGAGGAAAAACCAGTTGGATTCTGCATGCAATCAAGAGGATGCACAGCAGCTTTTATGATAATGTGTTTTCATATTATTTATGATGCTAGAAGACTACAGTATCCCATGCGATAGTTTGTATTTTTATATCTCTGTGATATGGATCTCTTTTCAGAATCTTTAGTTCTGATGTTATAGTTAGAGATGTAGGAGCAGGCTGACGTACTGTTGTACAGCAGTGGTTCTAAGAAACTGAGATTTACAGTATAAAACATGGTACGATCCCTCTGCCCCCTTCCAGTTGATGTTTCGAGGCATTTACTCAGCTGATTCTTTCCTATTTTAGGGTATATCATTCCAGAAAATTCTCCAAGTGCAGCATAGCAGAATACAAAGAGTTTTTACTTCGTGGGGGAGGTGCCTGTCTTTTCAACAGACCAACAAAGGTAATACGTGTATCGGTTGTCACTACCGCTGCTACGCATAATGAAAATGAAATTGTTCCACTAAAACGTCTGTTCTCAGATTATTAAAACATCAGTGTGGATATTTTCTTGAGGTTACTTGTGATTAACTGGGTGTTCACTTGCATAACAGATAACCTTAAGAGGAATGGTATCATGTGATTTCTATTAATCCTTAATTTCGCAAAGAATGACTGACCCTGCAGTCGGTCTGCACAGCCAGCAGCACGTTGTTTTAGCGTAAAGGCCCTACCTGTTAAGCTGGAAGTAGTGCAGAATAAATGTGGGAGTGAGATTGTAGTGCATCCCCCACGTTCACTCAATTCTAGGCCTTTTGCCTCTTGTTACTGAAAGAACCCAGTTCTTACTGTGTTAATTGGCAAATCAATACTTTACTTCGTATAGATGGCAGCAGCTTCTGTTTTTACATTTCATTTCAGATGTAGTTAACAAAATGTAATTTATAAATACTTACCTGTTCCACTCATCCTTTGTTTTTGTGTTAACAGCTTACCAAGGTAATATTTTTTTCTAAGGTGATACGAGCATGACATCCCTCTAAAGCAGCCAATGTTCCATGTGGCACTTTTTGCAATGCACAATCAATCCAAAGTATTAATCCTGTTCAATCATGATGTCAGACTTGCTGTCCTTGTAGAATTTAGTGTTTCATGGACTGTTAGGAATGGTTTTTTTTCTGTGATGTGTCCTTTGGGAGGCAACTACCTTGCACAATTAACAAAAAAATATTGCTTGTTGGGGGTTTTTTAATCTTGAGGATTAAAATACCACTACCTTGAGTTGTAATTTTTGCTTACAGAATAAGAATGTGAGAATTTCACAGAAGTGTAAGTAGGGAGAAAGGAAGAACAGTGTTTCATCTTCTGTGATTAAAACAGAATAATTGTCTAGCAGGGCAGTATGAAGTGATGATCAAATTGACTGCATATGGAATAAAAATGTGGTTTACTTCATTAAAAATGGTCCCAGGGCAATGGTTGAATTCTACCTGTGTTAGTAATTTGCAGCTTGGAAATTAAAGGACTTCGGGGTGAAAAAAAATCAGACATGATATTGAATCTTACTGTTTAGAGGTAGTTGTGAGGTGGAAAATAGTGTGCTTAACTGTTGATAACTGTGTTAAGCAGTCAGCATGATGCCAGCTCTAATTTAAACATTTTAGTTTGGCTCTGACATGTATTTCCTTTTTATTTCTTGCAATTCTGATTGACCCCTTTTCATTATCTTACCTGCTGCAGGTCAGATCACCAGGTCTGTCTGATGGAGAGCCGAACTTTGGGTTCAGAATAGCAGATCTTGGCATTTCTGCAGAAGCATAGGAGCACAATAGCTTACTGAGGGGAAAAAACAAAGAAACAAACAAATCAGTTTTCTGATTTGACGTTGCTAGTTAAGAAAAGTACATATGCTTATTGTTTCAGTGTAGTTTTGCTTTTGGCACCCAAATCTGTTTGTTCTACTGATCACCAGTGTACTTTGTGCTTTCTTTCCTTTAAATGAAGTATTAGTGTTCCCTCCATTTATTTTTACTTAAGGAGTTTTGAAGCACTTTTTTTTACAATTAAGCTCTTCTCTGGCTGACTTCACCTGTAATAACCCTGAAGCGTCTGCAGGAAGTAACAGGTTGTTATTGGCAGTAGATACTCTGAGAGAACAGGGAGTGGGTGGAGAGGTGTAAAATGGAGATAAGAGCAAAAAATGTAGTAAGAATAAACTAGTTAAATACCGTAATTCCAAAATGAGTAACAAGATGTTAATTAAAAAACAAAACAAAACAATTATTCCAATGATGGCTTATTGATTGATGTCCTAACTGTCCGTCAGAACTGTGAACTGAAGAACATTCATAGGGCCTGGAGGCTTTAGCCTAATGCAATGCATAGAGGCTGACAGGGATTTTGATTTCACTTTATAAAAAACCCAACAAAACTACACTTACAATTATCCTCAGCTTTTCATTCTTTCTACTGTCAGAAAACACAGTCTAATGTATGAATTACCAAAGAGTTAATTTCCTGATGATTAATTGGCTGGGGGTGCTCTTCTGCTTTCAGCTCTTAGAAAACGCTGAGTGTGGAAATGGATATGTAGAAGCGGGAGAAGAATGTGACTGCGGTTTCCGAATGGCAAGTAAAGAGTTGTGTATAATTCCACAACTGAATTCTTTGTCCTGGTACATGACAGTTTGTTATAGATAGACAAGAAGGAAAAAATATTTTCAATGGATAAAAAGATCTCTTAATATTTTCTTCAGGAGTGCTACGCGGACTGCTGTAAGAAGTGCTCTCTTTCTAATGGAGCTCATTGTAGTGATGGACCTTGCTGTAACACGTCGTGTCTTGTGAGTATTTAGTTTAGCTATTGTTCTTTCTGGTTGTCATTTACAGTCTGTTAACATGAAGAGTAACGGCTTAAATATAGACTGACTGTTATTCGAGACAATGACGTGGCTAATGCCCCAAATAGACATGGAATAATAAACTCCATTAGATATGTATTCATGTAAAAATTACTTTACTTATACATCAGTTACGTCAAAAAAAACAAAACTGTATACTTCAGTTTAGCCTTTAAAAGATGAAGAAACTGAAATATTTTTAATCACTTTGAAATAGTTTTTGAGATTGTGTTCTGTTATTAGACAAAAAACAAAGCAAACATAACAACAAAAACCCACCACAGATACATACGAGCATAATGCTTACAGAACATTAAAATGAGCATTCATTCCAAAGAGGAACTTCCAGTTCTGCTTTTATGTGATCTCATTATATTCTTTGTTTTCTAGTTTTTTCCACGAGGCTATGACTGTAGGTATGCAGTGAACGAGTGCGATATTGCAGAGTTCTGCACGGGAGATTCTGGCCAGGTATGTAAGGAGCTCCTCTGCTCACACTGTGAATGTTTATTTGCAGGAGGACAATCCAGGCTAACAAAATGCACTATTGTATGCTCACAGATAACTGTGCTGGGGGGAGAGAGGGCTTTCTTTGTCTAGAATGAGCTGTGATGTATGTTGTGGCAGCGTACCCTTTTTCGACATTTGCCAGTCTCTTTTTGCTGAAGAAACACACTGACTCTGGTCTGCTCTTAGCTTCAGAACTCTGAGGCTTTTGCAGTTACACCATTTTTTTTCTCAGCACCAAGAGAACATGACAGCGTGATCATAGTAAAACACGTGCCTAGTCTGTGGAGTGGTAGGCTGCAACTAACTGCTCACTCGCTTTCTTAGTGGCACTGAAATGAGTGCAGTGGAAATGCTGCATGACAGCAAACGTATCCCCAGATATTAGTTACCAAATATCCCGTTAATGAATTTGTTTTAATTTTTATTTTGCCTCAGCTCCTTAATTTCTTCTGGGGACATGCAGAATATTAGAATCAATCCTTGTTTTCATGGCTCAGGATGTTTATTTCTTCATTTTTAGTAGCTGTAAAAATTCCTGTAGTGATTATGTTACCTACTTCCTTTATACGTTTTGCAGTTGTCATTTAAGACCAGGAAATTTCAGTGTGTGCTCTTTTAATGTATAATCTTTCTTCTTTCCAGTGTCCACCTAATCTTCATAAACAAGATGGATATGCTTGTGATTCTAATCAGGTGTGTAATGTTCTCAAACCCCAGCACATCGACTCATACAGATCAACCAAATACAACTTTTCTCTCTCCCTCTTATTTTTCTTTTTTCAAATCCTGTCTTTCATATTTATGCATAGATTTTTGTCTTTTGGACATCGGCATTGTTCAGGCATTATGTGAATAGTAAGAATTTGTAGCTTGCGTGAAATCCATGTGGTATGTACTTTTTGAACGTGGATATGAAATTATCCACGTGGATACATTCTCTGTAGCTATGTAGATCAGAAGTATAAAGTAGCTTCTGGAATCTCTGTGCATCATAGACATCAGCTGACTGAGAATCTGAGCCAAAATTGTGCTCCATCTGCCCCCACTCATGAAAACTTACGCATCCCAAGATGTGGTTTAAGAATGCAAATCAGACATTTGTCAGGGGAAAGGCAAGGTAACAGTGCTCAGTTCTCACTGCTAACCTGGTGTGTTTTGTTTAGGGTCGGTGCTATAACGGGGAATGCAAGACAAGAGATAATCAGTGCAAATATATCTGGGGATCTAGTAAGTTGACTGTTACGACCTTAAACATATTTTATTTGTAGTTCCGTCTCTGTACCTTTACTTTTTGTTCTTGCTACTGTAAGTGTAGGGTTTCTGTTCAGTAGAGTGCTGTGTGAAACTGACTTGATTGCAAAGTGAAATTTCAAGCGTGAGGAAGCAAGGACAGTGTGACTGTTCTGACCTGAGGTAGGTTACAGACATGGGTAGGACAGCAAATTCTGAACCCTGGTGGGTAGGTGGGATAGCAACTTTGATATATTGTTATGGGGGGAAAAGCGGGTTTGAGGGTTTTATTTTTCTTTAGTTCCTGACAGATGTTTTTGGTTGTTGGTGGTGCTTTCATTTTAATGACAGCTGTCAGTTCCCTTATCTTAGCCCTGGTTCATGCTAAAGCTGCTCCTTCTGTCTTGAATATATCATCCCATATTCAAGGTAGTACAGTAGTATAAATTTAAATGTCCAAATCACAAACTTAATCCCAGATGTGTTGGATGAAATTGTGCTTGTGGACTGTGCAGCTGACAGGGGATAAATGTTCTGTTCAGTGACTTAGAGGCAGTTCAGCAGAGGATGCCCTGTGCTCTAGTACTAAACATTTTCTTGTATTTTGGCTAAACATAGCGGCAAATGCTGATGCTGCCTATTTGAGACTGAAGAATCTACATTTTCACGGGATGAGAGGGGGAGGATATAGCTTTAACCTTTCTTATCTATCTTAACACAGTATAAGACATGCCATATAGTGTAACATTGGCTGCAGATAACATTTCCATTGTGTTCTGATGCCTTGTTATGCTGCCCCTCACACTTACTTACTGATTATATTAAGAAAAGTAGAAGTTCTTGTTAACTAATTTCTTTGCATCTCACGTGCTTATATTTTAAATCGTTTGTCTTCTATACATGTGACTTTACTGCAAATGACTCTGATTTACCTTAGTTTTTAATCGTCTTTGGCAGTGGAAAAAAATAGTTTAATGTTATATGCAGACATTAAGGAGTAAACAAAATCAGACTGCAGATAAATTCAAGTGGAGAAAACAGTGCAGTCACTGATGAGGTTGATTTTTAGAATAGTTCCAAGCAGATTTTGAACATTATCTTAGAAAAGCCATTTGTAGGTGGTGTTGGGATGTTTGGTATTCCCCTACCAGGAAACTGCTGCAATAAAGTACTGTGCAGATTTTTATAACCCAGGGAAAGTACATTCCTTTTTTTTCCTTCTGCAACAGAGTCTTCAGGATCTGACAAATTTTGCTATGAGAAGCTTAATACAGAAGGCACAAAAAAAGGAAACTGTGGAAAGGACGGAGACCGATGGATTCAGTGCAGCAAACAGTAAGTGGGGCTTAGTAGAGCTGACTACAATTTTAAAGAAGGATTAATATTGGTTCAGTATTTTCTGCTTTTTCATTTATTCTTCAGCAGTGTTTTGCATTATTTTAAGTCTTCTCCCCTTCACAAGGTTTGCAGCTTGAAAAAGTACCACAGCTGTTTCTGAAGAATCCATGTGTGACTCAGCAACACACTTTTAAAGAACTCCAGATTTTAAGAATATAGCATAACTTCAATAATCTCAGAGGTTGGGGGACAAAGGCTGCAAAAAATAACACTTCTATGTACAAATGCCTGAGATTTGGTGTGTGTATATATGTATAAACATATATTGTGTATAAATATATATAAAATATCCACAAATGGAGTAGGTTCTTTACCAGAATGAGCACACATACTGCATGTCATTATGGCTGTGTTTTTGTGTTCCTGCAAGTGAAATAAAAAGCAATTAAAATTCACACCACATTAATGTGAAATGTTGAAGCTGTTAAATGTGTGTAAATGTAATTTAGTGTGGTATTAGGAAGCTGCAGACAATTTGGTTCCTTTCCATTGTATTACCTTTAGGACATGGATGAGTTATTCACGTGAATGCAATAGAAATATTGTGTGCAGGTACGTTAGAATGCGTGACTGCTCCTTTTCTGCCCCTTGCCAGTTACACCAAGTAGCACTGCAGTTCTAAACTTGCACTCTGACTGTCTGTCACACGGCTTATGGCAATGTTTTACTTACTGTTGTTAGCAGCACCATATCCAGCCTTTCCTTGTTGCAGGTTTACTTCGTAACGCTTCAGTAACTCCTCTGTTTTTGTTTTACAGTGATGTTTTCTGTGGCTTTCTGCTCTGCACTAATCTGACTAAAGTTCCACGAGTTGGTCACGTTCAAGGAGAAGTTATCCCGAATTCGTTTTATCATCAAGGACGAATAGTAGACTGCAGGTAAAAGATAACGCAGTGTTCCAGGACGGTTTTGTTCTGTCAGATCGAATTAAACAAAGACAAATGTAAAAATGTACGATTTAAAAATTTATATCTTACAGCAGAATTATTATTTGATGGGATTTCGTGTGATTAAAAGAAACCATTCTATATTTAAACAGGGTAAAAGTGGGCTGCCCTCAATCATTCTGTCTGAAATCTATAGCAGCAGAATTGCATGGTTAAGGGCTTAATGTTCAGCAGAATATTTTTCTGGAAAAAAATAATTGTAACTGACAAAGGTCCACAGATTAAAGATAGTATCTGCGGGGACACAACTGTAGGAAAGAGATAGTTGAGAGGAAGGGAGCTGTAAGTTGTTGTGAGCAGGTAAGATCTTAAGCTACAGTTCATTTAAAGGGCAGGTAAATGGGTTTTAGTTCACTGTGCACACTACTGGACTTTTTTGAAGACACTGGCAAAATTATTGTCATGCTATGAATACTCTGTTAGGTAGCTTGAGAATAATGGATCACTTATGTTCAACTCTTCTGTTACTCCACAAAGCTATGTGTTTACATCATTACCTAGGCGAATCCTTGGTCTGACTACTGCAACACTGTCAGTGCTGTGAACAATCAAAGACTTCAATTTGGTTTTATCTTTCTGTATTCTTGAGCGTGAGAAAGTCACAAGGATTTTGTTATCTACACTGACATGTTTAATATTTTCAACAGACCACAGTCATAATACTAATATTACCTTAAAACTTGTTTCTCCTAGTGGTGCTCATGTTCTTTTAGATGATGATACAGATCTAGGCTACGTAGAGGATGGAGCTCCATGTGGTCCTCAAATGATGTGTCTGGACAAAAAGTGCCTGCCAATTCAATCCTTGAACATCAGCAGCTGTCCCATTGGTTCTAATGGAAGAGTCTGCTCCGGTCACGGGGTGAGTCTGTGCTCGGAGTTTGCAGCTGAGCTTCTCCAGCTGTTCCTGCTAGATCGGATCTTAACATATCCTGTAGAGTTTTCATCTTGAAAGTGTCCCTGAGACCTTGATCTGAAAACAAAACACAAACAGAAGACGTTTCGATTCTGGGGAACACTGCCATTCTGTTCTGTTTATCATTTTCTAAAGCATCATCAAATTAGTCCTGCAGTTATATCCAAGTGGTGTTCTGCTACTATCAAGAAAGTTTTATATCAGTTATTGTAAAGACTTCTGTAAAGTGTTATCCATATTTCAAGCGACTTGTCATCTTAAGTTAAACTTCTTCAGAGACCTCTGCTACCTTTTCTGAGTTCTTCTAAAAAAAAAAAAATAAATAAATACTTCAGTCGATCAAACCTGTAATAAGATGCATTTGTTATCATCTTTCTAGGTAAGTTTCTCCAGTGAACACTGCAAGAAGCAGAGCGAGATAAAAGTTTAAAAAACAAAACAAAACAAAACAGATGCTATTGTTAATCCTTAATGTGTGGGTTACTTAGTCTGAGTGGCTGTTTGGTATTATGTTCCAGTGTCCAAAAGGTGTCATTAGCTGACACCTAATGATTGATCTCCCTTGGAATCCCACAATCACAACTTCCTTCTTTTTGTCAGGTTCTCGTGTCCTCTTAAGATGACACATCCACTGAAAA
The DNA here is from genome assembly GCA_023055505.1 of Callipepla californica brunnescens. Classification (NCBI taxonomy): domain Eukaryota; kingdom Metazoa; phylum Chordata; class Aves; order Galliformes; family Odontophoridae; genus Callipepla; species Callipepla californica. Next base: position 3,962,770 of record JALIRH010000010.1, read on the forward strand.
TCTTTATTATAGTTTTTTCTGGATGGGAGGAGGCTCTAAAGCCTGAGCAGGTCTTGAGCATTTTTAAATACGAATGTTTCCATCCTTCAGGACATCCAGGCTGAAAGGATCTGTAGTTAGTGAAGCTCTAATGACTCTAGATAATTTGTTATTTGTTATTATTATAATTGTTTTTATAATTATATAATTATAATTTAAATAATTGTTATTATTTGTTATCTCTTACATCCTGTGCAGGCATGTAGTGCAAATGGTGACAGAACCACTGGGAACTCTTCTGCTTTTCATAGCATATGAGCATATTTGGAAGGTTAAAGCAAACTTTGAGGCTACTGGTGTATTATTAAAATCTTGAACACTCCATGCTATTGCTATAATATATAACAGATAAATTTTCATTCCATGAATTAACTACCTAATTACTTATTAAATAAGCTTAAATAACAGCGGTTGTTTTTTAACTATGTTTACTTACTTTCTTTTCCAGGTCTGCAGTAACGAAGCCACATGCATCTGTAATTTCTCCTGGGCTGGTACAGACTGCAGTATTGACGATCCTATCAGGGATACTGGTAACAAGAAAGACGAAGGACCCAAGGGTTTGTGTGACTTCAGTTTTGATATTATTTCAACTATTCGTTATATATATATTCTTTTTTTCTGTCGATACATGGCGGTAGAAGAAAAAAAAATACTTTGCGGTCCTGTTCAGAGCGAGGTACTAAAATTCTTCTTCACATGAATGATGTAGGTCTTCCTCCTTTGAGGATCAATGAGACTGTTTTTCTAACTGACGTTTTGGGGAGATGTCAGTAGGTTTCACCAGTATGTTGTTTCTTATTTTTTTCAGTCTCATTTCTTATCTTTCCAATCATTTTCTTTGTGATTGGAAGCTCACTAAATGTAGCTTGGAGATTTTACGTACCCGAGTGTTTATATTTTATTAGAGATTTTCAGTTCCTTTAGCTATCCTCACGTAGTTCAGATAGCTGTGGAGAAAAACAAAAACAAACAAACAAAAAAAACCAATGGAGTGTCTCTAGTGACAGCAGCTTTGGTTCTTGAGCATCAAAACTTCAAGGGATAGGAAAAGATAGAAATGTTAAGGACTTGTATTATTCTTACAGCCATTACTGCTTACCCGTTTGTACAGGAGGTATTCAGTTCAGCTGAATATGAGGAGTTACTGAGGAAATACTTAATCAAAAATGTGAAAATGTTTTCTGAAGAGGAAGAAAGGCATTTGAGATTCTCTCTGACTTCTCTGCCTTGGGCTATGATTTTTAATTTTTTCCTGTGATGAGGACTGCCGTTATCCAGAATTATACATCTACAGATAAAGCAATAAGCAAATTATAAACCTGAACAAAATTCTGCATTTCTGGAGTCTCCAGTTCACTGTATAAAGCTGATGGAGAGAAGCTTAAAGGTGTGTAGTAGCTTACACTGCAAGTGATCACGTTAAAAGGTCCGGGGCTTCAAGGGAGCTGGACTCGATGACCTTTGTGGGTCCTTTTAAACTTGGGATCATAGAACAGCCTGGATTGAAAAATGACCTCAGAGATCATCTAGTTTCAGAATAATTATTTTTGTATGTTCTTACAGTAATTCATTGATGTTGAATCACCTAGAAATTAATTTAGGAGCCTGAACACTGACAGCTGCTATAAACTCTTGCGGCGTGCTAATAGAGGATTCCTGTGGTAGGTGATGTCAAAAGAATACAGAAATATTTTTCTATAGTTTTGTAAAGATCCAAGATACTAAAATAATTTCTGTTATTTTATCAGCACTTGTTGTTCCTTCGCCCTGAATTTCTGTTATATTTCAGAGACCACCCAGTCTCCTCAAAAATAAATAAAATAAAAAAAATAGAACATAGATTCAATTGTGAGAGCATCATGTCTCAACCAGATCCAGCATCATAGAGCGACATCTGGTATGACCAGAAATCTAAGGAACAAGCTGGGATGAATATAATCTGACTTTCTAAACTAGAGCAAATGGAAGAAATCAAGCCTAGACAAAGGTAACAGCTGTAGCCATGGTACCGGTGTCAGACCTGCCATTTTTACAGTTTTGGTCACAGTTACCAACTGCACTTTATGCATGGAGAGTTTTTAAGCAGTTATATTCTCATGAGTGGAAAACAGTGACTTTTGATTTACTTGTTCTACATGTAAAGAACACGTCTACATGCAAAGAAAATCTGAATAAGTTTTTAAGTATCACATTGAAAATACACTTTTTCTCTGTATTAGAAAGTGTTGGGTTTTCATCTGTACATGAGCAAATTTGTCCACAAGAGCAGATCATTATTTAGGGAGAGGTTATATACTTTTTCAGAGATGTGAAAATTCATATAAATTGCCTTAATTTTTCACACCACAGCTTCTGTCATTTTTCTTACTCTCCTTTGACTATCTACAGCAAAGAAGTACTGCTATTTGTTTATATGTTATAACGATAATTGATCATTTCCACTTTTGCTGCACTCATTTACTTTTGCCTCCATTCTGTGTTTGAGGATTTAAAAATTAGCAGTCCTTAATTATATTTATACATAGGTCTTACATTAGCATAAACTCTGCAGCTCACCGTACCAGCAGCCCCACAGGAGAGCAGCTCAGGACGGTAGGTGATCTGGGAAGAAAAGGAGTTCCTGCTGTTAGTGTTCAGCTACTGCAGAAACTTTGAATTCTTTTATGGTGTTGGCGAGTAGTTTTGAAGTCATATGGGACTCCATATGCACACAAGATCTTTCCTTGTGCTTTAGTTTACTGAACTGGGCCTTTGTTTGACTAGTGCAATGCTGTTTGTTTGTTATTAACACAGAAACTGATGTCTTAAGTGTGTGTGTGTGCGTGTGTGTTTGTGTATATGAAACAAACAACATTCAGAAGCAGTTTCAAAAGAGACTTCCAGCACAAAGATAAAAATGAGGCCTCAGCATATTCAGGCTCTGTGAATACTCAGAAGTTGTAGAACATTAGCTGAAGTACAATTCCAGGGTAGGCTCTACCTTTTAAAAGGTGTCTAATGTCTTTACGTTATATAAATAGAGAGCGGTAAATGCAGTTACAAAGGAAAGTATTGCAAACTAGTAAAGGAATTAATTTATATCATTTGTTGTTGGTTTTTTTCCATACAAAGGAAATGTTTCCAAATGAACAGTTTTCATTTGCTAAGTTATATACTATGGATACAGTATGTTTCCAGTGATCAAAAGGAAGACTTGTTGTTGGTGATTTGTTTATGTTTTGGCTGTTTTGAACTTAAAGCAGTAAGTTGAGGATGTTCCCCGTTTAAGTAAACAAGAATACAATCACAAGCTAAAAGGAACGGTCTTATATTTCAGTGAGAAGTTTGCCCATACGTAAATGTTTGCAGACATCCAAATAAGACAAATAAAGGTTATGTCTGAATTTGTAAAGCTCCAGTATTTAGTAAATAAGTTTGATAGAAGGCTTGAACTGTTTACCAGATAAAGGTTTACAAAGTAAAATAGTCCTTTGAGGAATTATTTCATGTTTTCATTTCAGACATATATGGTGTGATCATTTCCTTAAAAAATCTTCCCTTTTCCCTCCACACAGTGAGCATGGCCACTAACAGGCTAATAGGTGCAGTGGCAGGGACCATTCTGGCCTTGGGGGTGATTTTTGGAGGCACAGGGTGGGGAATAGAGTAAGCACTTTTCTTAGTCTGAGTTTTATGTTTGGTGCCTAGTGTGTGAGGTAACCGTATGCACCTGAGCCCTCTGTGTACTACCCCTTTAGCTTTGTCATGTGGTGATCGTATTTGTCTGTGATTTGACTGTGTCCGTGTCGTGTGATTTGCTCATGCAGTGTTGAACCTTCTCCTGTCTGGGATAATGTGGGGCATAAAAAAATGAGTTTGTGAATTTTTACATTGTCACAGTGAAATTAAATGTCTGAATGTTCACATTTTGCCAAATTCAGAAAATAATAAAATGTAAGTTTGTAATTCTTCTGCAAAACAGAATCAGGGTAACCTGGGCTATGTGATAAAAAGCATAAACTGTTACGTTTCTGGGGGCTTCTAGTCTAATAACTCACACAGTCTAGACAGGAAAATGAAAGCTGATGGTAGCAGAGCATATAACTAGCTCCACAGTAAGCTTCCAGTTATTCTGATTCTAGTATTCTTTACCTCGTGACAGTAGAATATTGAAGTGTAGAACTCATTATATGAATACATATGAATACATTTAAGTAGTTCTTATCATCTTCATAATTTTGGGGAACTGGAATCTTAAGTGTTAGCCTACTAACTCAATTTTAGCAGTGGCTATTTGATTCTTATATACGTATGCACAGCTTGTAAGAAAGATAGAGAAGGTTACCAGGGCCTGTAGCAACATGAAGAGGGGAGCAATGGTCTCAAAATTGAAAGGAGGCAGATTTAGATTGTAAAAATCTATTTCTTAGATCCAATGCAGGTGGTAAGTCAGTGGAACAGACTGCCCAGGGAGCTGTGGATGCTTCATTCCTGGAAGCATTCAGAGCAGGCTGGATGGAGCTTTGATCTGCCTGGCCTTGTGAGAGGCATCCCTGCCCATTGCAGGGAGACAGGTGATATCTTTAAAAGTCCCTTCCAACCCTAACCATTATATGAAAAATAGTTATTTGGGATTCCTTTATTATTTAACACCGTTGAGTAACTCGTCCGTTAATTTAACCTGTCTCATTTCTCTTCTGTTTGAATTTTCATCGAATTTTTTCAGCCTTTTTTCAAACATTTAACAATCAGGGAACAAAGTAAGTGGACAGATGTTAAAAAGTGGTGGTTTAGTAGTACATTTTTATCTAATTTAAGTTATATTCTAATCCTTGTACTTCTTTTTGGTGGGAAGATAGCATTCTTTGTCTGGAAAGAAATCAGCTTTAGACTTTTTCAAGGTCTCTAAAATTTCGTACAGGTAAACTAGTTTCTTTGTTTACAGTCTTTTGTTGTGTGCAATCATTTGATAAAATCCAGAGTAAGTCCTACATCCAAGTTGGATACAGTAGCTCATTAGGTTGCAAAATGTTAAAAGCAAGCCTAGTTAGCAGAATAGTGACCATCAAATGGCATTCATTTACCCTCCCCCGTGCTCACTCCTGTTAATTTAGAGCCAGGTGTGACCTCAAAGGTAAGTCTAAGCAAGGTGTTTTCTACATTGTGAAAAATTACCTTTTAATTATTGTCAAGTGTACTGCTCATACCTGTAAAGCTCACGCTATTTCTTTTCAGTTTTTTTCATTAATATTTGTAAATACTCTTTCTGTATGAATTGCAGGAAGCAATATTTAAAACAAATCCTTTCAGGCTTTTGGGATAACGTTTAAACCTCATTCTGTTATTTTGCTGTGCTTCCTTGTAGCAAATAAACAGTCTTCTTGAAATGTATGTGTAGTCCTTAGAAAGTATTCAACCGAAGTTCACAGCAAAATACAGTGTGGACTTTTTGTCTTTTTTTTTCCCCCTATGAAAGATGAGGGGAAGGTACTATTTTATTATACCTGAATTTTATGCATACTAATTTATAGCAATAATCATACTTATTTTCAGCATCAATTCATGACAGGTTTGCAGAATAATTGTTTCATTCGGATTAGCATTAAAAACAAAATCTGAGGGCTTAGTTTTCTTGTAGCAACTCATGTATCCCATGGCACTGATACAGTAAACATGGAATGGATACAATGAAGTTAGGTCACAGCTCCAAATCCTAGAGCCTAGGGTGCTTTCTTTTTGTAGTATCTGGGACCTGGCACTAGGTTTAAAATGTTGAGTTACAGCCGCTGTCCTTCCTTTGCTCATCTCTGGCCACTCCTTTTTCTTCCTTATATTAGCTGCCCTATGGCATTCAGAACTCAGTTTCATTTTATTACTGTGTTGAAGTGTTGATTTTGAGAGACTGGGATAGGAGGAACTAAGAACTGTATCTAAAGATAATTCCTGAATATTTAAACGTTTAAACACGGTATGCAATACATTATAAAATAAGTGTTGTGTTGGTTTTATTTGCCTCGAGCTTAGATGCAATTAGCTTTACATCAAAGACTGCTCAATAGGCTTTTTTTTTTTTTTGTGCAGAGCACTTTAAATGGTAAAATAGTCAATTGTAGCATCTGTTTTCTTGCACCCTGTGTAAACAGAGCACTTATGGGTCAATTATTAATTTCTTAGATGATCTCTTCCTCTTCAGAAAAGTGCACAAATACGTTTTGTGCTGCTGCTTTTTGTTGCTTTTTTTTTTTCCTGCTCCACCCTTCCCTACTTCGTTGTTAAGTAGCTTCTTGAGGATGATAAAGAGATGCTTTGATGTTTGGGAAGCTTAATGGGAGTGCAGCTTTTATGTCTACTTCTGTTCCTTATGTAATTCTTTCCTTTGTCAAGCATTGTTTGTAAATGTAGCATTGACGTAATTAGGAGTCTGGACTCAGATTAGCTTCATTTAAAGTATCTACCACCTTTCACAATCTCTATTAAAAAATAGGGGGGTTGTGATTTTTTTTCCATTTGCTGTAGTCATAAAACGTACAGCATTTATACTTTTACCTTTAATTTGAGGAATTCTTAGCAAATATCTTAGCGACCTCCTTAGTTGAAAACTAATTCATCAGGTAACAGTAAAAGTCACAGTGGAATTTGCCCTCCAATATTAGACATTTATCTACGGTAGAAGTTAACTTAGCATGCAGTGCAGAGACCAACAGAGTTCTTGTTAAAAGTAAGCTGGGCCTGCTGAAATTGTCTAGAGACATCACCTTGTGTGCTGCGTATATTCCTTGACTTGCTGACTGCACTTTAAGTTAGTTCACTTTATGTGAATGAAGTGGTTGGTTCTCATGTCTTTCTTACCGTAATCCTTTGTCGCAGGTCCTAGTGCCACCAACCTTATAATAGGCTCCATCGCTGGTGCCATCCTGGTAGCAGCTATTGTCCTTGGGGGGACAGGATGGGGCTTTAAGTAAGCAATGCCGCATGTCTTCTCTTCAGTGGCTCTGGCAGTTCTATTTCTTGCTTTCATCACTAAATGTTGAGCTCCTGCTACAAGAGTTTTAAGTTAACTTCTGCACAGTTGACAACAAATTAAAGATAGCAAATTACACGTGTGCTGAACCAGCAGTGGAAATGGATTCAAAAGTAGCCAACGTCATCAGGATGCAAAGTTGAACAACAGTAAGAGAAACAATTTAACATTCATATGGAGTTCACCTAACAATCAGCAAGCAAATTCTTGTTTTCGTTTCCAGCTACCAGTGTCATTTTCTTTCAAGAGAAATTGAATACAGGGGTTTAAAAAATCCAAATGATAAAATTTCTCACCGTAGCTGTGGCGTCCTCAAGATTAATCTTCCCTCTGCAGCAGGCAAAACCTTCCTGTCCCTTTAGATTTGACTGAGCAAGTGTCAGTGACTGACCTGTGCAACCTGCAAAGGGAAGCCTGCTTTAGTGGGGGGGGAGAGGGAGAGGGTTGGATTCCATGATCTCTTGAGATCCCTTCTAACCCCTGTGATTCAGTGATTCTTTTCTTGAGGACTGTTTGTTTTGAATGATATAGTACATTAAAACTGATTTATTATTTATTTTTAGTAACAAAAAATCTTTTATGTGAAGGTGCTGAGTACTGGCAGTAGGTGAGTAGTTTTCAGTAACAGAAGTGTGTTACTGAAACAGCTGTCTCAGAATACCAGGCTAACTTTTGGCTCTTAGTGCTGATTTTTTTTTTTGTTATTATTATTGATTCACAGCTTTTTTAAGAATTTAGCTCAGGTGTAGAGAGTTTGAAGCGTCTCCTGAGAAATGAAAAGCTTTCAGTTCAGTGTGTTTGTAATTATTGAGCGCAGCACAGCAGTCATTGTACTTGTGACTGTTACATGAGAGCCTCACACAGAAATTCTGATTTCTTGGTTGGTGTGAGGTCCGTATGCCCACATGATCCACATTTGGTACCAGGGGCCTACATTTAGAACCAGTCATTTTAACCTTACAAATTGTGGAAGCATTAAGCACAGGATAGGTAAATTCTAACAGTATTTGTTGCTATTGCTTTTCAATAACATAAATTAAAAGCAAGCCATACTATGACAAACTATAATTTCTCAACAGTCAGGGTTTTATAATAATTGAAAGAAATAATGTATGGTCTATATTCGTATTCTGTGACTGAGTTAAGTGGAAAAAAAAAAGTTTCCTAATTAAGAAGGTTATCAGAATAGAAAATAACGATCAGGCCTGTTTATCTGTTGATTCACTTCCAGAGTCACCTAAAAACGTTTGCTGTCTTATTTTTGACTATTTCATTTTCTTAGGATCTGGCAGCCTTAATGACGCATGCATACAGAAGCAAAATAAAGCTAACTGTCTCTCAGCCCAGGTGAAAGCATAGAGCAGTTTGCCCTTTCTTCTGAAAAAGGCAGTTCTTACTTGGTGTTGCAGTGCTTTCCAGTCTCGGTGCTTGCAGGAGGACCCAGGACCCGCTGCATTCCTTCAGGTGGTTCTCCCAGCGCTGCTGTGGGCTTTGTGCGGTGCAGCGGAGCGGGCGGGGAGCAGTGGGCAGCAGCACTCCCTGCGTGTCCCCAGACACTGGCAAAGCTGCGGGCTGGTAGCAGTAACGGAGCTGCAACACTGGCGTTCCGGGCTCTTCGTCTGCTTCAGTAAGAACAGATCTCATACAGAATTTCTAAGAATCCTCAGTCAAGCATTTTTTTTTAAGCATGGGTATGTTGTCTTCTAACACCCGTGGATAGACTTACCTTGAGCTTCTGGTCTTGTCTGGTTATTTTTTACAGCTTCTTCTCAACTCCTCTTATCTGTATAAGAAATACCCCCGGGTCAGCCTCCAGTACTTGCAGTTGGCAGGGCATGTCTCAAGGCAACAACATTTTAATACAGTCCCATATATATTTTGTAGTCTCATTCTGAGATTAATATGTTCCATATTTATAATCAACTTTTAAACAATACTTATAACACTGAACTTGTGTTATTTCATCATATCCATGCTCAAAGCAAGAGATTTCAGTGAGGTCTGTACTTCAGATTATGCAGTGACAGATTTGGATTCAGGTGTGGGAGACACTGAAACTGATAGAGTGAAAGATGTCTTTGTGCAGGTGCAGCCTGGGCATCGAGCTTTTCCTCATAATTTCAGTACACAGTGGGCATATTCTGTAGCATTAACTAACACACGCACACGTGATGCACTTTTTTTTTTAAACCATATCCCATAAGATGCTAAACTGCAGGAAAGAATTCTCTTTTTCCCTAACAAAGCACATAAACAATGCAGAAAAAAAATCAGGTTAGATGCCAAACTGATTTGTTGTTTGTTTTTAACACTTAACTGTAATTAGCTTTTTAACTAAATACAACTGCAACACTCGTGTTAACGTTTCAGTTAAAATCATTCATTCTGGGGAACTGTATTACATGGACTTCCCAACCGATAACATTAGGAACACCAGTAACTACATTTTGCTGGAGGAAATGAATGACAGGTGTTACTTTTGGATCAGTGTTTGCTGTCAGATAAATGTGTGTTAATAACATCTATATTTTTCTGACAGAGTATTTACCCTTAGTTAATAAATTTGTAATACAAAACACATTGTTAAAAGCACACTACAACTCAACAAACACAAAACACAAAAGCTTTAGGTGTTTTCTTCCCCCTTTGAAGCAAGCTCGTGCCTTAGCAACCGGCAGCCCGGACTGAAGCCCCCCAGTAGCAGCTGCTGCAGTTGTGCTGCAGTGCAGGCGCTGACTGCTCATTTCTCCTTTGTGCTCCGCTTCCCTTTGGCTGCTCTCACAAACGTTCCACTTTGCATCCTGCTGTCAGTTCTTTGCCCGCGTATTTCTAGAAACTTGTTCTATCCCTACAGAGAATCTGTACTGAAAAAAAGTCTCTTGAAGCTGCTCTTCTTAAAGGAGCAAGACACAGGTGTTCATTCTGTAGCAGAACCTCAAGTACACTGGCCTGGCCTAGCTCACAGCTTGAAGTGCATGTTTCTTTTGGGGGTTGGTGGCTTTTCTACTTGTGTACAAAAGAGGGCTAGCACACGTAGACCCTCTCATACTTTGCTTCAAATCTATTTGGAGAGACGGATGAGGATTTTAATGTGTCCTCTTTAAGCAAGCGGTATGTTTAGCCTCTGCAAATACGAGAGAAGGTAGCTAATGCTTTACAAACTGGGAGATGTGATTTCTGTTCCACAGGTTATCAGATTTTCATATGAACATACGGTACTGTGGTGTCAAGTCCAAATCAAACGTAAGCTGCAACTAAGCAAACTTTGTTCATGAACTGAGATGGGGTGGGGGGAGGTTTGAGGGGGAAGCATTAAAGAAGGCTTGATGAAAGCTTAGAGAAATGAGGTTAAGACTTGCACTTTCAAGAACAAATTCTAGATTAGTGTTTCTAATCAAGTTGATATGTAGATAGGATAAGGAAGAAGAAATTTGACTGACTGAATTTTCAGGGACATAGTCTCATCACGGCTCTAAGAGGAAACCTCCTTAGGAGGTAGATTTTACTTCAGTTGGGCCCTGGATAGTACTTTTAAAGCTGCTGGATTTTAAATTGCACTACGTACTTCTACCTGTACTCTACTGAGCAGTATACAGAAATAACAGCATTTATGAAACATGACATTAATTTTAATGTCACAAGTCTGTGCAGGATGTTGGTATATGACATTTTATACAGGACTGGTCAAGGAAGGACACAGAGTAGTTTGTATGCGGGCTTTCCACACTGGGTGCAGTATCAATTTCAGGGACAAATGCTTGCTTATTTTTCTAGCATCTGTTCAATTTTGCAAAGCTACTGCAGTAATACAAGCCAATTAAATGCGTTTGCTGTTGACTTTAACCAGTATTAAGGCAAGTATTGAAGCAGTAATGAAGCAGTGCTGCTAAGGAGCAATGCTAGTAAAAGTCAGGTGAGGGAACATGAAAAGCTGCTTCTCATTGTCACAGGTACTATTCTGCATAGTTTCAGCTTTTTTTTTTTTCTTGGCTAGAGCTCAAGTTTTCTGTTTTTAAGTGGAGGCTTAATGGCTGGACCAAAGATGTGCACACCGTATAGATGCTGCATTTTCAGCTGGTCCATGCAGGTGCATGTAGGCCCCCAAAAGCTTATGCAAGATAAGGCAATAAGACTCTTGTTGAGGAATGAGGTTTCAGTCCCTTAGCAGCACTTCCTTAAAGCATGCAGGATGACCTGGCTGCAGCTATTGCCTACACGAACATCGGTGTTAGAATCACACAGTGCACTTTCTCACTTTTTTTGAACTATTACAACAAATAGCAGGCCAACATTTTAAGCTGCTAACTTTAGCTTCTTGTTTTCTTCATTTCAATCAGGTATTGGGTGGGGTTAATTATTATTTATTGAAAAGGATTATTTATATAATCTCTTAAGCAGTATCTGAATCCCATTTTAGGGATGCTTCTGAAAACACTGGTTATTTTAAGTGATTAAATTAGTGATTTGGAATAAATAGTTATGTAGTTTGGAAAAGGATATGCAAATAATTTACTGTCTCATCATATTACTGATTAGTGGGAAAAAATGCTAAGGATTCGGAAAAGGTATTTCTTGCAGAAATTCAGCCTTTTTAAAAATATTTATGCTGAAATACTTCTCATTTGTCAAGACGATCGTATTACACAGCATCAGCTGCATCATTTTACAGTGTAGTAGGCTTCTTTGATTCAGAACAGTCTATAATTCTGGGTATAGAGGTTCCTCTTCTGGTCAGATTACAGACTGAAAGGCTGACTGTCATTACCTAACCAGGCATTAAAATATTAACTGCAAGAAGAAGCTAATGTTGTCACAGATTTTTGACATGAAACAACAAAGAAACACAGCACTCTCCTCTGTGGTCTCTACAGGTCCCTTGTAGCCCCTAGCTCCCAAATTGCTTTTACTGCACTGTTTAGAGACTTTTTAGATGGAGATCTGTAATTTTTCAGTTGTGTATCACAGGTAAATACTGTCATACATTAAAATGTTCCACTGATTTTCTAAGGGAAGAGTTCATTTATCTTGTGACTTAGGGTCTAACTATGTAAGGTTTGAAACAGCTTTCAGCAGGTAGCAGTGCAGGGCAGCGCTGTTGTTTGCATCCTGGGCCCCGTGCTCAGAGCTCCTGTTGTTCAAATACTTCAGCTGTATGAAGCTAAGCATGATTATGGGCCCCAAAGTTTTAGGCAGGTAGGAAGAAAGGCCCAGGAGAAGTATCTAGTTAGATGATGTGATTGGATCAGAGCCATAGAGATCTAGCAGAAGCTCACTTGATGGTTAGCTGAATGCTGTATGAGAACCTTGTGCCACTATGACACAAGGCTGTGAAATGGTGCTGACTGCAGCTACCCGGGATGTGATAATCACCTAGTTTCTTTCCTTTCTGTTGTAATTTTCTACGGGAAGATAGAACGAGTTGCTATTTGCAGATTTAAGAATACTGCTTTCATTTTACCATAAAAATGGTTGATAACTCATGGTGAAGTTGTAAGGCAAGTTGGGTAGCACCTCACTGCTCAGCTCTGTAAAGCGCTAAGATTGCAGAAGAAAGATGTGGCAGGCTCTCGCTGGTGTTTTACACGTGTGCCGTGCTGCCTCGTTCACCCCGTACCTGACATCTTAACATTTCAGAGACTGTTTCAGGTTCTTACCTTAAATGTTTTTCTGGTGTCTCAGGTGCTTTTCCCCCTCATACAACACTGTTGCTAGGATATCCTAAGTGAAGAAAGGCAGTACTTTAATTAGTATCATATTCTTTGAAGTGCGCATTTCAGCTGGATGAAACCAGGCAATGAGTGTTATTTGGTCAGACCACAGCGTGCAGGCATTGTGAGGGCACTATGTTCATATTCCTTACCCTGTGCAGTTACTGCAAGTTGACCTGAAAAAAAGCAAAAGTATTTGCTCACCTCAGATTTACCTGTGGTACAGAGGGGATGGATTGAGATCCTGAAGTAGCATCATCCTAACGGGTGTTGTAACAGTCCTTGTAGAGGGCAGCTGTTAGAGAGATGAACACAGTGATATTTTAAACACCAGTAATTCTCACACAGTGCGCACTTTACAAAAAATAAACAGTGGTACTCAAAACAACAGAAGAAAAGATGCCCAGGAACTACCAGTCTTTGGCTGTCTTCTCTAAAAGAATTTCCCTCGCACACATCCATAGTCTCTTAGGCACCAGGAAAACTTTGCGTACAGTATCCTTATTAATATTGCAGCAGTCATAGTAGTTAGCAGGCCTGCAGAAAATAGAAAATCCTGGGGATGGTATGTAGCTTTTAGGGAATTTGTGAATTCCTGTTTTGTATTTTTTGCATGTCAGTTTGGTGGCGGTAGTGGTGCATATGCCCAGTGGGAGAACTAAATGCATGAGCCCCTTGCTTGATGCCCCACATAAAGCCAGATACTGGGGAGGTTGCACCTAACTTTTGTTGTTGCTTTGTGATGTCTTGCTGTTTGACATAGGGTAGATACCAGTATCGTAGGAGCCTGGATATCACCTATCAGCTTGCTATCCGCTTTTAACGTTGAATTCTGACCATACAACTTCACAGAACTGTCCAGTCTCCTTCGAGTGCGATGTCTTAGCATTTTGCACCGTACTGAGATTCACAGCAACTGTGGTCAATAGTGTGATAAGAGCTCACAGAGGCACTCGAGGTTTCCTCCCATGGAATGTGCCAACTAAATTCTGATATCACCAAAGATGAGCACCTGCTATGAGAACCCAAGTCTCTGTGTGCTTACGTACTACTTACTTTTGGCTCACTTCCGCTTAGGCACATGCATGCTTTCTTGGCCTAGTGGAGACAAACTACTCTGGTTTCAGCATTTCTACAACTTCAGACCACTTGAAGTGCTACAGAAATAACGCGTAACCGTCACAATCTTTAGACTTGATAAAGAAATTAATACTTGCTACTACGCTACAGGAAGCATGCAACCAAATTCCTTAAATCATTACCTCTTGCGAACATTACGTGTTGTCTCAGTGTGAGCTTTTTACTTTACTATGACCGTGGCATTGGTTTTGTTCCTGTTATATTCGAACTAACAATCTGCCCTTTTTTTTTCCCCCCAACTCCGTTTGATGCAACCTGGAAGAAATGTCAAAAAACGAAGGTTCGATCCAAGTCAACAAGGCCCTATCTGAAAAAAATGCAACTTGAAGAGCTGCTTCTTTCACTACTGGATTTTGGGTATGATATCTTTGCTGTAGCTGTGCAGGAACTAAATAAGGAAGAACATAAACAATAGCTACAACCACAATGTTGAGATGCTGAGGAGAGAGAAAACCATCCTTTTTGGAGATAAATTGAAAATGCTTTCTCCATTCACCTTTCACCGGTTATTGTTAACTGATAAGTTAATAGCAAACTATTTCAAAATCAGCTGTTTTCTTTTTTCGTTTTCTCAAACCAAGGGGGAGAGACAAAGACCAAGTGCAATAAGAGAACTATTCAAAAATCATGAAACAGATTTTTTTTCCAGCCTACGGGCACTCTAACTTCACTTGTGTTCGCATGACTTCCTTTTTCTTGACAAACTCCAGTGGCATGAGAAGCTAATTTCGAAAGGGTAACCTGCATGGCTTACATTATAAACAACCAAGCTAGGAAGCTGACCCCACGCAGAACCTGCAGCCCAATAACTGCACACCACCGGGAAGCCAACAGCAGGCTCTGACAGATCTTCCGGCCGCGCGGTGCACTTTGCCACCAGGCCTCAGAGCTCCCTGCTCTGTGAGCTCACTGTCTGCTGGGCCAGGAGTCTGTTGGATGTGGAAGCAATTGAGAGATGGATGAAGCTCTCCCAAGAAGGAAACAGTGTAAATATGGAAATAAGATTTTGATGCATCATTTTCACAGATTATAAATTATATATATACATACAGAAAAGGATTTCCATATAAAAAGGTTCTATTCTTTATGTAAATCTATTTTTGATGTTGGTATTTTTTTGCTTTTTTCTTTTGCTCCCCTCTTATTCTGTTACACGTTTCACAGGCAGTGCTCTGGGCTTGCTCAAAGAAAGGCAGAGAATAGCATGCAGACACAGGGAGTTCTAACACCAAACAGATGAGATCTGAAGTTTGTATGCTCAAGACCAAAAACAACTGAAGTGTATAAATGCACATCTATGTATCAACTGTAAGTCTGAATTAATTTTTTTTTTTTTCTGATTTTTTGGCAGATTTTCTGTACTATAATGTAAGAAAGTAACACCATCAAATTAATCACAGAAGTGCCAAGCTTTTTTTTTTTTTTTTTTTTAACCATTAGCTTTTTTTTTCCCCTCAACTTGTCTAGGTCCTGTGCTATAAAAACTTCAAGAAGCCTTAAAATACTTGCAAAATGTTAAAAGCTCGGAATAATTTTTTCTTCCCTTCTGCCTACCCAAAGCAACTTGCAAAGATAACTGATGTTTCTAGTGCACTCCCTGTATCTCTGTGATGCATTCCACGTGTCCAGGTATAACGCAGAATGAATCTTTTGACACTTTGCTGCTGATAGCTAGTTTAAAATATGCAAAATCCGTATAATTTTGGGGGGTTGTGTGATGTCATTACTTAGACACACCTGGTGTGCTTTTCAGAGAGGCGCTGGGCAGCAGTACTGCTCCTGCAGAAAGCAGGCTACCCGCATTTGTCTGACATGAGAAAGATACAAAGAGAGCTAGTTTAGGACTCCCTTCTAGGCCTGCGAGATCTGGCTCACCCTGTTTATCCTTACTTAAAAAATACCTGCAGTAAATGAGTTAAGTGAAGCAACCCAGAAACTTTACTGCCGCGACTGATAACCAGAATTAAAGACTTCTGCAGTTTTGTATTTAAAGGTTAGATATTAGTAACTGCAGAACCGAAGTTATACCGCGTATTCCATCTTAAGTTAGCTTTAAGGGACAGAACATTGGAACAAATGCTGCAGATTTCCTGTGACTTAAAAAAAGTAATCTCTCATTTCAGTTCTATTTCTTATGATAATGTTGAATCCAACAGTCTCACAGAGAACTACGATGTATTGTTTTGGGTGACGGTTATTAATCCAAGTTTCTGAGCAGCTTTAACGACCACATCAAACACTTAACACATAATGAGTGAAAGGTGCTGCACACAGGTAGTCAATATTTGTACACGCTGTAAGTCATACTCTGAACAATTCCTACCTGACCTCAAGCAAACCAAAAATCCTTGCAAATACATCAATGTCCTATAAAATTAGTTTGCTTGGGAACACAGTTCCCAAATTTGTTGGAATTCTGCTGTAACCACAACGGAAACACTACGGTTACCAAAATTAAAATCAATAAAACCAACTGGATGTATGTAAGCTACCTGTGTAATAAACCTTTGAGAAGCATTTCACAAACAACATTGTAAATGTGCGATGTGATGTTTTAAATCAGACCACAGTGGTCCCCAACTACTATGTACATACAGTCAGTGCTGGAGTAACTTTTTATTTACCCCAGCAGCTTCATAGGAATTATGATTTCTTGACTGAGTTTACGCTCCACTCATCAGCTGTTGCCTGTACGTGGAAGAACGCGCTGGCTCTTTGCCCCACGTGTACAGAACACAAGTGATGGTACAGCACAGAGCGGGTCAAGGCTGAAGTGCTTTCTGTGGCATTAGCCAATACAAGCTGTTGCAGCCAGATGTTCATTTTCTATGTCATGCCTTTGCTGTGCTGTGTAAGTACATGTGCATTTAATCTGTTCATCATGGTGCCATCAAAAGACACAGTCAGTAATGTCTGCAGCTCACCCACTGTATGTTTGCTCCATTATTTACCTATTCACCTGGACAAGAAACTGTGGTAACTGTACAGCTAATTCCAGTTTGCTGCATGCTCTCACTGAAAGGATGCGATCCTCCTAAGAGAGAAGGCTGCTAGGCAAATTAACAGACGTATAGGTGCATGCTAAAAGAAACGGATTGCTTAAGGCTGGAGTCTAACAAATCTTTCTTTACTATGCAAAGATGGGTATTGCACAAATTTAAGACAAATGTCTGAGGAAATGCCATAGAATACTTGAAGTTATACTTTAAGCCTACTCAGTCATGTTTTATATTCATTATTGCTTCCATTAGTTTTCTTTCTTTTAAAAATTATTTGTAATTATTTTTTAAGTGCACAACTTGATGTTAGAAATCAGTTTTTGTTTGAATATTCATACTTTGTTGGCTGCTAGTCAATGGAAACTCAATAGTCTTTGTTCTGCATCTTAGTGAGTATTAAAAACTTCATGAACACGGAATGGAGGAGTTTTTAATTTCATTCTTTTCCTTATTTATTCCCTGTTGCTTTGTTTTTGTAAATGTATTTGCTCAAGATGTCATCACAGCTCTGGCAGTGGAAAATGACAGGAATTTAACCAAAGATCTCTTTGTCCCAGTTCTCCCAGAGATATATATGTGGAATTGGTATTTATTGCCATTTAGAACTATAATTTAATGGATCCATTATCATTCATTTGTATTTCCTACCATTTGAACACAGAAGGATTTATCTATAAACTGAATATTAGCATGCAGACATTTTGGCTGTAATCACAGTGGACACTGATTCCTTAAAACAGGAGTTAAGCCTTTTCTAAGACACGAATAAAAAAGCAGTAGTGTAGCATCACATATGCCTTTAACTTTACAAGACAACAGAAATTGTAAAACATTTCAGGTCTTTCTTTCACTATTAGAGCGAGGAATACTGAAAAGCAACCTTCCTACATCCCTCACTATTTAAAACAAAATCAACACTACAGCAACTAGTCACACACATAGCAGAAAATCCCTCTTACTCCAAATGCACTTACTGCAGATTCCTACTGAAAAGAGGTTAAAAAAAAAAAAAACAAACGGTGAAATATCAGAAACAATAGAGACTGGAAAATGAAGTTCAGTAACTAAAAAATTTAGTAGTAGTGACATCAGACGCAACACTATTGAAAGCTAAAAGCCACAGGATCAGATCGATCTCAGTACTGCACATTACAATTCCATACAGACATCTATTGCAGGCAAAGCAGCACACGGCCAGATGTTAGCAGTTGTGCTGGAAAAGTTACTCAGTCAAAGCATGCAACACGAGAACATAATGTGTCCTGTAGGTGAGTACAGGGACCTCAGATGAGAGCAGTACAGACATTCACTTAATGCCTGTTATAACTTCTGAGCGACTTCACACTCCTGAAGGCAACGTAATTCAGAATGCTCAGCTGTACAGCAGCCCAGCAATCACATGCCCGTCCATTTAATTATCATTAGAATTTTCCTTTACAACAGCTTGTAGGAAGTGGGGGAACACCTCTCATCTTCACTACTGTTAGCACAGCAAGCTGCACTGCACTGTGCACTTTCTGAGCCAGCACAAGAGCTCCCCATCAAATCTAGTTAACTCAAAGCACGAAGCAAGGAAGTGGTTTTTGTCTCTGTTTCATAAGCACAGCCGTGCCCAGTCAGTACCCATGGCACAGCTGGGGATTTGTCCCAGCCAACCAGTACTTCCTTGCCCTGCCAATGGCCGGATTTGGTCCAGTGTACTGACTGAGGGGAACTGCTCCCCTCTTAGGGACACGCTTATGTGACACTTCAGCACGAAGAGGCAGAAACCAGAAGAGCGGTCCTGGTTGAAGACCAGTTCTCAGGCTTCACAAGCACAACAAAAAATTCTAACTGTTCGCATGTCCTATATGGACAGATTTCCTCAGCCATCAGACCAAAATTTATAAACCCTTAATTTGCTCTCAGGACCAAGAAGCGAGAATTTTTCCACCTGCAATGTGTGTGACTGTTCATTGCTTGGAGTCCTGCACAAAAGTTGAACACAGAAGCAGAGAAAAATGAAGCTTGTTAAAACTCTGCTTTTAACTTAGGAGCAGGCATGAGTGCTCGGCCTGAGCCTTGCTTTGCCAACTGGCAGCACGTGGCCTGCACACGTTAGATCGGAGGTATAAACTAGAAAATTAGCTGTGAAACAGAATAGGCACCAACCTTAACAGCTCAAAACAGTTTTCCATTTATTTGGTCTTTGGACAGTTTAGATGAGTTTTTAAATATCTACCATACACCCAGTCTTTAAAAGAGACTCTTCAATACACGTTAGGATCCGCGGAACGTTGAAACAGCTCCAATTATTACACAAAAGCTTTACTATTCCCAGAAAGGAGCATTCAACATTCCAGAAAAACACACAGATTAGCCACCAGTGTCCAATGCAGGCAACAACTTGCGCTGAGGTGATGGGACCAGTGCCGAATGGCACCTTTTGCTGTCAAGGCAGAAGAGCCCCGAACATGCTGGCAGAACACACCCCTGCTTTGTGTTGGTGCTTGTGCCAAGCTGTGGGGCAGGAGCATTAGGGACACAGAGTTCCCACCATCTATAGCACTTAAGGTTGGCAAAGCCTGAACATTCATCCTTCTGAACATTCATCCTTAGTGCAGTCACACAAAGTATGCTTCCACTCATCTCTTCAGCTCACACAAACAGCGATCCGTTTATCTTCCTAGCGAGAGTCTTTTTTCTGAAGGGTTGCTTGTAGCAGTGGTTTGCTCCAGAACATACCAGTAACTACGTAATCAGAGAATGACCGAACAGGACAATGCTCGCAGTACCCTTAAGTAGTACAGATCAGCACTTGGAAGGAGAAAGCTCAAATCACTTTCATAAACAAGCACCACAGACTAAGCCTCAGTACTGCTCTTGTACATTTATGTAGGCATTTGACATATTCTGGCCATCTGTTTCATCCCCAGACCTATTCCCTTGTTATATTACCCTTGGAGTGGGGCACGCTGACAAAGAAATCAGATGAATGCAGACAAAGTGCACAAGCAAGCCTGTTTGTTCTGAAGTCATTCATTTCTCCCCTATTTCCTTTCAGGTACATCCGAACCCTACGTTACTATTGCAAGACTTGTTCCATTATGAAGTTACTGCTAACAATAACATAGTTTACAGACAATACATGCTTGACTGGGATTTCTGTGTAATGAAAAAGCAGTTCCAAGAAACTGGAACTATTATAGTACCCTCCACCATTCACTAAAAGCTTCAGGAAATTAAAGATTTTTTAATAGTCCTTCGTTTAATGATGAGGCTTTGAACTCAAGACTCAGAAAACCACATTATTCAGAGGAAAAAAAAGAAACAATTCCCTTACATAGCAGAATTCCATCTGCATGCTGTTAGAACAGAGGGCTGGACAGATAGACAAAAAGATTCATACTTTGCATCAGTTTTCCTTCCTCTGACTTCGCTGAGTATTCTCCACTCTAAACAGAAGATCTCTAGGGCAAGAACCATCTTACTCAAACATGACCTTCAGCATCTAGACCAGAGGGCTCTGATTTATGCAGAGCTAGCTGCCCAGAATGGTTCTGACAAGCCTGCACTATGGTATTCAAAGTCATTTTTCACAGTGTAAGCTGCTCCTCAGACGTGCTTAATGAAGAATAGAACAGGAGAGAAAAGACCTCATTAAATCAGAGTAGAGTCTCTCCAAATGCTCAAAAGCTGATTTAAAGATAAACTTGCTACACAGAATTTCTTCTCTAGTGTCACCTTTGTGATATACCTCTGAGAGCAGATTTCAAAGGGTACACTTCTGAACAGAAAACAAAGGTTTCACAAGCCTCCTTGGAGCAAACAGAGCCTACTAGGTAATAATAAAATCATTTAATTAAATAAATATCTGCCTCTGTCACAATACTCCTTAAGGCATCTCAGGGTTAGGGAGATGCAAGTACCTTATAACAGCCAAGAAACCCAAGGCTAGAACTGGCAGCAAAACAGATAATAAAGTGGACTGTTTGCTGGTTACAGCAAGTAACAAAGGAAAGCTGAAGACTCTGCCAGCCCAACCTTTTGCATGAAACCAGATATCCTCATTCTTCCCAGAGCCTCCCTTGACTCCCTTCCTGGCCCTTAAAAGTCTGCTCCAGTTCATTCAAAGCCGAGCAGGCAGCCTCCCACCATCACACCTGGCTGACCAGGAGAGCGATAGCCACCAAGCTGGCACACTTCCCAGCAGCACGGCAACCTCCTGAATGCATTTCTGAGATGAAACATTGGAGAGCCACTGTCACGACCTTTACAAAGGTCTTAAAAAATATAGTATTTTGTAGCTGAGAATTTGCGCTATCAAATAGTGTTATTGTGCTCTTTGCTGTAGATTCCATGGAAATAAACAGAAGGCACCACTTTCAGATCAGCCTACATATTAGTTTTCTAACCAACATTCCTTAGCTTGCACTTACAAAATAACCTGCTCTGGATGGCTTTTCAGAGTTTACATTAAATACACCTTCTACAAGGAATATCTTTTTCATGAATTAATTTATAGTCAGCATCAGCAAAGAAGACACTTCAATATAGGACTAATGCCAACTGAATTTGCTCTTGGGAAGATGCCCCAAACACACTTGTGGTGACAGAGCTGGCAGATAAAATGACAGAACAAGCTTTTATTAAAGAAAAGACAGATCTCTTAATAAGGAGCTACTGAATGCGTGCTCCAGCCATTTTCACTAAGGCTCCAACTTACAGCGATTCAGAAGGCCTTCATAACCAGTCCCTCCACACTGATGGAACAGGATGAGAAGCTCAAGCAATACAAGTTAAACCTTTGAGTGCTACATATCTGTCACACAGTAGGGGGGAAAAAAAAAAAAAGCATAGGAACATGACTGATAACAATGACAAAGAGGGTGTATGGCAACTGCTGAGTCACGGCCTGAACCTCTGATTGAGTACCTGGAGAAACGACCCGGTCAGCTCTGGGAGCACAGGTAAAGGCAATTCACCTGTACAATCAGAAGGGGTGGAGCCAGGCTCAACCCCTCTTAGACCCCATTTAAATGCTGACTGCCACAGAGGAAGGATCTCTTGTTGGAGATCCCTCCTCTGTGGAGTTTTCCCTTGCAAGCCTCAATCCTGAGAGACAGGTGAGCACTCTTTTTCCCTTCTCTTGTAACATCTACTTGATTGTGCTGGACCTATTGCTGTTATATCATTCCACAGGGAGACAAACAAAACAAGCTGAAGAACTTGCATGCCACGCAGATAGTCACCTAGCGTCAGATTTATCCAGCAAGATCAAGAAACACAAGTTGTATAAAACTTATATGAGCTCAGACCCAATCTGCTTACATGAAGCACTATGAACAGCACCAGCACACAGATTTGCATGCACGTTACTCCAAGTATTCAAGCAAGTACCGATCAGTAGCAACCAGCAACACACAAAGATATTCCAGGCAAATACCACGAACACTTGCCTGTAACTCAAGGTATGTTCTAAACTCTAAGTGTCACAAAAGTCTAGACGTACAAAGAATCTTGGAATTAAACATGAAATCAGACTGTACAGTCTAGGAAGTTTTAAAGATGGGGCTTAACAGCAATGAAAAGATTACATTCAAAAATTACAAGCAAAAATACCTAGATGCAAGGTACATCAGGAAAGAAATACCTGAATGTTGCCACTTTGAAATGGCCAAGGTGCAGCCAAAGGCAACTAATGATCTAATCCTGTAACTTGCCTTCAAGAAACTAGAAGGATAACAGAGCCAAGTTTTTCTTGGTAGAGCTACAGTGGGGCAAGAGAACAACAGATAAGGAAACTCAATCTAAATAGCAGGAATAAAAGGTTCCACTGGAAGCACTGCAGTGCACTGGAACAGGTAGCCAGTGAGGCTGCTGAAATTCCACCTGTGAAGCCTTGGCTAGAAAAAGACACAACTGATGACCTGATGCTAATAACACACATGCTTCAAGCCAAGTGTCCACACTACGACCTCTTGTCTCCTGCCCTTCCTGCGGGCTGTTCCATCATAGAATTAGGTCCAGAGGATCAGTGGGAGGGAGCAGTGTGGGGTTGAGAAACACATGGTGCCAGCTGATTCAATCCGTCAGCTTGCATTGCAGGAGAAACTAGGGAGCTGATCAGGAATGTGACTTCTAATAGCTTAAAAAGTAAGATACGGGGGATCCCAGCCTATGTCATTTGCTGACAGAAATGACAAATGTGTTCTCATGGATGCTCACAGGATACTTGCACTTAGATGAATGACAAGGCTGTCCCCCCACTGTCCTTAAGCCAAGCCCTGATAATGGCTTTAAATAATAACCTTGTGAGACAGGGCAAAGAGTAAGCAACAAAGTCCCTGGTGTGATCTGCCATGACTGTACAAAACTGGAAGAGTGCTGCTGTATCCAGAGGACTCAGCTGAGCAGAAAGAATGGGATTACTGTGAAATCAAAGATAAGATATAACTCTGAGCAAAATGAGATGGACATAAACGAAAGAAACCCCACAAATAAGACCAGTACTGCATTACATGCACCAGTAGTCAAGAGTCAACTTCCAATAAAAATCCTAGGACAGGATAAATCTTGTGCAGGGAATTTGACAGCCGGCTTTAGCTAGGACAGGTCACAGACTCAATTACAACAATGCCCTCCATAACTTCAAAAAGGAAAACCTTCAGTAGTCACATAAACCATTTATTGCAAGCAACTTGCTTGGCACTTTGCTCTAGGGAGATGGAATTAGACCTCCCTTTATAACTGGCTGCAAGTACAGGTACATGGCCTTCTCAACTTGATTACAAATCATCTTCAGGCACTTCCTATTTCATGCAATGCTGCAGGTATAGTGGAACAAACATCTACAGAACTCAGCAGGACATTATAGTATGCCCTTTATTCCTTAACTAGGAAGACTGGAAGATAATGCACCTTTGTGATACTTGCATGCCCTAAACACAAGTTACCTTGCTGCACACAGAGACAATCAACCAACCAGAGCTAGCACAATCCTCTGTAAATAGTCTGTCCACGTGTATATACAGCAGGTATGTTTGACCACATTTTGAAAGTAGATACAGGAAAGGAAAAGTAAAAAAGTCACTTGACAAAGATATGAGCAATTCATTTGATGAAGAATTTTTTCACTGTTGTCCCTCTTTCCATTCACAGAATCTCAATCTCCTGCTAATAAAGGCTCCTCACTATATGACTTTACAGCAGAAATTCCTTTTTTTTTGGAACAGCCACTCAACTTTTCAAACAAGTTCTGCATTCAGAGACTTTCACTGTCCTTTACTAGGCTGTAGTGAAACTCTGTGTCCTGACTTGAAGCCCTCTAAATAACATTTTAAAAATTAATAAAAAATATTCACAAACAGACTTTGGATTGAGCATAAGTATTTCATTTCCAAGAAGCTCTTAGTTATTTTTGTCAGGGAGCCAATTTTTATCTCCTGCTTAAAAGAGAATTTGCGAAGATATAAGTGGGAGTTAGATCCCCATTTTGCCTTTGAAGATTTTGAAAGAGAGCAGAGGGCAAAGAAGTCTCTTCCACGTACTAAAAACCAACAGATCTTTGAGGGGAGGAAATCCAAAGAATCACAAGTTTAGCATTTGCTGCCACTTGACTGGATTTCACACAAAAGTTTGGATAATAAGGAACCCAGAGAAGCAAAACATGGAATTTCAGCTAAGAGTATTTCTTAATTTCTCTTCTGAGCAATGAAACATGTTTAAGGCAACATCATCTTATAAAATACAATACTGGCTTTACATGTGACTGCTCATAGGAACTACAGGCAAGGGATGCAGTGTGAGCACCATCATACTTTGCTGCCTCTTATGCTCAGTGCTGAATGTAATTAAATATATATATCTGTATAAATGCTTCTATTACTCAAGTAACTATAAGCCCTTGTCTGTTAGCTGTCAACGCTAAACCACACTAAAGAGCTTGCAGGGAGCAAAAGCAAGAAGGGAGCAGCACTACACGTAGTTGTTTATGCCCTTACTCCATTCAAATCAGAGATATCCATAAGATGCCACTCAATTATTCTTACCCCTTCTCCTATAGTCTAATCATTTTAGCTTATATTTTATTTTGTTATTTTTCCTCGTAGAAAAAAAAATACTAAAACAATATTTCTGTAGGGATACAGGATCTGAAATACCTCTTTCAGCTGTGCAATCAAGAAGAAACTTTTCTTAATAAAAGTCACCTTTTGCAAATGACTCTGGATATGACCTACAGACTATCTGAATTAAATCCAGTCATAAGATATGGAGATCCACTGAAGACATGAACACTGGCTGCCAGGGGAATACATCGTGATGTACAGGGAAATAAAGATTATTCATAGCCTAAAAAGGGCACAGAAAGCTTTACTGAGAGCTCATAGAAGGGTTTGCTATCTCATTCAATTCTGTTTCTTCTCCACTAGAAGGCTGAGGTGATGAATCCAATTAACAAAAGCATCTCTCCCAGAAATAGAATGTGAGTGCTCTGGTTCAGAGGGAACAGAACACAGTAGGCTCAGGAAGTATCTGTGGAGCCAAGTATTTTATCTGTAGCAGTATTTCCCTTGAGCAGTGACTCTCATTTCTCTGAGAACACCTAGTTCAGCACCCTTGAGTCTACCTGAAGGACTCTGAATGGAATGAAACAAGTCATCCTTGATCCAAACTAGATAAAGTGCTCCCCAGAAGGGAGCACTTTAATTAAATAAACTCACTTCTTAACAATGAATCCAGAAAGGTTCCAGCTTGGCAGAAACATATCAACTCTGAAGAAACATTTTGCCTTTTCCTTTACAGTTGCAGCCTTTTGCTTTATACTCCACAGCACAAAGTATAGCCCTTAGAGTACTTCACCATAGACCCAGCAACAGCAAGTAAAAAACATTTCTATGACACCTTAGCTCTGCACTAGTCTGGCCTCCTGTGCCTAGGCCAACCATAAACATGAGCAGACTCAGAACCTTTTCTACTTTGGAGCTGCCTTCAAGTTGCATCACAACACCCATGTCTTACAGCAGTGCTTTCTATCTTCACATAACTAGTTCAACCCTCACACACAAAAGCTAGGAGAAACACACTTGTTACTCAACTCTTCTACTTGTTACTGGAGCTACAGGTAGACCAAGGGCTTAAAGTCAGCTCCTACAGGACTGGCTTTAAAAATGCTTAAGGGTTTTTTTTAATCCTAGAACCTGAAAGAAGACAGGCTACAGGAATAGCCTGTATTTGATAATAGTACAAAGCAGAAACATTGGAGTTCCTTCATGGAATAGGGAATTTCCCTCTGACATTTCTCAAAGGCAACATATTGCACTCTTCACTTCTTGAAGTCTGTCAGCACTTGGTGCTCAGTGTTTGGCGCTCCCCATTCCCTAACTCCATACTTCTTGAAAACGTAAATGGAATATCTGCAAATTTGTCAAAGTCCTACATCATAGTTAACTACTGCTTCAGGTCAAATGTCTCCTTGCTCCCCAGAAGTTCCTTTTGCTTCTGTTAAAATGTAATGCTATTTACATACCATTCACTCCTATGTGGATTGAATAAGAAATAAAGCACCAGAAGAAAAACTGTTTATTGTTATGGAGACATTGTAAAATCATGAGTTCAGAGAAGAACATGCTTCTTTGTTCATATGAACTAGATTCACAGAAATATGCAAATTATAAATATACAGATAAGTAACAGAAAAAAAAAAATCACTGTTTTAGGGCAACTTCTCAGCTGGTATAAACTAGTGTGGCCTCATCAACTTCAAAGATAAACCTAATGCCACTGAGACACGGGCACCTCATGGAGAAAGGATTACGGTTAAAAACACAATGACAGAAGTGAGCTGCCAGTCAGTCTTGAAAAATTGTGCTGCTTCCCACCTGGTCTGGATTGGTGCAGTTGCACTGTTCAGACAGCCAGCAGCGCGCCTGTAGACAGCACAGTCATGAAAAAGAGTGGTGTCACTTGCCCTGTGTACTTCACGTAGCTAGTGTTAGAACAAGTTATGCTGGACACCCATGAGTAGCCTGCTCCTGGAGCCCCAGCTCTTTGTGCTGTGAGGTTTATGCATGTCATGGGACAGCTACAGTGCAAACACTGAACATGGCTAGAGTTACCACTTGCAGAGCTGAGCACAGTAGACAGGGGATACAGCTGAGAAGCTCACAGAGAGGAAACAACAGCAGTAGGCCACATAATTATTAATTTGATGTGGAAAAAATGAAGCCTGAGCCCTGCCCGTTTGGAGGGCACACAGCCTGGGTGGCTCTACTTTACATAGACCTGTGTGAATTGAGTTTTAATGAGCAGCTTAGCACCGTGGCTGCAGTTAATTCCTTTACTGGGTTCTCTTCTGGTTCTCCACCTGGGTTCCCAGGAGAGCTGGACCTGCTGCTGTACAACTGAGCCTGGTCCAGACAACTGGAGCTCCAGTATGGGGAACCCCTTCTTACCCTTGCCCCCTCAGTGTATCACTGCTGGGAGAGGAGGACAGGGCTGCTGCTCGGGCAAGTATCGGCTCAGGGACAGTTCTTCACCGACAGTCTCTTCGGAGGGGCAGAGGAGCGGAGCGCACCTTACAGCAGGGGCAGCTCCGCTAAGAGAAGCGGCCCATTTTCCCTCTGGGGGGAGGGAAGAAGCGCCGGGCGCCCTGGAACAGCGGCCGGGGCTCCGGGGGTGGGGGCTTTTCCCCGAGCCCTGACGTAGAAAGTAAGCCGGGATGCCCGCCCCGGCTTCTTAAGGAGCGCGGCGGCGGGCGCGGAGAGCGCCCTGCCCGGCCCTCCCTGCACGCCGGAGCGCCGAGGTAAGGGCTGCGGGCGGCGGCGGGCGGGGGGAGCGGGGCGGCCGGGCAGGGCTGGGGCGGGGGGAGCGACCGCGGGCGGTCCCCTCGCACTCTCCTCTGTGCCACCGGCTGCGGCGTCTTTAAGCTCCGGGATCGAGTGAACGGTCCTAACTGGGAGCTCCAACCAAGGGGAACGGTGATAACCACGAGCTAATTAACTTTTTTTCCCCTTTATCGTATGGCACTGTTCGTTACGCAGGTTGGGGGGGGATGTGTGTCGGGGGGTCAGTTAAAGAGGATAACAAAAGAGCTGCCAGGTGTAAACAGCACACACACACAAAAGACATTTATGGACAGACTGATCCTAAGAGTTGGAGTGAAGAATACACCATAAGCATAGGCACTAATGAAAACTGCTATTTCCTGAGCATCCTGCAACTCCTGGCTATTAAAATAAATCCTGAGGTTTGCAGAAAGCTAGCTGAAATAAACTCTCCTCAAGTTCAGCTAGCACATAAGGAGCAGTAGGGCTGGGTACCGGCCCTGCTCAGTGCTGCCCACACCACACCTCGCCTGGCACAGCCTCCCTGCCTACAACAGACCCTTTGTTTTTTGCCTCTGAAGAGTCTCTCCTTGTCTTGCCCAGTTTTCTAACTCAGAAAGTTTCCAAAAGGGGGTTGGAGGGGGGGAGATGGGGCAGAGAAGGTGAAGTAACCAATGGTATAGCCCCTCCAAATGACAGCTAATTGATTTTAGTTCAGGCTAAGGAGTTACACTATTTGCTTAAGTTTCTTTTAAGTTATTCTTAAGTTAGGTTTCTTTCAAGTTTTAGCTTAGTAAGCTTCTTTTTAAGAAAGTTAATTATGTGCCTCTAAAAAGTCAAAGTATAATATATATATATATATAACTATATTATATATATATATATATAACCATATATATATTAGGTGGTGCATAGACACAGGTGCCTGTTGTGCACTGGAAGGGCTCTGATGCACACACTAGGAGGAATGGAGTAGCAACTCACAGCATGTCCTTAGATTTGCCTCTCAGAAAGCAATCGAAACCTGCCTTGAGCAGTAGGATACAGGGAAATGATGCTTCTGGAGATCTTGGTAGCACAAGATCAGTTCTGTTACTACCACAACTATCCAAGCAGCATGAGAAATGTGTTCTATCCCTTTTCCTTAAATACAAGTTTTGTTTCCAAGGCTGCCAAGTCAACTTTCCTCATGGGATCCTAATTCCAACTGAATACAGGCTTTACTCTCCAACTGCTTACAGTTAAATACCTCCAAACTTCCCAGAACTTGACTATGGAACCACATGGGGCTAAAGAAGAACAGCACTGTCAGGACTAAAATCACAGAAGAGTCCATTAGATCTGCAATAATATAGACTCAAAAGAGTGGCATAGCCTTCTCTGTTCTTGCACACAAGCTGCAGCCAGGCTACTTTCACACACATCATCCCACTGCATGCACACATCCTGCCTTTGACATCTTTCTTCACAAAGTAGAAAGATACTGCTTTTGCTTTTGATGAGCACTCATGGAAGAGTCACTAAGTTAAGCTGGTTAAGAGAGGTATCTTCTCCCTCCCCATTAAAAAACTTCAACCCCACACACAACCAGTTACCCTCTGCAAACAATCAAACAAAGACCACTTCATGTGTGCTGAGCTGTTGCCTTCAAACAGAATTGTTTGTCCTGAAAATTGATCTCAGATGCTGGTTTCTACAAACAGGATGCTCTCCACGCACCACGATCTAAACTAAGAACAAACCCCAAACTTGCTCCACATCATAAATAACACTAGAAACATGTTAGAAAATACACAATAGAAGCAGGTACTGTAAATGAAATCTGATGGAGACTACTGGGCCTTTCTGTCCTCAAAAGATAATTATTTTCTGGATTTCTTCCTCTGTAGCTGCTGCTTGAGAAGTTTTACAGTGTGAAACAGACAACTGTCACTGATCTGTGATAAGCATCTGCACATTTATTTACATGAACATATATATGCTGTGCAATGCAGATGTTGTACTATGGCTTTGCTGTACCCTCTTTTCAGAATAGTTCTGCATTTTAGCAGGTAAGACACCCCTGCTCAATGGTAGTAATTCAATCACCCATAAATTCGTTAGAACATGCTTCCAACAGTTTTCTAGCTGCACCTGTAGATCCCTGGGCGTCTGCAGACTTAGAGGTAAAGGAGTTGATCACAGAGATCTCAAAACAATTGTAACAGTTTTAACATGTGCTTCTGCAGCACCGAATAATCCAGTTTCACTGTATTTATACAAGATTTTTAAAGAACAGATAAACTACTATCAACATATCTAGTGCCTTCTATGTAGTGCAAGGTACCAGGGCTTTTGTTCTTGAATCTATCAGTGATAAGTTTAAGTTATTTTGGTTTTGCTATGTTTCAGTGACACAACGGATTTTGGTAACAGAGGGGAATCTGCTGCAACATGAGGCTCACCTACTCTCTGCTAGTCATAGGAATGTTCTGTGTGACACCCCTCCTCTGCCATAGCCAAATTGATCCACTGGCTCTTGGGCGAGCAGACCCTCAGTGCTGGGAATCCTCCTCAGCTGTCTTACTGGAGATGAGGAGGCCTCGCATTTCTGACTCCGTCAGTGGCTTTTGGGACTTCATGATCTTCCTGAAATCATCAGAAAACTTGAAACATGGGGCTCTGTTCTGGGACCTGGCTCAGCTCTTCTGGGATATCTATGTGGACTGTGTGCTCTCCAGAACCCATGGTCTAGGAAGAAGACAGCTTGCAGAAACTCAACAGAAGATCACTACTCTGCTTTCTCAGTTCATGGGGAGAAACCAAGGTTACTAACTCCTTTAATATGTCTCACAGGCAGTAAACAGAGTCTAGTAGGAAAGGAAGAAAATACAAGCTTATATTGCTGCATGGTAATAGCACATGAACAGCTGACAGTGCTGCACAGCTCCCCCACCAATCCGACACAAAACTATGCCAAAATTCAAAGCAATCACAGTAAAAAATGTATTTCCTAATAACGTAGGCTTAAAAGCTGTCAGAGTTCCTTTTTATGTAAGTCGGGCAGAAAAGGCAGCAGGAGTAGAAAATAAAACATTAGAGGATTCAAACAAAGACAGCAGCTCAGCAACTGAGCAAAGATATTCTTCAGCACCAGCAATTTAACCAACGTTAAATTGCCACGGATGGGTTAGTTCCAAGTTCCCCACTCTAAAAAGCACGTTAGTCCAGGAACAGTCACACTGGTGCTGCTGGGGAGAGCAGCACTCTTTCAGCAGAGGAGTAAGGATATGTTCAGTTGCCATTTAGTAGTCAACCACCACATGTTTGTATTTCTAGGTAACTTGGTCCAACATGTAAGGGAAACAAACCTAGTGCTCAGGTGCAAGCAGGCTTTCAGACACAGATACAGATTCAGGAAGAACAGGGTCTATGACACTGAAGTGCTGCAATTCCTAATCTCCAGGTTCTCTACCTGAGAGCAGAATCCACAGATTTAAAGTAAGCACCTCTGTAGGCAGTAAGGCAAAAGCTGGTACGTCACAGTAGGATCTGCTATAGATCACCTGTCACTTAGCATCCCCATTCCCAATGGAAAGATACAGCATAGCTTTTCCTAAACCTCAGTCCTCTACAAGGATTCAGTTCTAATCGTGCTACCAGTAGATGCATCCTTCCCTGGAAAACATCATCTTTCAGAAAGGGACACTGCCACTCTTTGAAAGGATTCAGATCCTTATCACCACTTCCAGATCAGTGTTTAAATTATTAGGATTTTGGGATCAATGTCCAAAGAACTTTTCTGGGCAGTTACCTATCAGGGTGAAGAAGGGACATGAAATTAGCATTTCCCTGCTCCAGTCACACTATACCACTGGGCAGTTCAGCTCTTACTCACAGACCTTAACTTTCTGTGTGTGTGTGCGCATTGGAATACAGGAAACAATAAGTAGGATCGAGAGGTCTTTACACCCATTACCTACAAAAACTATCTTAGCCATTAAGGTGGGAGATAGTAGCTGGGTTTGAATCAACCCCCTCATAATGAAGAGAAACTCACGCAGTGACAGTTTCTAAACTGGATCAAACAAGCATTATCTCACAAAGGAAACAAACTGCTGTCCCAGTCAGGCTAATGCACTTCTAGGTGCAAGCAGAATGTAGCTTTAGTACTGCAGCCTCATACGTCTATTAAAAGCTATGAGAACCATCAAGCTAAAACAGCAGATTAATTCTGTCATTTATTTTTTTCCCCAGGATCACAGCTTTGAATTTTGCTGCCTAAGTTCCCTGAGCCCTTTATTTGCAACTGGTTCTTCATATCACACTTTGATTTTCCTAAATAAACAATTATACTTCAAGACTAGCAGTCAAGATTAAGAGTAACAGCATGATGCCATTTCAAGCGCTTATTTTTTTGTTTTGTGATTAATACCAACATTTGTTTACTCTTACACAGAGGGTCTTAAGATATTACTGAATATTCACACTGAAAGAGAAACATTCTCTTCCCTCCCATCCTCTGACCTCTTTGTTTTGTAAATTGCAACCAGCTGCTCTGGTTTCACTGCACACCTGATTATAATCAGTTGGAAGCAGGTAGCTTATAGCATTATCAGACTAAATTTTATTTCTTTGAGGAGCTATCTAACCTCTCATTCAAGTCTCCCTGTTTCTTAACAAAGCCAGCTGTTTTAATCTTTGTAGTCCTTGACCCCACCACCTTGCTCCGTGAAAGCAGAACTCAATTGTTAATAATCGCAGATATAAACTGCACCCTAGCAAGTGATGAGAAACTGAATTACCACTTATTATGCTTAAAGATATGTACAAGCCTGTTTCCTTATCTCAAAGAGTAGCATTAACTGCATTTGACTGACCTTCTGTTCTTCATTCCACATCTACACGGACAGGTATGGATTGGTTTCAGTAGGCTAGTTTTAGAAGAGTCAACCAGTACCATTACTTCTACAATTATTGATAACTCTTTATTTGAAGATTTTCAATCTTACTTCTCTTAAGCATTTACAAGTGCAACTTTTTTTTTTGAATGGTAAATTGTCATAAATCAGAAATGATCTGTAAATTACGTTCACTGTAGTTCAAGCACACTGAACTGGAAAAACAAGGCAGAAGTGGACTTGGCACAGAACGCTAATGTTACAGTATTATTACTGTCATCATGTCAGATTGCTGAACTAGAAAATAAATCCCGCAAGATCATTATGAAGACTGAGTAACACAGAACCATAAAATGCCTTGGGACAGAAGGGACCTTAAAGATCACCTAGTTTCAACTCACAGTAGCAGAAAGTACCAGGAACTAAGCTTGTCTAAGAAAAACAGAGACATCTGCAAAGCCAAAGAAACTAGGAAAGTTCTCAATAAAACTTTTAAGTAACAACAAACATTACTATTCTGACACATCTAAGAAGCACCTCCATAGTTCTTTAAACTCTGCCCTCTGGTGAATATCAAGCCTGACTGTATACTAAGGTACTGGTAGAAGTAGCTCCGTTTCAGGCTTGCAGTTTTAAACACAATTTTCTGAAACAGCTCAGTCTAGAGATACTCTAAACTCTACACAGTTCATGAAAAACATAGCAAAAAAAAAAAAAAAAAAAAAAAAAAAATCAAAATTGCTGTATTTAAGTTTCCTGACAGACTACCTCCATCTGCTGAAACTCTACTTAAACTAACTGTATAAAAACTCCCTAGACAGTCTACAGAGAAGCACTAGTTACCTTTAAACTAAGCAGGGAAAATTCTTAAGTTATTTGACCAACATATCTTTAATCAACCATTCCCTTCCTTTCCCAAAACTCAAGCACTGCAAGAAAAGCAGGTTTCAAAAAAATCACTTAATTACAACAGAGTAATCAGATACGTCATAGTTACAACAACTTTCAATAAGCCAAATTAAAACTTAAAAAAAAACACATAAGGAAAATAAAGCTTTTGTACTTACAGTAAATCCTTACGAAGAGCTGCTGCACAAGACCCTCCTCAGGGAGGCATGTAGTACAATGCCAGCATAAATAGTTGAAAATTATAAATTCAAAAAACTCTCTACCTAATTTTCTGCCTCTCTTCTCCTCATCCAGCAGTCTCTACCTCATTACTCAAAGTGACTACAGCTGTACACACCTCCCTCACAGGTGCAAACAACTAGACTCAGATGAGCTCTTGCACATAGCCCAGCTGCTAGGGACAAATGCAATTTGTTGCCCTAGTTCTGCTAGGGTGATAAGGAGAGAACTATGGCAAAGTCTGACATATTAAGTGTTTGAGGTCTGGTGAGTACACGTATACTGTTTTAATAAGATACTTTTTCAGAAGACTATTACATCTAAAATAATCTTGTTCGTTGTGCAGAAAGGTTAACAATAAGCCAATGAGTTTGTAAGACTGAGTTGACACCAACAGATAACTGCTCTAGCTCCTAATCACAAGTGAAAAGATTTTATAGGAAGGCTAGAAAGAAAGACCTGTCATGAAGGGAAAGACTAGAACGGTTTGTCATTGAAAGGCAACTAGCAGATGAAAAGAGATAACTATCACTAAAATGAGAGGTCTGGGGCCACAAAACGTAGTTACTACTGAAAATATTGAGAATGTAACAGCTAGATATAGAGGAAACATGGATGTGGGAAACTGAGCATTCAGCAGCTCTTTGTCATTTTGAAATTAATTACTTATATATATTTTTTTTAATATCACTTTTCAGGGATGTTCACTCATATTCAGAGGTCACCAATTCTGAGGAAGAAAGACTTATTTGAAGATGTAATAAAAAAGCACATGCATATGAGTAGATCTACGTTACTTGGAAGAATCATTGGAGAGCTAGGGAGAAAGAGGAAATGACAAATTTAATCCAAGATTTCAAATGGTAATTTTTTTTAACTGTTTCTTTTTAATTTTTGCATTCAAAGTTGCACTGCTGTTAATTTACAGGTGGACAAATGCCTGTAATTACTACTTTTTCTGATTAAATTATGGGTTGTTGTTTCATTTGTTTCTGTGTTTTTGTTTTTTTTTTCCTTAAGTGCCTATGAATTTAGTCTCCTTAATAAATTGCGTGGTTTATAAGCAGTTGCCTGCTTCAATCCATACGTTTATGAGGCTTTT
The DNA here is from genome assembly GCA_023055505.1 of Callipepla californica brunnescens. Taxonomy (NCBI): domain Eukaryota; kingdom Metazoa; phylum Chordata; class Aves; order Galliformes; family Odontophoridae; genus Callipepla; species Callipepla californica. The sequence continues at coordinate 3,997,574 of JALIRH010000010.1, forward strand.
TGTGATGCATGAGACCTGCTCAGACTATTTTCTTTCTGAGTGCCAATCCAGGAAAAAAGTCCTCCAATGAGACAAACAGAGCAGGAACTTGCCCCAAACCTCTACCATTGCCATTATTGTATCTATAGCTGCACATGTATATAAAGCAATCACTGCTGAAAGACATCATCCTACTACAGAAAAGTAGTACATATTATTCTATTAAAAACATCTCCCAAAGACTTCTAAGTTTACCAGCAAAAAGCAAAATGAAAGGTGTTAACAAGTGTCACCAGCTCCTCTGTTTGTTTTCATAGGATAGTTTTATGGTATTTCCTTAGATTTCTAGTTATACAAGTGCTTCTTAAAATGTAACATTCTCATAAACTATTTAAACAAAGGATTTCAGATACATGGCTTAAAATTGCTTTTTTCTTTTAGATTGCAAGCTGTTTGTAACCAAGTCAGTTTTCTCTGACTGTTATCAATAACTCTAATAGGGAACTTGATACAATTACAATATAATATATTGTTGATATGCTGGATGTATGCAAATACAAAGTTCAGCTTTCTGGGGAAGTTTCATTTAGTTGCTCAGTCAAAGCTTCTTTCCTTGAACATACGGCAATATTTGTTCTTCACAAAACATCCAAATAAAAACTCATTTGCAGAAGCATTTTGGGTGTCCAGCAGCTTGTAGAAACAAGTTCAAATAGAAAAATGTGTAACTGAAATCTTGAAATGGCTACTGGACCTGAATAAAATAAATGTTAATCATCATCCCATTGGATGGAATCCTGATTTTACAAAAGCAGACAGCAAACTGCAAGATGCCTGCCAAATTCAGAGGGGCTGAATAAGTGCTTAAAGTTGTGTATTTAACAGATCATGAAAACATGCAATGGAGGAAGATCATGAATGTAATGAGAGTACAGGAGCATGCCCCTGCTGCCTGTAAGAATGCTCTGCTACCATGTAGGAAGGAGGTAAGGGCAGTGATACAACAGATCTGCTCACTCTCATTTTACTGTTGTTATTTATCTAAATTATATTAATATATCTAAAAGCCCTGTTATGCACAGCTTTCTACTAACACAAGAGAGACCGTCTTCATTCACAATCCCCACAGTTACTAAACTAGCAACAAAGCACACCATGGGCTGGTTGCCCAGCCAAGTAGCAATCCTACTAGCGCAGAAGCCATAGAAGCATGAGTTCCCATATGCTTCCAAGCTCTAGAAAACAAACAAACAAACAAAAAAAAAAACCAGCATCTGAACAGGTACTGTTAGACTCTGCTCCACAGCACCTTTGGGAAGGGGCTACAGCATCCAAATTCCATATGCTCCTTCTAAACAAGAGAATCTCTTAGGAAAGAGCTGCTGGCAGCTTTCTTCCTCACTTCAGACAGCAACAGAAAGTGAGAAATACCACTGCATGTCAAGCAGATGTTTAACTTAAACAATTTAACAATACTATTCTGCTTCAGCAAGTTCCTTTATTAACAGGCTATAGCAACATTTGGCCTTTGAGGAAAGGGGCAGGCAAGGATTAGTACGTGCAGGAGAGACTAAGAAAACAGATGGATCTTAAGCAAAGGTCCTACTATAGAGAATGTTTGCAAATTGCTGGTGTAAAGGAGATGATCTGTGTTATTAATTGTACAGAAATAAATTAAAAAAAAAAGGGGGGGGGGAGGAAGATTAAATTTCATGTAAACATGATAGAATTCCTGCATGTAATCCTCCTTCAGACATTTTCTTCTCTCTGAAGGACTCGCAGCTTAATTCTGTTTTATAATGGCCTTAATCTCAATGATTTGACATAAAATCACATCTGGATGATGATGTTTGCTATTGATTCATTTATTATAAACTGGAGCCTCCTAGGGTGGTTGCATTAAGATAAAGCAAGTACAGTGAGCATGACATGCAAGCAGGTTTGCTGTACTTTCTCAAAATAATAATTCAAAATTGTTTCCTACCTTCCCCCCTGTGAATTTCATGGCAGATCTTGGCATGACCCAGGATTATTTTTGTTGATTCTGTTCCTGGCTTGCTATTTCTCAGTCTAAGTATGGCAGGTGAAGGGTGGTATGAACATTTATGGCTGAGGTTGCTTCACTGTTAGCAGGATTGAGTAACAACAAAATAAAATCTTAAGACTTTGTCCTTTTCATCTTACAGAACTAGCAACTAATTAACTGCTTACTGACATGGGAAAACACTTCCCTGAGTCTTCACGTGCTGCCAAAAAGTGAGAGTTAAATAGTAAGAGGTTCAGGGATATTTCATGGATACCTATCTATTATTGTGTCTCAGGCCTGTCCCATATTGCATCTGACCAGCATCTGTCAGTTGCCAATGTTTCCAACCGATTTTGATTCATATCTATCTCCTCTGAAGAGTATTTAAAGCCTTGTCAGAAGTGGCTGTATATCTTCTCATAATAGCCAGCTATGCTGTTTGGATTGTTGGTATATCGGAAAAGGTATATCGGAAAAGCTATTATCTTCCAGTTATGTGAGAATATGGAGTTATACACTTCCTAGAGAACTCTGTTATTTGTTTCCTGTTTTCTGGAGTCTTTCTCTGTCAATTAGTTTATTTACCTTTCATCCTCTTCACCATTCATTTGCTAGAGACAATCTGTTAGCTTACAGTTGCATACCATTCTTTGTTGCTGTAATTCTTGGATGTTTGTGTTATGTGTAATTAAGGCTTCCAGTGACTAAAACAAGCAGAAAAAAAAAAAAAAAAAGAACAGGAACGTTCAACTGAGGTGTTACAAACAGAAATTGAGATTTTTAGCCGTTTTCTAGGCAGTCCCTGTATATTTGTGATTATAACTCAACATGAAAAATGGACGTCAAGGAAAATATGTGGAAAATTAAGAGGTCTGCTGTGCAGCTTTTCTTCAGCACTACACTCTTCAGCCTTTTTCTATCACATTAGTCTAAACTGTGTTTCACTATACATGAAGATAAGTTTCACAATTTTTTTTTCCTCAAACTCAATTTGTTTTTTTACTCATCACAATCTAATTCCTATAAAAATTAGGAGCCTTTTCTCTCTAGGTGAGCTGGTATAACTCAAGTAACTCCACTAAAATCCTTAAAAACATGCAAACTTGAACCATGACTGGTTTTGAGCACACACGCACAAACTAATTCATTATTTTTTGTCCAACTCCTGCGCAACAGTGTTACAAAGTGGTTTCCTCTCTCTCTCTGAAGTGCTACTGAATCATTTCTATTTCTCAGATCTTTAAAATAATTCCATGTACTATCAGCAAAAAATACTTTCCAAGTAGCTGTCACCCTGAAGAGACACAGCACAATTCCTATGAAGTAACTAAAGCAAGGCTCATGAACACCTACGAGAAATGGAAAATCACTTGCACTGCTGAAGAATCACACCAGTAAATATGCCATTAGTTCATACAGTCACATGATAAATAGTTAACAATCCAAAGAAGTATAATACCTGATAATAACATTCGGATCTTTACCATGCCCCATCTTCACCCATTATCTTAACCTTCAGAATGGCTGTTACTAAAACAACATGCAATTATGACGCTCTCTGTCATTACAAATTATACCAGTGTATCTCACTGAAATTACTGGCATTGTATGCTGTAAAAACAAGCAGCCAACAAGAAGTGATGAAAAAGAGCAATGAGTGCCTACTATTTTTTCCTCCTAAGAATGATCTAAGTTCTTTCCAAGGCTTTAATTCACTCATCACTATAAAAATTAACCTAGACTATAGTATGAATGTTCCAAAGCAGTATTTCTTTTGTCTGGTATATTCCCTTCTCTTCAAATCTCAGCTTACTTGTGGCTGAGGACTAATAAATCCTTTGTAGTTTATGTCAACAAATGCAACCTACTACCACTAGCCTATCACCTACTTCCAAACTTCCACACAGTATTGCATGTTTACTCACATAGGCAGATGGACTCCTGTACGTATATGTGCAGGCTTCACACATATTTTTAATACTCTGGAAGTTTTAGATTCACACAGCGCTAGCAACCAACTAAAAATGACTTCTCACACATTTTAGAGCTGTAGGCAATGTTACATTCTTATTAATCATTTTGTATTAGACGTTACATTCTTATTAACTGTTCTATATTACTATATGTATACATCAATCAATAATGGAATGGCACTTCCAGAGCAATCAATCAAACTCCTTTAAATGTTCAAAGCTTTTTTTCTTTTTTTTTCTTTTAAATATGTATTTCTGAGTTTGGAATAATGTGACTATTGAGTTCTGAGGTGTCTGACTGTAACGCATTTATTCCTTCCAGTTGGACAAAGAAAAAATGACTTGATTGTCAATATACCACTGAAACCACATGCCTCAAGCCATTTTTATAGGAAAAAAAAATGTTTCTGAAACACAATTCGTTATCAGTTACATAGCAGTGAGAAGAGAGTACAGTACAGGACAGAACAGTTGTGAAAGCCAGTGTAGCATCAGTGATGATACACTCAATCAGTTGTCCCTGTATCTGCTATACAGGAACCAGAAACAAGTAATGGAAATGGAATGCTATTCTCAAACACTGCAGAAAACTGTTAGGCTCAGTTCCTATAGTGCAACATCTGAGATACTTTAAAGAGTCTGACATGGCTTTAATTACCTTTAGTAGTTCAGTGGAGCTGAATGGTGAACACCGGTTTCTGTCACTTCCAAGCAGGCAAAGTTACCTGGTTGATGAGGTCAGAGAATGATCTGCAAACATGTTCAGCTGTAGAGAAGAAATGCTGCTTCAAAGCCGATTGTTGATCTGAAAGGACAACAGATTTTAGTTCTTTCAGAAAACTTGGTTGCTGCCAGAGCTTTGCAATATTCTTCATAATTCTCTATTACAGAATTCTTTATAAGCAGCAGCTTTTTCTGTCACTCTCCTCATTACATTTTTATTATCACCATGAGTGTTGAATATAGTTTTGCTGTAGTAAAGAGTATTGCTTACAAAAGCATTTTGTACTGCTGAGAGTCTGCCTGGGTCTAGAGCAATAGCTGCTGTGTCACAGCATTTGTTGATGAAAGAAAAGACCTCCAGTGCCCTCATGCGTATGAGTTTGTTCCAGAATTGACTGCTGAGACTCACTTCCTCTTACATACTTGTTTGAAACCATTCAAGTATTAGGGGCTATATTAAACCTGAAAGGAGTAAGTTCTGCACCTGATGGTATACCTATACCGCACCTTACAGCAATACCATACTTTTACAACAGCAAGGGCAAGATTCTAAGTTTCCTCTGAAAGCTAAATGACTATGAGTGATTTATAAAGCAATCTGGATGAAGGTGAGAAGACAGTGTCTAGATAACTGAGAGAACTTGTACCTGCTTGGGCTTGAAGAGACAATGCATCTGTCAGTTTCATCACTAGCTGCTGCAGTTCCACTTCATCACAGAGTTCCTTCTTATCAGGTGGTATCTGTATTGCAGCTTGAGTAAGAGCCGTATTCCTTACGATGCCATTGTGGTAGTTTTCCATCAATTCAGGCAGATAAGTTTGATTAGCTTTTATTTGTTTAAACCGTCCCATAAAAACACTGTCACTCTGCAAGGTCACTGACTTCGGTGGGTCTTCTGAGAACATGAAGTCCACTGTAGCAGGAGCCTCGGCTGGCTCTAGAACCTGTATTCTATTTGCAAAGTTGAGGTGATTCAAAGCTTTCCAATCTGTTCTTTTTCTGGAAATGGGCTTTACTTGAGCAGGATTTAATCCACCCCGCATTCTGCTTTCCTGAAGAACATGCTGATCTCTTGGCATCATATTCTGGCACGGTGAAAATGAAGGATGCTCTGTTGACTGTAATGCTGTCTAGAGTAGACAAAACACAGAAAATATATCATGAAAATAATTGATGTTTTTGTGTGTTGGTAATACTAAAATTAGTGGGAAAAATCATTTGGAGTCAGAATTATATATATATATATATATATATATATATATATATATATAAAATTTCTGGTGTACTTAAACTGATTATTTTTACAAATAAAATATTTGCCTGCAGTGAAATGAAACTTCGAGTTTGGTTAAATCTACATGGTCATTTTTTCCCACTACTGCAATTTGAAGACATATGCTTTAATGCCATTGAAAATTGAGGATAATAATGTTTCAAGACTAAATTTGCAAGAAAGTTACTCTAAAGGAAGTAAACTAAGGGAAAAAACATATATGCAAATTAAGCACATATCAAACACATCATGACTGTTGGCATACACAATTCCAAAACCAGGCTGTTTTTTGTGCCATAATTCCATTTGGAATTTTCTATAATTATCAGGATAGCAAACACCATTACTGCATGAACACTGAGTCCAATTAACTGGGTGGCACTGAACTAACTGTGCATGCACTGGGCACATAACTGCATGTGTGCAGCCAATCCTGCACGTTGTGTACAGGACAGTGTCACAGCATACACACAATACAGGGACATGAAAGGTCATACTGGACTCCATGTGCATGTGATATAAAGCTGTGCACTGTGGATGTGTCTGGTATTCCTGTATGTTTGACCTGAAAAAAAACCTAAAAGTTACGTGGCAGAAAATGACACAGAATGCTGTATCATCAAATGTGAATGAGTTCTCCGTAACACAGAACCTTTTCAAAACCTCAGATATAATTCAAAATGAACCAGAGTTAATGTGACTGAAATAAAAAAAATATTTTCTCTATCAGGTCTGTATTACATCCCCATACAAGACAACAATTAGGAATGACAGAACAGTTTTATATATTCTGTGCCTATAAAACATTCATCTCTAAAGGAACAACTGCAGTGAAGTACCTAATACTTCTGCTGGGAACCATTTTCCCACTGTTACTGGAACTCTTCCTCATTATTTTTACTGCAATATTATCTAAACATCCCAGACATGTCTATCCATACTAGGTGCTAAATATACTTAGAATGAGAAAAAAAAATCCTGCCACAAAGAGCCTATCTGCTCTCCATAAAGACAAAAACTGGAGCTGACTGAGAAGATAAGCAGAGTATGCATGAAACAGACTCAAGGGAACTAACTGGTCTGCAAGAAAAGTAGCAGTACCATTCTTCATTAATTTTATCACTATACCTTTACTTCTTGCTTCAATTTACGCAGCTCCATTTGCAGGTTTTCATGGCTTGCTCTCAGGCTTTCAAGTTTTGCCTCTATTTTAAAGCTTTTCTCCTCCTGGCACTTATGAAGAAGTTGTGTTTTGTTCTTCCATTTATTGAACTGCTTCTCTGTGTACCTTCCAGGGAGACAGGAGTGTGGAAATTTTGCTAGATCCATTATACACACACACATTTCCAATCATGGAAAAGAGCAAATGCTGTAGAGCAAACTTTCTTCTCCTTTTTAGTTCAGCTTCTGGCTAAGAGGACAGTAATTCGGGAACTGTGCTGTATACACAGAATTATCAAGAACAGGAATATACTGTGGGAAAGATGCAAGCTGAGTGCAAGTGTTGCCAGGACTGAATCTTGCATCTTGGGGTTTACCATTCCTATGAAGACAGCTGCAATAGGAAGAGCAGTCCCCTTATCCAGGAGCAAACTTCTCCAGCAATTCTTAGGGTAAATATCTGACCTGCAAAAGATTTGCAGCCTTTTTCCCTGGGCATCATAGGAATAAAAACAGCCTTCCCCTCTCTAATTGAATTCCTTCTTTCTCCTGTCATTCTGTAAAGTTTGTCTGACAGTACCAACAGTTCCCGCGCAGGCAACTTTCCCTTGAAATGATACTGCAACTTTCATGATTAGAAGCTTCACTCTCTCACACACAGGGAAGATTTAGAAAGTATCTACACAGAGCACAGCATGTAAAAACTACCACCCATATCTCTGGTCTAGAGTCGGGATCTCGCTAAGAAGTCTGGATCGAAATAGAATTCTGCCTTTCCCATGGCTGAGGTAAAGATAGAAAAGCTGGTTAATGATGCAGTAATAAACCAACTGCCTCATATTACCTAGCCAAAATCGTTATCTGTCTCATTTAGTTACATCCAGAAGTTAATCTGATTCATTTTTCTTTGTGCGTTCATTTGTTTACACAGACACTCCTGGTTTACAGGAACATTAGCTTCCCATGAGTAATGTAATTCATTCACGCATTTATGATAAGTTTTGGGTGAAAGGGTTTTTCTTTGCCTGAAACTGTTTTTCCAGTGCTCTCCACTCACAAATTTTGTTGCTGAGTTTTTTCATTCATCCCCATTTTATGGGAAATTGTTTAAAAATCTCAAAATAATTCACTGGAGCAGCATAGCTGCCGTGGTTTTGGCTGGGATAGAGTTAATTAAACAGCATTTACCTACCTGCTCTTCATGTGAATACTTTTGATGGACTCACACATTTTTAACACATCTGCTTCAAAGGATGCAACAGCCTATAATAAGACAGAGAAAAATATCTGTTCATAACTTTGTCAGCAATAAAATTTTATTTTCTATGCAAATTCTGTTATAAACAGGCACAGTAATCTGGGGATTTGACCTGTTCTATGGATTTACTAGATAACTTCTCAGTCAACTGATTGCAACCAACAAATACATCAACATATTTCTAATGGCTGCTAGAATGGACCAAAAAATTTGCTCATTATAGGACAAATTATTTGTTTTATGACACATTCAGAGTGTTTTTGAATGTTTTCTCTCCCATCAGAAAAAAAAAATCTAATTCTTTGAAAATCCTGAAAAACAAAATATTCTGATTTGGAAAAAGTCTCTCCCAAGTCACATAATAGCTTAGGGACAAGGAGATGTAGGAATACAGACGACATAGAATAGAGAAGAGAAACTTCTGGTCTTTGGGTGCAAGTAGTAATCTCTGGGCCATGCAGAAAAGTAGTTCCAGAAGTAACAAAGACAAAGCCTTTCCAGATAAGCTGGTTTAGATGCATGGTATGAACTGGGCTGGAATCCAGGCAACTAGGTGAGACCCATAGTTGGGACCCTAGGACCTTCAAGCTCATGGATTCGTTACCACAGGACTTAAGTCTGCATCTTTTTAAGCACTACTTTTTAAAACTACTGTTAGAAATCAGTTTTAAAATGCTCCAAAAGAATTCCACCCAAAGGAAAACTGAACAAGACAGCAATGCAATTGACAGAGTACCACTGTAGCTGTCTTCTGAAATGATGGTGCCAACCATCAAAATGACATGCTTAAGCATTATCTGCTCACACTGCTACTGTGGATATGTGTTTGCTGGCATTATATCTCATGCTCAGCAGAGACCTAAAAGACAGTTCTACCTCAAAAGGAGAAGCACAGGAGTAGCAGCCAAGGGAGTGACCTAACCCATACAGGGCAGTTCGCAGTTACTGTTCTCTTGACTTCTGGGAAGAACAGAATGAGTAGACGACAAAAACTGGTTTGAACACAACCCAGTGTTCCATATTTTCTGAGTATGGACAGAGCTATAAGCCTCTCAAATAAATATAGAAACACAGAACTGCTATGTATTTATTTTTATTTGCACTATCTTTTCCTCTTCTCTAGTATTGCTTCTGTGCAGGGAACCTGGAAATAGATCAGTGGAAAGCTTTTATGCATGAGCTATTTCAGTTGGAGTGGACACTACTTAATCCTTAAGAAGGGCCCACGCTGTCCTCTTACATTGCTGCAGTGACAAAAAAGTCTAAGCCTATTAAGAATTAAAATGTTCTTACTTGATGCTTGTAGTGTGAGGTTATGATGGCATTTTTTTTTGCTGTCACAACAGAGAGCAGGCTCTAGTATTAACTAGTCTTTAACATGCTGCTCTAAGACAACTCAGACAGAAAAAAGTTAACAAAGCAAATATTCCTACAAATGCTTCCAAAAGTCATGGAAGTCAGGCCACTAGTTACTGATCTTGTTTACTGAGTTTTCAGTTTTCTCATTCTTTTAGAAAGTGAGAAATTAACAGAAAGGTGAAGCTGTTCATTACATTTCTTTTGCATTTGTAATTAGACATCAATTATATAGTTAACACTAAGGTAGGCCTTCCTCCCAGCTTTAGTTCCATTACACCTTGATGTCTCACTAACCTGACTTCTTGTCTTGCCTTGCTCTGGTGTCTTGCTGTTATTGTCACTCCTGTGCATTACAGTTCTTTTTTCAGGTACAAACTCGGGTGATTCCAGAATAGGATTGTTCACCGGGAGAGACAGGTTTTCACATCTATGGAATGGCGAAGCACTGAGCTCTGCAGGGGGACTGTATACCAACAAAGAAATACTGAGCAGAGAAAAGATCAAACTTTTATGGTTTTGATACCATTAACGATCAAGATAAAACCAATGTACTGTGGGCAGACAAACAGCTGTGCTATTGGTTATAGAAAGAGGTATGGTCTGGCTATGTCCACTGGCAGACTTTGGCTGAAAGAATGAAATTCCTTAAAATGAATTCCACTCTTTTAACAGAACTTTGAAATCAGATTTTTCTTCCATTTAGCATCAGTGCAATTTGTACCTTCTCCTTTTCACATTAGCTATTAATCAAGAACAAAATATATCGGGAAATTCAACAATAGAAAGATAGCAAAATGATGTGCTGTGTAGGTCATTCTAAGCTAGGAAAGCCCAGATACCCATCAGCCACACAACAACACCTATAATGGCACCCTCAAATGCTTCTTTTTCATTAATTGCTATCCAAGCATTCGGTAAACAAAAACTGACAGAGAATCACAGAGAAATCTTGATTGCTCACAGAAGGATTAAATGATATTCAAAAATGAAGAAATGTATCATTGTTGAGTACAAGTGGGGATATATTAGCAATGGAAAATGTTTTGCATTTCACCACATTCCAAAGAACAAACACTGAAATAATATTCTTTATGACAATCATTGTAACTATCATCCATTGATCATAGTGTAAATAAAAAATCAGTTTCTAATAGCAATATATTTACCTAGCACTATAGCATAGTCAAGTTTTATAACCAGATATTTCTATTCCTTCCCACTAGGATGAAATATATATACATACACATACACATACATATACATATATATATATGTATATAAATACATAACTCTTTTAGAGAGGAGTGACCTTTTTTCTCTGTTTTATTCTCACTCTCTCATTTGCAGAACACATGAGATGCATGAGTTGCTAGATCTTCACACAACAAGCAAGTCTGTATGCTTATCTCATATAATTGTTCTCTTTAGTTTCTACATTTAAATAACAACCAAAATCCCGGAGCAAAGAAGGAGTAACTACACATAAAATCTTAACACAACCTCTAATGCTCATTATTAACCCCTGCTATCTGTGGAAATACAGTAACAAATTTACACATTAACTAAAAGCAGGCAAAATAGAACTGACCCAAAAGAACTGGAAAGGTGATGCAAAAAATCAGCTATCCACAACAGTGAGTAACACCAAAGGTCTGCAAATCACTGTGACTTCAGTAGAATGCTACTCAGTGAAAGCACTGTGGGTCACATGGAGGAGGTATTCAGTTAATTTCCAATGAACCTGTCACAGAGGAGGTGCTTAAAAAAATCCACACAGTTTTTCCATGACGGGCACTGAATATTTGCAATGCTTGACCTTAGTCTGAGCATTAGAAATTGCATGGAAAGAAAGAGATGACATAAGGAAGGAGGGAAGGAAGACACAAGCATGTTGCATTTTTTAAGACAACTGGTCATTAGGTTGTCAGCATCATAATCATAGTTAAGCAACAGAACAATGTGCAGCAACTTCCCATTTCTGTTCTCAATTTTTTAGGGAAAAGTAACTTACTTAAAGGACACAATTAAGCAATACCTACATCCTGACACTTTATTCAGAGAGTATGAATTCACTGAAAACGGGAACTCACAGAATCTTTTGCTGGGTAGGGAAATGCCTTTCCTCTGCTATCTCCAGAACCTTCCTTCTCTGAGCTTCCTTTCTTCCAAAGCAGTCTTGAAACAGGTTGTTTCTAATAGTGCAGAGAAAGTGCTTTGCATTCGCCTTAGCTGACATCTGTTGGAATAAGGGATAACAGAGAAGGGAGTGAATTTTCAAACAGGTGTAGCCCAAAAGGAGGCATAGCCCAAGGCAAAGGCAAGACGTGCAGAAAAAGATCCAGCCATTCAACAGTTGAAGAGGTTCATGGTTGCTGTCTGAGACATGGAGCTGAAGTGGATGATGCTGCAGGACAACAAGCAAGATCAGTTTCAATTCTTTCATGTAAACAAAACACTCTGCCTGGGCCAAACTCAAGCAGCCTGGAAATATTTAATAGAGTGTTTTTGCAAATGAACGACAAGAATTCTGTCCAACTAGTTCATAAGTTCTTTTCTGAACAATAGAATAAAAGTAATTTTTAAATTTGTATGAACTGTTAATGTATACATCCTCCAGTGTTTCACATCCTCCTCTTGTACAATACAATGAAAACCATAATTCCAATTGTCACAGCAGCAGCAGGTAAAACAACTATGTTCCACAGGTATATTATGGCAGGACATTAATCAATTATTCCCTAGAAAATGGCTGGTGCAGAACATTGGGAACGGCTTAAGAGACTGAACAGAAAAACAGAAGAAAATGTACAATATGCATACCAGTAATTTCTCAATGGTAATATTACCACAAGGTGTCAGCACAGTAAAGAACAAACAGTGCCAACACTTCAAACCCATTTCAGCATCCCACATCCTGGTAAAGACAAAGTGAAAATCTAATTGACCAAGGACTGCTGAAAGAAGAATGTATGGGAAAAAGGGCTTACTACCAATTCTCATATGCTTTCCATAAAAGAAAGGAAAAAAAAAAAGGAAGAGGGTAGATTTAGATGAGATATTAGGAAGAAATCTTTCATTGTGAGTGGTGAGACAATGAAACAGGTTGCCCAGCGAGGCTGCAATGTCCCCTCCCTGGAAGCACTCAAAGCCAGGATGGATGGGGCTGTGAGCAACCTGGTCTAGTGGAGGTGGCCCTGCCTATAGCAGGGTGGTTGGAACCAGATGATCTTAAAGGCCCCTTCCAACCCAAACCATTCTATGACACTTGAGTCCAGCAACTCAGTCCCAATATTGCAGCAACAACTAGTAAAACTTAAAGTCATACAGTAGAAGAGAGAAAGAGGACTTGATTTTAAACGAAAATTGATTTCACTCACTCACACTAAATCACTCGAAAGTACTACTGTACATGTGTTCAGGTCCCTCCAGCATCCACATACCAAGGTGTATGTATCCACATGTTATGACTACAGTGACTTACACTGACATGGAGGAAAAGAGATGTCAGTTCTTCTTCAGATTCCTGGATTACTTGCATTGTGCTGGTTTTTTTGGATGTACCTTAAATTCTTTTAGGAACTCGTGGTCTTGATCTTTTGTCTCTCCATCTTTGCTCAACTCTGGGGGTAATAAGGATTTACTTGCTGTCTTCTGTCTCCTTGGACATTTTTAAAGCCACAAGTCTTATCCTTTACTTTCACATTATCACCTTCAAATGGCTTTGTCATTGGTTTCACGTTGTTTTTTATTTTCCCAATCTGAGTGACCTGAGAAGCTGTGTGTATGGAAGGGCTATGAGCTTGCTGACCAACTAATCTAGGTTGCATCATTTTATGAATTTGACACATCCCTCCTGCTCTTCCTTCTTGTGCTTCAATATTCAACTGTTCCCATGCATTCTCCATTCACATTACACTGAATGTCTCTAATAGAAATCTCTACACAAGGAGATAAGATGTCATTTGATCGTTCTGTTCATAAGGAAGGATATTTGGAGGAAGGAACATCTCTACGTTATTTTTAATGACAATATTAACCACCTAAATATAGTTTCTCACAGTGTTAAAAGTAGGATTTGGTTAACAGAAAGAAAGCAATGAAGTAAGCATCGACAGTTTAATGTTTTCTCTACTTGCAAGAGCATTAATTTCTGAATGAAATTAATGCTGGGATTGGGAGGAAGGAGCACTGGCACATACTGAAGGCTCTTTCCACATGTTTGCAGAAAGTTCTGCAAATGGCAAATCTCCCATACATGTCCCTGGGAAGAGGACTTGCAGTATGACATTTCATGCCTCTATTCAGTTATTTCAGAACAGAACATTTCTTAAGTTAAAAGTCTTCTCTTTTTTCTTTTCCCTGACTCACTGTTCTCAAATAAATCCCAATGCCTCATGGGTACCATGGCTGATACATACACAATTTTATAACCAGTTTAGTTCAAGAGTCAAATTGCCCATATAAAGAACCAGAACAGAGGAGTAGGACTCTACCTGCACACAGTGTTCCACAACAGGATGTGAACTCTTATGTGGTTTTCTGAGACGGCCAGTGAGAAAGCAGACCTGGCAAAGGTCAAAATTCAGGCACTTCAGACATCGATACCTGTGAAAGTAAACAAAAGGATTAAGTGACTTCCTTGCAACTGAGAACTTGGTGTAAGTGAGCTAGACTACTAGAAATTCACATCCCTGTATTGTGAAATGCAGAGAACCACCTAAGTTAGAATAAAGATTTTCACCACCATTTTCTGAATAACAAGCATTATTTTGCCCACGAGTTGTGATTTTGGTATTATCAATTTGCTGCAATGAAATTCAGTTCAAAAAACCCCAGTTCTTCAAGTACCATTTCTGAAAATGTGATGACATCCTCATGTTTCTCATAGCTTACCTCTACCTGCTTCTCACATTGAACTGCAATGTTACTACGTTAATGATGCAGAATTTGTAACTTCACAAAAAACAAAATTCAAAAAAATAAACACAAACCCTCTAAGATTACTATTAGTGAGAAGATAGTAACAGTAAATTGCTGTTCTATGCATTCCGGTCTATATGTAATGTCTATTTTTTAATCAGGAGGCATTTTTACTCAGATCAATAAGGTAGCAAGATGGCTAACTTAACTAGTCAGTTAATATGCCCAACTGATCATGGGAAAAAGAACTACAAAATGAGATATAAAAGTTTAATTCTTGGCTTTATCACTGGGCTGCAAGTTCACTTTCTGTATGTGTCCATAATAATGCCTGTGCCAGTGAAATAAAGTGGAATAGGACAAAAGCCTGAGCACTGGCCTGGGACAGTCCCCTCTTTCCCACATCTGACTTGTTATGCCCCATATCTATTGCTTCATATAGTAGTTAAAGCCTGTAGAGTATGCAAACAATAGTAAGAACTTTCTACGTGGATGCTATAGTCTACAGTAGCTGCTGACATACCTGAGGCCTGTAATGGGGAAAGTCCTGCAGACTCTACACCTAACATGGTGAGAAACCATTTCTGTGGCTGATAGTCTGTAACACGTAGGGAGCCATTGCAGAAAAGAAGGTCCTGATCTCAGCCACGACAGGAATTTTTCTTCAACAATTCCTGAATCTAGAACCTGGAAAAAATACACACCTCAAGTTCAGCCATCTACTTGAAAAGAACTAGTGTCTCATCTACAGTTATTAATAAAAGCTCTTATATTGGACTCTGCTAGCAGAGATTTCTTCATTCATATAAAATGCTACTGGTTTAAAAGGTTTGGAATAAGTGCAAGTCTTCAGTATTATCTTACTCTTTTCTATAGATATCACTCCCTCTCTATGGTGAGACTAACTAACAGTCTTGCCTCTTAAAAGTATATACTGGTGTATGTCACATGGTGATACACTTGCAATCTTAATCTGTCATCAACATTCAAAGTAATTTCTCAGGACATCTGAATTTCACTCACCTCATGGAAACAGCTGCGAGTAGCAATTTCCACACAAGATGGAGTGCAGCTTTCTCCTACAATGGCTGGGATCTGCATTAAGAAGAAAGGCTTAGAAGCATCTCAATAAAAAACAGATGTTCCCATCATGCTCAGATGAGATGGTGACAGCACACCAGTTGTGAAGCATCTACAGAAATGCCATTTTACACACTCTCCTCAAGAAAAGCTATTCATATTCATACCATCAATGTGCAGTTTCAGAGTTCAACATGTGTCAGAGTGATTTACTTCCAGTTCACTTATTCTAATGGATCAATATACTATATTGCCATGTTAGAATACTGAAGGACAGTAGGTTTGAACCTCAGAAGTCATTTTAAGACCCCATTTTTAGTACCAGTTCAGCTGGAAATACTTGCATGCTAAAGCATTATTCTGCAAATGCAAGCCATTCTAGGGAGCGGAAGCATATGAAGTTTGAAATTGCTTTAGCAACAGCTGCATGCAACTGTTCTCAGAACTTTAAGCTCAGGCAAAATGAATACACATAGACACTGATGTCAGACATTATTCAGACTAAGAATAGCTAGAGAATTTGATTATTTTGCCTATTTTGCATGGTAGATCCCTAAGTCCACACAGTGCCCTACTGACATCAGCCCTATAACATAATCAAACATAAAAAGTATCATCAATATAAGTTCTTTTTTCAGATTAGAATTTGCCTTTGAGACTTGTTCCCAAAAAGCACTGCAGTGGCATTACCTGATTCAAGTCTGTTAGCAGGCATCGCAGAGCACTGCGGGTAATCAAAGCCTTCTTCCCATCAGGAACAGCATAAAATTCAAAGAAAGCTGAACACAACCAGAGAAAAGAAACTGGAATCCTAGCAGAGCATGAAGAGTCTTCTAGCTATTAATTCTCAAAATATCTGCATGACCATTACAAAGTATCAAGTAAACTTCTAAAAAAAATTCTCATTTACTTGTCAAATCCAGCAGGCACTCAGTCACTTCTGACTATACTTTCCCCAACAGAGAAAGGAAAAAGAGGAGGAAAGTAAATTAAGAATGAAACAGTTAAGACTGGAAGGATGAAGGAAACACACAGCTCATTTTCATGGCAGAAAGAAACTTAAACATGTCCTGTTTGAACGGTGAATTGTCAATTCCAAGTAATTTGAAAGAAAACACTTAATAAGCAATGGGACAGTATGAAGCCAATATGCCTCTTGAAGTTCATTAGCTCTCTTTTTAGAGCATTTAATTCAGGTGGAACCCTTTGTGCTGCTCTATGCACTGGGCTAACTTAATCTGTTATAATTATTAAAACATTTTTTGTCTTAAACTAAAAGAGTCCTAATGACTTCCTGGATGAAATATATATATATTTGTTTTCTGCTCTAGTGAAATTTCAAACAAGGCGTTCCTGTTCTTTTCTACTAGGCAAACAGAACTTGGCCTTCATTACTGAGCTTCAATCATTTATGCAGAGATGAATATGAACACTGATGAAAAATTACTTTTCTGCATAAGCCTTTTCCTACACATAACTTACTTTCAGATTCAGATTTATACTCTTTTAAAGTAAACAATAAACATTAAAAAAAAACAAATTAGCATTTTCTCAACATTCAGTATTTTACACAGTTTATAAAATGGTACATTTCAAACCTCTGTATTTAGCAAGTAGAATGTCTCCTGAAAGGGCAATAAGGGCAGCTGCAGCAGATCTAGTTTGGATATAACCCGTTCCAGATCTAGAAAAATGAAATCAATTACACTACATATACCAAGAATATAAAAACTGAAACTTCCAAATAAAAAAACAGTTATACTGTAAGACAACCTCAACATTCATATTCTTTTGCATGTACACAGCAGATGTAGCGCTGCAGTGATATTTTATGTCTAGGACTGTTTGTGACTGAACATAACTACAATGTTTAAGATACCATGCAAACTTAAAACAAAAATACAGTATCTCCATAAAAGATCTCACATTCTAATTAAAACATAACTTTATTTTTATAGTACTTCTCCCAAAATTAATTAATTAATCATACTCTTCACTTGTGGAAGACCTTGCCAAATATGGAAGAGAAAGCAAGATAATAATCTGTTTTTTGTACTATATCGTCAGGCAACCTCACTGCGGTCCCAGATCTACCCTGCACCTACCTCTTGGATTAACTTCCTTTGATTTCACTGCAGTTCAAATAGAACATGTCACAAAAACATATTTGTGGCAAATCTTATGAAGTATACAATCAAAAATCTTTATAAAATTGTATGTAAGTGTGCAACTAAACAACCACACAGACATCGTAGAGCACTTAAATGCTCCTGCCTTGAAATACTTTCAGTTGGTACTGGAAAGTGGAGAACAGCACACAGAAAACATGTTTTGAAGAAAATCTTAAGATGTTTTTTCTATCCTATATATATATATATATATATATATGGCCTGTGAAAACAAAAGAAACTTGGGAAAACAGATTTATAAAAAGATAGTACAGCATGAAGAAAATATTACACTGTCCTTGCAAAACAGGAAAAAAAGACCAAGACAGTCCTGTTAAGGAGATTCTTCTAAATGATTTTCCTGAGGTGATACTTAAAGCAAGAAAATCACAAAATACACTTGATGGTTTTAGATCTGTTTTGAAATACATCTATTTATTCTTAGACTTAATTGATTTTCTAAGTAAAAAAAAAAAAAAAGAATAACGTGGGATCTTAAATAGTAGTGATCATAAGATCAATAGTAATTCAACACAGAATCCTGTAGAACATTTATATCTTACTCACGTTCTCAGTAAATAAGCTTTACTCTGATGTAAGAGGGAATTAATTTCATCCCTGGTGAATAAACTCAACAATGAACTAAGCCTTTTCTTTTAAATCTGATACAATAATGATCAATCCTGCCATTAATGAATTAATCCATATTGTTTGTGAATAAGCTGGAGAAAAATGAATAATGGGAAGTGACTGGTAAAGTCTTGACCTGTGCATATACAAAGGCAAATAAGGATTTTTTTCAGAAATGTATCAAAAAGTCCTGGCTGTCAAGTGAAGAGCCTCTCTTTGTGCAATGATGTTCACAGAAAAATTTAGTACAGAGAGGCAGACATCTGGACTTTTTGGAATTATCTTAGCACCGCTTCTCTGCTAATGCTTTGTGCCCTACCTTCCTGCATCTGAAATACGTTGTGTGTAACTTAAACAAAATACCATTATCATGAGAGAGAGTTTTAATACAGAAGAGATGTAAAAGTGGTAGAAAGATTTGATCTAGCAGTACTTTGTGACGGGTTTATATATTTGTGCTCTCTCTCACCTGTCATACATGGCTTCTAGCAGGCTCAATGTGAATTTGGCAGCTCTTGGATCTACCTGGCCTGGTTTTTCTAATCTTGCCCTTTCAAACAGCTCCTTCAGTATTCCAGAGAGCGCCTGTACTTTCAGAGAAATCTGCTTTTCTCCCTGTTCCTGTTCACTTGATAAGACGTGCTGAATCAGAGAAACATCAATCAAATCCACTGTGGGAAAACAAAGGAAGAAACAAATGAGGATTCCTGCCTTCTCCTGAATGGAAGCTGGACTTTCCTTTCTTTAATCAATAGTACCTAATTAAGATAAGTCTAGACAATTAAGTCTAAAACAGTATGCGACACAAAAAGAAAGAAACTGGGAAAGGTCCTGCTGGGTTTAGGGATACAGCACAACTTGTGTCGCTAAAAGGATAGAACAGCTCAACTAAAATTCACTGGATGAGATTTTGAAATAGTTAGGAGGGGAAGGAAAATAACATAATCTGCATGCAAATTATAAATGAAAACAGCCTAGTAAGCGCAACCAAATTATAGACCTAATTTTCATTGTAAATATATAGAGATACTACAAATTCATGAACCATTTTCTACTTCAAAACAAAGTTCCTAGGACTTGTGTACTTTGTGTACTTTGGAGTGGGGCTTCTTCTCATTTCAGATACAAAGAGAAAGAAGATACTTTGGCCAAGAAAGTTGCTAATATGTTATAGTACAACATGTATAAAATCTATCATAACTAATACCCAGTGGGAAGAAAGAGCTATGACTGCTTAAAGGTCACAACCCATACCACAGAAGCACGATTAATTAGAGTCAATAATGAAAGATTGGAGTGTATGCATGTATTCATCTCTCACCACTCTCAGTGCAATAAGGCTGCTGAAGAAGGAGAGAAGACCCTAGAACATGTCACCAATAGTCTTTCCAGAGAAGACTCAAAGTATCAGTGCAAGACACTGGTGAATTTCCACCTGAGTGTAATTCTGGTCACCAGTGTTAAAGGAAGAGGATAACTGGGGTAGTTGCTATGAAAGCTGAGGTAGCATGGACGTCTAAGCAATAGAGCTAATAGAAACCAGTGCTTTTGTGAGTTAGCACCTCTATGCTGTGACACAGCACCAGGCAGGTCAGGACTGAAATCCAGCTACATGTGTTCACAGAAAAGCATACTCAAATTAATACACATGGCCACAACCAAGAAACTAGTCATCTTTCCATGTTCCCCTGAACATCTCACCAGCAATAACCGTGTTTTCAGCTACAGACAATCAACAGTGGTAAATTCAAGATTTCTATGCATTCTATCTCAATATGGAATTTAGACCCAGTTATTTCAAAGCAAGCTAGGTATCCTTGGCTTTAGTACATTTGCTTGCACAGAATTCTTACTTCAAAGCCAGGGAGAATGAGTGCTAGGCTGGGGTTTTCTGCCTGACATATTTTGGTTTGTTGTCATTTATACTTACAAAATTTCTCATTAATACCTGTAATATTATATTATAATATATGCACATAATAATATTTATAATGTTGTAGGATAGTAATTCTCATTAGTAATTCTAGTGCCTGTAAACACATTTCTGATTATCCATGATTATTTCCAATAACTAAACTCCAACAGATAATATACAGATAAGGATTCATTAATTGTCAATGACGTCTATATAACAATGTGGATAGTAATAATATCTCAGTTCTCTCATGAGTTTACAATTTTACTAACAGATTCCAGCGCATATTCAAACAGGGAGAAAAATGATTTGTATAAAAAGAACTATCTAGCTCTTAAGCATTTATAATGCACTCTGAATTTTTCAGGTGGAAAATGAGACAGGAAAGTAGCATAATAACTCAGGGTGACAGCAACACAGAATTTTTACAGATTCCTCTTCCTGTCAAAGCACATAATTTTCATCTACTAACACTGGCACAGACTTTGTAGTGAGTGTAGTTTGAGGGCTGTTCTGTAGACAGAGCTCTGAATGTCACTGAAAGCCTCTGTGAAAATAAAAGCAAACAATAGAGTAGTTAAAAAAAATAAACAGGAAAACAAAAATAACAATATAATGACATGGTCAAAACCAACAGTACTTTCTCAGGGAAAATTCTGACAAACTTTGATAAAAATGAAACACTCTTTTTTTTTTTCCCTCAGCTCTGTGAGGAAAATTGTATTATTGCCAGTGGCATGATGAGTCACAAAGATAAGTATCTAAAAGACAAAGCACATCTACTTCTTCAGGAATTAAGTCTCTGGCAAATGGATATGCAGTAAGTGTACTTTCAGTTAAGATCACACTGAAACAGTATTTCTAGGCAAAACACATTCTTAATCAGAGTAGAGATGCTTTTCTACACAGAACAGTTTGTCATTCTGTACAGCAGAGTTACTGTTTTGGATGCCTTTTGTTACCAGCATTAAACAAATTTTATGCCAACATCTGGAGTTGTCTCATAAGATAAGCAATTTACCAGAACAACTAGTTTTTGACATCTCTGCTTAGTAATCTCACTGAAGTTGCTCAGCAAAATCCTATGACCTTACATTATTTCAGCTCATTCTTTTCCTATCACTAAGGCATGATTTTCTGAGTGGAAAGTAAGGGTTTCAGAACTTGACTTATGCCTTTACACACATATCTAGAGCTGCATGACAAAAAAAAAAAAAAAAGGCTTGATCATAACAGCATAAGCAACAAATAATATGCATAACCGAGCAGAAATAATTTATATAACTCTCTACCTGTTTAGTATGGAAATGGGCCAATCTGTGTGCAATGGCTCCACACAAATGTTCCAGACTAATGTTAATAGTCAGCAAATTATGGGCTCTGCTGGTTCCCAGATGCAGTAGATAGAAATAAGCCCTATCTGCCATACCATCTGTCTACTCCTGCTCTTGTCACATTATGTTTCATGATATTATTTCAAGATCAAGAGTAGCATGTCATACAATGTGAAAAATGAGTTTTTATTACTCTGTAGTACCAGTTCTTTCTTCAGTAATGTGATCCAAAGCTTTTTTGAAAGAAATACTGACTCTCAGTTTTCAGTAGACTATGGATTAAGTCCCAAATGTTTATTTTCTTTCTCTAAAAAAGAATATAAAACATTTGAAACACATACATGATCCATCTTGAATACCTTCCACGTGCAAGATGGTTTTCTAAATAGGGGGGAATCTGTTTTAATAGCCATTTGCTATAAACTTGTTTTCACTACATCTGTGATCGAAGTTCATTCTTATATGCAATATCTAGTATCAAAGTAACATAGTAGGGCATTTTGTGCCAGTCAAGCAATAATTCAGCATTAACTTGCAAGTTAGCAGCAAAACAAACAAACAAACAAACAAAAACAAAAAACACCCCAAAGGAAATATAAAACATTTCAAGATTATTATTTAGGAGAGACTACTTGGCAGGACAGAACAATTACACACATTTCTCATAGGGATGGAACGTTTCCCTTGGATTGAAAACCAGCGTGCAACCATTCTGCAGAGAGTCAAATTTTACCTCAAGACTCATAAATGACTTTTGCTGACAAAAGAATCCTTACATCTATAGGAAATATATAAGCATATGGATCATCACGGATCGGGCATGGCGACATAGCTGCGTAATTTGTCAATTAAGTTTTATAGCAGAGATCCTGACCATTGTACGGCACCATTACAATTCAGTAGTTTCTATGTAAACAGATACAGAAATATCTCTAGAGAAAAGCTGGTAAAAATGAGATAAATCCTTACCCTGCAAGTCTGGATTCATTTTAAGTGGGCAGATGGCATTAGACATTCTATAATAAAACAAATCCAAGTGCAAAATTGCATTACTGAGGCATACTGAACCATTCCAATCAAACCTTAGAATCTGAAAAAAATACAGAATGCATTTCATAGATTAAATTAAACAGAATTATATAAAACAACATAGTAGATTTAGTATCAAGTGTGGAGAAACATCAGAAATTTGCATGATCTCTGCTCAGGATAAAGTAGGGGTAACTATAAAAACTGCAAAATTGCATGAAGGAGAAAACTGTTCCCAAAGCTGCTGAAGAACAGGAAATGAGATCTTTTACTACTCAGGAGTCTAGTGTTCACATATACAATTAGTACATAGTTTATACCATATAATTTCAAGATAGATAGTGTCTATCTTTACATCAGACTGCTCTCAAGATTCATTGACTGCAATTGCTTGCAAGTCTATATTCCAAAATTTCCAAACCAAAGTGTTCAGGTAAGGTGACACTAGTCCTTTTTTGGCCTCAGAAGGAAGTGAAAAAGAAAGCTTAAGCACAAATCTACTTCCTAACGCATCCCTGAATACAAAAGTAGTTGTGTCACTGAAAATAACAGAAACAAGTTCTGTCCGAACTTATGCCTTCAAGACTTTAAACTACATTATATTTTTAAACATAAAAATATAAATCTGAATGTAGTATAGTAACCATCTGCCAGCTAATATTACAGTTGAAAAACACTAGGATTAACATGCCTAAGCTACTGAAGATACTGAAGGCTATATATATATGTATGTATGTATGTATGTATGTATGTATGTATGTATGTATGTATATGTGTGTATATATGTAACCTTTAGTATCTCCATATACATAAGAAGATATAATCCATATATATGCATAGATTACAGTAGAAAAGAAATGTAAACTCATTAGAAATAAAAATTAAATAATTGAAAACTATTTGAAGCCTAAAAATAAATTCAGTATTAAGACAAAACTTACCCAAAATTTCACTGCTTGACGTTTTTGCAGTGAGTCACTGATCATTTGCCATTAACATGATAGAATACTGGCCAATTATGAAGCATAAAAATTTATTCATCGATAATTATTGAATCACAAATATATTGTCCATCATTCTAACTGGTGAACGCAGCAACTTTGTGTTTCAGTCTCTAAATAACCTATAAATATTTAAAATGATGGGATTGAGACTTGCTTTTATTACTTCCTCATTACAGAATACAATGCCACCAATTTTATCAAAGTCCCTCTTTAAAAGAAACACCACTGTTCCTTTTTCGGCATCACTCTATTTTCTTCCTTCAGCAAGGTTTACAGCTTGGATTCAACACTGAGTTCTGCAAGATTGCAGTTCTGCCCAACACTTACATAGGCATGCAAGTTTGCTTATACAGTTAGTCCTAAAACGTGTGCAGCATTATAAGTCTCTGCATACTTTGACAGAAAAATCTATGTAGGGAAATCACTGAAATCAGAAGATCCTAAACAATTAATTAAACATAAGCCACACATAGCAACCTAAACTCCATGTTTTATTGACAGATGTAAAAATACACAACTTGCCTCTTTCTTCCTCCTTTTGTGTCTCTACCAAAGGTATGCAAAATAAAGCTAGATGAAAATAAAAATGCACAGGCTAAACTCAGAATTCAGTTTACTTGCTCTAGTAAGAACAGATCCATTGGCTTCACTGAGTTTAACAGTATGCATAATATATTAGCACTTGATACTTACGTAGGATAATGAGCTCTCTGTCCAGTACAGTGAAATGCTTACCCTATAAATTACTCATATGGATAAATACATTATACATACCTTCAAAGAAGGTATCAAAGTGAAGTATGTGCTTAGTGTTTTACTCAACTAGTGGTCATGATGCCACACCATAACATCAGATGTGTTATAACCATTTATGAAAGACATTATTAATATATATGTTCTTTATTTTTGTATACAAAACTCTACAGATGGTTCAGATCATGACTGAAGTAGGACTGTTTGGCTGAAATGAGTTGGGTCTACTCCACTGTTAGCATATCTACCTCATAATGAATACAATATGAAGGAAAAGGATCGTCTGTCTACTAAAACATCACATCTGAATTAATAATGGTCACTGGTGACTATTTCAGCCAGTGTTTTTGGCTGTATGTGCCCTTCATGAATATCTAAGAGCAATCCCATAAAACAAAAAAGGAACTATAAAATTAGTTTCAAATGTACGGGAAAGAAATTTTACAATCATAAACTCTAATTCCATTAACACAACTAATGTTAAGTGAAGAATGAGAGTAGCCTTATTCTGGCACCCTACTGTAAAGGGCAAGAAAAGTAACATGCTCTAACCACCTATATTTATTTTGTATGTCCATACAGCTTCTCAGAATATACTTTAGCAAATAAAATGCATTTTTAAACACTGTACAATTAAGTTAAAATACAGAGAAAGACAGATCAGATCAAGTAAGGTAGAAATCTCTCAACAGACCAACTGACTTGATCACAGAAGCCTCCGTTCTTTTGAAATCAGTCAGACAATGCATGAGCAGTGTTTTAAATATGTACAAAATAAACTACAATTACTTCTGTTTCCTTAGAAGGTGAAAACATTCCACATTGTGTTCAAAGGCTGAAATTACCGTCTCCTCGTAAGTAGAGTAACAGCTCTTACCTTTATCTCGGCTACCTCTAAAAGCCCATGGGTCAGAAAACACCTCCAGAAAAGTTCAGTAGTTTTGTAGCACTTAAAAGCTGACTTCAAGACTCAGTTCTAAAGGTTTTGCTTTTAAATGAATGCTGTTCTCAACAAATGCCTGGCAACAGCCCAGATCAAAGTATCAGGTAATTGTCTAAGCAGTCAAAACAGAAAACACTAATTAATTAGTAATAAATATCTTCAATAATTCAAGATAAAACTTCTTTGATCTTTGTTTCAGAGCCAATTTTTCTTATCACTGGAGTGCAATATTTTTCATTTGAGGGGGCTAAGCATCTCCCAGTTGCTGAGAAACAGTGTTGCTATAGAGAGCAGGTGGAAGCTGGAACACTAAGGCAGAAAGCAAGCTGTAACAGTTGGTGCAACTACAACAAAGAGAAAAAATATGTAAGCCCTAGTGTCAATGTCTTAGAATAAGGGACATCTCAATTACACAGAAAGCTTACGCACTCTTTAGTAGATCCAAATATGGAGAATATATATAAACTTTTTAAGATATACCC
The DNA here is from genome assembly GCA_023055505.1 of Callipepla californica brunnescens. Taxonomy (NCBI): domain Eukaryota; kingdom Metazoa; phylum Chordata; class Aves; order Galliformes; family Odontophoridae; genus Callipepla; species Callipepla californica. The sequence continues at coordinate 4,023,585 of JALIRH010000010.1, forward strand.
ATTAATCTTAAGGGACATTTTCATATATTTCTCAGTGTAGAACACATTTCTCAATACAGAATTCTACAAAGCTATGAATATCTTGCATACACAGTCACAGCAGTAACTTCTAAGAAAACACGTACAAGAAATTACTTATTTTTTATGGAAAAATCACATTTGTCAATATACGACTAAGTGTAACATGATATAACCAACTTTGAATATATGATCATATTTTACCTTTCCTATTATTTTTATGCTGTCACACAGTCCTAAGAAAAAGTCAAGAAACTTAAATTTCTGTTCTGTTATGTTTTCATGAGTAAAGATCTGAATTTCCTTGCAGGCCACTAGTTAATTACTACAAATTAGTTAGTAACTACTAATTGGAGTAATTTAGGATATAAGAGACATCCGAGCCCTTTGTTTTCTTTCTCCTCCAAATCCCTGAGGTGAAATTCTTTGTAGTTCTCAGGAAGTAACTCGGAAGTCCAGTAGACTGCTTAGAAACAACACATTTCTACAACATGTTTCTCATTAACAGCTGTGCATGAAATGCAGTTAGAATTATTATCTCCACAGGAAGAATAAAAGAATTCAATTATTAAAAAGATTTTTCTATATTCCATATGGAAAAATATAAATTTAAATACATTTTACAGAAGTTCCTGTTTTAGAATAAGAAACGAATCAAGTGTAGGTTGTAAAAACTAGTGATAGCATTCTCTCCCATAGGTCTCCCAAGACACCTCCAGATTCTCTTGAAGAATCAACCAATTTTCTGTGCATATAGTTCCAGAAACTAATTCTCTGGTGACCATTTCCACATGAAATTAATGACTCCTAGCCCCTTACTTCAAGCCTTCTTACAACTCCTGCCTCTACAACTTCCATGTGAACTTCTCCATGAAAATACCCATACCAATGAAAAACCTTGCTTCTCCCATATACATTTTGTGTAAAAAACTACACTCTTACTTCTGACTCCCTTGTGAACTCCAGGTTTCCCAAGCTCCTTTTTCTATGAACTCCTCTTTCACCAGCTGGCAAAGAACACATGAACTCTTCATGATTTCCTCAAGATGAAAGCTATCCCTGCTAAGAGTTTGAAGCTCCACTTGAACAGAAAAAATGAGTTATTCCAATTGCACAAGTTCAATTCAAAGAACAGGAAACTTTTTTTCTTTGCTTTTAACTTTCACAAAGGACAAAAAATTAGCAAGTGCAATCATAGTTCATTTATCATAGTCCCCATCTTTTAAGACACTGAAGACGTGAAAATGAAAGCAATCCCAACAACCCTTTTTAGATAAGGACCTAATTAATTGTATGTCTGACTTGAGATGTATGAGCAGTCCCTAGGAAACTAATGAAATAAAATAATAGAGATAAAAATATTCTTGTCACCAAGACGGTGCATGCAGTTAAACTGTTATGTTAAAAGATCAATCTTGCCTAAGAATAAATATTTTCATGCAAGAGCTGTTTATCATAATCTATAACCACCATAAGAGGCAGGAATTTGGAGTTACAAAACCATTACTCTGTGACAACTTAGCTGAAAGTCATCCTAACATGGACATTTCAGACATTAAAGGATTTTTTTAAAACAGTTCATTCATCTGAAGAAGTTGTTGGACATAATATAAATTCTAGACTCATTAAAGCAAGTGAATGTTTTGCTTTGGTCTCCAGATTAAGACTTCTGTTTATACCGCTCTTGAGATATTTTTCCACCTACTGATTTCCAAGATTTGGATGAAGACAGTACAATAAAAGCTATGATAACGCTTAGCATTTATTTGCAGTTTACTCTGTTGAGCAATCAAAACATTGTTTTAGCATGCAAATTTTCACCATTTTCACATAAAGACAAGTCTTGCCAATCTGAGCCAGTAGGAACAGTTTCCAACTCTGTAAAAACAAAAAGCAAAAGTGGTATGTTTTTTTGTAATACCCAAAAATTCTTAAACTGTAGGGAGATAAACAGGGCTCTTAGATAATTTTTGAATAATGTGGCCTTTGGTGATAATGTCAGAAGAGTAAGTCAAAACTAAACCGTCAGTTGCCAGCAATGGAGGGGCGCACTGCTTAGTATTTAAAACAGCTATAAGATCAGGGCAGCTCTAGAAAAGGAGTGCCACACAAGGAGAAAGCAGAGAGAAGAGGACACACCTATCTAACTGAGAATCTTCTGTCTTGGTTAATCAAAATTACAACTAGAGGAATAATTAAATTGTGCATTTGTCAGGAAAATCATCTTGCATCTGTAGTCCTTTTCTGAGAAACAACCATGGATAATAAAAGGGCTGATATGCTCTCTAAAGGCTCTGTGGGTCAACCTCCAAATAGGTGCCCCATTCTTCAGCCTGTCCCTTCACGCATTCCATCACTGAATAGGTAGATAACACATAGTAAGAGCAGGGACAAAAGTATTGGAAAGAATTCTAAAGAAAAACAGAAAAAAAAACCCAAACCCTCAAACTAGAAAAAAAGAGCTGTGGGATTTGGATGTAGAAAGGAAAGGCCAAAACAGTGGGAAGGCCTGGGAAATGTATGGATTTGGGAACCTGATTATAAAGACAGTAGAAGTCATGTTGAAGTGAAAAACAGCCCAAACTAAGCAAGATAGAAGGAATACATAAGGATAACAAAAAGGAAGAGGGATAAGCGCAGAAACACCTAATTTGCATAAAAGGACAAAAGGCACGAGTGGGATATCAAAGTTAGGACAGACAGGAAAAAGAAAGAAAAGTAAAAAAGCAATAAAATGTACTGTTATCTGTTCTTATTTTAAATAATGATTATTCTTTCCTTTACACATTCTCAAGAGGACTGACAACTGAAAAGCAAAACAAGCAGGAAAAGCAGCACAAAAGAGATAGGAGAAAGGTGTGGGTTTTCTTCATTCTGCATGGAAAAAGTAGATCAAGGATTCAAGGGAGATTCACCATAGCTGTATCATGCAGCCTGCAGACTTCCCATGAGCTCCTAATGTTAGCAATGGATACTGGAGTTGTGCAATAGGTTTTTAGTTGAAAATTGTCATATCATTGTATATTGTAAAACAGCGTTGTAAATGATAAAATTGGCATGTTGTTAATAAACAAAGCAAAATGGGTCAACAGTGTAGTGATTTTGAAAAGATGTTTCATCTATTGTAATTGGAAGAAGTGATAGATGTGAGTGCTCCTTTATTGAGATTGTCTTTCTTGTACCAAGAAGGGATCTCTCTTCTTTTTTCGTCTGCTCTCTTTGGATATCTCAATCTTTTCTTGCTCTGACTAGCTTACAGACTAAATATACTAAATGAACCATACTAAAAAGAAAAATGAGGAATTTGAGTTCCAATTTACATTTTTTTTTCTCTGTTATAAATTCACCTCTCTTCCTGGAGGTTAAAGGAAGCAAAGAATAGCTTCAAAAACCTTTAGTAAGGTATATGCTGGAAGTGCTATTCTTATCATAGTTACACAGTTTAAAAATATGTTCTATTTAATAATAATCTAAAATAAAATATATTATATTATATTCACTTTACATTGGAAAAAAATCTAGTATTTTTATACCAAATATATTATTCATTATCTGTGAATGACATAAAAGATATTCATAAAAATAAGGCATCTTCCACTCAGACTTGTCCTTCCTGTAGCATGTCCAGGATATATCAGACAAGCACCTGTTATTTATGTTCCTCCCTGAATAATTTTATATCCATTTTAAAAGAAAGGGGCACAAAATAAGAATCCATGACTTAAATTCTCACTTAAAACTTGGTTTAAAGGTTTGGAGGAAAAAACCCACCTTGACACAAATCTTTTTTAGTAGTGATTTTATCAGCTGAATAAGGATGAATTTCTTCTATTTCCTTTAGTGCAATGCGCTTCTCCTGAATGAAAACAAACAAAAACAAAAACAAAAAAACCCAGCTTTAATGCCACCTACTCCTGTTATTTACTCAAGTTTCTCACAAAAAATAAAATATGTTCAAATGAAGATAATTGGCACACATAACTCCTGTGACTAATGATGACAAATATTTTACCAACCCTAGGATATGGAATTTTTGACCTGTTTTTTTAGTACTTTAATGTTTAACCAAATTAAATTCTTTCTCACTAAATGAAAAATAGCTAACGATGGAATTATTGCTTGCTGATTTGGTATTTACTGAAGAATTCCTTTTTTATAATAATGTCTGGCCTTCGTTCACAGTGAGCCACAGCCATAAGCTTCCCAATATACGTGTTTCTTGGCACAGAACTACTCTGAATAAAACACAAAGTTAAGATCAGCACCACAGAATGTAAAAGCTTTAAAGCTAATATTTCAGTTTGCACAAAGCCTGCAAATGTTGGAGTGCAAATTTTACATTTCAATATGTTAACTTCTTCTCTCGTCTCCTTTTTGGGGAACAGAACAATATTCTGTTCATTTCAATACATAAATACTACCTTTTCTTTTTTAATCCTCAATTTTACATACATAAGCATATGTGTACAGTTTGCATATACAAACTATCATCTTCTGTAAGGGTCTTAGCACTCTGAGTTATACTGCAGTGTACCCATAGGTGGCACAATGGGCATACTATCAGATGCACAAAATCTGACCTGTATCAGGCCGTAGGACAAGCTTCCCAGAACTTCCTGTGTTTTTTCATTAATTTCTAATTCTGTCACAACTTCCCAGGTACCATTCTGGAACCTCACTGGCATAGAGAAGACAATCCCTTCAGGAATGCAAAACTGACCTGCAGAAGAAGGAAAAATTACCCACACATATTATTTATTATGATAAATCACATTTTCAGCAGTGTCAAAGTTAAGCTCTACAGATTTGCATAAGTCTATAACTGTGCAAGATCTCAATAAAGAGCCTAACTGACCACACAATTCAAAGACTAAAGGGCTTCCCTTTGACTGTAATTCTGAATTTTAGTTTGATGGACACATAATGATACATTTTAAAAAGCAGACAATTTAATTCTTTTATTTCATACAAGGTTTAAATGCCCGTTGTGTAATACTCCATTTACTGGTGCACATATCTTCACAAGAAGAACATGCTTTTATACCTTTGGCTCTAACAATTACAATGATTCGATCCGCAAACCACATATATGAAAAAAATAATTTAAAAGACTAAGTGACAATGTGCAACAAGCTGGTATTAGCCTAAGATACACATTTAAGAAATGAATATCAAATCATGAGATCAAGATAGCATAATTGTGTAGATTTGCAAGCTCTTACAGTGAAAAAATTCTCAATCTCCAATGATACTATGATTTCATTTAAAACAAACAAACAAATAAAGAATGAAAAAATAACATTATAGAAATAGGGGAAGGTTACGAGGAAGGTATTAAAGAATATCTGAAGCAGAAGTAGACTTACCTGCACTAAGTATTCCCATAGAAACAATCTCTCCAGGAGGAGAACCATGAAACCAGTATCTTAGTGCAGTGGCTACTGCATGAGCAGATAACATTCCTGCACAATGGCAGACACGGGAACTTAATGAACTCTGTGCAGATGTAAATTCTGAATTGATCCACTTGCTGACAATAAAAAAGAGGGGAAGCCCTGAGATGACTGTAGATAGTTTTCTAGAGGACAACAGAGCTAGAATCAAGTGAAGATAATAAGTTGCATTTCATTCAGACTTTGCTGAAGGCAATGCAATTGAAGGCAGGAAATAAGTCTAGTAAAAAGTGGCTAAAGAGCGGACAACAAGCACTGCTTGTCTATGAAAGGTCATTTACTCAAGTTATGACCTCTATTATTATTGCTATTCATGTTTGTTACTGTTTTACGTAAGAATCCAGCCATGCACCACAATCCCTGCTAGGCACAGTACTAGTAAAGAACAAAAGAAATATCTGCTACCCAGTAGACACTGGAAGACTTCAAGCAGAGCTGGAGCTCTGCACATTCACACCTGAGTACTTGTAACATCAGCTGCCCTTTCACTCCAGACATCCTTTCTCTGCTATTTCTCTTTCCTCAAGAAGCTATTTAGATGCCATGTATCTTTCTAACACACGTTAACAAATCTTCTTATGGGAAATAGACAACATCAGTTCCCTCAGGCCATAGATTCAATGCAATTTATATATAAGATGCAGATATATGTCTAGTGTTGTTTCAAAGTTTTTTCATGCATTCTAGACATCTAATACGCTATCTGGCTTTTCATTCTTAAAGACTACTATGTAGGAACACATAATTCTATACAAAGTTGGCAGGGAATCAGACCTACATCTAGTAGCAGCAACTACTCAACTTGTTTTGCAAACTTAGTACTTCAGCTTAAGTTTTCCCTTATGTACAGTGCTAGTCAAAGACAAATCTCGAAAACAATCATCATTCTTGATGTTCATTAAAAAGTTCAGATAAATGCAGATGTAGAAAAGTTATTTAGTTTTACTTTAAGAAACAAATCTGTACTGTACATACCTATCATAAATCAAATTCAACAAAGGACGTGAAAAATTATCTGGGCCCCAAATAGCACTGTCATATCTGTAAAGCTTTGCATGTGACAAATCAATGTAGGTACAGCCAGTAACGTTGCCCCAGACAATCACATCTTTAACCCCTGCAAGAGAGGAAAATACGTAGATGGACAAAGAGAAAGACAAATATTTTTACGGTATAGCTTTAACTGGATTAATTCTGGAAGTCCCTTTGAAAATGAACTATTTTCCATTTCAGTGTTTCATTTTAAATAGCAAAAATGTTTACCTCTGAAAAATGCACCAAAGTTCTCTGAAACATTATATGAAACCTTTTAATAATCTGAAAGATTAAGTAAGATTAAATAATCTGATTATTTAATAATCTAAAGGAATTTTAATGAATATAATGCTATTACATATAACAGACAAAACCTAGTAAACATTTATCTGTTAGAAAACAAAACAAATCATATGACAAACATACATCAACTTTCCATTTAAAGTTCTGTACAAGCAAATACAGACTGTTTAAAAGAAATCTATTAAAAATATTCCAAAAACGTAATAGCTTTGGTACAAAATTAATTTCTTAAATAAACCGTTGATAGAAAATTCTTCCTACTAACTTATGATTCTACACTATCAGGTTCCCAAATATTTACACTCGTCACTGATGCTCCTATCACTGCAGCACTTCAGAGAATCTTGATGCTGAGCAGACCGTTGGAACACAATCCTGCAGTGCAGCCCAGAACTCTGTCAATATAACCAAGCTATGACAACTAATCCGAGAAAGAGAACTAATTAACCCAGAAATAATACAACAACACAAATTTCCTTCACTCTCATTGTCCACACAGAAGCTGTCACTGTTGCCACGTTTATTCACAGCTAGTTTGTTTCTCCAGAGTAACGCACTGCAGAGCATAAATGCGATTGCAAACACAAGTTTTAGATCCTGATCTGCCACACAGCTCAGTTCAGCTTAGTATACTGCCAACATAGTATAGGCACAATAGATGGGCAATCTACAAGAGTTTGCAAGAAAACTGACTTTTATGGGATCAGGCAGAGATCCATGCAGCAGTAAGCAAAGAGAATGGTAGCACCTGCTAGTCACACACCCTGGCGCTCTGTACAGCTGTGTAGTTCAGTGGGTGCACTGCTGTGTTTGCAGTTTTCCATGTACATCAACTGTATTGTCCCATGAAATATGTGCTCTCAAACATGTCTATCCACTGACTTCCCCAAATGCTCCCAGAACATACCAATACTCACCTGCCACGTTCATATTAAGCTTCCTGGCCAGCGTGGCTTTAGCTGCACTTTCCCAGGATGTCGCAACAGCAATGACATTTTCAGGCTTAATGGATGGGCCATACGTGATAATCATCATTGCCTTAAGGTTTACAAAGGTCTTTCCTGCTGAAATTATTCTGACTTCACTCTTTGCGTTCTTCTCAATCAGGGGAGCATACACTCGACAGATCTCACTCACTGTTCTAATGCAGTTCTCAAGGGTTTGGATGTCTCTTTTGAAAAGGATATCATCAAGAACAATTATAACATCAGCTTGAAGAAAAGCATTGTCTATATTGGTGTGCCCTGAAATACCACGGAGGAGTGGGAACGCCATGTCTTCAACTTCCATTACAATACCAGAAAGATGTTCCTGAAACTGGGCAGCATCAAGCAAATGGATACTGATTTCTGTGGTCATTCCAAACACATCACCACTTGCCAACAGGGGGATAAGTTGATAGCAGGTTGGAGCTGATGCACTGACAAAAGGATACAGACAAATTATAGTTAATCACTGTACAGAGCTTGTACAAAAGTATTCCATCAATAAACACAAACATCTCACATTTGGATTTGATTATGTTTAAAAATGTAACCAGCTTGGATCCTATTTTGCTCTCCCATTTTAACACGTTAAAAATTTAAAAGTTGGAATGTTCTTTCATTGGAAGGTTTTTCATTCTACACATTTCAAGTGATGTCATTTAAAAAATAAATATCACTAAAGAACCATGATTTTCTGGGGTTTTTTTAAGTATTTTAGGTGGGTTTTTTTGTTTGTTTGTTTTTGTTTTTGGAGACTAGGGGAAACACATACATTTCTATGGTTAGAACTGCAAAAGACTATTTATTTAAATATTTCCAAAAATATTTAATGTAAAATAGGTGCAGTATAAAATTCCTAGCTTGTTTTGTAAATACTTGCTTTTCCACAAGGTGATCTGGGGGGCTCACTGGTACCTGTTCAGATGCTTAAACCAGAACAAAACACAACGAAAACAGAAATACTTTTAAATTCACACACTGAATGGTCATAGTGAGGGATGCAGGATCTAGTTCAAACCAGCAAATTATATGAATTTATGTGTAACCTCAGCTCGTTATACCTGATGTGATAAGAAAAATTGTATTCCTCCAAAACAGTGAAAATTCTTAGATGCTCTTTTTACTCTAACCTGGTGATCCAGATCTGCAAAGGGGTGATAAGACTTCTAATCTCTTCCTGCTCTTTTTCAGATTCCATGTGTGCCTGTAGGTTCTCCTCGGCAATGTCTAACATTTCCTCAGTCAACATCATTGAGGTGATGCCATAATAGTGCTAAGAACAAAAACAGACATTCTCTAATCAAATGACAGCTCAAACACAGCACGGGAACACTGGGAAGGATAGCTTTATTCTACATTTGAAGGAGAAATAAAAACGAGCAATGCTATAAGAAGATGTAAATGGTGGGTTTACTGTATTAAGAGTAGCTCATTACCTGAGCATATTCCAGAAATTCATTAAGTCCTCCCAGAAGCAGACCCTTGCTTCCACGGTCCAACAGTTCTCTCCAAATGATTGGAGACTGTTTGTGCTCCCATCCATTCTTTTCACAAACATCATGAAGCCACTGCTAATGTAAACATCATCCCAGAAGGTTTTAATATTTGTTCACATTAGAATTTGTGTGTTACAGCTGTAAACATTCTTATTATTTCCTCGCAATACATAATTACAAAGTGCTTAAGACTTATCCACATACCAGTGTGCAAAAAATGGCAGATTGACACAAAGCAAGTTATACTGATATACTGCAATAATTCAGCAGCAGATAAAAAGATTTTAGTAATTTCCACTTGTTTTTACTGCTGTAGTTTTGCTCTATTGTTTTAGAGATATTGAACGCAGAAACATTGCAAATCAGCAAGGAATCTCAGGATTCTTTAAGCAGGTGAGTAGGTAAGAAGTAGGTAACATCTGCGGGAGGTAAGTAGGCTGCAGAAGTTAACTGCTATTCACTTTACTAGTTGACTTACTTGGCTGAGATGTCAAGCAAAGTACAAAGGGTAAAAACACCACAGCACTGTCTGTCTTGTTAAGTAATACTGCAATTTTTTTTTTATAGGGACCACACTGTGGATGCAGCAATACGTAAAATTGGGCATATGGAAAAGTACTCAGAAAGGCCTGTTCATACTGTAAATACAAGATATTTCATTTCATACTTCCATTGTAATTCCAAGCCCTTGAATGCCAGAAATGCTCTTGAAAATGACAGTGAAAGTCAGAGAACGCAAAAAATTTACTGTGAGCAGCCACATATACTCAATAAGAAATGATAAACTTCAGCTCTTACCAACTAAGCACACGTGGCTCTCGTTCTGCGTCCCTATCCTGCAGTAAGACTCGCAGCATTCAAACTCTCCCTCGGGCTGGGAAGCGTGCAGCGGCCGTGCTCGCACATCCAGTCGCTGACAGAGCACAGTAAGACGTACTAGAGGTCTGCACGTCCCCACGTCTGGATCAGCGGCCCTTACCTGCCACCTGTCGGGGTGCTGAACCACCTTGTGCACGCTGAAGGCTGGCAGCTTAGCCTGCAGGCAGTCGGCCAGGAGCTCGGCTTCGGCGTACTGCGGGCAGCCTGCCCTGCCTGCGGAAGCAGCACAGCATGGATAAAGGAACGCGGTGACTGATAAAAACAAGTCAATGCTTTTTGCACGCTTCCAGATTCACGCAGAGCATGTGTAAACAGCCGGTCCCACATGAGACAGCATCAAAGCGAGTAAATTAACTAGCTGCGAAAGGGTAATGTCAGGGGCCAAGCGATCCTCAGTTCAACAAGAGCATTTCAACCAACGCCTAAGTAGTACTTCACCGCGCGAGCGTCGGGGAGCACGAGGGGCAGAAGCTTCCCGACGAAGTAAGGGTAAGGGGGCTGACTGGAAAGCGGCTGCGGCGGCGTAACGGAAAGACTAAGCTAAGAGACATCAAGGGCGAGAAAGGCGGCAGAGCCCCGCGCAGCACACGGCACCCAAGGGCCGCCTCACCCGCCAGCACCAGCTTGGCCATGCGCGCCCAGCCCGAACGCTCGTTCCGCCGTCGCACGGCAACGCGCCGCGCGCCGCGACCGTTTGTCCCTCAGCGCGCGCCGTCCCTCTCGCGAGGCTCGCGAGGCTCGCCCAGAGCGTGCGCGCGGAGGGCCGTTAGGTGCTATGGCGCCCGGCGAGCCAGGTAACCGCTCCCGGGCGGCGGAGCCGGGTTCTCTGCAGTCACGCGGGTGTGCCGCGAGCTGTGCGGAGCCGCCGTGCGGCCCCGGGCCGGCGGTGGGAGGAGGTTCTCCGTCCTGCAGCGGTGGCTGCGGTCGGACGAAGAGCGGGCGGGAGTCCCGGTCCTTCTGCACGTCGCTTCCCAGCCGCGGTTTTTGTTTGTTTTTCCGTGGCGGTATTACTTAGTTACTTAAGCCTGAAGGTCTGTTGTGTATCATTTCCGCTTGACCTCACGTGTAATTGATTTTTTGTGTTCTTCTTCCAGGCCTTTTTCCAATGGTAGGATTTCATCAGGTCCCTCACCTTGAGTTAGCATTTTACGTCGGTGTTTGAGACGTTGACAAAAATGAATAATAAAATCGGGTATTTGTTGAGCACAGTCAGGTACCTGTGCCGGTGCAGTGCTGTGCCCAGGCCGTCAGCGCCTCCGAGCAAGCACACTGCGCAGTGCGGCAGGTACCGGCATGGCCTGGAGGATGTGAACTGCAGGAAATTGCTTCTAAATCCTTTTCCCTCCCTACGTGGATCACCTCTAAGATTTCTGTCTCAGAAGGCGGATGTTTTCAGTGCGGGCGATGAAGCAGAGCAAGAAAAGAGTAGAGAGGCTGTGGTGAGCGAGCGAGCTCCGCAGAGCTCCTTGGAGCTGGAGAAGCTGGAGGGTGATGCTCAGAGCTTCAGAGTGAAGGCGGCGCTGGATCAGAATGAGCAGTTCTTCAACAGGCTCCAGAAGTGTACCTGTCCTAGCGACATACTGGACTTGGCCTCAGAGTCTGCTGTCTCCATTAAGCAATTCACGAACTGTTTAACCACCATGTGGAAGCTCTTCAGAAACATGTCAGAAGACCGGCGGCGCTACGAAAAGCAGCTCACCTTTGAGCACCCAGCCTTCATCAGGCTTTGTCAGCAGCTCCTGCGGGACTCCAGAAGGATGACACGGGGCGACCTGGTGTTCAGTTTGCACGCCGTGGTAAAACTTGGTGTTCCTCAGAACACTCTCTTAGTCCAGACTTTGTTGAGGGTGTGCCAAGTAAGTGTCAAAATCCCCCATGGAAGTTTGGGGTAAAACACTACCGTTAGCTTTTTGAGGCTGTACAGTGTCAGAGAGATCTGGGTTACGTCTCTGCTTTAGTCTGAATTTCAGAGGAAAATTAGAAATTTAGTTAGAAGCTAATTAGAAAATTAGTTAATCTGCATGCAAGTCTAGTTTCCTTCATTTTTTAAAACACTGGCTAATTTCACACACATAACTGAGAGAGATGAAAAATCTGCCCTTTTCAAATGAAGTAAGAGACTGCAAAGTCAATGGAGAATTAAACTTATGAGCTCACCTGTAGGGGGAAGACAGGATGGCAGGTACAAACTTAGAGTTATTCTTTTCAGAAAGTTTTACTGGTTTGAAGTAATCGATCTAACATTGAGAAAACTCTTTAACAGGAAAAGCTCAATCAACTGGATAACCGCTGTTTGTCAGTTTTGGCAACTACGTTAGTAGAGATGGATGAAGACAAGAATGTGAGCGCTCTTCAAGCTGGATTACAGTGAGAAAAATATCTTACACGTTATTAGTATTTAAATATTGTTTGAATATATGTGTCTTAAAAATAATCAAGGGATTATTAAGTCTGTACATAAAAGATGTGTAGTGGTTTTAGGATCTAAAGCTGTCTCTTACACGAGATAATGGCTGTACAAGGTGGGGATTTTTGGCACTAAGTTCTAAGCAGGAAGACTTTTGATCACACAGGATGTTAGACCACTCTGCAGCAATGAGTATTCTGACTGTATCTCCACCACCGTGTTTCGTTATGGTCAAGTCCCCTCTCATGCCTCTGTTTTACTTGTGTGTAAAAGGAGGTAATGAAGCTAGCTTAAATTATAAAGTACTTTGTCTTTTTATCATGAAAAATATTGTTTAACAGCCCGTGACTATTTCCTTTTAATTTAGTAGGGAAAATTTTAGATGAAAAGAAGTTCTGATTTTATCTATCTGTGAATCCAGCAGAGCTTTCCTGCGAGTGCTTTATCAGAATAACTTCTTAGATTGTAATGATTTTCTCTAGGCCAATGAGATTTGCATGGGTATCCATGCTGCTGACTCACGTGATTCTTTTTACTGAGGCTGTCACACAACTTGCAGTAGTTTAGTTCTTTTGGTCCTCAGTCATGACCTTTTCTGAAAAGATGGATGTGTTAGTGGCATGCAAAAGGCAGGTTTTCCTGTAAGCTCAGGTACACAGTTCTTGTAGGTTGGTAGAAAACAGGAGATCCACCTACAGGCTATTCTGTCTGTTTGAGAGGGCAGCATCTGCAGCAATGAATTTCAGAGCAATACACTGCCTTAGACAGTGACACTTTATACTTCAGTAGTTGTGTAGATATATCTGAGAGTTAATTCAGAGGCAACAATTACAGTACTTCCCTCTGAGCCAGACAAGGCAGTGCTGGGAAAACAGAACTCCTTCATCATGAGCTTATGTGTTATGATATCCCCTTCTGTCCCTGCAGCTCACAGAACATCTTGTTCATTTTTTTGCACCAGATTGTTGTCAATGTCCGTTCGTAAGTTTCCTGGATGTTATAAAGCATGTGTGGTTTTCTGCAGAATTGTTAATTCCTTGATGCTTAATAGCATGCACATTTGCAGTCACCTGTAGTACCAGGGAAGGTGATATTTCTGATTTCTGATAATTCAGAGTTAGTGAGGGATAACATTTAGATATCAGGAAGCATTAGCAAAACATATATTTGAACCAGTATAATTATTTCCAACTGTGCTGTAGCCACATCATGTAAAATCGTGCCTGTCTTGCAAGTAAGTGGTCTAAGAGGAACAAGGAATTACTGCTTTAACTTGGTAATATACTAATGAGGAAGAGTGAGGGTACCTACCTGTTGGTGCTGAAATATACTGTCTCAAGGCCTTGCATTTCTTTCTTCATCAGATTACTAGTGGAGCAGCGAATCACAAGCATCAGAGATATCTTTATACTGCAAAACTTGATGAAATGTATGGGAAAGGATGCTCCAGTCTTCCTGAAAAAGAAATTTGAGGTAAACTTGGGGGGGGTTCATTTTTACTTTCATAAAGCCTGTGCTTTTGCGTCATTTTATAAATTGTGTATAGGTCCTTCCAGGTGCACAAAATAAATACACGAAGGTTTTGGTGCATGAACCTATATGTGTAAAAGGAACATAAATTTGGAGCTGGGAGTATTACCCTGTGAAAAGGGGCAGAAAGCAATGGAAATTGCACAAAAGGAGTTGAGAGTAAAATAGCTGTTCCCTTGCTTCTTGTTTGGGTTGGCCACATAGTATTTCACGGAAGAACGCGTAGGCTGTTCTCTGATTCCCTTGAACAACATGTAGCTGGAAGACTGACAGTACTGCAGACAATTTTTATTATAGGTGCATTTTGTGTTTACCTCTTGATATACATGCAGTAAGAATATTGTTTTTTTAATATCCAGTAAAGCTAGACTCATTTTTACTGTCATTTCTATTAGTCTGATTGCTCTTTCTATAAATGAAGTCCGTTCTGTGGCATTAGAGCTGCTCTTCTGTGTCTCAGTGCACATCTGTAGCTGGATGTTTGTATCAAAAATATGATCTAACTCCATACTGAGCATCATGTTGGAGACTTAACGCATCTGAACTAGTAATTGCAGTAATGTAAATATCAGCTGTGTTAATTATATTTCTGCTACTACTTTTTTTTTTTTAGTTAGCATAATGTATATATTCACAGCATTTGAAAATAAATTTTAATGAGACTTCTTTTAAAAAATCCATGTAAAGGCAAATTGCTGTGAACTCAGTGACACAGATCTAGAAAACTTGATCTGCTCTAATAGTGTACTGAGAAACTGAAAGAAGTTATTTTATGCTTTTGCTTTCTGTTGCTCCTTTTTCTTTCCCATAAGTCTAGAAAGGTTAAGAAATTTGGGGAAGTTTTGGTTAAAAGTTTTTGTTAAGAAAACAGTAGTAGTGCATGTGGAGAATGAAGGATTTAATAAATTCTAATTCACTCTAGATGGCAATTTTGAGAGAAATAGACCACCTGACTTACCCGAATGCTCACCGTGTGTTCTTGGGTCTTGTCGCAGTGAATTACTGTTCCGTTCCAATCCTGAATGCCTGCAGTCAAAAGATCCAGGGTAAGAAAAAAAGAAAAAAAAAAGTGTTTATTAAATTTCCTTTCCTTGTGCCAAGTTCTTCCTCATTATTGTTTCACATCCCTTTCTTGATTTCCTTTAAAACTCAGGAAACATCTTATTTTCACAGGATAAGATAGTAACGTGGTGTGATTTCATAAGTGGCAGGAGAGAAAAGTACTGATGGATAGTGGTAACAAATAGTTCTTGTAGTCTCTACCCTTTGTAACATTTTCTTGAATGATGTATTTTTCTTTGATTTTCTCCTGTATGCATTATTTAGGAAAAAAGAAATGAAGTTCTGTGGATTAGGATGCAGTCTTTAACTACGATATATTGCCTTTTACCATAGGACTCTACCACACAGACATAGGCTATGTGGCATTCAGGGTCAGCAGCTACTCAGTACATTTTTCTGCATATTCTCAGGACTTGCTGCATGTTGTGCAAATTATGCTCTGGGCACACTGATTTATTTCTTGGTAGAAACTAACCCTTTCGGAGTTGGAGGTAGAATAGGAAGAGGAGGAGAGCACATCCTTTGGGGCCCATGGTGCAAGGGAATGTGCCAGCACGTTTTACAAGATCTGCTCTGTTGCCGGGGCTTTCAAGAAAACAGTGCCCTCTTCCATATCTAGGGACCTGACCATAGTTGTAATAACTATGTATTTCATAAATTAAATTAATTTTTGCAGCAGTGAAGAAACGACCCTGTGGTGATATTCATTTTCTAATTACTCAGCAGATGGAGATTCAGGTCTAAGTGTCCTGTAATACAAGATTCCTTTGGCCTATAACAAGCATTACAAATCACTTCATTGAATGCGCAGCTTGTTGTCTTCAGTTGCAGTTGTCAGTACTCAGCACTTCAAGAAATGAGGTGTTTCGTGCTAAGCCCAGGAAGCCACTGAGCGCAGCTCAGAGGATGTGAATTCAGTTATTTTCCTGCTGTCGTCTTGAGTCCTCTGGCAGGGGAAGCAGTGAAGTGTACAACTGATGATTGTACTATTGCAGTTGTGCTCTTTTCTCCTGCAGTCATTATCTTTTATGGCATGCATGTCACTCATTGCAGCAAGCAGTGTAGGAGTTCAGAAAGAGCATTGTTTCTTGGTACTTCATCTTTTTCAACTCAGGTTTTCATTGATTTGTATTATTTGTTCTTTTTTGCTTTTATGTTACAGAGAATATTCATGATGCTCCATTTCGGCAATTAATTGTTATTCTGGAAGCTTGTCACAGTCTCCAGTACCGTAATATAGAGCTGTTTTCTGCAGTAGCAGACTATGTTAATTCTGTTGTCTGCCTTTTGGACAAAAGACAGGTGAGTTTGAGACCAAATAATTTGTAGTAGTAGCAGTAAAATGAGCAGTTTATGGTTTGTTCTTTTTCCCTTTTTCATGTATATCTTTGGTCTCTGGAAACAAGATTTGTATGAATTCCACTTTGAAGTTCATGCGGTTAATTTTCATTGATTTTTCTTTGACTTACAGAGTAAATTAAGAAAGAAAAAGGTTATGTTAAGGTTTTAGAAGTTTGCTTTCATTAAAAATACTTCTTATGGAAAACAAAAGATAAGATCCACTTCACTGGCTTTCTTGACCTTATAAAAAACATCTTTTGTTTTAGATTATCCATTTTCTCTCTGCCTTCGAGACACTAGGCTTTCAGCCAAGTGAACTGATGGGTGCTCTTGCTGAGAAAGTTACAGAAGACTCCGAATTCCTGGACTTGAAAAGCCTCTTGATTGTTCTTAGAGTGTATTCACGGCTCAACTATGTTCCCAGAGAGCAACATCATTCGTAGGTTTCCATTTGAGAATGCCTTATGTTACGTAGCCAGTGTAGAGTAATATAAGGAAATATATGGAATGGCAAGTGGTGTTTGATTTCAACTGTGTAAAAGTCCATATCTGGATTTATTAATCTGGAAGGTAAATTTGCTGTGCTTTTAGTATTTTTTTAAACTATATAAGTACAGTTTTCTATACCTGAAAATGGGTACTTTCTTGGAATTAGACTGATGAAGCTACTAAATCTGTTGATAGGCAGCTGTAGCCTCAAAGATTCTAATGCTAGCGGTGGATTGAACAACATAGGATTATACAAGATAATAATGATTTCTAGGTTGCATTTTTGAAAACTACATTTTATATAGCCTTACTTGTGTATTTAGATATTTTTCTTCTGCTTTTGAAGGTTTTATGAGACTCTTCATAGCTGCTTGAATAAGTACCTTCCCCAGATTTCCAACGCAGAACTGCTTAAGGCAGTGTATTCACTTTGCATCTTAGGATATATTCCTCACCAAGCACTCGATCAGCTGCTGAAAAAGGAAAACTATGAAGAACTTGTGTCAGGTCGGGCCTTGCTTTGTCATATTCTTTAAAAGCATAGTGCATCTCCATACATACATTGTTTTAATAATGCTAAAGTTTATAGTTAGACTTAAGACAAACACCATTAGCATTAAATGTGACATTTGCAAGAAAAAAACTGACGTAGTACCTGTGATCTAAGTGACACCACATTCTCAAATTATGTACTAGGGCATCAAGTTTACTGTCTTGGGCTCCATGGTGGCTACAGTTTAATAGTTTGCATACAAATGAATGTGAGATTGGCCAAAATAGTAGAAGTGTGCTGAGAGGTAAGGGTTCTATCTTCAGCAGATGTTCGGGCATTTTTAAAAGCATGGGAGATCTTAACATTTGTAAACCAACTTCAGTACCTGAAATCGGAACAGATTCTGAACAGACTGTAAAAGATAACAAAATGAAAAATTTTGTGAGGTGATACACTGAATGTAAATTTTTTTTAATCATTTTCAGGTGATCTTTACAAGGAAAAATGGGAAATGATGCTTCACTGTGTGAGAACATGTATGGAACTTGATAGCCCTTCCTTCTTGCAGCCTGCATTTCTGCCAACAGAGAATTTCTCCTCAGTAGTATCTTCTGTTAATCTCAGAAAGGCTCGGGAGGCACTGCTACAACTTCTGGGAGATGAGAACATGTTTCGGCAAAATGTTCAGCTGCCATATGAGTATCATATTGGTATGGAGCCATATTGCTGTCATAAGTCATTACTTTTTAGTGCAGATTTTTAATCCCTAACATAATAAGGTGGTAACAAATTTGCATAGATTACAGGTGAGTAAAAGGTAAAGTTTTGAAGACAGTCATTAAAAATGATTTCTTTGACTGCTCGGTCTTATTTTCTAGAGTACTTGTTAATGTCAGTTTACTCAGACATGATTGCTTTTGTTTACAAAACCGATTTGGATTTTTTGTTGAGCATCAGCAAGCAGATTTTAACTGCATATAATTCCAGTCTATCCAACTATTTCAGATAGTTGACCTCTTAGTATTAAAGCTAAATTTAAAACAAAAAGTCACCTTCTTTTGTTCTCTGATTTATTGCTTCTTTTAAGCTCTGGATGATGTGTGAGTTCAGCTTTCATTTATGAAATGGGATATTGTCTTTGAAGGGTGACCATTTCATAACATTTGATTTCTGTAACATTTTGATTTACATTTGCAGCAACACAGATTATCAGATTATGATATTTGTATTAATTTTCTTCTCAAGTATTTCTAACTAGGAATCAGACTAAAGGACAACCTGAGTAGGTGTGACAGACTCAGATCAAAACTTTAAACTAAAGATTTTCTTTAAACTAGGATTTCACTTATTTCATTTTCATAAACTTATGTCCACAATTTCAAAAGAAACTCTCTTTTCCTGGAGGTGTGAAAGTGTGAAAGCTGTAGCTGTTCAGATTGGTAGCAGGGAGGGAAAAGCCATCAGTAACTTAAATTGCTGGAGAACAGAGATTGGAAACAGCAGTGACAGTATCTGGTAACTTTTTTGAAGAAGCTACATGGGTTGTTAATTGTAAACTGTTGCAGTGTTTAATGTTTTGGGTTTGTTTTTTTTTTTTTCAGATTTTGAAATCTGCATGGATTCAGAACGAAAGAAAGTGCTCCCAGTAACTGCAACAGAGAGTCATACTGACATAAGTGTTCAAAGGTGCCTTTTTTTAACTGGATAATTCTTCTAGCAGGCTAGTTTTGCTTATATTTATTCTACCCAATTACTATTTCCACTGATTTGCAGAAGCAAAGTAGAAGGTTTCTTATTTGTACTCACAGAAATGTACAGATATTGCCATGCATTGATTGAGCTGAGAAAAAACAACTCATCCAGCTCACTGCCTTGTTCTGACAGAGGCTAATTACATTACAGAGAAGAAGGCAGGAAATTTCACGGGAAGGATAGTCTCAGCCTCTTGTAATAGATACAGATTTTGAAGTATGATTAAAATTGGGGGAAAAAAAATTATGGTGTAAAATTCCAAGTATTTCTGTGTCCAATTAAAAATTGTGTTGTATTTCTAAGTCCCCAAAATTTGCATCCCAGTGATATATTTTAGCAGTGAATTCAGCTGCCAAAATATAATTTGAATAAAAAGTATCATCTTGTGTGAGAAAAAGTGACCCTTCGCTAACTGAAGTGGGACATGCATCATTCTAGTAAGGCTTAACTGGAATTGGGTAATATTAACACTTGTGTTCTGGATCACTGTACAGCAATATATTTTGTACCATTTGCTTTAGCTAGTGAATTGTGTAATGAAAATTGTTTTTCAGGGCATTCCTTTTCTTACCTTTCTAAGTAGATTTTATGGCAAGAAGTAACTGATCCTGAGTATTAGCAAATGATCAAAGTAGATGAACTAACTGTCAAAATAACGTAGAATTTTGAGTGAGCTATTTCCTTTTTATGGGGGAAGTGGAAGGATTTAATTCTGCTCTAGGAGTTTGGGTAGACGCTAGTACTTTTGTGAAGCTCACAAATGTAAAAAGTCTTAAGTCTGGAGAAAGAGAAGGGATAACAAGATGTGTGCGGTCTTAATATTTTACCTTTCAGAAAGATGTTTATGTATTCTGCAGTGTTAAAAGATAATATTAAATCATGGTATTATACTCTTTTTGGTTGTAGATTGGCTTTTCTCTTTGTTCCTATGTCTGGTTTTTGTTTGGGTACAACACACCCCCAAGGGAAACTTGCAATGAAGAAGCGGCACCTAAGTAGACTGGGCTATCATGTGATTCTGGTAAGAGGAGCCCTTCTGCTGTCTCTTGTTTAGATCATGTTATCAGCACAATGATGAGCATGTTTGTTTGGCAGAATGTGCTCTATTGAGAATGATGGTTATCCGAAGTGATAACCATGTAGCATGTCTATTTACAAGGTGTCTGTGTCATAAAGAACAGAAGAACTCTGAAAGACAAGTACCACTTAGTATTGGCAGTGAAATAAATATTACCTTTGGTCAGGAATGAAAAAACAACAAAAAATAAAACCTAGCCACTGAATTGTTTGTATCTAAAAATCCGTGGCTTATTTCTGTGGGGGTTTTTTGTGGGACTTTTTTTTCTGTTGTTTGTTTTAACGGAATTGATTCTTCAAATTAACTTCTCAAACTACATCAAATCCATGTGACTGCGCTGTCAGTGAAGGCTTGGATTATGGACAGGGTAGTTTGCTGAAGATTCTGAAAATAATGTATCTCTTTGTATTCCCTTGTTCCAGGTCCTGAACAGGAAGTTTCAAGAATTGACGAATGAAGATGCAGTTGAATTTTTGAAAGGAAAAATCTATGCTGAAAACACTTCTCCTTTTTCTGGAGTGAATGTGTATGATAATAATTAAAGTAAACCAACAATTTTAGGTGTCTGTCTTTTTCCTATTTAAATAATTGACTGATTTAAATAGAAGATATAAGCAGTTTGGGCATAACTGCCTACCACAAAGAATTAAACTTCCAAACCTGTAGGTCAGCA
The DNA here is from genome assembly GCA_023055505.1 of Callipepla californica brunnescens. NCBI lineage: Eukaryota > Metazoa > Chordata > Aves > Galliformes > Odontophoridae > Callipepla > Callipepla californica. The sequence continues at coordinate 4,044,580 of JALIRH010000010.1, forward strand.
ATGCCTGCTGTTAGTGGGAGGTTTCTTTAGTGAAGAGACAATAGGTTTCTTTAGAAAACTTTAGTAAAACAGCTACTTGATTAATCTGAGGCGTATCCTGACATCTATCCCTGTTGAAGTGTCATAATTTTATAGATAATTTTATAGGCACTTCCCCTTCCTGTGCTTCAAGTCAAACTCTCCCATCGTGAGCAAGTTCAGAGTTTTGAAGTCACCATTTCAAGCAATGTTGGAGAGATTTTCTCCAACATCCTTTCCACATTATCTTCTGCATTAACCATTATGAAGAGCTGTAGCAAATAACTCAGCCATGGGGATGTATTTAAAAATTTCAAAGTTACATGTGAAGTTCCTAAAGAAATCAACACCCAGTTTACAGAAGTTTGGGCCAAAAATGGTTCAATTAGTTGTATGTTTATTCTTTTGAACTTTTTTGCTCCTCTGCTCCTGTTACACGTTTTGAGACATCTAGCCTCAAAACATGTTTGTCACGTCCTTATAAGCTTTGTGTTTCCAGTAATCTCCACAACTTCTTAAAAGTGGTGTTGCAGTACTCCAGTTTGTTATTTGTATATTGTAATGCACCTGATCTGTTGTGTAATAAAAGAGAATAGCATGGTGGAATTTATTATGTTAGCAGAGGCCTACGTGTTCAAAACAAGACCTTTGAACAGGCAGAGCAGAAATAACTGGTACATCGCTTTTCTTGATAACATTTACAGGTAAAATACCTTTATTGTGCTGGAGTAACTGGAGTACATAACACAACAGTGGAAAGTCTGAACATAACTGCATCTGCAAGCAACAACCTGTTTTAGTTTTCCTGCAGCACAATCAGATCTTCAGTCACAACTTCATGTGTCATAACCACAGCTAAATCATGAAGGGAAAAAGCAATACTTTCTGCAGTGACTGCATGTTACCCAAAGGGGGTGCCCTTGCTTCACTTGATAAGCTACAAGAACTGTGTTCTTTGTCTCTCTGAAGTAGGATTCACACGTGGATAAAATACTACAATGATGAGATGCAATGAAAAGAAGGAATGCTTAAAAAAATTCACTGCAGCTTTAGGAAGAACATATAGATAAGAGCATGATGCATATTTATGAAGAAAACTAACACAAATATCAGTCTGGCATAAAAACCTCAGATAGGGACACTTCAGCCCCTGAAGTGCAGCAAGAGCTGAAAACCAGAACTTCTGCAATTGCAACACCTAGCTAATTGTAACTTAAGTTTATTGTGCTATTTTTGTATTTGCTGCTTGAAGAAAATATTGTTTATACAAACACACCTGGAAATCAGATGGAGGGCCATTCTGATGCTCTGTGCTGACCAATTGGTCACAGCTGGCACCGGAACAGGTGAAAAATACTTTGTCTGTGCTAGAGTGTTGAGTGGTGTGCAAAGCTGTGTTTGAGATAGCATTTTGTGTTGTTCAAAGGTGAAGCCTTGCAAACCAAGCTACTACAGTGTCAGCTGTGGCTCTTACCTGGACAGGAGAGCTGCTCCCTCTGCTTCAGGCTTTGAAGTCAGGCTCTCAGTAATAGGTTCATCACTCCATCTGTTTAGAGGCAAGAAAGTGTACAATTACCTTGGATGCCAGCAGCCAGGACAGAAGCTGCCAAGACAGTGGCACAGCACTTCACACTGAATTGGCTGGTCATCTTTACTTTCATATTTCTAAACGTGTTACAGATAGATGGATACTTATACAAGTGGTATGGAAGTATAGTAGTCTATCTTAATGATCACCTTGCTTATCAAAATATCCCGCTTTACACTACTGTAGTACTTCTTGTTGTCACCTACACTTATTCGAAGGTATAAGCAATATGTAGCCTTTGACTTAAGAGCTGTGAGCTTCTTGAATCTTCTGCTTCAGAGCTGTTCTGCTGCAATGTCTTAAATACAACCAGATTTCTTAGTGTCCAATTCATGCAGTAAAGGAGATGTGGTTTGTGCAACGGAATGTATTTTAAAGCTCCACTTCTCTCCCCTGAATCATGCTTACAAAAGTCAGCGGGAAAACATTAAGAACTTTGCTTTAGATTTTGTTACTACACAGATTCATGTTTGAAAGGAGCAAAATCCCTTCTTTTTAGCCTAAACAGATGTATTTAGCCAATCCACCAGTGTAGCTAATGGGATATGACCTGCCCCCCCATTTTTTTTAGTTGCCGCTTTCGCAGTCTGCCTGCATACTTAAGGAGGCATGTGTTTCTAACCTTTATTCACACTTGGAACATTTTCTAAGTGCAGTAGCTGGAAAATTTCTTCTGAACGTGGAAGCTTGAATATGGCTTTACTTTATACAGTGTGTAAGTGTATCTTATTAACAGATGGAACCCAGATACTTGCTGTGGTGTTTAATTCACTAAAGATATTTCAGGAGTATATCCAATCTGTGGCAGGTTCTCAACCCCATGTGAAATGAAAGTAGATTATTTAGTAGGTAAACTAAATTGCTCGTGGATGGGAGGATCCTCAGCGAATTGAAGGCTATTTAAAGGAGATAAAGCAATTACAGGACTTAAAGTAATTATGTAGCTATGAGTTAAAGATAGTAGAGTCAGCTGCACCGAGTAACCATTCAAACAGATATAGGCGGCACTGCAAGGCAGTCTGAAAAGTAGACCAGATCCACACAAATATTTCCTTCTGTCTGAGCTATGAATTACCAAACTGGAGTATCTATACTGCTAATCTCAAAGGAAAAGATACTGCCTGTTATGACTCCCATTGTTTTTTGAGATGTTCTATTAGACAGTTTTTGATTCACAAATCTCACCCCGTTACAGAATACTAAAATGCAGTGATAAAACAGGCTTTTCTGTTTGTTTTTTTTCCTTAGAGTAAGCATTGACTATTCACCCCTTCACTTCTCCCGGTCATTTGAAAAGTATTCACACAAAAAAAAGGGTGACAAGCTCCAGTCACTGGCATGCATCATATAATTCATAAGAAAACAGAGTTTACAAATACATTATTAGACAGCAAACTTCTCTGGCCCAAGGATGATATTAACCATTTTCTAAAGTGATGAGCAGATGTGTGCTACAAGGGTCAAGAAAGCTCTGGTGCAAACAAAATAAACAAGTACCATCTGAGCAGAAATGAAGACAGTGAGGGTCTGGAAAAAATACAAGCAGCTGAATTTGCAGACCTTGATGACCTGCATCCATCTTCTTGCTTAGATTTGCTTTTGTCTGAAAACACATTGAACCCTTCCTCCAGTCTTCTAAGGCAGTATGCAAACTCAACCGCTTGTTCTTGAGAAACATCCCAGAACTCTCTTTAAAACATCTACCTTACTCTCAGGTTGGTTTAAAAGTGACTAGGAAAGAGGGACTGGCAGTACATTGCGAGAGTTCAATTTTTGTTAAAGAAATCAGAAGCAAAATAAATTTAATCTTGGCATTCAGGAATGGAATTTTCTTAGATTTTCTTAGATATCTGTTTCTTAGATATTGCAACTGTTTCTGTACATGCAAGAGGTTGAACAATGCTCTATACGCAGAAGATAAAAGACATGGCTCTTAATTTCTAAAAAGAAAATTGTAATATTCAGAGCTGATACCAAGGCTTTCCTCTCATGCTTGTTTTGTGTGCATATGGTCGGTGACCACTGCAGTGGGAAATATTTTATACTGCCATCTATAAACGCTAAATTATTCCTTTTCCACACAAATCTCAGAGCACGTAATTTGGCATGAGTGAGGCATCAGTTTCACTTCTTGCTGGCACTAGAACATCTGAATTCAACAAGAACTGCAGGTGTACTGCAGAACTCAAAAAAGGTAGAATATTTACTCCTAGGTCAAATGTACTGTAGTTAGTTTTCTCAGAACAAAAGCAGTCAGTAAAAATCAGAAACGGAATACAATGGTTATCTGTTGTTCTCTGCAGGCATACATTTAAGAATTGATTTTACTAGAAACAAAATCTCATTCCAGTACTTCACTAGTAACCACAGATATTTTAGTAGTTCTACACTGTTCTTTTATGTGATGCAAATATGGCAGATGGCTACTTTTAAGATCTGTCCTTCTAGTATAAGCAGTTTTTGTTCTTTCTTTCATTACTTCTGTATAATCACAGAATCTCCTGAGCTGAAAGGGACCCACAAGGATCATGGATCCATAGACTACCAAAAGCCCAAACTCAATGTCTGAGAGCACTGCCCAAACTGTCCTTAAACTCCAGCAGCTGAGGGCTATGCCCCCCACTGCCTATTGTATCCCCTCTATTCTCCAGTAAAAAAAAACTTTTCCTAACCCCCACCTGACCCTCCCCTGACACAGTTCCATGTTGTTTCCTTGGGTCCTGTCACTGTCACCAGAGAGCAGAGATCAGCTCCTGCTCCTCTGTGCACAACCCAGCACTTAGTCTTGTTCATGTGGTTGGTGACTGCCCAGCCCCCTGGTTTGCCAAGATCTCTCTACCCTCGAGGCAGCTGAGAGCTCCTCACAATTTAGTATAATCTGCAGACTTGATACACCTTCAAGTCCCATATCCAAATCATTGATAATAGCTTTGAAGAGAACTTGCAATAAAATGGAACCGTGTAGGACCTCACTGGTGACTGGCTGCCAGCTTGTGTAACCACTTTTCCTATAACCCTTGGTACCTTAGGGTGAAAATATGAGTGTGGTGGTGACTGTAAATAACAGTCAGGAACAATAAAAAGGATAAGCTGTCTTTGAGACTGCAGTAAAAGTCTTTGTGTCCACAGACATTCAGTGAGCTTCCCATCTCACCCCGTTTCCTCTCTGAAATTGTTCTCACGTTATACTCCAGTAACACTGTTGCCATGGCACCCATCAAAATCCAGATATGCTCTTGCTTTAATGTAGCAAGATGCAAATTTTGATAACAGGAGAATTTCTTTTCAGTTTTCACTGCTATAGGTATACTATTCTATCTATGCCTCCAGCCAGAGGAAATTTAGTAAAAACTCTTTAGTCATTTCTGAATATGTTCCATGGCTTACTCTTATCAGTTCAGTTCACAAAGGGATCTTGCTAAATTTTCTCTGATTGCCTTTTTGATTTTCATGGTACAGATTTCTCTATGTGTGTCATCTGCACTCAACCACACTTTCAAAGGTGGGGTAGTGCATGGGGTAAAAGGGAGTGGCACATCATCTGGTTTAAGTTAAATTTAATGCACCACATCAATATACGTCAGCTGAGATTCTGGCTCTGCATCTTCAAAAGAATAACTTGAACTGTTATGCTAGCACAGTTTTCTTCTTCTGCAACAGAAAACAGCTGGTGACTGTAACTCACTGTATGAAACCTAATGTAAATGCTGATCATTGTCACTGAAGTCTTGATTTGCACTGATACAGCTTGTTGTAGATTACGTATCTGCATGTTCAGACTTCACTGCACAAAACAGCAGGAAGGGAGAAGTGACCAAGCACAAAGCTCACATTCGTAATCACGTCAGTCATGTTTTAAATGACTATTCAACCTTCTCTTAATACACAACTGAAATGCCAATACTTGCATTTCTTGCTCACCCTTCGTGCTGGCTTGGTAGTTTGGCATCAGCTTTAGTGGTACAACAGACTATTCCTTGACAAAGGAAATTCTCTGGAAAGTAGAAAAGCAACCAAAGCCCCTTGTGCACTGTGGTGTACGTGGTAAGAAGGAGGTAGAGATTGCTAATGCATCTGTCTCCGTTGTCTTAGAAAATGCTCCATTTTGCATATGAGTGATTTGTTCAAGGGACATACCATCTGGTAAAGCAATCTCCAGTCTGGGTCACTTTTGTATAAATGTTTGGAAGACTACAGCGATCTGAAAAGTTAAGTTGGAAAAAAATATGCAAATATATGTGCATTTGGAAGCTTGATCTGTATACGCCCAGGTTGAAGAAGCAACAAAATGATGAATGCTTCTCTGATGTCAGCGAGAAGGCTTCATTCTCAGCAGAGTCAGTATTTCCCCAAAAAGGAAGTACTGAGCTGGATGAAGGTTGGCTAGATTTCTGCTCATGCAAAACAAAAGAACATTCCCAACTTTTCAATGCTGCTCCTAGTTTTGATATTCATTTGCTTAAACCTGAAAACTCAGCACTTGAAGAGAAAGAAAAGAGCAGAAAAACAATAGAAGGTATCTAAATCACTCTGTCTGAACAGAGCATAAAATCACCTGACCCCAAGGTATGGACAGACACAGGCAACCTCTGTTCAGCTCCCTGTTTGCCCCCATTTACTGTCTGCTCATGTGCAGGCCGCTTATGTGGCTCTCCTGGCACACCCAGCACTCAGGCATTTGCATCTGTGTGCATTAACACAAAGGAATACGCTGTTTGACATTGGAGATACAATCACAGTCCAGCCCAGGGTCTGTGTTCCCCACCTGTGTAATGGGAATGTCCTGATGTTGATGTGCTTGGATTTGACTGCTCTCTCAAGCAGAGCTGGTTGATGTTTTTAAATGTTTCTTTTGCAAATAGTAGTGACAGTTCAGCTATGAACGTAGAGAAGATTTTGGCTAATCACAACAAACAAACAAACAAAAAAAACCAACACCAGCTCTCTTCACTAAAGAGACTCAACTCTCATGGTTAGAACTATTCAGTGCAAATCAGCCAAGTCAGTAGCCTTACTGCTAAGCCCTCTCACAATAAGAGCTTCAAAGATACACAAATCAGTCTTTTCTTCAGACAGTACCAGCAGCAGCCATTTATTACAAAGCCAAACACCAAAAAAAGCAAGTTTCTACTCATACTCATAGACACAACACACTCCAAACCCAGCTTATAAACTCTTCAGAGCCCTTTTACAAAAATACACTAGAATTCTACCAAATATAAGCAGACTAGACTTATCTAGCTCAGACAAGTTCTGCTTCAGGATCTTTTACCAGGTACTGCTGGTTTCATTTGTTGTTACTGAGATACTTCAGAGACATCATAATCCTTTCTACCAAATTCTGATGCAGTTTGAAGAGTCTGTAGTACTCTTCACCTTGCAAAGAAACATGTATAACCATGTGCACGCTAGCAATACCGTTACGCTTGGTGGTGCTGGTAATAAATAGAAAGCACAGTATTGGGTATCACTGTGATTGGAACTGAGGCCAAAGGTTAATGTGAAAACATTTCATAGCTGCAAAAGCTAACTGTCTAACTTAAAGCAAATATTGTATATATTGTTTGGGCCTAAGAAACTGTATGAAAGGCTATTTGCACTTAATAATTCATGGCATGCTTAAATAGCTCACACAGTATTTTAGGGCTTGTAATAGAACTCATTAAAAATGATGCTGGTAATTCTCAAACGCAGTGCAGTAAGCTCATTTTTTAACCATTAAGCAGTAATAGAAGCTTATGTGCTGTCTTCTGCAGTTCTGCTAGGAGTAATAAAGTAATATTGGTTTATTTACTTACAAAAGTAATTACAGAGTTTAAAAATATGAGTAAGATAAGCATATAGTGTTACATGACATCTTTAAAAAGGTCTCATCAAAACAAACCACACTTTGTTTTGACAACAAAGAAGTTTTGCATCTTCACAAACATCAAGGATTCTTACCTAATTCTTACTCACTCAGAAATTCATTAAGGGACCAAACACTTCTGAAAATCATTTTGCCCTAAAGCAATACCTTTGAGATCGTAAGATCTAATCACAGCACCAGGACTTATTCTTACAAGCGAAAGTTTTCAGGACTGGAGATGAGCGTGAAAATCTAGCTGATCTTCATAACAGCAAATTCAGACACACAAAAAACTGTCAGTAAACTGAATGTTTCCTTTTTTCAAACTAAAAGGGTAGTATTTGGTAGCCACCTCCTAAGCATGGACTTGGAATTCAATAATTTACCACTGCACCTGAAATACGTAGGTATTTTTTTTTTTTTCAAATTACATTGCACAGTCCTTACTCAGATAAGTTTCCAAATGGTGTTTACATAAGGACTGCAGGATTTTGTGCACAAGTCCTAGTAGGGTGGATCACCCTCAACACCAATAATTGAAACAACAATGTTTGTTGCCTCTTTCTTATAAACATTGTCCAAAATTCAGATCCTGTTTTGAAGGATCAGCTAAAGGTTCCTTAGCAGTGACATTTTGCTATCTAAAAGATGAAGGCAAAAACCACCCAGCCTAACTGTTACTAAGGAAAGGCAATTTACTAATAATATCCTCCTTTCCTGGTTAAGGAAAAATGGTATCTAAGGAAGCTGCTCTGCCAGCCTCATTAAAGCAATACTGATCTTGCCAGTTTGCTTCAGCTTGCTTCCATAAGGAACTGCTTACTGAATTGGTACTTAACACTCTTGTGAGACAACAAAGCTGCCTACAGGCTGTATCATAGGACTTCTGGAGAAAAGATAGGTGTTATTTTACACACAATACACTCAAATTTCTAGTTTCAGCTCAAAATTTGTGTGTATGTGTGCAGTAAGTACTATTGAGACTGCTTTAAATGATTTTCCAAGACAAATGTTTACAAGTATGAGATCATAAACCAATTGTTAAAATAGTTTAAGTGAGCTAAAGCTTAAGTGTCTGATGTCAGCTGATGATTTGTCAGACATGGTTGGCTTAGTGGAACTAATTTTTAGGTTTACTAGCAATGTCATTCTAATCTATTGTATATTGGCTGGAATCTTTTCTAAAATTGCTTTAAATACAAAAAGCAAGGTTAACAGGGTGCCTTCTGTGCCAACTCAGAGAAATAGAAGACTCTCCAGTGTATTCTCAACCACACAAATATTACGGTCTGAGAACTGCTGGCACTGTCAAATCACAAACTCCAAAAAGCTTCCAAAAAAACACCTTTCTCTAATGAAGCTAGAAGGCTTAGTGTACTGATCTGAACTGTAGAACAAACAATGTACTGCATTGGAATATTTGGAATGTTGCTCAGAAAGACGGAGAAATATTTTATTACTCTTGGAAAAAGGCAATAACGATACAGAATCTCCCATGACAAGTCAATGGGAAACAGAACTATCAATTTGTTGTGTGCTTCCTCAAAGTAAAGTGACAGTGATAAACAGAGGTAAAGCAGCTACATTATCCAACCCCTTTATTAATTGGAGCAGAAGACCAGGATTTAAGGCACGTTAGTCAGCATGCTACCGTACTGATCCTGCTTAGTGGTGATTTTGAGTAGAAGGTGTACCATGAGCTTTCCAAATCAATAACAGGAAACTTACTGGAAGATATTTCTCAGTCAGAATTGAGTTGATAATTAAAAAAGAAAAAAGTGACAGTGTTGAAGTCCATCTAGTTCTAGTTTGGTTTAAGTCCAGATGGAGTCAGCGTGGAAGCCAGCCGTGGAACCGGAAAAGCTTGATGTGGTGACCTGACGTTTGTGGAGAGATAAGCGTGTAAGATGGCTTTTCTTATTATAAAGATTGCTGCCCTTGAAATTTAAGTGGAACTCAGGAGAAAATCTGGAAGCAAGCAGTTACCAGGATCAAACTCACCACTATACGATAGTTGTTCAAAACATGTGGTAAGCTTCAGTATGGAATGTTTACACAGTACAGTCCTAGCTCATGGCTGTCACTAAACAGACGGTATGGGGATAAGTCACAAATAGCTGAGCATATGCATGGTGCAAGGTTAAAACAACAATAAGCAGGTCAAATCAGTCAGACACTAGAAATCACTTTGACACCAGGCCAAAAGCTTAGCTTGCAATGATATCAGTATGGGATAAAAAGAGGATGAACTAACAGGCTTAATAGCCAGCTTGTTGGAATCAGCATATAGTATCTATACTTCCAATAGGAGAGCAGATGGTCATATATTTAAGGAAGCACCAGATAGGGAATCAGGAGATCAGAGTTCTACTCCTGGCTCTGCAGCAATGTTCCTATGTCACCTTGGGGACTCAGTTTTTTCCTCTTTCTTTCTTAATCTTTTCAGCAGTGGAAATACTATTTTTTTTATTGAGGGAGCAGTTGAGAGGCTAAACTGATGCTGAAAAAGTGCTTTGAAGCTCTAGGAAGAACAAAAGCAAGATCTGCAAAGCAAATTTGTTTGGAAGAAAGGACACTACGTGATTTCACATAGCCATATACATGTGACATTTCCTCATCTCAGAGCATCCCATGCTTATTCATACATGATTTTCCAGAAGAGAATAAATGGATTAATCTGCATTCCACATATGCTAGAAAGATAAACTGCTGCCAGTAAGAAACTGACCAAAGAACAAGCTTTATTACTGAGAGAGGCATATTTACGCCCAAGAGAGCAATAGGCTTGTTGATGCTGTTTATCCCAACATACTTTTATATTAGAGGCAGAATACCATCTCTAATGGCTTTTATTCTTAATTTAGCTGTGTTTCTTGCAAGCTGAACATTAAGTACAGACTTAAGTATCCTCATCTAAGAATAAATCTTGTGCCAAAGTCCCCAAACAAGTCTATTTTTTAGAAACCAGTCAGAAATGTCCCTGATTATACAGAACTTTCATCTAAGGTCCATTAAATTCAACTAGACTTCAAAGGAATTTGAATCAAAGACCTAGCAAGCAACTGTCATTCATTCTAAACCCTGTACCCAATAAGCAAAATGACCCTATCTATCCTAATAACTATTTGGTGTTAGAGGAGTAATGTTTTCACCACAGAACAAAGAGTTTCTCCTTTAAGAGAGAAGATGCAAGCTTTGGGGTGAAGTTGAATTTTAGTACATCACGATTTGTGCCTTTTTTTTTTTTTTAAGAGGAAAAAGATATAAAGGAGAAAAAAAGGCTTCATCATATCTCCATTTTTCTTGTTTCAAGATTCTGTGTCCCTGTTAAAGGTTTAAACTCCATTCAAAGCCAGTTCTGGTAAAGGGAACAAGCAACACTACAGAAAAATACTTCAAAATACTAGCCTACCTTGTTTAGCAATGTTGAAGACGAAGGAAGCACAAAGAAAAGTTATCTGAGCAAGGCCCTTACCATCAGAACTGTACATGGTTTTCCTACATGAGTTTTTCTTATTCCTTCACAAATGAAGTTGGCTCTAATCTTTCTTAAACAGATTTCTTCCAGTTCTTCTGGAAGACACTGTGGGTTGGATATCTTCATGGGAGGAAACAATTATTTCCAGGATCGAGCCAGTTATGGTATGGGACAAAAATATGTGAAAGGTCTGGTATGACTTATGAAGATCATATTCTTCTTTTGCTTGCAGCCCAGTTTTGTGAGAATGTGCTTTTGAGTTAAACTGATTGGTTCTGCAGCCTGTTTCCTTGATGACAGCCTTGGCTGTAAGTAAGAGGACTTCAGTTTGCTGAGAAGAATACCATAACAATTAAAGGTTACCACACATACGTGTGAACAAACTGACTTACTGGACTATCTTTACCCCAAATCCATTCAGTCTGCTGCATTAAATGATAAGGAAATGCTTCACCGATAAAGTTGCTGATTAAATATGCTTGTAGTTTGGGGTGTGGAACACAGATCTTGCAGAATTATTACAAAGTACAACTATTTCAAAGCAAAGTTAATGATTAAATAAGGGCAGGTCTGGTTATATATGATAATTGTACAAATTGAGAATTCACTCCAGATTGATCAACTATCCTGCATTCTCTGAACAAAGATGTTGCTTTTTCTTGGGATGTTTTTTTCTCTGGGGATTCTAATTCCTGGAAAATTCAGCTTGAAACTGCAATATGATGGGTGAGTGTGAAGGGGGGCACGAATAATTGTGCATGTACTATTATTCTCAAGAACTGTGCAAAAATGACAATATTAATTCTGAAGTGAAAATGTGGGAAGAGGGTTATTAATCTTTAAGTCTGTAAGCTCTGAAAAGAAAACAGAAAGAGAAAAATTAAGGAAGAGTATGTAAATACAAGCCTACAAAAACTGCAGGAGACACAGAATGCCCCTGCAATACACTTCTCTACTTCCATTTGCTGAAAATCATTTGTCTAATTCTCTTTAAAAAAGTCTGGAAGGAACATATGAAACCAGATGCTGTAGGAATAAAATATCTTTTCTGAGTACAAAATGATTGAGCAAAATCGTATCTCTAACAAAAGAAGTCTGCAGTCACGAGAAAATGTGCCTCTAAAGCAGCTCAGATGCTGGAATCTTGCTGGAAATCCATAACGACAACAAAATAATCCAATGAAATGGCCCAGGCAATGCTTATCCAAAGTTGTTCACAAAATGAGATTATCACTTCTTCCTGATCACAGAATCATAGGGGTTGGAAGGGACCAGGTTGCCAAACATACAATGTGAAATGCTTTGGAAAAGCATGCTATCACCTCCGTTCTCAACTCTGCTTCCTCAACAGAAGTAAAACTTGATATCACTCATTGCCGATCTAAGTAACTGTGCTCTACTCAGCCTCCATTTTACACAGAATGATAGGAAACCCTCTGCCTTTATAGCACTGTGGGCTGCAGGAGGGACACAAAGAAAGTATAGAGGCCATCTATCCACAAATAACTTTATAAATGGAATTTTCTAAAGTCAACGAAGGAAGTGGCCCTGTGCTAAACACTTCTAGATTAATTTAATTAATTAATTACTTTAATTACTCAGAGGTCATTGATTTTACTGGGTAGAAATCAATGGACCCTAGATAATGTAGTGTTCGTCTTTGTTTTTGAGTACTTGCACAGGATTTTAAAACTTGTTGAACAGAACGGTCAGTGTGACTTTGGGTTAGCAGTACCTGCACAAAGATGAAGAAACTGGTAAAGCTCAGTAGGGATAACATTTTCATTGTCATTTGTTCTGTGCAACAAGTTAAATATCCAAAACATTTGATCTACAAACATCCAAGGAAACATAGCTTGTACTAAGAATGACCCTTAAGTTTGGTAAGAAAGCTTAACTGTAGCATTTAAAAAACTGTAGCTCTTGCATGGTCAAATGGGATGACTTTGCATTTCTGCAGTGAGAACTCCAGTCCATAAACATAAATGAGTGTGTGCTTTCTAATCTTAGTGTACTATTAAAAATGATCTGTCTCCACACTGGCTATTGTAAAAGGTTTATCAGTAAATAAGAGCTAGCCATCTGGCAGCAATCTGATGGTCTGGCATTTCTTTCATTTGGTGTAATTAAGACATAATGTCAATGAGAATAGAAAGATATTACAGGATATTGTTTCCCTTCCTGACAGACAAAAAGCAAAGCAAGCCCAGGCATTTAGGGAGAATGAGCTCTCAACTGCAGCTGAGATGTTCATTCTCCTAGCAAAGATCTTTATCCCCCATCTACAAGGTTCTATTACAAAGATGTCACGGCTGTCGTATTATTAGCAACACAGACGTAGTCATTTCACCCCATAGATAAAGGTACTATATGCTAAAAGTATTTCCTGAACCAGTAGTAAACAGCCCATTTTAACTATCAAGTTCTGCGACCATCTGTAAAGGAGATATTTTGGAGAGATAGAAGAAAAAAAAAAAACCCTCTCCCACTCTTCAGTGGATAATATGAATGAATTGTAAATTCTATTTGTGTGTCTATTAAGCTGATAATTGTACGTTTACATATGGAAACACAAGAAATAGCAGTTGCAATTCAAATGATGAAAGCATATTATACTGATGATGATAATGTTCGAGCACGCAAGACTTCTGCAACAGAAGTTCATCACAAGCTTTAAAATGTAAAATATTTTTTTGTGCATGACTTGTAAAGACCTACAGAGTCCAATGAAGTCACCGAAGACAATCATGAAGCAGTGGTCGCTATTGGTTACTAGTAAATAAGAACATTTGCCAGGTTTCCCCTTCTCCCCTTCCAATTACGTCAGTAGTGGATAACTGCCACTTCACCTCTGAGTAATGTAGTCAACAAAATCCGCTCCTCATTAGAAATATCACATTTGTTATCTGGCTTGGAAAGCTGGTCTGAATGAACAGGGAGGAAGCATTTGTAATTATTTCTCTATTTTTCTTAAGAGCATACAAATTTGTTTTCTGTATTTCCAAACACTTTAATTTCTTTTTAAGCCCCCAGTAAATAAAGTTTGGTGGAGCATAAAGAAAACACGTTCCCAAATACTGGGTTTGTATGTCTTTTCTGGAAAAATAACATGACTAATCTTATACTACATTTTTTTGTTTGTTTTCTGCTATGTAAGTAAAAATATGTACTCTGGAGACCACTCTATTGTCTATTTGTGAAATAAATTGGATGTTCTTATGGCAAGTAAATTGTGAATGTCTCAGTCAATTAGCAACATTTTTGTATCACAGCTATTAAACCTTTTTGCATGCTGAAGTAGATCAGCAAAACATAAAGCATACTTGGAATAATTGAAAAAATCCTTAAAAGGAGTTTAAAAAAAGATTATTATTATTATTTTTTTTATCAGTGATCTTGCTTTGGCCCTGGGCCTGCAAAAGTAAAACATGCACCAGGCTTACATAAGCAATAGGCTTCAGTAAAGCTGATATGATGAATAAAGGAACTTCATCGACAAGGAAACAGAATTATCCTAACTCCTCAGCAATAGAAAACTCACTTCACACAGTCCTATTTGCAGCTAAAACATTCCAGGAATTCATCATTCAGACATACTTTTGTTAGAACACCACTCAGTTACATGCTGTCTTCTTTCCACATAATAAAGTACATCCCTTGGATTTATGGGATTCACGGATACTTCAATAGATAGAGAAATAAGATCAGTTTCTGTTTTTAATTCCAGGGATCAGGTTTTGCATATTGTGCCAGAAACACTTCAGCAAGTCCAGCATCTCCGGCATCTTTGCAACACTTTACTGGTGAGTATGAATAAACATGTATGCCTAAAAAGCATTCAAGGGTCTTGACTTGCAGAACAGTTTTGCATGCAAGATTGGACAGAAATGAAGGTGAAAAACTTCAAAAACCTTTATCTAAGATTATTTCTTAAAGTAGGGCTGAATTACCCTTTCACTTGAAGAAGGAATTTATGGGGAGAAGCTAGTTTTCTTGTGTGGCTCTCTGAAGGCATTGTTTCTTACCAGCAGTGTCTGAGGCAATGAAAACATGAACTCTGTGCAGCATGCTCTGTGAAGAGATGGCTCAAGAAGAGTCACAAAGAAGAACACTAGAAAATCTTCTTTTTCTTAATATGCAACTACTCTATCTTATTTTCTCATTCTGAAAACAAGCTTGAATTGTGCATTTCTTTTTTTTCCTCCTATGCCCAGCTGGATTTGTGGAAGCCTCTGCTGCCTGAAGACATGAAGATTGGAGAAGATCTGCACATAAGGGTCCCAGATCCTCTGGTGCAGGAAGTGAAAGCCAGCTTAGATCAACATATGATCTCTTATAAGTATGCTCTCTCCTTCCTTGATAGGAAAGGCCAACCCTAGCAATCTTCATTGCCATCCCAGAACAGTCAGCAAATGATGATAATACCCAGCCTTCGTTCAGGTGTCTCCAACTCATCTTGACCTGCCCAATGCACAGCTTTTAAACCACATTCCCCTTCATCCTGATTATTCTTCTAACTAGCCCGGATCTGGAACATGGAGCTGAGACAGCCCAATCTGTCTTGTTTCCTGCTGTTGCCTCCTCAGTGGCAGAGAGTGGTTCTCAGATGCATGACTCAGTTCTTTTGTCTAAAGTCAAAGCTTGGTACAACCACTACTGACAGAAGTATGCTTTCTTCTTGGAAAGAATGGATACTGGGACCACCCAGTTTTGAAGAGCTCATAGGTTTACAGCAGAGAGGCAGAACCACTGTAGCTCTCCATTTCCATTCCTTGCCTTTTGTTGCTCTACTGTTTTAGAGAAGAGCAATTTCAAAGCAAAGTATTTAGGCAATTTCATCAAAGCTGCAGTCCTCCTAACTGATCCTCCTCTGCCTTCTATCCAGCTGGGTGCAAGTTTTCTAGCACCACCTAGTGCAATAGAGAAATCCTAGCCTAGACCAAAGGTCCCACTGTCAGGTCCCCACTGAACATAGAAGTGAGATCAGTCACTTCTGCAAATGGCCCCCAGATGCTTCATCACACCTGCCTAGCAACACATCTGCTAACTGCCTCTCTTTGGCTTTCAACAGAAGATTTAATTCAGAACAAAGAGTGTTTGAAAAGCTAAAAGGGAATAAATAAGATCTATTCTTCACAGTCCCATTTGGAACTGACTTTTTCAAGTAAGAAGTAGCTAGAGATATTTCATATAAACAATCCTGTAGTCATTCAGGAGTGATGACAAACACCCTAGGGACACATACTTTCATTTGCCAGAGAAAGGTAAGCTAGTTACTTCAGTGTAATTTAAGGTTAGAGCTGATCTTGATATCCTGACTGACAAATTATTTTTAGTGATTGCGAAGCCCTGGCAACCAGGCAAGGAGAGATGGGAGGTGGCAGCCAGTATGAGTGATGTAGTATCAGATTTAAGCATTCAGGACCTAGATGACATTCTACAAGATACTAAACCTCTTATTTATAAGAAGTTTCTTAATTTTCTAATGGTTTCAGTTTAATCTATTAGAAATTTTAATACTAAATCACAGGTAGCATCTTATTTTTTTTCCTTCAGTTGATCTGGGAGTGGGGAGCGAAGCCAGAACGGTATCCACCTCATGTAGAGTACTAAGAAAATGAGTAGTCAAAAGATCAAGCAGAAATTTAATCTTTGTATTGTAGGGGGGTTTAAATATGGAATAAGACAATGCTATAGTTAAAGTTCCTGTAGCAGAGTCAAAGCAGGAAATATCTTTCAGAAGGTAGCTGACATGCAAGGAAGGTAACGTGACAGTCAGATGAATTATGATAGAGCCATACATGACAAATTGTAATCAGGACATCAATATTCTAACTGTGTCAGACACTGAGATTTCTGTTTGCCAGAGCTTTGACAAGGCATTTTGCATAAAGTTTCGGTCCACAGGTATTTGCACTGCTAAATTGTAGTCTGAAGTTCAGATGTGAACAAAGATCAAGGCCCAGAGAGAAAGTAAGATGTAGCCATACTTAAAAGTTATATTTGCAGTTTACAGAAATGCTGGCTGATAGTTGTGTCAGCAGAATAACCTATTTGCACTTACAGTGCTTGAAACCACATTCAGCTACCCTTGCAATTGTCTTATCAGAAGCATTTACATTAAACACAATCTGTGGCTGTGTTACAAGGAGCTCTTCTCAGTGAGAAAGCACAGTGTCAGACCCAAAGTCCTCTGAAGCTAAGGAAAAGGCTTTGACTCCTTAGATTGGGGAGTTAGTCCTGTGTTACACATTTCTGAAATAATCTGTAGCTAAAAAGGTAGAATTGCTTAATATTTTTGTTATGCCTTGCAAAAAAAAAAAAAAAAAGTTTTGCAAAGTGAAAACGTATGTATTACAATACAAGGAAACACTTAACAATTTTACTTTCCTGAATAGTGGTATTCTGAAGATTGGCCCATGAACAGAATTGGTAAAGGAGAGGAAGACCTTCAATTTTCTTTTCTTTTCTTTTTTTTTTTTTTAAGACAAAATGCCACAAGACTTCTGTACTTAAAGCTTTCTCTTTCATGAAAGTAACCATTTTGCTGTTGGTGATGATTTTGCCAGCAGCCCGCAACATAAAGGTCTAGATCTTTTTATTTATTGATGTAATGCAGTGCAGATGGCATGATAGTTCTGCAGCAATTGTTTTTTTATTTCCCCTTCTTCCCCTCCCCTCAGAATCCTAATACATGATGTGCAGGAACTTGTGGACCAGAGCACACCGAGAGAGACGAGCAGACAGATCCCAGAAGATTACAACTATACCCGGTATCACACAATGGAAGAGGTACAGATGAACCTAAATGTGTTTGCTGTCTTTGCTGCTATTTTCCATACGACAAGAAAAGAAACTCTGCTTGCAGAAAGCTCTACTGAAGTCACTGGAGCTCTTTTTGGCTTCACAGTCTTTTCTGAAGGATCAGCACCAACTTTGGTACTTTGAGTAGAATCCTAGCCTGGATAAATTGAATGTGTATTAGACATTGATTTTGATCAGTCCCTCATTCTGCCCTGGCCAACACCTTAATGCTCTAAGTGAAGCAACCATATTATTTTGCCAGCAATATTCTATGGTCCAGTTGATTGGTTTCCTACATTTCTGCCTTATCATAATGTTCAATATTTATTCATTTAATCCCCAGTATATTTGTCACTGAGTCAAATGTGAAGGGCAATGACCATTTATCTCCAGCATCCCAGTGAGGAAGGAAAGACTCAGAAGAGAATAACATCATGTAGGTAGAGATGGACAAAGGAGAGCTCAGTGACATCCTTTCTTCAAGCTATGCAATAAAAGAATGCAGAGTCAATCCTCAATATTTTCTTGGGGTATACTGAGCTACCATAAGACTCCCACTGAACTTTCATGTAGAAAAAAGTACTAACACAGAAAGCACTGCAATGTCCTTCTGGAGATTTGATGGTCTGGCTCCATATTCAACAAAGACAACAAAAAGACACTTGATGTAATAGTCAGGTTGAGTGAGAGTCATCATGACCAGTGTCATTTTGTAGTGAACATCCAAATGAGAGGAGGCCATGTTTTTGCTCCCAGACAAATGAAAGTCCTTCCATAAGAGTCAAATGATAAAACACATTGATAACACAGCTTAACTCTAAGGAAGAAATTGCTTGCCTAAGCAAAAGAAAATGCTTTAAATGTGGAAATTGAAGTGGGTAAGAGAAGTAAACTCCTTTTTGCCTCAGGAGTTCTCCGTGACTATTTCAGATTTATACATGGATGGCTCACATTCAGAACAACAGTGAGCTGGTGACTCAGCATTACCTGGGGAAGACAGTCGAGAATCGAACTATCTATTACCTGCAGGTAAGAGAGGAATTTTACTAAAATAAACGTAGCTTTACGTAAGAAATGTACAGAAGAAAGTACATGGAGAAGACAGGATTCAGATAATCCTTAGGACACCCAAATCCCAGCTCATTGAAATAACAGGAGGTGGCTTTACTCCTCTACAGTAGAGTACGCTTTCCCAACATCCATATACTACTGCCATAACCTTGTTATTTTGTAGTGAAAGCAGTCAATTTAACAGTAATCTTATTTAAAAATACAAATCAAGCTGAAGCTAACGTGGAAACAGTCATGTGTGAAGATTAAGAGTTGAGTTTTGTTTTTTGCTGTTTTTACAACTTCTCATAGAATGTAATTTTTGTCCAAAAGTATGTCACAATACTGCTATTGGAAACTCCAGCAAAAACTGTCTTCATAATTGGATGAGTTATTGTCTAATATGCTCCTATTAATAAGTTAAGATTCCTTGCCTTTTTGTGATTCCCCTTCTAAAAGAAAGGATCTCAGTATAAGATCAATCAGGCCTGTGAATAACTAATATAATTGAAGAGACTCTCGTTGAAACACCCACTCAACAGACCTTAAGACTCTTGTTCTGAGACTCTTGCACTAATAACCTTGCTTAAGACACAAGAATGTTAGGAAGGAAAGCTTGTCATAATGATGTCAGTAATAATTATTACCTTAGATAACTGAACAGTATATCAAGGAACATCCATTTCTTCCTGTAGCAGTCTAGACTATATTATTGTAATACAAGTTTTATACAATACAAGTGACCATTTTTACATTCTCTTAGATCAGTCAACCATCAGATAAAAACAAAAAGATAATTTGGATGGACTGTGGGATTCATGCCAGGGAGTGGATCGCGCCAGCCTTCTGCCAGTGGTTTGTGAAAGAAGTGAGTCCTATATTTACCACTTAAATAATAAAACACCACCAT
Organism: Callipepla californica brunnescens; assembly: GCA_023055505.1. NCBI lineage: Eukaryota > Metazoa > Chordata > Aves > Galliformes > Odontophoridae > Callipepla > Callipepla californica. The sequence goes on from JALIRH010000010.1 coordinate 4,064,276, forward strand.
GGATTGTTATGCATATTTCAATTCCTCATCTACAGTTGTCCCAAGCATTATGCTTTTTCTGTTTAAATACGATTTTCAGCACTTCTAATTGTACAGTAACCTGTAAAGATCCAAGTTCAAACCACAGTTTGAGATACGGAACAGCATCTATTAATGCACTGCTTCCATCATATGAAATGATTCCAAAGTCACCAAATTAGATGACAAACTCCATTTTCTACAGTGGCTCTCAGATCCAGACTATCTGTATCACAGAGTCACAGTCCTCCTGGAATTAAAAACAACCCTAAGATACAGTATATAGCAATGCTCCACAAACACTAAAGGCATCCTGTACACAATGCCCAATACACATACAGCTTTAATTCCTGCAAGACTGTATCCAAATAAAAGGCATAACAGAGTGATAGTGTACCCAGCTGTCAAAGTCTAAAGGTACACAATGTAACTAGTGATCCAGTAGATCTTGGATACCATGGTGATAACAGCGAGCAGTTCTTGGAAGTAAGTCCTGAACTAGCTCTTTCCAGCTATTACCTCTACATTCTGTCTGATCCTTTACATTTCTTTTTCTTTTTAGATTCTGCAAAATTATGAAACTGATCCAAAGATAAGGAAGTTTCTTCAGAATTTAGACCTCTACATCCTGCCAGTCCTCAATATTGATGGTTATATCTATTCCTGGGACACAGTAAGTAGTGAAAATCCAAAACTGGGCTGAAATTTAGATGTGTACAGTGTGTTTAATTTTAGATAGTCATAGCAATTATATTTAAACAGAGAACAGTGACAGGATCATTGCTCACACAAATCCTCTCACTGCAGTGTTTCTGCTTCTTCTGGTAAAATAGAATTTACTTGAGACCATAAGACTAAGAACTCCTAGCAGATGTCAAGAACCTTGGAAAGATGGAAAGTAAAAACCATAGGATCCACAGCTTCTGAGAATTGACTCATTTCCCTGCTAACAGTCAAGGCTTGGAAGACAGAGCTAATAAGCATGTCTGAAGGACTCGACTGTGCTTTGCAAAATATCTCAACTAGGAGATGAGTCTGAGCACCTTCACAGCATGGAGTAGAGGAGACTTGATCAAACATCAGGCAACCTAGTTCTGAAATATAAGCATGCCCCCAAATAGTCTTCACTTTTTTATAATGAGAATAATGAAAAACCGTGCTGATCTTCAGCAAGTCTCTTCATACCTGATAAGGTACACAAGCCCAGGATAAAATGTCTTTTCAACACAGGACCTTAGTGTGCCCCAAAAGGTTCAGCCCACTGCCATATGGATCTGCCACCTCCAGGTTGCTTCCCAGCAAGGTTTGGAGCAACGGAGCATGCCACACTCTGTACTTGGATACATTAGTAATTCAGTCAGGAGGCTCAGACAGACAGCGCGAGGAGTTCTACAAGGAATCAGGTGCAGCACTGAGTACAAGTATAAGAGAGAAGCAAAGAGCAGCAAGATTAGATGACAAAAAAGCTTTTATCTTTTGCATCTGAAAAGAATGTAAACTGCTATGATCTCTTGGACACAGACATATTCACATCTTTCTTAAAAGCGCAATGCTCAGTAGAAATAGTTCAGAACTACAGAAACCACATGTGTTTGTTTTTGGAAGAGCTTAAGGAGGTTCATTTCAAGATGCATGAAGGTTTGTGGAAGATGTCAGCATGGCTGTAGAAAGTAAGCTTTATCACTGTTTTATCATCTTTGAACACAGAGTCCCCTACAATGTAAGAATTACTCAAAAATGCAGAGGTATAAAAGGTGTCTGAAAAGCATACTACCACTATTCCCTTCAGATCACTGAGTTGTTATTACTTAATTTATTTCTGACTAGGCTCGTTTGTGGAGGAAAAACCGTTCTCCGCATATGAATGGTACCTGCTATGGGACAGATCTGAATCGAAACTTTAACTCCTCCTGGGGCAGTAAGTTTCAAGTATTTTAAGTCAACTACATAAATGTAAAGCAAGAATAACAGATAGTCTCTGAAATAAGATGAAGTCCTATACAATGGAAAAGCTTTGGCATCAAGATATATGTGAAAATACCATCACCAACTTTTGACTGCCATCTCCTTTTGCAAGCAGAAGATCACTGCTTACATTTTTGTACCTCTAATTCACTGCAGGTGAAAGCACCACCAGTGTTAGCAGCTAGGCAGCTAACCACCAGTATTTGTACAGTCTGGAAGTGTACAAGATATTTCACAAGTTTCAGATCATATCTGCTATCAAGAGAAGAAAGAGTTACACTCCTCTGGCCCCTTATTCTCCCTGCCCACACACACTTAACCACTCCAAGGTAAACTTCCCTTGGAACTGGAGTTAATATGCCTGTAATCTGATCTACTTCTTGTATTCTCCTCCAGCTGTTGGTGTTTCTTATAACTGCAGCAGTGAAATCTTCTGTGGGTCTGGACCAGAATCAGAGCCTGAGACGAGAGCTGTGGTCCAGCTTATTGAAAGCAAGAAGAATGATATTTTGTGCTTCTTAACAATTCACTCCTATGGACAGTATATCCTCACTCCCTACGGTTCCACAACCACACCTCCAAGTAACAATGAAGAACTGGTAGGGGAAACCATTCATCTTCTATACTAGTAGAGAACTAGTACAGGCAGCTGTACACACAAAACTCTATTTGCCCCGTTGCATTTTCTTTAAAGAAAACTTCATTTGAGGAATACCTGAGGGCCTTAGCATGTTCATTTACCTCATGTAGGGTTCTGGTCTTTTAATCTTTCTTGGCTACCTGTTGTACATGCAGTATCACAAAGTTTCTTTGTCTCAGAATGAATCTAATGAATTCTAATCCTTCATCTTAAACTCAAAAATTGTTACAGAGAGCATTACTCCCTTCCAAGGTAAGCATCAGGGTTTTGCTTGCAATCAAACACTGTGTGTAAGAATGTGTTTGTATTTTAGGATGCTAGTAGATCATGTGCACGCGATTGTGTCCAGAAGGGGCACTCCAAATACATTCAAGAAGAAAATGGGAGCAGAACAGGCACCTACTTTTTGATTACTTCTCTCCCTTAATTACTGAGTGTTTTAAGTTCAATAAAATGTGTATTCACAAGTATTACTGAAGCTGTTGCACTAGTGAAGAGCATGAGGAACTTGGGCTCAAGCTTTCATAGGAGACACTGAACAAGTCATTCAGTCCAACTATGGTTTAGTTTCTAAAGACAGAAAGACAGTCCACGGCAACAGAAGCGTAAAAGATCATTACTGATGTAAGCAGTATCCGCATGCTATATAGCATTGATTCTAGTCCTCCAAAATGCAGCTCTCTCACACTAGAGAGGAACAAATACCCTCTCCACCTAACAGCTGTCATCTTTTTATTTTAATGAAATTTACATAAAAAGGAAGAACACCCAATAATTTGTAATGATTTCCTTAACATCTTGAACTAATACTAATAAAACTTGAAGCTGAAATAAATTGGCAGACAGAACAACTGCCAAATTTACTGGTACTGCAGAAAACACTGTTCATTTATTTTCACTTTCTAGATGCACGTTGCACAGACAGCAGCAGCTGCTCTGATGGAAAAGTATGGAACCATTTATGAAGTAGGATCAACCTCTTTGATTTTATGTAAGTTTGTTTTTCCCTTTGATTACTCTTTTTCAAAGAGAGAGTCACTCTTGTGTCACAGGCATCAATAAGTGCTGTTTTGCCGAGTTTCCTCTTTGAGTAATATTTAATGGACTGGTTCAGTGAAATCACGAAGGAGTAGTCATTTGAATACAAGATAACATTGTACGTTAAAGTTGACTACAGGAAGGAAGGAAGCATTGATCAGAAGCCAGTTCTTACATGAATTCCTCACAGATCCATCACAAGGGACAGAAAGAGATTGGTGATAGATCATTCTGACCCTGCTGAAGTCAGCAGCAGAACTCCTATCCGTCTTCACTGGAGTCAAGCAAAAATTAAAATCCCAATCAGGTCTACACTTACTCCACCAGATATTAACACACTGCAGCTGCTTGCAGTTCTGTGTGGAATATGCTGCTTCAGACTCATTCATAATAACAAAATGGACGTATTATGAACATACCTTCAAAGCTGGTGCCCTGAAGACTTCAAGGGCCCTAGAGACTGCCTGGTAAAAACAATCTTTTCTCAGTAACAAATAAGTCACACAAGTCACCAGAACAGTAAGTAGCTGGCTCCAGCGCCCATGTTTTGAATATTCTTAATATCTGCCTATGGCCATCCCCTAGTCACATGAGTCACCTTCTACATGAGCAATGTGGTATAAATATAAAGGTAACTTGTCCATGCCAAAGTCTGCATTTTACCAGGGTTTGGACTTACCGCAAATGAGTAAAAGACAAGATCCATGGGGTAGATGAACAATAATAGCCAGAAGTTTTTCAGGCTTTAACAAAATTACACAAAATACATATGTATTCACACACACACCAGTGCTAAACAGCGCTAATGTAGGAAATGAAGTATCAGAACAGAAGAATGGCCAGTTACCTTGTACCCAACACTAATCATGGCAAACTGCTAGAGCAGGAGATGAATTCCATGGGTTCTGTGCTTGCTGTATAATATCATCCTACAGAAGACAGTTTCACTTAGGAAACTTCATGCAAGAAGTAAGATAATTAAGAATGTCATCACCTGGAAACACTGCTCTTAACATCACAGTGATGTACGATGACTGCTTACTTCAGGGATTCTGGTATAATCTTGCATTAACGATGGTAAAAAGTTTTTTCATAAGAATGGTGCTTAATACTTCTCTCTCCCCTCTGTTTCTAAATTCACAGACAGTAACTCAGGCTCCTCACGGGACTGGGCTCACATGATTGGCATTCCTTTCTCCTATACATTTGAACTGCGAGACAAGGGTACTTATGGATTTGTTTTACCTGATGACCAGATCCAGCCCACATGTGAAGAGACTATGTTGGCTGTGACAACTATTATTGACTATGTTGATCAGAAGTATTTCCCAGGTGGGGCTATGATACTGACCTCAGGTAGTCTGGGCCTGAGCCTCTGCCTGACAGCTGTACTTACACTGATTGTTCCTTAAAAACACCTCAGGCATGATATCTCTTTGAAATAACAGAAGTACATTAGCAGAACAAAATATCAGGTAACTCAATAAAAGCTCATCCCAGAAAATACAAATGTCCACTTGTGTTTTAACAGCTATGTTTTAGGGAAGGAGAAAAGGATGAAGAGCTGTGACAATTTCCCAAGCTTCATTTTCTAAAGTTCTAACTCTATTCTAGCTTGAGTGCACACAGAGACAGAGTACCATTACTATTTGTTATTGAGCACATGATCAGGGGCTCACTTGGACCTATGTGATCCTTCTGTCAGCCACAGTCCTGTCCTATCCAGTTCTCTCCACCCCCTGACCATGCTGACTCCTGGGTTTTGCTGGCATTACTGAGATGCACACGAGCCTTAAATATCACCAGTTCTCAGTACAGAAAATTGGACAGCTTCCTTAACATTCTCCTTCCTTCCTTAAACTAGCACATCAGAGCTTATAAAAAAAAATATAGTCTTAGAAGGCAGAGAACAATTGTAATCAAGCAGCCATCAAGAGCAGCCAGAAACAAGCTGAAGGGTTGAAATGTCATGTGAGGAAAGACAGGACATGTGGCCCTATCACTGAGAACCAGTCATATAAGTGAATACAGAATTTGGCCAAGCACTCCATAAATATGAAGGGAAAAGGAAGAGAAAGATGAAGATGAGGTGATAACCCTCCTACATCACAGAGCATATTAGAGTGATTTGCATCCTGAATCGCTGGAACCTCCCCAGAGCTCTCAAGGACAGGAACCACTGTAGACAGTTAAAGAGGGAACCATCAACATCCTGAGCTGCGTGAAAGGAAATGACAAGAAATGAACTTCTTTATTGTGACAGCCAACTGCAGAGGGCGCAGGGCATCCAGTAAAATAGAGAAAACCTGTTCTAAACCTGTTTGTCTGCTTTTGAATCTAGGAGCTCTACATCTCCAACATACATTCACAACTAAAATTACCTGTAATAGCCAAGCCTTATTTAGTTGGATAGAAAATGAAGAGTTCAGGTTAAAAAAAATATATATATATGCAAATTTCAAGTTTCCACATGAAAATTTAAAGTGTGCTGTGAAGAGATTTTCACCAAAATCTTTCACACTTTGGGGTAGATAATGTCTTGATTGTATGCTTTGTTATGTAATGACTACTTGAAAGCTAGTGATGGCAAATATGCATCAAAAGCTTCTGACAGAAGAGTCACAAACATACAACATGGAGAAGACTCTAATATGGCTGACAAAGTTACAAAATACAGTGAGACTAAGGCTTGACGAAGATCGCATAGATAGTATGTGGCATAACCTAGAAAATTCTTCGCACCAATCCCCTTTCAATATCAACAAGAGAAAAATGCATAACACTTAACCACAATACCCTTAAAAATAAAAAAAGCAAAACCTCGCAATCATTTTTCCAAAGCACAACTTACTGACAATGTTCTTTCCCATATGCTGAGCCGTCAAACCTTAGCTCCTGTCATTGTCCATAGATCATTACAAATCAGTGTATCTAAATCTAACTCCTGCAGGTTCCCTGGAGCATAGTCCTCCAAGACCAACCACTCATTTACAGTAAGGCCCTTCTGTTGCTGGGCTCTGTAACAGGTGTCACTAATTAGCACTTCTCCCCACAGGAGCATCACTCCCCAGACTTATGTTTAGTTTAGGATGTGACTCATAAGCCTTGATGTTTATGGTTGTATAGTGTGTCTTTCAAACTGTAAGAAACAAGACAAACCCATCTGCTCCACTGCTGTGTGCTGTAAGTTTTGATAACTAGCATTTTGTAGCCTTTTGCTAGTAAGCAGAAGTGAAGTTCTTCAGTGCCACCAGGGATGCAGTCAGCACCAGAAGACAGTGCTCTCTGGAGACCAGTGCCTGCACATTTACCAACTCAAAGCCTGGGCTGCCACCAAGCACTTTCCAGAACTAGCCCACGACTGCACTGGAACAAAACCACTGCTGGCTGGGGCCACTTTATGCATTCAGAGACATTCCACAGCCTGGATTACTCAAGACCGAAGAAGGGACTTTGATTTTGGGTATTTTCTGATAGAAATTTGCAGCTGCAAAATGCAACCAAGTGTGTCCTAAGGTTAATTAGCAGATCTCTGTGGAGTGGCTTAGTCCTTTATTAGCTCCCCTTGTTGGAATAACCACCAGCAGCAGGTGGGGAAAGATGCACCTGCACATGACCCTTAGGCAGGGGCTGAAGGGATTCCCAGCATTCAAGAACTCACTCCAGGAGAAGAAAATTTTACCAAAAGATACTTGCAATAATGATTACCTAGAAGAATGTCTGTTACTGTCAGCACACTGATCATTCCTGGACGTACAGCTCCTTGAATCTGTCAGCAATGACTCACTGATTTTGCATAGTAGAACTAACAAAAGAAGGTGTAGAAGCAATACCTTGCATTCACTGCCACTACAGTACAGATGTAAGCACTCATTGTGGTACATCTCCTTTTAGGAACCACTGCTGCACAAGCAAGTTACAGTCACTAGAAGACCAAGGCTGCAACAAATTGATCTTCACAAACATTACATGGGCTTTATATTTCACACACCCTCCCAGTTTGCTGACATCTGTGTACCTTTTGTGCTTGTGGAAGGGTGATACATATGGCTGAAAAATGACTGCAGAGAGTGTGTTTTGTCAACCATATTCTGCAAAGAAAAACAAACTATGAATGTCTCTATTGAAGCTCCTCTTATTTCATGAATCCACTGCCTGGCTTTGTCACCCCTATACTCCTTTGTGGCCTCGACTCCTTGATTTCACTTTTTCATAAAGTATAAGAGCCACATTCTAATTCCTTCACAGAAGTACAGTCTTATCCTACTGAGACAATTATTTGTCTTCTGCTCGAACTCATGTAAACACACCAGAACTTATCACGCAAAACCAATTATTATATTGATTGTTATTTCTCCCCAGTAAAGACCCATGACCCTTCTCTTTCTCCCTCATAGTTAAACACCCAGCTCATGCTTACTTTACTGATATAATTGGTTTTGAGAAGGATTAATTACTTCTGGTCATTTCAGTTATTGAACAAAAACAAGGGCATCCTAGTTTTGAGTAAGTGTTCTATATCATCCTTATTAATATTTCTTCCTTAATATAGAAATAAAGTTTGAAGAAAGGGCCATCAATGATCTCATACAATTTCAAGCAAGGAGCTCCACTCTCTGTTAATTTCTCCTACATGCTATGTTAATTTGATACAGTCCTCAGGCTCCTAACAAGTTAGCAACACTGTCCTCATTAAGGAAAGATACCACAAGGGAACTACACTATTAAATGAAAGCATGTAGCCTCATTTCTTAGAGCTTCATATAATGAAAGATCAAAAACCTGCATTTTGAAGGGAGTGCAAAAACACCTCTGTTGGTTCTTTTTTTCTTTTTTGGGGGGGAGGGAGAGGGGAGAAGTCCACTCAAATGCTATTTTTTTTTTGCGCAGGTTCTTTTCCAAGTGAAAAACAGAAGCCGGCTCTAAACAGAACTTTCAGACTTGTGAGTATACAGTAAACCAGAACTGGAAGCAGCCAGTATAGACTTGCTCAGAAACACAGAAAGATGGTCTCAGTGTTTTCCAGGCATTTATCAGAGATTGGAATGCACTTATTTCCTAGAACAGAAGACTTAACAATTTGTATCTCAAATCTCTGTAGCCAGAACTCTTTTCCAAAGTAGTCTGGGACCAGCTTCAGGTGGGACAGTCAGGCTTCAAGTGGAAACCAAAGTATCCTGAACTGGTCTTGGGTTCTCTCTAACTACAGCCCATAGGTATTCATGGTCCTGATATGCTTTTTCTCACTCCTCATGCCCCACTCCCTTACCTTCCCCCCACCCCGTTCGTTTTTCATTTATCTTTATCTAGATCTTGCTTTCTTAATTAGAAGAGGTTTTCAGTTTAACCATACACACAAAAAATACAGCAAATCCCCTTGCCTTGATGGCAAGCTGTGCACATGACATCCTGCTACATAAAAGGCTGTTCAAGACTGCTTCCCCCTCCTCCCTCCCCCACCAATACTAAGCTGGAAGGGGATTAAAAGTAGAGATAAATGTAATAAAAATCAAAATAACATTAAGATTCAAATGATTGGTATTAGAATTAGCAAACTTGAAAGTATTTTTAAAATACGTTTTGTATTTCCTGTATCTTCCTTACAAGGAATCCAGACAGATCCTTGTCAGTATAAAATATACAGGAATAATTTGATCACAACTTGTCATCTCTTGCATCTGTCTGCCAAACCACAGTGTCTGCTTATGAACACAGACGTTCATAAAAACAGCTTCTTTCTGAAAGCTGGCAAGAAGTATGATTGTGCTATATAACCTGTGGCAAGCAATAAGAACAAATGCAGTGTCATGCTCACAGCTTTTAATTCTCCTCAGTGTACTGAGCACAAGTTACACATCACAGCTGCCCTCTGTTATGGGAGAAGGCCTGAAATGAAGGCAACACAAGGAAGAGAGAGTGGATTAGGACTGCATACTGACTGCAGCAGAAAATGCCTAAATGAGAGAGAACACTTGCAAAAATAACGGAAACTTATTGTGCTGTCACAGGATTCAGTAGGGGGAAAGAGGAAACGGATAGGTCTCAGATGGATTAACTCTACTCCTAGCTTTAGTTTCTTCTGCACAAGTCTTGGAAAGCAACAGACCTTGTCTTGAAAATACAAGCTTTATTTACCTAGGCCACATAACACAAGCTTCTTTCCTGAGACCACAGCACAGGTGTTTTACCAGTTATTGATAGCACCACAGTAGGTCAGTTGCTATAATAATTGGGAGTAGCAAAGATCCCCTATCCACTGCTGTCTTCTAACAAGAAAAGAAGTCTCTATATCATGTTCCTAGTTCCTAACCACAAAACAGAGAAATGAGTCAACAACAAAGCCTGTTTTACTCCAAATTCTCACTTCAGCCACTGTTTCTGTATATTCTCTAGATTTGCACGTTGCAATTTTTTCTTCCCCAGGTTAGCTCAGCTAGAAGCAAAGAAACAGAGCCTCTTTAATGCTTTTAGCTTCTACCTGAAAAAAGAATCTTGCTTGGAATAAACAAGATCCTTGTGGCCAAACACTGTGATACTAGAACTGTCTCTGAATTTGCTGTTTGCTCCACCAGTCACCTGTGACACTGACCCAAACCAACCAGTGTTACTTTTGAAAACATTTAAAGAATTCATTACCTAAATATAGAAGAGCTTGCTAGGAAATACTATGCAAGAGTCATTCTCAGGGGTAAAAAAAAAAATAAAAATAAAAAATAAAAAAAATATCTCCCATAAGAACGCAGTTCCATTGGGAAGAAAGATTACATGCGAGTTTCACAACCAAAATGCCTTACTTGACACTACTCCCAGCATAGAGGCAGGCATCAAGCTATTTACTGATCTAACAACTGCCTTCTAACTGCTACCAAAATAATCTCATTACTTCAATAAGCTCGCTAGTGCCTGAAATCCTCAACACATTGTTCAAGGATACTCTTAGCATCTGAGCAACTGGGAATCAATAACAATTTTGGAAAGGGGCAAGAAGAAAAACAAGGGTTAAAGGCAATTAATCATGAAAAGAATCTAAATTACTTTTAAATTTTAATTTGGTACACCAAATTTAATGGATTCTTGAATACTAAGGCTATGGTAAACATGCTGATCCTATGTCTTATTGAGTAGAACCAGAGCACTACTCATTCGTTGCGACCCTGAGTTATCAAGGACATTCTGGGCAAGCAGCCAAGGTAATACATGCTCAGTAATAATAATCTACACTTGAAAGTAACGTGATGCCTGTTACATGATGACTGTACCAATTGGAGGAAGGTTAGATCTCCAGCTCTGCTAACTGCTTGACTTAGTATTTGTTTAAGCACATGAGAAACATTATAAAATAATACATGTTTCTTAGATACAGGAGAGAAGTTGAGCAATGTAAGTAGCAAAGAAATGGGAAGAGGTAGCAGAATGATGGGGTAGATATGCTCTGAATTCAAGAGCAGTTCAAACATTTTTATTTTGAAAGGCAGTGAAACTCTTGTGGCTCTGTGTGCACAGAGGACTGTCGCTGTGCGTACCAGGAAAAGAGATCAACAGATTGACAGGAATCCTGCTCTTCTTAAGGGATGTAGAAACACAGAGTCAAAGAAGTTAAAATAATAAAGGCCAATGAAAAAAACTGTCCATCTTCTACAATTGCTCTCTGGGGTACATTGGTGGGAGACCCTCTCATTCAGTTCTTAAAGTCTCAAGGACTCCTTCTCCATTATTTTCCATTGGAAAAGAGCAAGTTCCAGAAACTGTCACTTTCAGGCTGTATGGATAAGATAGTCCTGAAGTGCTCCTTCCCAGCTATAATGTGTTTCATCCAGGCTACCAGGAATCTGATGTTATCTACCGCATGCTTGCTTTATAATGGTAACCAGAGATTACGCTCTTTGACTGCCTTCCAAGGAAAATTAGGAACTCCAACCTATTACAGACCTTGAGATAAAACTTGTCTAATCCAACATCCATCCCATGCTCAGGAACACTCACATTTGGCAAGCTGGTCAGTCCCACTGATCTAGTCATGTGATTATGATACCTCATCCATTATTACTTTGAGTGAGGTCAACACACATCTACTGCAAGTCTTACTCTTAATGAGAAGAGAAACTACTTCACAAAATTCCTGAGGGATAGGCAAAACAGTCTGCATAAGGATAACTGCAAGATGAACTGCAGAACACAGAATGGGCCCAGGTCTTCTGAGCCTCAGTTGGCAACCTGCTCATTAGGGCACAACATCCCAACCAAAGTTTATAATAAAAACTGGTTTTAAATAAAAAGTGTTTTTAAAGTGGACCTATACTTAAAAGCATCACATTCTAGAGCTAACCAGTATAGTTGTCTACAGCATTTGTCTTACATACTATTTTCAGCAATTTATTGTTGATTTCACATTTTGCTTTTCTAGAGAAAAATCATAAAATGCACTTGCAAGTACCATGAATAGGTGTCCTACTAAAATACACTCTGCTTAAAGGTCATTTTTTTTGACACAGGCTTTTGATTTTTATAAGTACCATAAGTTTTATTAAAAATAACATATATATAACACACTGCTACACTACTCCATTTCTTCTTCAGCTTCAAAACAGATGCTTTAGAGAAACCTAGAAGGAACATCACTATGATGATGTGCAAGTGAAAATCTGCAGCAAGCCGACGAGGCATTCTGGCCTCACAGAAAGCAAGTCTCTGAGGGCTCTTTAGTAAAGAGAAGCAACATTTTCCAAACAAGAGTGGAAACAGAAGCTGCTTAATGTGAAATGTGTGTCTGTGGAACAGACATTTTTTCTAGAGAAATAGGAAGAGAACTTGCAAAACCACAATGTACCTCCAAGAAATCTATATGCATTTTTTTATGTACTGTTTTTAGGAAAAAAAACCTTAGTTTTATTCAATAGGGAATGTTAAACTTACTGTACAGATGGTTCCAAATTTAAGCTTGAAATTAGTCCAGCACAACAATAATGCCTCAAAAAATTATAAGGTTTCTGTCACTACGGTAGCTAAATGGTAATAGCTTAATCCTGCACAAACTAAAACCCATAGCAAAACTTCTGCCCTTAGCAATGCAGGATCTGACTCAGTGAATCTCAACATTAGCCTGATTTCTAAAACCTCTTTACCCAGTTTCTCACGGTAGCTTAGTCTGGGAATTCTGTGGAGACCATTCACTTGAAATGTGTCAGAGAGATTTCTTTCATTCAGCAACAAATTCCTGACTGATTAAAAGACCTGCGTTGACAGCCCAATAGGAAGCCTTGCCATCTACTGCTTGGGCAGCCTGCACTATTGCCAGCATGTGCCAATTGAGAAAACAAGGAGCAGTAGGGGAGGGCAACTGGGAGTCAGACAAAGCCTCTGGAAGCTTCCAAGCAGCTTACGATAGAAGGGAGTTGTTAAATGCAGCCTCTCACAGCCAACTAGATAAATTAACTATTCTCCTAAAACATTCTACCACAACATCTTGCCACTGATCTCTGTAAAATATTGGATTTCAGGTTTTATTGGATTAGGTTCAGTGTCAGGATTAAGTAATATACTGAACTACACAGTAATGCCTAAATAAATGAATGAATTAATTAATAATCACCAGCTCTGTGCCACAAAGATGCCTTCAGAAACCCATACACACTGACAAAAAGACTTGGACTTTTATCGTGCTGTATCTTTACCTTCACTCTCTTGAGAAATATGGCTTAAGAGAATAACTCAATCCTTGAACCTGTTGGCTGATTTCTACTAAACTGAGAACATGAGAAAAGTCCCAAGCATAAGAAGTTCCTCCCATAAGACCAAAAACTAGTTGTATAACGTAAAGAAACCCAAGTAATCACCTTTAAGAGGAAAAGGGGCAAGCACTAAGGTCAGTAATTAGCTCTTTGTAAGAGCAGCTAGGGGAACAGACACCTTAAGCAGAAATAATTCTGAGTGGTTTTTTAGTATAGGTGATGGAACCTGAGAAGTGTGTTACAGGGCAAGAACACAATTTCAGAAATAACTAGCTTCTCTTGCTTCACTGCTCAGTTGTCCTCCCATTGTCTGTGAAAATGATAAGAGTTAATAGATAAAGCAGACTTAACTACATTACCAATAGCACTGGTCTTCAGAAACAGTTAAATTTCTTCAGAGAAGTTCTTTACAATACTAGGCAAGGAACCATTAAGAATACCAATAATCACATACAGAAAAAAACTGACTCACCTAACTGATGATACAATCTCTAGCTATAGAACATGCCTCACCAGGAAGTAACTTTCACTCAGGAGGTGCTTTCCCTGAGGAGGTTAGCCCTTAAATGAGCCCAGGGAGGGGTGGACCCGTGGTCCACCATTTCTGGTCATGAGGGAAGCACAGGTGGATTGCTTGCACCTGTGCTTCCTGGGCCAGCCCCCTTCACCAGGTGCTCAATCATCAGTTCAGGCCATAACAGAACAGTTCCCTTACAAATGCAAGACCTGAATCAAATTGCAAGAGAGTGCTGAAAAAAGAAGCTTCAATGCTGAGAAGCCTTATGATACATAGTATGTAGTCATGCAAAGAAAGAGCCTATATCAACACATAACTTATACTGCATATTAATTAATGTGCATAATAAAAGTCCTCAACAAACAAACAAAACAACGACAAACAAAAAAACACAAGGAAAGAACATGTAGGGTGTTTACAGCAAAGGCAGCATATTTTCTTGCTGAAAGAGGACTGTCTCAATTCTTCAATTTTTAAAATACTGCTTTCTTGAAAGCAAGCAGGAGTTTCAGGAAGAGCTGGTAAGAATATACCCTGTATCTTCACCAGGTGGCAGGATGATAACCTTGAACAACATTTTCTGTTGAGTATTTGTCACAAGGCTCAAGGGGACTGCTAATTCCCTCTCCTACAATGACTCAGGCTGGGATTTCCCCTAGTTTTGTTATTAGCCTAGTTGCTATTTTTCTTCCTACCTATTTTGTTGCTTAGGAGACTGACAGTCATTGAAAAAAAAAGAAAAAAAAAAAAAGAAATAACAACAAAACCTAAAAAATTAGGCTTATTCCTGCCAATGTGATCCCAAGTTAAGAAATGCTGAATGTCTAACACACAGGATCTGCCAGTGCAGAAAGAACGTGACTTGTTAGTACAAAGAGCATCCAGGGAAGAAAATACCCAGGCACAGCCAGTGGTGGCTCTCCAATAGCAAAGCAGTATGGATTTACTTTTTATGTTTTCAGGGCAGTTACAGAAGTTTCTCCAGTTGAACAATGTAACTGGGCGATGATTTATGGGACAGAGGGTTTGTTACATGAAGGAGTCATCGAACATAGATGCAACTTTCCCGCCTCTGAGGACTGTAGCATTCTGTAGTATTCCCTAGGGAAGGTCTGCTGAAGCCTGTTTGTATACATGAATATGGTACCTCAGCAATTGCTGCATCTTCTGTTCCATTTTCAGCAGGAGATCACAATCTGCTTCATAAATCAGGTCACCGTAATTTCCTCCTTTCCCCTTACATTTTTATTCTTCCTTTCCATCTTTCATTTTATTTAATAAGAAACTATAGCCAAGAGAACAGGGCAATAATAAGAGCTACTGAAGACTGCTGGACTCTGCTCCAATCTTCTAATGCATGAACATCACTCTTAAGAGAAACCAGTGCACACTCCCAAGATTACTGAAGAAACAGCACCCTTCACAAAGGCTAGAAAATGAATCCTGCATCACAATCCCTGTCTCTTGTTATATTCTGGCTTCTCAAAAGGACCAAATACATCATTTCTTAATGTGGTGTTGAAGCTCTTTAGTCTTCATCCCTCTTGAAAATTCTGGTGCTTATATTTAGGATCTCAGCCAAAGGTTTAAGAACTTATGCTAAGCCTCAGTGCTTGGCATGATGAATGTGTGGGTTTCTGGCACATGTATTTAAAAAGAAATGTGTTATTAACTGGCTTTCTAGGAGCTCGAGGAATTTGGAAAAGAATCATTAAATAATACACAGCATTTGAAAGCAGAACATCTTCAAAAACTGCTGCTACACAAGATGACTCATAATGTGACAACACTGATATTACTAGTAGCACCAGAGGAAAATCCTGTCCCAGGTCAGAAACACTCAGATGCAGTGGATACATTCTAGGAAAGACACATGAAATGTTTCACCGGGCTTGTTTCCTCAGCTGAATAAAGCAAATGAAAAATTAGGTAATAGCTGAATTTTCAATCCAAGTGGTAGGTAACAAGGGAACAAGTTCTCATGTCTTGATCCTGCTCCTACTTGCAGATGCTGACACATTTCCCTCAGGCTTGAAATAGGACTGACACCAATATAACCATTTTTTAATTTCAAGCTTCCTCCTTCAATCAGTTGTATTTATTGATCCCTGTGACTGGTCTTCTTAGCTCGCCCCTTCATAAGGGTTGTTAATGTCTGCTTATCTATTTGCTTATGCCAGTATAGGTAGATCTTTACCTTTATATAACATTTGCTTGCTGTTCTATGGTATTTTGGGGAAAATTGACACATTCATTGATCTATCTGAAGCATGTACTGAACAGCAGATCACTAATGCCCTTTCAAAATTACTGCCCTCCCCAATGGCAGAAATGAAGACATAAGAGGGTATGCACGTGAACCAAAATATATGATCAAGAAAGAACAAAGAGGCACTTTCCCACAAGGTGAAAGCTTATGAGGTTACACTTAAAAGATGGTAATACATGTTCCTTCCTGGAGTGACAACCTTTGTTCGAAGACTCCTAGAGAGGTTGGGAATATGTATTGTAGGGTCATGACCACCCCACCTTTCCTATACTGCGAAAGTGGGAGGATTTATGTATTAATTTCTGTTACTGTAGTTCTTATAGACCAATGCCAATGGGTCAGGGCCATGCTGGACAAGGCACGACAATGACATTTTAAACATAGACAGCACCTCTTCTGCAGTGCACATATCTTGTTATCTAGATGGCACACAGCGCAAGGAGGGAGAGACACATAATGAGAAGACAAATGGGGGGCAAAGGAAGAGCTGAGCCAGGGGCACTAGGACAGGCATGCTGCTCAGTCACAGGCAGACGCAAACATTCTGATAGATGTCTACTGCAAGCTAATGGGGTCATGCTGGCTGAGGATGGAAGAGCATCTCATTTTGGGTGCCATCCTGCTTCTGTTACAGAAAATGTATGAGTCCAGAAGTCCACAGACAACTTTCTGGTGCCCCCAGTACAGTTTGTTTGTCCCTGGAAGTTTAGGCACTCTGATGCTCCTTTACCTCAACATCCACTAAAACAGCTGAATCAAATTTGAAAGTCAGATCTTGCTCAAGTTACTGGACTTCAAGCTCTCTTCTGCCACCTCCCTCTGTTAGGAACTATTCATCTCAACTGGGAACGCTTCACATTTTCTGCATCACTCTGCTTTGGAAACCCATTTTGCCTCATCTATTTAAATAATAAGCTCTTCAGTAGTCTCACTGTGGTCTGTGTGTACAGTACAAAGCCATGCATGGGGCCAAATCCCTGCTCACAGCACCCATGATTTACTGAGTCCAAATGGAGCCATGGGAAGGGCAGAGCAGAGGAACAACTCTAAGAGGCTGTGGGGAGCAGAAAGATGGCCAAATTTACCGACGTTCCAATAGCTCCTGCCATGAAGAAAGAGGCAAGAGTACTTGTGATAGCAACTACCAGGAATGACCTGGGTGAGGGAAGGAAGATGTAAATTATGGTTGTTAGTAAAGTAAAGGGGGCAGTATATCTCACAGCAATGTTCTTTTTCTATTAACTTGGGATTTTCTTTTGGCACCGTTTTTTGGTTTTTTTTTTAATCAGAGACAGCCTGAACTGGAGCCATTTCTGAGTGTCAGATACTTTGCTTTGGCAAACATGGAAAATACAGTGTCATCTCCACCTTTTCTGAAAGAGATAAATCACAGACCCTACATAGGCTCCTGCATCCTTCTTGGTTGTTACTGAAGGCCAAAGTGGAAGAGACGGAAGAGAACTAACCTTGTATTAAAAATACCTGCAGGTTTTTGAATCAGTTTATAAAAATAGGTGCCCGAAGAAGAAAAAAGAAGGAATAAAGAAATCTGAAAATTAAATTCAACACCAAATAGTTTCTACTGTGCCCATCTATTTCAACTAGTATGATATTAATAGAATACACAACAGCAGGGAGTGGGAAAATAAACGTATTTTCGCTCACATAAGGGAACTGACTAAATGACTCACAAATGCCATGATAATCTGAAATGATATTATACTCACTGAGACAAACCAGCTTCTTAACGGTAACCTAGCATGTTAAATTCAATCAGTTTTATCTGAGGCCATGGACAGATTGAGTGATCAATCTCTATTACCTTAGGCTTTTTTTATTCCATCTTTACAGTACCATTTTTCTTCTCACTAGATAGTTCAGTTCATTTCCCTGAGCCTTTGTCAGCTTAATAGCTGAATTTCAGACTTACACACAAAAAAATGGCTCTCAAACTTCCAGAAGAAGGTGAGCAAGTAAGTGGGTTCTGTGTAGGGGAGGGGGGAATATTGCTAAAAAACAACAGGCAATTGTGAACATTGCCTGTGTTGCAGTTACTGGATAAAGCTATGCGTTCACATTTCATAATGGAGACGTTCAGGGTCAAGCAGGTGCTGGCTTCAGATGCTGCTATAATCAAGAGGTGGGGTATTTTTGGTCCTGCATAATTGGCAAGCAGGTATTCCCCTAGAGAAATGGAATGAGGACACAGCAGTTAACTCTTCCAGTCCTGCAATCAGAGTGCTAATCAATCACATCCTTAGCAACTGCATGGTCACTATGGTACCGACACCATCTCCTGCTAAAATCCTTTCCAATTTATTCTCCTAGTAACTTTGATGATGGTCAGAGCAGAAGTTACATACACTTGCTGACACTGCTCTGAATGATTCCATCAATCTCCATTCTGCAATATTGGACCCTGTTGTAAATGAGAATCAGCTGCAAGGCTAGAAAGGAAGGCAGTAAGTGTCCAGACAATCTATGCTGTTTGATTTTCAGAAACACTGTGCAAATGACAAACACAGTGCTTCACTACAGCCTCTCTGCTCTAATAGTCTTAAATGTGAGACTAATGAACTTTATCTTTCAACTCCATTGAACCTCATTATACTGTAAATACACTTTGTGTAACATCTTCTTGTAACTCAGCTGCCAAAAATAATAATGACACTATCAGAAAAGAAGGAAAAGGCAAGGCTATGGTCTTAAAATCAAACCAATCAGATGAACCCTTTCACAGCAAGTATTTGTCCTGCAGTGATAAAATACAGAGTTTGTAATGAAAAAAATGCTAGATGTTGAGACCTTTTAACATGCTAACAGAATCAGAAAATAGCATACAGGAGATAGACTAACAATTTATCCCTGATGGAGTTGCAAAGAGTGGATGGTGAATTTCACCTGCAAGTTCTATCCCATAAAATATTCTTACGGGACATATTTTCAGTATCTCCTCAGCCTCAGGATTCTGTCCTCTGACAAACCTTGTACTGATCATTTTTGGAGGCGGAACAGTGGACCGGGTGGATGCTGTGTGGATATAGCGGGATGACACAGTGAAAAATACCTGTTTTCACATGTGGAAGATAATGTTAAAATGAACAGCTCAGATACTGGGAGGTCATCAACTAGAATGACAGTTTTAAGTGATACTGACCAAGAAGCAGACAAATGCACAGCTTCATAGAGATTTGCAGAACGTACACTCTCTCAGTAATGCTGGCATTTATGGCATATTTCTAATTGGAGCACCTCAATTCTACATTTGCCTAATTGATTACTGTAACAAAGATGCCCCTAATGCTCCATATTGCTCACTGATTGCTAGGCAAACAATACGGGAGTGTCAATATTTGCTTTTTCCTTGTCATTGTTTGAGAGGGTATAACTCATTTGGGACAATGCTCTATTAGTATTTTATTAAACACACATGGAAAGCATCCAGTATGCTTAGCCTCTGTTTTTTTTTTTTTTTCACATTTCTTTTTGTTGTTTGTTTGTTTGTTTAAACTTTGCAGTGGAAACAACTGCTTGTCAGTTGTTGAAGTCAAAAGACAAGACAAAGCATTTCAAAAGAACTCATGATGTTGCTGGCCTGATGGTTTCACACTGGGGGGCCCTAGGTTCAGGGAGGTTGAGAATTCAAAACTGTTACCCATTTTATATTCACAGGGCTGGTCTCTCTAACCAAGCACCCCACTAAATCCCCACCACCTTCTACCTTGTCTGCTGATGCTTTGTCTTAAACCAGAAGTAAACACCTTTATCACAGATATTTTCAGTCAGAATTCATGCAGCACCTGGCACAGTGGGCTCCCTGCCCCTAACTAGCACTTTTGGTGCTACTGTGACACAAGCCTACATTTTTATGTTAGAGGTGAATGCTTTGTTTTTTGAACAGGTCAAAAAAAAGCCCAATTATTCATCTGAACAGAATGAGGAGAAAAGTACACAATAGTTTATTCCTAAGCAAGAATTCTGCTCTAACCAATATTTAATAAGGTTTTCCCATACCTCCAGGCCTCATCTTTTCAAATAGCATATAGATTTTCTCTGTAGCCCAAAAGCTCGAGCAATAATCAGCACAGTAGTGTTTGAGATAACTCCGTAACTGCAAGTTTGGCCAACTTATCCAAAGCCGTCACCAGAAAGTTTTTGAAAAGTACTGTTCACAATTTACAGTACACAGAGTACAATGCTTCAGACACACTGACTGAGATGCATATCTGTAAAATAATACTTCAGATTATCCTAGTGGTTCTTTCATCATTCAAAACATAACTACTTTTCACATAACACTGTCCTGAGGTAGACATATGATCACTGTGAATTCTGGTAAGGAAATGCCTGGAGAGTCTCCTGCTGCACTTGGAAAGAAGACAGAAAAAAAGCGGATTGCAAAATCCAAATGCTATGGTCTTGGCTCCCTGCTACGAGTTAAGAAGAGGTTGGTTGGAGTTTGACTGCGCAGTTCAGAGCTAAAAATCTACACCACGGGACCAAACGTTTTGAAAGGACACTGTTATTACCCATGGTTGTTTTGCTAACTTAAATGTTTTTCCTTCATCCTACTCTATAATTAGGGTAGCTTTTGACCTTATATATACCAAAAATGTGCCCTTCAGTGGATGTTTAAATTAGATGATTACTCTTATGCAAGCTAATCGGGAAGGTGTATAAATAAAACTATGCATGACTCTTCACATGTGCAGAAACATGATTTCAAGAATGGCAATTCCAGGCCTCTGGAGTAGAAAAAAAAATTCGCAGTAAGGATCTGAGAAGAAAATTCCATCAGTTCTGCACTAGAACTCGAAGTCATGAAATATTATCAATATTCTGCTGAACAGGAATTTGTCTTGTTATTAAACTGATTGTGAACCACTGGTCAATGTCAGCCATGTTTTTCCTCTCTGCATGATCTGAAGAGAACTACAGCCACACACAGTTCCAGTTGCAGAGCATAAATCCAAGCAGAAAAGCTCCTGTTTTCAGCTGGATTTACACTGTTGGGATGTTCTCCCAAGATCAGCTACTTCAATGGCCAATCACAACAACAGAGTTCCTTACTTCTTCTTTTTGCTCTTCTGATCACAGAGCAGAGCTAATGGTCCAGATTTAATCAACAAAAGCATTTACATTTCAAAATAATGGGAGTCACTCAGCTGGTAACTTGTTAATCAGTTAGTTTTCAAGCACTCTCCTGTTCAGCCTTTATCCTCTCCCTCTGCAGCTTTGAATAGATCTTGTTGAAGCTGACAATCCTTCCAGAAATAAGGGAAGAAACCTGAGTAAATGTTATCTCAAAATTCTATCTTACTCTACGTTCATTTTACTCCAATCTTTTGATTTCATGAGGACTACTCATGATTTACCTGGGGGTAAATGTTTCAATGTATCAGATTGTCATATTTTTCCTGCTTTTTTTTTTTTCCCCTGTTTTTAAATGATGAATGTCTGCAAGGCAATTACATGCCTGAATTTAAGCTCCTCTCACCACTTTATTTTTTAGTAGTGCTATTCTATTTGGGGACAGATTCACACGTACAGAAAAGCTATTTCTGCCACTTTATAATCCAGTGCAATTATTTTCTTGATTCTAACAATGAAAGCCCTTTTACCCAAAGCTACACAAAAGTACCAGAATATAAATAAGAATCTATTGTATTTTTTCTAGGACCCAGATACTTGCAACTGAGGATGAATGTAAAGAATGATAATCTGTTCCTAGTATCTGTCCCTGTGCTAATAAAAATGGAAATACAACTGCTGGGTCTCACAGTCTTCCCCAGCATATTCCTCAATGACTGCAGAACTCCAATTAGTCCCCAGTGCAGAACATGCTTCAGCTGACCCGCTGGCAATCAGCTGTTTCAGAACCTAGGTCGTCTTATCCTGTGACTATCAATTCTCCTGTCAGACAGAACAGATAAGATCTTTAAAGAAAAGAAGAGGTTTTGTGAAATAAAATCAAGATGTTTCCCTCAGCACATAATTTCCTCTTACATCCTCATTCTGCATGGCACATAAGTGTGCGCTTCACTTTTAACATGTGATTAATCACCTCTGTGGGAACAGGAAGTCTTTCCTGAACTGGAGGCTATCTCCTCTCTGGTGCAGCTCTATAAACAAACGCATCCTTTAATTTTGTTTTCTCTTTTCTTCCCTCCTATTTTCCTTTCTGCTTTCTTATTTCCTCTTTTTTAATTATTTATTCCCCCTTTTTCTTTTTTTCTTGTCATGTATAATATAACTTTGCAAAATTTTTGTCTTCCCTAAACATGGTGGGTGACTGAGGGACTGCAGGAGACAGCTATTTAAATAAGGTGGGGGAATGGTTTATAAAAATAGCAGGACATTCCCAACCTTTTAACAGGAATTTGTTCTTCTGAATCATTTCAGTTTCTCTGGAAGCCTGAAGATAAAGTACACATAAGACTGAGCCTGGCTTTTTTAATTGACGTTTTTCATTATAAATGAACTACTTAATGATGTTTTCGAAAGTCATAAATAAGCACCACATAGCCTTACAAATAGCAGGTAAAACAAAACAAAAGAAAAGGAAGAAGGAATAGATCTGTGGTACTCTATCTGTGCTATGTCACCAGGACATCTTCTAAAGACTTACCTAGTTTTGTGTGTTTGTGACCACTGTATAGTACCTTTCAACACATTGCAAATTTGGAAAAACGTTACCAATACTTTTAAAATACTTTAATGAAGAAACCACGTGCTTTAACAAGACATTTAGAGCCTGTGAAGCCAATTCAACAATTCTGATTTCCACAGAAATGTGACCAAATTTCAGTTGAAAGAAGTGCTGGTTTTTGATCTGAGCTCCAGGAAACACAGCTCTGGAAACGTGATTCATGAATTGGAGAATCTGAAGATTGGATGCATCTCATTTGAAATATTTAATAGTACTACTGCCACTTTCTTAAAGACAATTTTATATGCTTGTGAGGGCTAGCCATTAAAATATGTTCTATCACAAGATCTCCAGCTTAATAATCCCTACAAGGCACAAATTCTGAAGAATACCACTTGATATCCAAGCTTGAAATTTCCATTGCACAAACTGCCTGACTCTACTAAAAGCACTCATCTGATTAAAACTGCCTGACAGAAAAAGGAAAGAACTGGGGTACATGTTTAATTACAGAAGTATTTCAGGGGGATACCACTGATTCTGTTTTCCTTGAATCCTTCTTCTGTGCTTAAAAAAACAAAAACAACAAAAAAACAACCAACACATTGATAGCAAAGAGCCTGACTCTGGATTATGCATTTGCAGTTGACCTGCACACACCATGCAACTAGTTACTCAGCTGAGAAGTGAGAGTTACAGACAATGTGTTCTGAATGGCTTCAGTCTAATTTGGGTATTTCTAGGATTCAGTACAGAGCAAGCAAGACTAATCTAATTATAGAATAAAAATGCTAGCCATTGCGAGTCAGGCTCTGGCAAACTTATTTTTTCAAATCCAAATAACCTTTCTGTTTTATATATGCATGTACAGCTATTTTTCTAACTTTCATTTGGAATTCGGAGTCTCCGCCTCTACAGAGATTTGCATATATGTTTGACTTAAACCTCTGTGGAACAGTGTCCATTCCAAGCCCTTCTCCCTTGCAACTTTAATTAGATTCCTTGATTTCAGCATGCATAAGGTATAAGGTTTAGCAGTTCGGGGACACTTTGAGCAATTCTAGGCTATCATCTGTACAGTGGTGTGGGAATCTTCTGTATATATTCACAGCAGCAAGAAAACAGCCAGACTGTTACCATAACAACAATTTTGAGTGAGGGAGCTATAGAAGGGAACAGCAGGATGAAGAATTTCTTTGAAAACATTTCAGTGTAACATCCGTGTGTGAGATAGGAAGGTAGAGAAGCAAACATTAGATAATCGAGTCCTTAAAATCAGCAGTATGTTGTTTGTAATTGCTGTGAGTTACTCAGAAGAAAGCCCTCCCTGCTCAGCCTAAGGCTATGAATATCTTTAACTGCAGTTCTGTGGCTTGTTGACCAGTATCTCCATGCAATTTTGTGTGTTTTACAAGAAAATGGCCCCTTTCCAAATTTTAATATTGGCAAGCTACTCTTTGTTATGCTTCTTCCCCAGAGGAGCTTGGTCTGAGTCATGCTTGGTCCTTTTCATACTATCCTAATACATAATACATAGTACTTTTTGCTAACCATTAATACACACGTTTTACTATCTGGTTTTCTTTACCTATAAAATTTTATATTTATAGATCCAATGGTGCCTTGCAGCTATAGAGTTCTCATCCTCGCCCCCCAACTCTGTGACCCACTGGAGTATTACAATATCCCTTTGAATTTTGACTCTGACCCATTCTTCAGAAATACCCATTAAATTAAGTACTCCTTCTTTGTTGTGCACTCTGCTTTCTCCTGTTATTAAGCTTGTGGAACACATTGATGGCAGTTATTTTTAGCCATCTACCTATTTTTAAACAACTTCACTGCTGAGCTCCCTACTTCAAAATACACCACTGTGATTTCAGTTTAGTTATACTCAAGGTCATCCATCTTTCCTGTTCCCATCTTCTAGTACTGCATGCACAGACCACTGTTGTTCTGGCTACTGCTGATGCAAGAAAAAGAAGATGGCATGTTGAAAAGTAGACTCTTTCACCCAGGCTTGACTACGCACTTCTAACCCAGTGCTAGACAACATACTGCCCGGTCCTGCACAGTGCGGCGAGGTCAGAGCAGTGTGCTCTGTAATTAGATCAGGGCTACGTTTTCCCTTGGAAACGCTCCCTCTTTATCATCAGGACATTTCAAGGCTCCCTACTATTTATTTATTTTTTCTATTTTCCTTAAAGCTGTCACAGACTGATTTTTCTTTTTTTTTTCCCCTGTCATGAAGACGATAACGAAAAACAATTTCTATTTTGAATTTTTTCAGCTATTCCATTACTGATCTTTCCATTGGCTCAGTGGAAACAGTGAGAGTAGGTTTGATCCTTTTCTGTGGAAAGAACATCAAAAACCCTGTGAAGCTTTTTTTAGAAAATGAACTTTTTTTTTCTTATCCATTATTTTGCTTGCAATTTTGCATAGCATTTCTTTGAAAATACATGTGCCAGTTTGGTTTTAAATTTCCTCTGTTCTGCCAGTGAAAAGGCTGCAGACAGCAGGGGGAACTGGGAACTCCCCATGTCAGCCAGCTCTGTTTGTTCAATGGCTATATTTATTAGTTTCATTAAAAACATACTGAGTGGCCCCGGTTCCTCAGTTCCGCACACCTACACCATCCTGACTGCCTTGCCATCCCCATCAGCTAGCACCCTAAACCGAGGGCTCTCTCAGCTTGAGATTCCACATAAAACGTGCGTGCAAGAGGATATCACATGCTTTTAGGTCTTGATGGGAAGATTGCATACAGCTTGATGGGGGAGTGGGGTAGTAAGTGACACACAAGATGAGTAAAAAGAACTGCTTGAGGTTGAGTGATAAGTAGATATTATGAAGAGGAGCAGAAAGAAAACTATTGTGTAAGGCATGGTAAATATCCCCACTGGTACTCCTATTTGGTTATCTGAGACATGAATGTATATATATACAATTTGACCAGAGCACTAGTCATAAAATAAGGTTTTGTAGGAAATACGAAACACTGGTCTATCATCAGCAGCTCTTAGGGGAAACACTTAATTTGCTACATTATTAATGCTGAGGCATGGACTACTCCCCCAGCTATTTCCACTTGCCTCTTCTGTTCTTACTCAAATCAAGGCTATAAAGAAGAGCAGAGCTGTGGCAGGAGTCTGCTCCTTTTGGGGACAAAAGAAAGAGTGCCAACAGAAAGACAGTAATTAGATTGACGGTCCTTTAACATTTTTGTTAGTGTTTTGGGTCTGCTTTTTTTTAAATCTATTTTATGATGCAATAGAAAGGGTTGGCACAAATCAATAAAATCTCCGTATTCAGGACTAAGAGTTAAGGTTGCAGTCTAAGCTCCACTTAAGCTGCAAATATAATAAGTAGTGTACTGTCTTTAGACCAAACACCAGGCTTGAGATGTTTTCAGAAAAGGACATTATTTTAATGTATTCTGCTCTAAAGAGCGATCCACAAAAAACAAACCTATCTCCTCAGAGATATTGGAACCGAATTTCTTTCACTCTTTCGAGATCTTCTCTTTTCACAATTATCAGATTGAATAATTGCTACCTAAATACTTCAGTTTCCTTTTTCCTCCCCTATGTATTTTTGGACCATGAACATTAATGCCTGAAACCTACAACACTTCAAGAAAGAAAGAGACTAGGGTGTGCACTGATGCTCTTAAGCATCCCCAAGGATATGTGGCATACAGCCTCTTTCAGAGGTATCTTCTGTTTTTCCTGAACAGGTCACAGTGTATTAGCACTGGTCTCTAAGCTTCTTTACAGAAACATACGTTTTTGCCTCCTATAACAATAGACATTCAAGGATACAGCAACAAAGATCTGCTTAATAGCAAATAAATAATATTCTCATCAGTTAAATAGTCCCCTCAAAACATCTGATACCCACAGTCACCCTGACAAGATGTTCTTAGTAATATTTACCTGTTTCCAGGTGAAAGAGCAAAGGTACACTGGCATCACAGAAGATCAGTATCACACAACATATATCAGTACGGCATCAGTTAAGATTCAAATGCATGTGCTCTGTTAAATGTACGCATCTTTACATGATGAGAAACAAGTCCTACTGAATGGGGAACTCATACAGTTCATAAAGGTATGCTTGGCCTTTCCCAGAATAAACAGAGAGCCACTGTTAATGAAGCACACAAAATAACTGCTGATAGAGAATGCAGGGTAGGGGAGATGGAAATCCATGACAATGCAGTACTTTCACCTACTGCATTTGAATGTCATGGTGTTGCTACTAAAGATATCACTTCATAGTTTGGCAGTCACCAAAGAAGAAGCTGATGTTCAACAGAATATAATTTGACTGTAGGTGGTATCAAGCAGGATTTGGTTTTGGTGACAGAGAGTGACTAGGTGGACCTAGGCTGACAATTCCTAAAATCTCAATTTGGCACAGAATTCAGTAATAGCAAATGACAGTTCAAATAATCTTTCTTGGGCTTGACTACATTGTCAAGAAAAGCAGTCTCCCCATTGCTTATCCCTACCTTTTGAGTTTCTATTATGTGGGCCATCTCTGCTTTCCTCATACAAAGAGGAAACCAGTAATAGCTTCCACAGCAGAATCACTCAGACAAAATGTTTTATACAGACAATCACATCTTGTTGTGTGGCTGCTAGAACAGGAGAGCAAGTAAATTCCACAGGTATGCCTATACTTCTGCTACATAGGAGCATACAGGGGAAAAGGGTGTACATATCACTCAAACTGAACCAATACAAGATTATGATATGTTAAGTTTATGTAAAATATCTGCTGTGGTACAGGTACAATCTGACACCTTCAAGTTCTGGTACAATTCCTTACCATACAGCTCCACTAACATCTTCCAATATATTAAAACTAGACTTGAGGTTTTGTTTTCATGTTTTGTCTTGAGTGTTATACTCTTTTTCTCTTCTGTTAATAAATAAAACATTTATTATGAGTGTATATTTACATATATTAAATTTACATAAACATACAGGTAATTTTCTCCAAGTTGTTTGCTTTTCATCAGCTCAAGTCACTTCCATGCAAGTCCTGTGTGTAAATAGAGCCCTACTGAACAGTAAGGGACAAATGGACAAAACCTTTCTGACACAAAGACTCATTGCCTGTATTTTCTAACTAATTAGGGGAACATTCTACCCATGGTAAGTGCACAATATAATTCTCAATGGAGGGAAAACTGTTCTAAATGTGTCAGGCAGCAACTACCTGAGGGATGATTTTTTGTTGCTCAAAATTGCTCAGACCATGGATATTTTTGTGTACCTGCCCACTACAGCAGGAGCATGCATTTACCCCAGCTGCACGGAAACACTGAAGAGAAGGAGGAGGACACCTATCCAACCTGGCAGCCTTTGTAGCCACTGCTGCCACAGCCTTCATCTTGAATCTTCTGTGCTCAGGTAGACACATGGGGCACCAAGCCAGAGAGGCTCAGCTGCCAGAGGCCGCATTTGAGGAGAAACACAGCTATCACCTCACCCTGCAGATCAGTTAATTTTGGGCAATACCTGATTGCAATGACAGCTCTCCGTCAACCTGTTGTGCTCTCCTCAGACAGTTGTGACCACATCAAGAACCCAGCAGCACCTATGGGAGGAAAATGCACTGTGTGGGAGTGATGGTGATGTTCATAGGGACAAGTAAAAGCTCTCGGTGAGGCTCACATATTTGCATCTGTAATCTTTCCCTATATGATCTCCCAAATCCTCACGCAATCTGTGAAATAGTGCCTGACTTTGAGCACAGCCCAATCCCAGGCAGCATAAGGAAGGTTCTGGTGTGGCCATACCAGCAACTAGACAGTATGGACATCTGGCCTTGCTGGGTTTATGTGTGAAAATGTGACGCGGGGATACCTAGTGCTTGTTTTTTATTGGTGTGGTGGCCTGAGGGGGCAGGCACCCAGCATTAGAAATATGGGGAGAAAAGCAGGCAAAGGGTTAACAGCAATTCCCATGTGAAGAATCTTTCTAATGGCAGCATTTTTATGATTATTTGGTGACCAGCAAAACAGAAAGCATTGCTAGCTTGGCAGATGAGACTCCAGTGCATGAAGTGTGAGGAGGGGACAGAAGGGGTAATAGAACGGCTGTGTGGGGAGCAAACAGCATGGCTCTCCTGTGCCACAAAAAGACCCACCTGACAGAGAGAACACTTCTTCACATCCTTCCTCTCAGCCTTAAAGCTCATGCTGTTGCTGCTGCATTTCATGGATGTTGCCCAGGGATGGGCTGAACAGCCCTCAGCCTGCTGCTCCTTGTCTGAACAGGCCGCTCTGAGCAGAGGCACACTTGCAGTCGATGCCACAAGGCGCCTGAGGGAGCGGCTCACTGGGGAACGGCCGTTGGCGGGAAACCTGAGTGGCGAGGCGCCATTTTGAGGGCAGGGCGCCATTTTGAGGGGCTTCAGGTCTCTCCTCGGGGCTTTGGCACTGCGGCAGTCTGAAACACCTCCATGTTGGTCCCTGCCGCACCAAATTGCTGGACTGTCCTTCCCAGCATCATCTGGGGAGCGAGGAGGAGCATTTTTGTCTCCTCTGTCTTCTCAAGGGCTGTGTTATGCCTGGGGCCTGGGAACACAGGGCTGGTGTCATGCAGATAGACACAAAGCCCCCTCATCCCTTGTGGAGATCAGGGAATGACATCACCTTATTTTACAGGGAAACAGAGATCTGAATCTGAAACCTTTAGTTCTCTTCCACAGCTCACAAGCTGAATTTAGACCATTTCCCAAAGTATTATGCACTGTTCAGATCAAGGGGACTGTTCCACCCTTCCTCTTCCAAATAACCTTAGTTGTAGCAGCCTGACACAGTATCTCAGGGTCACAGTAAAGGAGGTGGAAGTAAATGCACATTTTAGGGACCAAAATATTCACCTCAGAAGGCCAGGATTTTCATCATTGAATTTTAGGACTCTGTATCTACTTTGTAGCAATCTGCCAAAAGGGTAAGAGGTCTTCTTTGCTGAAGGGTATGAAATTTCCTATTCTCCTTCCTGAATACCCCAAAATACTATTAAAATGTTATCACTCAACCATACTTCTCTTTAATTATGGGAGTAGTACTAGTGCTAGGTTTGCTAACATCATTTAGGCTAGGTCCTGAAGGCGAGGTTAGTTCCTGATTACCTGAGTCAATTAGAAATATAACCCAAACATTGGCTGAATAGCTAGATAGCCGCACATTGCAAATTTCCTGCCCATAAAGTGCTGAGCTCACTCAGACTGCATCAGCCTGGGAAAGGTGCAAGAAATCCTTTGCCCTGGGTTTACCACTCCTCTCTGCTTCAGCTCAAGTGCATCTGAAAGAAACTGTCTGGAAAATTATGCAAAGTTTGCACATGAGATTGCATCATACAGGTCCAACAAGATGCTCATATGCAGTCCATGAAATCTTTCTTGAACAGCGGGAGTTGCCTAAGGAGCGTTCACTGTGTGCAACCTGAACAATTTCAGAGAGAAGGTGTTTTCACAGTATTTCCATTCCCTGGTCTCCAGCCCAGAAAAGTGTCTGACAGCAGATCCTGCAGACTAATAACCTACCTGTTTATGAGAGGAAGTGTAAAGCACTGAAAGTTCCTGGAAAACAAACGATTTGTGTAATTACCTGTAATTGATTATTCTCCCTCTAATTCAAGTCATCTGAACACAGGCCAAAGAACCAGCCATGCTGCCTGCAAGTTACCATCATAAAAATTTTTCTAGAGCTCTCTGCAAGTACCTCTCATAGGTGGAGTGCAGAAAACTAATTTATACTAAAGGCATCTTAGGCTAGACATACAGCCTGTAAAAAAGTTCAAGGTAGGTGAGATGTTAAAAGCTTACAGATTATTTCAAGGAAGAGAGAAAGTGAAACAACAGAAACTTGTTTTTACAAGAAAACAAACAAACAAACAAACAAAACAATGATTTTAAAGCTAGAACTCTGTGTGCAGAAGGAATTATCTGTTGTGTCTAATTCCAGTCATATCTACGTTGTATAAATCCACATAGAAAAAAAGAGACCATATTTTTCAGCCTTGTATGTTTGTGATGACAGCCTCAGTTACTCAAGCTCTGTGAGTGACATCAAGATATCACTGCTGCAGTCATACCTATAAATTATGTCCATCGTTCAACATATGGGATGACCTGAGTGAACAGAGCACCCACGTGCATCGCTGGAACATTTATTTGTCTTCCGACTTACCATGGGACCTTCCAGAAATCCTTGATGCCACCCCACCTTCTTTTGCATTCAGTTAATCCCCTGGATTGAGACACCTCTGTATTCATCTCTGTCTCTTCATTAGCTACAGAGGGAGTATAAATGATGAGGTTAGAATGGTCATCTGATTTTTAGATGCAGGGGAAAGGAAGGCAATCCTACCTTCTGTCTCCTATGAACTGTCCTGGCAGGTCTTCCAACGGTGAAAGTGAGGCATGTTGCTGCAGAAATAAAAGCTATTGTATTGTATTACATGAGTCCTAAAGGATGTTCATACGTGGTGCCATTTAGGTTGCTGCCATGTATAAGCACAAAACATCAAAAACTTAAAGGGATGTAGACCAATTTTTAAAAGTCAGTCATTTCACTGTATTCTATGACACTGCAAAGTAATAGTGCTCATAATGACTGTATTTATACTCCGTAAATACATTTTTAGTACTTCAGCATCCAGGTGGATTCAATTGTGCTTGCAGTTTTGTAGACATTAAAAATGGAGGCTAAACGACAGGCAGGGGAAAGAGAAAAATACTGCACTCAGTTCCTTCAAGACAGTGTGACACACAGACTAGAGCACCTCATTAATGTTTAGAAGCCTCAAAGTCTAGTCCTGTTTTGATCACTGACTGACAAATGTTGTGATAGCTAGACATGGAGAATGCAATGCAAGTGCTCTTTGTGTCTTTTACAAAAATAATACTGGCTAAGATCTTGAACCAGTGCAAGCAGACAAAGAACAAAAGTCACTGACTCCAGCAGAAGCAAATTTGGAAATCTGGTCAGCTTCTAAGAATGCAAATTTCTTTCTTATGTATCTTTTCCAAAAACAACATGTGCAACAGCACTGATAAAAGTAACACTTAAGTCACCATAAAACACGTCTTTAAAAATGTTATTTAAATCAAAAAATGTGATTCTGATAAGCTAAAGCATACTGAGAAGTTATGTATTTTATGCCAACATGTGTTTTTACTGAACTGTAGCTTTAAGTGATGTTCAAAAATGATTTCACTGTTCACAGAAGTTTCATAAAGAAATAATATACAAGGCACACTATGCACTGTCGGGCCAAACACATTCTACTGTTTATTACACATATTACATTCTTAAATAAAAATGCGTCACATAACATTTTTGCATAGATATCTTACAATATACCAATTTAAAAAAGAATTATGAAACAGACCAGTAACAAAAATAAATTTTTTCTTCATTAATAATTTTGTAACATTAACATACCACCATCATATAATACAAATAATATTTTTAAATCTTAAGACTTTTGTACAGCAAAAAAACTGACAAAGTAATATATTTATATATATATATATAAAAAGCCTAAAAAAAATAAAATGTCAAAAAAAGGCAGAACTGAGGGCTACAAGATTGGGTACTTCTGTGATATATTAGAAATACCAGAGTAGGCCTGAGAGAACGTGACCGAGGGCATCTCCAAAATGCACTTGTCAGACACATCTGGTAAAAGAAAAAATATAGTGCAAAATGAAAGTCCTTCAAGCAATATATATATATATATATATTTAAATCAGGAGCATTCATACTTTTCATTGTTGTTGCTAAAAAAAAAATCCCCCAAACAAAAGTCTAACGTGAAGTAGAGAGTAAGAAAGGTTTGAAAGGATAAGTAAGAAAACAGGCCATTTTGCAAAGCAATAAAAAAATTCACAGCCTGCATTATTATTTTTCCAATTCAGATGAGCAGACATGCTAAACTAAGGCCTTGTTTCTAAGAGAAAAGCTGTCATGGTTTATATGCAGCAACTACAACTACATACACGTAAATCAGTGCAAGAACCTTCATGTGTTGTAAATGTTTTAACCATTTCTTACACTTTAGCTTAACTGCATGGAATGCCAATACAAACACAGTCTAGGCAAATTGAGTACTGGGTGCAACTATAAAGTGATCTTAACTAGACTGATGTTTTAAGGTAGAGCAACTTCCCTGGTAGAGACATGGCCTTGGTAACAAAGTAGCGTGCAAACCAGTGTTTTGATCTACTTCCAGAATCTGACAGGCCTGGTTTTTGAAATACAGAGAGATGGGAAAAATGCATGTTGCAAAATATAAAGATCAACCCTTCAGACAACAGGCCTTTCAAGGACTGCAAGTTAGCTTTTTTATTTCCCCAAGAGCCCAGTAATAAAGGCTAAAATTGTCACCTTTCTGTCCATTCTAGTTAATTTTCAGTGTGTACATGCTAAGCCCACATCTCCCTCCCTTCCTACCTCCCCTCCCAATCCCCAGTTTGCAGCCTATCCATTCACAGTACACAGCAACATGTATTTCCCAGAATTGTTTAAAACTTCTCTACAAAAGCTGAAATGATTCCTAAAATGCAGTGGCAACAGTAAGTGCCCTCCCTAAATGTATGCAATAGGCACGGTTGGCTACTACACACTGTAAGTCAGTAGCTCAGTTTCCTCTTCTGTGTAGGTATATACAGTAGACCGTTGTACCTCACACTCAC
This sequence comes from Callipepla californica brunnescens, assembly GCA_023055505.1. NCBI lineage: Eukaryota > Metazoa > Chordata > Aves > Galliformes > Odontophoridae > Callipepla > Callipepla californica. The sequence goes on from JALIRH010000010.1 coordinate 4,097,822, forward strand.
ACAGAGACAAGGGTGTAGAACCTGTTTTCTGGCAGTATATAGAAGTCAGGACCAAAGCACTTAAAAAAAATCATCAAAGCTTTCATTCTGAAAATTGTGAAGAGTTTCCACTTCAACTATCACACCAAAAATACCGTTAACAAGCATTAAGGAAAACTATAAAACCCTGTTTGAAAATGACACCTGCATTTGAAAATTTTCTGGTAGGGAAACTTATTTTTGAGGTGATAAAGGCAGCCTACCCCGCCATCTCCACGTTTTTATATATATAACTTATATATACAACTACCTCATTATATATATAACTTATATAATACAAGTATGTCTTGGACCTCTTCCTCTAAGGGAGGAGGAAAGTCTCAGTTTTGTGAGACAGATCTTAGTACCCAGTAGGCCAGACCCTTCAGTTCTTGCTATGCTAAATCTTGCTGTTGAAGCCAGCGTAGATTTGTGGAAGAGGAAGACTGCAGTAATCGTCTCTAAACTATCAATAAGAACAGACGCAAATGTGACACAAGGAAGAAAAATACCCAGGCTTGATCTGGAAATAATCATTCGCATAAAGTCTACACCTCATTGAATGAAAGACGGGCACGATTTGTCTAAGAGCATCTGTAAAACCTTGGGAAGAAATAATTTCTATTTTTCAAGCCAAATCCACAGAGTTAGTCAAGCACTGTTTTTGTTCTTGATATGTGATGACCTTTGCAAGTGCAACTCTGCCTGAAATCAGCAAAAAGTATTTCAAAAGAGTGCTGGGTTAAAGGTGTCACCCAGAAATACAAAAGCTTAAAAACAGTCTTGCTGGATGGAATGTCTAAACGTGCTAAGTCCTGAATAAAAGCAAGAATAAAAGCCCTTGATTAACTGGATGCTAGTCAGGTAACAATAAATTATGTGAAAATGATCCTCTGCTTTTACTTTTATTCAATTTAAAGAATTTGACACCTTGAGGGAAAGAGAGAAATCTCTTAAGATAGTTGGATTTTCATCAGTTTTGTCAAAAGCACCAATTATGACCTCTTCTGTACACAGATAAATGAAGTATGTTAAACATGAAGAACCACCTTTGTGATAGATGTGACTAAAAAAGCCCAAATTGTCTAAAGCCAGGTAAGATGAATTCTTACTGATTCTGTAAATAAAATGTCACAGACAAAATACACTCAACCACTGCAATTATTCAACTCAATTTTAGCCATAATCCCTGTGATTATACTTTTCAGACCTGAAGGTAAAACAGTTCCAAAAAGCAAGGGACTGGAGGCTCCTCTCGCATTTAGGTTCTTCTGTCTGATCTGCGTTTGGTCAGCTTTTTCCAGGTATAAAGTAAAAATGTGCCATTTTAATAATACAATAAACCAAAATCCAAAATATCTGAGGCAAATAAGAATGGAAAAGGAAAAAAAGGTTTTATGATTTACTTCTATAGAAATATTAGTTGGCTTAGATTTCAGGTACTGGGAATCATTTTGGAGACATCACGTGGGTCTTCCAGGCTAGCAAACTTGTTTTCGCAATCTTTGGTTGGTCCCTGCAGCTGTGACATCTCATAATAAGATATTCCTTCAAACTGCTTCGTTGTTTTTATTTTTGCTTCTTCAAGATTTTCTCCATTTTCCTCTCATAAAAATGTTATAAAGTCAATAAGGATGAAACTATCAGAGTTTGAGAAAAATCCTTACAGGCCAGTTCTACAGTCTGTTCTGCCAGTGCAAGTCTGGGAAGAACTAGAACGAGTACACATTTAATCAGAGACAGCTCTGATATGAATCACAAACACAGAAATCTTAATGTTTGAAAGGTACCGCTGGAGGTTACCTAATCCTACCCTCAACTTAAAAAATAATTCAGTTCAGTTAAATCAGACTGCTCAGGGCTTTGTCCAAGACACTGAATAAATGTGGGATTTCAGTCCTGGAAAAAGATTTCCTTTGTTCCTTTGCCTGGTCTATCTAGGTGAAATAATTTTCTAGACTGAGTACTGGCTCTTGAAAGAAAGAAATTCAGAGACAATGAAAAATAACTGACCTTGAGAACTCTTTATAAAAATACCTATGATGTTTTAGGTCACTTTTCTCCTAAGGGGGGAAAAACAGCAGAGCAAATATGCACTGAAGTGTTGTTTTGTTCTACAAAGTGACTAAAATACAACATGTGTCTCCATGTTTGATATGAGTGATAACATTTTTTCAGTCTGAAGTAAAAAAGTAGTGATTGTGTTAGAAAAGACAGTTTTGTTTGCCAGGCCTTAACCTGGCAGTATAAAACATGTATTTCCATAAACATAACTTATAAATTCAGTAAATCTGACAAGAAAATCTTGATACTGGCACTTACTAAATGATTTTTCAACACTGTAACAAGTGAAGTACATCATTATCCAGAATATTCTGCCCAGTTTTGGTCTCCCCCTTACAAGAAAATTATCAACATACTGGAGCAAGTCTAGCAGAGCTCCATCAAGGAGATCAGGGGCCAGAGCACATGACAGTTGAAGAGAGGCTGTAGAACACAGCTAAATCGTAGGAAGAGAATAGAATAGATCTTATTGCTGTCTACAAATACCCTACAGAAATCATGGAGAAGATGAAGCCAGACTCTTCATAGCGATGCATAGTGGAAGAGGCGGCAAACGATTTGGAACATGGGAAATTCCTACTTAACACACAGATTTATTTTATTTTTAACCATTTAAGTGGTCGAATACCAGACCAGCTTATATGGAGTATAAGTATAGCTGCAGAATTTCCATCCTTGGTAGCACTCAAAGATTGACTGGACTCAGCCCTGAGCTCTAGGTAAAGGTTGGCTGAGATGACCTCTGGAGCTCCCTTCCACGTGTGTTCTCCTATGACTGACTCTATGCTCTGCTCCAAAGTATTGTTTACTATTCACAAAAAGTGACTTTTCCTTTAGCTGTTTCTTCCATGCATACTGTTTTCTGTGATATTTGTCTCAATCTGTTCTCATTCTTAAGTTCCATGGCGTGGAAACCACATTTGAATCTCTTCAGAAAAGCCAGAAATGTCTGTCTTCTGTTCTGCAAACAGGTATAAGTCCAGCATGAAGGACACAATCCTAAGCTTCTCCTTTCTAGAGCTTGCTAACTTTGCTCTCAGCTGTTACCAAATCATCTGTTTATGCTTTTGCTTCCACGGGAGACTTATAGAAAGGATTTGCCTTTCCTTATTAGCACACTTCTACTCATAACTTATAAATAGAGGATATCTATACAACTTTACCAAGGAGATATAGCCCCAAAAAGGATCTAGTTATAATGCATTACTCAGGTTTGAAGTGCACAGCTTGAAATATCTGTCATTGTAAAAAATGATTCCTGGAATGTGCCTTTCCAAAATTGAGACTCCTACAGAATACAAGCCAAGCTTTGAAATTTTAGTAATGATTAAGACACTTGCAAATGAAGGCCCAAAAATTGAAGTGCAGAGACTGACAGAGTACACAACACATACAGTGAAAAACACCTCCCTTAAGAAACAGAAAAGATGGTCCCCAAGCCCAACATTTGGCTTCAGATCTCAAGACCTGCAACAGAAAGAGCTTGTTAAGTCTAAAATCTGGTTAAGTCTCTTATCCTCTTTTCTTTTATGTTTGTGCAGCTATATAGACACAGGATTTAAACATAAGCCTGTCCCCAGAACAAAATAATCAGATATTTCAGCGTGGTTTTTTTTTTTTTCAATCGGGCCCTTGTTCTGCCATATTTAAATGAGACATCAACAAGATCACAAATGAAAAGTGGAATAACTGGTACTTAAACTGACACTTAACTATGATTTGTAGACTACTGTTAGCATGTCTAAAGGCAGGTGTGTTCAGAGGTCAAAGAAGGATATTTATGCAGGTTCACAGACAATGAGTACCACAGCAGTGAGTTTGAGAGCACATTCTTTAGGATGTTACAGTAATGAAATTCTACGATTCTGTTATCCTTTTTCTAATTTAACGCACTGAGTGGATGTTCTACAGTTTCACACAGCTGAGGTTTCAGATCCCATTAGACATCTGGCAGGATGCTCCATATATTCTAATACAAATTGGATTCTAGGGCCCTCAGTCCCAGTAGAACAGCTGGATGGAATGGTCATAAAAAGTATGCAAACACAGAAGCAGAGAAATACGAGATTGTCAGCAAGCAGTGCTCCACATATGTATATATAGTATGGTTAGTTTAAAATCTTTGGAATAAACTCAATTTTCTTTCTTTCTTTCTCTCTTTCTACCTTTCCTTTCTTCACACTCACTCTTGCTCTCTCTCCTTCTCCTATCATGAATGTTATGTCATTGCCCCTAAAAGATAGTTAGATTTTGGTCCATATTCCATGCCATATGGGCCAGACACTGTGTTTCCTCCCTTCCCAAATCTGCTCAGTTGACAGTTGCAGTGCTTTGCAAAAACTGTGAGGAAAACCAGCATCCTTTGAGTAAATTCAATCTCTCACTAGAAACAAACGTTGCAAAATTTTGAGAACTCAAGTGCCAAGGAACCCCGTGACAGCTCTTAAACATCTATTGAGTTTCTTGTTTGTTTTTTTTTCCCCAAGAGTACAGTTTCAACTCCCAAAACATGAATTAAGGGAAATATTTAACAGTCAATGTGTCAAAACAGTCAAAGAAGGGCAGCTGGCTAATACAGTATAAAAGAGCAGCAACCATTTGTGGACCATGCGCCATTTTGTTTAATTTCTAGTCACATCTTGTAAAGATGGTCCCAGAATTTACAAAGTGTACAACCTAATGATCACACACCTGCTCGCACAAGCCGTCTTTATGGTCCTAAATGCAGTCTTTGGAGTCAGGGCCAGCGCCAAATAGTTTCAAACAAGTTATTGTAAAATGCTTTTTTTTTTTTTTTTTCTTTTCTTTCTTTTGTAGTAAAGACTTTAATCCACCTTGAGCCCAACAAAATCAAATTATCAATAGGACTGAAGGGTGAGCATGAGACCTTCACTTCCCCGTAATAGTTCACACAGTAGGCCAAAATAGACCTCAAGCTATTAGTACTTTAGATCAATCACTTAGGAAAGTCTCATTGCTGTATGTAAAACCCAACCCTTCCTTCACTGTTCACACTGTTACACACAGAAGCAGGCTACAGCATCAACTTGATGAATGGAAAAGGAGGACTTTCATCATTTCTTTAAAAGGCTGAATGAAGCCATTGTACTTGGAAGAAGTTCTCTATTTCCCACTCAGAGACTGGAGCAGGATTTTTGGCTTGTGTGTGTGCGTGTGTGTATGTTCAAAAAACATCAAGTTTAATTTAAAATGTCTGCAGGTGCTCTTTACCCAAACAAAAGTCTAATGTTTTAAATTGGTTATTAGAAGAATAGCAAGAAAAAGCAACATAATTCATCACTAAGTCATTGTGAGTTGTGGCTAACATGCTCACATGATGTGGAAGGAATCCTGTAGTCATGCCTGTGTGGCAAGTCCCAGACCGATATCCAGGTGAAGACAAGGAGTTCTGAAGATCACTTGTTTGTAGAGAAAAGAGAAAAAAAGGTTTAAGCTTCCAAATAAGCTTTTAAAGTTTTCATTCAACAAATAAACAAGAAGTCCTAGCTATGGCAATAAGGTGAGGCCTACAGAGATATCAGGTGCTGTTTTTCAGGGTTTATCCCTTGGCCACTTAACCATCATGGCAGCAGCTTCCAGAGTCCCTAGTGCATATGTTGTGCAATAGCCAAAACAAAAATCGAAACAAAAACAACCAAAAAAATATAGTCCTCCGTGAAGTCTACATAAACTCAGGCCAAAGAGAGGATATTTGTGTAACAAGTGTCACTCCACAGTCTACTGCCATTAAGGCCACTGGTATTGTCTTAAAAGGATCTCAATAGCTCAGTTCTAGGAAGAAGAACCAAAACCAAGACAGGTCAAAGTGTCTGTGAGAAGTCTGACGCATTGAACATTAGGAATCCTCAGACAAAGAACAAATGAACCAAGAGGTTAATTTGGCTACCAAACTGGGATTTGGTTTTCTAGGTCATTGTTTTCCCCCCATCTATTTAAAAACAAAGTTAGTGCTACAAATATGCAACTTCAAGACGACATTTTCTCCTATTGAGTTGCACTGAGAAGCAAGTTAAATAAGCCCCTCCTACTGCCGTCCACCTGCAGGAAAGCCTCCTCCATTTCCTTTGTTTTCCATTGGCAAACCCAGGAAACCAATTCAGGAGAGACGAAGTACAGTAAGCAATTGTTCCTTCTCATTGAATTCACATCTATAGCATTTCCTCCGCCTGCATCTTCTCCCATCCAGCTGGGGCAAGGCATAAAGAACCGATGGATGTATTGAAGTATAACTGTGAGTATGACAGTGTGAGTGTGTGGTCTCTGTACAGAGGGTTACATGTGATCGAGTTCTCTTCTCCTGCAAGGCAGCACATTATAACTTGAGTTCCACTTTCATCTCACAACACCTAGCTCAGATGTCATCCATGCCAAGCTGACCGATATTTAGATGTGTCTCTTCATGTGGAGGGCAAGGTGATCAGACCTGGAAAAACATCTGCAAAATAAAGCAAATGTGAAATGAAATAAAGATTTTGGAAAGGAAAAAAAACCTGGTTCCTGCTCCTCCCCCTTCATACACAAGAGGAAATATTTATCCTGGTTTAGAGCCGTTCTTCAGATTATCACCACCAAACTCTGCATGATTCACCACAATGACCACAGGTGGCCATCTATGCTGCTGAAAGCTAAATAGACTACTCTCCTCCTTTTGCTGTTTCTTTCCCTCCTCCTCTTTCACTGAGTGAAATACCAGGGAAGGGTGCTCATATATGCACCTGTAGAATAAAATGAAATTTTCAGTGTGTATGTGTGTATGCTTAAAAATAAAACAAGTCAGTTTTACTTAGTCTTTTTTTTTTTTGAACTGATATTGCTATCTTAAACAAACACCAACGTAAGTTTTGAAAACTACGTTCTCATTTTTAAATCCAAATTGGAAAGAAAACAGTTCAAAGCTTGTAGGCTGAAAATCCTTCAGGCTATGTATCTTTCTTTTCTCTCTTGGGAATCTCAGTGGTGATATGTGGATGCCGAATGCTATACCCCTAAATTATGTTGAGATAAGACAAGTTATTATTAAACCCACCCTGTAAATCTGAAAATTGAGACACAAAAAGGCAAGGAAACTGTAAATCACACAAGAATTAAAAAGCCAGGACTTCCACTTTCAATTTCGGTTCTTAATCCACAAAGCTATCATTGTTCCATCTCAACATGCAAAATAACATTCTGAACATGTAAGAGGATTCTGATGAGATGGTCTTAGAGCAGCAACCCTAGAGAACTAGTTGGCTTTTAGGGCTGGTCTAAACACGCAGATAATTAAGGATAAGGAAGGGCATAAAATTGAAATGAAGCATCTATTCTTGATGAACTCCCTCTCTAAAGACTTACGACTGCCTTCTTTTGAAATTACTTAATCCACTTGGGAAGTGGGTTAACACGCTCAGAATAAAACACTCTCCCAGAGAAGAGCAACCCCAGAAAGAGTTAATCAGGAATTACCATTCTAAAGCAACTGCCTTGTAGAAGACACGCTGCAGGGAACTCACAGCAGCAGGAACAGCAGCCCAAAATCTGTGACTTCACACCACTAAGATATTCTCACTGACTAGGGGTTCTCAAGTGGACAGGTGCTTTCCTTCTCTGTCAATCAATACAAATCCCATTTTATCAAGACTGACAGTAAGCAAGAATATTTTTCCAACTCCATGCCCACTAGAAATGAGATCAAAGGCAACAATCCATTTCAAACACACTATCAGAATGATACGTATAGCTACAGAGAACAAACTACTGGACAAGCAAGCAGTTTTCCTGGCTGCCTACCCTAAAGCCTTGAGATGGAGCTCAACTGTGAGGAAATACAGAGATATCCTAATACATCAAACTTCTACTACATACTTCAAGTTGAACACTCAGAAATTGGAAGTTTCCAAGTTCCCTGACAATCTTGGCTTGCTTTCATTCCACCCTAAACCATAAGACACTGGCACATTTATTTTTAGTAAAAGCAAGAAACATTATAAATATCACACAAAAGGACACATATCTGTGGCTTTTGAATAAACTGTTGTTGTAGGCTCTGAGGACATGAGAAGCTACCTCCAGAACTGAATTGCCTGAAATATCTTCCCACTGCTCCACAAATTAAGAATACAGAGGTACACCAGTTAGAAGAATATCCTAATGATTTTTTATTGCAAGAATCTGTGTAGCTTGTAAGTGGCCAGTAAATCTATTTAAAAAAGGCAGTAGCCGAGTATTTATTTTTTCAGAAAGAAGAATGTAAAAGAACAAACTGAACTTCAGTCAATGAAAATAGAAGTTACCTCAATCTAAAGGCAAACACATTGAACAAACACCCTAAGTAGAAAAAGGCTAAGAAATTGAAGAACTAATAAAAATGGAGAGATTTCAAATAATTAGGGGATCTTATCCATCTTGCTGGCAGCACTGCCCTGTACAAGCAGCCTGTCTCCATTTATACAGAGATGAGTCACCAAAAGGTAAACCCTTAAGACAAAGAAACCTTGTAAGAAGGCAGCTTTCACAAGAAAAGCTAGATACTCATCATCTGTGGATGAGAACAGCTCTACTCAAACCAGCCGTTCTCTACTGATTCGTATAATCTTACACCAGGGTTAGTATCTTTCTGTAACAGAATGACAAAAAAAAAAGACTTCAGAATAGGATAGTGGCTGTATTCCTCCAAGCTCCTGCATGAAGTGCAGACGCAGACGAGGGTCTGACAACAGGCACTTGGCTTTCCGCACAGCAGGCGCAGCACAGCTAGAATTTTCTAGCCTCAGGGTGCCAAAATACACCCTTGGACCAACATTTCTCTCATCAGTCTAAACAGAGAAAGCAGCATGCTCTGGCTACAAGGGCTGCCAAAACAAAACAACAGCTTGAGTGGCTGCCAAAAAGACAAGCACCAGCTGGCACTTTAGCCTAGGACTAGTCATAAGACCACTACCCAAGAACGGCTTTTCCTCTCCAATTGTCTATCTTATTAATGCAACCCAGGAAGAAGTATACAGAGCCACAACACAGCAAAATCTGTTAAAAAAATAGGAATTTAAACCACAGTTTCACATCAGTTACCATAGTATTAGTATCTAGTGTATTTTCCAGCTCTGTAATAATTTCATAGATAATAAAATGGCATAATTTTTCGCTAATTTGCAGCTAATAAAATGGTACAGTATGAATTCTTCACATTCTCCTGCTGACTAATTTGGTTAGTTCTATCTCCCGGTAAGGCTGGTGGATGTGCACCTTTATTTTCAACAGTAAAGCAGTCTCTATCAAATGCTCCAGCTAAAATGTTTCAAAAACAAACAAACAAACAAACAAAACCACTACTGAGCAGTAGGCACATTTTCTCCCCGCTAGAGCAAGAGCCAGCAGTGAAGAAGGCTCCACAGCATGAACTGACAAGATAAGTTCCTTTTCCCACATATTAAGAAGCAGCAGCTTGTTAGTCCCTCATCCTGCCTGCCAGACGGGATGTGCCCTGCTCCACAACTCTGGCTCTGCACCTCTTCCAGTCCTAGACCAGCACTGGTGTACACACAGTGTGGTGTACATGGACCCATCACCCTCCCCTAATCCAGCTCTTACTAGGAAGGACAGTTTATTCCAGGTTAAGATACCCTAAATTCTGAAAGCCGCACAGTGATGTACAGTGCAAAACTTTCCCACTCTGAAACACAATTCACTCCCTTCTCTTCTTGCTCCATCTCCCTAGCAACGCTGTACTGCTGAGCACTGAAGCCTCTACAGGAGAAAGAGGGAAGGTAACAACGATGGGAAGAGAACGTACTGCTCAACCATCTTTCTTACCAGCTGCGGATTCCCTGCTGTGGGATTTGTGCATTCCAGCAAAGCGCATTCTTAACTTGCTGTCAAAGAGGACACTGAGCACATACACTGAACACATACTCCAATAGTCAGGCACTAAACTTGTATTTAGGCACAACAAGCAGGTGCCACTACTCTGCCATCCTCTCCCCTTGGAGTGCTGAAGGCTCGCACTGCATATGACCTGCCCTGTGTTTCTGAAGAGCATTAACTCCTGCGGGATGATAATAAACAGTGTACCCCTTGTGTCTGGAAGGCACGAGGGACTTGTACACTGATTTCTGCACCACCTTAGCTGATTCTCCTTCCTCCCCTGCTGCCACCAAACCATGTATCATTTGCAGCACATACAGTGATACTCAAACCAAGGGTGGCCTAACATCTGCAGCTACCAATGAGATCTGCGGGGCGCACACTGCTTGGGCTGAGACGGCAGCAGAACACAATCACATCTTCTAATCTCTTTTACGTTAGAATGGTCCTGTACACAAATGACATGAATATCCCTGTGATGGTGGCCAGGAGGTCACAGATACAACTGCTTCTGAAAACAGACTGGAGGGGAATTGCAGGCAAAATTGTACAGTGCTCCTCTTTGCTATTTCAATCACCACTTTCGTGCTCTGACTGCTCAGGTGTGGCCAACCCTTCCAAACAATTCTGTGATGTCAGTGTTGCAAAAAGTAGCTCCAAAAAGCTCCCTAAGATTTATCAAGCTAGGATGTTTGAGGGAGTGACTATGGCTTGTGTCAGTAACCGTGGATGCAGAAGAAGGCAGCAGTTCAGATGTGAAGAAACTGTTCTCCATCTGAAAACCCTGGCTCAGGAAGGAGCATCTTCAACATCAGATATCTGCCTAAATGACTAGGGACAGACTTTTGCTCATTTCAGTTCTCGCTTGAAGTGACACCCGCAATAGATGGTACCAGACAGATCAATGAATGGGAAAAGAAGGAAAAATAGTGTATGGCAGAGTGGCCCAAAAGAACAGGCAGTGCCACTCTCTGAGCTTGCAACAGCTGACTGGGAAAGTAAAGCTGAACCTGACTTCTGCCACCATGTGCATGGAGTTCAACAGTGCACAAACTACAGCATTCTTCATTTCCTAACACTGTTTTCTTTTACCTACAGATCAGTGGAAAAGCAGATCTATTAATAGTTGCAGAAATGCGTCTTTTACCTGCAGCAACTGAATTGGCTGCCAGCAACAAAAACCTAGATAGTTAGGGGAAATATGAAAAAGGATACTGAAAGAAGGTCTGAAGGAGACCTTGAAAATACTGACTGTATTTCTTTAAATCTCTGCTAAAGATTCTAATGCAGAAACCCTGTAGTTTTGCACTGCTTGTGTCAGTGCTTGTAGGGCTAGGGATAGTTACTCTGTTCCTTAAGAGAAAAAAAAAGAGAAAGGCAATGCCTTAACACTTAAAACAGAACGTAAATGTCCTCCTTCACAGAGGTGCTTATACAAAAGCAAGACTCCAGAGGTCCCTATTTGGTTTATCCTGTCCCTCATTCTTGGCAAACAAAGGAAGATCCAGGGATAAAATCCAAGAGGAAGCTCTCTGAGTAAGAAGGCGGGCAGGAAGAAGGGAGACAAGGGGAGAAGAGTGCTCAAGGAGATGAAGCACTTGGAAAGGCAGGATGTGAAAATGATCAAATTTCCTTCCCATAAAAGGATGGGGTCCCTTGTTTATGTCCCATACATCCTCTCTCCATGCGTGTTCTCTGCTGTTCTGGTGTACCCAGAGGCTTCCTAGAGCCTTTATTGTATTACAGAATGTTTCCTTATCGGAGCAAAGAACCTTAGTGCTGCATTAAAAAGATGGGTAATTTTCTTAAGTCTCTTTTAAAATATATATACAAATAGGATTAGCCAGATAACATGTTCAGATGCAAGCACATTATTTGATTGCTCTACACTGGATCCAGGTTTTACCCAGGGCACTGCCAGCCTCCAGCTGGGGGGGCATGAGGAGGAGAAGTGCTCATTGTTCGATCCTGTCAGTGCTGTCAAGAGTCATTACAGTGGTAATTGCTTTTGCTCCACCCTAATTTCTTATCATCTGGGACTGGGGTTAGGGAGGAGTGTTTTCTTTTGGTTTTGTTTCTGCACTCAAAGAACGCAGCTTTCAAAAGCACTCAGCACCAAGCAAGGACAATTCGATTTTTCAGATGAGCTTTTTCATTCAGCAACTAAAGTGGCAAGGACAGCAAAAAGTGGGCAGCAAGCAGCAGCTCCCATGGCTCTCAGTGGGAATTGCTGGCTTCCCAGATCTCCAGGCTAACCTGGCCCCTCATTTCTGAGGGCCCAGAGGAGGACTGCTGCATATTAAGCTCTTCAAGAATCCTGGCTCTAGGCACCTATCCAGCTTTTAAATCTGTGCCCACTCAAAACAAAGTAGCAGAGTATTTCCCACATCAAACAGGCATCAGGGTTGAAATTTAGAACTGGAGAAAAGATTCACTCATTAGCAAGAATATGCAGCAATCACTGATCCCACACAAAACAATCTCATGAACTTGAATAGTCAGATGTACCTGAATTAGCCCTGTGCTTTTGAAAATGAAGCACCCTGCCAACACGCAGGCAGCCAGCAGAGGTGGTTGGGATGGCCCTAGAGGGAGCCAGGTGGGGAAGGATCTCTGCTGTTCAGGGGACACTGATCTAAGAAGATGGGGAGAGGGAAAGCTGTGGAGATAATTTGTGGACCTACTGATACAGTAAGTCTGTCACTGAAGTGATCTGGGGCCTTCCGGACTCCCACTGACTATGAAGTATTGAAATAAGCTGCCCTATGGATCGAGTCCAGCGACCACAACAGACATGGCAGGTTTCAGTAAGACTTATCAGCCCTGCATCTTTCTTTGTGCCCTCCTTTGGCTGAGGAACTGAGGCAGGAGGACAAGAGACCTCGATAGGCCAGGTTTCTGCTGTCAGGGGTCTGGCAGCTCCACACCACTCACAAGGACCACATTTTGCTTAAACACCGTGTTATTAGGAGGCCGCATTACCTGTCACAATGGTTGCATTTAAAGGGCTTTGCACCCGTGTGCTTTCTGTAATGCCTTGTGAGCTCGTCGCTCCGTGCAAAACGCCACTCGCACCCTTCCCACGAGCACTTGTAAGGCTTCTCACCTGCAGAGGGGAGGAGAGAAGAGTCAGCACAGTAGCAGCATGACTGAGCACTCCACTCAAGTCCCATATTTTCCACCTCACCCCTTCCCCACCCAGGCAGGTTAGCGCACACTCAGTCAAACAATCAAAGCCAGAGTGCAATGGAAACAACTTAGGGCTTATGACACATTGTACTGTGGATGGATCCAGCTCCAACTTCACATCTGTTAAAATTCTCCCTATACCTCATCTCCCATTTCTGACAAAGCTTGTTAACTGCTCTTCAATGAAACCCTCAGCATGTCCCCGGAATCCTCTGCCCTGTGCTACTAGAGCCTGATTTTCAGTCAACGTTGCAGCTCGCTCAGCTCTTGCTGGCTAATTGGTATGGTACCTGTGCTGGCTGTACCAGCACTGCAGGTGGGAGCGGTCACATATCTCCCTGCACACTCTCTGACAGCAACCACCGCCACTGTACCATGTGCTTTTCCCAGGCTGCAGCTTCCCCCTTGCATGGCCAGACTCACATCTGCTCCCCCAAGTTTCCATGCCCACAGTCTCCTAAAGCTGCACCTTTTCTCTAGTTGCTTCCAACAACTTTTGGGGTTGTCATTCTGCCCCAAAATAATCACATCACTGAAGCAGTGAAACGGTGCGGCAGTAAGTCAGGGTGAGGCTGGTCTACTGTGTTCACAGTTACCTATCTTATAACAAAGAGCAGTGTCTGTGAATCAGTCCACCATGGTGTAGCATCCACGGAATCCTTCACACTTCATGATGGAGGTCTGGCACCTCCCCTTTTCTCATTCAGTGTATTCCTGTACATGCAAATTTATCATCTCCCCCAAGAGGAAATGCTCCATTGCTTCTCCTCCTGTACAAATTCAATGTCACTGATCCCCACGTAGTCAGCACAGTGCAGATGCATTAGGAGAGGAAGGAGTCACTTGCACTACAAAGATCCTAAGCCAGCAATTATAAACAGAGAAGGGATTATTATTTATTTATTCTTAAAATTGCTAAGAAGGCAATCTTAAACCCACCACTGACCAAAATGAAGTTGCAATCCGTATGACCTCTCTTCTTGGCTACAGCAAGCAAACGTCTCAGTGCAGAGACACAGATTTCTATATTTAGCATGTCTATTCAGCAGGTAAAGAAGTGAGATCTCGTTAAGGGAGACCTATGTATTTCAAGGTGACAAATTGGAAAGGCCAAATGAAAAAAAGCAAAGAGGGCAAGAGAATTGCATCAAAATACATAATAATTATAATAAAAAGATGTTTTGTTGTGAGTCTGCAGACTTCTTATTGCTAAGGCAGCTCTGTTGTACAGTGATCACCCACCCCGGACAGCAGAGTGGGCTGAGGTGTTAACTGGAGCTGAGCCACTTTACCAGACATTAAACACAGTAACTCAATTAAAGGATTCACTGGGTAGAGCAATGAAGAGGAAGCAGCAGCCAGCAAGACTTCATCAGAATATCAAATTGTCCTCTCAGTCCCTGAAACAAGAAAGGCCAGCCTGGATGTCTCTATGGTGTGTCACAAACTACCATGGGGACATACCCAGCAAGACAATAACAATCCCATCCCACACTTAGATTGTGCCTGACTGATTAGCTCAGCAGACCTGCATGGTTTTCAGTGTGACTTTATATACATACATATTTCAGGAAAAAAGAAAAAAAAGCAAGAAACTTCTTGTTGGTAAGCCAAGTGCTGGTGTCCTATTTCTGTTCTGGTTGCTCAACTGCAATTCAAACACTGTCACCAGCACTGCCCCAGACACCAGAGCTGCAGTTGTTTGGCACTGCCTCAGCAGCCCGTGACACCCTACTACGCACATTGCATTTGATCTCCCCTTGTCAGAGAGAAAGGATTTCCCCTGCCCTGGTCACGTCTGTGAAGGTGCAGCAGTTCCACGTGAGCAGTTCGTGCATTATTTCAGAAAGCTTTCAGTAAATGAGCCTCGGTGATAATTCAGCTTGCTTGATCTCTGATGCTCTCTAGTGCCTACCTTAGAGAGGAGACAGCAAGGCAGACAAAGCAGCTTGCATCCCGTTTGCTACACACGCTGTAAAGGTGAAAGACAAGTGCCCAGCCAAGTCTGGCAGGTACGGCCAGTCTGAATGCAGAAGGGTGCAGGCAAAGAATCACAGGGTTCTGCAAAATGAGGGCTATTGGGACTGAAGCTGGGTTTGGCTTGTTAACATTTGTCAAAAGCTTTGAAAACGTACAGTGCTATATATAGGTTAGGAGAGACAAAAATGCCAAGCACGATTACTGGTAAACCCACAGGATGCCACATATCTCTGCTGCTTGCTCCAGGGGCTCCTCTCTCAAGTGTTCTCAATTTGCAGCTTGCACTGCCCTGAGCTGAGTTCTGTTCTCAGATGCTTTTCCTCTGAAACTGAAGCCACACAAAATGTCAGCACACCTCCCTGCGCTCCCAGACAGCAGAGCACGCTGGTGTGCAGTGCTCTGCATAGCACACAGCCCAGACACATTTAAAGCCCTGTAGAGTCCCTGACCCAAAGACCTCAGAGAGAGCAGCATCCTGCTCTCCTGCAGCCACTCCATAGTCCAAGCGGGCACGGAGAGAAAGAGCTCCATATCTCTGCACGAGAACACAAAGAACAAACTGCATCTTTAATGGCTGCTTTCATCTTACTCGCAGATGAAATGAGAGCTATCTTGCCAAGGTGTACGTCTGTAGGAAACGTGGGCGTGAGAGAGGCCCCTCCTTCCTCACTACTGGAATGGCAGGCAGGAGAAATGGGAACGCTCATTTCCACGTGCCAGGCTGCTCTGCTGCTGTTGCAGAGGATTTGCAAAAATAAAAGAATAGATAGCAAAATCCTTCTCTGCTGAAAGCAATGGCAGAACTCCCACTCACTTCTATAGGACGAGGATCTCCCGCTTTTTAGCAAATTAATTATGAGCTTTAAAATCCAATTAAAAGCAGGAACATCACAGAGCTATGCCATACTGACAGTTTTCAGGTTCTAATTCCTCAAAATTAATAATGCACTTAAACCTACTGTCTGAGAGCCATTCTTGGGAAGGTGCTCTGCTCCTTAAGTCACCTTTGTTCAACACAAGGATCTGTGCAGTGCTTACAGAAATCCTTCAATCCGCAGCACACACCCAAAAAGAAGCTGATACCCAACTGTGTGGGTGCTAAAAGCTGCGCCTGCTCTGAATGTGCTCCACACCATAGGGCTGCCTGAGCTTCTACGTGTCCACAAGCACACCTGGGGACGGCAGCCAGCCAGCAATACAGATTTTAAGTGTCAGATTATGCAGTTTTCCGAGACAAGCATAATACAGAGTCTCACTTGTGTATGGAAAAATTCTACAACTGACCTGGAGTAGTGGAGCAACCTACCCAACCCGCTTTAGCAGGGGGGAGGTCTCTCCCAGTCCCTGCAATTCTGTGGTTCTGCGATACTGTGATTCTATGTCAGCTCCCCAGGCTGAATCACAGTGCTCTGAAGGAGGGCAGCAGAGACCAGCCCCAAACTGGAATTTCAAACTGCAGAGTACACACGGACACATCCTTAGCTGCACAGGGACTGTGCTTCAGCAGCAGCCTGCAAATGCCTACAAGCACGTGGACAGTTACGCAGAAAACTACTGATCAGTCCTTAGACCATTTTTATCCTTTCACCTTCCCAAAGCACGTTTTTGTACCTTGATATTGTCCCACTTGGGGAAGAAGCTCTCTGTTACACTTCTGCTCATGGCACCTTACATAACCTCCTTCTGGAAACTACACGAAAAGTACACTGCAGTAACAGCCTGACCCTGCATCCCTTTTCATGTCATACAACCTAGTCCAGTCTGGAAATTTGAGGACAAAGAAAGGAAGCACGCAATGATAAAAGATAAAATTTAGAGAGAGTCATTGCAAAAAGCCACTAGACTTTGGCACCCCTGAAATCGGGTTGCTATTCCCTCACTAAGACAAATGCACAACTAAATATTAGGCACCTAGATGTGATTGGAATAGGTTTGTCTTGAAAGCCAAAAGTTTATCATCTAAAAAGATGGAAGAGTGAAGCACGCAGTCCCAGTACCACCACCATGGTAAACACACAGCAGGTTCCCAGGACAACGCTGTTGGTAGACCTGGGTTGATTTTGTCATTCTTCATTTTGGTGAATTCAATCTCATGCCATTTTACATCCTGAAAACCATCTGAAATAATCACCTATTGCTCCTTTTGAAACTAATGGAGAGACAAAGGAATGTGTGGAGCGTGACACATCAGAGACCAGTACGACTGCAGCTGGAAGTAAATGCCTCTCTCTCTGACTGTATGGGGTAGCTAGGTGAGCTGTATCTTTGCTCTCCAGGCACAAAATGCAAACTAGCAGGTTTTCTCTCCCATATACTCAGACTGCATGCTGTACATAATCCTAGCAATAAATATTCTCTCTCAAAACAAGGTAGAGGCGATGCTGTCCCTTCTCCTCAAAATACCCAGACCCCTGTTCTTGCCATGTACATCTCCTAGAAACTATTGGGTACGGGGTGTATGTCTTTTATACAAAGAGTTTCTTACGGTACAAAGAGTGTTCATTACAGACATCTCAGAGAGGTGTTTTCAAGAGATCACTTAGTAGAAACGTTATGTACATGGTGGTATATAACCAAGATCAGCTGAGGATGCTGTCACAGAGATACAGTACACAACAGAAGATGCTAGCGTATTACACATCTTACTTTGCGCTATTTGTTGCCAACCCCAAGCGTTTAAAAAGTCTATGAGCCCCATCACCCCAAAAAATAATGAGATTTTAAAGAAGAAAGTAATAATACTTAGAGATAATTTGCCTTCTGCTTTAGAGATAACCCAGGGTCATGATTTTAAACTTCTCTTGGCAGCCCTGCAACTAGAAACATTAGTTTTTAAAACAAAACAAAAGCCAACTAAACAGAGAAAGGAGTTTGTTCTCTATTCCCTGGATTTCAAGAGGGAAGACTTCAGAAGAAAACCCTACAGATTTGGGTATGTACATAATAAGACAACATAGGCTGGCAGTGCTGCAAGGTGAAACCCAATGGCTGGCTCCATGCCCATTAAGGCTCAAGTTTCACCCCACATCTTTACAGAACTGTAAGAAACATATCCTGATTATCCATGCTTGTTTCTTTCTGGCTCCCCATGCACCTCAACTTAAACACCACAGCACAAACATGTTGACTACAGCGTGCTTTGTAAAATAAGCAAGCTGTTAAAACCCCACAGTCCTGCAATGATCTTCAAAAAGAGACAAACCCACAAAAGTACAGTGGAGGATCACAGGCAAAAACTCTTGCTAGGATACCTCACTGCTAAAATACAGTTAAGAGGTTTCTTTTATCAGTAGGACTGAGTTAGACAAAAAGGTTTAAGGAAACTGAAGAAAGAACACATCCTGTCTGCACGCACCTTCTGAAGGACAATCAGATAGGATGTTTGTTATGCTACGCTATAAGAGCTCCTTAATATGGGATGCACACAAAAAAATATGTGAGTCTTAAAAAGAAAAATAAACACCTCCTGAAAAATCACCATGTGTTCTAATCCACTGTGAATTATTTACATACTGTTTCAGAATTAAAGTTTTATGAAAGAAACTCAAGACATCGCCTTCGTTTTTAAATTCCGTGATTAAAAATAATACTCAAAATGAAACCAGTTCTAAAAAGCCTCAATGTACTGAGAGACAGCTTTAGTTATGTTTTCTCTAAGACTGGCGTTCCCAGAGAAACAGACAAACTGCAAATTACAACTGGGAGGAATTAAATGCAAGATTTGTCGCCTGGGTTTTTCCCATAAGGATGCTCTGAGGGCCTGAGCTGTATAAAGAAATGTGTGAAGAATCAGGCAGTCCCACTGGCTTTTTATGAGAATGTTTTAATAATTTTCCTTGCCACCCTTCCTGAGAAATCCTTTTGGGACCTACTGTTCGTGGGCAGGTGGCTGGGAACATCCCTGCAGTGTCACTGGTGAGACAGCCCTGTGCTAGGGGTGCTGTCCATGCAGAAGGAAGTTGCTCAGCAGCACCAGCAGCCAGGAGCCAACAAGAAGCAGCCCCCCAGGTTGCTTTGCACAGAAATGCCAGGCAGACATTTGTATTTGCTTTACAGCTTATTACAAAAGTCTGCCACAGCACAATAGGAAGCCTAATGTGGAACATCACATTAACAATATTTTATATTTATGTAGCACTCTTCATCTGTAAGGGTCCCTGAGAGCTTTACAAGCTACATACATGGCATACCAATGAAGCCGAGCCATAATTCTTCTAATTAGCTGAATATCAGCGCACATCACATGGCACGACAGAAAATGTGACTGGTCACACCTCTCTTCATATGGAAAGTGCTACGTGATATTTAACAGGAGCACGCTGTAGAAGGAAATTCAGATTTAAGGAGTCTGGAAAAGATGAGATCTCCCATTGCAAATAGGTCTCCTTTACACCTGTGTCTGTCCTCCCTCTTCGCACATGCACACTCCCTCAAATACTAGACACAGAGGAGGAATAGCCCAGGATCTGGTGTTTGTCAAATATCTCTACTTTCACACTAAATTTAGCAAGTTACCACCACAAGGCTCCAACATGGTTTGCAGGGGACTTTACAGAAAAGCTACAGAGCAGCTGCAGTTCAGCACACAACATCATCACCCTCTTTTTAAGATCAGAAGGTTCATGCCTTCAGCAAAAAGGAAGGGCAGGCTATTTAATACACACATCCTCTGGAAGTCAATGCCACTATTTAAGTGTATGTACATGTGACCCATTAACCAGTAAAACTAATTATAAAAATCAATTTCAGATACTTTCCTGAGCCTTTCATTCCTCAATATACTCCTAATTGATTTTTGTTGGAGAAATAGCAAGCGTAATTATTATTTTTATTATGACAAAGAAAGGCAGGGGGGGCCACAGGCAGTATTTTAAGTGGCTCGCCAATGCTTTCTACCCAAAAAGAGGAAAAAGGGGAAAAAAAAAAAAACATTTTATTCACAGTTTTGCCACCTGCTGGAAAGATGGAAAAGCTTTTGAAAGGGTGACAAAGCACAAGAGAAAAGCTGGCAGCAGACAGCGCAGGGCTGGAGAGGAATGTGACAGAATTGTGAAAAATACAATGTGAGAAGGTTGTACCTATTTATAGGCAAGCAGGGATGATCAAGTGTAAAAGAAGTACACTTCCGTGAATGATGAACAGCTCCTTTCATCCAAAAAGGTCAGAAGTGCCCTTATAGAGAGATGGCTCTAATCATGTCTATATTAGAGATGGGGGGAAGAGAGGTTAAGAGCCAGATCCAATGTCCAATCAGTCTTTCCACGAACCTCAAAGCTCCGGATTAGTCCCCAGGGCCCTTGTCAAAGCTCCTCCACCAAGCCAGCTGCAGAGGATGTGAAAATAAATGATTTTCTTCAGCCTTATTTCTTGCAAACACACAAGCACATAATGTACATCCACAAAGCCTACTTGTCTAACTGAAATGCAGAGGAAAGCAACGCGTGCAGCAACACACAAAGAGATGGGAATACTCCATTTTCTATCCTACTTGCAAGGCTACTTGTAACAAA
This sequence comes from Callipepla californica brunnescens, assembly GCA_023055505.1. Taxonomy (NCBI): domain Eukaryota; kingdom Metazoa; phylum Chordata; class Aves; order Galliformes; family Odontophoridae; genus Callipepla; species Callipepla californica. The sequence goes on from JALIRH010000010.1 coordinate 4,118,443, forward strand.
CCCAGCTTCAACTTGTGCCCCACACCACGCGTGGGATGGCTGGTGCCAGCCTTTACCTCCCAGGCCCTACCCGAACTCCCATTGAGCAACAAAGCCCCCAGACACCACCGCCATCTCAGGTCCCCGTGGCACCAGCCTGGGTGCACACCCGAGCACCTGCCTGCTAATTGCCAGCCCAGGGGATGGCAGCTGGGTGGCACGGCCGGCAGCGCCCAGCAGCATCGCCGACAGCACTGCTCCCCAATGAGCCCTCCAGAAGGAGTGAGAAGGGGGGAGGAAAATTAAAATGTTTTGAAAAAAAGATGGATAGAGTTGCTTGGCAACACGAGGGCAGAGCAGCTGTGCAGCAGGGCTGGTACCCGGGCGGGCTGTCAGCACCCTGTGCTTTGTGCGAGCCAGAGCACCGCACATCCCCTCCTCTCCTCCTGCTTGGCCCCACCAGCAAGGCATTGCTGCCTGCCCTAATTACACATTCTGCACTGCTTCAGGCTGCTGTTGCTTCAGCCCCCAAGAGATGTAAGAACTTAAAAAAAAAAAAAAAAAGATCTCTACTGAGGGTTTCTGGTTTCAAATTCAGCGCAGCTCTGTGAGCTCAGAGATGCAAGGCGAGGCGGCAGCAGATAAAAAGTAGGATAATTCAGCAGTCACCAGGTCAGATTTGTTCAGGACTCCACAACAGACTTTATTCCCCTCTGGTTTTCTTAGTAAATTATGCCAGGGGGTGAACAGTGATGAGAGCCCTTCATGGATGTGGTGTATGTGTACTTATTGCAGAGCAAGCAGCAATGATCTGCTCCTCGGACACTTGCATATTACTCCCATAGTTTCTGGGAAATACCATGCAAATAACAAAAGTAAACACAAGATATTTATCAGAGACTAGAACTGACCAAAACAAAAATGAAAACAAAACAAAACAAAAAACAAACAAAAAAAAAAGGCACACCCACTTTCCCAACTCTCAATGTTTTAAACTGGTTTTGCTCCACATTTTTGCTAATGAATGTGATTTCTCAATTACTCAAACCATCGCAGCACTGTTGGTTCTGTTTACATGTCACATCCTTTACTGCCCTTTGCCCACTGAAAAATCAGAGGAAGATGACGAAAGAAGCGATGCAGAGTAGCAAGGACAGCACAGGAATAAAGCAAGGGAAAATAATCCCCATTATTCTGGTTCTCAATTTTGACAAGAACAAAAAGAAGAAAGGAAAAAGATTAATTTGCCTTGTCATTCATTCAAATATTAGATTTGACTGGGAGGTGTACAAATGATTCCCCTTCCTCAGCATTAAGGCAGATGCAAGCACGTGGCTGGAGGTCACCCAGGCTATTTGTGCTGCCAGAGGAGCGCAAATGAAGAACAACACAGATGTACTACACAACCCCACTACCAGGCAACACTGCATCTTCACAGAGATATCTTTAAAGACAAAGATGTCTTCTGTATGAAACAGATTTCCTAACACACATCCAGTGGCAAACAAAGCCCCAGAAAAGAATCGCCTTTGTGGTTCTCTGGGTTTTGCAAAGAATTAACAACAAAATGCAAGCCATTTTATGACACCTTAGTCCACTCAAGTTAACTTTCAACCAGATATTCACACACAGAGGTCTTCTACTCAAAAGCTGTTATTTCCCACTACACAGGCTCAGCTTGTTATGCTGAGGAAAGCTCTTTTCTCCCTGCCCATCCCCAGCACACGTCATATTTTCCTAAAAAAAAAAAAAAAATATTTTTCCTCCAACTTCTCAACTAACAAACAGCAGCCACGCTGGAAAATTACCAAATGTGGAAACTTTCAGCTTCAAGGAAAAGCTTAGCTAAGCTGCAGGTGACCAACCAGAAGGCATCCAAACGGAAGTTCACGGGGAATTAACCATAACGCAGTTCCACACAGTTACGTACTGAACAGAAGCATATGCAGGTACAAATGCCTCTATTTTTATGACATTCATTTCCAAGAACTAATACGCACTTCTAGTGCTCTAATGGTCACTTAAGGTCATCATAAAAAACTAGAATGACATTGCAAAATTGTCCAACTAATCTATTAAGTTCTCTCCATTGGTGATAGCAGTGAGTCCACGCGTATCAGAGCAAGGATGCCCAGAGATCTGCAGGTACAGAAAGTCCTGCGCAGAATTTTGTCCTCCCCTTTCCAAAGGGGCTGCACAGGCCTTTAAAACTCCCTCACTTGAAGTTCTTGTTTCATACTATTTCAGCCTACAGCTGTGCACTACCGCTTCCTGCTTGATGTTTGGTAACCGACTGACTTTTGACAGCGGTGTCAGACAAAAGTGTTCTGAAGACACTGACACTTTCTCCTGAGTTCCAGCAAAACTGAAATAGACAATTTCACACATGAAATCTGCCCTTCAGGCTGCATCATATGCTTGCCCTTCACCTACCTTTAACTATACCATATATATCTGCTCCTCTGAGGTGGTACTCTGTGAGCCACATCCTCCATCCCCTTTGCTAGGTGACTCCAAGAGGTTTAAGGATGGATGGGCGTGAGAAGAACACTGGGTGACAAATGAGCAGTGGCCTGCTGTAGCACTTGGAAGAACCTGCACCCTCACTCCCACAGCTGCTTAACAGTCAGCAAGCATCACTTTCTAGGTCTCCCTTGTACCAAAAATCATCTCATATGGCAAACAAACAATACCTATTTCTGTTTTCAAGCCCTAATACTAAGACTATCTCCCTGCCTGTGCTACTGAATTGGCAAGTGATGGAGAAGAAACACAGGACTGGAGATTATGGTACCAGCAACCATGGGACCCATGAACAGCACAGTTGTGTTAAATGCTGACGGCTGCTCTTGTCAGGGCCTCTCCTGCCCTCTGTGTCACTCACCAAGTGCGCTGTCTCAGCCTGAGCTCTCACTGTAACAACAAAATGAGGCTCTGGCCCAGCACAGTGAAATCATAAGACATCCCTCTAATCTTGCCAAATGGTTAAATGGCTTCAAAACAAAAAGTTTTTAAAGAGCTCACAATCAGGTTGGGCTTCTTTTAATCAGCCTTGATTAGATTAAATTAAAAAAGAAAACAGAACTAACAAAATACCTCTTTCCAATTTGGCAATACGGCTATAACTCAGAACAAAACCAGGCACGAATGAAGGTCTTCCTCACACATCCCTACTACCTCAGTTCCTTTGCTCTTGTTTTCAGCAGCACATTCAACCACTGCTTCAGCTGCTGTCATGGGAGCTTCAGCATCTTCTGTGTCCCTTTGCCATGTCCCAGCCCTGTGTGCAGAGCCAAGGAACTGTGACAAAGCTGTGGATCTCTTGCTGTACAACAAAAAAAATCCTGGGCCTTTCCTGGCTTTTACTCCTTCTGTTCTAGACATACTGCTCTCCCAACTGCTTTTTCAGTACTCATTATTCAGAAGCTTGCATCCTGCAAAACTACCGCTTTGCTTGGCTGTTCGTATTTTCTTTCTCATCCTCAGCTCTCTGTTCACCACTGCCACCTCATTAGCACAACACAGCACTGCAGCTTCTCAGCCATGGGTAATCACCAACACAAAATCTTTATTTCCCCTATTATTCTTTCACTTCAAATTAATCTTCTTCATTTATCATCCATCCTTCCCACCTCAATTCTTTCTTTTCCAATCATTTCCAAATTCTTGACACTTCTAACCCCAGCAACTCTGGAAAACTCTGTCATTTTAAATCCCACCTCAAAATCCTTGCTTTCTTTAATGCTCTTTCTAATACTCTGGTGTACCTCTTTGTCTTTTTCCTTCAAACCCAGTAATGCGTTTCCCTGCAGGGTGGATTTATTTGTTTTGGTTACTCTCACCCAACACTCTGAACCAAAGAGCTGCGTAATTTAAAATGAGATGTCACAATAACGCGAAGCAAACTCCACTTATGTAAGTGCTATCTTAAGAGAGTAGGTGGACTCCTACTAACTATTTACATGGGCATCTCCTGCTTGTTTTAGAATTTAGAAACCTAAGTGAAAAAGTGAGGTGGTAAACTTACGTTGATTTGAGTTGATTTTAGGACGTATTAGATATCCTGGTTTTAGATGCGTAAACTAAAAAAAACTCAAAACCTGTTCCTCACAAAATGCAAACCCAGCAAAACACTCTATGGGTCACTTCTTATCATTACCACAGCCTTCAGGATTTCCTGGTTGGACTGTACATGATGCTTTATCTCTGGCCATAAAGTACCCATGTCACCTCATACTTTCCTCTCTACATTACAGCAAGGAAGGCTGATGTGAGCTGTTTGGTCAGGAGATAGAAATCTCTTCCACAGGTCTTTGATCCAAGGGAATCAGCGACTTCCTCATGACTAATCTTTCCATAGGTCACAGGCCAGCTCCCCCTTAGACATATTTGCATCCAGATACTCACCAGCAATATCCTGTTTTCTAATTTGGGAAGTACTGATGACTATACATTTTCTTTGGCTCTTGCTAATTCCTTCTCTCTCTGTTCTCCATTACACTGGCAAGTCATCTCCATGCCTGTGTGCAGGCTGGACTAGAATTCCTGTCTCTTAAAGGAGACACTGATGTCTGCTCCATGAATAAGTGTGAGAGAATGTGTTAGAGCTGAGTTGCAGTGCCAGTCCCAGTGGCTCCTTTGTTAGGTTTTTTTGCTTCACCCCCATGTTGGTAGCACAGCCTTTCCAATCCTGCAAATCACCTTTTAATCCTGTTTTCAAGCACAGCCACTGCTTCACCCTAGCATGGCTTCTTTGCTGCTCTGATAGTCCATTCTGACACTGTTCCTAGCTCCTTTACACATTCTTCACTTCAGATGTTCCAGCTTTCTTCAAATCCAATCAAATGTTTTTAATTCCCATTCCACCCAAACAGTGTTTCCCCTTTCCCATCCAGATTAAATTATCTCCCAGAAAGATAATTGTTTCTCTCTCTCCAAAGGTCATTGAGAAGGTGTTTTCATAACCAGCAGTTCAACCGTTGATGGGCTTTACAGAACTGTCCTCATTTTTGAACAGATGAGATGCAGGAGAATAACTAGGGAGGCTTGCCCAGCACCACAAGCAATGTGAGGATCTGACTGTCTTGGCTCCCCAGTGAAGTGAAGCCCCAGGAGGAGTCGGGTTCCAACCCAGCGAGCCACTGTCAGCCTGCACTGCCTCCAGCCCTGTCTGGCTCATCCTGCATGAGGAAGGCCAGCCAGCCTCTGCTCAGTGTTACTTACGAACAAAAGGAATGCAACCTCCTTCTGCTGCCGTCCGCCCCACAGCTCCCCAGTCTGTGGCCTTTTTGTTTTCATGAGCAGGGAGTAAATCCCTTTGATCCAGCAAGTGGATGTGGCATATGCAAGTTGAGTGACCAACCTGCATCTGCCTCCCTGCCCCACACTGAGAGCCCTTTGTCTGTCGGAGCACTCATGCCCCCTTGCACAGAGCCCACACTGGCAGAACGTTCCCTCCTGACATATTAACAAGCTATCAGCCAAAGGACAGTATCTTGCAATCAATTTCAGACCCTCTGGCTCAGTCACTGACTAAGCCTAGTGACTACTAGCTATCAGCACTGCTGGGTGCATTCAAATTTAACAGCACACATGGCTCACCGCAGCTCCAAGCTGGCTGCAAAAAAACAAAGCACTGATGGAGAATAGGGCTGCTTGTGCCTAGCGCCAAAAGCATGCGTGGGAAAGGAGGCAACCCCGCCATTTGCAATTCAATCCCAAATTTCCACAGCTAGTCCCTCTATCCCTCTCTTCTACAGGAACTTCCAGAGCTCCCTGTGGGGTAACCCCACCACAGAGGTCACAGTAAAAAGACAAAGCCTTGACTGCACCACTTCTGATTGTCGTCAGTGACTTCAAAGGAACAGAGCACTGAAACAGGACAGAGAGCTCTAAATGACTTCGTGCTTGGACCCAAATTAGCTAGTTACATAGTCCTATCACGTGCCTCCCCAACACTCACTCGGATTGCTCCCAAGATGTCACCTAAAGATACTCAGATACTTTGAACTTTCCTCTAAGTGCAATGGGAGTCGGGTTCCTACCAGCTCTCAGCACCTGCAGCAAAGAGTTTATTTTAACTGTGAGGATGTATCAAGACCATGCTGCAAAATAAAACCACGTTTTCTACACAGCTGCGATGTAACTGGGCATAGGATGCTTATTTGGCTGCAAAGAGGAGGGCTCCTCCTCTGGGTTCTCTCTTCCCTCTTGCCTACTACCTATAAAAGCATCACAGTGCCAGTGAGAAATGTTTCTTATCATGGAACAGCTATAAAACACAAGATCTGCCATGTTGATGTTATCTAGGGCAAGGATACAAAATTCAACCAGACCTAAGGACGGGTTCAAAAGCATGAAAAATCATGCATGATTTTGACTCCAAAGGGTGGAGGCCTTGAAAGAGCAGCTGCATTTGCAAGTTTTCTCAGGATTCTTTGTCCCCATCGCCACCTGCTGGGAGACAAAAACATAGGAATTCCACAAGTTTATCCCTCCTAGGTGAACATATCACATCCTTGGCTAACTTCAGGAGCAGCCATGTAAGACTATCACTTGCAGCTTGAAGAGGAATGCAGCGGCCACATCCAAGCAGACAAGGCGATGGTGCCAACTCTCACAGCCCGGTCCTGTGCCTGCAGAGAACCCTGCTTTGCATACTGGGAGGCCTCCTCTGGGATGGCTGGGGCAGCCCAGGCGGAGCCTGTGTCTCTGTGGTTACCCTCACAGCGGCACTGGCAGCACAAGGAGTCTCCTGATCATACCATTGCAAGTTTTAAAATAAAACCACTATTTTCACTGGCTTTGAAATCACAGAACTGCAAGGGAGGTTGCCCCTGGTAAGGTGGCTATCCACAGTAAAAGCACTAGAAAGCGCATATTAAAAGATCAAAAACAATGCCTTTATGTCTTAACATGATTTATATTTCAGACCATGTAACTTTTACAGTGCTGCCTAGTACATGATGGATGCAGCTCTCTTAACAGCCCACACATTTGTTTGATTTACTGCATTGGTCCAACACGTTATTTTCTACCTTGCAAGAACAACCTCGCTTCTAGGAATCTGCGTGCATGATAAGATCATGAATTAAGTGTGCAGTTATTGTAAGAGACCACACATTTTACAGTAAAATTGAGAAAACTGATTACAGCAATCCCTCTGGAAACAAGAATAATCACATGATAAGATAGTGCTAATGGGAATTTATCATCTCACATGTGAGGCTTAGAACAAAGCAGCAGTGCTAGCAAACTGCACGGCTATTACTGCCAATGAATGCCAGCCGAAAAGCTGCCGGGGACTGTGAACAAACGACAGGAGAGGAGAGATGCTGAACAGCCAAACTGAAGCCAATTTGGTATGCTTCAAGACGCTTACACAGTAAAGCTTATATGCATCATTAATCAATACTATCCAAAATAACTGCCTGGTATCTTTCCCTGCCTCGCATTCCCTCTCTACCTACACTACTCCATCCAAACTCCATGCAATTCTCCCATTTGCTCTCACTGTATTTAATCACTAGTGTAGCCCAAAATACCGAGATCTCAAGGGTACAGCATCTGTGTATGCACACATCTGCATCTACACACAAGCTTGTTCTCACACAAACATTATTCCCAAACTGTGTATCTCAGAACTGAAATACGTTTTTTCCTTTCCCTTACACAAAAGGCAGCAAAAACCTACCCACGGTATTTTCTATTTGAAGCAATTAACACTTGGCTAAAATTAACATTTTTAAAGCTGTCTTGGGGAACTGAATGCAGAAAACCCAAATTGGCATGCCCACAGTTCTACAATAAATGATACAGCTTCCACCCTTTAAGCATCCTAAAATTACTCTCCATCAAGCCCCCTAAGACACATGAAAACTAAACATATCGATGGTAGACAGCAAACTCCTCCATTCTGTTGAAAAGAGGATACACTTGCTGGCCTGCCACATTTTTCCATTGCCCTGTTTCATAGATAGAGGCATGAACTCTTCTGAAAAGTTTTTTTCCCTTTTCTAAAGGAAAAGAAAAGGAGATGGTTACAGTTAGGTGGCAGGAACACAAGATGAGAGAAGCATCCTACACAAGTACCTGTATGAGTCCTCTGGTGAGCCTTTAAGTGGGAGCTCTTTGTATAAACCTTCCGGCACCCATTAAATTGACAGCGATGAACCCTCTTCTTGTTTTCCGGAGATGCTTCTACCCCTGGTCCTCCTTGTTCACTGTCACTTTGCCCGCTCTTTATCGTCCCCGTGGTTGCTGCTGCTACACTCACTTTCATGGAGCTGAGGGAAGATTTCTTGGCCACCAATTTCAAAGTCACTGTGCCATCCATTGCCGAGAGAGTCTGTGAGGTTTTTACGAGGTGGCGGCTGAGCTCCGGAGAGGAAGGAGGTGTTAATGAGGTTACTGCATTGAGTTGAGCCTGGTTGACGGCTGTGTAGCTTTCTGTGGAAGAGCTGGTGGACTGCAAGCTGAGGCACGTCTCAGACAGCAGCTTGTCCCGTGAGAGGATGATGTCCATGTTGGCGGTTTTGTCACACATACTCGTCTCCACTGGCAAAAGGATGGGGTCCAGCCGCCGGATACTGTCTTCTGCATCTGGAGCTGAGGAGGCATGAAGGAAGCAGTCCAATTCCTCACCAAAGCTCTCAGAGATCTTCCGCGGTTCAGTCTGAAGGTATCGCTCCAACTCGAGGCATGTCTGCAGGAGGGGGAGGGAGGGAAAGAAATCACTATTAGAGAGGGATCACAGCACAGCTCCCACTGCGGGCAGGAGAACAACGTGGTCCGGAGCCATTAAGAGACAGCACTTGTGCAGCAGCCCCTTCTTAAAAGATGGTTGCTTTTTGGGAGGCATGGGGATTGGCACTTGCTTGAAACTGCTCAGACACAGGGTATGGGAATATCCACATACGGTAGAGGATACTAAGGTAACGAAGATAGTAACAACTGGAAAGCATCCACTAAATTTTCATGGAAATCTGCACACTATCGCATTTCAAATGTCATCTGGCAAACAATCACCTCCACATGAAACTATTCGAACTGCCCAATCTCTGGACACATACAAACAAAACGTCACCTCTCCAAGAAATTCCTTCCTCTTTCTTCACACACATTATGCTTCACTCCAAACTGAACTCTGCATTGTTGGCTGAGGCCCAATCTTCTTCTAAAATGGCAGAAATTTGAAGTATGGCATTTTAAGATAGAAAGAGGAGACAGAGAAAATCCCCCAGTAACAGCATAGCTTGTTTGAAGGGGCTGAGAGAAGATGAAGACATGACAAGAAAATGGGGACCTAGTGCCTCTTTTAGAGGATTTTTGTCACATCTGAACAAGTAGACCTCCTGTACACAGAACGCCACACTTGCGCACAAGCACACACACGCAGCATCGTGAAAAGGAGGTGAAGATGCAGGCAGAGATACTGCCGCATAAGAAATGTGTTCCTACAGTTCCATAGCAGTGATTATCAGCATGAGGATGGGGCGAGCCTACTACTTGTCTGTACCTTGTATGATCTGCCCTAAGCTAGCACTAGCACCAATAAAGCCTCCAGGCACCATTATGCTGCCCACTGTTCTTCAAACCCAACATTATAGACTTTTATTATTTATAGAAAGCTGTTATCTATAGTTTCAGGAGCTTTTAATGGAGTTTATTAGTGTTGTTTTTCATTTCTTGCTGCCTGAAAGGATAGCTGGTTTAATACCAGCTGCAATTCTACAGGACTTAAACACACATACTAGCAGAGGATCTTTTTGAAAGTTTTGAAAACTACTCCTGAGGGAACAATTTAAAGATATAAAGGAAGGGATTTCAGGTAAAAATATTCAATGCAGCCTAATAGAGCTATTGGTCCAAGTACATCTCAACCTGAAAGCCCAACATCTGATCAAGAAACAAACGCTTCCTGCCACCAGAGGTGAGATGGAGGCTCCTGTCTTTTGAGTACAAGCTTCAATCGGAGCACAGAGAGGCTCCACTCACAGCTTTCTGGGAGCTACCATCTAACTCAGGATTATTACTTTCAGTGTAGCCTGGATGCAACACTTTGCAAACACAGTTTGGTGGGATGACTTCCAGAGTTTCTGAATTCAGAAAGATTCTGTCAGTTATCTATTTGATTACTTAATACACAATCATAGATCTGAGCTGTAGAGATGAACCTAGCTAAAAGTAAAAAAAATGACAATATATGCAAAGTGAGAAGTGCTATTCTTTAGTGGAGTGACATGACACTGTGTAAGCAATGTGCATGAACTTATTAGTCAGCAATCTTGCCTTAAGCAAACCACCAAACAATCAAGTTACTCCAACTTAGCAGGGAGCTTCACTTCTTTATCTACCACAAAAGGGATCTCTGAAGAACTGTTTGTCAAATCCCTTGAAGGTGAAGATGACAAGTTTTTGGGCAAGTAGAGGTTCAACCAGTGTGCCTTCCCAGAAGTACCTGGAAGAAGAATTGCAAGCTGCAGCCCACAGCTTGGGCACTCTGCTGCCTTCTGCTCTGGGTTAACACTGAACTGCTGCACTGCCCCAGGAAACCAAGGGGTTGCAACAACCACCCATCCTCTTTTCTTCCAGCAGTGATTTCCAATGGACAACAGCTGACAAAAACTGAAGCCAGATCATCAGAAGCCTGCTGCTCCTAAACTGAATGAGACTGAAGAACAACGATGCGGACACTAACTCAGTGCAAGCTCAACATCCGGGACTTGGGGGATTCCGCCTGGGGGCTGCCAGCTCATTTCTCCAACATCCTTGCTCCAAGCATCACGAGCAACCACTCATTTGTGCTCTCTCCCTTCCTCACTGCTCCTTCAGCTGGAAGTTTTGGATCAGTTCCTATTTCCTGCTGCAACAATGTGACTTGGTCCCGTACATCCGCTGGGCTGCCCCTGAGGCTACCCCACTTCCTGAGCACAGCAAAAAGTTGGAAATTGTGGGAATCAGCAGTAAGCTTCACAGCAGGATGTCACAGCATCTGGTTCTGCTGCAACCTAAACTTGCTGGCTTGGAACCCACGTTAACTAAGGGCCAAAGACTTTGCCTGAGGGACAGAGGATAAAGCTTTCAGCTTTCACTCAGGTGTCCCCTGTTCCTGAATGTCCATCTGAAACAGGTACTGATGGAGCAGCACGCAGCTCCCATGCTGTCCCTGTGGCACCAGTACCTAGGAAAGCAGACACCATGGTACCAGCAATGAAGGAAGCCATGCTGGGGCTGCTCACAGAAACAATGGAGAGCTGCTCTAGTGTACACAAAAAGCCCGTGTGCTGCTTAACTTGCAGTTCTGGGACTGGTAGTATGGCTGTATTTGGGGATCTGGTCTCTCCCTGGATGAATCCTAATTGGTTTTGGGGCAGCTTTCCAAGTGAACCCCACATTTCTTCAGGACTGATCCCACACACAAAACTAAAGAGGCAACGCTTTTTCACTTCACGCATCATGTAATTTGGTCTTCCTGGCTCACTTAGCCTTCGTCCAATGGGGCAGAAATAGGTCCGGAGACCTAATAAATAGGTTTCCAAAGTGGAGTGTAAGCATAATCAGAAATTAGGGATATAAGTGAGAAAAAAAAAAGATACTGGGATGCAAGGCCATTAAATGTGACACTAGTGACAGGCAATTTCAATTGCCAGGACCAGAAAGCTGCATATTGGTTCTGTGGGCCCATGGATGCAAGCAGGAGGTGCTGCTCCTTTAAGACACCACTAGCCCACTGACAACAATAGTAGGCCTGACAGTTTTTCCAGCTTCGCCATTAATTTTCCATAAAGAGCTGTTTCTCAATGAGCCCTTTTCAGGCAAAGCCTGATGCTTCAGAAACCTGTAATTATTCTTGGCTCCCCCCTCCCACAGCCATTGCACCTGTGCCATTTCAAGACACCAGCTGGTCATGACTTGCCTTCTGCCTCAGAAATCCAAAACCAGTGGATCAAGCCCATCTCCCCATAGAGAGGGAAAAAAAAAAACCACCAAGAAACAACATAATGAAGCCCCTCCCTCTCTCCCTCCCACCCCCCACCCCCCTCAGTCCCTCCACCAAGTCAACAGGGGGAATCTGAGCGCTGCTGTGCCAAAAGACCTCCATCTCATCTGCATGGCAGACAAAGCCTGAGGAGGGCTCAGGCCACAGCCTTGCAGCAGCCCTGCCAGACCCTATCTGCTGCCGAGGCAGGCCACGGCATGTACAACAAAGCTCCCTTCCCCATATGCACTCCCTGGCATATGCCAAGAACCTGGTGTGACCTTCCCTTCACTCGGGCCCAGATTGTCCAGGGAGCAGCACGCTGAGTTTTGAATGCAGCCTGTTTTCTTCACTCATGCCCCAGCAAGACTTAGAATTTCTCGGCCACATAAGTTCACCCCTTGTCAGTAAAAGTAAAAACAGGCTGCTCCTGTTTACTTTTCCAACAGAGGTGCATTTTCATCACCTACAAACAATGATGGGTGTTTCCTGGCTACACTCTGGTAAGCTGTGACATCTCTTTGTTCCCCACACCATACCATCTCCTCAGCAGAGCAGTAGAACACACCACAACAATTCCACACACAGAACCACATCCTTCTGGCAGTACAAGACAACCACTGCAGTGCTGCTCTGTTCCTGGCAAGGACCTACTTCTTATAAACTGCAGTGGAAAAGAAACACACTCAAGCCTCCATGAGAGTGGAGATGTGATACATGTACCATTTTCAGCAGAGTGTAGCACTCACCAAACTGCAGCCAGCTGAAAGCCTTTCAAGTTCCTGCATGTTTCGTACAGATAAAGACAGGTCAACACAGTGACAGTGAAGTTCGGTCAAGGGTAAAATAAAGCCCAGACACTTCAAATGATTTGAGGACAGTTGGGGAAGACACCTAATCAACACGTTCAACGGGTTCCTCTGTTTTGTTGATGCTGAAGTATTTTCCAATATCTCAATTCTGAATTTTTCTAGCAGATTATGGGAAGTTCTCATCTGGAAGTGCTACTTAATTCTAAGTGCCATTTTACTGCAGATAAAATGGGACATCAAGCACCGATCTTGGAAGTTATCCAAAACCTAATTAAGAAGTTGGATACTTAGATCAGGCTGTGACAGAGAATGAAAATGTCAAATGTGGTTGACAAGCAGGTCTGATCTACCAGCTCTGTTTACAGAACTTGAAAGGATTCTTTCTGCAGCAAATTTTTATTGGCGCAAAGCAGAATTATATATGCAATAGCTAATACTCCATTGTAATCTCATCACCATCCACCGGCACATAAAAAATGGATCTCACTTGTAATGTGAAACAATTACAGAAGTGTCAAGACTGCAACAAAAGGGAAGACATCCTCAACCCAAAAGCATCCCAAAACAATAATTCTAAGGTGAGGGTTGCCATAGTTCATTCAGGCCAGACTATGTCATGTTGCTTCCGGATCCAGTGCCTGATGTCAGTATCTCACTGTTCACCAGAAAAGCAAAAGCTTTCAGCTGCAGTGGCACTTGCATTTTGGTTCCTGGATATTGATTGGAATGCTGTGAGACAGCCCTGAATTAAGAGTAGTAAGAAAAAGTAAGTAAAATTTACCTGCCTTCCCTGAAATGTCATGTTATTTTTTCCCTCAACCCTAAAGCAAGGTGTGAAAGCTCCATCTCCTCCCTGCTGCCAAAAGCCTTCATTGCTTCCTGAACAACAAAAAACCCTGATACTCTTGCCCATCTATCCCAAGGTTGTCATCTGTTTCCAGCCAGCTGCCAAAACCTCCAGCTTTTCCTCTTGGCAACCTTTACTGGGCAGTTGCTAGTTGTCAAAAGCTGCAGCACATCTGAAGCCCAACATTTGGGATGGCATAAAATTGACAGAATTTTAGTATCAAAGTAAGTAGTTCTGCTAAATACACTCCAGGAAAAAAAAAAAAAAAAAAAAAAAAAGGGAAAACTGCACTCTGAAAAGAATGAATAGTAAGAAAGTTTCAGCCAGGCAACAGCAGATAATTTGTTTCTAAGATAAGAAAGGCAAAGCTCCTGTGCCAGCGCATCCTGCCTAAATGTTATACAGTTCCTTAAGAAAAAGACAGCTACAGTTTTAAGGTACAACAATAAGCTGCATGCAGACAGCTAACTCATGGTAAAAATCTGCATGCATTCTTAGCCCCCTGTATATATGAGGCAAATCCAAGTTAACTCTGTGCTCAACAAGCAGGCTTTTGTCGAGAGCAAAATCAGGCACACACATGGTCAGCAAAGATCAGCTGATAAACAAAGCCTTGTTTTCATGTGGTAACTCCAGCACACGCTTGGGCTGCCAGGCCGGCCAGCTCACAGTGGCTGAGCGAGTCTCAGCAGCCAGCAGTGTGAGCATGGCGACTGATAATGCTGCCATTTTTGTTGAATATTCTACACAGAACCCGAGCCTCTGTTTGCAAATGTGTTCACGGTAATTATGACCAGTGGCCGTTTTTTCCCCTTGGCGTCAGCCCAAAGAGTGAACTTTTAAGGAAATGTATTTAGCCCAACCAGCCCATTCACTATTATTCATGTACGAAAACACTCTCAAAGAATGTTCCCATATCACAACCCTGACGGATTTCTCCCTGCATTCTTTTCACAGCATTTTTCTTCTGACCATACAAGATACTGAAGTCAGAAGTCTCAACCTCATTAAGCAAAGATACCATTTAATGTAAGAGATCTGCAGATTTACTTCAGGAGAAGCATCGCTACCTTCATATAAACAGAAGCCATCTTCCTGCTGCTCTGGGGCATGATGTAACCAGGGTCATCAAAGACTCTGGTCAGCTTCTAAAGCTCAAAGGATAAAAAACACTTCTGCCATAAATTAGCAATTTCCACGAGCACAATGAAACAAATCCCTTGAACAGAACAATCCACAAATCTAACCAAGAAGTCAAAATCAAGATTCGTTCCCCAATAAGCGATAATTAAAAAAATCAATCAAATATTTTTGTAAATGGACAAAACATAATTGTTCACTGAAAGTCTGTGGTATTTGAGCTCTAAGCATAGACAGCTTCAGTGCAGTAGTTGTGAGGTACTGAACAAAGGACTGCAGCTCAGCATGGCTGAATTTGATAGGCATCTAGATTAAAAAATGGATGGAAGAAATCTGTGAACATTGAACCAGGGCTTTGGAGGGCTTGTGTTGTTGTTTTTTTGTTTTGGTTTGGTTTGGTTTTTTGACTGTTTAATACTGAATGAAAGAATATCTGAAGCAGTCACAACAAAAAACAGCAGCAGTGTCAGCAAAGGATTAAGGACAGCCAAATGAATTCAAAAGTGGAGGCAGCCCATTGTGCTAGTACCAAAATATGATAAAACCCATGTGTGCTTACACATCAGAGCATGCTCTGTATGCTGCCACACAGTTAAGACCACAGTAGCCATACAAAAGCCCTTTAAGCAATTATATATTAATATGTATAAATACAATATGTGTTTCAGAATCTTTCTGAAGAGGTTGCTTCTTTGTGTAACAACCTTGCATGGCTCTGAGTGAGCTGGCTAGTGGCCCTCACTACAAACTTTCTTCCAAACTTCACTGAGTACCTATTTAACCTGTTGCTGTCCCACTTGGAAGCAGCTTTAATTTAGCATTATAAATAGCAAAAAGGGACAATTAGCTCCTAGAATTGCCCATTCTAGCTCCCACTGAAATCAAAGGATCAGGTTCAAAGCATGCCCCAGAGTGTGGTAAACTTCTCACAGGAAATGGATATGCTAAAGTAAATGCTGACGGCTGTGAAACGTACAAAGTAGAGCAATATTTTAGGTCTCGATCCTCAATTAAGATTCATCCCTATGAAGCACTGCAGTGGGGTTACAGAGCAGAACTGGATTCCTCGTAATTAGTCTGGATTAGATCACGAATGAAAAAAATGTACTAGCTAGAGATGTTTCATTAACATCCAGAGATAGCTTAACATTTCCACCTCATCAGCTGGCACAAATGTGTACACCAGTTGTGCTCTCACAGGCCCAGGCAACAACACATCTGCAAGCACAATTATTCACAAATAACTAAAATCTTAAGAGGAGATGTCATCGATACACTCGACATGCGGTACGTTTCATAAGGGGTGTTTTTGGTTGTGAGGGTTGTGAGTTACCTCTGCTCTGACCTAAAAACATATTCAGCAGGAGGATGCATAACATTGAATTCCTAACCCTAAACTGTGTGATTCCTCAGCTTAAATTTGTGTGATCAACATCTGTGTGGTGGGACTACCACAACTATTCCACACACGATGCTCATTCACTGTCACATCTCGTGGCTCAAAAAGACCTTTTGTACACTGCCTTTTGTATTGTTTTTGGCTGTGGGGAGGAAGAGGTGGGGACCTGTCTGGGAAACAGGAAGCAGGAGGAAGCAGGGGAATGTGGAGCAGAATAAGGTCAGGACGAAAAAGAATAAAAGAGCATTTATACAATTTCTAAACCATAATAAACATATAGGACCAAAGTCTGCCTCAAGCCATGCAGGGAACAGTGCGCTGCTTGGCTGAAGTTTAAACTCTAATGTGAACCAGCAACGGTCTGATCACTCTTACAAAAGCCATTTGCTGCTTTTTTCTTTCTCCTTTTTTAAAAATCATTTGGGCAATTTGTTATCTTACAAGAGCAAGAAGATGCATGTGCTGCTGTGATAAATATGCCAGTCTGGGAAGGGAAAAGAGAAGACAGCAGCCTCAAGTTTCACCATCACACTGAGAAAAAACTCAATCCAGAAACAAAGTGATGAGAAGCACAACCGGATCCTCAGCTGGGGTAAATCAGCACAGAGCAGCACTGATTTCATTGTTCCTGTTTACATCAGCCGAGGACACTGCCAACACTCAAACTCCATGAAATTCTGCACTATGTTAGCATCATTTAACTCCAGCTTACGTGAAGCAGAATTTGACATGTTCTTTGATGGCTGGAGATTGTTATTTTACATTACAGATCTTGTCTTCTTTACTAGGAATGATGTGACCCCAAAGGAAAAATTGGAAGAATTTAAAAACACCACCATCTTCAGACATCCTGATGCCTGGATTCTTAATGTCAGCCAGCAGTGTATTTGGAGGTACTCACTAACTGGTTACTGCCACATCTACCCAGGACTTTCATCTGCAGAGAAAGAAGAGACTTCATGCATCCCACTGCAGGTAAACCTGTCTCTTACTCACCAGCAGGTGCTCTCTAAAGGATATCCCCTTGCTGCCAAGAATGTTTTCCCATTGTTTTCCTTTTCTATGCTGCACTGCCAAAACATTTGTGCCAAACCTTAAGCCATCAGGGATTTTGATCCAGCTTCGAATCTCACAGACAGTGCACTTGTGCTGCCGCATGCCCCAATAAAAGCAGCAGGGTCCTCCTTTTAAAGCCATTTGCTGGAGCATTCTGGAGAAGAGTCTGCCAGAGTCAGCCCAGCCTCTCGCTAGCAACACAGGCAGCTGCCCACAGGAACCTGAGGTGACCTGTGTCCTTAAAATGCCTTAGACCGAACAAAAAGGAATCTGGCACATCCTTTTGTGGATGCTTTTGGCAACTCAAGGAGTGCTGTCAGACCTAGACCAGGTAGTGCTTTCTCCCCATGAAAGAGATCTTCCCTGCATTAGCATAGTTTGCAACAGGCTGTACAGCTAGCAGCTGCTGCACAAGATGGACAGCTGGGAGATGCCACCAAGAGCCCTCCCACTGACTGACTTGAGAAAGCTCAGCAGGTCCCATCACCAGCTGCCCAGAGCCAGAATACCTCTGTGAGCCAACTTACACAGGCACGGTTCTCATTCTGGCTCGTTCAGTCTGTTAACTGTGGACATCCACCCAGTTGTTATGGATTTTAATATGCTGCCATATCAGAGTGCTATTTCAGGACAAAGCTATTAATAGTAGTAACAGCCAGAAAGCAGCCTAGAAGGAATGCAATGTCTTGATATTCCTGGAAGATCTAACAACTTCCCAGCATCCAAGTGGACAACATGTTCAATTCAAGATTTTTCTGTGCACAAGAGTCTCGCTCTTTTATTAGAGGATCTAACTATATGATATCGTGACAAGCAATCGTGACATCCTTCACAGAAACGCCCAGTATGGATACCTGCCGAATGCCAGATCTGCAGAGATTACAATACAAAGTCCCAGAGAATGGTACTACGTTACTGCAGGCAGGCTCTGATAAAGCATCAGGAGATACTGAAGTTCTGCAACAGCAGGTGAAAGAGGTGAAGGATGGGAGAGGACCTGACTAAGACCTGCTTGGAAAGTTGTCTGACATAAGAACTTCTTGTTGCTCAGAGGATCTTAGTGAGACCTTTGGCTTTCCAGCCCCATCCTTAAGTATTATATTTGAATAAACCAAATGAGACTTGACACTGTGCCTTCCTCCAAGATCAGAAGGCCCTAATGATGCTGCTGGGAATTAGAAGATGGCACACTCACAGCATAGAGCCTTACTGATAGAACCATCACACAAAGCTACAGCTCACTAGTGAACATAAAGGGTTTGGTACAGGATACTCTGTTCCGTCACCACCTTCCAGAACGGTAACAAACAAAACCCATATACCAAGAAGGAAAAGAGAAACATGCTGTTGCCATTATAATCCCAGAAGTGAACATGCCGTTGGGTCTATTTCCAACTCAGAAATTTTAAAAACTTAGTTTACCTTAGGAGTCTTATTTTCCCTGATTTTCCTTTTCTACGTTTATTTAAGGATACATTGTACCTTCTAAGATAAGCCCGCTTTTGTGGGGTGGCTGTATAGCTCTCCTTCCCTCTATTGTCTTTTTGCAATGGGAACGGGATTGTCTTTTTCCACTGTCATGGGCTTGGAAGACTGCAGCCAGGCTCTCTTGGCTTGGTTTCTGGAAAGGGGAAGAGCAAGGATATGTGCTCCTGTTGCTGAGGAACACCAGCTCTCCTGCTGCAGAAGTGGTGGTCCCATTCCTTGCGGGACAGCCAACCCTCCTCATCATTTTGTTTATCATCAATATTGCCTGGGTAAAGTCATTTCTAGTAGCCCTCACAGGCAGGGTCTGTTGCCAGCTATCATAATCCCAAACACTTTCAGAACTCTGTCACTCTTCTATGGTACAGTCCCAGTAACAGATAAACACAAACATCATGTTCCCCCACATACAAATTACAGCTTTCAGGAGCTGCAATATTATTTTGGTTATAAACACACAAAGGTAACCTTTATGCTAGGTGAGGAGGAGTTGCACAAGAGACCATAGGCTGAGCCTCTGCCTTGCAGGGAACAATCCTGGGAGCCTTTGCTGCTTTTCCTCCCACCAACTCCGCTTCCCAGGCAGTTGCAATGATATCAGTGCTGAATTCCTTGTGGTAGTAACTGGGGCTGCTGGAGTGATTTGCTTCAGTCCCACAGTCCAGGAACCAGGATTCAGAAAGAGAGAAACAAGCTCAAAACACACTGTGTTAACTATCATTAACACTATTTGCTGGCACAGCCTGCATATCCACGATGCAATATTTCATGACTTTTCGCCATCCTGAGTCCCTCCAGAAGTCAACATAGCCCTTTTCAACACATAGACATATTCAGGAGGACAGCATGGGCACCTCAATGATGCTCCCCATCAAGAGAGAAAGGCTCAGAGGGATTTCATCCACTTTACATCTCTAACCCTTCCTGTCAGACCACAGGTATCTCCAGCTCTGCGGATCTCCCATCACCATAGCACTGAGTGCACAATATGTGTCGAAGCATGAAGTCAAATTGACTCTACGAGCCCTGCCTGGGTGCTCCCTGAGGTCCTCCTCTGGAAATGCTAATGTGTCCCTACCTCACCACAACTAATGATGCACTCCTGGAAGCAAAAACTGCATTAAAAGTCCTCTTTACATGAGAGCTAAGAGCTTTCTTTGCCTCATACCACTTTTACTCATAAATATAATATCAAGGTGATCGTGTTCTCCTCAGCCTACTCAGTGTTCTGTGAGTAAAACCTGCAATTGGTGATTTATCAGATGAAAAAATAAAAGCCATTTTTCCATACACTTAAAAATGACCACGTGCAGTCTCTGAAGCACACCAATCTTCTTAACAAGGTCATGAATATCAGCCTGGAGGCGTAGGCAGGGAAACAAAACCCACCCTCCACATGTTTTCCTTCCCTGCCGCATTCTTACCAATGTTTTGCTCACTTTCTAAGCAAAGAGGAAGCCTCTCCTGTTCCCGTAAGTCTGTGTTTATTCACATTCCAGGAGCAGTGGTGCTTACAGCCACGAGGAGCTCTCCAAGGGCAGAGAATCAGATCTTACTGCAAAACATTTTGAAGCCTGAGACACCACCAGTTCTGGACGCCATGAAAGCAGAAAAGAGGCAATGGGTGGTGGGACACCATGAAATCTTTTGAAAGCACTGTTCTGCAGGCTAGGACAAAAAGCACAGCACACCCTTCGCCCAGGGAAAAGACTGAAAATGCTCTTCAGGAGGCATAGCCTTAAGAGTCTGAACAAATCCCCCCAGATGTCCCTGGTGACAAAGAAGCCCAATTTGATCAATACAGCAGCATTATTAACACAGCGATGGCTTACACACAGCTGGTCATATGTTCCTGCCTCTGCCGACCGTGGGGGAAGGGGTGGAAACTCGGCAGCAGTTCACAGGGGAAATGTCTCTCAAAATCATTAAACTGCACAAATAATCTCTTACCCATTTCCATGCAAGCTGCTTTTCTGGGAGAACTCTGCTTTGTCAGTATTGATCAAGCTCAGGTGGAAACACATACATATTTTGTGCATTATATGTTGGGTTGGGTTTCTTTGTTTTTGTTTTTCTAAAAGAAATCTTACTTTTAATTGCTTTAAGATTCCTATCTTCGGGCTTTTCTTTGCAGCTATGAAACGCCTTTGTGGGCTGGGGACAGACACATAAATGTAGGCAGTTAACAATAATGTGACTGCAGAAGGTGGGACTTTATGAATAGCAAATCTTGTAAAAATATTATGGGGACTAGGGGCTGAGTTAAGTGTATTTGGATTCAAAGAGAAGGAACGGTAGAAGAAGGGTATACATCGCTATCACTGCTGAGCCCTGGTTGGAGTCATTGCCCTTCTGTGTTTGGCTCTTCACAAACAGAGTTTACAGACAGTCCTGGCAAGTAGCTCAGGAATTGGCAAGAGAATGGAAGGGGAGAAAAACACTTATAGCTAATCATCTGCTCAAGTACGGCCAGCGAATCCAAAGATTCAGTAAAAATGGGGCCTTGCGTGTGCAACAAGCCAAGTGGGGAGGAAGGGCATCACTCAGGCAGCAATGTGCATTTGCACCATCCCAGGTGGTTTGTGAAGGAAAAAAACACGACAGAAAAGCTAAAAGGAGAGCAGTAAATACTGACAGCACAGGAGGAAGGAGTGACTGTAACAACAGACACAATACAGCAAACAGCCTTTAAAACCACGAGAAAGACCTTCTTACCCAGAGAAATTGGTCTTCAGCCATTGCTGTAAAGACAAAGCATCAAGAAATGCTGTATCTGCGCCAGTTGTCTTTCTTCAACACTCAGCTTGGACATGGTCAAAAAATGGGTTAAACAACAGACTCATTTCCCCCTCCACCAGGAAGAAATCCTGCTACCTCTCTGACATAAAAACACAAAGACCATCAGAGCCAAATACTGCACAAGGAAGGTAAAAGGCTGAACTTGAACTCACTGTGGGACTCTACACTGTATTTACCAAGGTTTTCTCATCAGAAAAGTGTGGTGCTACTCCAGAGCTGCTGGCATAAAGCTCTCCCAGAAAGGGGTGCTGTACAAGTGTCTAGACAGACTAAAATTAAAAAGAACAAATTATATGACACTGCCCACTGTCTGCAAGCCAGGGACAGATTCTCACAGGGAGGAGTAAATCACTAGAACTGTAATCATAGCTAGTGGAGTTATCTTAATTTACACTAAGCAAGAATTTGGCCCAGAAAAATAATCCTGTCAAGTTTGCAGCCAAAAATTCCTCTGCTAGACCACATTCCACCAGCTAAACTGCCAGGGAAGACAATTGCAAAAAGAATTCAATTAAAATAGAAATCAAGGAACCAGTAGCCTTTTCAGGCTCCACTCTCGCCTTTCTCTTACTGACAACTGATTATTTGGGTGCCCCAATTTCCCAGCCAGAAAAAATGGGCACCTACAGCTCCCTGCTCTCTACGGGCAATGACTGAAGCATCCTATCTGTTCAAAGCTCAGTCATCGTATCAAACAGACATCTGAATGCTCTAAAACCCTGGATCTTGGATGGAAGCATATGCATTTCGCTTTGCTGAAACAGCTCTGTCATTGCTCTTGGAAAATCTGAGACTCAAAAAGGCAACTCTGAAAGACTGTAGGTGTCAGTCCTCTGACTCACCAGGGTACTGCTAGGGAATTTTACTGCCCCAAACCACACAAATCCTCTGGCACAGTGGGGGAAGAAGAAAGTCCTTCCTCACTGTTGATCCCTGGTGCTGAAATACAGATACGCACAAAGAATACTGCTTTGCCAGTTCTCTTGTTCGTATTTCATCTCTGAACTTAAACTTCTGTATTGATTAGTATCTCCAACAGAAAGTGGATTTTCTGCACGCACTTATTTTTTCAACTCCACCTGGAAGTCATTAAGTGGAATAATACACCAGGGATGTGGAGCAATGCAATCACGCCATCAGCTAATAAGGACGATGTCACGTGGTGCCTAATTGTCGCAGGTCCTTTCTTCTCTTTTACTCCTTAATTTTCATTAAAACATTTGGCTTTTTACATGTTTGTCTGCAAGAACATCTGCAACAGTGTATTGTGCAGAACCTGTTTCTTTACAGTACTTGTGTTCAGCACAAACATTCCTAAAAGATGCTCACCTCTGTACTGTTCATGGAACATTAGTGCTTGAGAAAGCTGCTAATTCCCAGGCATGATCCTGTTTTGTACACCTGATACCTGCACTTCTAGAAGAACACAGTTACTGCCCCACAGGCCAGCTGAGCATTGATTAACATGTTATTTTGTATTCTCTCACACTCTTCAAGGACAACCTATCTTAAAAGCTTGCTGAAAAAAAAGAGCAGAAAGATTACAGTCTCTGTGAACAGTTTTCACAGAGGCACAACCTAGAGAAAACCATCACTGCTCTGCAGCCCACAACCAGCTGTGCAGCTCATTACTACCAAATGAGGCCCCACTGCTTTGTTACAACCCCAGCAGACACTATGGGTTGAGCAGCATTCCTCCTGTGCAGGAAGGAAGGGGAATCACACATCCTCCAAAACACCAGACAATTCTTCTTTGCAAGCCTCCTCTGCAAGCATCCTGAACTGCCCCAAAGGAGCGGCAACAGTTAAAAGCAGCAAAGCGGACAACAGTCCAGGAAGGCCCTGAGTGCAGGAGAGCAGTTGAGCTCACCGCAGCCCGTGGCACTTAGTGCTTCCTCACATCTCAGGCATGCCTCCTGCTAGCTGCTTCCTCAAATCCTCCTTTATGGTGGTGCGGCCGGGATTTACCAGTCCTGCCTCTCTTGGGTCCAGTCCAGAACCCACTTGGATGCAAAGGAGTTATTTCCATTTCTTCCAAGAGCCTTGGGACAAGGCCGAGCTGCCTGCCCAGCACTGACTCAGCAACAACAGCTGCAGAGGAGGTGGAAATAGTGCCTTTCTGTGTTGCAAGGACTGGGGCCATGCAGCAAGCTGGTGGAAAAACCAGGAAGGAGTCTTAGAGGCAGCCAGCACACAGAAACATGTTCACAGCTTCACTGGGTGAGTCCACATAAAAGTCCAGGAAAATGTGCACTCCAAACAATGCCTTCCAGACTCCTCACACTGATGAGTGTGACACTTTTCTTTGCTGCAGGATCAGCATGAGGGTGCTGCAGGTCCAACATACTCTCCCATGGCCCCATGGAGCCGCCCTGCCCATGGTCACTGTGGCCACCAAGAGGGGTTACCTCCTATGCACTGGGGTGGTGCTGGGACCCTGCCCACACCACTCCCTTTGCTGAGGGCAGGACAGAGGTGTGTCAGGTGTCACAGAAATTAAAACAGCTTTTCTAATAAGCCATGATCAAGAAAACCAGTGGTCTTCAGCTTTTGGCATGCGTATGCTGTTTTCAGAACAAGGGGCAGCAACTCATGGCAGTGTTACTCTTCCCATCACTATTAACCAGACAGTTTTCAAACCCATACCTGTACTTGTTTTTAGGTTCTAAAATGCTGAAGTTTTCCACTGCCTGCTATCAATAACCACTCTGATCAGTTACCATCACATCCAATCATTAACACAATTTTGACTTCATTGACTTGAGTTTTGATCTGTTTTTGGTGGAGTTTTTTTTTTTTGTGATGCCACCAGAGAGAGAGAGCATTTAAGAAACACACGAAGGGGCAGGAAACAAAATCCTTGAGGCTGAATTTCGAGAAAGATAAATTAATGTATTTATAGAAGAAATACCAAAAGAGCACGTACCCTAACTACAAAGCTGAGATCCAGTTAGGCTGAAGAGATCCTGAGCAGACAAGACAGCAAAAACCACTACAGTGTGGGGGATACATTCTTAGCATCTCATACACAGGAAAACTGGAGGGAACACCAAGATGGAAGGTATGACAAAATTGAAAGGGACGTGCACAATTATTACTACTTTTCATGTCTGCTGCATAGTCGGTATTATAATCTCCAGTCAATGAGTGGAAGTCTCGCTTTACATTTAGATGAAAATTCTTGAAAGTTAATATAGATAAATATGGGAAAAAGCATCACTTTGTTCTTCTACGGATTGGATATGAAACCAAACAAAGCAATGGAGCTGCTCATGGATAAAGGAGAGAATGGAGGACAGCAAGAAATTAGATTCAAGCAGGAAGGAAAACAGGGCTTTAGATATTTTCCCCCCAAATGAGGTTTCAGCCCATGCCTCCAAGGAAAGCAGGGTCTCACGCAAGGTAGAATTCCAAAGAGATGAGGAAGATGCAACAGCACATACAGTAAGAAATGGCACCCAGGCAAAAGCATTTTATGATGTAACAGAGATTATTTGTTTTTTTCTGTGCTCATTTCTGGATTAGAAATTTCTGAATTAGTAGAACTGCTAATCAGCAATTCAGAAAATCAGAAACTAGCACTGGACCAGATCTACTTATATGCACAATTAATGGATGCTGCATGAAGGTAGTGACTGAAAATGCCTTTTCATCATGTGTACTCTGCTCTTGAACCCCATGTGCCTTCAGAATTTGCCATTAAGATCCCCCTCCACGCTAAACATAAGCTCTCCTGCAATCTTTCTCGACCTCAGAGGCCAAGCTGCAGTCAAGAATTCAGCCCCACACTCTCTCCTTGTCATGGCACTACATGACATGACACAGATTCACTTTTGATTTCAGTAAGCCTAGGAGGAAGCCCCACCTCCACCAGTTTGGCCTCTCTTCCAACCTGGCACACCATACACATGCAATGGATTCTCCAAATGAGGTGCTCCTCTGGCCACCCATACATGCACACACACGGCTCTGCCTTCAGGTGACTCAAGCTTATACCACAGCTTTTTGACATGACTAAAACACAGCAAAAAGGCTTTGACAGATTTACTGACAGAAGCTGGCTATAAGTTCAAAATACCGTTCCGCTCATTTATCTCATCCCTTGACAAAACTGCCCATGGAATTACACAAAAGAATGCAGATGATCATTTACACCCACTTTCAGGTTGGCTTCCACTGCTGAATATGAAAGTCTGAGAGTAAATCAAAGTGGGATCCTTCAGCTGTCTGTGTTTCGCTGTCCTGAGGGGAGCAAATCCCACAGCAGATATCATCCTGCCTTGCAGTGCTGGGGAGAGCATGTTTAGAGCTTAGAAACATCTCTTCCCTTCTCACCTCCATGCCTTCTTCATTTGAAAAAGACAAAGCAAATGAACCATGCTGCATCCTGTTTCATAGAGAGACATTTTTTGATGGAGAGACAATTTATTTCCAGCAGAGTTTCCATTATATATTAGCTGAAAGCAGGGGGAGAAACAGTATTTATAAGGTGCCTATGGCCACAGTCACTACAAAACAGAAATAAGCCAGTACAGTCAGCACATAACTTAATGGCCTACTGCACAACATTTAAAAAATGTATCCTCTCATTATAGCTCTTGAGACTATCTCCTCCCCCTGATAACATTTGAAGCACATTTATGAGAGCCATAGAGCAGTAATATTGTTTTAATCAAATCATTAAAATGGGTGTGCTGTTTTGTGCCCACATCCTGGTATTTATTCCACATCCTGACAACATTCAGGATTTGTATAGACCATTCTCCTCCAAAGTGTCAAGTGACTTTGTAGATGCCGGGCCAGTGTAAATCTGCGTATCACCACTGAGATTTTGGCAGGGCTGCATCAGTTTGCATCAGCCAGGATCTGACTCACCAACTGATCCAAAACCCTCATGTGATGTGAGAACTATTTTTCCCTTTCACAGAGAGAAAAAGGAGTTCAGATCTCGATGTCAGTGGTTTTCTTAACCTTTTCCAACATACAGAAATGGAAAGGAGAAAGAAATTCCCACCTTTTCACAGCGTAACATCTGCTGAGAGATGCAGCTTGCTCAAAGAAAATCCTAAATTACAAGGCCTTGCAGCTGATCTAGCTTTCAGTGTACGAAGAAAATCCATCTAAGACTGCCCCAGTGGAGTCTTCAACCTAGGAATCATCCAGCATCCAGCTGAATAGGCATTTGACTCTCGGAAGATAAGTGTTCCTACCCTAGGCTGTGCCTGTACAATACCAGGTGACATGCACTTATCCTAAAATCCCCCAGCTGCAACCGAAGAACCTGACAGTCCTTTTTGCTGGGTTGGGTCAGCACTTGGAGCCATCAACCTCTTCTTTCAAGAGGAGATCTCTGATACTTTTCCCCTGGACTGATCAGATGGAAACATCTCTTCCTCTCACTATGTGCTGCAACCCCCCCTGCACCTTCACCTGTTTCATAAAGCGCCAGTGCTAGAGGCTCTGGTTACACCAGAAGCGTGTTTCTCAACACCAAAAACAAACTTCTGGTTTCCTCAAATGTCTAGGAAAACCTACAAACACAACTTTGCACTATCCCAAAAGACCACAAACCAAAACCACATAAAAACAATGTGCACCTTGCCTGAAGTACAGCAACCTTTAGATGTTCTCATCCATTCTGGGGTGTTGGCATAGCTTACGAACATCTGTGACTGGGATAGCAGCAGCATACAGAGATGGAAAAGAGCTGTTTTGCCCAAACCGGTCATACTCTCCATCATCATTCCAGTGCCCACTGCTTTTCCCTTATTATTTTAAAATGTAGACAAATTTTAAAAAGAGACACTGACATTCCTCCCAAACTGATCTAGTCACTGATGAGGGAGGTCTCTTTTCACTGGCACAGCCTTTCCATTGAGCAGCAAATGCAGCCTCTCCGCTGTCCACGTGTCGGAAACAAAGCCATTTCTGTCCTGATGCTTTCCATATGAAACACCAGCTCCCATCTTTCTTCTCCTCTTTCCCTTCCTTTCTTATTTTATTACTCATGCAGCAGCTGTAGTAGCTTGCAGATGAGTGGAATGTTTCCTTCGGAGCAGCGTAAATTTTCCAGACTGACAAGGGAGGCCAAAAGAAAGAAAAGAAGAAAACAATGTCTAAACAAGGATCATGAAGTGCTTTTCACTAGTAAGAAGCAGACAGCAAACATTGCAGGGCTGTGACCCTTTAAGCAACTGTGCAGCCACAATAAAAGATTAAAACCCCCAAGACGCTGTACCCTAGGATGTGAAGCACCTCAAAACCAGCAATGAGCCAGGGGTGCCCAGGCAGGGCAAGCACAGAAGCCTCATCCAACAGATGACAGAGCATCTTGCACCTCACTGTGAGGAGTCCCATATGAGCAGAGCTGAGTGGGGAGAAGAGTAACCAGCAGCTGTGAGACGATGGAGACATGTGGCTGCACTGCTATTGCACAACTAATGCATCTGTATGCCTCACCACATCTGTACCTCCAGGTTATGGACCAGAAGCAGTCGGACACTGCTTATGGTGTCACAAGGTGCTGTGGCTGCAGTGCTCAAAAAATGCAAGAGTAACACACTGCAATGAGCCAGGATATCTCTTATTAGCCAAAGTGATATTAGCTGGGAAAAATGAATCAAGTTTTAGGGCCACAAGATAACAAAGCGGAAGGTGCCAAACCAAGTCTCTCACATCAGAAACAGGGACAGGCCCTCAGGAAAGCCTCTAGAAAGTAACCCTGGTTCAAACATTTGCTACCAAACAGTCTTCCAGATGAAAAAATATATATATAGAGAGAGAGACATTTTTGTTTAATCTAAAGTGTTTTATTAGGGTACATAAGTTTTGCAACCACCACGTCATCACCTAAAGTTTCACCTGAATCAAGCAGAAAAGCAATCCAAATCTCAGCCTCTAACAACACACCTAAGGCTGTGATGAGAGCACAAAAAGCAAGCAGACAGTCTCTCCCCTTCTGCTCTTCTACCTATCAAACATTCTCGCTGTGGCCTTTGCTTGCTGAAACCTTGGTTTTCCAATCAGCACTGGTGAAAAATGGAAGACAATTAAAGGCAGTCCCCTACCTTATCCCTGCCAGTACAAAGCACAGTGCTGATTTCTCTCCTAGGCTGGAGGCAAAACAAGTCAGCAAGGGGTAGAAACTGCAAATGTTTGCAATGCAAGAACTCTCCTTCATCTTGGAAACGAAGCATGCCCACTGAAGAGTCAGGATTAAAACCAAATGCCTAACAGCATAGTAGCCTAGTAGTACCATTAGTAGTGAAAGCATTTTGAAAATCTAATTTACTTGTCACGCTGCATGCATTTTCCTCACTGCACAATCCAAACAAACAGTCGCTTTCACTTTGATTTCCAGTCATTTTACTCAGTTGCATGGGAAGAATGTTGCACTGCAAGAGCTGCAAAGACAGTGGGTGGGCAAGATGAGCCCATCCAAAAAGCACAAGCCTTGCTTACAGCATGGTTTTGTTTGTTTGTTTTTTTTTTTTTTTTTTTTTTTTTAATTATATAGATGGAGATAATTTCAGTGATTGCGGTTTATGTCAAAGCATGTTGATTTACAAGCTCCATCATGGTCAAATGTCAACCTTATGCCAGTGTGCCTCTAAAACTGACCTTGGGAGGCTGTAAATTTAAGGGCAGGATTTGTAAATCAGGACACGAATTGGACTCTCTCAGAAAAGCCTCTCATAAGGCAGTGTCCTTCTCCTTTGCATGCCCCCCCATCAATCACACTGTATCCCAGACTCGCTTCTGTTCCTGGCTACCTCCCTACCCCTTGCTGAGCAGGGGCTGTTGGCACCCTCGTGTGATTTAAGCCCCAGCTTTTCACACAGGTCCATAATGCTGGCAAATAACCAACAGGATTAGGATGTGTCAGACACGGTCTATAAGCCCCGTGTTCAAAACCATTATGACACTTAAATGCGCACGTCTGTGGGACCTTCACCAAACATTAGTACACTGTCTGTGCGTGACTCAGACTCCTCAGTGTACACTGTAAAGTATACCGCATGCATCTTAATAGTTCTCTAAACAACAACACGTGTAAGGAATACACACTTGCACTGAGCGGAAACGCTCTAGATTGGAAAGGATCCCTCGTGTGAGAACAAAGAGAGAGCAGGTACCTCCCTTAAAATAACTAAGAGCATCAGAGCAGCTTACCAATACAGTGAAAAATATTGAAACACTAAAAATAAACAAATCCTTGCCTTCTTGTTCAAGTTTCCTACATCCAACCCTCCTGTTTGCCCCACTTGCTACAAACCATGGTGGAGTAGAATGGGCACTAGTCGCAGACCCCAGGGAGGAAGGGGTTAAGGTCAACTTTCAGCTCTTTATCTACACTGTTTCACAGAGGTGATCCCACATCTGCAGAGGGCTCTCAGCTGCCCAGTGCTTTCACCCCATGGGATGGGGTGTCTGGGTCTGGGACACTGCCTGCCCCTCCATCACAACCCCTCTTGCCCCAGCCACCTTCCAGGGCACCATAAACCTCTAACACGCCAAGTCTCTAACAGCAACCCTCACAGCATCTGCAGGAGAAGCAATGAGCAACCAGCAGCTTGTAACTGAAGAACTGAGGAGAGGTTTGACACCCTGATGCAATCCAAGATGTCTAACTACCCTGGTCCACAAAGGCTGAAGCAATTTCCTCTAGGAAGGGAGAAGAGATGCAGATCCTGCTCTCACATGCAGCCAGGCAGCCCTCCCCACCAGCTGCTGCTGAGACCAGGGGTGGCAAGCACAGGCGTACGCAGGGACATGCACATATCTCCATGCTGCTATCTCTCAAGCTTAGACAATAGAAGCATTTTCTTAATGCCGCTGGAATCGAGTAACCAGCTTTTTTATTTTTTAAAACAAAAGACTGCATGATAAGTCTTCGGTCGCTCAGAAACAAGAAAAGTAGAAGGAACACCAAAGCTTTCTAAAAAGCCTATGTCTTTAAAGACCATCTCGGTGCTTTGTAAACCAAGCATATGATTTTTGAACACCAAGAGGCAACGCAGGGAAGGAAACACAGCCAAGAGAGTACTCAACTCAGACACTCAAACACGTGTCGCGCCTATCAAGACTGAAGTCAACAGAAAACTGGGATGGTCTCAAATACAACAGCATCAAGTTGGCAAAAATACCGTAATCAGATCTGTACGCCAAACCTGTCCTCTACCTAGTAAAACAAGGGAGGAAAGGGAACAGAGAGGAAAGTAAGAGGGACTCAGCATCACTCTTGAAAACCTTTATTAATTCTCCAGAATCCAGCTTTACCATCTAAAATGAAAACTCCCACCAATTACAATGCTTGTGAATAAATTTTAGGAGGTTTTGAGTATTCTGATCAAAAGTATTTCTTCCCTTTTGCAGGATGTGACAGATTTGGTATGAGGTGTACTATTACACAACTGCTTAACATACTGAACACCAACGCTTCTCCATCAGTGAGCAACATCCTTTTTTTCTAACGACGAATGCAATCAAAGTTGGTCATGTGCAACTACAGAGTCATACAGAAACAGCTTCCTTCTTACATTCCTGTACCACGTGTTCCAGTGCAGAATGGAGAACCAGCACACTGGATGCTTCTCAGTGGAAAGATATTGGACAAGGCCTCAAAAATATGGCAGCATACAGAAAAAAAAAAAAACCAAAAATATTGTCCTCCAACCTCAGAAACTTCAGTGTGAAATTACTGCATTGTACTGAAGAGCTTCTGACACTTCCACATGGAAGTGTCGCATTGCTATACGCTAGCTATATCTCTTGATTTTTATGGAGCCTACTCAAGTCTATGCACTACATATTATAACATAAAGACATGATGGGTTGAGAGGTTTGAGGGTTAAAACATCTCAACCAAATAAGAGGAAGTATACTCAAGTTTAGAATCCACACGATTGTGCATTGCTTACAGGTATATACTCTATCTCAAAACCATTTGCCACACATTTAACACTTGTAACATGGATTGCAGGGCTCTACGCTTTCATAATGCTTTAGTAATTTATAACAACAGATTCTGTAATAAAGGGGATGACAAAACAGTACAGACAGCAGTTTCCAGTTTGTCTTTCCTTTTTCTCCATCTCCTTCTACAGGGTGACAGGAGTTTGCTGTCAGCACATGGGGCAAGCAGAGAGCATGGACTGGTGCTCCAGTCTGAAATACACTGCCTTACATACGTGGCTGTTCTTGGAAGTCAAGATATTCTCAGGAGGCATGATGTACTATAAGCACTTAAGAAATGTGTTGCACTGTGACTGGAACCAAGATGAAATAGCAATATTAAAAGAGATGTTTTAGTTTATGTAGTGGCCAACTATGCCATTAAACTATAACAATGGAGACGATGGAGAGGCAGGAATGTTTTCCAGTGTGATTTATATCTTTCCAGTAGCATGGAAAGTTTTCCTATAGGCCTGAAAATGATCCTATCTGCCAAGCAGAAGTCAGCATTAAGATGTAAGGGTTCCACTAGATTAGTCACTTTGGGATTCTCCGCTCTCACACAACACTGGGATTTCCAGGCCCACTGCCAGGATGGGTCATTCCAACCTCCCCATCCCACTAAGACCATGTCTCAGCATCGCTGCTGTCAGCCATTTCAGAAGAAGCTAAAATGAAGCTTAAGGACTTGATTAAAAATACACAAAGAATGCTCTACATAGAGTCAAGGTCTCCTTGATTCTACGCTGTCAGGAAACAAACATCCCCCTTCAAAGGATCAGGGCTTGCTGCAGTTGAGAGCAACTGGGTCAGCCAAGGCAAGAGGAAGCATTATCAGTTCAACAATACAATACTATTCTTACCAATAAGATTTGTTCTGCCCAATGACACACGTGGGAAAGGGTGGCTGTCTTGTAGTGCAAGCCTGAGAATGACACTCAAACCCTGCAAATTTTAAATACCTGAATCAACTAAATGCACAGTGGCCCCATGCAGTTACCTGCTTGCTGTGCTCTGGGAATCACATGCTAGTGTGTGCTCTTGCGGCCAGCACCAAAAATGAAGAGAGCCGCAAAGCACATCCCCACAAGACCTCTTCTCCACAGAGGGATGATGAGTTCAAAGACCTCCAAAGGGACAGGATACTAGGGGCTGTTTGAAATGATGCACTTAGAAGAGACGTATCCAACTACTGAAGATACACTCCACACGCTGATCTTTTAATGACACTCAAACACTGTTGTGAGGGCACAGCACAGGGAACAGGCTGAAGCCCCAGGCCCAGCCCCAGCCAGTTCTCACTTTGCAGCCCAACACACTGACAGTGGGACCACGTGCAGCTCCATGGGATGCACTCCTTGCAGCCACCTCCCTTGAAACCAGCATTCTGCCCGCCTCCTGGCAGAGCCAGCTCCCCAGCTTTGTGCTGCTCTCCCTGTCGCCTGGCCCCAGTCTCGGGAATGCCATATCAGACACCTTCTCCTGAGCAATGGCTTGTGACCAGAGCTCCTCATGCTGCAGGGCAATAGCCCTACAAGTGCTGAAATCTACCCCCAGATGGATTCTGAATTGTGGAGTCAGCTCACAGGAGCAAGGGCAGCCCAGACGGTTCACATTACTACGAGGATGGAGAGTCAGGCAGAAACAGATACTGAGATACCAGCCAGCTGGTGTACAGCAAATGCCTGATTTTTCAAAGCACATCCCACCTCTTTCTTTTATCTCTCTTAGTGCTGTGGCTGTGCAATGCTGCTGGAAGAGACTAAACAAGGTTCTCCCTCTCCTGTTGAAGCTGTGCTGCTCATGAGGTCCTGACCTCTCCACTCCAAAACACTTCTGACCTCGCAAGTGCTTCAGCTGAAGGAGGACAGCCAAAACTGACAGAGTAAAGCATCTTTTTTTTGCGTAAAACCCAATCCCCCCCCCTTCCCACCAACATCTGTTTTTAAAATAATGCAAAACACATCATGGATTCACTTCCAGCTTCACTTCAGGTATTCCTACTTTTACTAAATAAACTATGTCTGGGATGGAGTGACTTTTTTTTGTACTTTTTCTTCCTGAAAAGGAAACATACAGAAGAGATGACAAAATTCACTTGTGTTGTACATACTGTTGGGCTGCTTTCATTTGGCTCCAATGCTGTCAGAAGCGTAAATGTCAAACTTGCCCACGTTTCTCTCGTAGTGGGAAGGGAAAAAGGGAGAGATCAGCTGACCACACACAAGCATTTAGCAACCTGCCTGTTGCAGCCTGTCAGTGCCCTCTCTGAGCGATGGCTGTTTCACAATCGGAAATATGAGCAACTGCCCAGCTGTGAAATCCTCAGTCAGCAGCTACAATAGCACGGTCCACAGTCAGGACAACCAGCGGCTCAGAACTGTGGCAACACTCTTACCCCGAAGTGTTCTCCTCAAGTTGTCAATGAGGCACATGCATCGTTTACTGTATCACAAGAGACTCTACTTCTAGCAGCAGAAACTGGCAGGGACTAACCCCTCCCCATAGAGAGCCAACAGCATGCTAATCACAAAACAACCTGAGCTCACAGCCCAACCAGGAAGCCTGCTCTTGACCCCCATAACTACTTCCCCCCATTTAAGAGACTCTGAAGTAATCTCCTGGGGACATGGTTTTGCTGCTGCTAGAAGCACTGCTCTGCAGCCAGCAGAGAGCTTGTGTCTTGCAGTAGAGCTCTTCATGGCAGTGGAGACAAGACCTATTCAAGCATCTTTGCTCAGAACTAAAGCTGCTGCTCCCAGCCTCAATGCTTCCCACAGGGATTGGCCACTACCCTGCCAGCTAGGATTGACTGCACCGTGACATTTTTAAGTGATGCCTTCAGGTGCACAGCCACACATGTAATGTATCCTGAAGCTGCTATGGTTTGCCCAAAGTGAATAAAGCTCTAAGACCTGGCTCTGTTCAGAGGTGATTCAGAACACTGAAATCAGGGTCTCTGTGTCAGTGGGTCTGCCAAGCCCATGTGGCAGCACGCTCTGTACAGCAACTGCAGCTGTTCCCACCAGCAGTCCACTGGCTTTGCTCTCCTGTTGTCTGCAAGGAGAGTCCAGGCAGCAACAGGGCAGAAAAACAAATTGTAAATACAGGATGTATTATGAAACACTGGGCACTGCTTGGAAGATCTGAGGGGAAAGAAGGGAAAATATAATAATTTATTCTCAACTTCGCTTTTCAAATATACTGAGAGTCAGTGGAGTTTGACCAGGAAAGTGTTACATTTAACACTAAGAGCGGGCTTGGGTAGGTACTTTGTTCCCTATCAAACAAACCACTGCTCTGCCACGCATAAAAGAAGGCAGCAGGAGACAAGAGTATCACACACAGTACTGCCTAAAGCATGCTGGCTATGTCAACAGATTATCCCGCTTTGGACTTCCTGGGCTGTTACTAATATGAAACCGATCCAACAACAATGATGCTAGGAAAATTATTTTTTAAATGAAATTATATCAATCTCTTCAGTTTAATTAGCATGTTAAAATTATGAAAGGAAAGCAGATGTGACCACCATGGATGTCAAGCTGAATATTAATAACCAAAAGCATCCCCACTCCCTGGGAGTATAAAGCAAAGTTGGATTGGTCATTTTTGCACATTAAATCCTGGATGTGTTCACACGTAGCTGTCAGTAAATCTCTTGTTGTTGTGTGCACACAAAGCTGGAGCCAAAACAATTTTACTAGCGCAAACCTTTAAAGATCCAGCCACAGCACAGCCAGATGACAAAGCTACAGCCTGACTGGCCACATTTCTCCCTGCACACATGCTTGCAAAGAAAATTAAATGAACGTTCCACACTGTCACTTGATGGAGAACTAACACATGCTGTCCTTACACTAGCCAAGACTAATGTGAGTGCTTGCAAGACAAAACCCGGTGGCTCGTTATTTCTGAGCTCATGGTGCCATGGTCTGAGCGTGGCATTAGCACCACATGTCATTCCAGCTACACTCCACTATTCTTACCCACGAGCACATTTTTTCTGTTAAAGAGACACCAGTTTAGAGGATTCCAACTGGCACGTCACTTCTGTCAGAAAATCACCTCCATAAACAGGGCTACAGGGAGGAATGCTGCCTTCCCTTTCCTGGCAGACAAGTATTTATAGGTCTATGCATTTGGGCTTGCTGTTAATTTTATACAGCTCCTTTCCGTCACCCATCACCATTTCAATGCATTCATAATACTGTATCTCCACCTTTAGAAGTACTCTGATTCTTCCTGCATGTAACCAGAAGGCACTGGTTTATGGGAACCAGCCAGAGGCGGCATTGTCTTAAGGCACAGCAAGAAGCGTGCGCTTCTCACATTCCCAACAAAAAAATAAAAAAAGAGAAAAAGAATAAAAATGAGTTGCCCCCTGCTTACAGAATTCAGCCTCAAAGCTTTCGCCTCCGTGCACCTGCCCGCCCCCACTTCTGCTTTAAGCTAGGATTTTTATTGACATGTACTAATTACCTGAAAATAAGAATGATCTACTCCGTTTCCACCAGCTGCCAGCTGTCAGCACTGGCTGGAAGCGATCAGCCTCGCTTAAAAGAATAACGAGGGAAAAAAAAAAAAAAAAAAGAAAAGAAAAACTAGGCTCAAAAAATGAAACGAAATAAAAGCAGAAGTGGTCACAAAGGCAGAGCTGGCGGTGTCACCGGGCCTCAGGTGCTCGGGCTGCTCAGCTGCCCACGGCAAAAGGACGGAGGTGTACGGCTCTACCCACGCGGAAAAAAAAAAAAAAAGGAAAAAAAAAAAAACGGAAAAAAAAAAAAGAAAAACAAAAGGAAAACAACCAACCCTGAATCAGAGAACAAAAAAAAAATGAAATAAAGGCAGAAGCGCAGCCCCGAGGCACCGACTGCCTGCACTTAAGAGATTTACAGGAGTAACGTAAAGCATTCACCTGCTGCCAGTTCTCCTCCAAGGATGGCAAAGCTGAGAAGTAGCCGGTGTCGTGGACAAGCTGCAGTTCCTGGAATATACTATAACTAGCCAAGACATCCATGCTGCTGCTGGCCGGCCCCTGCTCTGCTTTGTGTGTGTTTGTTTGCTCTGGAGGGGGGTGTTTGGGATCATAAAAAAAAAAAGAGGAGGAAAAGCAACCAATGATAGATCCAGCGTCCCTTTTGCTTTGTTTTGTTTCAGTCACACTTCAAAAAAAAAAAAAAAAAAAAAAGAGAGCGAGCGAGAGAGGAGAGGCGGGCGGTCAGCGCGGAGGGGACGCGGGGCCGGGCCGAGACGGCCGCGCTCCGAGCACCCCGCGCCCGCCGCACCGGGGCACGTCCCCGTCCCCGTCCCCGTCCCCGTCCCCACCACCGCGGCCATGCGCGCTCGCGCCGCCCTCCCCGCCCCCTCCCCGCTTTATTTTCGGCCCCCCCCGCCCGGCTCCCTCTCGCCCTCCCTCAGCAAACCCAGCCCGATCCCCCCCCCCCCCCCCCGCCCGCCGCCGCCTGGCCGCCGCCCCGCCCACCCCCCGCGCGCAGCCCACTCAGGCAGCGCGTGACCATGTAGGGTAAACGGCGGGGCGGGGGGGGCGGGGCCGCGCGGCGGCCGGAGTCACAGCCGCCCAATGGAAGTGCGAGGAGTGCTTCGGAGGCGGGGATTAGCCGCCGACCGCTCGTCGATTGGCTGGCGGCGAGGCTCCCGCCTTCTCCCCCGCGGCTCGTGGGGCGGCGCGCGGCGTGCTATTTTTAGGGCGCTATATAAGCGGGCGGCGGGGCGCGCGGTGGCGATAGAGCGAGGGGCGGCCCGGCGCTCCTCTCGTGCCTCGGGCTCGTGGCTTTTGCCGCCTTCAGCAGAAATCCGCCGTTCTTGAGCGGCTGTGGGGCGGGCGGCCGCCGTGCCACTCCCCGCCGCTGGGCGTGAGGGGAAGGCTGGGGTGGCTGGGCCGCTTTCATGTCGGGGGCCTCTGAAGAGGAGGTGCTGGGCGCACTCACCTCCAGTGAGGCTGAGTGTGATGCTCCCTGAGTGAAGGGAGCGTGCTGCCGTGCCGAGGTTTCTGCATGTGCTGCTTCCAGCTGCTGGTGTGCAGCACCCGGTGTGAAGCAGGTCAGCCTCAGCTGTGCGGGGCCGCTGGCACACGCTGTCCTGCCCGGTGTGGTGTGAAAGCGTGAGGCAGAAAAAATCATCCGTGTTAATTAGTTTGTGGTATGTTTTCTTTCCTGATGAGAAAGATAAACGGCCTTTTCCGAGATGGAGTCCATGTTAACAATTAGAGAAGCCCCGCATGAAGAACGCTTCTAAGAATAAATCTGTTTGCCCGGACGATGGCTGTGCTTTGCTGTGTTTTCCAAGCTGCTGATGGGCAGCACTGCTGTTGCTTAAAAAAAGCAAGCGCTACACCCTTGCATTTGAGAGCCAAACTACGGAGGAAGGGTGAGAAGTGAAACTACTCCACAGTAATTGGGAGAGACCGGGCAGAGGGCATTTTCTCAAGTGAACAGGCACACCTATACAGAAATGCTTGTCTGCGGATGCAGGCTTTGACCCCTGGCTTCGTGCTCCTTCCCAACAAAGAACTCAGTGCAGGCTGGGACCAGCTCAGAAGGATGCCCGCTTCTCACACTGCACCTCAGGAGCTGTTGGTTATCTCGTGTGAGGCTATCTCTATCATTTTCGTCCCCGCAGAAGAGCTGGATGTGAATAATCAATTGCTCTTTCTCATAAATATACCCACAAAGGTGGCAGTGCACTTGTTGGCAGGAAGAGGAGAAGGAAGGTTAGCGCAGTGAGTTGTGCAGAAGGTCCTACAGGCAGTCGTTACTGATTCCAGGCATGCCTCGAGCTGGCACAGCAATGCTTTGCTGGGACACCTTGAAGAGCAGAGAGCTCATCTACGATGGTCAGAGCTGGTAAGGAAAAGTACCTGGGTATTGTAGCACAGCTCCTGTACTGAGAGGCTTTGCAAGAAATAGCTCTTTCAGAAAAAGCTTTCAAAAAGCATCACTCCTTAAGAGTTTGTCAGAACAGGGCCATATGCATATGTAGAAGCTGTCTCTGACCTAGGCAAGGAAACAGGACAAAAGCAGTAAAGATTTATGGTGCAAGCTACTTAAACATACGGTTTATGTTCAAATCCTGTAATTCCTGTGGCTGAAAAACATTTTGGTGCTATAATTCTGTCCTTGTTAAGCATAACTACCCTTTGATTAAGTAGGCTGTTTAGTGCTCTGATTGCCAAGTCATCCCTCTAACACTGGTGCAAGAACAGTGGCCTGTGTGAGCTGTGGATTGCTCATGCTCAGGTTTATTGGAAAGCTCTGCGGCTACGAGCTGCTGTGTACAGACAGCCCAGGAGTCCCCTCAGCTGTGACAGTCACATATGCTTGCCACCAAAGAGCTCTGGTTTGAATTGTCACTTAAAATCTTTCTGTCTATTTTGAACCTCCTGTTGAAGGCAGGCCCCTATAGGAACAGCTTCTTTTCCACCTTTGGAGTGAAGGTTGTTCCCAGTGGAACCAGCTCACGGCACCAGCAAAGATCCCTGCTTGTGCGCAGGCTGCACTGTAACTGATGGCCAGATCTGGTGAGCAGCTGCTAGTCTGCTGCTCTTGCTGGCTTCAGGAGAAATTGTCTGAGGGCAGGATTTTGGCTGTGAGCCGTGAGGTGAAGAGCTGGGCTACGGATCTGGCTGCATGCCCAGGTGGTTTCCAGGCAGACATTGCATTTTTATTGTCTTGGATATTCTGTTTTGGAGGTCAGTCGAGAAAGCAGAATGGGGTTATCATTTGGCAGAAGTAGAAAAGCCTGGACAAAAATTGAATGTGGTGATACACTGGGTGTGATGCTCTCAGTCCAGCATCTGGAGCAGTATATACCTGTGCTAACTCAAAAGTAATGGAAAGTTATTTTTGCCATACTCCTTTGTTTTTCAGGATGCACTGACCTTACTCCTGGCAGATAGCCACTCTTCCCACTCTGGCTCAACCGTGCCACCCAGAGAGCAGTGCAATTACACATGGTAGAGGAGTACCAGCATCACACAGCTGGGCTCGAGGGCACTGAGATCTGCACAAACTTAGACATAAAGGGAGCAGGCTTGGACCTGCAGAAAATGCAAGGAAGAACATTTCAGCTCTAGCTCAGATTTGTCCTTTTTGAAAGGACAAATTTGTCCTTGTTTGAAATGGGCAAAGACAATGGCCTGGCTGGTGGAAGGTTTTTTTAGGCTAGCCGCACCCAAACTCATCATTGCTATACTTGCTGAAATGTTGGGCAGATGCAGGTGGTGGTATGGCTGATCATACCATGGTAGTAATGGGGCTTGGCACCTGGGAAGAGGGAAGGGCTTCTATTTTTGGCATTACAGGGCCATGGGAGTGGTTAGTCCTTGTGAAAGGAAAGAAAACATTTCCTTGTTCCTTCTGCTCTTTTGAGGAAAGAGTAGAGGTGACTTTGCTGTTCTCTGGAAAGAGCTTGAATTTCCCATTGACTGCCACAGGACTTTTGGCAACAATCTCTCTTGCTCTCTCTGAGTTGGGAATGCAGAATTGCCCCCTGAGCTCAGCTGGGTTTCTGCAATACACCAGTGTAGAGAGATTCACAATTTTGGTCAGTCTGATTGTGTTTCCTTGTCATATTTCTAGCCCTCCTGACCCCAGGAGTGATAGTGAGGGTGTACA
This sequence comes from Callipepla californica brunnescens, assembly GCA_023055505.1. Lineage (NCBI taxonomy): Eukaryota > Metazoa > Chordata > Aves > Galliformes > Odontophoridae > Callipepla > Callipepla californica. The sequence continues at coordinate 4,158,530 of JALIRH010000010.1, forward strand.
TAATGGGGACCCAGCAGATAAGGCTGATTTGCTGGGAACTCTGTGGTGATCTTTGCTTCACTGCTCTAAACTGGACAGTGACAAAGTGCCATAGAGCCATATGGTTGTATATCAATTTATGGTTTAAGCATTTCACTGAATTTATTCCCTTTGGTACCAATGAAACAGCTATACTTAGATCCCCTGTACACAGCTCAGGATGGTCTTCAAAGATGGCAGAACTACTGAAGCATTTCTCCAGCAGGGACAAGTTGTTCTATGTGTGTAGGCTATGGGTTCTTTCTGCTGTCACATCTGTGTGTTGTCCTGCCATCTACACCTCTTCCTTTCCCCTGTTTGAGTTTTAGGGTTAACACAGCTTTCCTGCATTTACAGCCTGCAGCAAGGTTTGAAAGCATTAGTCCTTCAGCCAGTGTCCATCCTGAGGAGTAAGAGGCCAGGCCTGCACAAAGGTTGGACTGAGGCTATTGGTGGTTTTGAAGCTTGCAAAAAGTAAAGAGGACTGGCACTGAGAAGCCTGCTAGGTTTGCAGCTGTAGCCTCTCCAGGAGTGGGTGCAGAAAGCTATTGTCAAGCAAGCAGGCTCATTTTGAGGGCGGTGAGCCACCAGGTGGCATGGCTGGAGGAGGCTTCCAGAAGTGCAATGGGACAGCTCTAAAGCCAGCTTCAGACCTCAGCTTCCTAGAGGAAGGGCTCTGGTGTTGGCCCCACATCTTCCTCTTGCCCCTGCACAGCACTGTTTCAGTAATGGGAAAAGCAGTTCAGTATTTCACATTTCCCAAAATTCTCTAAACCCTCTACAAACTATATGACCATGCTGCCATGCTGGAGGGAGGATGCTGGAGATCCCATCTCTTCCCTTCAGCAGCTCATCCTAGAAAAGTACAATGAGGGCATGAGGAAGAACCTTTTTATTTATTTATTTATTTATTTAAATAGTGTGGGTAACAAAATATGTAGGCTACATCCTACATCACAGAAACCATTTTGTTGGTCACCTCTAAAGCATGCTTATCCTATGCTGCTCCTCTCCAGACAGGGTCACTGGGGAGCAGGAGTCAGACTTTACTCACAACTGTCTGTAAGAATGTGTGTTTCTACCTTGAATTTATCACTCTTCCCCACTGTCCACAGTTTTCAAACAGCTCCTCTCAATGCAGATGTTGCTTGGTGCATGGGGAAATTTTCCTGTTTGCATTGTCTGTGAGGGGAAAGCATAAATGGATGTTTATTGTTGCCCCTAAGGGCAACACAAAAACTGATGATGGAGAGACATCAGAGAGAAGCAAATTGTGGTGCTACGATCCCGTTCTGCACTGCCAAGAAGGTAGATCTCAATAGAAAAATTTAAGCTAGAGCTAAGGTTGAATACATTTCGTTTTCTGGCAAATGCTGCTCAAAAACAGCACGCCAAGGACAACTGGGGCAGAAGTGATTTCCCCTCCTGTCTCTATCCATGGGAGTTGGCATCTGCTAGAGCTGGTAGGCAAGGCTCTAACATGTAGTCATGTTGCACTTGGCACTACTGGGTGTGAAGCAGGGTGGCTGCATCTCTGCGCCAGGCCTGTGTGGCTGGAGGTGCTTCCTGCCTGCGAGCTGCTCTCCAAATCTCCACTGATAGAAAAGGTGACTAGCGTGAAGCACTGCAGGTTCCCATGTCTTCCCTCCTTCATAAAAACAGGCACCATTTGACTCCCTTCCCTTCTAAATCAGAGCCTTGTGGACAATGCAATGGCTTTAATTGCAGGGCAGAAAATGAGCACCCTCCAGGGTTAGAGATTAATCGGTTTAACCCATAATCATAACTTAGGGCATCCAACAGACTTGGTGGATTTTGCAAGCTGATTGATGGCCAGATGCAGATGTTTGCTGGGAAAGCGAGACATGCCATCCTGAAGAAGAAATATTACACAACTAGTTCAGTTCTCTGGGCTGAGCTAAAAGCAAAGACTGATGCTTCCAGGGAAGGTTTAAATAATAGTTGAACAGACCTGATCTAGTTCTGACTGAGAAGCTTTCTGTCTTTCAAATTCTGAGCCTTTTACCACCTGTGTGTCCTGCTTTCCAGAGAAGCAACATGGCTGTATAACCCTCCTCCTCACTCCTCTTGGCCTCCAGATTCTTCTACGAATCTATAAATCATCTAAGAGCAGACTGGCAATAGAGGTGTGAAGTTCTCAAATTTCTGGTAGTACTGTGCTTCCAGCCTCAGGGGATGAGAAAGGTCAGCACATACAGAAGCAAAACAGAGACCTCTGCCTTCTGCCCAAGGTGATCTTTGTGTTTCTGAACCTCTATGCAAGGGCAGTTATCATTGCTATTCCGCCAGTGTTCAGCATCTGACATAAACAGTCTCTGATCATATTAGTAGGCTCTTAGGTACTTCTACAGTACAAATAATAAATAGTAATGAGCTGCAAGGAAGACCTCTGAGTCTTGGATGCCTGCTCAGGCTAGACTCTTATGGCTCCCACCTGATGAGAGGCGTCCATTTTGTGGATACTTTGTGAACACTTCTGGGCTACTGTTGCTGACAGTGCCACAATGCTACTCAAAAGAATGGCTTGGGGGCAAGGTCTCTTTGCACTAGGCATGAAAGAGAAGGTTGTCCTCAGCCCAGAGAAGCATGTATGAAAGCACGGTAGGATGCATTCCTGTGTAGTGGTGGTTTGGTTATCTTGATGATCTTGCTGAAGGCATCAGGACTTCTTCCCATGGATTGAGTGGGAAGAGGTACTGCCCTACCCCTGGGCAGAGGCTGAGGCTCTTTGTCCCTCTGCTGCACCCTGCAATGAGACAATGGGATACAGTACCATGGGAGATACTGAGTGGCTGTTACTAAACATGAGAAAGACATTTCTGAATGGAATCTCTGGGTTGGTGGCCTTTTAATGACTGAGTTGGATTACACTTGGGAAATCTGTAGAAACCCTTACCATAAATTGGAAGCATTACTAGAATTGTTCAGCAGCTTGTAACCAGGGTTTGTATTATTATACACACTGCATTGAACAAAGTGTTGGTTTGCCATTGCTGTAGCCTTCAAGAGCCCTTTTTAGAAGAGCTGTCATTGCAGCACAGAGCATATGCAGCAGAGAAGCACCACAGGGAATTCCCTTGCCAGTTGGTGCCTGTGCAAAGGGGAGACATGTCCAGAAAGCAAGGGATACAGAGCATTGCTGGATTTTTCTTTCTGGCCTTGTCACAGATGAAGGAAATTGAGTTTATTCAAAACAAAACTTGTCTTCAGCAGGAAGCTGCACGACTCTTACTATGCCATTTTCACATCCTCTTGGGGTTTCTTTCTAGATCTGTTCCTTACAAATAGCTACTGAAGATGTGGCTCTCACAATAAAGCATGGATATGTAAATTGACATGGAAATATGCCAAATGCAAGGAAAGAAAATCAAGGCTTTGAGCTCACTTTTCAGGGTGGGCCATGCTGGATGCAGACAGGTGTTGCAGCTACTCAGGTGTGTGAAGAATACCTGGCTTGACACTAGCACAACTCACAACAGTGACCAAGCTCCATGTAAACAGTGAGGACCAGAGCCAAACTCAATTCCAGGCCAAATTCTCTGTACTAGCTTATCAGCCGAGCTCTGCTGGTTATACTGCTGTGACACAAAGACATCACCTGAGTATCACAGCATTTCTCCCTCTATAGAGCATCTCTTCGGTGATTGTTGTCAAATGAAATGAGAGAAATGGTTCTTCCTTCGGGCAGACTCTTCCCATCCCAATATCAGCTGCGCTTCCAGGATTTCTCCATCAGACCTTTGAACAAAGCCCTGCAGACAATAAGAAGAGCTGCACACAGCCAAGCTCTTCTGGGAGCTCGGCCCTCATCTGCTCAGCCACTGTGTACTGCTGAAAGGAAAGTGGGAGGATATTGCTTAAGAGGGAGAGCCTGTCCTTGGCCTGGCTCCCACTGTGCTTTTTCTTCTTTTGATTTCACTTGAAGGTCAGTGGTGTTCTGCTGAGCATCTTGCACTGTTCCAGCCAGTGTTGTGCAGGGGGCCAGGTGGATACCTGGCTGCTGGTAAAAAGACAGTAGTATCAAGAGTGCTCCCTAAATCTTGGGGTGTTGGTTGCAAATTGGTACTCATGGGTTAAATGCAACAGAGACAAAGCTTTGTCCGACGTCACAAAGTTATTCAGAATCCGGAAAAAAGAATGGATTTCTCAAATTGCAGAATAATGCCAAGAGGCTGGCCTGTGGATGCTGTACTTGCTGCCTTGGAGCCTTCTGTGATGGGAGAATACTCCTGGCTCCCCCCAGCAATCTGTGAGTAGAGAGCTCTGCTGAGCTTTCATTTCCTCTAGGGCAGTGCTTAGCAGGGCAGCCAGCAGTTTGTCATCCCTGCCTTTTCTACCCATAGCAATTGCTGCCACCAGTGAGTAATTGGCTACTACTATTAAAGCTACGGGTAATGTTATGAGATTATTTTATAAGGGGTGGGGAAAATCGTTTGGTAAAATGGAGGTCACCAACATAGCCTTCCTCCTCTGTAATGGGAGGTAAATACCTGCAGAAGGCGACCTGGGATGTTATTGTTTCTGAGGAAAGTAACAAAGAGGAAAACAAGTGACAAGTGGCAGCTGAGAAGATCTGAGTTGTTCTGTAGTTCCCTGCCTTGAGAGCTGTTTTGTGGGTGGCTGAAGATAAAGATGCTGGGTGTAATCACTCCTGCCAGAGCTCTGTAAAGTCAAAGCCAGGTGTCACTGTGTATGTTGGATTCGTGCTGATTTCTGAAGCCAAGAGTTAAGAAACTGTGCAGAGCCTTGGAGGAGTGAAGGAAGAGGGAGATGTGCATCCCTCCATAAACTCCTGCAAATTCCTGGAAGCAGGAAAGTACCAGCTGCTTCTGTCTCTGACATCACTTCTTCTCCATGGCAACACAGAAAGACATCACTGTGTTTTTGACAGAGGAGTCACAAGAGTTTGCATGGCTGGGATGAGTGACAAACAGTGTTATCTTGAGAAAGCCTCAGCCATGAGCCTGCCTCCCTTCAGCTGCTCCATCCTGGTTAACCTGGGCTTACTGGGATCCAACTTGGGAGCATGAATGCCAGGCTGAACATCTGCACCCTTGCAGTTTTCAAGTGTGCTGTCCCACTGCAGTGAGAAATGGTGACTCACCCCTTTCTGGGATGAGCCATTACATCCTGCGTATATTTTTCATCATTTTTATGAACCTATTCTCTGAATTCTGCACACATTTGAGTACGTTGTTCATCAGTGGACATGATGAATTTTAGCAGAATATTCCTGAAAAACTTTCACCCTGCTTTCTTTCAACTGCTCTTACAGTGTTAAGTGTGGCCACGACCTTATAAACAGGCAGGGCTGCAAGCATTGTGCCAAAACTGGGGATGCATAGTCATTCTCCTTAAGGAGACCAACTGCTGCAGGAGCTTGCTCTGGTTTGCTTTGAAGTCAATGGCAAGTTTCCCATTGGCTTAAGTAGGAACATGTGTTTACGGAAATGAATAATACTTCTCCTCTCCTTTCCAAGTTTTGTATGATCAAGGCACGGCCTGAGTTGACCTAGAGAGTCAGCATGTTCAGCCTCCATCTCTCAGCTGCACAGTAGGTGTTAGGAATTTGAATTGTATGGAAGAATGTTCCATACTATTGGTAACTTAGATTATGAGCATTAATTGGGTTGTGACAGATGAACTGTGAAGGTTTCCTTGTTTTCAACTGGTAATTTTCGCTTTAAATTGGGTTTGGATGGAGTGTGTGTCAAGGAGCACAACACTTTTGTTTTTCCTGCATGTATTGCTCCTACTTTGGATGAGCTGCCTGCAGGGACAGCATTGCTGTAACCATGTCAAGGAAGGAAGCTGTCACTGGTCACACAACTCTTTTATCCCCACACACTGCATGGAGGTCAGAACCATCACCCAGTGTCAGCACTGGATGGAATGCTTCTGCTTCCAAGACTCCCAAGCCCTGATGACAGGTACCACAGGAGCAGGTTCAGGCTTGAAGCTTCAGACAGGACACTGTGGCAAGGCTAGCAGTGATGTCACCGGGGACATGTCCCCCAAGGGCCACCTCGTGTCTGCTGAAGGAGAGGGAGTCTGAAAGGGCACTACTGTTTTTCTTGGCATTGATTCCAGGATGAATGCTTATTGAAGCAACTGCCTCTAATAGCTCAGGAGAGGCCTTTATGGTCTGCTGTGGCAGTGATCTACAGATAATGGCTCCCACCGAGATTTTCACACTCTCCTGTGATCCTCATACTGGATACATTAAAGCTGACCTGCAAAGAAGCAAAGAAGGATGTTTTATTTTTCTTGAAAGGCTTCATAGGGTTCTATGAGGTGCCACTATTTTTGGTGCATTGTTTGTTTCTTGGGGATGACATTATGATGTGGAAATACAAACCACTTACTTTTCACTTCAGAAATAGGACCATCAAGGCCCATGTACACAGAATGGAGGGAATGCATGGGTGTTAGGGCAGGGGATCTAAATCCCTTCCAGAGGGACAGATGTGACAAAGGATGACCAGGGGAACCCTTCTTTCCCAGTCCCTCTGCAGAAAGGGCTGCAGAGGTTTCCAGGTGGACTGAGTTTCCCTCAGCAAATGTGGGTTTTTTGTTGTTGTTGTTGTTGTTGTTGTTGTTTTTAATTGAGGCTTTTTGTGAGAACATGCCGATTTGAGCATTATTTTCAACAGGAAAGGCAAAGGGAATCATTTGGGCTTTTCTGTTTTGTTTCATTTATGTCAAAATGTCTTGTTTTGATAGAGACAGAATTGTCATTTCTGTGATATCAACGTGTTTTACTAGCCCCTGCTCATTTTATTTCATTTTCTACTGAGTGTAAATATACTGTTCATAACTTATTAATTTATCATTATCTTTATATGATATTTAATATTGTGTCTAATTTTGATATGTACTATTGTTTTGACATCTAAGCCAAGTGTGTTTTTAGTGAAATGAAACAAAATGAAATTCAGGTGCCAAGGCAAAACAACTCACTATTTCTTAAAGTTAATTTTCTTGTTTCTTAATAGATAAATAAATAAATAAAAGAACACCTGTTTTTTTAATTTTTTTCTCTTCCTAACGGGGAATGCATTTATATTCCAAGGTGTACAAAGCATCTCTGTTGACAGTCAGTATGCTCTTGGGCACTTTAGTTAGAGCTAGCAATTAAAAAGCAAGGGAGAAGGTTAAAACAATCTGAGCAGAAATATTTTCCCTTTTCAGTTAATGAGGTTCCACATGGAAGAAGAAAGATGGGATGAAAGGCTTTGGTGTGGCCTGTTGCGTGGCTCTTACTGGCTGTGGCTCATAGGAAATGATTGGAATGCGCTCACTTTCACAGTCCCCAGCTCATCAGCTCTCATCAGCCTGGTGTTTATGGAGTTGTAGCTGGAAGCGATTGCTTCCCACATGAGAGGGTGCTACCTCTGCCTCATGCTTGGGTCACTGTGCCAAAGGCACATGGCCATGAGGCGTTTGGGAGGGGAGAAACTCTCTAGGCACTGGGACAACAGCTAGCTCTGGGTGCTGGGATCTCTGTTACCAGTGTTCCTAACTTGTGTGATGCTTCCAAATTATGCTGCGATAATGGCATTTATACATCACACTTTGAAGATGCTCTTTATTGACTTAATGTGAATATTATTGCCATCGTTTATTACGGGGAAGTATCTCATAGTAATTGAAATACAATATGGTGCCATTAATCACTTTGAATACAAACTGCTAACTTTTAACTGTTCATAGTATATTAAACGCTCCTCTAACCATAAAACAATTAGACTTGCAGTCAGATAGTTTAGAAATGGCCAACGGTTAAGATTCATGATGATTGATGTTTATGTGGAGATGTTTACATTTTTGTATTTGGGGAATGTATTTCCTTTGGAGCTTCTGTGAAGGAATCGGGACTTGCAGCTTTTTATTTTTTGATAAAGAGCTGTAAACAGGTGCATACTGAAGGTATACTAGTTGTCTAACAGCATCTCCAGGGCATAATGGAGATACGAGGGAGTCTGGAGCACACAGCAGGCTGTGTAGTGAGTGTTTCTCCTAAGGATCACCGGCATTCTTTCCCCATGATTCCTGGTAAAGGAAAATGGCAACAAAGAGACAGCTTCGCAGAATCTTGAAGGTTGGAAAAGACCAATGAAGATCATCTAGTTCAATTGCGAGATTTGGGGCAGTGACTGATAAAATAAAGCTCCTTTGCTTTCACAGGATGCTTTTTGAACTTCTCTCTCCTGCATTACTTAAAAAGGAGAGGTTTTTTTTCACTTTGGAAAATAATTTTCAATTAGAAAATTACCTGTCTACCAAAAAGGAAAATCATTTAAACTGCCATCTTAGCAAAGCCAGTGCCACCTGCAGTGCTTGAGCCAGGTGAGATAAAAACCCCTCCAGGCCTGCCCGACTCGGTGGCTTTTTGCAATGGGAGCACTGTGCAGCAGTTCCAGCCCTGCTTCTGCCACCCCAGTCTCCCAGGAAGGGCGCAGGGGCAGTGCAGAGCAGCAGCAAATGGTTGGACAAGAGGCAGTATTTTAGAAAGCTACAACGTTAGCTCCTGCGGTGCTCTGGGAAGCCTGGCTATTCTAATGCTTGTGGGAGCCTCCCTTTTTGCTGCCAGATTTTAAAAGCATACTTCAATGGCACTCACAGGAGGTGAGGAGATGTGTAAGGTCACTTCTCAGGGCACGTTTTAAAGATTTTCCCAGAAGAGCGGAGCAAGGTCTTTCTGCTGGGGGGAGGGGCTTTTCTTCTTAGCTGGAGCTTTTATTGTCAATATGTATTTTTAATAAAAGGGAAGTGATAAAAGCGGTAGCAGGTGACAGAGCCCTGCGTTGTTCAGCTGCTGACATTTATAAGACAATGCCAACGTCTCTTCAAAACAGACTCCTGCTTGCCCCTACTGTATTGATGTACACATTTATTGTACGACTGACAGCAGCGAGATGAAAATGATAATGTACGAAAAAATCCCAGAGGCACAGAGCGGCGGTTTTGCAATGCAGGCTCTTTGCCTTTGGCATCGTTTGGAGGATAACGGTCTTAGATGAGTCACTGTGAAGCAGCACAGGCTACTCTTTCATGCAGCCTCGATACTCAATTTTCCTGGTTTCTGGTGACACCAGCTGTGTATATCTTAATCATCTCGGTGCGTTTACAATTCTTTCTCAATTATCTATAAACAAACCGTGGCAATTACATGGCAGGTGATGGCTGGAGTGAGCTGGTCAACTGTGAGATTGTGCAGCGTGGTGGGCACAGGGGAAGTGAAAAATAAATAAACGCACTCCAGGTGGTGAAAAGGTAGCTGCAACCTTCCAAATAGCAGAGTGGAGCAGAATAAATTTACTGCACAGGCTCAATACGGACCAGAGGGCAAACGTGCATTGGGTGTCCATCTACATTCAGCCCATGTGTCACCATCCCAGCTGGGCTAGGTGCTCCTCCAGGGAGCACGGAGGTGGGGTGGCTGGTGCTCAGCACTGGTGCTTCAGGGCCATCTGCAGCAGGCTGGCACAGAGCAATGCCTGGGTCGAGGAGGAGGAGGCTGTCGTGTGAAGTTAAAGCCCAGCCCTGCAGATCGGTTCTCCGTGAGGTATTTTTGGTTGTGTAGGAACAGTCCCTGTGGCAGCAGGCTGACCTTCAGTGTGGAAGGAGAGTTTATTCATGGGGTGCACTTTGTAGGATACTCCTCACCCCAAGGACATTGGCGCAGCAATATTGTTGTGATGTTACACACGAGCTTCTATTTCCGAATGAAAAATGAAAATAGAGAATGCTCTCCACCTATTGATTCTTTGAATTTGCATATTTGGGTACATATGTTTGATGTCTGTCTTTGTGTGCAGCTGTTTGCCAAACGTGACAGGATTTGTTTTTTAAACCTGGGGGCGAGTTCTGCCCTGTGCATTTAAAATAAGATTCCTCTGAATTATTGAATATGTCAATAAATAAAGCAGAGGAAGCAGGCAGGGAAAAACCCAGAGGTCCTTTGCAAAAGGAGGTTTTAGATGCTGGCAATAGGCTGTTACAGCAGGAAAGAAAAAGGGGGGCAACGTAAAAATAAAATAAATTTTAAAAGTGTAAAGGACAAAGATTTGGATGGAATATCTCTGTTCTGCTTTTCTCTGGGTTGGATGGTAATTACGAGCTGGACCCTGGACTGCTTTTCTTCTGTTTCTGTGAATTTAATTCCACCTTGTGGTGGAGGGTGAAGGAGAAGTGGAATACTTGAATAGAAACTGAAGCAGAAGGGGGGACATCTGGGCTGTGTCAGTGCTGCTCAGTGGGATGGGAGATACCAGCGCCCTGCAGCTGGGCTTGGGGCAGTGCTGGGGAGACCCTGGGACCAGTGAGGAGGAGGCATGCATGTACCTTTCCAAACAGTAATTTTTAGCCTGCAACGCAGCTGAGCAAAGAGGAGAGGAAAAGGAAGAGGAAGGAAAAGGTCAGTCCCCAGAGATGCTTGGCCACATCCCATGGGATGTGGGAGGCTGCAGCCACGTGGGCTTTGCATAGTCCGTAGCAGCATGCTGTGTTTCTAGCGGCTGTCACCAGTCAGCTTGGATGGACGGCTCACCCGAGTGCCAGCCCTCCTGGTCACCCCATGGGTGCATGCAGGAGGAAGGAGCTTCCTTGTAAGAAATTATTTTGCAGACAGGGTTGTCGGTGTGTGGGGCAAAGCGTTTCCTTAAGCGAATAGAATGAGGTGATTTTGCTGTAATTGTTGCGGGTTGGGGGGGGGGAAACTAATGTATATCAGGAAACCAAAACACTGGGATTTTCCCTTAATTATGTGCAGTGTGAAGGAGGAAGAGAAGAATTGCATGTTGAGAGCTGCGTGCATGTGGCTTGTGGGAATGGTCACACTGATTGCTGCAGGAAGGAAAGCGTGCCCCATTTATTCACGAGGGGGATCCAGTACAGCCACCCCCTGACATGCCCCCTGGCCTGGCAGGATGGGTCCCTCTGTTCAGCAGGGCTGGGGACTGCCAGTGCCTCAGCCACATACTGCTGGGAGCCCACAAATAAAACATGGCATTTTACAGAGCTTGGCATCCCATCCCCAAAATTATAACATCCCTTGCACTTTTCTCAAGAGATCTTGCATGAGCAACCATTTAAATGAATGTTACATTATTTACAAGTTTTGCTATTATTGAATTAATGTTACATTCATTGGAGTTTTTGTTTTGTTTTGTTTTCAAGGCAGAGCTGTAATTTGAGCAACATATTCATCAAGTCGGAAATGGTGGCTCCAATTATTTTAACATTCATTTGCCCATTCAGCTTCCTCTGCATCTGCCGATTTCTTGGTGCGGCAGCATGTCGGAGCGCTCACACACAGCCCGTCCAGGGACGTTTCTATGCTGTTCAGCAGCAACGTCTCCACAGGGAGACAATGGGAAATGTTCAGTCTGGCACGGCTGAGGCTGCCGGAGCTCTGCTGCGAGGGCCATTAGGCATCGGTTGCAACAGCAGCGCATCCCTGGGTATGGATTTCCTTTCTCTGCTGGCACGTCCCTCCTGACTTCAGAGCACGGGAAGATGGGACTGGCAACCTAAATTCAGGCTGAGTAACAAGAAGAGGCCCCAGCAATTTGGCAGCACAGGAGCCATCATGCAGCAATCTCATGTGTGCATGGTGGTGATGCTCGTTGTGGTGAGCTTGGGATAATAACTGATTTAAATCTGAAAGGATACTTTTGGTCCCTGGGCAAGAGACCACGACAAAGCATCAGCCCCTCAGCAAGTGCAGAAAATAAGCCAGAATAGCAAAAAAAGTATTTCATTATTTATTTTGGTGCCTGAAATGTAGGCTTTCCTGACATGATCATAAAATCTTGTAATTTATTAACGCTCCTCTCTTTGAAGCTACACCCCATGCCCTCCAGGCCTCAGCTTGGGCCTGATCCTGCCACACAGCTCTGACAAGCACTGCTGGAGCACTGTCATGTCATCCCCACACATGTGGTTGTCGGAGCTCCAGTCCTCCTGGGCATGGGACTCTCAAGATGGCCTGGGTTTAAAAAAAATCAGTAACTGTGCTCTTTGTCTGCATTCTCAGTCAGTGAGACTCTTTTGAGCTATTCCCTGCAACCATGAGAGCTAACTACATGCTTTAGGGTTTTTTTTTCTTTCCCAGAGGAGATGGGAGATTTGGATGACTTTTGGCCTACAGTAGTTCCTGATGAAACCATGGGATAGCCGTGATGTGTGACAGTACTTGCAGGACCATCCCTGCACCTTCCTGGGGCTTCAGCCTCCAAAAGGAGCCCCCTTCTGCACTGGCAGAGCTCTGAAGTGCTGGCATCTGTCTGCTTTTGCCTGTGCACATCTCATTTTTCGGTTAGATATTTTCAATCAGATATATGAGATCCAGTTGTTCAGTATGGCTGGATGGAGCTGAGCACAATGGCACCTCTCATTCCACTGAACCTAGAAAAGGAGATGGATAACCTGCACTGAAAGGCAGAACATTCAAAACTGTTATTCAAAACTGGATTTTGCTGAATGCCTCTTATTTCTAAGCAAGGGACAGCTCAAAGCAGCGCTGGGCAGCAGCAGGTTCTCCATGCATGCAGCCGCCCCGGGGTGGCAAGGCCATATGTGGCAGGGACCTGCTCAAAGGGGAGCACAGTGTGGGGGAGGAAGGACGGCAGTGCTCAGGAACATGATGGAATGTGGCCCTGCAAGACCCTCAGCAGTGGCCTGTTGGACGTGCCTCTGTTCTGTTCATTAATCTGTGATAATTAGACTTTATTTGCAGAGGTTAACAGCAGTGGCACATGGTAATTAACCACTCATTCCCCACTGAAGGAGTCATAATGCTGCTTGCGTGACGCTGGTCTGGCTGCAGGTATTTTTGGTGCTGGTGGGTGCTCCCAGGGGGGGATGCAACCCTAAACCACTCATTTGTGTCTGGTACACCCTGAGCCAGGGCTGCAGGAGGGGTCAGGGGAAAAAAAAAAACAAATCTTCTGCTGTTTGCTCTGTGGCACCTCACTGGCTAGATGGGAGCTGTTATTTCCCTAGGGCAGGGGCAATACCACTCAAATGCTTGCTGCCTGAGGGCAGTAGCATGCCCCATTTTGCAGGGCACTGCATATGGCATTAGAGCTGAGACCAACCTGGGATTAGGGAAAATGGAACAGAAGTGTGGATTTTGGACAAGATCTCCCCCTCCCCTTTCATTACTTCTCCCCCCCCTTTCCCCACATCCCCCTCCAGCAAAACTGAGCTAATTAGCTGAATAGATGAGGATAGGCTGGGCAGGGAGAAGCCCCGTTGCGTGCCCTATATTAGTAACCCATGTGGGAGCAGCTGGGTTGGAGAGAGATTGAAAGGGAAAATTGTAGGTGCAGGTTGAAGAAGGAGAGGGATAAGCTTTCCCCACGGCATGGTAGTGATGTCATCCTTCTCCAGTGCCAACCAGCAGCACCACGTCTGTCCCCTGCAGCATGATGACCAGCAGGGAACCTCCTGCTCAGGGGCTTCAGCCCTATGCACTGGTGCTGCATCCTCCTCCCCAGCAGGGCAGGGCAGGCACAGCCAGATATTTCACAGCAATTTGGAAGGAACCTGAAGAGGTGCCCAGGCACAGCCCCATTGGAAAGAGTGTCCATGGGGGGCTCCAGTGGGAAGTGGACAGCTGAGGCACGGGTAACAGTAGGCACCTTCTTGTGTCTGTGTTTTCCTCTCTGAAGCAACAGCTGTGTACCAGCCTTCTGCCCACAGACCCCTGTGTTCTGTTCCCCTGCTCCAACAGAGGCAGTGTTTGTGTGCAATTAGTGCCTTTGCCCTAGGATAGGGGTCTTGCTTTAATTATCAAGCAGGTGAGCACAGCTGCTGGCTGCAAAACCTGTGGGTGCTGGAGCATCCCCTTGGAAACATCCAGCCCTTGTCTGTGTGTCCCATGTTCTGCTGCTAGCTTCCATGGGAAAAATCACAAGGTAGTATTTTTCAGCTCAAAGCGCCAGGATGGCTTTTGCTGATCCTACAACACACTGTTTCATTTCTTCCTTTGCTTTCCCAGCAGCCATCTCTCACAGCTTATCTTCCTGCCTGCTCTTCCTTTTTCTGGTCCATGCTGTGTTTGTACTCCTATGCATACCACTTCCTGTTAAAGCATTAGTTTGTCTTGTGCTCACACTGCCTAGTGTGTCTTACATGAGAGTAATAGGAACTACTCTGGGGCAGAAGAGATGTTTAGCGTTGAGAGCACTAACACAAACTCATCTTCTGAACTACAGGGTTCCTTTTGTTTGGTTTTGTTTTGTTTCTGGAAACATATACATATATATACATATATAGAAATGACCTCAAATAAAAATCACTCATTTGTGAGGCTTGCAGAATGAAAATTACTCCAGTGTTTCAATTTTCACTTCGTGAAAACAGTTTCCCCATTTTCCAACCAGCTATTGCGAAAGGATTTGCCATTAGTAACAGAAGAAGCTTCACATCTGGTCGAGGTTTCACCATCAGACAAAGGGAAGGACGTCAGCGAGGCATTAAATGTAGATAATGGATTATCAACAGGGGAAGCAGCCCTTGGGGGGTGGGTGCGGGGCGGGAGCGGGGCCAGGCGTCCCGAGGCACAAAGGCTGCCAAGTGAGACGAGGGAGGGCTGTGCCTGGCTCCGGGGCTTATGCTGCTTCTGGGGGCGGCTGTGGCTGGTCCCCTGATGCCTGCCAGACGTGGCCTGCAGGGAAGAAATCAAGTATTAACTGGTTCCTGCTCACAGACCTGCATGAGGAAGATGAGTGAACCAGGAGGGAGACTGGTGGAGCCAAGAGAACAGTAGGAAGCCAAGCACAAGCCAAGCGGTAAATTATTAGTGAGCATGAGTAGGAAAGCTTTCAAAGGAAGAGTTGACAGAGACACTAGCAAAATCCCCAGGGTAAGAAAGAGCCTTTACTAAACTTAGCGTAAGACCCAAGAAACACCTTTGATGGGTTTGGAAAGCAACCCTGGTTTGGCAGAGGCCGAGTGGGAAGGAGAGAAGAGCTGATGGAATACCCCCAAGGAAGTGGCAGGGAGCTCTTGTGGAGCTGAACAGCTCAGAGTGAGGAGAAAACTCAGCAGCTTTTATGCTGCTGTGCTGCGCATGAGCCTCTATCCAGGAGCAGGACTCCAGGAACAGAAGCAGGGTACTCTCTGCAAAGAGCTTACTGCCCGATTGAGATTGGGGCAGACAAACTGCAAAATGGGCTGAAGAGCTATGAATATGTGAATAGAAAACCAGGACAGAGAGGCAGTGCCCCATGCTGTCCTCACTACCCACAGTCCTCTGAAAGGTGGGCCCTGGTCCAGATCCTCCTGATGTCAGCAAGGAACCTGGCTCCAGCAGAGCCTGATCAAGTTGGCTTGGGTCTGGTGAGAGCTCATCTCTCATACTAGAGCAGCAGAAATCAAAGGGTGGTTCAGACTGAGATGTCTGTGTGTCCCCAGCTGCCTAAGCATCTGGGAATCTCAAACTTTTAAGACAGGCATTATCATGAATGCCACTGTCCTGCTTCCAGGTGTGAGCAGGGGCATCCCACATGGGTTTACCCGCATCCTGGTGAAGATAAGCAAAGATCTGGAGCATCCACATTTGTGCTGTCCTCCCTCTGCCTCCCCAGGACCTCCCTACCATGACATATGAAATGTGATGCCTCGTGGATTTAGCAAACCTGCAGAAACTGCACCCTTCTCTGATGGTCACCAACCCGGGTATTTCTCCTGCCCTTTACCCTTTGCAGTTAAGAACTGTAGTGAACAAGTGCTATAAATAAGCTGCAGCAGCGGCTTTCCAATCTGGGGGCTTTTTTTGGAGAAGGCCCAAGGTTGCTGCTTTGGACAATGGGCACCAAGAGAACAACAAAGGCTGTTTGTCTGGGTGAGACAGGTAGCTGGAGGACATGTGGCAGGGATACGTGGGTGTTACAGGAGTCACTGCAAGGATCTGGCCTCTTTGGCAATAGATGTTAATGGTGTTGTTAGAAACAAACCAAACAGGAGCACTGGACAGTAAATAGCCTGCTCTGGTCACCTTTCCAGTGCTCAGCCTAACCAATGTAACCAAACTGTTGATGAGTTACTTTGTCTCCCTAGAGTCTTGATGTTAAGTAGGGATCCAAATTTCTAATGCATGAAATGTAGCTTTGTAAAAATACATACATCTGGATTTATTTATTTATTTATTTTCTCAGAACAGGGAAGTGAACACCGGGCATAAGCCCAAATTTTTCTTTCCTTTGTGGGTCACCTTTCAGAACTGAACAAATGGAGAATCTTAGTATTAAAATAGAATAGGGCTGGAAACATCATCAACGGCTGTGCTCACCTTGGCATTCCTTTGTCCCATGACAGCAAAGACCTGGAGCTTCACAGCACAATGTTGTCCAGGAATTTGCACGGTCTGGCTTGGGAAAGGGCTCTGGACACCCATTCATCATTGTGAACTCACTGTATTGAGGAGATGCACTGTGACCTTTGCAAGGAAAAAGACCTGTCCTCTACATGAAGGAATGATGAGAGGTGACAAGGAGGTTGGCTGACCTTGTATCCTCTGGTGCCTGGAGCTGCTGGCAGCAGCTGGAAGATGCCTAAGCTGTTCCTGTGCCCTGTCTCCATGCAGCACTAGGTGAGGGCTGCCGCACAGCCAGCCAGGCTCACAAGGCCTATTTTGGCATGAGGATTTTGCCCTGGCCAAGTCAATCTTTTCATATCCTCCAAATACATTTTTTTCCCCCTGCAAAATTTCAAGCCATGCCACTGCAAGCCTGAGGGAACTGGGACCATGATGAACACCCCAGGTGCAGAACTAAGTGTTGCTCCCACAGGATGCCAGCACTGCTTCCTAAAGCTTGGCCAACTGCTTGCCTACCCCTTGCTTACATCCAGAGAACAAATAAAATAAATCCTGGATGCAACAAGATTTTTAACTGAATTGGACAGCTGTAAAAAGTTATTTCCCTTTTCAGCCCTTGTGCAGTTGAACCACCCCTCCTCTCCTAGTTTATCTCTTGCTATGAATATCTGATGGCTGACTGTAACATGGAATGTAAATATCTAAATTCATTCTCCAGGACAGGTGTGCTGACTGTCCCTTGCCTGGGGACAGCACTGTTCTGGTCTGGTCTGTTCTCCTCTCCCCTGCAAGAAGCTGTGGGGCTCACACATGGTCAAGCCAGGAAACACATCCTGATGGTGTTTCCACTAAGGATATTTGTTTATAAGAGAAGAGTTTCCTTATTTCTTACTCAAGCCAGCTGCCAACTCTCCAAATAACTGGACATTGTGGTCAGTGCTATTGTCTGGATCAGGTCTGGCTTGCTCTTAAATCAGGCAGAGCAGCAAGAATGAAAGACCTGTGGTCCTGCTCCTCACTCTCTGGCTGTATGTATGCCCAGATTTGCATAGATTTTCTCATGCAGCGCAACCTGCCCGCTCAGCAGCCTGCCTGTAAGACATGTTTCTCAGCATCTCTGCATTCTCTCATCCCAGCAGTCACGCACAGACCAGCCAGCAGCCACGCACAGACCAGCCAGCAGCTCCTGCAGGAGGATGCACGTGCTCCAGCACCCACCTGAGCCCACTAGCTCAAGTCTTGGGTGCTGCACTAAGGCAGACTGCGCTGAGATTTCAGAGCGCCTGGCTGCCTCCATCCAGATTAATTATCAGTACCTAGGAAAAAGATCTCACATCAAATTGGTAGGAATTCGGCTTTGTTTTCCCCATTCCTGGCCTCCTGCCAAGGGAGCAGAGCAAAACCAGTGCTTCCTTGCAGAAACCTACAGTCATTCTGACACAATTAAATAAAGACTGATTGGATGCAGGGTGTTTAAAATACAGTGGTGCTTCCCTTCCATCCATCACGACATTATGGGGAAAACTAAGCCCATCGGCAAAACAAGGGAAGCAAGATGCCTTCTGGAGCGGCGCGGCAGTGATGGACCCATGCTCACAGGGCAACCCCACTGCCGAACTTTGTCGGGGGACACGGGACATTACAAAGTCCCAGCATGTCCCCGTGTGGGTACATTGCAGCCTACGCCGGAGGCTTCTAGGGCATAAATAATTCAAGAGCCGTGAAGAGGATTTCTCTCTCTGCCTCCCTCTCTGGCTTGTAACAAATGCTAATTTAATCAATCGGCAGTAAATCTGGCTGCTTGCTGACTCATGGCAGACGGTGCCCCTGCGGACTGGAGCAGCAGCTTTGCTATCTCATTTGGAAACGAACAATGTGGGAGCCAGCTTCGTTGCTTTTCACCTTTTCCCAGTTTTCCTCAAGTTGGTACAAAGCAGATACGATTGCAAAATGCATCCAAGACTGTTGGCCATGAGATGCTGAGCCGACCCCAGTCTGGCTCGCAAGTAGGGCTGCCAGTACCGAGGAGGGAATATGCATGGGGCATCGCTCAGTGCTCCTTGCTGCTGCAGGTCCCTGGTCTGTTGCATGTGAGCTTCCACACCCACACAGCTCCCTGGTGCAGCAGTGGCTCAGGCCAACCTGCACAAAGCAGAGGCACAATGCTGGCTGGGAAGGAATATTAACGTTCTGATTCTGATTAAAGCAATTTCACTTACTTGCGCTATTTATCAGTTTCCAGCAACCTTTTGACCCGCAGAAGAACAGGTCAGGGAGTGAGCTAGGAGGCCAAGCTGAAAACTATGCAGTGAAGTGTTTTCCCAAATGAAAATCAGTTTGCAACCAAATGGATTTTTTTCTGCTTGATCGTGTCCATTTTTGCTTCCGAAAAATCAATGACAGCTTTAAAAAAAATTAAAACATCTCCTCAAATGTTTGCTGCAGGGAAAGATGGAAGCCCATCCCTGATGAATGCAATGTTTTCATCAGATAAAAACTATTAATACTAGCTATAAAGGTTTTACTTAGTGGGTTAAAAAAAGACCTCCAGTGGCCATTTTTTTGCTGAGAGCAAGATCAGTGTGTTTATCTGCTACAATCTCTGTCTCCAGACTTACCTACACCTCAGCAGTGGATGGAGCCTTTTACACCATAACTTCCCACCATAGAGACTTGGTGCTGCCATGTGGGGTGAGGGGGTGAGACCAAGCGTACCAGCAGGGCTCCTGTGGGGCTGGGGCTGCATGTGGTCTGCACAGGGCATGGGCATGGGCCACATCTTCTGTATCTTGAGTGGCATCCGGCCCAGAAGCAGCAATTAGCATCAAAACCCAGCAACACAGCTGATCTTTGGTTGTCATCTGCCTTGATATTGGGCAAGGACCAGGGCTGTGAAGCAGCAGCACCCTCAACCGCTTGCTGCAGAAAGTTCCCATCCAACGTATTGATTTTGTATTGCACAGCTCCCTACACAGTGTGTAATCTTTTCACGAAAAGCTTTTATTCAGCTGATCAGCAGGGATGTCTGCTGCAGCGTGCCTTAGGGCTCTCATAAATGAAAGAATTATGAACATATATTAATAAATTGCATCCTGCATTTGCCAGTAGCTCAGCTCTTACCCAGCTCAGACCTGGGTACCATCACAGGCAACACCAGCACTGCCAGCGTCTCCTGTTACAGAATTTCATCTCCCTTTCCTCCAACACGATGGTGTACAGGGCAAACACATTCTATTGAAGCAGTGCATATTCTCTATCCCTCCATGCTCCTTTAGTACTGTGTAGTAATGAGGCCATCCACATCTATGCAAACCACTTGAGACAAAACGCATGCATGACATAATTTCTGTACCATTTTAAAAACATGCTTTAAACCTTTGTGTAGAAGCATGGATTTCTTCTAGACTGTGACACTCTGGAGGGGAGCTGCATAGCAATTAAAATGCTACCGTTGTTCTGTTTCAATTAGAAGTCCTCTCAATTGTCAAGTCTTCAAGGTTTTTAAGCGAGCCTCTGGTGAAAGATGGCAACAGCATGCAGTGATGGATGGTGTTCACATGTTGACTTACACCGCAGAAAACATTGCAACAGTTACCCTACTGCAACCACATTAGAATATCACGTCTTGTTTCTTTATTTCTTTTGTCACTGGTGTTCATTACCAAAGAGCTCGGCTGCTGTTCAACAAAGCACTTAAGGCCCTGCTTGATTTGTGCTGAAGTCAATTCCCTTTGCAGTGCTGCAGCACGTCTACATTAAGGATCCACATGGAAACCACATCAGATCTTTGCTTGTGTCAGCCCTCCCAGGTCTGGCAAACTGGAAGAGAAGACTTATCCAAAGCACTGCAAGAAGTATTTATTAAAATAATAATAAAAAAAATAATAAGGATGTAGTATATTTCAGCATTCTCCAAATTGATGAGCCCCTTCATGGCCTGAATGGCCACCTAAGTCATGCCAGTACCTGGCACAGGAGGCACAATTGCTTTGCTGCTCCTCATTTCAGTCCCTTTGCTGCTGGCACCTGTTTAGTTCACCACTTAGAGAAGTTCCATCATCTGTATTTATCAGCTTCAGCCAAAACTCCCCAAACTCTGTGGTATAGTGAACCTGTCCCTAACAGGGTCTGTGTCTGAGCAGGGTGACTGGGCTTATGCTCCCAGTGTCCCCTCTTCGCCAGCCCATTCACAGGGCAGCTCCACAGGAATTCTCACAGGCTGGGAGTGGAACTTTGTAGCTCCAGATGTTCTTGGTGATGCCTTGATGCCACTACCCACATAGAATTTTATGATTCTGAATTCATAGAATCATAGAATCATTAAGGTTGGAAAAGACCACTAAGATCATCTAGTCCAACTGTAGGTTGTTTGTAAAGGAGCATGCATCTCCAAGGGATGCCAAGCAGGTGGTCTTTCTCAAAGCTCCTGTGCTGGGGAGGCCATGGTGACAGTGCTGGAGACCTCAGTGACAACTGGATGGAGTGACGTGCTGGTGTCTTGCTTTGCCGACACCCTGTCATTCAGCAACAGGCATTGTGACAAGACAACAGCTCCAGCTGGAGTGTCCTAAAGCATCAGCATACTGTATGCACACCAAAGCGCGACCATGCTCTTGCACAGCTTGCACAGGGGATGTGTAATGAGAGCTGCCAGGAGGTCGGACTTGTAGGTTTTATAACAATGCCTTGCAAATAATCGGTGCTTGCACGTCTCCTTTCACTGTGAGGCGCTAGCACGTCCTTGCATGTGTTCTGGTAATTGCACAGGGAACGGACACATTTGGTCCTGTCTCTGCTATGAATAATGCATAGTGAAGAGGGGAGGGGGGGGGGGGGGGGTAGGGGGGCAAAAGCGCCGAGCTGCTCACATTTAGATGGACTTTCTTATCATTGTTATTTAGATGTCATAGCCAGTCTTTTCTTTTGTGGCTGAAAAAGTGTGCTTGTTTAGGAGGGGGAGAAAGCAACAAAGCAAAAAAATAAGCCACAGACTAAAACTAATCTGAGATTATCCATGCAAATTGGCAGCTGAGATTCAGTGTGAAAAGCTAACCCCAATAGAAATGACTATGATTATTTCTGCTGAATTTTGGGTTTCTCCTGACTCACTAAGCTGTGCTGGGGGAAAATCCTCCCATCTATTCTTGTTTAGGTTAAGGAACAGTAATAACCTTAAACTCATGGCAGCAGGCACAGGGATCCATGCTCAGCACATGCTGCTGGCTGCTGCTGCTCAGCTCACAAAACAGAGGCTTTGCCTTCACTACTCGGTATTCCTCATGTTTGCCTTAGATCAGGTGGTTATTCCGCACAGCCTGCTCTTTTGCTTTCTACTAGCTATTTCCTCTTAGAACTCCCACTCACAAAGCAGACAAATCAAAACCCAGGAAATCTAAAGGCTAAGCAGGATTCCTGTGAAAATACAGACGGTGTGTATTTGCAGGCTGAGATGTGAATAGCTGGTACCAGGCAGAGCTCTGGTTGTGTCTGAATTATACCCTTGCCACGCTGCACAAAATAGGAACATCCTTTGGAGATGTGGATGTGCAGGCGATGCTCAGCATGAGTAGGTGGGACAGCTACAATGTAATAGTGACTGCCAGCCACACTGCTCATTGTGCTCCCAGTCCAAGGGAAAATCCATCATGTTAGTTAAGAGTTTACTATGCACTGGTTTGCAAAGAACATCTGAGAGTGCAAGAGTTGAAACCAGCAGCAACTTTCTATCTTTATCTATTTATTAACACAAAGAGCTGTACTTCCCTGTGGCAAATCTTCCTGAGTCCCTCTGGGGATGCTGTGCCTGGGTGCAGCTCAGGGCAGCGTTTTGCTGTGGACTCACTATGAATACACACCAGCTACCACGGCTCTTGGAGCAATGCCCCAGGCCACTGAGTACCTAACAGTGGCTCTCACCATACCTACAGAATGAGTTCACAGTGAACATCATGCACACCTGACCAGGGTGGCCACTCAGTGTGGGGGTGGTGGTTGAGGACAGGGACAGCCACCCCATGCCACCACCATGTGCTCTCAGCATACCATCCCACATGGTGTGGGGGATGGATGGGAAGGAAATGACCATTTGTAGCTTTTCTGGTGTATTTCAAGGTTTTTTGGGTCCAATTGCTTTTAATTACATTGCAATCCCAGATATTTGGATTCATTCCACTGCTAACTGAAAAACGAGGGGGCTGGAACGACTTATGTGAAAATGTTGTTAACATATTCCTCTTCCCACTCTCTGTGCTTCCTCCAAAGTGCCCTGAACACTCCAGAAATGCCAGTCAGTGCTAACGAGCCCATCATGGTACAGGGAAGTGCAGGATGAGAAGTGGCGGAACCTGGCCAACTGGGGTCCTGGGCCTTGCAACAGCATGGAATGCAACCACCTCTGCCAATGCCCACATGCTACTGGACTGTGGCTGTGGCTAGGGTCCAGGCCCAGGGGATTTCTGCTCTGCCATGGCTCCGTGCAGCTTTCCCTCACTTGCTGCTTCTTCACCTGCTCCGTGCAAGAGCATCTGTTGACACAGCATTATTTTTTAATCCCGCAAGACAGCCAGCTTTCAGGAAAAGCTTTGAAAGAACTGCCAGTGCTTGTGCCAAAAACATGTGGAATTAAAAGAACATTTCTGCCCCCCTGCTGGTACCTGCATGCCCCACCACTTGCCATCAATCACGCGCTGGTGCTGCCTGGCTCCATACAGAACTTTCTCACTAGAAGAATTCCCTCGAAGGCATGAATGCCATTATCTAAGTGTTTCAGAGGCCTGGACCAGCCTGGGAGAGCTAGCCCTAGACAGGGCTTGTGGGGGAGCACACTCAGAGCTGAAGCACTTCATCATGTGCATGTGTGGTGGTGAGATTTGGTAGCTCCACACTGCAAGGACAGCAGGAAGCTGGGGCTGAATGTGGCTGATGCTTCTCACCAGGAGATCTTCACCAGATCTTCCTCCCATGTGCTAAATATTGACTGCTGGGCCCAGCAGTGAAGCAAAATTGCTGTAAAGTGGAAATAAAGATGAGGGCTGAAGTACCAGCTCTCTTTTGCTGGGCCCAGTGAAGCACCCCATGGGCCCAGCATGTCCTCCACCCACGGCCACATCCTGCAGTGCCCATCTCCCCCTAGTCTGTCACCCCCCCCATGAGAGGAGTCCCAGTGAGGCTCATTGCTACTCCTGGGTCCTTACCAGCAGTTAGCTTAGCATGGCTTGTTGCATTTCTGCACAGCACAGGCTGTCATTATGGGCTAGGCTGGTAGTAATTCCGGCTGCTGTATTTCCCTGGCATTTCCCACCATAAAATCTTTCTTTTGGTCACCCACAGCCTTGCTCAATTTTTAACTGTTTAGAGAAAAATTCTCCATCCTAAGAATCTGCCCCTTAGGGTTTGTGGTTCTTTGTTTTTATGGAAGGATGCAATCCAGGCTAAGAGCAAAAGGTTGCTTTGCTCATCCAAAGCCACAGATTAGTTCCAGTCAAACCTAAGGTATTCCTATGTCAATATGGCAACGGGATACTTCGCAATTGTTTTTTAGTGTGTGTAACCATAGTTGCTCACTGAGAGTCCTGGAAAATCAGAGGGACTTCTTTTTGTTTTTTGATGGAGTGGGTAGCGGTCACATCATGTAGTATCTGGGCCTTCTAGCTTAGTGCTTTTCTTTCTGGAGCCACTGGGCCTTGAGGTTTGCTGCCATTAAATACTGAAATGTACGGCTGCTTTTCTCCAGCACTGAGAGAAAAGAAAGCCAGCTCTGCACTTCGGTGTTCATATCTCACACGGATCCCTACACGCTGCTGCTAACACAGCAGAAAATGCTTGCAGCAATACCATCTATTTAAAAGTAACGAGACCAGGGCTGCAGAGCAAAGCCCTGCAGTGCCTGGGGCCGGCATCTCCAGGCAGGGAGGACCCTGTGGGTTGGGAGTGGTGGAGCTGGGCACTTGGGCACAGAGGGCAAGGGGAACATGCCTGTGGGCATTGCATCGAGAGCCTCTGGGAGTGTGGAGCTGCCAAAACCTGGTGGAGGGAGGGAGAGGAAGAGCTGATCAGGGAGAAGCAGCGAGGAATAAAGGGACAGGGTGGAGACACGGGGCTGGCAGGATGATTACCGCCAGATGGCAGGTATCAATTATTTACCATTTATGTACGATAAAAAAATACACTTTAATGGTGGGAAGAGCACAAAACAAGCTCAATAGCGATTCAAAAGCATATGGAAATAAAATGCGGCAATTTAAAGGGTTGTAATAAATGTGCATCTTTCATTGTAATGCCCCTGCAAGAATTACAAATGTTAAGCCTTAGTGAATTACACTTAAAAATAAATGTAACATAAAAAAGAAATTAGGTGCACAAATAACTTTACATTCAGGCATTTATAAAAGAAAATCTGTTTGCGGCAGCTAATTAGAAGAAGGGTTCTAATGAGCATCACTTCTCTTTACCTTAGAGTCAAGGCTGAAGTGTTAAACATGAGTATAGTGGGTGCCGTTAAAAGCTCAACTTTTGTAATTTCAAAGCTGAGATCTCTCTTTTCCAGAGAATAGAGATGAAGTTTTGGTGCCATTAAATCTCCAATTTGTCAGGAAGGGCCATCTGTGCTGTTCTACAGATACCCCAGTGCATGCACCTTCTTGCTTAGTACCACTGGAACCACCACAATAACCAGGATACATGGCCCATCCCACCTGCACTGAGTGCTGTCCTGTCCTGGTCCCTGATCCCTAATCCCTAATGCCTGATCCCCAGTGCCTGAGCCTCCCCCTGCCCTGTGGCACCTCTTCTCACTGGGTAAAAAATGCCACGTGCTTCCAAGCAGGTTCATGGAGCAGGACATCTGGGCCTTCTTGCACTGATGCAGGCAGACAATTTCTCTGGCATTTTGACTGAGAAACAGCAGAAGTGGTCTTACTGAAATAAGGAGTGTCCATGCCACCCGAACAATGTATTCTGGAAGAACTGTGTCAGAACCTAAACAAGGCACACAAAACACATCACTGATTTCTGGTGAGTTAGAAACTTTCCACCAAAATACGGAGCTGATAACTTCCTCCAGAACATTTGCTTTTCTCTGCTCAGCGCTTTTGAACAAAAGAGCAGCACAGAAAAACCAAGGCACACCAACAGTGCTGCTTGGTCTGCTCCCCTCTACCTGAATTGCTGGGAACAGCTTTGACATTCTTTACAGATCACGTTCCTCTGGCATGGGGAAGACTTGCTCTTTTCCTTAAACTGTGTTTTCCCTGCCTCTCTGCTTAGAGTGTAGCTAAGGGGTGGCTGCCAGAAGGGCTGGCCTCATTCTCCGCAGTCTGTTGTGGTGTAGGGATGAGGAGGTGCTCTGTGTGGGCTGTGGCTAGTGATGCTGCCCAGCATGGAACAGACATGGGGAGAGTTTCCTCACTCAGTGTCTCTTGAGTGTTTGCTAGTGCTGGATGCAGCCTCTGGAGCAGGAGCCTTCCTCCCAGCCTGGGGCAGGCCTCGCCCCTCCACTTGGCTGAGCTGCGGCCATGGCAGTGGTTCCTGATGACATGAAAACCCAGAAAGGGGAACAAGGAGCCTGGGGAAGGAGAAGTGGGTGGTGAGTCAGGGTGGGGAGGCTGGAACTCCTGCCACCCCACAACCTCATCCCATCTGGTGAAGCATGCCGGCACCTCCTTGCTGCGGGCATGGCGTGACCCATGCTTGCGTTTGTCTCACAAGCCCACAGCACTTCCATATTTTTAAATATTTAATCTTTGCTGCCTGGTTGCCATGGGAACCTCCGCACAGAAATCTTGACTTTGGGTTAATTGGGAGGGTCCTTCCTGTGGGCGGGCAGCAGTGAGATGTCCCCCCATCACTGGGTCAGCATTGCCCTAGGCAGGTCAGGGCGTGTTTTGGTATTGGCTCCTGATGTGAAGTCACCAAATTCTCAGGAAATCCCCTTCACAGTACTCAAATAATTTCTGTCCCAGGACACCCCCTGGTTCTGGCTACAGGCAGCAGTCTCTCCCAGGAGCTTTGGCAGACCCACGGTGCCCAGCACAGAGCTCTGCCCAGTGCCCCAGGAGGTTTGTGGCTCCTTTCCCCAGCAGCAGCAGTGCCGCTCCATCCCCCTCAGCTGTGCTGGGCCTTCTCCCCCACTGCTGTTGGAACACACCGTGGTTAGGGCTGGATCCCAGGGTGCCCACGGCATTGCATAAAGTGAGGCAATGGAAAGGAAACCATGTCAGCAGTTGTGTGAGAGATGATAGTGAGCCAAAAGGAAAAAATGTATGCAAAAGGTACATTCTTTTGCCAACAAATTAAGTCTAAATTACAGAGTCTGGGATTCTTCAAATAAGTTAAATGCTGTATTACAAATTTAGTTTCAATTAACAAATTAAATAGAAAAGCAAGCTCGCTGCCTAGCAGCTATTGTGCAACAGGAGGCATTTTGCAGTGACGACCTTTTCTCCCACCACCATACAGTGTAGCTGAAAACTGTATAGATGCAGTTATCAATATGCCCACACTTGCAGCCCCACTCCATGTCCCTGCTCCTGCTCCTGACCTGAGCTCATCCAGCTCAGCCCCGCACTGGCTTGGGCACTGTGAGCAGCCAGAGCTTTGTGCCTGCTGCCCACCGTGGTGGGGAGTGGTGGCAGCTCACCTCCTCTTATGCTGAGAGAGACCTTAGAGTGCTGCTCAGAAATAGCAAGAAAGCAGTCACTAGAAAATCCTCTGAAGCCAAGACCAAAAAAAATATGTTGACAAATTCTACGGGACCCAAAGGAATGTTTAAGAATGCTCTTGTGTTCCCCCTGCAGAGCACTGAGCTCCATCTCTGAGCCATGGCTGAGGGCTCACTCTTTGCTTAGGACTTTTGCCTGTAAAACCCACCTGGGGTGGCTGCCTGTCACTGGCACCAGGGATACCAGGGACACGGCATGGGGACTGAGAGTAGGCTGTGGGAATCCAGCAGGGTCAGTGCCAAGGGGAGCGGGGCCACCACGTCCCCTCCAAAAGTGCTTCAGCAAACAGTCCGTGGTCGAACGCCCTTTTTTATTACTTTACAGCACAGTTTTTCCTCGAATTTTATGGCATTTCATTAAAGCCGCCAGAAGGTGATACTGCCCTCTTTCCAGAAGTGAAATAAATTCAAGTTTTATCGCTTCTGGAAATGCTGGAACAGCTGTCAGGACATTTGATGGATTTTCTCAATTACAGGACTTGTGGAGCATTTTATACTTACATCCGCGCCAAAGTTTAATATACTGTATGAGATGTTTGTGTCCCCCCATCTCTTATCTCTTTGCATCTCCCTTCCTAATAACGGTCAACGTGTTATTTTTTTCTCTTAATTCCTTCTCTACTATAGCCTTTTTTCCTCCTCGATAACGACCTAGCTCTTTCCTCTTTATTTCCCAATAACACTGGGACTTAACGTTCCCGTGTGAGCAGCTAGCACAGATGCCAAGATGCTACTGCTGGGTGCGTTGCAGGGAGCAGCACGGGGCTGCCAATGCCAGCAAACCCAGCACCAGGTTGTGTGCATCAGTCCCCAGGTGCTGCAGCACTTTCCTTACATCTTCAGTTCTCTGTGGAAAATGGATCAGTGGTCATCATGAAATAAATAGGTAACTGGGGCCATCTGCTTGCTCCTTGCTCCCGGTGAGAAAGGCGATGTTGATTTCCTCTCCCTTTCACACACTAATAAAGCACGTGAGGATGCCAAATTGCACCTTCCTTTCTTTCTGGCTTTAAGCCAAAGCACATGGCAGCTCAGTCCTGGCTCCGTGGGGACAGGGTGAGCATGGGAGCTCTTTGCTCCATCCCTGCCAGCAGAGAGGTCCAGGCCCACACCTCTGGTCCTCAGCAGGGTTCAGAAAGCCAAGGTGTGATCCCAGATTTATTCAGATTAGAACAATTAAGGCAATTAAATGCACAGAAGTGCTTGGGAAGGAGGGAACTACTACCTAGTAGAATTGCTATTACAGTCGATCAAATTGACACAAAAAGATTAAAAACCTGATTTACATTAAAAAAAAAAAAAAACCAACAAAAAACCCAGGCATTCACTAAAATAGATAATGCATCCTGCTGAGAAAATCACTCCATGCATAAAAGAGAAGCAAAGGTGATTATATGTAACAAAACTAATCTTCTCTATTGCTTTAATCACCTCAGACCGTTTCACCTGCTTATTTGGAAACTGTTAACTTGAAGAAAAAATTATTGTGAAAACGTCCTCATTTCCAGCGCCACGCTCCAATGGACATGTTTTCCTACACATCCATCCCCACAGCCTCTAACAGCGGCCATTGCTCTGCAAGATAAATGTTTGCTCAAGACTATCATGTGGCTAATGCTTTTATTCATGACTTGAGTTCCAGATGCAGTGAGGGCAGAGGATGCCAGGCAGCCAGGAGTGACCTGCTGGGCCCATCGTGCCACTACCATTTTTTTCTCTGTTTCAGGGGAGCGGAGCACAGGCATTTTTCCTCCCATGCACCTTGGTTCACAAAGTCAGCACAGTTCTTGTGGCTATGCTGGAGGGGAAGGAAAGGTGCGGTGACTGATGCGGGCATGGGAGAGGACTGCAGGCTGCTGCAGCATTCACAAACTACATCCACAAAGATCAGTGCGTTGGCCCTGTGCTGATGTGCTTGGCCATCCCAGCATTTACCTATTTGACGCTGAGATGCAACAGCTTCTGTTTTGCTAAGTTGTATCACATTAAGCCTGATTCTTTCCTTGCCCAAGCAACAGCTAGTGAGATTGTACAGCTGGCTCGTTTTTACACAACGTTGACCCAAAGCCCACTAAGCACCGTGGGAGCCCCCATGCATAGAGATGTTGAGCCAGCCCCGCAGTCAAGACTCGAGCTGCTGGCGCAGCAAGGAGGCTGTCACACCATGGCACTGGCACTGAAATGGGCAGCACCATGCTATGGCAGTAAATTCTTTCAGGTCTCCATAATTCGCCCAAATGCCTCACACATTTCTCTTACAAATGCAGTTTTGCCATGATCTCCAAATTCAGGACTGGCATGAATGATATGTGCTATCTCAGGCTGTCAGTAAGGGCAGAAGAAAAAAAATCACTCTTCCACTGATAGGTATAAAAAATGGTTTGGGCAAAAAGTATGCTCAGTCTCCTTCCAGAGACTAATGACTTCCGAAACTCAGAATATTCAGAAAGGAGAAGAAATGGAGTGAGGGCACACAGAGGGAACAGGAGGACAGCAAGCATTCTCCTCCTTGTTGTAAATCACAGAAATCAAATTAGATCATCTCAAATCGAGGGACAAAAAGCCAGTTATAGATCCATTTTGCAACGCCAGCCGACGTGGCTTCCATTTGTGACTCACAGAGTGATATTACTTATCCTGAGTGCTTCTTTGACAACATAAGCATTTAATGTGAAGACGTGTAAAATTACAGCAAAATGAATGAAATTCAGGAAATTATGTAAAGTTTATGGTTTCTTCGTTTTTCCTTTTTTCTTTTTTTGAGGCCTTCTCTCAATTTCTGCCTCCTAAATTAGAACTTGGGCAATGAATACAACAACTGACAGTGGCTTCCCAGAGCAAAGGACTTTTCTTCCTTTGATGCATCTGAGCAACTTCAGGCTAACACAAGCACTCGCTGAGCGGTGAATAGACCTTTATGTTGATGAGGCAAATCCTGAGGCACTTAAAGGCAACCTGCACCGAAGTGTCTCATGTATCTCCGTCTTCAAAGTGCAACATACTTATGGAAATTGCAGATGCTGCAGTGCTATTTGTCTGGAAGGAGGCATTACAGCTGACATATGAACCTGATTTCTCAAACAGATGAGGTCTGTGACAGGTTTAAGGAAGCGTCTATAAATTAGGATGCATAATAAAGTTCCTACTGCCTTCCTTGGCTGCTGCCTTGTCGGTTCAAGAGCTGCAAGAGCTGTGCTTGGCAGAGCACCAAACCTCCCCCCTCCCAGTGGGTAGGCAAAGCCCAGCACCCAGCACTGCCAGCAGTGTCCTCTCCCCAGCCTCTGCAGTGGCCCCACGGCCAGCAGCCCCACAAGCAAGTCTCACGTCGGCTCCACAAGCTGATCCTAAAAGGCTCGGCTTGGCCCCGCTGGTGATCTGCAGCAGTCTCCTGCCCAGCTGCGCTTCCTATGGAGAAGCGCGAGGTGGTGGAGTGAAACCAAACTCTTGCTGCCATCTTCAGCTCTGCCCCGAGAATGCACAAGCCACGGAGCAGCCGTGCTGGGGTAGCCCCCACTCCAAAGCCTCCCTGGCTGCAGCGGGGAGAGCGTCCAGTCCTGTATAAGGAACCAGGGAGCTATGACAAATGGGCTCGGCACAGAAATCAGCTCTGAGAAATTGGTCTTGAAGTACTTTGAGGATGCCTAGCCAGCATCCAGAGTGACAGAGCAAATGGGAAAGCATGAAGAGCTGATGATTTTTCTTCGAAACATGTTTTTTATTGCTGTTGTTGTGGTGGTTGTATATAGATTTTATTTATTTATTTAAGAAAGGATGAAAATAGTGAAAGACACAAAGGTCTGCATCAGCCAGCACAATCCCGCATGGGCTGCTGCATCTTTTTCCCTGTCTCGGTCTGAAAATGCACTGTTTATGTGACTCTGCAGACCACAGAAGGGAAGACACAGCAAGAAATTATTCTTCCCTTTATGAGCACAGTCCTAGATGGAGAAGTTCATGATGAGAAAGCAAATAAAGAGAAGAGAGGTGACCTGGTCTGCCCAAGCAGTGCCGTTGCCAGCACCCATGTGTTGCTGAAGCATGTGTTGGCAGTGCTTTCTCCTGAGATTGTACTGTCCACACAGGCAGAAAGGAAGGAGCAAGAGGAACAGAAACTTGCCTCCATTTTTAGCATTTTACTTTTCCTGAGTCAGCAGAAACCCTTAAGAAGTATCCTGGGGATATCCCGGCTGCCCTCCCAACGTGATCTGCCTCTCAGCATATGGCTGCTGGTGGTTTCCCTTCCATCAGCGCAGTCTGCTTTGCAGCAACAAGGAAAAGCTTCAGATCTGGACATAAAAGAGGCATCACGCAAAAGTATTTCCTTTAGTTTCTTCGCAGATAACAAATGGCAGCTACCATTTCAAGTCTTTCTCTGCTGAAGACCTCTGTCTTGACATCACCAGTCATTTACAATCTTCCATTAGCTATACACAGTCATATCTCTTCTCTCCTAGCTGCTGCTCCGGAACTTTTTGCTTAGGCAGCACATAAGTTCTTGTTGGGAAGATTTACAAGCAAAAATAAAACCTTCTGCCAGGAGCAGTCCTGTGTCCCAGGCGTGGCTCTCGCCCTCTGCATGGCTCCATCTCTTTAGTGCACCACTGCCTTCCCACAGCCTGAGCAAGTCTGAGGGAAGCTGCAACACTTAACCCGGGGTTGTTCCTCCTGGACAAGGCACAGCCCTGTGCTATGCGTAAAGAAACAGCAGTTCCCAGGAGCTCATGCTGCAGCATTGTGCTTCCTGCTGCATTTTTGGTCTGCCACAGCTCTTGCTTTTGTTCCTTGCTAAGATGTTTGTGTCAGCCGAGCCATGCAAATTTGGCACTGAAATGAGATTGGGCTGCGATCAGTGTTTTCTTACTGTACAGCTCGTGATCCTTCCTGTTGCCAACAAATCACACCAATCCAAAGGCTGCCAAGTGGAAGCAGTGCTGAAGGCAGTCCCCCAAAAGGAGGAGGCTGAAATTCTGTACTCAGGGGCAGAAGACCTGCTTTAACTTGGGAGCTTCAGTGGGAGACCTGGCTGTGGTTTTGCAAGCCACAGTTCTCCTGCTCTATGCCCATTTTACAAAAATCAAGATCCATCCAGACATGTTTCACCCAGAACTCCAGATGGCTAGGGAAAGGCTGGGTGGACACTGTGGGATTTACTCCAATGATAAAAGAATCCATGAGCAAAACAAAATTGTTCCTGCAGACACTTACAATGTTTTCATTTCCTTTAACTGCCACAAAAACTACCTACATTGGGCAGCCTGGTGGTGGTGTGGTGGCCAGGGTGCTGGAGATTGCCCAGGTGCTGAAGAAGCTAAATATGAGAGAGAAAATATTCTCCAGTAATGAACCTCTCCATCAGCCTCCTTGCTGCTGCCCTCCTTAATCCTTTTGTACACAGGGGAGGAGGCGAGGTGGTGCCTTTCTCAGGATAACACCTGCCAGCCAGGGCAGAGTTTTCCTAATGCGCAGCCATTCAAATTAAACCACAAATTTCTTCTAGGGGTAATGCTCTGCTGTTCTTCTAAATCTATTCTCATTTTATTTTGCCATTTTGACACCATTAGCTTTCCAAAAGTGCTAGCCCACACACAGATAATACTGTCAATTTTAGCGTGCTTGGAAAAACACAGAGCAGCCTAAACTCAGTCAAATGCTTGACTTTGGCTTTTCCTTATCGTATAATATTCTTTTGTACATAGCTCTGCATGGCAGTTCATTTATATCAAATTTTACCAGTTAAGGGAGAGGGGAAGAAAAGTAATCAATCTTTATCTTGACAAAGAGATCCAAAGTCAATACGCTGACATTTTCTACCAGCTGAGCATCAGCTCCTCTGGTTTTGTTCCCGGTTTTATTTGACAACCATCCATTATCATATAGAATCACAGAATGGCTTGGATTGGAAGGGACCCCAAGGATCATCAAATTCCAACCCCGCTGTCACAGGCAGGGCCACCAACCTTCAAATCTGGTATTAGACCAGGCTGCCCAGGGCCCCATACAACCTGGTCTTGAATACCTCTGGGGTCGGAGCATCCCCAGCCTCTCTGGACAGCCTGTTCCAGCATCTCACACTCCCTCTGTAAAGAACTTTCCCCTGACATCCATTGTTGTCAACAAGCAAAGGTCATCTCCTCTTGTTGGCCTGGCCGAAGCCTTGTGTGCCCACAGACCCTCATAAGCAAAGCAGAAGGGTATGATCCCACAGCTGCAAGAGCAGGAGCTTTCTAAAAAACACAGAATAGATTTTATTCAAGCTGAACAGGAGGATCTGGTCTTCAGGCACTAGTCACTTGTGCACATTTTCATACAGACAGCAGCAAGCCCTGGGCCATTTCCCAAGATTTCATAGCAGCTCAATGGGAGCAGACACAAGATGTGCACTGCAGCATTAGGAGCCCCCGACGCCTGGAGATCAACCCCAAAGTGAGAGGCAGAAGGAAAGAGATGAGCATTTGTCCTTGATTAGGGTTTTCTAAATCAGCAGATCCTTTCCATGTGTGCAGTCTTTACATCAAGCACAGCATAGAAAAAAATCGATTTGTTTTTCTCAGTCCAATTCTCCTCTGTCTAATAGGTCTGTTGTAAACGCCAATTTTACTGTCATTTACACTGTGCCCATTTGAGCTATTTTATCAATAGTTAAATAAGAATACTTTAAAGTAATGTGATTTTTTAATTTGAATTCCAATTTATGTTCAGATGGTTTGACACAAATCTAGTAAGGAAGGCACACTATTTTCATTGAACAAATTAAATTATATGTTATATAGCCACACAAGTAAGTATGTTATGTAATTGGATAAATAAATACCTGTGATTGGATACAGTATCTCATTGTCACCTACATATAATAGCAAGGCCAGTGGAAGTATTGTACAAATCACCATGTTTTAATAGTTAGCAGTCCATAAGAATCGACCTGGAAGACAATAAGCAGAAACAAATCCAAAAAAAAGGCTAAACCTCATTATTTAAATCCAGGCTTCCTGCTTGCAATTTAAATTGCAATTCAAACCAACTTACAGTCATTTTCACTTAGATCAGTGCATGTGGGCAGAGGTCAAAGCAGTTTGTTGTGCTGAAGATGATGGTGTGGTATGAAAGGTGGTGATGATAACACAGATAAGTGATGGGAATGGAGATGGATAATGGGCATGGGAAGTGGGCACGGATGATGGGCAGTGGGGATAGAGAGGGAAGATGGGGATGCACAATGGACAATGGGGATGCACCGACCTAATGGTTGAAACTGATCACTTGAAAGGAGCTTGGGAGATCATGTTGTTCTCTGTTCATGCTGTCTGACAAGGCTTTCCTCCTGACTGAAAAGAGAGAAATTCAATTTCTACTGAGCTGATAAACACAGCTCAACTGGGACACAATTTGCTGTTTGGATAACACAGGCTGAGAGAAAGATTGGAGTCTGGCATATGTTAAAGGAATTGTGGTCGCCTTGTACAGCTAAATTAGCAATAGATAGCATAAACTTGAGATAGAAAAACTAAGGAAGTCAGCATTAATTGTTCCTCTGCTCTTATACTCCCTTTTTGTGTCTGTTTTGTTCCAATCAGCCTGCACTACCCTCTGGGTGTTTCTACCAGTATTTTGTTTCCCAAAAACCTCCCCCTTCTTCCCACAACTCCAGCAACTCAACTTTATAGTAAATGGACATGCTAAAAACTGGAGCAGCTCAACATACATAGACATTAGTTAAAGTGAGATGGTGAGATCCTGATCTTGAAACCAAACACCACTCACACGGACTCCCAGCTTCCTGCCACCACCAAAATTATTCACCAGATGAATGTCCGCTAGATTCTCAAATGGCAGAAAGACAGCTTATATTTTCAAAGTATGGAAGTCACTCTAAATAATGTTTTCTATATGATGGGAGCTGAACTCGAAACCAGCAGGTTATGCCAACAGAAATGTGATTATCCCTGGCAGCCAGTTTCAGACTACAATGCAAGCACTTGAGGCTAAAGCTGGCCAAATCTCAGAGAGTATTTCCCAGAATTATTCCCTGAAAATTTTCCCCCTTCTGCTCCATTTTCAATCTGACACCAGTTACTGGGTTTAGTGTGTTTTTTCATTTCAGCATTGACCTCCACCAGGTCTTCTACGTCATTTTTTTTTCCTCCATGTGTGGCAGATAAACTCCATTTTACTTAGGGAAGGAAAAGTTCCCACTGAGAGGCCCCTGCTCCTCTCTGCTGCCTTGGGCTGGCCTCACTCACCTCGCAGCCACATCCCAGTACAAGGTATCTCAGCTGCAGACCTGTCCTCTTTGCATTTACTGTGCCTGACTCTTCAGTAAAGTGCTGCCAAAATCATTAATCAGTTGTTGTAGTTCTTAAAGCAACAGAAGGGTTTTGGTTATGCCCACAAGTTATGAAATGTATGACAAAGGAGCTTAATAGACAAGAAAAATGTCACCATGTTCGGAGCATGAAGATGTAACATTTCTAAGCCCCTCACTGGCCAGCAATTCATTCCAGTTCTTCCTTCTGCATGCCAGTTCGTCACATGAAAACACAAGATGCTCTTCAAAGTCTGTACGTGGGCCCAGATTGTGCTGGTGCCAGGCACGAGGGAGATGCTATCAGTGCAATGACACTGATAACCAAGGTGTTGTGAGGCCATTTCCCTGTTGATTCAAAGGCAAGAAAAGCAGCACAGGGCATACCTGTGCCTTCACTGCTGCACCCAGTCAAAAACCCACTTTTGATGCATTGCCAAGTGGCACTGAGATGAGGGCAAAGGACACAGCCTTGCAGAAAGGAAGTAGTGTGTCCCCACCAAGGGACAGGGACTTCTGCTCCTGGGCTGTTCTGTTTGTAGAAAAAATGTGACTGATGCAGCAGCAGGACTCTGTATTTCAAATAGAGGGGGTTAAGCCAAGCGACCAATTTCCTTGGGCTAATTGAGCATGCAAACTGCCTGCTCGTAAAGCCTGTATTTGGCCTAGAAGATTTATTGCTTTTAGCAATGATTAATGTCCAAGAGCAGGGAGGGCAGAACTGAGCTCCAGTTCATTAACTTTAAGTGGGATGATGTTGGAAAACCATTTCTATTTTTGGTTACTCTGTTCTAAGGCACCTGTGAGTTTAGACCTACTTCTGTAATAAAGTGCTCAGGGAGCCCCGTGAATCTTCTTCTCCCTGGCAGGTACTGAACTTGTAGGGTTTTGTCCTTATCCTGATGAGTAAGCAGTTTTAGCTGGTCATGAGAGGCTATAAAATGATAGAAGACTGTTCTCTTCTGTAGCTAAGCCTCCATCTATCTCAGACACAGAGACCAAAATGGAGGACTAACGAGTCTTTGCCATTGGGTTTCAGAAAAACACCTTTCATTTTCTGCCTTACAAGTCATCATTGGATCCATCTGTGCTACTGAACAGCCCTGTCCATCACAGAGACATGGAGGTACCCCTGCCTTCCCCTGCATCAGTTTTGTAATCAGTGCAATGCAATGCTTGTTATACTGAAATGTGCTGGACACTTTGCTGACCATCTAAAGTAACATTTGCCTACCTCCACATTCACTATTTGCAAGCAATCTCCTTCTGTCTCTTCCTTTCCTTAGGAGAACATCCATTAGTGAACGTGGCTGTGAAGCCCTGGAGCACACCCTACCCTCTTTTCTCCCCAGCAATACTCATATATTCATAGATTCATAGATACATTAGGTTGGAAAGGACTGTACATTAACTCACACATGCACAAAACAACCTCCCTCTGTCCCTGAACTGCCAGACCACGCTGGTCCTATGGAAACTGCCAGCGAGTATGCAATGTTGAAAGGTGATTTTATTATAAATCAATCCCAGAGCTGGCTTTAGGAACTATCTTTGTGTGTTGTACTCTGCTCAGTGGCGTGTAGACCAGAGTGCTTAAAATGCACGTTTCTCTGTGTTCCCACAATAAATACTGCCTTGTGTGTGACCAGCATCAGCAGTTCTGACTGCTCCAGATTGCCACTCGTGCTCTGTGGCTCAGTCACAAGGTGCCAAACTTTCTGGATCTCTGTGTGACCCGTTAGCCTCCACAGACCCTGGGCAAACAACCTGCAAAGCCATGCACAAGGATCCACTGCCCAGTATAATCAGCCTGGCAACTGCAGAACTAATGAATTTACCCCTGAGGCTTAACTGTGAGAAAAGTAATTAATCTTGCTGGGTTTCACTCATCATCAAGCAAACTTTCGCTGATGAAGAAGAAAACTGCTGAGCTCTCCAGTTCACTCCCCAAGTCAGTCTCTCCCTTTTGGACTTTGTGGGTAACTGGTACATCATTACCATCCTGATTTATCCAAATTCCCCAAGAGACCACAGTGAGAGGAATGCACAGATGCTAGTGAGGGAAGGAGTTTTTGCGGCTCAGACTCCCACTCCTGAAGAAGTTCCAGTTTTATTTAGTGTCCTGATTTTGGTCAGGATGCTGACTGAGAGGAGAAAAACAAATACCCTGGAAGGGAAAGAAGAATGTGCAAAACAGCTGCCAGAATGTTTTGGAGCAGCTGCACACGAGATGTTCTCCCAGCCTTCGGTGTGAGTGCTGAAGCCAACTCCAGTCCACATATGGTCTTAGCCTCAGCCATGGGCAAGAGATGAAAATACCACAGAAACATAACATTGGCACAATCTCAAATGACTCCAGGCATGTGACCTACCCAAGGCATCTGTTTTAGTTTGAGATAAACTGCACTCTTGAGCTATCTGTGCTATGAGGAGCCTATGTTGACTGGCAAAGGAGCAGCCCCTGCTGCAAGATGCCCTTTGCAGCTGAGCTACACACAAAGTACTGCTGGAAGCCACAAGTGAGCATAGGGCTAGTGAAGGCCAGCAGGATGCCAGAGGATTGTCCAGACCTTAAATGAGCAGCAGGATCAGAGCCATGCAAGGAGCTGCCTGGCTATGGATGTAGCTCAGGGCCTAGCTGTAAAGCAGTCCCACCAGCAGCACTGCTGCTCCTCTGGCTGAGCATGCAGACGGAGCTGCTGGTGGGAGTCACTATCTGTGGTCTGTTTGGACAGTGCCTTTTGGTTGCCTTTCAAGGGCTGGAGTTTATTCTTGAAGGCTTACTGCCGTGATCCTTCGGGGCTGCTGCCCCACGGTGAGCAAGGCAGGTCTGGGAAACAGGAACGTGTAGAGAACGTCCGCCCTACTGGTCAGAGGGAATGAACAATGATGATGCAACACAAGATCAACACAGGGAGGAAAGAGGATTGGGAAAGGAGATAAAGAAATGCAGGAGTGGAAAGGAGACATCAGATCACCAAGCCTGTTCTGATCATTGTAGGCATTTTCTCATGTAAGTTTCTCAGCCTTAAAGCTCCTGCTTCACATGTCCCCTTGCAGACAGTCCAAATGGGTCAAGTGAAGCAGGAGTGGAAATGGAGATGCAGCCCAAGCCGTATTCTGGGGTTATCAGCAACACGCTGTCAGCTTAACGTGAGCTGCCATGTTAAAATCTGCCAATTGTGCCTTATTTAAACTATTTTAAAATAAGTGCAATCAACAGAAACAAACAGAAGGGCAGCCTGCAATTGTTCTCGGCATCAGCTTTTAATTTTGGATGGATCTACACGAAACGGCCTCAATGAGCTGCCTTTGGCGCTCCTGGGAAAGCACGGCTGGGCAAGAGCCGCGGGGCGGCAGGGATGGGGGCACCTCGGGGTCCTGTTGGGATGTACTTCAAATCTTGTTCTGCAGTGCCATCTTGAGGTTCCGTGAGACGGAAGTGCCTTACGAGACCGCTTTGTGCTTTTATCTGTCTCTAGGAGTTGAAGTCGGTTCTCCTCGCTGTGGGACGAGGCGCGCCTTTTAGCCCCGACAACACGCTGCTGGAAGCGCAGTCGGGCAGCCCGGCCCGCCCCGAGGCAGCACCGGCTCCTCGAAGCCGGCCTGCCCGTGCAGTGCTTCAACGAGCCGGTGTGAGCCGGGGCGGCGGATCCCGGGGCTGCCGGGTCGCAACGCCCGGCCGGCCTGCCGCTGCTGCCGGCGCTCCGCCTTCCCGGCCCGGCGCCTTACTCCTCCGTGCCCCCCCCGGCCTCGCGGCGGCGGGCTGACGTGCGGCACGAGGAGGGCTGCGGGACGGCAGGGCCGCGTGCCGCCGTGCCGTGCTCGTGGAGACGCGGGGTGTGGGGGTGCCCGCGGGCCGAGGAGGCTCCCGAGCCCCGAGGCAACCCCGGGACACGCGCTCGGGGCCGTGAATGCGAAGCGGGGGTCCCGGCGCGCTCTGCGGGGCGGCCGCCGCCCGCAACGCCCCTCCGGCTCGGGGCCGTTCCCGTGCGCGCCCCCGATTTCCGCGCCAGCCCCGCCGCCTGCCCCGCGGGCCGCCCCGGGCGGAAGCGCCGCTCGCGCCTTCCCGCGGCCGCTCGGCTTTTTCCGCCACCCCTCCGGGGCGCTTCGTTCTTTTCCGCGGCCGCTCGGCTCTTTCCGCGGAGGCCGGCGGCGCGCTCGGCCGTTCCCGCCGCCCGCCGCGCGTTCGGCGGTTTCCGTGAGCGCTCGGCGGTTTCCGTGCGGGCCGCGGCGCGCTCGGCGCTTGCTCCCTGGCTGGCGCTCCTCAGTCGGCCGCTGCCTGCCTGTCGCCGGGCTGGGAGCGCCTGTGTGTGTGTGAGTGACGCGGCGGAGGTGTAGTTTGACGCGGTGTGTTACGTGGGGGAGAGAATAAAACTGCGGCGAGATCCCAGGCGCGAACGAAAGCAGTGACGGAGCAGCCCGCAACCGGTAAGAGGAGGACGGCGCCCAGCGAACAGGGGCGGGGGGGAGGGAAGGAAATGGAGCCCGGCGGGGACCGGGGCAGCCGGCGGGCGGCGGGACGCGGGGGCCCGGCCTCGCACCGCCCGCGGGAGGGGCGCCCGCCTTAAAGATGGAGCCGAGCCCCGCACCGTCCCCGCCGCCGCCGCGCCGCGAACAAAGGATAATGGCGGATGGGAGCCGGCCCCGGCGGCGGCCGCTCGGCCGGGCCACTCCGGCGGCAGCCAGCGGCGGCGCTCGGCGCGGCGGGGAGGGCCCGGCCCCGCGGCGGGAGGACGAGCACGGGAGCGCGGGGCCGCTCGCCGCCGCTCCCCGGGACGCCCTCCGCCGCGCCGGGCGCTGGCGGCGCTGCCCCGCTCTCCTCCTCCGGCCGGGACGGGCCGCGGCCCCGCGCCCAGAGCCGAGAGCCGCGAGCCGCGAGCCGCCGCCGCGTCCCGCGGGGCGCCGCCGCCGGTGCAGCCCGCGCCCGGCCCGCCTGCAGGAGGCCCCGCGCCGGCACCCGACACCTCCGAGCCGAGCCGGGCACCCCGGCGGTATTTTTAACCCGCAGCGAACCTGAGCCCGGCCGCGGCGGTCAGCCTCCGCTCGGGAGCTGCCGGTGCCAGCGCCCCGCGGCTCCGGGTGCCGCACGAGCGGCGGGATCCGACCTCTGGCCGTGCCTTAATCGCTAATGTCAACGACGGCGCTCTCCCACCCCACGCCGGCTCGTCCGCCGCCGGTGCCGCAGCTGCGGGCCGTTCCCGCCCTGTTACCTGGGATAGAGGACTCTATTCCCGCTTCCAAACCTGGATATCCGCAGCTCTGTGCGCAGCAATAAGTAAAAGTGACGTGGCAATCGGATCTTTTTAAAAATATATTTTAACCGAAGATTATTACACTTCTCAAGTATACACAAGGAGATATATATATATTTTTTTATTATTATTATTATTTTTTTTTTGCGGACCGTGGCTTTTCTTTCCAGAATCTTTTTTTTTTTTTAACTTTTTCTTTTTTACTTTTTTTTTTTTTCCCAATTCTCCCTGACTAAGTATTACAGTGCCTTTGGAATAACACCGTTATGAAAAACATCTCGTCCTGGGGTTAGAAACAATTTTCCTGTTTCTTCAATAAATTACTAGAGACTGAACTAGGGTCGTTAAGCAACTGCAAACCCACTGTGAGCACCAAGCACTCTCTTTTGAAATACCACATCTGTACTTGGTCCCCTACCCATCGCCAACAAGTATGTTTGGTTTTGTTTTTGTAGTAAAATGTAAGTCACAAAAACAAATTTTTGTTCAAGACAGGCATTAGTGATTCACAGAAGTGTGTGGATAGCCTGTCCTTCTGTGCAAATTGCCGTGTTCTGTCACTTCTACCACTTTCAGCGTAAATGCCAAGAGTGTTCCACATCACTTCTCACTCTCTGTAATAGAGGGTTCCTAAAGCTGTAACTGAACAATAGACAGCTGTGGGTGTCAGCGGGCAGCATAGCTGTTGGTGGTGATTAAATGATTTGTGGTGGCTGGTGTATTTCATTCATTCTTGGTTTGATGGAATATGCACTTCGTTTTAAATACAGTAAATCCTTACGTAGTGCTTTCTGTAGCTTTAGAAACACGGTGCTTTGTTTGTCCCCCAGACATGCTGTTTCATAAAGGTGGAGGACTCTCAGATCCATGTTTTCTGACACATACACTGTATCCTCACGAGCTCTTTGTATCCTCGCAGGTTAGGCTGGAAAGAGCAGCAGGCAGGAGGTTGTGTTTGCTATACATCACTGTCAGGTGACCCAAGATCAGGTATTTAAGCGCAGGAAAGAAGACTATAATCATTTTTAAAATTTCTTTGATAGAGTATAAGTGTTAAAATTAGTTCTCCCAGCTTTGTGTCTGGATCTCCCTTAAGTTGGCCGCATCTGATCCTCCCCCGTGGCTTTGATAAGGTGCCTGCTGCCCGGGGTGCAGGGAATGGGGAGGGAACACGGGAGAGTGATCTGTTAATGCAGAAATTTAGAAGCATCTAATTTAGGCTGTCAAGTCATCAGTCTGCCTGTTCCCTGGAAGCTTGTGCTGGTGTAGCTATTGCTGGTCCTGATATCAAATATAAAATACTCTGGAAAGTAGAGGTTGGGCTGTGCTCAGAGGTGAGTGCTTTTTGCCCGTGTGCAGCTGCATCCGGCTGGGCTGAGGCCCTGGTGGGGAATTTCTGTTGACACCCTTGTGCAACAAATGGGATATTCACACTTCACCTCTATTTTAGGATCTCTTAGCAAGTGGAGATCAGTTACTCATGCCACACTTCTCCAGGCTTTGCTGCAGTGAGAAGGCCTTGCCAGCTTTCTGCTTGTAATCTAAAGCCAGTTTCATGAAAAAGACAGTAATCCTCATCGAGAAAAACAGCCCTGCTGAGTTGCGCTGGAGCTCTTGGCTTCCTTGCCTGCTTGCAGGTGGAGATTCATGGCAATGCCCTGGTTTTTCTCTAAATCAAAAATTGTGTGGCCTCATCTGCAGTCTGTGCAGTCACACCTCACGGTGATGATGAAAACCCGAACGCCTCGTGGGTAGCGATTTTCTTTGCACTTCTCCCAGCACTAAGGCACTGAGACCTATTTTATTCTTCAAAACTTGTAAGCTGCTTGGTAGTACCACTGGTAGTACTGTGGTTAAGAAGGTGTGAAGCACAACACCTTCTGGTTTTGCATGCCTCTGGAGCTGCTGTGTGAGCTGCACAGATGAAATGCCCCTGGCTCTGTTTGCTCTCGGGTTTGCCAGGTAGAACAGCATTTTCAGATAGGAATTTGCTCAAACCATTTTATTGCCATCCCTTTCTGGAACCATGGGGTCCGGAGCATCCTCAGGATTCAGTGAGTAAAGCATTTCAAGGAGGTCTGTCACTCTGCATGCTTTATAAACAGAAATACACACAGTTTTAAAAGCAGCACAGATGATGGTAGATTGTCTCAGTGATTCTAAACCAAATTCATAGCTCAAGGATTTCTTTCACCCCGTAAGAGATATCCTGTGAGATAATAAGCATACATGAGAATGTTTTGAGATGTGTTTTTTGCTACGAACTTGAGACCGTTGGGTGAAAAATGTAACCGTAGTTCCAAAGATGTGAGTCCTTCCAGTTGCTCTTCTGTTACTGTCACTCAGACCAGGCTGCACCGCTTTAGGTAAAGCTGCAGAAGGCCTTGCAGTGAGCTAGTTTAAAGCTCCCTATGTGCAGGAACATGAAACTAAAATGTCTGCCCTTGATGTTTTCACACTTTTTGGAGGAGAGAGTTGAAGTGATGTGTACAAATGCCTTTGATCCTGTAAGTGCTGTCCCAGTGACAGCTTGGTTGGTCAGAGAGGCTATCAGTAAAACCTTTTTCTCCCTCATTTGAAAGAACTGTAAGTCTGGGTGGTGGTTTCCTTTTCTGTCAGGCTGGGTTGTATTTCCCCAGGCCTGTGCCCTGCCCGAGTTGCTGCAAGGCTGCACAGCGGCTGTTGCAGTGCATCAGGGAAAGGGACGGTGCTGAGAGAAGCAGGAGAGGGGCAGCCTAAGCAACAGCACTGCTAAGTGAGAAAATGCAGCCTGCACAAAGTTCTTAGATTGCTGCTGAGCTTATAACCAAGTGGGATAACCTGGATCTTGTTCTTTTTGCTGCAGTGCTCAATGGTTTCACTAAGTTTAAGTTTTTTGTATTTTTAGATGAACATGAGCAGCAGCAGCTCCCAAACTTTAATACCATGTCCATGTACTTATTTACTTCACTTAAGCACCTCCTGTGTGTTTAACAACTGTTGTGTTCACTTCCTCAGCACTGTTCTTTGTTGTTCATGTGCTCTAACTCCTAACCTCCTGTTCCTGTTCTCTGCAGTGCCTTGCTGCAATCTTCTTAACCATCTCTCCAGCAACAGTACAACCTCCTGTCACAGTTTGGCTCCAGTATTGCATGCATTTTTCTGGTAGATACTGCCCAGATCCTTCACATTCTTTACTGCTGTTCAAAAGCATTCTGGTTTTGCTTTCCCTTGCACCTTTCCTAGGGATGAATGTGGAATCTTTTCCCATACAACTGATCTTTTATACCCCTCAGAATGATAGATGGGAAGCAGTATTTTCTTGCCTTTCCCTGGTGACTCTTTCTCTGGCAGTGTTTAGTTGGCCCTGACTCAAACTCTGCTGGTGCCTGTCCACTCCTCCAAGAGACTTGGAATATATGCAGGGTTTGTAAATTAAAGCCTTCATGTTGTGGAGAGCCTTCTCTTGAAAAAATCCCGGGGCGTTAGACAAAAGCAGGGCTTCTGCCCCTCATGAAACCTATCCAGATTT
Organism: Callipepla californica brunnescens; assembly: GCA_023055505.1. Taxonomy (NCBI): domain Eukaryota; kingdom Metazoa; phylum Chordata; class Aves; order Galliformes; family Odontophoridae; genus Callipepla; species Callipepla californica. Next base: position 4,202,681 of record JALIRH010000010.1, read on the forward strand.
TTCTCTTCTGTGCTGATAGGAACGTTCTGGGCAATACCAAGAGAGGGAAGGTGTGGAAAAGGGCGGTGTGCAGTAACACTGCAGCACGGTACCAGCAGGAGTCTGCTGCCCTCGTTTCATCTGAACTGACACAAGTGTTTGTGGCTCTCAACAGACAGACATCTTACTCTTTCCCTTTCTCCTGCTCCTGGTTGCGTGGTGCTTGCCCACCTCTGATGTAGGCTGTAGTGTTGGCTGTACAATTTAGTGAGCCCATTCAAATCACTAACATGGGAGAAAAGTGTTATCAGGTCATTTTTCTTCAGTGTGAGTGAGCTGAGTTGGTGATTGAGATACTGCTAGTATAAGCACTGGTGCAAATTTGCAGTGAGATTGTAGGAAGGAGGAAGACAGCTTTATCCCTTCAGCAGCAGAGCTGGACCTTGACCTATCTCAGGGAGCTGCAGCACATCTTTGTGAGCTACGGGAAGAGCTGGGCTCTGTGTCTGGGAAAGTTGTAACACAGCAAGTGTTTCAGATGAATTAAATAAAAAGAAAGCTGAGAGAAAAGTTTCCTTCTTTTTGAAAGCCCAGTGACACCTGCATGCTTGAACTAGTTCTTCCTCATCAAAGGTGGGTTTCAGTTTTCTCCAGAAATTTGGTGGGTGTGACCTCTGGTTGTGAGGTGCCCATCAGATGGGGAGAATTATATCTGATGGCTTGTAACTAAGCCTCGTTGGAAAGGCAGAGCTCCAGAAGGGGTCTGGGCCCAACAGGTCAGTGTAAGTCCTGCCAGCCATCTGGGGGCACCTGGGCTAGAGCAAGTGCTTGGCTGCCTTTAGTTTCGCTGTTACTGTTTGTAATTGCTGCAGCATTTCCTCTGGGTTCTAAAGTAACAATTGTGGCTGAAACTACTAGCAGGAAAGTTGTAGCAAAAGGTTTTTGTGGATTGTTCAACCAGTGCACAGTATCCTGAGGTGGCAGAGAAGGAAACATGGGACCTGCTGTAGGCAGCTGCTCTCTCAGAGGTGGAACTGTCTGAAGAACATGGCACTCAGCCCAGTCCTCAGCAAGCCTACCTTGAATACTTAAAAAATAATATCTGCTTTTGGCTTCCCACTCTTAAGGAGAGTTATCAATAAAACAGCAATTTTCATGTTACAGAATGTGTGTTTTCTTCAGCACCTTTGTTATTTCCTACAGTCTTACGACACCTGTGTCCATGATCTGATCTGCTTTGCTCCCTTCCTTGTGCAGGGCAGGCTTCAGCAGGGTGAACTATGCTTCGTCTATAGGGCGTTCCTGCTCCCATGGCAGCAGCACCAGTACAACTGCTTGTGAGGTTGTGAAGTTATCAGAGAACAACTCCAGAATAAAGCTAAGTTGTATTTTCTGCTCAGTATGTAGTTCAGATTGGTCCCCAGTTCCATTTACTGCACAATTTCACAGGCAGCATAAGAGCAGAAATAAATAGGAACAAGGAGGAGAGCGGAGCTGGAGCAGTGCTGCCAGCTAAGAAAAACTGCAGAAAGCAAAACTGAGGTTTTATTTTGTATACTTATGCACTTGTGTACTAAAGCAAGGTATGGATTCTGTTTCTTTCTGTGGCCCTTTCTGGGTGCTGGCTTCTGCTGCTTATTCAGGTCCATCGTTCTCAAGACAGAGTTACCAGCAGGTCACATCTCTGTTCCATCCAGAGAGTTGTGTTTCTCACTGCTAAGACAGATCTTAAATCCACGCAAATATTTGAGGACCAAGATAAACTATTCTTGGTTATGGAGATGATACTTACATAGAGCAGATCTGCCTGGCAGGCATATGAAAGATCTTTCTTATTTTAGTTTTCCTGTAGTGTCCTTGCAAATATAAAAAAATGCTTGAAAAATAGGATAGAACCCACGCAGTTGATGAACTTATTATAGAATTTGTTCATGGGTTAGTTTCAGTTGGTGTTTAGGGAGAGTGGGTCACAGATTTAATTTTGGTACACTAGTCAAGATGAGATGTCTTCTGTTGCTTCAAGAGCAGTGCCAACTAACTAAAGCAACAACAATTTCAGTGTAACTCAGGCAGGGCAATTTCAGGATTTAAAGTATTTCCAAGTCTGAGTTGCGGCATAAGCCCCAAGCCTTTCAGTTGTAATGTTGCAATACATTCTGTGAATTGGAAGCACTCAGAAGTTGGAAGAGTACAAGGTTTGTAGGGAAGAGCTGCATTCCTGGGTATTTTCTACTGTAACACTCCAACTATAGTAAATTCAGGTTTTCACTGCAGAGCAGCATCAGAGCAAAAGTTAGTCTTTGCTGTCCTTTAAGAAAGAAACAAAGCTATTACAACAAATTCCACATTGCTTCCGCAGATGCAGGTTGTTTTTATGTTGTTTCAGATGTTTGGTTTTATATCTGGTAACTATCAGCTGTGTATAAATCATTCAATCTTGCTTTCAGATGACCAGTTCTAATTATATTCTATTAATAAAACACTGAAAACATTGGTCTGAAACATCAGTATTGTTGTGTTTTCTTTCTGAACTCATTAAAAGTGGTGGTGTTTTCTAAACAAGACTTCCTAGTGTTTACCATGTTATGGGAACTTTGTGTTGTCCTGTGGGATTAACTCTACACTTACTACATATGTTACAAGCATCGTCTGAAGAAACAGTGTATTTTTTTAAAGGTTTATACAGATAGAATTTGCAGCCTAAATATCTAAAGTAGCATTTTCAACTTACTATTTAGCCACTGACCTTCAAAAGAGGAAAAAGAAACATGTGGAATGGAGCCCTCCATTCTCACCGTCAAACAGAATCTCAGCACAGACACAAATTGTTACATAAAATTCTTTTGTCCAGTTTAATTGTGTGTTGACTAGACCTGAGACTCTTCCATGCTTGCCCTCAATTTCTTAACTGATTTGACAGTTCTCTGAGACAGAAGAATGATGAGAAAAAGAAAGTCATCTTCCACGGTGGAATTTCAACATTTGGCTCTTTTCAGTTTGCAGTACTCTGCTGAGGTGACTTCAGCAAGGGCAGCGGGATTTAAACCTCAGGCTTTTTGACACATTTTTACATGAAAAATAAAACCTCAAGTGGATGATGAAATTCGGGTGTCTAATTTAATGTTTTAGGTGACCAAATAATGAACTTTAAATACTGGCGGTTGCCCTCCATTGTTATAAGGATGGAAAACATTTACTTTATTCATGGGAAAGTACCCTGAATTTCTGGGACTTTCCAGTAGATTGAGTTTCGTAATATAAAGTTACATTCATATTACATTAGATGTCATCTTTAATCAGTGTAATCTCTAAGCAGCTTGAGTCTAGTCTTACGGCACTCTGTTCTGATAAATGTGAAGTGCCTATTAATATTTTCACACTAAAAAAATTAACTCTGGAAATGAATTAGTTTGAAAGTGAAAGATTTTGAGTAATAATAAACATATCTCTGTGGGTATCTGTCTTTATCACATTCCTGCATATGCTTCTGTTAAGTCATACCTGGTATATAATGTAAATTATTACACTGAAAGAAACACCTGTAGCGAGACAATTCCATTCTCTGCTACAGCAGCAGGATTACTTAATTGTTGCATTCCTGGTCTTCGGGCCTGGAATGCTTGGGTTCACCAGACTGCTGTGACTGTGCTGTGACGCTCAGGTTTTTTTTAGCATGTCACTTCTGATCTTCTCTGAGACCAAAAGAGAGCTGGGTGAAGCTTATGTAATTTCAAAAGAGCCATAGCCTTGTTCACTTCAGCCTTTGTTTCAGTCCCAGTGATTGGACATGTGCAAATTTCTTCTGCATATTTAGAGCAAAGGCTGTGCAGGAGAGCCTGATATTAAACACCCTTGTGTTCACCCAGGCATCTCATTGTCTGAACTTTTTCTGGGAGAGTTCTCTGTTGAGCAGCTGGCTATTGCTCCATACTTGTTTGCCAAGAACAAGTTCCAGTGCCTTTCCCATCACAAAGATAGGCTTGCACTGAGCACCAGTATGTATAGTCTCTCCTTGCAGAGTTGTGCGTGGCTGCAGGTTTGGGACCAGCATGATTCCTCCAGCTGGTTTCTCTGAGCTGGGACGTTTAAAAGGTTGCCTGGCATATAGACAAAGAGCCTTAACTACACACATCCACGTTTTCTAATGTGTCCCGCAGCAGTTAGTTTGCCCTTGCTCTGCCAGAATGACTGGTGGGACAGTTTAAGGCTATAAGACACAGAAATGCATACAGAGGAAAACAGGTGCATTCTGTGTGAATTACTGTGGCAGGTCAAGAGGAAATTTCAAGTCCTGACAGGTCTACAAAGTGTGAAAAAAGATCACTTGCACTTTCTTAGATGAGTCTTAACCTTACTGTCTTGGCATCACTTTCTGCTGTGAATACTGCTTTCATCATTGGTATGGACACAGGTCTCTCAAACACCTCCTGTTTTCTCCCTCTCACTAGGGAGGGAGAAGGTGTCTGCTTGCAGAATGAGCTTTCCTTTCTGTCATTCTGGACTGCCTTAGCTCCGCTGCTGGAACACATTCATGTGCTGGTGTTTGCAGTGAAGGGAGGCCTGCATGGTGTACTTAATTACTTATTGGACATTTCTGTGTCTGAGTGGTACCAGAGCACAGTTCCTGAATTGCTCATTGTGCAGGCACAGCCTTTTTCCCTATGCAGGATGCTGATTCCAAACTAACAACCCCTGTTAAGAGGTAGGTAGGGTGTTCCAGCTTGGACACAGGGTGTTGTGAGCGGAACAGTGATGTTAGTTCATTACACTTACTGTTGTAGACACAGTACTTGGGTTCAGGCTGTGTTAATACAACACATAGCTTTTAGACGCTCATGTCCAGTGAGCTTTCACCATGGACTCAGCAGATGAAGTCCGCACCCTCCATCAGATACCCCTGTTTGCTGAAGGGGGTGCTATCTGCAGCATCCAGCAGTATCACAGAAGCCTTTGGAGTAACAAAAAAAAGAAAGATTTCACTCGTGTTAGTGCAGAGGTCTCTTCCTTTTTTATTACGAAACTGCCATCAAGTTAGTGTCTAGTCACAGCACTAAAAGTGCAAAAAATTGTCTGGAATAATTGTTACATCAGTTATGTTGAGATGTCAGCCCCAGATCTCATGGACTTTGCAATCCTCAGTTCTCCACCCACAGCTGAGAAAGAAATTAAACGTGCTTACAAGCATTTTTACTTATTATTAATTTTCTAGACCTGTACAAATTGGTAAGAGCTTGCTTCTCGAGTTCATGATATGGTCAGCAGGAGCATTGGCTTCCAAACACTGTAACAAAAATCATTTGATGCCCTTATCTCATCTTATATTGAAGATGTCTGTATACAGATAATACTGTTCAGATATATCATTGTGATAACTTTTGATTTACCAACAGCCAGACATTACAAAGTAACCCACAGATATTTCAGTAGGATCTATATGAATTGATATTTTTACACAGTTTCACCTTTGTCCGAAGAAAACTTTCTACGGCTTGCAGGAATTACAAGAATTCAGTGCAGGTTGAAAATTAGGTGCTTTTTATAATCTAAAAATAATCTCAGAGAAAAGACAGTAAGCTGTGGTAAGGTACAGTCAGTTAGGATGTAAATGCACTGCATAAATAACATTGGCAACAAATGTATGAGAACTACAAGATGTGTTGAATTCTTAGAAACAAGCAAGTTCTCCCGAAGTCTCTGTGAATAGATAGAATTTACTGCCCAGTAAATTGTTTTCTCTACAGTTTCAGTTTACAGACACCTTTTGAAGGATTTTTTTTACTGCATATATTTGCTGAAGGTGCTCATAAATGACAGACATAAAGCATATGAATTAATCTTTTAATACCCAAGATGCACTGAGTATGAGGACTGAACATTTATAAATGAAGCATCTTTATGGATTAAGGCTTAAACAAGAGTAATAATAGACACCAAATGACTTTCTAACCTGTCTAATTTGTTTTGGCATTTTCTTTTGTTAGGTGAAGTCTGACAGTTTTGAGGGAGATTTCTGACTGAAGGGTGTGAGACAGCAGTGAGGCATTTGGTTTCTTTTCATTGTTAATGTCTTAGGAAATGCTTACTGTCATCTCTTTCCCCCAAGCTTCTAGAAGGGTTCCTTGGCAAAACTGGTGTATTCACACAAGATCTATCCCACCTACTAGATAAGGTTTTCAACTTAAATAGATTTTTTTTTTTCATATCATTCAGTTGAATGTAAATATATTGGTGTTGTTCGTTTGTTTTTTAAGATGAGCAGGAGGGTTCACCTTTAGTGCCTGATTCCTATTCTTAAGAAGAAAGTTTGTAGTTCAGTTAGGTCCCTTGAGGATGTTATATTGAGCAAGAAAAGGCAGTATAGCTTAAGAATAAATTTTGCATATGTACCGTGCTTGCTGGATTCTCTTGTACCTTTATGATATAAGAAATAAATGCAGTTAATTATGTTCTATCCCTTTTAGCAAGCCTGAAGACAGAAACTCTGGATACTAGTACAATGCCAAGAGAAAATCCAGCACTGAAGAATGCATAAGCACTATTCATTCATACATTGTACACGTGCTTTTTCATTCACCTCTGTCTGGTAAATGTCAGCTTTATTGTGTCACACAAACACAATAAAATGGAATCTAGAATTGATGGCTCATTTGAGTACTCTGTATCTGTGAGTTCACTTTTAGATCTTCCACCTTCTTTAAAAATCTCTTAGCTTTTTCTCTAGAGATCATGCAAACCAATTCCTTTGTTCTAATACAACAGTCATTTAGATATCTAAATCTCTTAAATATGAGAAATTGTCACTGACTTTGAAAATGCAGCTGCAAGTGCATTAGTTCTACTTGAAAAATCATAAGACAGAAAAGTTTGTTAAGCAGAACTAAGGTCCCTGGATGCATTTTTCAGTGACCCGTATGAAAATGCTGTATTTTCACCTTACTTTGGCTGCTACATTCAATCAGCAGAGTGTTTTCAGTCATCCCCTTGTGTCACATTGATGTAAACAGAAGTGGGACCACAAGTATTACCTTCAGCTGACGGTATGATTCTGCTTCGTTCAGGATCTCTTTTAAATTGAAAATCAGTTTCTCTTGTAATAAATGTTTTATCTGCAGTGACAGGAAGAATTTTTCCTGCTTTTTATTCCATTTTCCTCACAGATTGCTGTGCTTGAATGCAGATATCTGGGGAATCTTATCAATTTTTGGTATTTTTGACAGAGGTGGTTATAGAGGCCATTCTGGTACTCACACTTCCAGTTTACTTGCCCAGCTCCTGTACTGCCCTGACCTGGAGCCAGCCTGATGATGAGTGGTGGTGTGGTGAACAGGTTAGTGGGAGTGGTAGAAAGTAGTTTTAAGAATCAGCAAACTAAGTTCTCTTCACAGTGTGGTGCAGAGTCTTCTGTCACCATAAGGAGAGAGCGGGACAGGAACAAGCACTTGAGGGCAGTGCCAGTGACAGCTTAGGGTGGCAGTGGAGCTCAGATAAAAACTGCAATTTGTGCGTAGTCATTAGTGACAGAGGGAGATAATTATCAGCCTGTCTTGTTACGTTGTGCATTTATTAGTGGTAATTTGAAGTCTCATGTGTTAGCAGTAAATAAAATTATTTTTCTGTGAACATTTTCAGTCTGACAGAGATTGAATAGAATTCATAGAGCAGCTGCTCAGCAGCAGCTGATAAGGCTGCCACGCTGTGAAGTAACAGTGGAAGTGTTTATGGATTGCAAGTGAATGTCCTCAGTAATTACACTGAAAGGGTGAAAACAAATAGTAGCACACAGGAGTGGTGTTTGATAACTTTTCAGTGCTTTCATGGTGGATCTGTGGGTTAATGAAGCCACATGTAGTAAATACAGAGTGAGTTGAATTCCAGGAAATGTGGTCTACGGAGCTGCCTTCTGAGCAGTGGTGTCGGTATGCCTTTTGTGAACAAATTGGAGTATAGGCCATAGTGAGCACTGCTTGAGGAACAGACTTGACGTGCTTACTTCAGGGGAGCCTTCCAGAGCTCAAGACAGCTGCTGAAATGAGGACTGGCATATGCGCAGCACTTGTGTTAAAGCACCGTACAAAACTGTTCCTGTTTTTATTCTCTTGTCTGAACATCCTCAAATCTGTCTCCTGCTAAAGATTGCTGTAGAAAACAAAATGAAGGGAATGCAGAAGGAGACAAACAGACTCCACTCACATTTGGGACAAGAAGCTGTAAGCAGTGGATGTAAAAGGAACGTGTTTTGTGAAAGAGTTTATTCATGTTAATGCATATAGACTTCTCTGTGTTTAGCTACTAGCCTGGCCCTGCACTGCTGCACACAGCTCAGCGATCAGGTGCTGGAGCAGTGTGGCTGTGGCAGTGACATTGACAGAATGTCCAGATAAACTCCTGGCTGGACGTGGTACGTGCTGGGCTAGTGGATCTGTCAGATCTGCTCCCTGCTGGTGGTGGAAGCTGTTAAGATGCTCTTCAAAATCTGGTCAGGTACTTGAATAAAGTGAAACCAAAAGCTATCCTGTAGCTGTGGAGGAGAAAGAAGCTTTCGAAGTTGTAAAATGTGTGGCCTAGTAAGTTCCAGGTGCTGGCCATCCCTGCTGTGAGCAGGCTGCAGCAGTGACTCGTGGCCGTAGGCTGATCCATACTGTCTCACAGCTTTGTGCCACTCCAGACCTTGCTCACTTGCAGAAGGTTGTATCTTCTGTAGCAGCCACAGTACTGGTGCTTCGCTTCTTGGACTTAGTGGTGGGTGGGAAGCTGGCTCCATCTTCTTTCCTTCAGTCTGCTCCTGCATGGTGACACACCATCTTTGCAGAGCAGGAAAGCTCTGCGGTAACTGCAAGCTAGGGTCTGGTACCGAGGGGTGGGCAGGGACCAGGGGGTGAGACATCATGTCTGGGAGAGATGCTGCTGAAGTTTGTAGGGGTGTCTGGGGTATGACATACAAGGCTACAAGGAGTAAGAAAGAGAGATATACCAGGGAGGCTGAATAACTGGCAATTGGTGAGTACTGTGGAATTAAAAAGACAGGAAATCTGTGAGATGACAGTTATATCTTCCCAAGTTTAAAGACAGGAAGGGAGGTGTCTGTGTACATACTCTGAATTTACAGCATTGGTGCTCAGAGATTACTGTTATCTGCAGGTTACCTCAGTCAGCATCCTGTCAAAGATACTGGAGATCACAAGGTACCTCACGACAGTACAGGGAACAGCAAGAACTAATCTGCCCCCTCATGAAAGTCTTTATTCGATTCTTTAAGGATTAGAAATTAATTTAAAACTTGACTCATTGAGTGTTATCTTCCTTTCAGTTCTGAACTTTTTTTTTTTGTATGAAATATTCTCCTTAATTACAGATATTACTGTTGTCCTTATGCGTGTCTGACCCTTTTTGAATCCTGATAAATTGCTAATCAGCATCAGTGGCCTTTATGTGCAGTACATAAAGCACCAATTTTCACCTTTTTTTTAGTAAATAATTTTTAATTTTTATTTTTGTACTTTTAAACTTGCCACCCTTTAGCTTTGCTATTTTATATCCAGGCAGTAAGTGTTTCTGGCTTACTTTCTCTGTTATTGAAATGTTTGGAGCACGTCTTTCTGAGGTAAATAACAGTGTTTTGCATCCTGCTAATACAACAGGTGCAGGCTTTCATTCCCCAAATGCCTGCTTTCTCTGAACAACTGAATTCCGCAACACCCATTTCCACGGTGTGCTGCCAGTCCCTGTGCTGTGATCCTGCTGACAGATAGGGCCCATGTACACAAACACAATTTTTTAAGTCTACCCTGCACCTTATTACTGTTGCATTCTAACATTTTAGTTCTTCTTGTCATAGGTACATGTCAAGCAGAAACCTGAGATGAATTTGAAGCAGTAATGCCCAGAGCCCTTTCCCAGGCTTCTTTCTCCCAGTCTTGATTTGATTAAAATGAATTACTGGGTGTCAGTATGTCAGCGTGTTTTGCTGTTTAGCTGTTCATCTCCAGAATTTCAGTTTGTTAGTGAATATATTAAATAATACTAGTTCTTTTGAACTAATAAAGAAAAGTATCTACTAGATATTACTGTTGAGTTAAACCATATCTAACCAAGTAATCATGACAGTTTTTCTTAACCTGTGTTCAGAGTTCATTCCTAGGGTGTTTCAGGCAAGCAGAGTCCTGACTTTTTCAACTCTGGTTGTAACAGCTTCTTTTTTTCCCTTTATTTTCCTTTATGAATGCTTAGTTCAAAATGAAATACACAAGAACTATTTTTCTGAACATGAAAGTGTTAAGTCCTTTTTTAACAGGTTGGAAAGCAGCCTGGAAGCAGGGAGGAATTGTGAATTGCAGCTGTGAATTGCAAGAACTAATAGGAATTGATAACCTTGTAGTCTTATAGCCATAATAGTCTTAGGCTCAATCACACAGTCGATAAATTGGTGGTTGCATAAGTGAAGACTTGCTGATTTCATATAGATAGATATATTTAACAATTATTTTTGGAAGAACAGTTCTGCAGCCAGTCGTGCTTGATACAGTGATATGCACTTTTAATGAGTATTTACATTCTAAGTGCCTTGTCTTGTGTACCTTGGCAATTTTTTAATACTGTGCTTTTAAATGAAATGTGAAACAGTGAAACTGTCGGTGTATCTGGAATATGAAGCCATGGTGCTCACTGACACAGTTCCTTCTTTTTCTCACAATTTATTGTAAAAGACAGTGGTAAAGATGTTAGAATACAATTTCTCTGAGGTGTAAAAGCATGGTAAATTAGCCAAGTTCAGGATTACTTAGAACCTGTAAATAGCATAAGACTAGGCTTGTCCAAAAAAACCCTTACAGGTCACCCCTGAAACTTGCTCAAACTGCATGTGTTGAGATGCAAATCTTGCAGGCAGCTTCCTGCATTGCTCAGTGCTTACTGTGTGTTATGAGGAGCTTCCTTTTAGGTGTTTACAAGTCAGGTTAAGAATTTGGTTTTCAAAATGTTGGTATTTTAGAGGAGAGAGCACTACAAGGATCACACGAGTGTAGAAACCAAGCTTGTAAAACCAGAATTCTTTTCCTTAATAATGTATGAGAAGATGGGAAATTTTTCGTACAAAAACATGTGCATCAGCAGGAGCCTGGCAACATTTACTTTTGTGAACATTGGTAAGGCCCAAGGAACTTCTTGCATTTTATCTGTTTCTCATTCCTTTTATGTAGCAATTGACTCCGTGCTGGAGTCACAATCTGTAACAGCAAGCATAGCCATTATTAGTTTCGTGACTTACTTGAATTCATAGCTGAGAAACTTAGTCTTCAGAAGTTCTATTTAAGTATTTGCCTGGGAGATGCTGCTGCTGTATGCTATCTGCCATTTCTCCTGAAGTGATTCTGGTGGAGTGGGCTTTTGCTGAGGTCCCTGTGATATGTACATAGGAACTGGGAGAAAGATGTTGATTTGCTTACCTTAGGCAGACTGGCTGATATGCACACAAAAGAGGGGATCAAACTATATGCCTCTGTGAAAATGATAAAAATCAAAGAGAAAGCTCCAGTACTCTGATTTGGAAGTATAGTACTGAAATAAAAAGGATGTGTGACATGGAGGACTAAAACTTTCAAAATAAAACTCACTTGTTAGAGAAAAACACTTAAAACAATGTAATTTAGGACACCTTTACGTATGGTAATATGTATTATTAATAGTGCAGGGGTTTTTGCTTTGTGCTTTCTGGAAGATGAAATGCAGTGTGGGAGAGACTGGGTGCTGCTGGGGTGAATGGGCTTGGAGTGTTTGCATGGACGCAGGCTATCCTTGACATTCTTATAAAAATAGTAACATACACTACTCGAAAGGCAGTGAGTTCGTAATGAATTTCTTTCACGACTAGTTTACATCTATATACCTATAGTCAGTGTTTTTTATCTGTAGGCATTTGTCAAACTGGTGTCTGTTTTATGTGGAATGTAAAACCGTGACAAGAGGGAGGGGCAGAACAGAATTCCAGTGCTTGGAAGAATTTAGCTTTTCATTTTCCAAAAATGTTTTTTTCATTGTTCATTTTTAAGGAAAATCAAGTTTAATTACTCTGCTTCTTTTCACTTCCTAAGGATTCATAAACTGATGTTGGAACTAATTTTTTGGTATGCACAACCACATTTTGTTGTTTTTACACACACATATGCACTGTCTGAACAATCTTTTTCAATAATAAGTATACAGATTTTGCTTTATATACATTGACTTGTTTTCTTTTTGTGCTAGATGCAGCTACTACTTTGAAATTCTGTTTTGTCTTTACTGATTAGCAGTCATTTACTAAGAGATGGGAATTTCATATTATCCTGGGATTTGAATTGTGATCCTGCTGCTTTAGGCAACATGTCTTCTGAGCGTGTTCTCACTGCTGTAATACTGAATCCTAGTTGGCATTAAAATGTACATTTCTCTGAGATTAGGCTTAAGATGAAGTATCTCATAAAGATGAGATGCTTCAAAAAAGTGGTTGTGATACCACCATCCATATTGACTCTTCTAAGTCTTTTTCTCAGAGGGCCAGTAAAGTTCCAGAGGGAGAGGGGGATTTCTCCTTCTTTCCACCTTCCTACTGATCTGAGCATCCTCTGCCTCCAGGCCCTCCCGAAAGCAGAAATGCTCAACTGGTGGTTTTGCTCCTGCTCTGGAGAGCTGTGGTGCCGCTGGGTAGAGAGAGGCCTGAGTAACTGGGCAGCACAGAGCGGTACACGAGATTGGTATTGTGGCTGTGGAGGTAATGGCCATTCCTCTTACTTGGTATTGGGAATTCTGTTTTAGTATTGTATTACTGTACCCCTGTTGGAAAGGTTTCCTTATATTCTGAAGTTCTTTATTACATTTTAAATATTTACTTAATCAGTATTTAAAGAAGAACTGAAAAGTAATTCTCAGAGATCAGTGCAGAATTTAGCATTCATTGCACTCTGCCTACGTGCTGGGGTTTGGGAGTTATGCAACCTCTTTTTATAGAGTTGTGTTTTCTAGTGATCCAGACTTACTCAGTTAACACTTAAAATAGAAGTGTATTGGAAAATATGTAGGATACAAAACATAGGTCATGATGAACTACTGTGTACCTCTTAATTTAAAAGTAATCAATTGCATTAAGGCTTTTCACACACTGGCTTCTATCATTATGTGTCTTGATCTGAATCCTGCTGGGTGGAAAAGCTTTAGCTGCTGTGGCGTAGACCCATGCACTGTGGAAAAAGTGTGTATGGAGCTATTGCATATTTAGCTTAAAGAGAAGACTGAAAGCTAAGTACCCAGCAGAGAAATTGCTGTTGGTTACCAGCAAACTGTAGTGATGGGGAGGGAAGGCTGTAGCAGGAATGCTTTTAAGACTTAATTATGGTATATTTTCACCTGGGCAGTGGGGCTTCCTGACAAACTGTGGGTCACTGTTCCAAATTACAGAGGTACTAGATCATCATAGTAAAATTGCCCAAGCAATTATTTTAACATGAACAAAACGCATTTTTTTCTGATCTCAGTTTTTGGAGGAAACTGGAACAGTTTTTCAGAAACATTACACATAGGATAATAAACCTGAGGCAGATGCATAGCATGCAAAATTTTGCCTAAATGCTAATAGTTTGGCACCATTATGCAAATGAAACTAGTGTGTAGTAATGGGAATTCAGATGCAGTGATTGCTACCAGATCCACTAAGAGTAATGGAATTGCATACCAACACAGACTTATGACAAATATTGTGATTGTAGGTAACTAAATGACCATGGAATCTGGAGCAGAGAACCAGCAGAGTGGAGATGCAGCCGTTACAGAGGCAGAAACCCAACAGATGACAGTACAGGCACAACCACAGATTGCAACGTTAGCCCAGGTATAAAATGATATGGTATAATAGCTTTACCTTTTGGGTAAATTTTTAAGAGGGATAATGTCTGCTCGTGAGCCTGAGTTAAGGTCCTGTTGATGCGACTCTGGAACAGGTGCTATGTATAGTTCCATTAATGTTTGTCTTCAGATTTTTGTAGCATTAGAAATTTTCAACTTCACATCACTCTACAATGTTAGTTCTGAAGAACTGTGTGTGTGTAAACTTTGTAATTTTAACAGAATATTTTATATTAATTAAATTATTTCTATCATTCTTTACCTCAACCGTAACACTGAGAGGTTGGGTTTTATTCAAAATATGTAATTTATTGTCTTTTTTGATACTGACTAGATTGTTTTGCTCTTGTATTTTCTGTTAGAATCTTGTCTATAACAATCAGTTTAATTCTGAAGGAAACAAACTGAAAATCCAGTTAAATAATACAGAAAATGCAACATCATGTCAGTCGGGAGGAATGCTGTAAACATTAGGATCAAGTAAATGGAACAGCCTGGCATCTGTCAGCTTGTCTTATCCTATGGAATTTCACAGAATTGCTTACCACACAGAAAGACAGAAATAGATCATTTATTATCCCCAAATTATTTTGGAGAGACAAGAAATTTTGCAATTCCAGCTACATCTCTAATTCTGGAATCCAGTGTCATTCTTGGATATGCTGGTGGCTGGCAGAAGTAACTGTATTGTGTAAAATGAGTACAGAATCTGTTCATCTCTCTCCTTCAGCAATTTCATTTTAAAAGTATTTGCAGTCTGCAAGGTGCTAGCATGTTTTTTAGATCATGTAGTGTGGGGAATTTTATGTCTTTTGAGCGGCACAGGTGTTGAATTCTGCACCATTTTGTGGATGATTAATATCTCTAAGAAGTTCTTTCACCTCTCAGTAAACTCAGTACACTTCCATTCAAGGGATAGCACAGGGGTCCAAGCTGTTAAAATGCACGGGGCACTTTTTGTTCAGTGAGCTGTAGTGTGAATTTTCAGACCACCAGCTGCCCTGCACCGGCTTGCCTCTTTGGGCAGTTCTCTCACTGTCTAACTTAGGCACAGAATGTAGGTGGTGTGAATAACACTTCAGTGTCAACTAAGTGAAAGTCGTTTATTTCTCTTGAAAAACCAGTAAGCTGCTTCCCGCTTGGTACGTGTTAAGATTTCATATGGAGAAGCAAGTGTGTTTTACATTTGTGTTGACATACTCACATCCAGGTAGCTAAACTTGCAGTATGTAGTTGATCAAATGTACTTCACTTGGAGAAAATTAGCCTGGCTTGAATGAGGTTGTTGGGTTTTTTTGAGTAAGAAAAGGCTATGCAGTTATTAAAATCCCTGTGAACCACAAGCAAATATGTAAGTTTCCCTAATTCTCTTGTTGTCATTCACTGTATTATTTCCATTTTGTCTATTTCCCAAACTTTATATTCCTCATGGAGGAGACTGAACAGTCCAAACACAATTCCTTGTCTCATTCTGATCAGCAGTCTTACATTAGTAAGATAAGTTTAACGTGTGATGCAGCAGTGCTTGGCATTAGGGAGTGCCCTTAGAGGCTCAAACAAGTCTAAATCACTAATGATGTTAATATAATCTTTCATTACTTCTTGAAAGGTCACCCCCTTATGAGCTTAGTTTAAATTTTGTGTTCTTAGCTAGCACAGGGTAGTTTTTGGAGTCAAAAGGAAACTCGTCCCAGTTCCACAAGGTATGAGTCAGAGACATCTGCGGAAGTTGCATTCTGCTGTTGGCTTTGTGCAGCCGCAGTGTAGCCTCCAGTTGATCAGCGTTGCTGTCACTGCCAAGGACTGTTCAGTCAGACGTGCAGTATTAAAAAAGGTCACTTGGTGAAGGAATATGATTTGCCAGAGGGAAGCATGTTCACGCTAATCCCAGTCCCAGTTTCTCTCCTGTGAGCTAAGTATGGCCGTGTAATGCCGCAGCCATTTTCATAAAAAATGAAGGTAACGGCAAATGCAGACTGTGGATTAGGGAGGGACAGCTGTGGAGGAGAGAGATCTACATGAAACTCCCTTTAATTCTGTTGTTGAGCAAGATTTCTGTGTAAATGATGGATGTTTATGGAGATTCAGAGATCAGCTGTTGTAGTATTTTGAGAACCATGTGTCCCCGAGGACAGCATAGAATTTGCTGTCTTCATACAGCAGTTCTCTGGGATTAGGCAGGATCACAAGAGCTGTGATGGCAAGTAAGGAGCAACCCTGGAGCCCTGGCACTGGTGTGTCAGCCCTGGCACTGCTCTGCCTGACAGGAGTCCAGGCGTGACTGCACAGATTGTGGCACCTGACCGGGGACAGGTGTAGCTGGGTCCTGGGGTGCCTGCCCAGCCACGGAGCAGCCCCAGTGCACAGCCTGCCAGTCACCCATTGTGGTTCGTGTCACTCGGCACAGCAAAGAAGTGAAACTTCTCCATGTGGTATGAGCAGCTCTGCTTGGGGAGCACTGTCCTTGGGGCCATGTCCTGTGCAGGGCCATGTGACTGCTTGCACAGTGCCACACTCCACACTGCACAGTCAGCACGTCACTGTGGGCATAGCCACTGCCTGGAGCTCTGTGCTTTAGAAATGAAGGTGTGTCTTAAAACGGAGGTTTTAAGAGTTGGGCCATTTTTCCTCGTACAAAAGAAATAGCCGTAAGAGTAGTTTGTGTCAACTGGTTAGGCTGGATGAAAATAACTGCTGCATATCTTTTGTTCCTCATCAGCCCCCTGTTTTTTCTATCTTAACATGTGGTTGATTTTCTTTATTTAAATGGACTTTGCCAGCTACTCAATGTGGGTTAGTCTCTAATAACTCTGAAAGATATGACTACAGATTCTTACATCTGGCAAATAACTGCTTTTTCCTGAGTGAAAACAAACACAGTTCCACTCCCATACGTTTCTGCCTTTGACTCAGCAGTGTTAGTAGGAGTACACCCACATCCTAGCAGTGTGTAACTGAAGTTACTGAGGGTTAATGTTTTCATTAGGTTACTCAAAATAGAGGCAGTTGTGTTTTTCTCATTCTTGTCAATGGTTTTAGAGGTGATATTTTGAACCTGCAGAAACTCTGTAGTAGTTTAATTTGGAGAGGTCACATGTTGGGCATAGGCAATTTAGGGTTTTTTGTTTTACTCTGAAACATTTGGGTCATATTGCTGGTTTCTAGATTAGATGTAATTTGTTTGCCAGAAAGTGTTCCTTATAGTGAAATAAGATTCTGCAATAACCTAACTTTTGTTCACTGTCTCTACATTGCAGGTATCTATGCCGGCAGCTCACGCAACATCTTCTGCACCCACGGTGACCTTAGTTCAGCTGCCCAATGGGCAGACAGTTCAAGTGCACGGCGTAATTCAGGCTGCCCAGCCATCAGTTATTCAGTCTCCACAGGTCCAGACAGTTCAGGTACTTGCTGAAGAACTTCCTAATACGTGAATTGCACCTTCTGAATGGTCCTGCCAGTTTGTTGGTTTCTAGTGGGTTCATGTCCTTGATTATGTTTTTGGTTACACGAATTTAAAGCAAAATCTGTACAGTATTTGCTACTCTGTGACTTTTCTCTTTTCTGGTTTAACCACTTTTAACTTTAATTCATCACTGAGTTTCATTTCCCTCTAGAACTTGGTTGGGGAGTTTAACAGGTTACTGTTTTTTTCTTTCAGTATTTCTTAATTTTTTCCCTCTACTTCATTTTTGTACAGTAAGAGTGTAAGAGTTAATATTGTCCTGAAGTGAACAAGAACAGTTTTTCTGATAATGTTATCTGTTAATCATTAGTGAGCCTGATATTCTGGGATGACAGTCTTTGCTACTTCAAGAAACACTTATATTGGTTTACAAAGCACATCTGTATGTTTATGGCCCTTAAAATATACTTATCAGTCTCCTCATAAAAATAATTTTTAAATTTACCAGCTGAATGTAATTTTTCTTCCACAAAACAAGAAAGATAATGGAGTATGAATGAAGAGCTTGAAGACTTAGGAGAAAAGTAATCTGAAATCTTAAAACCCATAACCATCTATTTTGTTTCTCTTAGGAATAGTTCAAACTCCAGTGTTACTGAGCACAGGAATTACTTAGGGCAGCTGCACAGGGTTAGACTGATAGATACCTAGCTAGGTATTCTTTTAAAAACAGTAAGGCATGCATATTTTAAAGCCATTCTGATAGTCTTTATTTACTCCTTGTCAGCTTTAATGATGAGTTTCTGGCAAGCTCTGCCCTCTTCAGCTCATGGAGTCAAAAGTTTAGGGTTTTGATCTATTGGAAGCAAGCAGTTTTCAGTTTTCAGATAAGTGTGCATGTTACTAGCCCAGGGGTGGAAGATAAGAGACTGACAATGAAATCGTTGGGATTCACCTGACTCATTGCAAAGCACAAATGTGTATGGAACGCTGTGATACAGAAAGGTATTTCACTGTCAGCCTTGGACCCATCCAGGCCCTCTATCTGATAACTGACATTTAGGCACCAGCAAGCTTTTGGATCCTATCTTGCCTAACATGTTTAAAAAATCAGGCTGAGAGCTGTGTTTCTCACATAAGCATTTTTCTGTTCACCATAATGAGCTTTGTATATCTGTAACATGAATATAACTATTTGGAAAACAGTCTCAAGAGTTTATGTATTTGAGATTTTTAAAATATTTTTGGAACGCTTTGAATTTAAAACTGTGGAACTACAGTTCTTAGAAACATTTTAACTTTTCCTCATAAGTCTTTTAAAGGTTTTTTTTAGCTCCAATTTTCAGAATTGCAGCACTGCATTATTTTTTAGCATCTTCAGACATGACATTTTCCTGATGATTTCCCAAAAGAAAAAGCAGTCTTTGTGTAATATATCCATACAGTGATTTATAAATGGTTGTTTCTCAATTTAATTATTTTGCTATTTCTAACCTTTCTGCGTCCTTTCTTAATTTGCTTTTAGTTTTTCTCTCCCTAAATCTGACTGACTTCCTCTTTTGTTCCCTCAAAATGGACGGAAACAAGGAAGAAATGAAAAACAAAAACCGTTTGGGACTAATTTTTGTATTCTCTTACTGTAGTGTTTAAATTCTAAGAGACATTCTCCTGGGTAGATACCTGGCTCTGGTCATTCTTCACTGTATCTGTTACTTCTCAGCAGCCTGCCCTTTCTTTTTGTTGCATAGGCAGTAGTAGTGCATAATACATGCATCATGTCAGCATTTCCTTAAAATAAAGGCATTGGAGTAGCCCTGTTAAATTTGATTACTGTTCTTATTTTCAGATCTCAACTATAGCAGAAAGTGAAGATTCACAGGAATCAGTGGACAGTGTC
Source organism: Callipepla californica brunnescens (assembly GCA_023055505.1). Taxonomy (NCBI): domain Eukaryota; kingdom Metazoa; phylum Chordata; class Aves; order Galliformes; family Odontophoridae; genus Callipepla; species Callipepla californica. Next base: position 4,221,835 of record JALIRH010000010.1, read on the forward strand.
ACAGATTCACAGAAACGGAGAGAGATTCTTTCCAGACGACCCTCCTACAGGTAAGCAGGTTAAAATCAAAAGCATTTTGCTTGGTGGATGTGTTCTTCACATGGTTAGCCAAATGGTGGCATTCTATGGTTCTTGTCAGATTTGCTGAAATCTCTTTTCTTCAGTGTCTTTCTATGGAATAGAGTATAAAAAGATACCAAAACAGGAGGAGGAGGAAGAAAACTCAGCTGGTACGCTCATTTAAGACAGAAACAAGCTGAGAATAAGCAGATTGCAAAATTTGTGAAACACAGAGGTATTGTTGTGCTAGGTACCTTAGAGATAGCTTTAATGAATAGTTAACACATAGAATATGCTGAAACTTTACAAAAAGTTGTTTCTGTTTAATCTGTAATCTGCATAAAATCAAATATTGTTTTTTAGTATTGTTGAAATGCTAGCAGCCATCAAACTTAATTCCTCTCTCCCATGAGACATGAACGTGTGCTGTTCTGTGGCTCAAAGGGAATTTCTATTTGTGCCAGGTTATGTTAGAAGTTATGTTTAAAGTTAGGGAATTCAGAATGTCAGTGTCATGGAGTGGTAGACATCTGTTGCATTTTACTTCATTAATTAAGCCCTTGCACAGCTTTTTTTGGCTGTACTAAATCTCACTTTTCATTTATAAAATGCACTGAATAGCTTTAAGGATCACCTACAGAGTTCAGCATTTTTAAAATGACATATGGATTCTTGCTGCTTCCGAAAATTCATTATGAGCATGGCCTTAGAAATACAGCCAGACTATAGCCTGAATATATCTAAGCCTTTTTTTATTTTTAGAACTTGAAGATTATTTTCTCCATTCTCCAGGAGCCTTAAGGCTGTCTTGCTGGAGATAGTTAAAATCGCTGCAGAAGATCCCTAGCCATAAAAGATTTGTAAAAGTATTGTTATTTGTGAGGAGCAGTGTTGCTAACATTAAGGCTGTCACAGAATTCCTTGCAGTCTGCTTCTGCAGTGAAACACTTCTACTGTGTATGGAAGAATAGCTGAAAATCACAAGACAACAGAGCTAAATAAACAGCAAAACAGAGAGCAGGGGACTTGTGCATGCTAAATTCTCATTCAGGTGGACTCTGTTCCCTGCACTGATGCCACAGCCTCCTCTGTCTCTCAGATCAGACCCTGGTGACTCTGAAGAACTTACTAATGGCAAAGCTTTTATACCCAGCTCGGCCTCTGGTCTCAGCCTTTCTGATTGAGCCAGACTGCAGCAGTATCTAGAGTTCCCAGCTGGCTTTATCCAAGCTGCTGTAAATGGCCCTGCACACAAGATTGGTGCAGATAGGTACAGAATTGAAGAGCTTTATCTCTTCCTCGGGAACTCCACTTTGATCCTAGTATGCATCGTTTTTTTCTCCACGTCAGTCCGTATTTCTTATATTTGTTAAGCTGACACCTTCTATTTTAAATTTAAAAAAGGCAAAGATCAGTATTAATCATCAAATTGTATGTGATGAATTTAAGCTGTATGAATTACAGCTGTTGAGCTGTAATTTCTTCTTTTCTATTTTGAGCTTCTTCTTTCGTTCTTCCTCATCCTGTTTGCTCTCTCTGTATTTTTACTCTGTTTTCTCTACTAATTTTTCTCATCCAACACCTAGATTGCAAATTCTCTGGACAGGAATTTGTTATTTGTCCAAGTGGTACTTGGCACTGTGGAGTGCTTGTGCAGTGCTGGGGTTCCTGCACACTTGCAGAGCTGAGATAGTAACAGCGAAGCTCTGTTTGTGAAGTTGCTTAGCAGAGTGACTAGACTCTCCACATAGCTGAGCACAGATGTTCTGGTTCCCAGAGCCTTAGAAGCCTTATTTAAGCTATGAGCATTGTGTTGGGGCTTAGAATCTACAACAGTGTTTGCTTCATCACACTGAGTTCTAGAGACAATCCGCAGGAAAACAGATGAGAAGAATTTCAAAAAGAAGTTCCTTTACACCTAAGTAGCATTTTGCAGTGACATAATACAGTGCCAGCACTAAAAAAAGCCTGGTAGTCCACTCTCTGAGGGGACAGTGCTTAGTCTAAACATTGCAAATTGCAGCAACTGGTATGGTCAGCTTTACAGTCATAGTCAATAGGACCTGTAGCTGGAGTGTTTCAGCTGTTTGGGCTTTGGAAATAGTTAACAAATGGCTTTTTCTTTACACATGCTAATCTCACAGCTTTCTGAGGCAGAGTTTTTACCTCTCCTGCAAACATAAGTGTGCTGCTCAAACACTGAGCATTGTGTCCCAGGCAGCTGTTGAGTTAAAAGCTGGTCACTCTGGACAGGCATTTCTGCAGACTTCCTTTATATTTGTCTGTCTGGCTGAGGACTTGATGGTCTCTGCAAGGGAGCAGTTTCTCTGATGTGAATGAGGAGACTGTTTTTGCATATATTGCTTTCTTCTAATATTTTGTGGATAAAAGCAGGAAACAAGTCAAAATGCATGAGACACAAACGTGTTTCTAAGAAAAAGGAAAGAAAGAAAAAGAAAAAAAAAGAAAGGTTGCAATTGTGTCTCAGGTTGAGAAGCAGCTGTGCTGCTTTTTGCTGGCTGCCTTACGTATCTGTGCATAGCACTCTGAACAACTTTCTCCAACAAGAATTTGAAGGTAGAATCATAGAATAGCCTGGGTTGAAAAGGACCTCAACGATCATCTAGTTTCAACCCCCCCTTCATGCAGGTTTTTCATTCTGCAACCATATTAGCAGTGCTGGCTCACTGCACTTCCCAGTTTTCCCAATAATTATGTATCAAAAAGATGTTTTCCCAGATTTTATTAAAATCTCTACAACATACTGTCTTTGCCAGAAAAATTTTGAATGACTTGTCGTCAGATGCCCCGGGAGTGCCAAGGATTGAAGAGGAAAAGTCTGAAGAGGAAACAGCAGCACCTGCCATCGCCACTGTTACGGTGCCAACTCCCATTTACCAAACCAGCAGTGGGCAGTACAGTATGTAGTCTGAATTTCTCGGTGGTGCTAGTAAGTCGGGATGAAAAGATGGAGAACTATTATTTGTATAACTGTTTGGACTAGGGTAAAGCAGGAGGTGAAAATATGATTACTTTGTTTGATGGCCATGCCATTCCTCTTGTTAATATTTGAAATGTTTCAATTAACAATTTGAGACTGTTTGCCAGCTAGTGCAGCTAATGCTTCCAGAGGCAAAATATAATGCTGTTAAACATAATGCTGTTACAAACTTTCTAACTTGAGGATTCAGATGAGGTAATTCAGTAGTTCCTTTTTTTTTTGCTGACTGTTAATTCAGGCTCGCTAAATCATTACCTCATTAATAGAAGAAGCATTAGTCTGCCATTGCACTTTTTAGAAAGTCTTGAAAATATAAGGACTTCAGCAAGCTTATTTGAAACACGTAGTAAAAAAAGTTTCTGTGTTTCAATGCCTTTATTTATTAGATTTTATAGATATATTGCTTTGACTTAAAGGGTTGAGAATATGACAGTAAATCTGGAATTCACATGCTGCCTCACACAAATATGTTTAGTATTAAATGTTCAAGAGAAAGAACGAACTCTCTGTTCATGTCTTTCTCTTAAAATCTCTTTGAAATGTTGTTTCTCTGTTTACTCCTTAGCCACTTTGACAGTGTCCTACGTAACCACTGAAATGATGTTAATTCTGCTTTCCTACCATAACTGTAAAATAAACTGGTCATGCGGATACCTCAGACTTTGATATGTCTATATATAGGAACACAGTGAAATTCTGTGGAAGTAGGAATGAGAAGTGATGTCTCAGTACACCTCAGTACACAGGATTGAGGGAGAAAAAGGAAAAAAAAACAACAAAGACTGCTTGAAGGGAAGAAAAATGTGTGAAACTGGACCTGTGTGAGTGAAAACACTGCTAGGAAGGTGCTGAGGAAGTAGTAGAGAAGGGGAGATACAATCAGAAGAAAAAAAATACCACAGCAAGAAGAAAGTGAAACACAAGATGGATAGCAGTAGCAGCAGAGGAGACTGAAGGGAGTAAAGCATGGAAGAGGCGAGGAATTTCAGATGAGAAGAAAAAGGCAAGGAAAAGCCCTAAACCAACCAAGAAGAATATTAACTAATGAAAAGTATTTTCCCGCTGGAAGATCGTAGCTTCTGTGTGATATTGTTTTATCAGAGAAACTAATCTGTATTTTAAGCTGTGGGTTTTGTGTGTCCCCAAAATACGAGTTTCAGGAAAGATTAAAACATTACTGTCAAAGAATGGTTACTTTAAACATACTTAAAAGCCTTCTTTAAAATATCTGATTTGAGGGCTTACAAGGGTTCAGTGGATTTAACTTGGACTGGTAGTCTTTTATGTCTGGGTTATTTAAGTTAATGAGTAAGTTAATGTCTTAAATACTATATCCCTTTTCTTTGTCTGCAGTTGCTATTACGCAAGGAGGAGCAATTCAGTTGTCTAACAATGGCACCGACGGAGTACAAGGTCTCCAGACATTGACTATGACCAATGCAGCTGCAACACAACCTGGCACTACCATTTTACAATATGCACAGACCACAGATGGACAACAGATACTTGTACCCAGCAACCAAGTTGTCGTACAAGGTGAGATGCTTCACAGTTGTTCTGTATAACACTTTCCCCACACAGATCCAACTTGCCAACCTAAAGTCCTCTAATGTGTCAGGAGACAGAATTAACAGCTTTGACACAGAACAGTCTCCAAAATAACTAAAGAAAATTCTAGACAAAGCTGTCACATTTTCTTGGAGTCTTTCTCTTCAGTTCAGTACATTTATAGATAATGTTGGTTTTACTCTCAAAACAGTATTACATATTTTAACATGATTTTTGTTACACGTTGTACAAAAACTGATGCTACACTCCAGTTCAGAATTCTGCCAGACAGTCATCTGCAACAGCAGTAAATTTAAAGCAAAGCATTAAAGTTAGGAAGGAGGGTTGATTAATACGTTCTTTCTGTAAGGACACTTTTATTTGTTAGTATGTTCTCTCCCTGTTCAATTAGAAGTCATAATTCCTTTCTGTTGTGGGTTTGTGACTAGTCACCAGATATTTAGTCATGGAGTCTTAGAATCATAGAACACTTGAGGATAATGCCTTACGATGTAATTTATGAAGACCTCCACTTAGGGCAGGACTATTCCAGACTTACACCAAGTTATTTTTTTATTTATTAAAATTCTTCTTTTGGTTAATTGGAAATTAGAGGGAGAGTATTAAAAATATTTATTAAAATAGCAGTAAATTGTACCCCTGCTTTTATGATTCTAAAGCAGAAAATGTAAAAGTTATCCAGTGGAGAGGCCTCTAGACACCAGTAAAAATACATAACTGCAAAAAATACTATCGTTGAATTAATTTTCTGGATTTTGTATTCGTAGCCACATGCTATCTCTTTAGGTGATACCATATTTGTTATGATCTCAGACAAGTATAACATACTCATGAATTAAAATAAATAATGGAAACTAGAGACTCCCTTCTCTATTCTAGAGAAATGTTAAAGTTGTGCACCTAATTTGCACACAATTATTGGAGTAAATGCTCTGATTCTGATTTTTTCTGCCCCAGATACATAGGTATGTAGTTTCTCCTTTTGCAGATAGAAATTTGGAGTACAGCTAGAAATACTGTTTGCCATCTTTCATTTTCTTCCAACTGCTAAGACTGTCCAAAACTCAAAGAAATAAAAGGGAATGTACCCGAGGAAAAAGAAGTAGCGCAGTATGGCAAACATCAAGCACAAGTGAAGACTTCTTCAGCAAAATGCCTAAAACATTTAATGTTAAGCTAAGACAGTAATAGCAATAGTGATGCAGATGATGGTCATCCATCCTACGTGGTAACTCAGAATGCACGATGAATGACTGTGCTTCCTGCATCATGTCTAACAGTGCTTTCACCAAACTGACTTTGTGACCCATATGTTTTTCATCTTGCAGCTGCCTCGGGAGATGTGCAGACCTACCAGATTCGCACTGCCCCTACCAGCACTATTGCACCTGGCGTAGTCATGGCATCATCTCCAGCACTTCCAACCCAGCCAGCAGAAGAGGCAGCACGGAAGAGAGAAGTGCGTCTAATGAAGAACAGGCATGTACATTTTGATCACTTTTTTTTTTTTTTTCTGATCAGCTCTGTGTAGAAACAGTGTTAAGCTCTAAGAATCATGATCTTTCTTAAGTCATTAAAGGTGCGAAGCAAAGAAACACACCCACTAATGATCATGAAACCTTAAGTAACGGAGTAATTCTGTGAAGTGTTTAGATTGCCCCTTCCCTTTATTGCCTTAAGGAGAAAAGTCAGTGGTGAGAGACTTACCTGATTGCAGACGTTGTTAGGAACACTGAAGTGAGTTGATTTTTTTGAATTAAAACTTTCATGTAGTTTTCTTGCATAGAGTCCTTAGCTTAGCCTTCTGCATGCATTCTCCTTGCTACTGGCCAACTCACACTCTTTATGAGTGCTTTCTTTCTTCTTGTCACTCCTTGCCTGAGTGGACCCAGTGCTTGTTTAAGAGACTCAAGTGAAGAATTAAATAACGTTGAAGAACAGAGTTAACTGTTTAAAAAATTTTTTTTCCTTTGCACAGAATCTCACCAATCTCCCCTTTATATTTATTTTTCTGATATCAGTAAATAGTAGATGTCATTGTTCACCTGTTCAAGCTCTGCATTTGAGGAAAAAATTAACATTCTGAATCCCCTCAGTCAGAAATCTTAGTCCAGCAAAAGAAAGCTTTGCTGTTTGGAAGAGCCAGGAAAAGACGAGGGAACTAACCTCCACTTGAATTGAACTAACAGGTTTTACAGCAGTAATATGTTGCATGCGGTGCTTTTAGCCTGCCTGCTTAGTAGGTGTTTGCGTATCTAGGCTCCACAGAGAAACAGGGAAAAAAGATATAGAGAAAGCAGATGGGGAGATGGAACATAATGAAGGATTACTGCACAAATCTTCATATATATTACTGTGCATAGTTTCTGTGTACTAGTTCTACATTTTAAAAGCTGTCTTGCAAATAAGTATAAATCTAGCTGTTCATAATGAATAACTAATGCACACAGACTACAAGGTGGCTTAATACATAGCCCAGGCTGGCACAAAATCACAGAAAGAAGTTATCACCCAAGGAAACACCTTGGTAGATCTCCTTTGGGAATCACAACTCTTTCCTAATCCAGTAGTAGTTAATCTTCTAATGACACCAGTGGCAGCCCAAAATAACTTGAAATGCCACGTGTTGCATATGGCCCACATGCTACGAGCATGTAAAGCTGTATTTGTAGGAGCAAGCAATGGATACCTTAGTGCAAATTAGATTTTCTTCTCTGTCTCTCATTTACAAAGCAGAATATCAACAGTTGTTTCTCATGTTGACTTACCAGGTAGATCCTGGAACAAATGCTCATTTTTACCTTCACATAATTGTAGGGGTTGGAAGGGACCTCCAGAGATCATCAAGTCCAACCCCCCCTGCCAAAGCAGCTCCCCAGACGAAGTTGCACAGGCAGGCATCCAGGCAGGTCTTGAACACCTCCAGAGAAGGAGACTCCGCCACCTCTCTGCGCAGCCTGTGCCAGTGCTCTGTCATCCTCACTGTGAAGAAGTTCCCACACACATTTTTTTTACCTCGTATTACAGTTATTACTTACCCAGTGAGAGATTGAGCTAACTTCAAATTTATCTTCTCATTTCCTAGAACACTAGCATTATCACCAATTTATGCAGTCTTTGCAACAAAAGGACACTCACTCACCTTTTGAAGCTGTTCTGCATTGCACTTAGCAATTCAGGTCAAACAGACATGTACATTACGTGTTTGTACAGTGTACTGCATTGATAAGCTACGTTGCTGGAGAACCTTTTGCAAGCATGCCCACCTGCAGCATCTAGCCTTGTGCTTACTTCACAAGTCAGCACCATTACTGTTGCTCTGCAGGACACGCTCTTCCTTGGTGTGGCTGCCCTCAGGATGCCGAGTTGCACATTGGCACCTTTGAGGAGTTACTTGCAGGCTGCTCAGTCTTTACAGGAGAGTTTGATTGTCCCAAGACCTGTTTCAGCACATTTACAATGCCATGTTCTCTGCACAGCAGATGAAAACTAAAGAATGAGTACTGTTGGTAGCACCCGTGTCGTATTTTCTTAGTTAGGTGGTATATATTATCATTGCAGTGATGCAGACATGGAGAAAGTATTGCTCAAGGGCAAATGTATGAATGCCCTAAGTGCAGCATTTTTTTAATTGCTTGAACTTCCTGACTATTATTATGTGGTTGGACTTCAGTAAAAGGTAGAGTTGAAACTATAATGAGATTAGTAGATGAACACTGCTTTTATCCATGTTTTTATTATTTGTCTATTTATTATAATAAAAGCAATTTAATTATTACACCAGCATTCCACTCAGACTAATAGCTCCAAGTTAAATCCTGCAGGCAGAAATTTATCTTTTGAGTAGGATCCTTTTCTCACAGCAGGAGATTTTTATTGGTGCTGGCTTATTGGGATCTAGATATTGGAATGAACCTTATATCTTGAGAAATTGTTATGAACTCAGCCTTTTTTTCTAACCTGTGAGTGTTTCTTACAGTACCTGTATATACTAAAAATGACAGTAATTCATAAGGGTTTGACCCAAACATTCAAGTAGCCAGAGTCTGCAAGTAATTGTTCTGGATTTGAATATCCTCTTTTGCTTTGCAGAGAGGCAGCACGTGAATGTCGCAGGAAGAAAAAGGAGTATGTGAAATGTCTAGAAAATCGAGTGGCTGTGCTTGAAAACCAAAACAAGACACTGATTGAGGAGTTGAAAGCACTTAAAGACCTTTACTGCCACAAATCAGATTAATTTTGGATTCCCATTTTCACTTGTCAGAGTGGGATAAGAGACTGGTTCTGGCTATGCCCAGAAAGACAAAGTAAACTTTTTATTTTCTAAACATTTCTTTTTTTCTATGCGCAAAACTGCCTGAAGCAACTACAGAATATACTTCGTCTGTGCTTTGCATCAAACTGTGAATGTTCAAATACTTGCCTCCACTTCTCCCCCTACAAGATTATTTTCATCGTCAAATAATCTCAGCGTGAAGAAGAGCAGGCTTCTTTCTCATCTCCCATCCCCTTCAAGGAATTACAGTGGTCACTTGGGAAAGCTACTGTGGGGAAGGGTCCTTTTGTAATGATTTCAAGAATTTGTGCTGAGCTCTTTCCATTGCCTTAGAGACAGAACTACCCCAGCCTCTTGGCCCAGGGAGCTGTGGGCCACATACGTGAAGCACGCTTGGTGCAATGAAGAAGCAGTGGTTGCCAAAGTGGTTTCTCATACTTATTTTAAGCTATAAAAATATATGTCTAGGTGGCATGCCAAATGAAAGGCACTTCACAGTCACATTCTGCGTGTAGAGCTAAAATACCTTTTTTAAACTAGCCCAGGAGGTGGTCCTGATAAGTAATCTGCATTACTAGTCCCTCCTGAACTAGTGTAAACTCCATGCTTCAGACACAAATGGATTGAAATAAGCTTCACTGTTCAGTTGTTGCTCCTTGGAGCGTATGTGTGCAAATCTGTTCAGCGTTCTGAACGCAGAAAAAGAAAACGTCAGCTTCATATGTTACTGGTTGGCAAACAACATTTGAATGGGAAAGGAATCAGAATATAAAAGGTACAGCAGTGATGTTCCAAAAGTCACATAATAAGGCTAACACATGAAAGCACTGCCTATTTATATGCAGAACAACTAAGCAGTTGAAGCATGGCCAACTCCACATACATACTCCCCTATGACAGTATAGTTGGTCTCATGTCCTCTTAAGCAATCAGGTATTTATATTTCCCTGCCACTGTCTTATGTAATGGAAATTATTGAACTTGATAGAAGCATTGTCCTGGTTTACCAGATTCTTTTTCAAATTTGGAGGATGCTTTCCATGCATAAATTAAATTGCAATATAGTAACTGCCAGGGCAACCTCAAATACTGAAGAGAACTTCAGACGCGAACAGAATATTCCAGCTGGCTTCTGCTTCTCAAGGGACAATATCAATTATTTGAACTTACCCGGGCTAAATAGATTCTTAATTTATTCTGAGGATTTTTTGATGCAGAGGGTCAGATTTATCAAGTTGTTTGTTCGTGTAAGAACTACTTACCTGCCTCAGACTTCTGCAAGATCAAACTTCTTGTGTATACTGAGGAAACATGACCTTTTCTGGATTTACATTGTTAAAAAAGTAGATCATGTTAAAATTAATACTGTAATCAGCACAAGGATTTCCATTGTGTGTCAAAAAGAATCACGCTCTGTTTGTTTCCTGGCCCCCTGGAGCCAGGCTCTTCATATATTAACTTGAGTCATTTGATGGAGTAAGTTTACTTTGGGCCTCTGGTCCAACTCGTATGTATAGAGATGTATGAATAAGAATCTGGTCCATACTAATACCTTGCATAGCAAAGTGTTAGCCCATATTTTTTCCCATTTACTCTATCTGTTTTTAAGTTAAATTTCAAACATGAATTTCTAGAAGGTTATACAATCAGTGTGACGTTGCAGGAAAAGCAGTTGCAGGACTCTTGGCAGTTGAGTATCAAACAACTAAGCAGTATTAAAAGTTGTAGTTTTCTCATTCGAAAGGGCATTTAGTTTCCAAGAGACTTTTAAAGGAGCAGGGTTAAACTTGTAGCATTATCGTTAAATCTAGAGTTATCAATAATTTCAGATTGTTTGTATTTCAAATCAGAGAACGTAAGTATCAGAATTTGAAAGAATTTGTTTTCAAATTAAGTTTTGAAGGGGTTTATAAATGGTCTATTTTTATCTGCCATAGAAACCCAATTTTCATGTTTTTATTTAATGGAAGATCAATTTATAGTTTAGCAATGCACATTTAAAGAACACCCTACATTCTCAGCCTCACTTACCTAAAAATTGCCTGATTCTTAAAAGACAGAAAACACACATTTGGCGGTTTCCAGAACTAACACTAGAAATGTTAATGGTGCAGGAGTAGTTCTTGTCAAAGATGTAAGCTTGTGATGGCTGAATTGACAGTGTTACATGGAATGGTTCCTCCTGGTTTGAGAACTGTGTAAAAGGCCATGAGCGCCTGCGTTAAGACTGTTTTGCAGAACCACCTGTCTGCAAAAGCTTGAGGTTCTGTACTGAAATTCTAGCTCGGAGCTGGGAGCTGCTCCTAGCTGTGGCTGTGGGCACTCGTGGGCAGTCCCAGCACAGAGCCTGGCAGCTGCATGGACCAGGAGCCTACAGCTGGACCTGGACCTGCTTCTTCTGTTACATGGCGGAACCAAATCTGTGTGGCAGTGAGAGGAGAACTGCATTACCCATCTGTCTGTGTGTGGTCTGTGAGTAGTCTAACCTGTTATAACTGTAGACTGCAGTAGCAACAAACATTTCACTGAGAATAAGAAAGTTATTTTAAAGTACATAGGCATCTCCAAGAATCTTTATTTTTATTTATGCTGCACTGAGGATTTAAGGTCTTGAATTTCTTAAACAGAAATTTTTAATGACGGTAATAAAAAATGTATTAGGCTCAGTACAGGTCTGGCTAGGGTTACCCATACATGCTTTACTATTCATAGTGACCCAAGAGGGGAAAGAATACAATTCAGGCATTCGCTGAGGTGTTACTTATCAAGTAGTGAGGTTGGGGTAATCAGCTTTTATAAACTAAGGCCATTTGGAAACAGGACAGCAGTAGTGCTGGCGGGGGGGAAGGTTAGTTTTATATCTCACGGTCGTGGGTTTTCTTGAACCGATAGCCTGTTTTAGCTGAGGAGAGGGTTAGAAAGGGCTAGATCCATTAGGTTCATAATAAACGAGAATTGATTTGAAATATAATTTTTGTAATGTCATTATTTTGCAAAACTACAGCACCGGTCAGGCAGTTAAGATATTGCCAGAGGTGCTCTTTTAATTTAGATATTCTTGGAAAATACATATGTATAATATATGTACATATATATATATACACACAGTATATAATCTACAGCTCTGAGAGCTTTTAAGTCAGGAATGCTGAGTATTATAGTATATGGAGGTCAGAAAAGATTTTTACTTCTGTGTGTGTCTGGGTGTGTGTGTGTGTGTGTGTGGATGTGTGTGCGTGTGTGAAAGCCTCCCCCTGCCCCAGTACTTCTGGGCTGCATTATTCTAGCGCTTATTACTGATTTGTTTTGTGCTGTTTCTCAGTTATCCATTTTCAAGAATTTTATTTCATTTTTCATGGCTTTTGTGAGTTGGTTTGTTTTTATCTTTATTTTTTTTTTGATGGAGATTTTTGAAATGATGTAAAGAGTTGTTTTACAACAGCCACCACCCCCCAGAATAACTCACTTTTGTGCTTTTTCTCTTTGGCAGCTATGTATCAAAGGCAAAACAATTGGAATGGTTGTGAAGGTGTTGCCTTTTAAAGGAACCACTGGTAAAACTTCAGTTTTCCTCCTAGAGTAGCGGCAATGCATTTGTATTTAAGCAGTGATTTCACCAGAAGCAGGTAGTTGCTGGCACCATTGCTTGTATCTGAAAGCACAATTGTAGCCTGTCACACTGTCAGGACTGTACAGACTCCTGTAGGTTCTGGCTGTTCTGTAGGTTGTGTTTGTGTCACAGACCACCGTCTTCTCTGGTACTTTACATTGATCAGAAAATTGGTAGGGCATGTGGAATCATTAAGAGGCTCAGGAATAAAAAAAAAAAAGGAAGTTCAATTTAATAAGGAAAAACAGCCCTGGTAGTTTCTGATCTAAGTTTGTACTACAGCCTTGTTTTATTTTTTTTAAATCTGGGCTTCCAGTAGGCAGCATCTGCAAGTAGTCATCTGCGAGCAAAAACTGGCCTCTGTCTTCTTACTGTTGGCTTTTAGTGGGCTAAAGACTGGTCTCTGCATCACAGCAAGTTAATTATCAGTGGTTGCAAATGCATGACAATTCGTAGCGTATGTCATTGGTTTTCTAAGACCCTGTTTTTATCGTCATTTTTTACCCTGAAGGTGGTTAGTGATGTCAAAATTGCCAATGATCTAACCAAAAGGTCATGTATTTATTTTTGTTACACAGTATCCTTTGTAAATGTTTAATTAAAATGTGCACTTTTTAAATAAAAATAATAATAATAATAAAAAAAGAGAAAAAAAGAAAAAAAAAGAAAAATTGGGTTTGCTTAAGAAGCTTCTGGGCACAATTGCTGCGATCCTGCTGCCTGCACACAATTCACTCCTCTCCCCACAGCAGTTGACTCTCTCACCAGTGTGACTTGCCACTCAGCACCTGGCTTCCAGCAGGCACTGCTTCAGACTGGCAGGAGATGTGAGCGGGCGGTACTGAAGATGGGAAAGAATTAAGAGCGTGGTGCCTCATAGCAGTAGGTACAGGTTGGATGTGACATTATTTTTAGGCAGAATAGAACTGGTTAGGTGATTCCAGGTGAGCAAGGGAGATTGACTCAGAAAGGAAGCCCAACTCTTTCTCAGTCGCTTCATTCCCCTTTTCTTAATTTGAGATCTAGCTGCACATTTGAAAAGCTGCATTCCAAGAAAATAAATCAAAATGCTTTATTATTCTTTGACACCAGGAATTAAAGGTATGCTGATGGTGTGTCACCCTGCTTTAAAAGAAAAAAAGCACAACTTATTTTTGCAGAAACGATGATCATTTAGCTATAATCCTGAAATCTGTCACAGTAAGCAGGTTTTAAAAGCATACAATACTTTCATGGCTCTCATGTATTGTGTCTGGGAACTCATTTCCCTGAGCTTTTGTGTTTGCTGGCTATAAAAGACTCTGATTCTGCAGAAACCTGAATGTATCGTGAAGCTCAGTCTGGGAGGAGCTGGACTGGTGAAGAGAAATAGGATGCTGAAATCCTGTCTGCTGTGTGCTGGTGGCAGGTTCGGGTTTGTGGATGGAGATGGCTCAAATCTGTGCATCTTTTAGGAAAAGGGACCAGATTCAGGTGGTAAGGGGGTTTGCATTTTAAGTGTTTTGTCTTGGAATGTACTTTTTACGTGTACTTAAGCTGTGTCCTGCAAAGAGACTTGCTCAGGCTATTTTGCGTAGCACAAATTGAAGACACTGACCTGTTCTGGTGCTACAAGTGCAGTTCTTGGCTTGTGGTCCACACTGGTGAGTCTAGGTCTCACTTTCACCAGCAAGGAGGGGGAATAGCCAGCTGTCCTTGGGAGCTGTGTGCTGACAGAAAACGGGCCAGGGAGCAGCCGTAGTGATCCACAGTTAGCACTCTTTTGTAAGCTGACCCCTTGCTGTACCCTTTGCTTGGGAGCAGTCAGTTCGAGTCTCAGCTTCATCTATCTGTTTCTCTAAATTAGGGAATAGCTGAGTGAGAGCAAGGGGAAGGTAGGCCTTGAGCTGGTCAGTTGTCTGGAAATGGCCGCCGCTAAGAACTGAGGGTAAATGGATGCTCTCCACAAGCTGTGTTTTATCCAGGTGCCACTCCATATTTTTTTTTCGTGTGTGTGTGTGTAATAACATTTATTTATATTAAAACATAAAGTTTAAACATTCTGAACTGCGAGTTTGTATGAGATTTAATGCTGTGCTTGCTGATATGGACTTCTATGGATGCAATGGGGAACAGGGCAAAAAGAGGTGCTAGTTGGCAGCTAACCCCTCCACAGACTTGTCCACAGTTTGGTTGTTCGCTTCAAAAATGAGTTACTGGTTTTCTGGGTTTATAATTTAAAATTGTTTTGGAACGGTGTTCTTCAGGGAAGCTTCCAGAGCAAGGGTTATTGTTCTCCCTTTGTATTGTGTGCTGGAAAGAGCAAGTTCACCTCATCTGCATTTCTGGTTCTTTACCCAAACCATGTCAGCACAGAACAGGGTATTTGAGTTCGACTCCCACGTACCTGTGGAAGTTAAAGGACTGAAAAAAAATCAGTCTTTGGGGGAAAAGAAATCCTTATTTACCTTTCCCCCAAAGATCTAGAAACATCCCTGTTGTGTTTGTTTATTTTTTTTACTTATTTTTTGTGCTTTATCTGTGTTTAAAAAAAAAAGGCAAAAAAGAAAAAAAAAGCTGTACTGGGTTATAATGCATTTTAACACTATGTACATATTAGCTGCTTTATGTTTCAGAATGGTAGTAATTGCTTTGTATATTAAAGTGATTCTTGTGAATTTGTGAATTATTGTCATAAAGACGTGCTTTTTCTTACTGTAACCTTTGTGGTATAAACTGTCATAACTCCCTTTTTACACAGACATTTATGTGCAGTCACATAAACATGCTTTAAAAAACTCTAAAAGGTCTCTTTTTTGAGCAGGATGTTCCCTTTACACTGATAGAGAGGCAGAGCTAGATAGGAATACAGGAAAGGGCACATTTTTAAGCAGATGATGGTGTCCTCACGACCTGTGGCATGCTGTAAGTATTCTTGAATATTTTTCGGAATAGAATGCATTTAAAATCTTAATTAATTTGAATTAATTAGAGGGTAAATCCTGAAAACAAGGTTTATCTTCCTCTTCTGGTGCTTATTTTTAAACTTCCTTTCTTGTTCTGATGGTACTTAGTTCTGTTGCTTAATAATGCGTGAAAGATATTTCTCCTTTCACAGTTTAAATATACTGTCTTTCCCACTTAGAAGCATTCCTCTTAAATCATGTACTAATGATTTTAAGAACAGAAGAGAAGGCAGCAAACATTGCAGAGATCACAACTTGATTATGTTATCTGCAAGGATGGATCAAACCACTGGGACAAAAACCAGAACAAATCCATCACTGATGCAAATGCACCAAAGGAAAAAAGAAAGGTCAGCTCATTACAGGTGGTATTTCATAGTTTTCACAACTAAACATTTTCATAATGTTGTTCGTATACTTGTTCACAAAATCTACATCTCTGTAATGAAGGGAATCCCAAGCAGGTTAGTCTGTAAGGTAAAAATGCAGTTGGTCTTGAATTTCACACTGCAGGAATCAGGTAACACAGGTCCCTCTGCAGTCAGTACGACATCCAGTAAACCTGATTCTTCTGGTGCTAAGGCACCTTGAAGCTCTTTGTAAGATTCAGAGCTGATTTTGTACTCTGACTTCATATTAATAAAGCACCAGTTTTGCAATGACATTTCAGAAAAGTTTGTTCCCTCACAGAATGGCACGTTTCAGAGGCAGCTGCAGAAATTCGTAGTATGTTCACATCTACCCAGTCGCTTCGCTGTGTCTTGGATCCTCCCCCAAGGGTGAGTGGTTTTTTTTACTGTCAAGAGTCTGTTTATGCACTGCCTCGCTACTCAGGGACAATTGCACAAACAAGTCCTCCATTCTAGTTGAGTTCACGTGATATTGCGAACCAGGAGTGATGCAGTGGAACCACCCAAAAGAGAATCACACTGATTTTTTTTAAGTATAGGATCAACACAGTGGCAGAAGGTGCTTGGGCAGAGTGTTAACATAACTGCCATGCAGCTGCTGAACCATTAATGTGCATCATCTCGTTCTAGATCAGAAGCTTGCCTGGGACCAGTCAGTCAGGACGCCAGAGTTTGGTTTTGCCTCAGGCTTGCAGATGTCATTGTGGAGAGCTGCTCTCAGTGCTTACCCAATTGGGCTATCGCTCCTGTCCTCCTGTCCTACACATCTGGTGTGGTTCACTCCTGAGTCTAGAAGCAGCCAAGGCTGATCTTTTCTGCCACATGCCTGCTCTCGGAAAGGTTACTGGCTGTAAAAGTAGCTACAGGAAAACACACGCTCGGAACTGCTAATCAATTAGAAAGCAATGCAATTGGATTGATTTGTTTTAAAAATTCAAAACTTTTGCCATCAAAGCAAGCATGGAGCAAAGATCCCTTTTTTAACCTCATGCAGGTTGTTAAACTAGGTTTTATTCTGAGCTAAGTAGGCTTTTTAAGCAGGTTCCTACTAAGGCAGCAGTGCAGCTGCAGCCTCTTGCAGGGGCTGAGCACAGCCAGGTAGCAGACCTTCCCCAGGGGCCAAGTCATGTGTGCAGGGAGGCACAAGCTGCAGCACTCTGCTTTCTGCCAGCTCCAGCCCCAGGGGAACCAAAACACGCAGTGACCAGAGATGAGCTAAGAGAGAAGGAAGCACTAGTGGGGAGAAAAAGGAAGAGGAGTGGTGAGAACTGAAGCCACATTCCAAACATTACAGCCAGAAACAGAATAGGGAGAGCTTGTGAATTTTTCCAGATGTTGCTCACCCGATTGATAGGACAGAAAAGGCAATGTGTGGTACATTGCAGCTCATACCATGTTCTGCTTTTAATAACAGTGCTGTCTTCCTTTCCTCAAAAGACTTCATCACTGGTTTGATAAGCAAATTCCCAGTAAGTACTGTTTTAGTGACACCGTGTGGCTTTTAAGTATACCATTGTAAGCAAGTGAATTCTAAAGCATCCACCCTCAGGCGGAGTTCAGAGCCAAGCAGAGAACTAAAGCTGGAAACAGGCAATGCATTCTCCAGTGGTGAAATGCAAGGCCTTTGGGCCTCATTCTTGGGAGCTATAATGACACATGTATTTCCAGAATACGTCACTTCTGGACCGTAGACCCTCTGCATCTTCTCATTAAGAAGTCTGATGGAAGCAGGTAGGGCCTTCACACTTGCAAGTTAGATACAGACAGTAATTTCTAAGTCAGCTTGCTTTGAAATATTGACCCCCCCTCCTGCCACCCCAGCCCTGATTCTTTGTTTCCCTGCGCCTCCTCAATTTAGCAGTGGCAGCAATAGAACAGATTTATGGCATCTGCTTTTGTTGGATTTGCCCTTTGAATGGCTTCTTCCACCACAGTGTTAAAGATGTAGGTCTGAAGAGTTAAAACATTTTTAACTGAAGTCTTAGTTTAAATTTCTTCCACTTTTCTAAAGCTGAAGAAATGATAAAAGGGAAAAATCCTACCTAATCTAATTGCTAATATAATTTTTCCATGAAAACTAAGTGGGATAATTAAGAATTTAAACAGCAGATGTTTTTATTACCTTTTTCACACATGAAGATTTCTGCAACATAAATCAATTTCAAAATTTATTTGATAAAAAGTCAGTAGAAGTCCTTACACATTTCTTACTGTGTAGAAGCAGAAAATCAATATGCAGAAGTTAGGTAGGAACCTTCCCTGCTGTTTCAGACCAAGTGGAAAAAGAAGCAAGTGAAATAACACAACCTCCGTAACCATATGCTTAGGAACAAGTGTATTTAGTAGACACAAGGGGAGGTTTGAAAAGGATCAGCAGTTTATTAACAAAGTATACAGTCAAAAGTCATCTTTGTGACTGTGCCTCTGTGCTTTGTAGATATGAACATCCCTACTGTAATCATAGTGGACCTCATTTACAGAGAAACGGCCTTTCAGCATCTTCAAGAAGTTGTTATCCCGCTCATAGCGGATACGACAGGAAAGAAGAATCACAGTTTGCTCTGAGCACAGGTGCTCCAGTGTCTGAAGCAGTTCTGCAAAAGTTTCTTCGAGATAAATGATGTCTGCCCCCAGGATGAAGTCAAATGCTCCTGGAGAGAAGTTGCCTAGGTCTTTTCCCCAAGTTAGTTCCCTCACCACAGCTCTTGGATGTAGTTCAGAAGGTAAGTTAGCCCATACGTTCGACTCCAGGAATTCCAGCGCTGGCTCCCTGTCTGTGATGGTAACATGAGCACCTAAGTGGTACAGGAATATATGTCTCAGATAAATGCTTCATGTCCATAAATAGAGCATCTGGAATACAGAGCTCCAAGGTAAGCAGTTCTAATACACACTAATAAGTGCTGAGATGTTTGGTAAAGGAAAAAAAAAAAAAAGCAGGAAGCTCACTACCCATATGTCCCATTCTTCATCAGTCAATTAAGAATATAAAATATATTCCACGTGAAGATTAAATCAGGTTAAACAAAAAGGTTTTCTAGAGTGCATGAGAGTAGTTACTTTCTGATAGGTGACAAGAACGTTAAAAAGACTGTCACCATTAACCTGCTCAGATTCCTCATTAGAAGAGGAACAGCTGAAGAGGCCAGACAGAATTCATGCCTGTGTGATTTTGCATGGCATTACCACATTTTGTCAAACTGCTTTGTTTTTATTATTTCAACAGGCACTTTCCACTGTCAGTACAGCCCTGAATTACAATGATAATCTGCAACAGTTAGCACAAATTTAACACAGTGCCCAGTCCCTGCCTCACCCACTGACATATGTGAGGCAAATCAATCCTCCGGACCTTGGTTTCCCTGTCTGCAAGATAGGCTAATGCAGCTTTGTGTGCTTTCTGTCTGTAGCTTTATCTGTGCTAAACTTCAGAGAAGTGGAAGATGACAAGCACAGCTCTTGCCCCCGGGGGAGAAGATCTGCAGAGCTCAGTGTTATGGAGCAGACTGCCATGGTAACATCAGCCTCAGCAGGGTCCCACCATAAAGTGAACCGTGGTGGCACTATCAGTACAGTAAATAATGCTGCAGGCTCTGAAGTCTGACAAGAGAGGAAGATGACTCAGGCAGGATACATCACAGTTCACATGTGTGGCTTTGGTATTAACTTCTGCATGCAGACGTAAAAATGCCAGTTTTACTACAGCTGTAAATTTCTCAAGGCAAACAAAAAAACCCTTACCCAACAGCGTGGCCACTATTCCCAGCAATCCAGTTCCAGCTCCGAGCTCAATCACCGACCGATCCCTGAGATCGACGCCTCCCATCTCCAGATAAGCAGACAGGACGACAGCCTGAGCCGGGAGACAAGGTCAATTAGGTGCACCTCGGTCATGCTGAATCACGGCACTTCTCACTTACACGGAGGGCACAGGTAACGGGAAGAGTCATCCGCAGCAAGGCTCGGGTCAGCCCTCCTCTGCCGCCCTGGAGCTGCCCGGAGTCTTGCGAGTTACAGAAGCCGCTCAGAGGCAAAACCTCGTGGCGCCCCTTGTACCTAACGTGCGGCGTCAAGCAGCGTTCTGCAGGGCGGCATCTGCCAGAACCGATGTCGGGAGACAGCCAGAGCC
This sequence comes from Callipepla californica brunnescens, assembly GCA_023055505.1. Taxonomy (NCBI): domain Eukaryota; kingdom Metazoa; phylum Chordata; class Aves; order Galliformes; family Odontophoridae; genus Callipepla; species Callipepla californica. The sequence goes on from JALIRH010000010.1 coordinate 4,241,835, forward strand.
GCGCGCAGCCCCGCAGCCTGGGGCCCGTCCCAAAGCAGGGCGGTTCGGGAGGGCTGTAAAGCCGCCCGCAGTCCTCGCGGCCGCCGCAGGCCTCACAGGAAAACGATCTTTCTTTACGCCGCCGATCCCCAGTTGGGCGCGCGGACCCGCACCTACCGCGTCCCACACCACGGCCGCCACGCCGCGCCGCTCCCAGTCCTGCCGGATGCGGACGGTGCGCCCCGCGAAGCGGTACGTGGCCGTCGGCCTGCGCAAGCCCTGCAGCGCCCGGCCCTCCTCGTACGGCACCAGCGCCATCGCGGCCGCCTCCTGCCGGCCGGCCGGAACGCCGCCCCGCTCCCTCCCTCGCTCCGTCCGCCGCGCGGGGCAGGGCCTCCATCGCGCGGCGGCTCCCCGGGCCTGCCCTGAGAAGCAGCGGGCACCGACGGCTCCAGGAGACGGCCCCGCGTTCCCACAGGAAGCAGCAAGTCTGTCTGGCAGAAGAAGGCAAACGTGGTTATATGTGAAAGCTGTTGATTTCAGCAGAGTGGCTGTAGATTCATTAACACCTTTGCGGAAGAGCATTACAGGCTGCACGGCGGGAGCAGGAACCGAAGCTTGTTTTTAGGGTTCTGCAGCTGTAGTGGAATGGAAACCAGAATTTCACTCCCTCCGGACTGGTTCATACTTGTCTTACAGCAACTCAGACTTCTTTTCTTAAGCACGCCAGAGCAGGTGTGATGATTCAGCTTACTGTGGTTTTATGTCTAAAGCACTGGTTTCTTGCCACTACTCGACAATAATGCAGCGAATACTTTCTTCTCAATAATATGTTTTTTTAAGACACATATCCCAGAGTATCTCGAGCTCAGCAGGTTCTGTACGAATCCCGCTCCACTTCCTAGAAGTATTTCCCTTTCTTCCCTCCTACGTTGGCAATGACTTCCACATGCAGAAGGCCAAGTATTACTTTCCAGATCATAACTTGGTACTGAAGCTATTAAAAAGCAATCTGGTCCACTAAAAGCTCAGTAAGAGCCCTATATTTAACTTTTTTCCTCTCTCCAAATCTGTTTTCTAAGTTACAGTACACAAGTATTATTATAGAAGAGTAAGAGATGTGCTTTTTTTCCACTTTCATGACAGTAAAATGACAAGGAAAATGGAACAACAAATAATTGTATGTATAGGGCAGCTGTCCAGAACTGAAGTGCTTTTTGTCCCAGCAAAGTGAGAGCACAGCAATGAATTCGGAAGAAATATAACTCAGTTCCACCTTCCAATGCTGCAGAAGGCAATGTGGACATCTGAGCTTTAGATAAATCTGTGAAGTAGGAAACATCTCTTCGTAAGGTGAGGGTGAGTTAAAGCAAAAAGAAACTGCTTTGAATCCATTCTTACTTCACTCAACTGCTTGATAGAACAGAGGTGCAATGTGTCCAGCTGTATGTCCTGCTCTCTCAGATGCCAATAAGCTTTGTGGGGTAACTTAAAGAAGTGTTTCAGAGCTGTGAGCCTTGAACGCTCAGAAAATCAAAGAATCAAGTGGATGTGATGGAAATGAGAGCAAATTCTTTTGAGACTGTACATCCCTTTCAGAAATCTTCTCTTGACTGCTTAATGCTTAAAATCCTTCCTTTGAAAGGAATACAACAGTCCTTGTGATGGTTCTGCAGACACCGCATGTCCCAAATGGATCTTGGAGACATGCACAATGTGGGGAAAATACCTCATCCATCTCACAGTCTCCGGTTGCCACGGCAAAGACATGTATAAATAGCAACAATCTGATATACTTTTAAAAAACTCTCAATCTGGGAACCTGCGTTGTTGGTAACCCTCTGACAGCAACCCCTTATCCCAAACAGGCACAGGGACTGTTTGTGTAGAGACTTCTGGTTGTATGTGTTCAATCCTTTCCCGTCTAAATAAATATCAGCTACTTCTGTTTGTCCTTCCACTGGAACGTGAAAATTCTTTGAAGGAAGGTTTTGACAAACATCTGCTTTGCTAAGAGCTTCCATCAACCAAACAAACACTAGCTAAAACCAGGCATGAAGGAAAAGTTGGAAAAGAAAGCTCTCTCCCCAGCTACCACCAGCAGCGGCCATTCAAGTGACTAGCAGTGAAGTGATGAAGTTTTTACACGTACACGTTCACTGGTAGCTTCCAGACTCCACACCAGAGAGATAGATGGGACACTTAATTGCTTTCTGTTAAACAAAAAGGGAGGAAGCCAGAGATTAATTCTGTTCATCGCTGCTTGCAGTTGCCTAATAAAGCCTGGTTGATCTGGACCATCTTTAAATCCAACAGGACGGATTAAAAATGAAAACCTAAGTTTCTGCAGAAACTAACAGGTTATCTGAACATATTGTAACTTGCTGGTTCTGCAAGAAGTGTTAAATAACAGAGTGCATGGCATGAGCTATTGTGTCATTTTCTTTGCATAAACACAGTTACGTGAAACAATGGAAGTAATGGAAAAAGTTGTGAAGATAGGTAATTTCAGAAGCAGGGTCTAAAATGCAGGAAGTTTTGGTGCCTCTGAGGAAAGGATAGTTCCCATCACTACTATTACATTCACTCCATAAACCTCACATCTTGAACAACTGTCAGACGTAATCACCACGCTTATTAAAATCTCTCGTTACAGGAAAATCACATCGCTTTTAGTGGATTTAACGTGACCGATCTCTCGAAGGCCACACCGTTCCAAAAGCTGGCATTATTCTGAAATTTTAATCAACCAACAAAAAGCAAAATGAGCCAGTTCTTCTCTCCATAAGCAACAGAGACACTTTGGTTTCTGGAAAATGCTGGCTCTTGCTCATGCACTCAGCGGATCTGACCTACAGCCTCACGTTGGTGTGCCAGCAGCTGGGTGCTGGGCCGTGCTGGCCTTGATGGGGAGCAGGCAGTGCTGGGCTGCGTGGCTGCAGGAGGCAGGTTGGGTGTGGGTGCCTCTGCCCTCCCACAGCTCTGGTGTGTGGGTTGCTGGGCTGGGGGCTGCAGAGCGTCTGGTTCAAGTGTCTGCCTGTGGGACACTGTGCTGGGAAATGTGCTGCCAAAACACCCTTTGGTGGAGGCTGAATGTAGATCCAGAGGGTTAATTTTAAGTGCTCACATTTCTGATGTGTTCTGTAGGTGCAGAGTTATGTAATTGGAGGAAAAATTACAGTGCCATGCACTGTATTAACCTGCAACTAGTTAACAACTAAGGGTAGTTTGAAAACAGTTGTATAGGCAAGCAGACAGCAGCTAGAGCATGCAGGAAGATACATCAGGTTTCCCTTTTTAACCAACTAGAAACCAAGAAAAATGTTTTATTTTGTTTTGATTTTGTTATTTGAGACGGTATTAGGCAGCTTTTCTCCACTCTTTAGAAACAAATCCCTTCAGACAATAGAGAAGCACCAGGCATGTGTAGGCAATTCATGGTGCCTCACACCTTGCAAGAGGGGCTCCTCGGGGCCTCCTCCCAGGCTTTTCATGGCCCAGGATGGAATTAAACCTTCAGAAGCTTTCCCTAAACAGACCTATGGCTGGGCTTACTCATGCAGTTTGCTGTTTCTGAATGAAGACACGCATACCACGTTCATGTTTGTGTTAAAATACTGGAAAGCATTTCCCTTTTCCTCATTGGAAGATTGCATACGTGGCCTGCAGTACAGCTATTTCCAACGCTTGGCTCCTCACGGAAGAAGAGCTGAGCCAGCTCTGTCTCGCAGGCTGTGCTCCTTGATTTCAGCACATCTGAGATCCTCTCCTCAAGTATAAGGTCTCCATAACTCCACTGCTGCAGTTCATTTTCTTGAGCCTCTGATACCTGCAAAAGCTACTTTTATGTTTTCTTAAGATAAAATGAAGGCAGAATTCGAAAAAAGACTCAAAGGTCAAAAAGCACTCACTGCTTACGTGTTAAGAACATCCACACTGCTTGCACTGACGCCGTGGATTGCTGCAGAGTCACAGGTATAGGTGGGATCAATGACACCAGCGCTGCAGTTCTCAGCACTCGCCAATAGTACAGGATGAGATCTGAAAACTGAGAACATATAGGGCTACTAAACCTCACCCTGTGACCCTGTGTACTCTGAACAGCCCCACTGGTTTCTTTTTACTCATGTCATAGCAGAAGCATTGGATTTATTTCCCTAAGTACTGTTTTGTTTCAGTTTTTTTTCCCTTAAATGGCCACAGCCTTATGTTACTGCTCAGCATCAGAAGACAATCATGCCTGCAGTGTTTTCATCCTGTCAGCTGGTGCTGGATTTCAAAACAGGATGCCCACTTTTCCCCCCATTATTCACAGCAGTGAGATGCAGGATCCCGAGCTTTTGTTTTCAGTTGGTTACACAGGTCCAACCAGTGATTCATTCTTCCTGCAGCCATGTTTCCAGGAAAAGACAATGCTGTGGCTTCTCTCCAAGTCACCCACAGGCTGCTGAAGGCTCAGGCCAGAGAGCACTCCTGTGCTTGCAGCCAGGACACTTTCTAAGAAGGGATAGGGGATGAGGCCTCAGGCCAGGGCTGCCATTATCTCTCCACAGACAAGCAAAGAGGCACGTGGCCTTGGGAAAGCACATGTAGTACAGAATCAAGGTGCAGATAAGAGCTGAACGTACAGGGTTTAAAATTCTTGGGCCTATGAAGCACAACAAGCATCCGCAAAGGCCTGGTCTCCGTTCCTGGGACCGAGGCTGACTGCCAAGCTGATGGCTTAAGGAAAATCCTGCAGTGTCCTTCCAGACATTTAGTGAGACTCCAGGCTGCTCGATGCCGTTGGTGTGGGCAATAATGCCTGTGGATATGTTCAGAGAGCTTCCAGCTCCACTCTCAGGGATAAAGCTTCTCATGGCCCTGCATGGTGGAGCCTGGGCTGGAGAGCCATGTGGCTGTGCACTCCAACACTTGGCTTCTGCAGGAGTCAAACACAAATATACACAGATCTACTGGCAAGGAACTGCGGTGGGGACGGCCTGGGCTGGGCAGTGCAAGGGCTTGTCTGCAAACAGAGCGAGCCACTGAGTGCCAGCAGGCAGCAACTCTTGTGTGTGGACAAACAGGCCAGGAGCAGAGCAGAACTGCCTTCCTGTGAGCCCATGAGCAGGAACACAGCTGGCAGCACCCTGCCAGGCCTCACAGCCATCCCTTGTTGTGCCCTGTGCACACAGTTACACAGGTAGCTGGGCTCACGGCTCAGAAGCTGCAGGGTGAGCTCCAGTTAAGCGGGCCCTTTGGGCTCTCCACACGTGCAGCAAGAGGAAATCTGGTGCTTTGTGTTTTCAGAGCAAACCGTGGCTCTGTTCCATCCCCACGTTTGGGCAATACAGGTTGCTGCTGTCACCGTGTTCTGACTTCATCCTGGAGCCCTGCCCAGCCCTGGGGCAGCCTGAAGATCTCCTGGCAGTTACAGCCGCTTCCCCAGAGGCCTTCTGTTTAGATTCATTTCCCAGGTTCCAGAACGTTACCTTCTAGTTTATGGAAAGTGAAGAGAACACACTCTCTCCCCACTGTGCGCCAATAAAACCCAAAGGTGAGCTCTGGGAGCAGCACTGAAGGCCCACGGAGCAGCTGGTGTGCTGACGGGGAGCATCCAGCTCAGCAGGCCCCTGCACAGCATTAACACCAGCCAGGCTGTTAGTGCCAGCCCAAACCCTCGGCTGCTCCTTTGTGCGCTCTGTTTAGGGCACATTTTCTATCTTCATAAGACGAGGTTCATGTTTGAAAGACCCAACGAGCACCACGCAGAACATCCCGAAGCCGCTGTAATTGACCTCGGGGCCGCACCCCAGCACCGCAACCGGCGTATGTGCGATGGGAACTGCTGACTCACAGGGGTAAATCAAGCGGGATGGCAGTAGGACGGCACAGGAGGAGGACGGCACCGGCAGTAAATCACTGCGGGCGGTGTTCGGAACGCAGCCACGGCAATGAGTCGGTGCGCGCGGCGCCGCGCAGACCAGGCTGCAGTGCCACCTGCACAGTCATCGCCACTCCACGCCGAGCACCCAGCAGCGCGTGTCGCGCTCACTGTGACACAGCAGCTTCGCGCGAGGGCTGCCAGTCGGCCGGAGGCTCCGCCGGCGGCAGCACGTGCCCTCGGCGCGGCGCGACCCCGCGACCCCACGCGTGAGCCGGGGGCGGTGCTGAGGGGCGGCGCTGCGCGCGCGCGCCCGGGGAGGGCGGGGGGAGGAGCTCGGGGCGCGCCGTCGGCCCGTTGGCGGAGCGGCGTCACGCGGCGCGGCGGCGGAGGGCGATTGGCCGGGGTCGGGGCGGGGCCGGGCCGCTCCCCCTCCCCCGGCCCGGGGGAAGGTGGCCGCTCCGCCTGGGCCGTCGGTCGCCGCGCGCAGGAGGCGGCGGCTCGCGCGGGGGCCGCGCCTCGCCGGGGCGGAGGCGACGGTGATGCGGCTCTGAGCGCCGACGTCCGCCCGCCTCCCGCCCTCAGCCCGGTGTCCGCGACCCTCCCCTTCCCCCCCCCCCTCCCCCCCCTCCCCCGCCCCACCCGGCGGCCGCGTAGCCGGGGCCCGGCGGGGGAGCGCCGAGCTCCATGGGCAACACCGTCACCTGCTGCGTGTCGCCGGACGCCAGCCCCAAGCTCGGCCGGGCCCGCGGCGGCGGCGGGGCGGCGGCGGGGCCCGAGCGCTGGGCGGACGCGTACCAGGCGGCGGCGAGCGGCGGCGGCTCGGGCTCGGCGGAGGCCGACTCGGGGGACTCGGAGCCCGGCGGCGGCGGCCCGCACCTCCAGCACATCAGCGACCGCGAGTTCCCGGATGGTGAGCGGAGCGGAGCGGAGCGGCACTGCCCCGCCCGCCGCGCCCCCTTTGTCCCGGCGGGGCCGTGCCCCGAACGGAGCGAGCGAGCGCGGGTCGGGGCCGGAGCCGCGGGGTCCCGGAGGGCGGGGGAGGCCCCGGGCCGGGCGCGGCCGCGGCGAACCGAGCGTCGGGCAGCGGCCGGGCGGGAGGAAGGAAAAGGGCGTGGGGCAGCGGGCAGCGGGGCGTCGTGGGGGCCGAGTGCCGCGACATCGCCGCCGGACGCGGTGATTTATAGGCCGGCGTGCGGGCGCCCGGCGAGGGCCGTGTGCCTTACGGCGCTCCTTGGCGCGGCTCGGTGCCCGCGGCCTGAGCTCCGTGAGCCCGTTGCCGCCGCGCGGCTCCTCCCGGCGCCCCGAGCCGCTCCGCGCGCACCGCACGTGGGGCCGCGGCTCTGCCGCTCCCGACTTGGCTTAAATCGGCGCTGCGCTGAACCTCTGCCCGAGCGTACCCGCGCCTGGAAGAAACGAGTGGGAGGAAACGGCTGTCCGACGGGCTTAGCGAAGGGTGGGCCCGGTAACGACTGCCGCCGCCCCTCCGTGCTCGGATGGCTTTTTGGTGATTGGAGAGAAACTGCGTGAGCGCGAGGAGCGGTTCCCACTTGTGCCTGGTTCTGCACAGCACTGCGCTGCAGCTGTGACCAAAGTGCAGCAGAGCAGCCAGCTCCCCTGCAACACAGCAGGAGAAATTGTATCTGCTCATCCGGAGAAATAAAGTTTTATTTTTGCAGAAATGTCGAAACTCTCCCACGCTCGTTAAGGATGACAAAACTAAACCAGCAGTTCTAACAAGTTAAGCAGAAATGCCTAAGCTAAGTGAATGTGCCCAGGAGTAAGGGTTGTATCCGATTGAACCCTCACCACGTGGTCGTGTCGCCAGACCTAAGTAATTAGGCTTAACTTTGAAATCATCCAGACACCAGAACTTGTCTCAAAGTAGGGAAGTACTAGACTTGTTTGTTTATTTATTTATTTTAAACTTTCATCTGTGGGTGAAAAGTGCCCAAGCATAAGGTGACAGTTGTCCATCTCAAACGGTACTTTTGTGGTAGTAGGTGGTTAGATCTTGAGGCCAGAACTAAGCCCCAGACTGGCTCAGCTTAGATGGTTTGGGTGTGAGATGGCTTTAAAGATGACCAGTATGTGGTGCACAATGGAACTTGCCACAGCTGATAAATGCTACTTGTCTGCAGCTTTCTGGTAGATAGGACTATTTAGGGCTGTAGAAAGTATCAAAGTTTGACAGTTTTATGACAGTTCAGCTCTGTATGGTGAATTCTTTGAACATTATGAAGTGATAACTGAATGGAATTGATGTAGTCAACCCCATAATGTGAAATTTTACTTCTGGAGAGCCTGCAGTCATGTGCTACAGAGCAGATGTAAGTTTTTCATCAATACTGCAGTCTGTTTAAGACTTTCTATGAAATTGTTGGCTCTGGAAATGGAATTGGTGACACTGGAAACGTGTGTTTGTCCCAGTTAACTCTGGGATATAAAAATTGTCAGCATATCAAACTCTGTGTGTTCCTGTGCTGCTGTGGGATGTCACTTTGTTGTTATAGTGGTAGGTAGCTCGTGGGTTCAGTTTTAGGCGTAAATATTGTGTATTTTTTCTTTTGTGTAATATGATAAGCTAGTTAAGTTGTTTGTTTCTTCAATAAGAGAGGAGTTGGAACTCCTAACTGGTGTTTTCTTGGGTGCTTAGGAGAGTGGCAAGAATCTACACGGGCAAAGAAGTCAGCATAATCTTGACTATTTCTATTTCGTGGTGGTGTGCTGTTCCAGGAGTTCCTAGGAGCACAGCTCCATGTATCAGGAAGCTTGCCTCCAGGTGCTGTGGAGGCACTTCATTCCTTATGTCTCTGTCTTTAATGTTTTTTGTTCCTAGGTCGTAATCCTTTTCCACTTGTTTTGCTAAAATGGAGTGTTTTGATTGTACCAGGAATGCAGAAGTTACCAGCTGTGATTTGCACATTTTTTGTTTTATTTTTAGCAAGTGCAGTGTGGTCCTTACAGGTCAGGGCTCTTATGTGGGAGCTGTTGGAGTACTTTGTGATACTTCGTCAACATACTGCTTAGCAGGTACTGTATTTCATAACAGTTAGCTTCTGAACATTAATTTAATTTTGGGGGTTTTAAAGGACATACACTCTGTGTGAAATACAGTGTATAAATCTTAAGCTTGTTGTGTCTCATTGCTAGACACATACCAACTCCCACTGTTATCTGGAATGTAAGTGTGAAATGGATTTCTTTAGTGAAGTAGCACTTGAAGCAGTGCTGGAGTCAGGAATTAGAACACTAAGTTGCATGGTTTAGTTTTCAGCAGATACTAACATATTTTGACATATATTTCAAATTCTAAAGTAAGATTTATTTAAACTAATCTGAAACGTATTAAGGCTATGAAAAAATTGGGAACAGCATTCACTGAAGTGCTCCCCAGGGGGTGAGGGCTGATGATGGTCAGCTGGCTTCAGAAGGTTTCTGCTCACAGCTGCCTGGATTGCCTATGGCAAATCCAAGTTAAACAAGAAAATTGTACTTTCTTAAAACAGGGATGCTACAAGGTAATGTTTATTTAAGGCAAAAAAGGAAGAGTAAGTAGGAGGGAGATAAAGCACACTGAGAAACTGAAAATGTAATATTTCAAAAAAAGTTGGTTCAAAGGGGAAGAGATTGTTGGCTTTGTTGCTGAGAGTCTCAAGGATTAATTTAAATGTTATTGTTACAGAGATCCTGAGGTATAACCTGTTTCTGTACACAGCTTTTCTGATTGAGCAGTACGGCTACGTTTATGGTTTGATGTTCAAAGGGGAGGTTGTGTAAAGTGGAACAAACACAACTTAGAGAACTGATAGCTCCTTCTCAGTAGGTTTGTCTTCTGTTAGTGTTGAATATCAGAAACCGAAGTGAGCCTAGGGCTGCTCGTTGACTGCTCAGCTGTGCATCGTGTTCATTACTTCTGTGTGCAGCTGGGCATCGTGTTCATTACTTCTTTGTGCAGCTGGGATTGACCAGCAGGCTTTCCTCTCCATTTTCAGAAGCAGCAGCAGCTCTTTGATGTTAATGTTCCATTTGGGTTAGTTTGTGCTGATTACTGTTTCTTCCAAGTGAGTGATGACTAATTTTTAGTTGGAGACATTTTTGTGCTTGTTATTTTCACATTTTATTCTAGGGAGAACTTGTTACAGTTGATACTCGCTCACCAGATCACTGTGTTATACACTATTCTACTTTCTGTAGATTTTTTGATGAAACCAGAACAAGGCCCTGTTGGCAGTGTTCTCTCATTTGTACTTGAAAATATGATCTCCATCCACTGCTGCTGCTTGTGAGCACAGTGATTTTGGTGGGACTTGCCTGATGCACCAGGGCCGAGCAGAGGATTGCTGACCTGCTGGTCTGGTGGGACAGCATCACATGGTGCCTCCCCCTGAAAAACTGGGAGGTGGGGAATGAAGGGGGCAAAGCAGATAGGACCAGCAGAGGTCTTCAGTGGGGTATGGTAATCACACGGGGGTTAAACAGGAAAACAAATGTAAGGAGACTTAGGAGAGGAGAGTTAAGAAGAGAGTGATTTTTGCTTCAGCAGGTCAGACTACTGCCTACCTTAACTCTTCAAGCACCAATAAACCTACCTTTCTCTTTTATTAATATCTCTGTCTCTTCAGAAGCTGCTCCATGCTGAAAGGGGCGAGCTGCAAGTTATCTGCATGCCACACTTGCTGAACACTGTTGGAGATAATCAGTGTATTCCAATATATGTTCATCTGTGATGCAGTTTTTACCAAGTGTCTGTAAGTCTTTCTGTAGAAGGCTTAAATTCTGTTTGTCCCCTATATAAACATGTGGCTGTTGTGATCATTGTTTTTTAATCCTCATTAAAATCTTAGTGAGAGGAAGGGAAAAAAAAAAATCAGTGCAAGGAATTATCTTCTTCTTATAGAAGTGTTCAGCTGTCTACTTAGATACGTATGAAATTTGGGATGAAAACCAAGAGACCCTTCTCTCCTCTTCTGTTATTCCCAGTAAGGTCTTTTCCACAGAATTTACACTCTTTCTTCTTTCCCAAGAGCTCTCATCATCTTCCTCCTACTAGCAACTAGGAACTGTTTATAGAGGTGTTTGTACTGCTTACAGGTAGAACAGATGTGAAAGAATTGACTCATCTGCAAGCCTGAAACACCTTCCATCTTGCTGCCTTAGGATGCACGATGCAGCCTTTATGAATTGACCTCAAAAGCATGCATAACAGCAATGATGGGATTAAGAAGTCCTTTAGAAACATTACTAAACAGCTCTACGCATTTGGGAATAGAGGAAAATGTCACCTCATCTCTATTTCTGTTCTTCTGGTGGGTACTGCTAACAGCTGAGGAAGCCTCCGTTTCTTTCTCTACCAGATCTTGTAGGGTGCTACAGTTTGCAAGCTTAAACAAGCCTTAGGTTTTTTAAGAATAATTTATACAGAACATATATGAGGGGCACTGATTTGTTTTTTGCTGAGCGTGTCTTCAGGCTTCCAATGTAGCAGCTATTATAACTGAGGGATTTCTATGAATTAGAATACTGAAAGGAAGTAAACTTAGAGTTAAGGAAGCCAAATTCATTTTCACTTTGACTTTTTTAATTACTGTTTTCTGTGTAATTTATCTGTAGGACCCCCACATCTTTTGTCTTGCATTCTTAGGAAACTTGCCCTTTTTCCTCCTGTAGAACAGCAGAAGTTTTGTGACACCCAAACTGGTGGGGTTATACTGAGAAGCTGACTAGTGGGGAGCTGTGTGAGTTATCGAAAAGCAAGAAAACCATCTCTCCCAGATTCACATCTGTGGTGCTGTTGGAATGGAAAAGAGAGCAAAGATAGTGGGGTAGCAGAATCCCAGGCTGCAGCAAGTGAGGTAGAGCCCAAGTACAGCAGCTGTGAGTACAGAAACAAAGGAAAGATGCTGCTTACGTTTGGAAGGCCTCAGGTATGCAGGAACCTCCAGTGAAATCCCTTTGCCTCTCCACTGCCAGGTCTTAAATGAGGTTTGGGAAGGGGTGGATCCTGTCTCCACCCTTCCAGTCACTCAGGTACTGCATGCACCTGAGCTCCCTTGGCTTGGCTCTGCCTTCCCACCAGTACTCATTCAGTGGCTCAGGCCGTGTCTTCACATTTCTAAGTACAGCATCTCATATTAAATTAGAGCTTCTAACGTTTCTTCCGCATCTAGGAAAAAGGAGGGTGTTACTCTAAGAGGCAGGAAGAAGCCACTGCCGAACTTTAAGACCTGAGATCTGTATACCTTTGCCAACAAGTTAATGTTGAGATTTCTAAATCTATTTGTTTGGTCTTTCTTACAATTAGAATTCAAATGTACACTTGTATTTCACTATGGAAGTCATGTTTTCAGAAGAAAGCTTTGAATATTTCCACTTCAGGGGATAAAAGAAGATGCAACTGTGCTTAAATAGCTCAACAGTATCTATTTAAATGTGTGGTAAAGCTAGATAAATAAAACTGAAGGTTCAGTGTGCAGGTAATGCAGGTATCAATGTTACCTTGACAGTGTATACAAAACTCATGATAGCATTTTGCATTGCCTGATGAGCTGGATGTCTGTAGCACAGCTTTTGCTTGTGTTTGGAGTTTTGAAGGGTCTTCAGTCATTAGTGATCAAACATGGTTTTGTTCTCTTTCCAGTATGAAAAATAATGCCGACGCGTCATCAGACATGTTGGTCAGACTTACGTAGTAAATTGCTGAATGAGAATTTCTTTCAGATCCAAAAAAGATTTTTCTCCCCAACTGCTGGGCATGGTTTGTAAGCAGGTAGCTATTGTTGTTTTTATTGAACAAAATGTGGTTAAACTGAGATTCTGTTCAGCCACAGTAAAGGGTGACTGTGCCAAAAATGGCACAAAGAACATGATGAAGGCCTGTTAACTATAATAAGAGCTTCGGGTGAAGCTTGCATTAATTCATCTATGTTAGCATTTGGAAGAGGAGAAAAAGCATATACCACCCAATGGAGTGGTATAAGACTCGGCACACTGTCTCGTACTGTTACCTGTAGACATGTGGAGAGGTTGGAATTTCTGATACTCATTTGTTTTTCATCCATGTCTTGTGAGAAGTAAGGCTGTGTGCACACAAAGTGTAGTTAGAGGAAAAACTTGCCTTATACAACAGCTGCTCTGAATGTGTTTCCTCCTATTTTGTTGCGTTGGCCCACGACATCAGAGGTTGTTGTTGGTGGTGTGGCAGTAGAGGCTGAAGCTTCCCACCAATTGCGTGCTGTTGTGTGTGACAGATGGCCACAGAGGGGCAGTCTGGCAACAGTGGCATCTGACACAATGGCATCTGACACGGAAGTATGAAGCAAAGGTGTGTCACTGAATTCCTTCATGTGGAAAAAATGGCACCTACTGGCATTCATTGATGCCTGCTGGATGTTTATAGACTGAACAGTGGATGTGAGCACAGTGAGGTGGTGGGTAGTGCATTTCAGCAGCGGTGACAGGGATGTGAAAGACAAACCACATTCTTGGTGGCCATGCATAGCTGTCATGCCACAAAACAAAGAGCAGCTCGATCAGCTCATCTGTGCAAATTGGCTAATGGTGGTGACTGTATTGAAATATAGTGTTTTGTAGCTGAGAATTTGCTCTATCCAATAGTGTTGCCAAAACTGTGAACCTCAGAAATGCGAACAAGGAGTGTGTCCAGAGACTAGAGCCTGCTGCCTGGAGGAGCTGTAGGAGGAGGAGTTAGCCCCAGTGGCGGTGGCTCAGCCCTGGGCAGCTGCTGGAGCTATCCCTGCTGGAGCTGGGTGCAGGACTAGGCGATGGCAAGGGCTCCCTGTCGTCCTCAGCCTTCCTGTCATTCAGTGAACAAGTGCCAACTGTGTAGGTTGTTTTCATTTGTTTTTCTGCTTAAATACATAGTTGGTTTCCTTTGGACCTTAGGGAGTTAGAGGTGTTTTTAAAGGACCTATACATAGGCAGGTATTGAGGTTATGTCCTCACCAAGAATTTCCCTCAAAATAGAGTCCTGTCTGAGAACTGGTTGTGTTTAATGGGATTCTGTTGTACAACAGATCCAGTCTGTTATGTATTCAAATTTGCATGTATTGCTTACCAAAACAGAGCAAGTTTTGTATATTTTGAGTCTCTCTCTTTCTGGAGGAGGGAGCTCTCATCTCCTTTTGGAGCTGAATAATCCAGAGATGGAATTGCTTTCATTCTATCCGAAAGTGGGGAAGGAGCCACCTGCAGTGAGCTGGAGGTGTGGGCTGGCTTACCCAGCGGGAGCAGGCCTGTGAGAAGCTGCCTGGTGTGCTGGGTTCAGAAACAGAATTAAAATAGAATAACTTAATTTTAAGGGATGAGCTACTTCATGTGAAGTTACTGTTGGAAACTGCTATTTCTAACGTGAATACAAAAAACAGCCTGATTTGTGTTAACTTTTAAATTTTTACTGTGAGTTGAGTAACTGAGGTATTGAATGCTCTGTGAGGCAGTGGAGTAAGGGACACTCAGCCACAGATTGGAGATAGCAAGGAAGAACCTCAAAGCCATCTCTTTGCTGTAAATTGTGATGTAACGCTTTCAGTGTGTGCTCTACCAAAACGTTACTGCTGTCTGATGCTAAGGGTGGGGATAAAACTGCCATAGGAAATACAATGTTTTAGTGTCCTGAGGCAGTGAAATGTCTGAAGGGCTGTTACTTAGTAACAGCAACCTCTTGACTGTCAGCTTTATTCAGTAGATAACAAGTAACACCAGCAGTATGTAAAATGTGCTCTTCCTAGGTAGAGATCACCTGTGGAGGTGTGTAAAACAGTAGGTAAGTTAACATTATGAATTGCTGAAACTCACACATGTTCTTGTATGACTTTGATGAGTAAAAGTAATCTTGAATGGCAATTGCATGTCAAGGAAAAGGCCCTGTGGAGGTCGTGTGCCCTTACCAGTTTGCAGCAGAGGCAGATGGGATTGTCTGGGGCAAGAGAACAGCAGCAGGTTCTTTCCAAGGGGTGTGTTGAGAGGGAGAAATGAGCCCAGGCTTCTCAGGTTTGTCTGTCAGGGTTGATGGTACCCGTGAGTGGATAGCACTGAGAGATGTGGAGAGAGAGAGAGGAAGTCTGTTGTGGTATACAGCTCCCAGAGAGGCTGAGGGCCATTGCAGCATGGCATTGCTGTGCCACTCCCACAGACAGCATTTCTGCTGCGGATCTTCACACCTCTTGAAGTGTCAGGTTCTGATAGTAAGAGTAAGCCCGCACTTTTCTGAGTTGGTAGCCACTAAAATGTTTTGGAGTTTTTTCTTGTTGTTGTTGTTGTTTTAAATTATTATTATCACCCTGTTGCTTCTGTCACTTCTCTCATTCCTGTTCTGCATAATTTAATTCCAGTTACTTCTGTTCATCCTGTAGCATACCATACTTCCACTTCTTTTTTAACTTCATTACCTGTGAAGCCTGAATGCTCTGGCAGTTCTGTCTATCTGTCTTTAGCTCCTAAATGAGACTTGTCCTTATTTTTCATGATTTTGGACTTCTACTGTGATAATGTATTAGGAGTAATACTTTGTTGTTAGTCAAAATTAGTTGCAGATAATAATCTGTGTGTGGCTTTTTTTTTTTTTTTTGCTGTGTTTCCCATTGCATTTTGCCTATTCTCATATTCTTATTTGCCAGTCTTACACATCCTTCATTAGTTGTATTGCTGTTCCTTTTTGGTATTGCATGAGCAAAACTGGCACTTTGGACAGAGCAAACCATATGACTTCTCCGTTGCTTGGGGGAAAGCATTGTCCAGGGGGAACAGTACAGACAGGAGGGCTAGAATTCTCTGTCTGCTGTGGAAGGGGAAGCTACAGGGAGGCAGTCTACAGAATACATCTGTCTTTCATTGCTGTCTCGTGCAAGACAGGTCAGCTGTGCTGCTTCTGTTAATGCTGCAGTATTCTGTGGTAAGAAGCCTGGTTGCAGTTGGTCTGGGCCATGTGTTGCACTATTTTATACTGGGAACTGCATGGTGTGTTTTGTAGTTGATTGCTGCTGTACCTTACCTGGTTGTGTGATGTTGCATACTTTGTGTTATGGGTGCTGGAACATCTGTCTTTGTCCAGCAGAACATCCTGTGCCTGGCAGAAGATGCTTTCCTCCTCAGAAGTGTGTATCTGCTTGGGTTCAGGAGGGCACATCTTCTTGTGCAGGGTGGAAGCTGATCATGTTTGCATGTGTTTTTCTTGTGCTTTTTGCATTAGACCTGATTTCTAACATCTTACAGGGAAAACACGAGAAGAAAGCTTTATTAAGAAGTTTCATTTTGGAGTAAAACCCCAGGGAAATCAAGGTGGTAGCAGTGTATTTTTTCTGTAGGGTGAAGGAGGATGGGTGTTACTTACCTCTTACTGACTTTACTTAAGGGAAAAAAGTCCTGCTGGACATATTTATCAGTGACCTGGAGGATGCAATGGAGGGCGCTCATATCCCAAGTGATGCCCTACTGGGCAACAGTCAATATGCTGGAGGCTGCTTGTTCAGAGGCACCTAGCTGGAGGGCTGGGCTGACAGGAATCCTATGGAGTCCTGCAAAGGAAAATGCAAAGTCATGTGTTAAGAGCTACCGCGTTCAGCAGCCCAGCAGAGGGGAGGCTTCTGTGGCTGCAGGTCTGTACATGTTTTTCCAAAAGGCACTCGTATGCATGGTTACACAGCTGGCATACGGATCAATGCAGACAGAAAACACAATGTACAGACATGACAGGGTCAGTCGCCTCATCCTCTTCCTCTCTGTGTCTGATCAGGGTGAAAGCTTGTTAGCTGAAAGCCTGTCAACTTTTCAGATGCATATATGTAGTATGGGACCCTCCAGCAGCTGGTCTCAGACGTACAGTCTATCCAGTACCTCCCCAGTTACTGACACCTGGACATGAGCTCCGGGTGCTGGTGCTTAGACCTGTACAGGCAGGACAGACGGCAGTGATTAGCTGGACGTGGCACCCAGACAATCATGCTGACTAACAACCTGTTTATGAGTGTCTTACCCTTTCATTCCCCTCTGCTTGTTCTGCCCTAGTCTACTTTGCTCCTTTCCTTTTCCAGCTTTTGTTCTTCCTCTTAAATGTGACATAGGTCTTGTGCAGTTCTCAAATGCTCTTCTATGTCATTCCATAATGAGCCCTGTAGGCATCAGTGTTCTCCAGTGGGTAAGGCAGTCTGAGCAGTGTTAGCCCCCTCCTACAGACAGTGTGCTGACCATCCTCTTTCGTAGCCAGGAGAGTAGCTTGGTCAGGGTGCTCCATGTACTCTCATAGGGTTACTGGTCTTTTCCACATCTTCTTGGGGCAAAAGATGAGCCTTTAGTCATACAGCCTAACATTCTGGCCGGGGAAGCCATAACTAGCAGCAGCACAGCTGGGGACTGGCTGGCAAGGAAGCAGCTCTATGCAGAAGGAGCTGGGTGCTGGTGGATGGCACACTGACCCTGAGCCAGGTGTGTCCCCACGCAGAAAGGCCAGCAGCATCCTGGCCTGTGTTAGCGCAAGAGCAAGTAATCTGAAAAAAGTGATTGTTTTTTCTCAGCTATTATTAGATTGTATCAGAAACTACCTCCAGCTTTGAGCTCCCAGTACAAGAGAGAGATGCTGATAAACTGAAGGGAGATCAGTCCATCAGCATTCTCCAGGGCCTGGAGATAGTGACTGATGAGGAAAAGCTGAGGGAGCTGGCCTGAAGAAAAAGCCACATTTTGCAGACATGCCTAATGGGTTTGTCAGTACTTACAGGGAAGTTGCTGGGGTGATGTAGCCAGGCTCTTTTCACTGGTGTGTGGCAGGCAGATGAGACATCAGGAGGATATAAATTGAAATGAGAAGTTCCAACTGGTAATGAGGAAACACATTTTCATTGAATTGTAGAATTGCTCAGGTTGGAAAAGACCTTCAAGATCATCAAGTCCAGCCTCAACCAAACTGTACAACCCTAACCCTAACAGCCCACTGCTAAATCATGTCCCTGAGCACCACATCCAAATGGCTTTTAAACACATTCAGGGCTGGTGACTCAAACACCTACCTGGGGAGCTTATACCAGTGATGCACAACCCTTTCTGTAAAGTGATCCCTGATATCCAACTAAATGTCCCCTGTTGCAACTTGAGGCCATTTCCCCTCATCCTGTCACCCGTTACCAGTGAGAAGAGATCAACTCTGCTCTCACTGCAATCACCTTTCAGGTGTCTGAAGAGAGCAGTAAGTCTCCTCTCAGCCTCCTCTTCCCCAGACCAAACAGCCCCAGCTTCTTCAGTTGCTCCCCATAGGGCATATTCTCCAAGCCCTTCACAAGCCTTGTTGCCCTTCTTTGGACTTGCTCCAGCACCTCAGTGTCCTGTCTGTACTGAGGAGCCCAAAACTGAACACAGATCTCGAGGTGGGGCCTCACCAGTGCTGAGTACAGGGGGAGGATTACCATTCCTGATAGAAGCCAGGATGCTGTTGGTTTTCTTGGCCACCTGGGCACAGTGCTGGCTCTTATTCAGCCGACTGTCCGTCAGTACACCAAGGTCCCTTTCTGTCAGGCAGCTTTCCCACCGCTCCTCCCCAGTCATGTAGGATTGCCTGGGGTTGTTGTGACCAAAATGCAGGACCTGACACTTGGCCCTATTGAAACTCATACAGTTTGCCTCAGCCTGTTAGTCCAGACTATCCAGGTCCCTCTGTAGTGCCCTTCTTCCCTCTGGCAGATCAGCACTCCCTCCCAGCTTGGTGTCGTCTGCAATCTTACTGAGGGTGCACTCAGTTTTAAGACAGCTGGGTGAAGCCCCGAGCAGCCTTGTTCTGCCTTGCATTTGACCCTGTTTGAGCAAGAGATTGGGACTAGAGACCTCCTGAGGTCTGTTCTCTCCTGACTTACGCTGTTCTTCTGTAAGTTAAACTGTAAATAAATTCCAAATTATTTCCTCTGTTAACAACATGACTTGCTAGTAATCATCTGTATTTTAGTAATGCATTTTGCAATCCTGCTCTGTTTGCAATGTTTCAGTCGTTTGGTATTCTCATAGATTCATGAAGGTTCTAAGGTCACCTAATCCAACACCAACCCACCCCACCATGCTCACTAACCGCGGCCTTCAGTGCCTCATCTCCAGTTCTTGAACACCTCCAGGGACAGTGACTCCAGCACCTCTCTGGGCAGTCCATTCCAGTGTCTCACCACTCTCTGAGAAGTGTTTCCTGATACCCAACCTGAACCTCTCCTGGCACGAATTGAGGCCATTCCCTCTCGTCCTATTGCTGTTAACTGGGAGAAGAGGCCAATGCTCACCTCATCTGAACCTCCTTTCAGGGCGTCATAAAGAGTGATGAGGTCTCCCCTGAGGCCTGCTCTTGTCCAGACTGAACGGTCCCAGTTCCCTCAGCTGCTCTTCACCAGGCTTGTGCTCCAGACCCATCACAACTTTGTTGCCCTTCTCTGCACACACTCTAAGGCCTCAACATCTTTCTTATAGTGGGGTCCCCAAAACTGAACACGGTCTAGTAAAATACTTTTCTGAAAAGTTACTTACGATTTTCCATCGTCAGTGAATTCTTTATGTTGACATTTTTAAATTATTTTTAATGGAGCGCCAACACTAGAAACTAGAGTCCATTTCCATATTGTCATTTTTAAATGATTTTGCTAAATTGGTGTTAGGATGCTACGGACGAGTTTTAAACATGTTATGTTATTTGTTGAGGTATTATGAATAGTGGGTAAAACGTGCTGGTGCAGCATGCAGTTGTATGGTGGATATGCCAAATATGTACGAATGGTACTTCAGGTATAAATGGGAGGGCAGATTCTGTTCTAGGACTTCTGGACCTCTTAAATTTTAACTAAATGATAAAATGCGTGTATCTGCTCATTGTGTGCCATGAATAAATGCAGTGAAGTTGAAATAGAAACCCTGGTTTTGTGTTAGCTTTTAAAACCTGCTCAAGATGATTTTCTTTCATTGCTGACAATGGCCTTTTTTAGGAGGGGGAAATTTCTGGATGAAGAATTGTGACGTTCTTTAATGGCTGCTGTATTTGTGTATTGGAGATTCAGGGTTTCGGTGGTCTGTGTCCTGGACCCGTGTCAGAACAATGCTGTTGGACTGGCATCAGTGATGTAAGCCAGGTAACCTGGAGAATATCCAGGCCTAGGTACTGATGTTGTGTACCAGTAGGAACCTGGAGTGGGAACTCTCAGGCATACGTGCTGTCTGACAGTTATGTTCCCTTGCTGACATGAGGGCTGTGGCTGCACTGTGGCTCAGTGCAGTAGCACAGAGCATTCCCGTCGCTTAGGCTTCCAGCACCAGGACAGTTTGTGCATACTTGGCTGCTATTCACCCAGTGCTCTTGTCAAGTGCATAAAAATCTCTTCAGGATCTATTTATTTATTTCATGAGAAGTTGATGGTGATTCTTAGGTAACTTTGCAGTTGTCACACCCTTAGAAAAACGCTGGCATGCTGCCTTGGAACACTGTCGTGCAGGTTTGTGAGCTTGCTTGCCTTCATGGTTAGCATGGAATAAATAGCACATATGAAGTTCAGAACATAAATTGCTGAGAGTTTGCTCCTTCCAGGGTCATAGTGTTAGAGCGATGGTTCTGCCTGTGCTCTTACAGGAGTCAGTGTGTGCAAAAACAACAGCAAAAACAGCTGATTGCAGAAGTCACGCTAGTGCAGACTAAAATTCATCGTGATATTTCCAATAGTTTGCTCCTATCTCAATCTGAGGGAATATATATCCTCATCCAGTGCCACCCCTAGTTTGTTGCAGGAAAGGATTAGAGCCATCATTTTGTTTTTATCTAGCAATATGTTAGCTGCACGGAGTTGTACTGAAGTTCCAAAAGAACAGTGTCAGATCCATGTTTTGATACTGATCAGTACCCCGTGTTACTTACAAAGCTCTTTTCCATAAATTCAAGTCCCAGTAAGGTTCTGGCTTTCTGCCTGGTGCTGAGCCCAGGCTCTTTCCCCTGCCCTGACTTGGTTCTGATGTCACTGTGTGCTACTTCAGAGTGGCATGGTGGTGGGAATGAGTCCACAGGCTGTTTTCAGAGAGGAAAATGTCAGATTCTTGTTTATCTTGGCAAAGTGGAGATTTTGCTTGTAAGAGCTCATTTTGTGTGCTTCTGGTCTTGATTCCATCACTGCACTTGAGCATTTTAAGGCTGAATGGATAAACTTGCAGTAATCTTAGTCCTCTGTTGATGGCCTCTCCTGTTATGTCCCTTCTCTTTCAGATCTAGCCTTGGAATCCAATCCATCTGATCATCCCAGAGCAAGCACAATTTTCCTGAGCAAGTCTCAAACAGATGGTAAGCAAAGGTTTTTTCCAATTAAGAAAGCGGGGAGGAAAACAAAAAATATGCTATTTTAATTACATACCATGAGAACATTTGAATTAATTTAATTCTTTCAAAGCATAGGGATTAACAGTTTCCATGTTTGCACAGAAATGCGCCCATAGGCTATTTACATAATGATTAAAAACACTTGTTTTAAAGACTTAAATATCAGGAGATTTCAGAGCAAGGTGTTCGTACTTCACACATGGAAGTTGAACTTCACACAGTAATGTGGGTTCTTTTTTGTTTCATTTTGGCTTTTATGATCACGGACTCTTAAAAACACTTCCTTTTAAGTTTAAGTTAAAAAAAATTGTAAGCCTAAGCCATCAGTCCTAACTGATTGCTTTTGCATATATTGGTTGAAGCTGTATGAATAGCTTCAGCAGCATAATTATTCTTGATTCCTGTTTTAATTACATGGATGTATTGGGATTTTTTTTTCTTTGCAGATCCCTTATTTAAATCAGAAAGTTTTGAACAATTGTTTTGAATAATTACTATAGCTATATACCCAAAATGCTTTTAAAAGTAGAGGTGCTTTCATATTGCGTAAATAAAAAATAATTCTGACAATACTAGGACTTGAAGCTGCAACTAAAAAGGAGCTTAAGATAGTGGTTATATGCATTTTTTGGTTAATTCTGGTTGGAAGCATTTTTTCTAAGCTAGTGTTGCACTTGGGGAGAAGGAAAGTCACAGTGTCTTCTACCCTGGAGGAGCTTCCTTACAGGGAAGTATTGTTTTGGTGGTCTGTCCTGCTAATACTGTTTCTGCGAGCAGTGAAATCATCACTTGTATCAGCTTTGCAGCACTCAGATAAACTCTGAGCAGAGGAAAGGGGCAGAAGTGTGAGTCCCCAGAAGAGACGGTCCAAAAGAAGTGCAGGCCTCTTCTGGGGGGTCTTCTAATGTAAGAGAATGTGCCCTGCTAACAGGTGGTAATTGTCTAAGGCCTGTCCTTTGTGGAAGGGGTTCAGTCACCTGCCCAGACTGCCCACATATGCAGCTTGTTGCACTCCTCAAACTGCAGCTCCCAGCTCTCCTTTAACAGCACAACAGAAGTTTTGCTCCTCTGATGCTCTCATAGCTGAAAGTTAACCCTTGGCTGTTTTTGGTTGTTTTATTTTTTCAAGAAGTCTGGTGCAATTTGAGATAGTGAAACAAAGGGATTGCAGATAATACCTGCCTGTTCCTGCATATTCTGTGCAGTGAAGTACCGTTGTACCTTCTGTCATCCAATAGAGCACATATATAATGCTGGGCATCTCATTTTCTTTGTGTCTCTGGCAGAGTCACCATGTGATGGTTTCACTTCTGTTTTCTAAGTGCTGTTTGATATTAGACATTGTCTATTCAGACTGTCTTTAATTCAATTTTTCATGATGTGTAATATCTTTTTCAATGCTGAGACACTTTCCTCTTGGTGCAGCGGTAGTTTTCCAGAGTGTATGTGAGGATAGCTGGAAGCAGTACATCATTATTAGTTTGATCAAACTTGGCATTTTGGCTAAAAATTCATTTTTTCAGAGACCTAGCAGTGAAATTAGAAACTTCTAATATTCACATACTTGAGAATACTAGTTTAATAGAATGACTTTGTAAGTCAGAATTGCATTTTAGAAATTCAGTTGATATTCTTTCTCCATTTTTCTAGTGCGAGAGAAGAGGAAGAGTAACCACATCAACCATGTGAGTAAAACTCAGCAGTAGGTCATATGAGCACCAGAAGTAAAGACAAATTCAAGAAACAGCTGTAGTAGTTCTATGTATATGGTCCTGCATACATTCTAAATCCTCGCTGGCAAGATAAAACTGAATAATCTTTGCCTGTCTTTAAAAAATAAACAAGCTTAGTATTATGGAGCATAGAGTGGCTAATGGCAAAAGAATAATAATGGATTCTGCTGTGTCATTCATGAGCATTTCAAAACAGTAAAGAACAAAATACAAGTCAAACTGCCTCTGTTAGTATTTGAGACAGGAATAAAATAATTAATTTCTTAGCTGAAATGACAAGTCCTAAACAGCTCACTCTTTGGGCATCGCTGCAAGGCTTATTGTAAGAAGTGTATTCAGCATAAAAAGAATAATGAACAAATGGTATCATCATCATGAACAAATGATCAGTTAATAGCTGAAAATGTGATCAAAGCTTCTGCATGCGAGACATTTTTATTTGATGCAACTTAAAAAGATATAAAATATGGAATGTCATTACTAAGTGGATACAGAAATTTTTGACGAGTAAGGCTAAGAGTGGAAGTTACTAAACAAAGTTTAGAAACATTGTCTAGCAGAAGTGTCTACTGATGAGTTACTGGTAAGCTACTGGTAAGATAACCCTATTTCAAGACTGTTGTATTTAGTACAATTACAAGGTTGTGTCCCCCCCGCCTTCTTCCCTTGCAAGTCCAGCCTCAGTCTGCCCACACCACGGTGTATTGAGTCGTTTTTCCTGGCAGACTTCAGCTGGAGTGGGAGATGCTCCCAGGCAGCATTATGCTTTGAAGGGCATCAGCCTTTTAATATGGGAGTCCTTCGTTTAGACAGGGCATTTAAAATGATAATGGCAAAACCAATTAATCTTCAATTGCTAGATTAAAAACTCTTCCCTCAGTTACAGTGTTCTAACCTGAGTTCCAGGTGCTAACTAAAACTGCTCAAGAAAGCCTGACTTAATGTCACAGTAAGGCAGGAAAATTTCTTCAAGTATTAAATCTATGCATTAGCATAGGTGATGGAATATAATGGTTTTTATTTCCAGACACCAGGTGCTTAGCAAGACATGACTGAAGAGAGAAATGTTGGGAAAAGGATTGTTGTTCTCTAAAATGGAATAAAACACAGCCCCAGAAGCAAACTTTTTTTGACAGGGAGAGATGCTGGATAACCAGAGAATATAAAGGTGTAGAATATGGTATGATGAATGGAGAAGATGGAAATACAGGAAATTACAAGAAAATATATAATGTAGAGGAAAGGCTGAGACCTGAGATCTGATAAGTGGAAAACTGAGAAAATCAGAGGACATGCTGCTTTAGCTGCGGCTACTTCTGCTGAAAATTACTCATCTGAAGACATGTTGAATATTGCAAGAGGTGGCTTATAATCCTGTTTGATACAAAGGGTATTCGAAGCAACTTGACAGTTGTGAGGTACTATGCACATCAGGAGCAGTCATCTCCAAAGACCTTAGTAGCTACTTTAGTGTTAAAGGCAGTATTCACTGTAGTAAACCAAGCTTACAAAATCAATCTGCATGATTTTTTTTCCTGTTCTTCTCCCTTAGGTTTCTCCAGGACAGCTTACAAAAAAGTACAGCTCATGCTCAACAATATTTATAGATGACAGTACGGTCAGTCAACCTAATCTTAGAAGCACAATAAAGTGGTAAGAGCCATTTGTTATTGCTAGGGACTTAGTAGGGCTGCAACATCTGTTTGGGGTTCCAAAGCTAGCCATACAGCTGAGTGATAGGAGCACAGCTCTGCTTGTTCACATTGCTGGTGGAGGGGGTGTAGGAGTCTGGGTAATTGCAACCTACTGAAGCAGGGTTGTTTGCTTGGTGTTTTTTTTTTAAGCTATAGAGCTAATATGGTGTTGTATTTCAGATTGGTTGTCATATACTTGAGAACCAGAACCAGTGCAGACGTGTGTCAGCATTTTGGGTTCTAAAGCATAGACTGGGAAGAGTTTGATCAAACTGTAGATCTGGGAAAACTTGAAATGGATTTTGTAGGATGTCTCAGGAAATGTTTGTAGGACTGTTTGCTGCTTGCCAATGGTGTTAGCCTGCCCTCTAGTTGTGGATAAAGGTAGGTTGTTGGCTTTGGTTTTAGTTCCAGCCTGCCTACTTTTTCCTGGTGTATTTGTTGCTTTGGGTAGTTAAGATAATTACTTGGTCTTTTTGGTTTTCCAATGGAACTGACTGTTTTATCCATTGGATACTACAGAAACTGTTCTTTTCACATAAACTGTATCAGGTGAGAAGTGGAAGTACTCAAAGTGAAAGGAAGGTACAGCAGCTTCAGGCCCAGAAGGCTTTAGTGTCTTAACAGTTTAATTGAGTCTGGAAATACCTAAGATGATTTTCTGCTTTCAAATTGATTTCAAACAGGTATTGAGCACGTCACTTGTCCTTTGATGCCATTGCCATTTCTATGCATTGCACAGCTGGCAATAGATTAATGCTTGTCCACGATGGCTTTCTTTGATGGTAGTATTCCTGCTGTCACTGCAGGAATGGGAAATCTGGCTGCATTAGATGTGTGTCAGCTT
The DNA here is from genome assembly GCA_023055505.1 of Callipepla californica brunnescens. NCBI lineage: Eukaryota > Metazoa > Chordata > Aves > Galliformes > Odontophoridae > Callipepla > Callipepla californica. The sequence goes on from JALIRH010000010.1 coordinate 4,267,291, forward strand.
TATTGCCTGACTTGACTCAGCTGAGGCCGAGTCCTCCTTGGATTCTGCTGGCATTCTTTGTTTTGCTCTGTATTTAGACTTTGTATCTCTTGCTATCTAGTTCAGGATGTATCTAAGTTAAAATGTCAGCAAGAGTCCCTACAAGGGTGTACCTAACATGAAATAGAACTGTTACCATGCTTCAGTTGTGAATAGTCCCTATTTTCAATAAATGTCACTTAATCGCAGTGAAGGTATGTGCCTAAAATCTGGTATAATTCTTTCATCAGAAATGTGGCACGGGTACTGAGGAGTGTGAGAGGATGTAATAGATTTTGAACATTATGCCCTGAACAACAGAGCACTTTTGCAGTGGAATAGCCTGCACAGAATATGCTTTAAGACTTTCTTTCTCTTTTTGTTTTCTTTTTAGTGTAACGTTAGCAATATTCTACCACATAAAGAACAGGTGAGTAAACTCTAGTGTTGTGGTTTTGTTTTTTTTTTCTGAAATGTAATGACATGATTTTTGAGCCTGGGTTACGTCCGTGGTTGTTTCAGTAACAACTAGTTGTAACTTAAAGGAGCTGAAAAATTCTGGAAACTTGGTGATATATCTGCATTGTCTTTGTGCCCCTCTTGAGCTGATATGAAATGCTCAGTGAAACGCCCATCCAATGGCACGTGCTCCTTCAGGAAAGAAGTCAAAGAAGAGAGAGTGAGGGAAGTACACTTAACTCACCACAAATCAGCCTTTAGATTTGGTTTGGCTTTTCCTGAGTACAGAGGGACAGATTAGTTTTGATGTTTGAAGGAACGCTGTGTCCTGTGTACAGACAACTGCTGCCACTACAGCTAATTACAGCACATGCTTCAAAATTGCAGCTGCCTTTCTAAAATAATAAATGCCATTAATGAGATGGTGTCACATTTTAAGGGAGAAGTGTGCTAAGTGCAATAGAAATGATAGCTTCTTTGCTGGTGAGAACATGGGTTCATTGTTTTATCTTGTTAAATATTCATTTGTAAGATCCCATCATTAAATACTTTGCAAAAATGCAATATAACTTTATCCATTGTTCTTGGAAAAGCTGAACTATAAGAACTGTTCCTTTATTCTTCAGTGAATAATTCTTTAGTGGAGCATAGCATTACCAATGAAGTCTTGGTGTTAAAACAGATTTTTACTTTGTAGAGATTCAGACAGATCATTGGATATTTTTGATGAAAAATCTCATCCTCTCACAGTAAGTATATAAACTGTTGTATCTGCCTGTGTCAGCTGATTCACTTTGAAAACTATTTATGGAAGATGTTCTCGTATCATCTTTCAGACAATCTATTTCCTTTATTTAGTGCTTAACATCTTTTGTTCTGTTCATATGGCTTACCTCCTATTTAGTGAGTATGAATAGAGGGAAATCACTGTATCCTTTAGGGAACAGGTAAACGTTTCTTCTATCATAGTTCAGTATAGACAGAAATACAATAAAGGCCACGTGTCATGCTTTTGAGGGGAAAAGTAAAAATTACTTTTTAGTGTCTACAGCAATAGTATTTAGGGCCTAGTACCCAGAGTTCCTTTAATAATTAGCAGAACATGTTGTCCTCTATAGAGGACAAGGTCACAAGGAAGTCCAAATCCAGGTCACTGTCCTGGCTCCATTGAGCCTCACTGCAGAAACAACAAACTTTTTGCATTAGTAGTATCACAGGGCTTAATCACAAATATTGCTCTTAGTCTTTTCCTCCTCAGTTTCAGTCAGTAAAAATGTGCTTTCATGTGCAGATAATTCTGTCTTGTGGTCAATTTTGGATGGTCCGTTTTTGTGATCAGTTGTGGCCAGAAAGATGATCATTGTAGCTGCAGACCTGTCAGTTTCACATTGGTGCCAGGGAAGGTTATGGTGTGGATAATCTCAAGAGCCATCCCAGACCAATTGAAGGCCAACCAGGGGATCAGGCCCAGTCAGACAGGGTTCATGAGTGGTAGATCCAGCCTGACAAACCTGATTTTGTTCTAAGACAAGGTGACACGCTTAGTGGATGAAGATAAGGCTGTCAGTGTGGTATACCTGGACTTCAGTAAACCCTTTGACACTGTTCCCCACAACATCCTCATGGAGAAGCTGGCTGCCCATGGCCTGGGAGGGCAGGTGCCCATGGCCTGAGTGATTAAATTCTGTTATCTTGTTCACTTGTTTCTTTTTTTGACAGGTTTTTAGGTCTAAGATCACTATTAGATTTCTGGAGTGAGAGTACAGTCTTTCTTTTTGGGGCCTTGATATTGCTTAACAGTCATTTTAGCATTGCTTTTACAGACTAATTTATTTCTAAACTTGTGTTCTTTGCAGTATTTAGGAACAGCTTAGCATCACATCAGAGATGAATCCAGCTGTTCGTTACTTTTGTTATCTTTCTGGAATTTCTCAAGAATAAGTCCTGTAAAAACTTTTTGTGCTCTTTCTCAATAGCCATACAGATCAAAATAGTGTTGACAACAAATTTATCAGCCAAAGCTATTGTGTTTTTTGTTTGTTTCTAATACTTAACATTGCAAGGCTATTTGTTTCGTTCAGTGTATGATTTTGTTTTGCCTCTTAGACAGGAAGGGTTGCATAAGCTTCTGCTTGGTGAGAAGAAGTAACTGTGTATGGCTGTTCTCTCAGTTAATAGTAAGACAAACTTTCAGTAATTCAGAGGACTTTATTTCAGCGGGAGGAAGTTCCGGATGACTACTACAAGCATGACCCTGATCACAAGCACATCTACCGCTTTGTTCGGACGCTTTTCAGCGCTGCACAGCTGACAGCTGAATGTGCAATAGTGACACTGGTAAGAGATGCTTGATTGCTGAGTCTTAAGCTTTTGGAAGATGCTTTTCCCCTCAGTCAGTAACTGGGCTGAACTGAGGTATTTAATTACACTGCCTCATGAAACCATGTTAATAATGAAGACACCATACAAGTTCATTAGAAAATATTTCCAAGTAGTTATAGAAGAGGTTAACTTAAAAGGATCTTTAGCTTTCTTGTATTTGAATGCATAATACTTCATTACTTGTCCATTACTTTGTTTAAATTCATAATATATCACTCACTGAAGACGCTTGAGAGGCAGAACATGAGATACCATAAACAGAGGGATGTACTAAGATCAGACACAGTCATGTTTTATTTCTGTGATACGGAGGGCACATTTGAATTTGGATTAACTGGAACAGCACAAATAATGAGCCCTGAGAGGCTGAGAATCAATTGTGCAGGAATTCAAGTAGATTAACTCTTCTTATGTCCTTCAGACATGGACACTTTTCTGTCAGCCCCCTTCTTCTCTTTTTTCTTCTTTTTTTTTTTCTTTTTTTTTCTTTTTTGGACCCTTTTTCCCAGTGACACTGGGGTACTTGGACACTGAGAACAGTAGTAAGAGAAAATAATCTCACTAGAGTTTGCTGTTTGCTTTCCAAAAGTGAGATGGGTTTAAAAAATACTGATCATTCAGTTTATGTACACACATATGTTTATATGCCTGTGTGTAGACAGACAGACACACACACACACACACACACACACACACACACACACACATACACACACGAAGGGAAAAGGAAAAAAAACAACTGCTGCATTAGAAGATCTCCTAAACTGTGCTTGTTGCATACCAGACTTCAGTCTTCATTGTGGCTTGTCTGCAGAACAATCTGAAAGAAGAACAGAAAAGAACTATCACCAGAAGACAATGTGGCAATTAAGCAGGCTCAGCTGCTGCTTTTTCAAAGACATGAGAGGAATTTGGCAGAACAAGATTATAATCCCAGGAAATCTAGATTTCTAAAGGATTTTCAAGATTGAGTTGGTTTTGAAGTAGACTTCACCACTAGATGGCTCTGTTATTACAGGAAGGTTTATAGTCCTCTTGAAGGCTGCAAGCAAAAGACGGGAAGAAAGCATAGAGAGAGCCTGGTAAATAGGGGCTGATGCTGCCCTCAGACCTGTACAGCAGCTTCCTGTGCCCATGGGTTTATCTGAGGTTTCACTGGGACCTTTGACCTGGTTTAGGTAACAGAACAACAAAACCAGGAACCCACAGCTCTTGAAAGTTGTGATTCTGAAGTGTAAGTACAATGGCTGCTCCAAAAACAATGCCTCCTGCTTTACTCTGTTGGCCCATGACATCAGAGGCAGATGGTGGTGGTATGGCAGTAGAGGCTGAAGCTTCCCACCAATACTCCATTGCATGCTGTTGCCATGTGATAGACGGCCACAGAGGGGCAGTCCAACACAATGCCATCTGACAGGGAAGTGTGAATAGAGCGAAAAGTGTTATTGAATTCCCCCATGCAGGAAAAGTGCTACCCACTGACATTCACCGATGCCCACTGAGCATTTATGGAGACCGGGCAGTGGATGTGAGCACACCGAGGTGGTGGGCAGTGCATTTCAGCAGCAGCAGCACCTCTGCTGGTACGGATTTTTACAAGCACAGCACACAGTCTCCTGTTAATTGCTGGAAAAAATGCATAGCTTGTGGTGGTGACTATTGAAAAATTGTGTTTTGTAGCTGAGGATTTGCTCTGTCAAACAGTGTTGTTGTGCCCTTTGTATCTTTTGCAGTTTCCCTGGAAATAAATAGGAGGCATTATTTTCAGAACAACCTATGTAGTTATTACCAGTAATTTCTTCTGGTTGCCTAATGATAATGGGGTACATAGTAATATTAGACTGGTGTGTTTGATCAGAAATCATCTCCAGGTTTTGATTCCACATGTAAAACAGTTTTGTTTTCTGTTTTTAACAGGTTTATTTGGAAAGGCTTTTAACCTATGCAGAGATTGACATCTGCCCTAGTAACTGGAAGAGGATAGTCTTAGGAGCTATCCTACTGGCTTCTAAAGTTTGGGATGATCAGGCTGTCTGGAATGTGGATTACTGCCAAATACTGAAGGACATTACAGTTGAGGACATGTAAGTTGCAAGTTTTTACAAATCTACAGTGTTATGACAGTGCCATATTGAATGTGTCTCTCTGGTGCTACAGGATACACACAGTGCATCTGTGGTCAGGCTGCATTACCTCTTTTTAATCTAGGAAACTATGTTTAAACTTTCTTTGAGATAAACCTTTAATATCATTTCTATCTCCTGAGGTGAGCGGCTTCAGAGTTAGCTCTTGTTCACGTTGTTCCTGCAGCGATGAGCCATGGGACTTGCTGCATGGCATTGGCAGAACTCTTAAGAGCCCAATTGTTAAAAAAAAAATCTTTTTGGAAAATAAAAATTATCTCATTCTGTGCCTTTTTTGCTTAGAATTAGAAAAATTGTGTGGTAAGCTGTAACTTGTGATGTAAGTGTCTGCTGTATATTTCAAGGGCTGAATTCTCAGCTGATGCTCCTGGAAGACAAGTGTAATTTCTGTTGGTATCTGTGGCAGTGTGCGTTGCATCCAGCTACTGCTGCAGGTCCTTTCTCAGGTGTGTTCTTAGACTTGCCTGCAATGCTGGGCTGTTTCTTGTACATACTCTTGTCTCAGACACAGGTTCCACTTTTTGAAGAACTTCAGAATCCACTCTTTTTTCTCGATGAACTCGGCTTTAAGCCCTAGAGTTTCAGCAGTTTCAGAGGATGTTCAGAGGGTGTACATCCTGGTGGCTCCAAGCCAGTACTATGGGCTGGAAGCATGTTCGGGGGGAGTGGATTTGGCCCATAATATTTCCTGTTGAACTCCTTCCTGTGGAGCCCTTTTCCCCTCTCCCCCCCTCGCTTTAACTCTTTTAGCCAGCTTCGTTCTGCATTTCCTTTGTAATGATGGTGGTAGCAATACTAGGTCAGCTTAGTGTTGCTCTTTCTGGCCTTAATAAACTTCACTAACTAGCCTGTGTGTTTTTGAGTTTTGCCAATGTAGTATGAGTCAGTTCTAGCACAGAAGCAAACAAACAGGCAGTAGCAATCTAGGACCTCTTAGTAGGAGGAATGTTTTCTTCCTTCTAGTTTTTAGGGAGGAAGGAAATAACTAAAAATGGGGGATTTTTCTGTACCAAAACAGCTGTTTTGTTTTCCGAATTATTTTGCTTTGCAAACAGCAACAGCAAATGCAGTATCTTGTTTTATAGGTACCCCTTGTCTGGGAGTTCTTTGTTTCCAAAAGCAGGGCTAGGCCAGCCATGCTTTCAGGAAAGCATAATTAGTGATTTTATACAGTGTACATCTTCACTCAACCCAGCTCAGAGTGCTTATCTCTCTGAGGAACACACTCGGAGCATTGCTGCAAATAGCTCTGAGATGGCTGAAGTGAGGTCAGCAATGCTGGGAGTGCCAGGGTGTACATCTTGCTCTTTTTGATGTGTCTTCTTCTAGCCCTCCTTGGGACAAATCAAACTGATAGCACTGAAAACATCTGTAACAAGCAGGATGTTTATTCTCTATTGCTGATGCAGGGTCTCCTGAAATTGTGGTGCTTACATTTTCAAAGCGGTGGTGATGGTGGTAGGGGAAAAAAAAGATTTTAGGCTTCTGCTTCTCCCCCGGTTCAGATTTATTTATTTATTTATGATCTGTTATCTCATCTAATTTGAAGTTATTTTGACCTTTGAATTTAGGTATGGGCAGAAACTGCACAACCCCCTCTGACAGTGGCCGGGTGCCCGGCCAGGTCCTGCACTGCTGCAACTGGGCAGAGTTCTCTTAATCCAGATTGGGTAATTTTAGCACAATCAGAACCCTGCAGAACTGCATAGAATACTCAGCAGAACTGAGTTTTAAGCTGATAACGCTACCTTCAATTAATGGTTGGCACAATGCTTAATTGCCAGCTTTCCTAGTTGTATTTTTGTGGTGTTTTTTCGGTTGGTTGGTTTTGTTTTTTACTGAAAAGGGTTTTTGGTTTGGTTTTATTTACATATTCCTATTGGAGGAAAAAATCAAAGGGAATTAAACTGATATTTGGAAGTCATCTTTTGTCAAAACTTGCTTGCTTTGATGAGAGTGAATCCATAATCACTGAAAAATTAACTGTGCAGCTGCTAATCTTGCTATGATTGCTTGTTAAGGGGACACATGCTGTTCATTCTTTCAGACACATATATTTGTAAATAAAGCACAGGAAACACATGGGAATTATGCTTTCCCAGGTTTTAAACCACTATAAATAGACTTGTTAATCCAATGAAGAATTGTATTTTTATACAATTAAACTAGTGTAGTGAGTACAAAGGGGGCAGTGAAGAGCATTTATTCACAGGATAAATCAAGCTCTGATCAGCTGATCATCAAAACATTATCTGATTTACATTTCTATAGGCTTATGACCATATGAACAGGAAATTAATTTTGGCACTAGGTTCAATGGTACTCAAGTCCACTATACCAGGAATGAGCACAAAGCTGCTATTGATACTGACACCCACCACCCAGTACGGGACACAACCTGGATGGTTCTTGGATTTATTTCCCCCTCCTGCTAGGTAAAACATCCATTTTAAAAGCTCCCACTGAATTGGTGCCCCTTATTTCCTGGTGTATTTGCAGTTGACCAAGTTAAAGAGTTGTCAAATTCTGTAAAAATCTGTTCCCAGGAGAACAATGACTGAGTGGTTTGGGTACCGCTCATTTTTATCAGGTTGACTGGTTTATTTACATCAGGACAGACTCTTTTTAGGTGACCACAGTACAGGGGCTGAAATGGCCTTTTTTTATGGTGCAACGCTTTCCTCACTTACCTCCAGATATTTTGCCCAGTGAAAACAGACGTGTGAGTGAAAACCGGACAGCGCCCTTTAACACAGTACTTTGTTATCCTGCCTAATGCTATTGAGGAGAAAATTCCTTCTCCCACCTAATGCTGCTTATTTATTTATTTATTGGAGATGAATCCATGTTGCTTCAAGAGGCTTTTTTCTGTGAGATAATAGCAGCAGCTCTTCATAGATCCATTTGTTGCCGTGGTGATCTGCCTACTGCTTTTGTTAGTCCGACTCTACTTCAATAAACCCCCTTCCTGTTATCAGCCTGGTGAAAATGTCTGCAAGTTCTTCAGAGCTAATAAACAGCATACATCATTCCTTTCATCTGATCACTATAGTGTAGAGCTGTACGAGAGAGTGAGAATGGCGCATGAATTGTACAGCTGCACTAATGGAACTCTGAAGAATGAGCCTCCTGCTCAGCCCCGCCAGTGCACGACACGGCCCTACCTTTCTCTCCCAGCTGAAAGTGCCAGGACCCGAAAGCTGCACCTTGTTTTGAGTACCAGTGAATGAACCATCTCTTGAAACTAATAATGCAGGCCTCTCGATGACTAGTTCAAAGTTACTGGTTTTACAAATAGCCTAGAGGTCTCCAGTTGTTCGTTTGGTTTTTGTTTTTTCTTCCAGCTATAACAGTGTTGCTTTTTTTCTTTGTTTTCTGTCCCTCCTAGGAATGAGATGGAAAGACACTTCTTGGAGCTACTGCAGTTTAATATCAATGTTCCTGCCAGTGTTTACGCCAAATACTACTTCGATCTTCGCTCCCTAGCAGATGACAATAACCTGAGCTTTCTGCTGGAGCCTCTTAGTAAAGAGAGAGCACAGAAACTGGAGGTAATGGTCTGAGATTGGCTGAGCAGGGGACTGGTGTGTGTGTGTGGGTGTGTGTGTGTGTGTAGCATGAGTATCTGTTGCTAATCATATTAAGTGGTGGTTAGAAAAACTAAAAAGCTTTTAGTGTATTACAGACTGATTTAATCCCTTTCTAGCTGCAGCTAGCACTTCCAAAACCGTGCATAGGCTAAGTTAGTTCTCTGAGGAAGGTCTGGACAAATGATGGAAGTCTAGCAGATCACTTAATGGAATGGATGTTATGGGGAACTGTAGTTCAGCTAGGCGACTGAAGATTGAAAGGACAGTGTCATATGTAATGGATTGTGTGCCGTTCCCTGCTCACAGTCTGTATTCCAAGCACCGAGAGACAGTCACACTTGGTCCTTTCTAAATACTACCAGCTGAAGGTTTCCCACTGCATCCCACTGCACAGCTGCTCTTAAATTTAGAGGGAGTGCTCTTACTGCTCTCACGGTTTAATACACCATTTGTTAGGGGGACAGCTGCAGAAATAATGTTTCTTTTCACAATCTTTAGAACCTCACCTTTCCAAAGAAACATTGTTTTAAGACAAACTTTTAGAATATCTGCTTCTTAGGAACGCTTCAGCATGTCCAGAGGAGTGTAAATACAGATGTCGGTCCCTTTTTGCTAAATGGAGAAGGCTGACCTGGCGTTGTTTCATGTGGAGGCTTCATTTTAAAGAGCTTAAGCAGTGTCGAACTTTCTTCCTATGGTGGATATATGTAAGAAAGACATTCTGAAAATACCTGCATTACCTGGGCTCCCAGGCAAAAGTTTCCTATTGATTAATGCAGCCTTTCAACTGTCCACTGGCAACCGTGCATATGAGGTTTTGTTGACCTTTCAACAAAGGCGTTAAACGCAGCCCGTGTACACTGATGCCCCCTTCACACAGGGTTGTTCTGTGGGATTACTGGCTTACATTGTTCTGTTGTCCATGTCCAGTAATTCTGCCAAGTGGCAGTTTTTCTATTTCCACCCAGAGGTGGTTGAACTTTGGTAGTAAGCATGATCCCTTCTGGTCCTTCGGAATGATAGGTATGATGTGCCTACAGATTCCTCTATTTAAAGTGAAGCAGCGCAGCTCTTCTGCTTTGTCTCACCCTCGTTACTTGCACTTTAAGCTAACACTGTCACTAATTGTAAATGTGGTTGTAAGGCAGTTCATATTCCACTGGAAACTGTTTACTGAACTGCTCAGAGCCTATGGCATAAGTGGATGATTTACAGGTTGTAAGCCTGTTTCTTCTTTGCTAACGTATGGTGGCTTGGTATTTAAAAGCAGAGTAATTTTCACTGCAGCATGTGATTTGCTGTAACACACTCACTAATGCACATAGGTGGGACACTTTGGTTTTTAATTCTAAAATGTGATAAAATACTTAAGCCATTTGCTCAACTTTTTAATTCTGCCTTTCTGTTAGAAGTATTTGAGGAGCAGATAGGCACCCTATGAAGCAGTGAATTAGTATTCCAGCAGCCGAAAACTGATTTATAACATATGGGTGACTGGGGCTAAATATGTCAACACAGGTTGCCTTATGATTGATGTGCTAGCATTAAAACAGGATGGAGAGTCTGTCTGGTCTTGCACCGGGAGCTCGTGCAGCCAGTGTCTTAAAGAATGCCACTCTTGAGCCAAATGCATGCCTCCAGAAGGTCGGCAGAAATAAATGTAAATAATTATTTTAAAGTACACTTAGGGGGTTATTCATGCTCAGAGTGCTTTTTCACCTTTTGAACTTCCAGAACTCTGGGCTGCGCTGAACGGGTGCTGCCTTAAAGGGAAGGTGTAGGCTTGTAGCTGACTGTAACACTCCGAAAGTTTGTCTGCTGATAGGTGGTAAATTATTAATGGAAGTAAATGTTCAGGACTCAAATTCAGTTGAGCCTTTTATTACTGGTGTCCTTATTTATTTGCCTTGATCATGTCTAAAAGCTTCAGTCAGAAATGGGCTTTGCAGGGGAGGACAAGCACCGTTTTCTGTACAGTCATGTTATAAGGGGAATAATTAGGCTGGTACTAGAAAGGCTGCACCAGAATAAAGGCAGCTTGACTAGCTAGATAAGCAGAGCAGAGGTAAGCCAGTAAGTGGCGGAAAAAACAGTTAAATATGAAGTTGTCCACATGTGTGGATATGTAATAGCTGTATTAATGCCACAGCTATTGCTGTGCCATTGTGCAGAGAGCTGCCCTCCCTTCTTGACCTGACTGTATGAGTGGTCTTTGGTGGGAAAAGCAGCCTGGAGGAGAAGGTGTAGAGAAAGTGAAGGGAAAATAGAGGTCCTCATACACCTTTGCTTTCTGGGCTCACTTGCACCAATTGACCAAGGGCAGGGTTCTGGAGGGAGTGCAGAAACCATTTCAGCTTGAGCCTTTTCTCTCATAAATGCCTGCATGCATTTTTGTGCCGTTAAAAGCCCAAACACCGGACTGCTAGGTACAATTTGGAACATACCTTGCATGAACTTGTAAGTCTGAAATGGATCCAAGTTTTCCATTGGATAATGAGACTCACCTTTTTAATGTCTTGATCCTAATGGGTAAGGTTCTTGATAGCATAAGAAGAGACCCCCTTAATATTTTCCTTCCAAAGAAATAGTTTTTCTAGGTAAAAAAGCCCACAGTGTCACAGCTACAGAGTGCCAGTGCTGTTGGTATGCGGCTTTGTAAAAGCTTCCGTGAAACGTTCCAGCTTTTCTAATGTGTACCTTCTTTTTGTTTCTGAACGTGATACCCAGGCTATCTCCCGGCTGTGCGAAGATAAATACAAAGACTTGTCAAAAGCTGCTATGAGACGATCTTTCAGTGCTGATAATTTAGTTGGTATCCGCCGTTCTAATGCCATCCTCTCCTGAGGAGAGGGAAAGGTGCAGCACCACAAACCAGCGTCCACACGAATTGGAGGAATACCACCACTCCATGCACACAAGCCAGCGGTGATGGTGTCTTCCAGCAGAAGGAGAGGAGGGGTAAAATTAGCCAAGGGAGCCCAGAGCTTGAGGAGCATACTTGGTGCAAGACAAGATCTTTGTCAAATCAACTCTCTCCTCCTATTCAATTTATCCAGAGATGCAAAAACAAACTTCTCTCCATCTTTTCCCCACAGATGTTTGCTTACTATGTAGGCCTATAGCTGTGAACTCTTGAGGTTTTTAATAACAAGTAGTTTTAAATTTTAGAATTGAAACACTAACCACATGACTATAGTTACAATGTTCTTCCCTCCTCTCCCCTGTCAGCCGGAGTCTCACCACATTCGTATTTCAGGTCGATACGGTGTAAAAACAAAACAACGTGGGACTCTTCAAAGTATCAAGCCACTCTGGAGCTGAAAACAATAGCCTTGACATGTGTTGACGGTTTTTCCCTGGTTTGGCTACTAAAAGCTGCTATTATTGGCGATCTGCTTGTAACCAAGAAGCTGCACAGCAGGAAGGAATCCCAGCTTGCACCAACTTCACTCCAGTAGATTGTCAAAGGACTTGGAATGTTCTGAGTGGGGGCAGAGAGATGGTTTTCTGTATTGTTCAAATATTTAGGGTCCATGCTGCATTTCTTGTGAATTATGGTGCTTCTCTCATTTTCTGATACTTACTATTGCTCTGGAAGAGACGCAATCTGTGTATTTTTTCTGAGGCATTGAATGAGAAAGTTGGTCTGGAAATATCATCACCATCCCGAACAGCGTAGCGATCCAGCGGTGAATGGCATGTGTGCAGCACTGCTTCTCGAGTTCTACTGCAGATCTCTTGTGCTATATACAGTGGAGTTCCTAAAGCTGACATTGTGCATCCATTTGGCTCCCCTTGAGTTTTTTGTTTCTTGGGAGGGATTTACAATCATGATAAGATAGAGTTTGAGAATCTTGGACTACCTAACCAGGTAGATTGAAAAAAATTTAACTGAAAATTATCAAAAATATTTCTGTAAAACTTTTTTTTTTTTCTTTTTTCCTCCAAAGTGAATTTTATGTTGTGCAACTGCTTTTGACGCTTGGGGTTTTGTTCCTTCTGAGACTTTGGAATGGACCTTACTTTCAGGCTCTGAAACTGAACTCTAAACAGGATAAGTATTACTAGACTCTTCCTGTTACAGGTCTTTGTAATATCTTCCCTTCTTGGATCCAAATAGATTCTAGGATGTTTGTCCTAGGAGCAGATCTCCCTCCAAATGGCACAGTTTCTGTGCACTTCATCTTCTAGCCAAGGTCCAGAGACTCACACTGAACAGTGAGTCCACATGCTTTTGAGAGCAGGGGGCGTAAGGAGTGGGGGTCTGGGTGTAATAATCAGTCTGGCTGCACTCAGCTGTTAAAATGATGCATGTTGTCTTTTGTGGTGTGCAACTATGCCAGCCCCTGCCTCTCAAATCCATGGAACTTGGCACTTCAGGTATTGATCACAATTGAATTTTGAAAATAATGCTACATCTTCAGGTGGTTTTCCTTTCTCATGTTTGTATTAAAAGAAAAGCTAATAAACTCTATTTTAATTAAAATTAAAGGTAAATTGTGTGTTCTGTACAGTTGTCTGATTTAATCCCCACTCTGTTTGCTGCCATGCAGCTTCTTTCATGTTGAAGAAGGGGGAGGGGGCTGCAGAATCGATGTGCATTACGGCCTCCCTTGTACCTTCTCCACCTGTTCCTTTTGCTGCAGTTACTTGGGAATGCCTCTGAAGCCCACAGCAGAGGTCACTGGGCAACTGTGAGCAGCTTGCTGTGCAGCACGGCTCATGGCCCTCAGCTGGATGAGCAGCAGAAGCCTTCTGCAGCTGCATGGCTGTTTCTACTTGTTGCTTGAATTTGGAATTTGACTCAGCCTCCTACAGTATCTATCTGATCGCTGACAGTTTCTTCGCACTTAAATAGCTTTTAAGTAGGGCCCATCTGTCCAGTGGTAATTGGATGTCTTTTAAGTCCTCCCCTGAGCACTAAATAGGAAGCTGTGAGTGACCAGGTGCCTTTTACTTTGTCTGGATTCGCTTCACTGAGGGCTGGCACACGGTTTCTGCAAACACAGCCATTCAGTTCTAAGGTGCTCAGCAGCAACTTGTAGCTGTCACTTACCTTTTTGCCAAAGGAGGGCAAGGCTCATCGTGCTGATGTGGCTGTCAGGTGAGTGACAGCTCACTCAGACAGCTGTGCTCTTCTCCAGGAACCTGCTGCTCCTTACTAATTTTTGCCTAAACTTTACCTGCTTTTAGTTTTCCTGCGGTTTAGCCCAGGACATTTTGTCAATACATCTGTTCATACATAGAGTCTACTAGAACATGATTTCCTAAGAGAGGGGAAAATAGCAACTCTCCTTAAAGATGTTCTGGGCCATCTGAAAGAGATCCTGGAAAACACACCTACAGCATTTCTTAGGTAAACAGTATGAAGTAAAACTCTCAGAAGAGTGCAGTTGAAGAGCAAAGATAGATAAATACTATTTCAGAGAGAACTGCATTTGGGGGGTGGGGTCTGCTGGGTTCTGAGCCATGCTTTGTTGGCAGTATTTTTCACACAAAGGCAAAATGAAAAATATAGAATCAGAGTTAGAACACTGGCATTAACGTGAGAGTTACCTACCTCTGCTCCCTCGGAAAAGCACCCCATAACAGGAACGCTGCAGCCTGTGACGAGAATGCTTGTTTGTAAATAGTAAATGTAAGGCGAGGTGGCCCTTGGTTGCATTCAATGTCAGGGTAGTACTGCTGAACTGGTAGGAAACACTTTGCCTGCACAATAGCTATGTCATGACCCATCAAGAGTAATGTGAGCAGTGTGTCCTGGAGGTCCACATGGGCAGCAACTCACTGATGTGTTTCTGGACTATGTGATGCCCCTGGGAGTAAGAAGGCCTTTCCGTTTGTGTGTGGGGAGTGTGTGCATTTTGTTTCTAAGGGAACTTTATGAGAGCTACTTCAACATGGGTTTGGCAGTTAAGAGGACAGGCACTTCAGAGACTGAATAAATGTCAAGAACATTGCTTCTGGATAAGAATATATGCATCACGAATAACCCAAGTGAGCAGAAGAGGCCACAAGAGCAATTGAGGTCAGAGTTTGCAGGGGAGGGGGGGTAGCAGCTGTTTGGGTGCTGTTGGCTGATGGGTCAGGGCCCAGAGCAAGACAGGCTGCTGCCTATGGCTCAAGCTGCTACTTCCCATATTGCAGCAGGGCTTATGCCTGATGTTCACTATGTTCTCTGAGAAAGAGGCAAAATACATGGCAAATAAATGGTGGCGGTCAATATAGCGCACTGTTGCGCTAACACACTCACATGCATACATGCAGTTCAATAGCTGGGTAAAACACATGGCTGAACATAGGCTAGTTTGCTGCCTTAGGGAGCAAGGCAGCTCCAGTTCCAGTACCAGGAACAAAAACACTGCTTTGCCTCCTGCTCCTGTGATTTAAAACCCCATCTGCAAGGCCAGGAGATCCCTGTTCTGTCAGATACTGCCTTTCCACACACCAAGTGAGGCTGAATTCCTGCTGCATTGCGCTGGTCAGCGCCAAGACAGCCTGCATCATTGGCCTGGAGGGCAGCCTGAATGGGCCAAACGGGACACAGAACACAGATGTGTGACACCAGGACACCAGGGTGGGCTGCGTGCAGCTGTGCAGGAGCAGAGTCCTGCAGGTGGCTAACCAACAACCAAGTACAGTGATGGCCCTTCTCTTGCTCAAAATCAGTCCTGAAGTGGTAGCGGATGGCAGCCTGTTTGCTGAGGCACTGAGAACAAGAGGCTTCTCAGGAAGCCCTGGTGGTAACCCTGCTGCCAAGCAAGCACTGTAGCTGGAGACACGTGAGGTGCCTTCAGACCTCATGCTGAGGTGGTGCATGCCCACACAGCCCCACGGCAGCTGGGCAGGCTTGGCTGCTGGCTGTGCTCTGTCTGTTCCTGAGCACTGAGGGCTCAGGTGAGTCAGTTTTATCATGGAGCACTGGAATGCTGCTTTCAGGTAAGAGATCCTATCTAGTGCGACCCATGTATGCCTACACACCTAACTAGATAGCAGAGTCCTGCACCATTAGTCACAGCACAGGCAGCTTAACCCCTTGCTGTCCTCCCTTTGTGCTCTTCCCAGCACAGGAAAGTGCACAGCAGATGGCAACAGGGACACTTAAATCAGCAAGCAACATCCTCCTTGGCCAAGAGCTGGCACCTGCTAAGTACCAAAGGGCAACTCTTCAGCACTAGATCTCAAGGCAGAGTGAGGGACTGATACCACACAAACTGCAGAAACACCCATAAAAGTTGATCGTTAACCATCTTCCACCAGGAAGGTGTGACCTTGGCCTGCCCTGGAGCGCTGTCAGCAAAGCCAAGGGCGTTGCCAGCAGTGTCCGCTGCCGACACCCTGCACACCAAACTCGCTCCAGAGCTGGGTGGGCTGCTGCCATGGGCCGGGGCGCTGAGGGCAGAGCTGCACAGGGCTCGGGGAGCTCGGCAGCACGTATGTGCACGGCTGCTGCAGCTGCCTTCCAAGTCCCCGCCGATCCCTGCTGATAAGAGGCCAGCACAGCCCTCCAGCACACTCCTCCCCTTTCCCCACAGGAAGGTTTTGTGGTAATTATTAGATCAGCATAAGCATACAAGCAAAGAAAAAAACACACACACCTTTTTCCTCATAAATAACTAATCTCAATACTTCTCTTTGAATAAAATTTCGTCAGCTTTTCACAAAATATAATACAGTTATATAAACAAAGTTGAAGAGCATCAGTAACCAATGACACCAAAACAACATGTCAGCTACCCACACCTTGCCATGCCTGCAGCGCAGCGCTCAGGCAGCGCTCAGCCCCAGGCTGACGGCACCAACCCGCCCCTAGGTGAGAACAGGGTGGCCTCCTGGAAACTTTTCCACGGGCGAGTCTGCAGCTGAGCCCGCATTTCTTTTTCTCTTTAAAAAAAGTTCTACACAGTCAGTTACACTTAACAAACAAACAAACTCACACCACCTTTGCCAGGGTTTTGTTCATTGTATTGCATGGTGTGTTTAGCTGTATCTACAGAAGGCACTATAGAAAGAGACAAGTCCAGCAAGGCGTGGGTTGGATCAGGTTGGAGCTATTTAATGCCCGGGATTACAACACGCATATGCCCACAGTGCCGCGCCTGACCTGCCCCGCGCTGAGCACACACCTGCCCCAAACCCGTATCAAAGTTCACCCCAGCTCCTGTACATACAAAACAGCTATATACAGCTATTTACAGTTTGTAATAGAACATGGTGCAATGCTGCCCAAAGTGAAGCACTGCAACATGCCAAAGCGAGCCAACCTCTGTCGCAACGGTGCCCTGCCGCTGTGAGAGGGCCCTGCACCGCTCTGCTCACATGCCATGTCCTGGCACCACCTGTTTCAGCGGTGTGCCACCTGAGGGTCCCCTGCTTCACAGGCTTTGGTTTTAAAAGGGGTGGAAACCTCCTTGACTGAAGTGGTCTGAGGGCACTGAGAACAACCTGTGGCCCTGGCAGTCCCACCGGAGCAACACAGGTGGGCCTTGGTACCATGCTTGGCAAGAGACAAAAGGACTCACGTAATCATATCTGCAAAGTTACATTTAGGGCAAGGGAAACCAGCCCAAACCCCTGGGTTCTTTCATAAGCAGGCAGAAGCCAGCTGCAGCTGCCTCTCAGCAGCCTATCCCTGCTGCCACTCCCTTGCCCCACTCAGCGGGGCTCACACAGCCCCCACGTCCTACAGACCGAGGCCCAGATGTCCCCAGACCTTAATGCCTCGAGCTGCCTCTGCCAGTACCCTGCTGCTGCCCAACCCTGGGAAGAGAAGATGGCTGTGGTACAGTGGAAAGTGTGAATGCTCTGCTGACTATTCCTGAATTACCGGCTCAGTCCTAAGCCTAGTACTGCCTGACAGAGGCACAGCTTCCAAAAAAGTAACAAGGAGGGCTGGAGCCGGCTGGCGGCTGACCCCGCTGCTTCCTAACACACAGCTACTGCCTGCCTCATAGACCCCACACACACATCTCCTGCTGCAGATACACATGCACCGTGCATACTGGGCTGTACCACAACCCCTGCCTCACCCACCCCACGCAGCCCACGCAGCAACTGGGAGATGCCACAAACTCACCTGACACAATTGCCATCCCCTTCCCAAAGTGCCAGAGTCAGCAGTGCCAAACATCAGCCCTGCCAGGGAGCTGGCGTGCTCCTGCTGGGGGTACAGGGCTCCTGGGTGCCAGGCTTCTTGGCAGCGTGATGGGCTCTGTGTGGGCTGGCAGCAAGACTTTCTTGAGCCCCATCCTCTGCACTGCCAGCACCCGTGCAGCTCACCCCCTGCCTCGCAGCCTGGCACCCAGACCTGTGCCCAGTGTGCTGCCCAAACCCCATGCCAGGGCCACCAGCCCTCTGCCTGGAGACAGGCAGGATACCCCTAACCTGCTTTCCTAGCTCCTTTCATGCTCCCCAGCTCCGTAGCACACAGCTCAGTTCTGGCTCTGGGGATCACTGGGGATAGGGCCGCCACCAGTCATGCCTGCTGCAGCTCTCCCCCTCGTCCCAGAACCAGCATGACCCATCCAGAGGCTGGGGGGCTGCTGTCACCTGCCCAGCCCACGCAGCACCTCGTAGTGGTCCTAGCTCATCGTGGTGGTGCTGGGCTCCCAGCCCCTGTCCCCACGTTCCCGGTGGCACCTCTCCTGCCCTGCCTGGGGCTGCGCTCGCTCCTGGGCTGCTCTGCTCTGCCATGGGGCTGGGGTCATGGGGTGGCTCTGCCGCCGCTCCCTGCGCTGCAGCATTGGGTCTTTGCAACCCTCTCCTCCTTCCGTGGTGGGGTCACTGTGGCTCCCTCCGATCACACGTGGGACAGCGGGACCTGCTTGTGGTAGGAGGCCATGCTGGGCAGCACTGTCCTACCCACCAGTGCTGGGCTGGCCTCACCATATGCAGCAGCACCTGCTGGCTTCCTTGGCCAGCAGCAGAGGGCTGTGAAGCGCCGCCAGGATTCCAGAGTTTTGCCGGACCAGATCCAGACACCGGAGGTGATCCCCACCACGAGACACATGAAGTACTTGAGCATGAAAATGGCATAGTCAGGCTTGGGGCGGTGGGGGTCCCCTGGGCAGGAGCAGTTCTGCGCCTGCTCCCACGCCTCCCGGTTGTGCTGCTCATAGATGTAGCAGGCAATGACAATGGTGGCAGGCACGGTGTAAAGCACGGTGAAGATACCGATGCGGATCATCAGCTTCTCCAGCTTGTCAGTCTTGGTGCCGCCCTGCTTGATCACGCTGCGGATGCGGAACAGCGAGATGAAGCCGGCCAGCAGGAAGAGACTTCCAGTGAAGAGATAGACGACCAGCGGCGCCAGCACAAAGCCCCGCAGATTCTCCAAGCTCTGGTTGCCCACGTAGCAAACCCCAGCCACCGGGTCCCCATCCACAGAGCTGAGTGCCAGCACGGTGATGGACTTGGCACTGGGGATGAGCCATGCGGCCAGGTGGAAGTACTGTGCGTAGCTCGCGATAGCCTCGTTGCCCCACTTCATGCCAGCTGCCAGGAACCAGGTGAGGGACAGGATGACCCACCAGATGGAGCTAGCCATGCCGAAGAAGTAGAGGAGCAGAAAAACCACGGTGCAGAGGGCAGGGCCCGTGGTCTCATAGTGGATGTGGTGGTGCTCAGGGTCACAAGCCACACTGGCATGTCCCGCTACCAGCCGCACTATGTAGCCCACAGAGACGAAGAGGTAGCACGCGGAGAGAAAGATGATGGGGCGCTCAGGGTACTTGAAACGTTCCATGTCGATGAGGAAGGTAGCCACGGTAGTGGAGGTAGAGAGGAAGCAAAGGATGGACCAGAGGCCAATCCAGAAGGTGGCGAAAGTCTTCTCGTCCTGCGTGAAGTAGGGCTGGTAGCAGGGCATGGCGCAGTTGGGCACCTGCCCGGTCCGAATGCGGTTGTAGAGGGGGTGAGACTCCTTGAAGATGGGCACCAACGGCGCCTTGCACTTGCAGGTCCGGCCGCAGTCGGTGCCCGGGGGATGCTGCCTGCTGCTCGGCGGCTGGCTTTTGGCTGTGTCCTTGGCCGGGCGCGTGGGCTTCCCAAAAAAGGGCGGCAGGGTGGTGGCCTCCGTGCGGTTGTAGCCCATGCAGAGCTCCTCGGCGTCCCCCAGCACGGGCAGGCTGTCGCAGCTCATCCTCTCGGGCCAGGCAAAGCCGTACTGCTGCATGATGGGCGAGCAGCCCGCCTTGGCCCGCTCGCAGACGGAACGGCAGGGGGGCAGCGGCTTGGTGTAGTCGGGCAGGCAGATGGGGGTATACATGCTGCAGAGGAAGAAGCGCAGGTCCGGGGAGCACTGGATCTCCACCAGCGGCCAGAACTGGTGCACCTCCAGCCCGGCCTCGTCCTGCGTGTCGTGGTTGAACTGGTTGGGCATGTAGGTGAGGTTGTAGCCGATGCCCTTGCACATCGGCACCGTGATCTCCTGGCACACCGGCGCCTTGGAGGCGGCGCGCCCCGCCGCCGGCAGCCCCAGCAGCAGCGGCAGCCCCAGCAGCAGCGGGACCCGCAGCCCCCGGCCGCCCATCGCCGCCGCGCGTCCTACCGCCGCCGCATACCCCGGGCGCCTGCCCCCGCCCTGCCGCCGCCGCGCCGGGAGCGGGGCCGGGAGCGGGTCCCGCCGGGACCGGCCGTGCCTCCGCAGCCGCCGCCACCTGCGCTCTGGGGCGGGCGGGAGCCCCGGCGCCGCGCCGAGCCGCGCCCCGCCCCCGGCCCCGCCTCCCGCCCCGCCCCCGGCCCGGCTCCCGCCCCGCCCCCGGTCGGTAACGCCCCGCGAGCACGCGGCGCCGCGCCGGGAGCCGCTCCGGCCCCGTCCGAACCGACTCCTTCGGAGCGCACCGACCCCCGCCGCCGGCCGGGCGCTCGCGGCGTCCCTGCGCGGCCGCCTTCCTCCCGCCCCTCCTCCGGGGCAGCCCGACTCCCCGGCAGCCTCCGAAGGCCGCCGGGCAAGAGCCGGGGCGCGGCTCGGCGCTGCCGAACAACTTTTCAAAAAAGGCAGCGAGCTCTGGCTGCGGCCCCGCAGCGCCCTGCCCCAGCGCTGCCGGCAGTCGGGCTGCGCGGCGGCGAAGTACGGCCACGGGGCGCTGGCGCACGGCAGCGCAGCCCTGCTGCAGGAGCCGTCGCTTTTAATTCTGCCCGACTGCGTTTCTGTGAAGTCGCGGCCCAGCAGAAGGCAAATCGCAGACGGTTTCATTATGGCCCTCAGCTGATTACCCTAATTACGGCTGAGAGCAGAGGGCAGCCTTTTTATTATCATCATTGCTGTATGATTAGAAAACGCTGATGCGGCTGCACAAGAGCAGAAATTCTCCTTTTTCCCGGTGTATTTAATTTCTATAAGCATTCCCTCTTGCGGCATCGGTTTGGTCTGACACACAGCGGGGTCAGGTAGGCAGGGGAGTACAAGAAGGGCAGAGCGGGGCAGCATCTCGCTCCACCCGTCCATCATCCCACAGCCCGGCGTGGGTTCTGCCACTGCTCCAGATGCACCTAATTCTTAGGGCCTGGCTGTAAATAATGCTGCATTTGCTACACTGGGGACACGTGAAACCCAATTAAGAGCCAGGTAGACATCTGTGCTTCTGTTTCCTTTTTGTAGTTATGAATATGCAGCAGAGCAACCAGAGCAGGATTAAATGTGGTGTGAGAGTGAGCACAGTCAATAAGCTGCCATCCATCCCTACCTACGGCACAAGCACATCACCATATGCATACACAGTGCTGTTAGCAACAGACCCGTGCCTGCCTCAAACCTACCACGCTGAATCCTGAAGGCAAGCGAGGAAGCATTCCTCACACCTGACACCTTTCTGCCGTTGTTCATAAATTCTACACGTTATTAGGAAATTGCGTTACCTTTAATCTCCGTGCAGTGGTGCTCCTGAAGCTGTCCCACGTCAACAGCTGCTCCTGGGAGCTGGGCTGCAGTCTCAAGGTGAGGGGCAGGGGCACGGCCACTTGCACGAACCTTTCCCCATAGCTGCACTTCCAGCAAGGGGGTGCAGTGGTTCCTGTAGGAGCAGAAAGTCAGAAGGCGGTTAAGTGTTTCTACACTTGGTTCTCTCTATGCATTGTCAGCCTTTGCTTTTTACCTGGGCAAACTACCTTTGTGAAGGATACGGTCACTTCTAAAGGATTTGAGGAAAGGAGGAAGGGAGATCCCTTTGTAAAGGCCAGCCACTGCCCTCACCCTTGTTGGGAAACTCTGCAGACATCCGCAAAGAGCTCCCGGTGCCCACAGGCAGGTGTGGGTTCCCCACCTGGGATCATGATCACACGTGCAGTGACCCTGTACCAGGGGTTTAGTAAGTGATGTTTCTGTACTGCTACCTCAGCCACAAGGCTGTGGGCTACCAGTGCTGCAAGCTTCGGAACCCACGCTGACCTCCTCTCACTGCCAGAGCCAGTGGAAGTGCAAAACAAGACACACAAAGTCCCTGCATGCTGGGGGCTGGCAGGCAGGGGGGCAGGACAGGCAGTGGGCACGAGCCTGGCATCCAGTCCCACTACATGGAACAGCAGTGGGCCAGCATTTTCTCATGAGCAAAATGATTTACTGGGGGACAGGAATTTGGATTTAAATCACTTCAATGCTTTCACCATGCATTTCACCATGCCTTACTGCTATTGCCTGGAAAATCCAAACTTCCATCACTGCTGTTTGTTTTTACAGATACCTGGACAATTACACATCCCAAAATAGCGTGGGAAACAAAACCATGCCAACTTGCAGTCATATTCAAAAAGCTCCATGGAACTAGACACATTCTGAGTGAATTAACACAAAATCTGGTTTCTAACAGCACCAACAGCTGACCTGAGTGCTACACATTGCAAAATGCAACCAAAATTTCAGACGTGGAAAGCTAAAACAAAATCAGGAGGAATGGCTTCGCTCAAAGCTCATCTTGCTAGATTTGTCAATTCTGTACCTCGACATTTCTGTTGTGACCTATCTCTGCATACCACGGCATGTGTAACGTACACAGCTGGCCTCTGTCAGTCCCCACAAGGACTGGGGGAGCAACTGCAACAGCATCAGGCAGAGGGGGGCTCAGGACCATGGCCCCAGGGGGCAGTAGGATGAGGAAAAGCCCCAGGTGCCTTGCAGCCCCACAGCTCTGTGGATTCACCATGGTTCACATAGCATCAAGGTAAGGAGGAGGCAGGGAACGCTACATTTGGTTTTCCTGCTGGGCATATTGCAGCCTGAATCCTCTCAAAGATGTAGGTTTTGAAACACGGTACTCCACCCCTCCCCCCTTCTTTTTTTAACACCGGCCTTTGAAAAGAAAACAGTCCCCATAGTGAAGTTGACATGATAAATTAGTATGGCCCTGGCAAGGCCCTCATTCTTCATTGGGCAAATACTTATTTATGGACTTTAAAATTGTGGCTTATGTAACAACACGGTGAGTGACTTTCAAAAAACCTCCACCATTTCTTGACCTGATAGAGCCTAATGGGTCCTTCAGAGCAATTAGGATTTATTGTGTTAGTGCCTATTGTGTATAGAGACCATTTTAAAAACATGTGTTATTTACCCAGAAGGCAGTAATGACTGTTTAAATACACAGACTGTTTCTGAAATGCTCAGTGCTCTATATATTGCAAAGGAGTTATTCCAAACATTTTTCAGAGCTAAATACTTTGCTCTGCTGGGATTTCCTAGCAGGGCAATTGTACCGCACATCCATTTGTATACTTACAGCTATAAATGAATCCAACACTCAGGAAAGCTGCCAAATGAACAACCCTGAAGCATGAAATCTGAGATTTTTTCTTGACCAAGGGGCCAGCGCTGGCCCCTCCAGCGGTCTGAGCAGCTCAGGCTGCTTTCCAGTGGAGAGCTGTGCATCTCCTGCAAACTACCAGAGCTCTGCCTGGTCTGAGCTAAACGTCCCGCAACGTTGACCAGAACAGCTGTGAAGCCGTGGTTTCCACCGTGGCACAGCTAACCCTCTACCTGCATATGAAGTGGCACCACCACCACATCCCTGCAGCCGGCGTGCAGAACTGCCAAGTGCTGGCTCAGGGCACTGCCGCAGGGCTGAGGAGCTGCTGCCTGGCCAGGCTCCTGGCAGCGTGGCTTCACTGCCTGCTTCCACCCTAGAGTCAGCTTCTGACTTCTACAGAAGTAAAATAAAACAAAACGTCCCAGGGAATACGTAGGAGCCACTAAATGCCTCTGTTAAATAACAATAATATACACTAATTATTGCTTGCTTTATCTTCAGATTAGTCCTGTTTTGATCTATGCCATCTTTAAACAGGCCTCTCCTTTTTCTGCCGTCTCTTCTGAGAGATGCCTTCGGGGTGAAACTGCTTGCTTGAAGCAGTTCAGCTTCGACATAATGCTTTCTGTGCCCTGCCTCAGGCCATAATCTTTGGAAACCCATTTCTATTTGTTTGCACTACATCCAAATTCAAATAAAATCTGTTACAGTTGCAGTACTTTACTTTGGGAACAAAGGTCCTAAGCAGCTCCCTAATCCACCAGAGATGAACAGGCTGTAAGAGGAATGTGAAGCTGAAAAGGTTGCAAACACATCAGGGCTAGGGTGCAAATTCATAATGGCCAAGGTGAGAATCCTCCAGAATGGAGGCCTCCACCGAAGCTGGCTGAAACTTGCCATTTCTGCTTTGTGGAAAATTCCAGCATTAAAAAACAATGCAAACCATACCAGTTTGTGCCAAATAGGGCAAGCTGACCACACTTCTGAAAAAACCTGTAGCATCAGAAAAAGCAAAGAAGTTTCCTGTCCCAACATGGAAAAGGTCTAGAAGTCCCCTCCTCCGCCCTAGAGCAGGAACACAGAAATGCTGGCGCACCAAGAACTCGCTGGGAAGCAGGTGGGCTTCAGCCAGAAGCGTGGTCAGCTGCCTCTTGAAGAGAAAGAACAGAAATGCTGCCAAGAAACTTCCTATCTGTACTGAACCAGCCCTTTACAGAGAAGCTGCTACCTGTATGAACAAAGCAGATACCAGTGGTCTCTCTGGCCTTAAAAGTCTACCAATAGGCAGAAAATGTTGCTGTTAAGAAGGAATTCAGCCTGGCCTTTCCTGAGAATGCAAAGTGCCATAGAATCAGGAAACATCTCTAACTGCTCTTCTTCATTAGCCTCTGTAAGCACTGTGATCACCATTTTCCAGGTGCACTGATTCTGCACCTTCCTGAGGCAACTGTAAAGGGGGTCTTTATTTTCAGAAACTGTTACAAACCTATCCTCTGGAGACTGGGCACCTCTGTGATGTGCCATACTGACCCACTGATCTATAGCACACTAGAAGAGTACTAAGAAGCCACATCCTCTCTCCAGCCTTGAGGCACTCTTGCTAAGACCAGGCACTCTGGATTCCCAGAATGTGCTTCTGACATCCTTGAAGTGCTTGACTCAGGATGGAGAAATATCTGGAGCTAAGGCTTAGTCAGTCATGTCACTCCCAGGGAATGAACCAAATCATGATGAGATAAAGATTTAAATTCTTGCACAGTCAACATGTACTGGACACAAGTAAAAAAGATACAAGAAGCTGAATGAAAAGGCAGTTAGCACTGTTTGGAACTATAAACATTTTGATTACTTCCTTTTGCAAGTTATTCATAGGATGATGTAATATACAGGTCAAAACACACTTGAACTATAGTTAGATGCGAAGAATTAAGGAATAAAAGAAATCCACAGATCCCGATCTTGAAAAGTAACAGCTTTACCAGGGACTAGTGTTACAGAATTGGAGCACATCAAGAGATTTGCAGGGATAAAAAACATGGCATCTGTTCTCTAAATCCTATACTGCACTGCAGTGTGCACTACTGTCAAGCACACAGTGATGCTACCTTGCTTGGGCTATGTCCTGGTGACACACAAAAAAAAGTGCTGGCAAAGGGTTTCCAAAATCTCTGATGACCAAGTTATGTATTACTCTCGAAGGCTTTTTTCTTTTTTACTGAACAGATGCAATCAAACTGATTATAAGCAGCAAGCTGACAAAAAGAGTAGCTCAACATCTACAAAAATGGGGCACCTTCCTTATGCCATAAGAATCAGCAGAGTAGCTTGATTAATCTTTTAGCTCAGAGAAGTCTGCCTGTCTGCAGCAGAATTCACTCTGTTGTAGTTCTCCTAGGTTGGTGAAATTAACTGTAGCACTACGTGGGGCAGGTAGCTGCGGGGCTCTTTCCCATGCAGGCCAGAGGCTGGCACCACCAGACCTCAGCATTTACCAGTTACCACAGGCAAGCAGGACACCACTGTGTGCACTTGGAAAAGTTACCGTGCAAGCTTCCACTACACAGCTTCATTATTTTCCTCTCACTGTGCCAGCTGCTCAAGGTACCAGGCAGTACCAACAACTCCCAAGCCGAGCAACCAAGGAACAATAAATGTGAAAAAGGACAAATAATTCCCCTGATTTTACAGACTGAAAAATTCTGTGATTTACCGCACTGAGCTGCGAAATCAATCCCTTGGTCCTGAGCTGGAAAAATACCAGTTCCTGCTGCCCTGTTCCCATTCCCCTACAGCAGGTTAGACTGATCCCCTCCAGTGCTGCCCTGCACAGCTTTGAGGCTGGGTAGCTCTTCAGTCAGGGCAGATTCAGAGTCTCAGAGACAAAATCCTCCTGTGGAAGAGGTGCATTCCTGGGGGGAACAAGGTTGCCTCCCTACCTGGGCCTGCCTGGCTGCCTCCCTCCAGGACTAAACATCCCTACCTTGGGTGAGAAGGGGGCAGAACAAGGTGAGAAGAGTTTAATCCTTACAGCTGAGACTCTAGCAGGGATGTTGCTAATTAGCAGAGTGAGGATGTGTTGTGGCTGGTGTGAGACAGACACGTTCTGTATTGCAAGACAGTGTCTTCAAATCAGCCCTATCTGTGAGACATGTACACTGAGAGCTTCCCGATCATGTTTGCATTGCAGGAGCCATCCCAGTCATGTCAGCTGAGTCCTTGATGCCTGCTGTGCTACTCTCGGCTCGGTGCGAAACCTGTGATGGGATTCTGGATGGACCGAAAGTCTTGGTCATGAATCCCATTTGCACTGTCCTGATAGAATCAAACTGATTTTGTACAGACGTACAGAGTAGCTGTGGCTTCCAGCTTGTGGGGGGAAAAAAAAAGACCAGTACTAGAGTTAACAACTGCATCTCCCAGCCTTGCTTGGGTATCTTAGAAAGAGCAATGTTGTAGTAGTGATGGGGAGTTATTTTCAGCCTCTGTGTAAAGAGGGACTGTGGTCCAGAACTGTAAATGCATATCATCTTTATGCACTGCAGTTTGGGAACATTCCCAGCAGATACTACTAAATTTGGTTGGATAGGGTCTTGGTCAATTTATACAGAGATGAATCTAAAAGAAAATAGTTAAGTTTTCCTATATCCAAGGAAAACCAAGATACACACCTGTTATGTTATATCTGAGATCTGCTTATACACTAACCATCGTGTCCTGAAGTTTTGTTCCATGGATTTTCTTTAGATGCTCTGAAAACTGAAAAAATAAAAGGTATAATTCCTAAATTTGTGTCTCTGTGTACTTCTTATTTAAGCTGAATGCTTCAAATTCTTTAATGCTTGAGCATATTTACATGAGGTCAAACATGCCTTATGAACCTATTAACTTGGCATATTCCTGAGACACTGCTAATTCTTAGGCTGATCAGCTCCTGACTAAACCTAGGATTTCAGGTATGAGCTGAGAATGGTAAGAGCAACAAGCTGCAAGAGCAACAATCTTACAGAAGATTAAATGTATTCAGCTATGCACTAATGTAGTCACCCAAAGCAAGCCCAAGCCATGCTAGGCCAAGACCTGACAAAGAAATAAGTGGAAAGGAGCAGATGCAGGTGCTGCTTGCACCATGAAGGTTTTTGTGGAGAAGCAAATGCAAGGTTTAGCACTCGGTCTGAGCAGATTCCATGTAGCTACTAAGCTTACAGAGATGCTCTGCCTAAATGTATCATAAAAAATGTAAGGATGATCATTGTATGAGTAAAGAGGTAAATAATGGAAAGAGACAGGAAGAATGGTGGTGATCTCTGAGGCTCTGCTGGAGGAAGAGGGCAGCCCAGCTGCAACGTGCACCATGCCAGGCTGCAAAAAGGAACAGGGATGCTTTGAAGGTCCTTGAAACAGGCAACGTGTTGATTCCCAAACCATAACCTTACATCATGCTAAACACCTCCTGCATTCGGCTGAGCTTTGGAGAATGCCATCCAAGTTACTAGCCACAAAGAGCTGCTGGATGGGGCCTCCGTGGGCAGGGGAGGACCTCCAGTTCCCATCCCCACACTGCTCGCGGGCCGGCCGGATCCGGAGGGAAGGGGGAAGGGGAAGCGGTGGCAGCAAGCAATTCGCTGGAGAGCCACGGCGCTCTTGCAGTTTGCCCACTAATTACTATTAAGCCCTGTTCCTCTTTGTGTTCCAAGGGGCGTCTTCAATGTGGCACTGCTTCTTGGGCCTTTCATGCGGCTGGGCTAACCTCTGAATAGCAGGCTACCCCCCCTTCTCCTCTTGCTACCTCTCTCTCCCTTTTTCTTTCCCCTTTTGCTTTTCTGATAGTATTTTCTGTCCACGTTGTGTAAGGCCCTAAATGAATCTTGACTGCCCCTACGGCCGACTGGAGACACACAAAAGCGGCCCATTCCAGTGGCCACGGCGCCATTGTGTTCCCTAACAATGCACTAATTGGCGGTGACAATCGTGCGGCTGGGGAGGAAGAGGGGGCCGGGGGGACATGGGTCTTTTCCAATCAGTGAGCTGGGTCAATAGAAAGAAGAGAAGCAGTGTTAGGAGCGAGACGCGCTCCGCTCCCGGCTCTCCCACACGCACGCCTCTACCAGTCCCCAGATCCCCCGAAATTCCTACAGGGAAGAGCGAAGCTAATAATTGTAACGGGTGGCTATGCAGAGCGATAGCTGAACAAACTAAACTGCTCTTCTCGGCCTCCGAGGATTTCTCACCATCCCGGAGGCCGAGGAGTTCACGTGCTGTGGACAACGCTGAGATATTCATGGGAAAGAATCACACACAAAGCCGGTGCTGCTGCTGCTGCAGCACTCCGTGCTGGGCACATGTGCAAGAGAGTGAAGAAACGGAGCTTCAAAGCCCTCACTGCCGCACGAGGCTGCTGGGATGCAAGGTCAGGGCATGCTACAGCTCCCTGCCAGGCTGCAGCGAGGACCGGAGGAGTGAGAGCCTGTGCTACTGCTGGGAAAAGAGGGGAGCGCACCTGGACCACATCTTCAGTACCAGTGGAGCTGAGAACTGGAGGACTGACCGAGGCACCAGGTGGCACAGGACTGAGGCTACTCACTGCCACTGTGGCACCTACCAGGACTCGGAGGAGGGACCAGTTCCTCTCAGCCTTAAATGCAGATTCAGCTGGAGCACACTGGCGTAGAGAGCCAGCTCTACAGTTCAGAGGCTCATATATCTGATGTGAGAAACAGATTTCAACTCCAGTCTTCAGCTGTAAAGTTATGGTCTGAGTCAGGAAATGGCACAGACAATGCTGCTGATGCAGGATATGAGAAGTATGGCCACAGAGAGGAAGGCTCATACAGTTGCCTAGGCAGAAAAGTAGCTCAACCAGTTGAGAGACATGGGGTCAGATGCTGAAGAGCTCAACACCTGCCAACTCATGTTTTGCAAACAGTCTGTACCAGCCATCCCAGAAAACAGGAGCACTCTGGTTCCCAGCAGAGAAAGCAAGGCAAACTGGGCCAGCAGCATCACTAAGGTTTATGAAGGCCCCTGAAAACTCCCTTCTCAACAGAAGTGTTTTTATTCTTATTGCTGGCTGGTTTTGAAGAAGCATTATCCAGAGCAGGGTCAGAAAGCAATCTCCCAACCCTCATCAGACAGCTATGAGACTGTTATAGGGAGAACACTTCTGCTAAATGATTTGGTGGAAAAGAATGATCTTTGGATCATTTGGAAGGTAGAAGCAAAACACATTGCCATGCAGTAGCATCTAACCAGAGAACAACATCCAGTGGAAGAGCAATACTTCTCTGAAGCAGTACTTCCCTGCAGTATGGTTAACAGGTCCCATATATGAGCATGGCTTGGAGAATAAATGTTGCCACAACCCCAAAAGGGTAGAGATGAGTAGGGGCTGCAAAGTAAAGCCAAAGACCCATGAACAGGCAGGCACTGTGCCTGGGATCCAAACTCCGCAGCGCTCTGACTGATTGGGACTGGCATTTCAGTTCTCCACTGCACGTAAACACTGAGTTCAGCTGCAAAGTCTGGTCCTGCAGCAAAAATGTTAAGAGGATGCCTACTGTGAGCCTAGGGTGAAAGTGGAGCTGTGACACCCTACAGCTGAAGGTGTGCGGAGACCAGGATGTGTAATGCAGAAATCCTGTCCTCTTAAGTTTCACAGCCATACTTAAGCACAGTATTTTTCTTAATGTTATCTTTCAGCTTTTATGCGTCCTTGTTAGCATTTCTAAGAAACACAAAAGGGTATTTCAGTTCAGCTACATGCCTGCTCCTAGCGGAAACTCTCATCTCCACTATCACACGGCAGAGTCATTAGGTTCCTCAAACTGGGAAGTGGTAATATTCTCCCTGAAACAAAGCCACTGGTACCTGCTCTGAACATAGCAAACACGCCACTTCTGCTTGCTCTCCCCTAGCTGGCCTCCATGCAGCTCCCGTCGACAGCTATGGAAACATTCTCACAGATTACTACTGGAGCTGGAGGAGGGCCTTATATAGAGACTTCTTTGCCTTCCCTTTGCCCTAAGCCCTTCAGAGAAGTACTTTATTGTTTTATGACAGTGCAGTAACACTTGACATAAATTTCTAAGCACACCTAACAATGTCAATACTGTGTAAATATCTGCAGTAGAGACCCACACTTTTATTGTAATTTTGCTTCTTTACCTGCTATTACCCAGGGTTAACTCTATGCTGAATGCACAGGCAGTCACATCATTTACAAGTAATCTGCCAACTTTGTAACTGCTACAGCTCACATCTCTGAACACTGAAAGCTCAGCTCTGGTTCTTTTACAACTGCAGCTTTCCCTGAAGTCTGCAGAACTTTTATCTGCTTAAAGGATCGATCACACCGTTAAATCAGAGATGAACGTTCTTCAAAAGTGCAGAGTCCAAGCCAAAACAGGACATTTTGCAATAAGTACACAACAACATCCACCCAAGCAATCGGGTTGCAAGCAATTGCATGCCAAAGTCTGATAACAGAATGGTGCTGGGTTCTCAGTTCTTCTAGCCTAACCTTGTTTTCACAGGGCTGTCCTTGGTTCACAGAAATCAGTAAGATTACTTACAGTGCAAGGCACAATTCAGTGAAGAGAAACTCACTACATTTCAAGCCTTCATCACTATACTTCAGGTATGTCACAGATGAGATTAATTTATAACCTTTTATGCTAAGGAAACAATTTAGACTGAAACGTTCCATGCACACTGATTACATCTATTACTTTCCTATGCACTCAGTCACTTGCAATTTCTCACATTTAAACAATGTTTAGTGTTATTAACAATTCCTTCCTATTTGCCTGTAAGCACATCATAATGTATGTATATGATAAATATCTGGGAACTTTCAAGTCAGTCTAAAGTTCAGTCCTTAACACAAACTCTTATCTGACTTCTCTTGCTTTCTAGATGAGCCTCATAACTTCATTTTTTATATCTGAGGCTAATGTCTCAGGCTCAATATAGAAAACAAAGAGTCACTATAAACATTACCAGATTTTTAGCATGTTTGCAGCCCCAATGACAAAGTTTATATTTGTCTATGCTCAAAATGGTTGGAATTTACTCCTACTTGCCTTGGCGACTTTGTCTGGTTTTACTTGTGACACCTGATTATCTGAGATGCTTTTCACCACCTTCACATAGTGGTAATACTCAGACCACATGGAACCACTACCTCATGGAACCACTACTTCAGAGTGTATATAGTTAAACAAGAACTATTTTAAAAAGACAGTCCAAAGCTATGTACAAACTCTCTCAGAATATTTTCATTTGTCCTCAACATGTCTTTCACTGAAAAGTTACACTGGCCCTTAGACCTGGAAAGGCCTTCTCCGTCCCTGAGGAAAGGAGAAAGCTCGATCTTCTAAGGTTAATCTGTTGCTGTCATTGAGATCGTACCACACACATTACAAAAATTTGAAAATCTGAATGAAAAGAAAAAACAAAGTATTTCATTGAGCCTGGAGCACAGTTCTGGACAAGGAGATTGTACTATTTTATTTAATTCAGATACTCTCCTCAAGACTTCTTAAATTTCTTCAATTTCCAGAAAGAAGGGCTATATTCTAGTTCTGCCACATTTCAGAAAACCAGCTCCCCACAAAGAATCAAATACTATTAATTTTTTGTCTAAGAGCTAGAGATGTAACTTTTCAAAAAAGAACTGTCCTGACCTTTAAGAAAAGAGCGTGGTTCAGCATGGTCAGATGATACGAACTATAAAATCACTCATGGGACTTGGCTATATGAGATGATCAATATTCCTGGTTCAACCCATTCCAAAGCATTTAAAGTGCAAAGCGAACATGAAAGAACAAAATCTAAAGGGCTGTTAGATCTAAGGGGTTATGAGATTTGTCCATGATATATCATCCCCAAACACCTATGTTCATGTGATCACCCTACAACACTGACTGTCTCACCAGCATGAGGGATGTCAATCCAGAAGAAAACAAGATGGTTGGACACTCTGTGAGTGCAAGTTTATCCCTACTGCTCACCATCAGAAACAAATGCTAATTTTGCTTCTATTTTCCACAGGACCTGTAGGGCATGCTCCAGTTCACAGTCTGACTGGTATTTTTTGTGGCTTGCTGAGTTGATAAATTAACACAAAAGACTAATAGAAGTTTAACAGAACTACTGAAAACCTACAGCTTTTGTGGGATGCACGTGCAGGGGTTAAGAATAGGGCTGCCAATGTAAGGTTTTGTTGGCAGAGCTGCACTTCACTGGAGGGCAAAGCTCTCATGTAATATCAATGTATAACAGGGAGAAAAATCCCAGCACTTCATCTCCTGACAAAAACCAAAAGCAACAATGCTTGAAACTGCAACCTCAAGTTGTCTGTGACAGCTACTGGGGTACATTCGTTCAATAACTTATTTCAGTGATGGGTTCATACACTGAAGCAGAGCAAAACAGGGAGCTGAAGAAGAGGCAAAGAGAAAAGCCATGGAGGGGACCAACAACACCTTTCTCCCCACCCAAGAAAAAAATCCCGAATAAACAACCAAATTGCTCCTCACATGGCTCCTTAGACCCCATAATCACTGCTCTATATTGATGGTCCCTTTCTAGCATTTCTTGCAGAGTGAAGTGAGGAGGGGAGGTGGCAGTGAAAGCTGAAAAAGATGTAGTAACATGATTTGCTCACCTTGTAAAGCAAACAAGGAGGAAGAGAAGGTCTTGCACATGGTTTTCCTGTGTGTGGTCCTGGTCAAACATTAACCTGTTGCCTGTAGCCAATCCATTGTAGAGATGTAGTCCAAAGGTGCCTGCAGGAGAAAGGATTGACATTCCTGGTGGACTTCTGATTCTTCCGAAGAGTAGCAGGAGGGCAGTGAGGGAGGGGATATGTTCTTTTCTATGAAAGACGGGAGGGCATGGGATTGGGTGTGAATTTCAGTGTGGGTCCTCTCTTTAGGGTACTCATGTCTGCAAGCTCTACCACAGCTCAACCAAATCCACAGCCCTGGAGAGCTGAAGCTCCCTCCTGGCGCACTGGGAAAAGCAGCCCCCAAAAACAGGAATTACACCTGCTCCTCCATCTGTCAGATGAAGAGCTATCTAAGCAAGAAAGTGCTTACACCATGAGCAAAATCCTGTCCTCCCAGTCTTTCAGTTGGCCCCACAGCGAGCTCAGAAGTACCTCCCTTACTTAGGGTCCACGGCTTTTTAACCTGGAGCTTGCAGGAAGAAGTCCACATAGTGGGGAGAAGCCTCCCCATGGCTCTAATGAGCTGCTTACCCAGAAGTGCCCAACAATTCCCAGTAAGCTTTTCTGGAAGCTGTTGGGGCTCAGCACCACTAAAAATCTGGGCATTTGTGGCTTTCAACCACACTTAAGATTGAAGTGTAAATTCAAACATACAAAGCCTGATACAGTCATTGATGGCATTTCCAGAGACCTTCTGCCTCACACACAATAAAAATATCAACATTTGCTTAGATTTTGAAGACTTTTACCAGGAGCTAAGTATTTATAAGGAAACTAACACTCTTACAAAACTTGCCCTGGACGTGTTGCAGCACCAAGCAGAAGGCAGATTAAAAAGGAGAGGAGAAATTTTTTTTGTAGTGTTTATTGAGAGATGCCTTTATACAGAAGGGACTGGTGCTCTGATGCTGTCATGACTGAACCCAAATAAACCCTGTTCAAGTGTCAACAAGCAATTCAACTCAGTGAATTTAAATTACGTTATTACACATCAATAATAAATTATGCAGATAATTTAAACAAAATCCTTGTCAAAAGTAAAATAACAAAAACAAAAAATCAACAACAAGAAAACCCACAAAATAAACAAAAGAACAATGAAACACGCACATAATAACATTGCCAATAAATTAACAGATAGAGTAGCACACACATATAAAGGTTTTCAAAAAACATATGGTGCTGCAGGTGAGCTGGAGTGCAGGTGGGAAGTAAGGCCAGGCCAAAGGGGCCAGCACCAAGCCCTGGTCTATGATGTCTGGCTTCCCCCAGCCTCAAACTGCTTCAGCACAGTTATCTGGAAACTGCCTCTTCAAACGTGTTTTGCTCATTAATTCTTACTGTTGCTTAGCTAAAGTACAGAAGGGTCTGGTATAACCCTACCTAGCATCAGAGGTATCAGTGCCGCTCATCAGCCTGAAAACACTATAGCTGAAGCAAGACTGACTTTGTAGACAAGTGCATAAGCAAAACTGAAATAAAACCTTTCTCCATCAGAACAGTGCTATGTGTTCAACAATTTACATTGGTTCAACACACACATTAGATAAAATTAAATAACTGAGCTACTTATAGCTGTGTATATGGACAAAACCTAATAGACATTGGTCCTGGACAGATGATAGCCTTCCAGGCCTGAATTTCTCCATTGCTGCCCACAAGTGGCATTCTGAGTTGACTTAATGGCCACCTTAGGGGACCAGGAGGACACCTGCGTATTAAGATATGACCCAAGCCAGTGTGCGTACACCAGAGTTTTCAGGTAAAGAAGGACTTCACACACTATCTGTCATCCAGACTGTCTGCAGACTATAGCAAATAATGCTCACATTTAAGCAGGTTAACTCTCTCCCTAAGATAATGCCAACAAAACCCTCAGTGGGTTAGCCTTGAGGAAACAAGGCTGTATTAAAACTAAAGTTTAAGGAAACGCCTTCACTGCCACAGTCATGAACCCAGCTTTACCACATGGGAGCCTCTCATCACGTGGCACAGGCCAGCCAGTGGTTCCAGGAGGAGCAAAGCTGCACATCACCCAATCCCACTTTAATGCCCAGTGCTTGCCATTATTCTATATCCACAGCTTTTGACGTTCTCACATTAGCACAACCTCATCTGTGGATGAAAAGATGCCCAGCTAGTATCCAAAATGTCGGTAATAAAAAACAGTACTCCCATCCACACTATCTTTTCTCACATTTCCCTCTCAAAGCACAGATAGTAAACAAATGTTATGGTAACCACTCCTAGCAAGATGGAAACTGCCATGAGTAAGGGTTTAGAGCTCAAACACCAAACATACTGCATCAAGGCAGAGCATTCCTCACAAAATTCTTCATTGTTGAAAATTTAAGGCACCAAATTAAGCAAAAGTGAGGAATTTCCATGCAGTTTGGCATCTCCAGAGCTGGTATATACAGCCTGCAGAGCTTATTTCATGAGGACAGAACAAGCAAACTGATTTATTCAGCTGCCCCTGCCAAAGAGCACGTGCAGCCACAGGAGAGTTTCAGTTTATGCCTACAAGTTAATCAAACAGCAGATTCAATCAGGAAATCCAAAACAGGAAGATAGAAACTAATATACAGTACTGTAAGGCACTCCTACTGGGAAGGGAAAATTGGAAGGCAAATTACGAAGGAGAAAATGATCAAACCTGACTAGTTCAAAAGCAACGTAATCAGCTACGAAGCTGAAGCCTAGCTGTAGGCTCAGCACTGTGAGCCAAGGCAGGGACAGAGACAGCTTGCAGCTGAGCAGCAGAAACAAGAGATAAGATTATGATGATTATTCAATTACATTTTTTTTAGTGAGATCAACAGTCGGCTGCAATCCAGATCATGACCTTGGAAAGCCCAGGAAACTCAGTGGCTTCTGTTGCTACAAGGAAAAAGCAAAGTACAACTGCATACCTTCCCCATCAACAGATATCCTGTTTTTATTTTTTTTAAAGCCCTTCAGGACATTATCATAAATCCACTACAATTCACACAGTATCCTAGTATTATTTATTAAGAGGAGCCTTGATATGAACAGCTCTAGAGGAACTCTTGATGACAGGGCATACTGTGCAGAACACGAGTTCCTCACCAGAAAGCATCTGCTCTCATTTTACTCAGAAACCCTCACAACTGCCAGTTCCTATCAGCCCTCCCAGCCAGGACTTTGTGTTACACCACAAAGCCATCATTTTTCACCAGCTAAGACAGACAAAGAAAAGAAAAAGATTTCTACATAGGGGATCCAAAGTTCTTGATCTGTAGATTGATAATACCAAAAAAAGCTCCAGTTTGCACCCCCTTCGTAGGTCTTTATATACATTGAAGAACTAGAAGGTTGGGTTTAAGAGGAAAAAGAGAATTGACTAAGTTTATCTACAGTATCCTACATTAAATAATCTCAGACTAACTAAACAGAGATGACAATTTTCTAAGTAGTTGTAAAGTCAAGCTACAGTCTCTTGCAGTGAAGCGCTCTATTTCTACAGTGATTTAGAAGTTCTGTACAACCAAGTAGGATCAGTAACCGGATCTACAGATCAACTCTTCCTCAAATAAAGGAAGCACCTTCTTTGTGAACAGACAAATAGCACATTTTATTTTTGATTCACAGTGAAATGCTACTGTTCATATTTATTTCTTGCATGGATAGTATGAACCTAGAAGCACGTGTTCACCAATTCCAATGCATGTGTGTGGGGGACAGAGATGCACCATTTAGAAAGGTCCTAGGTACTTTTCCAGATGGTGCCCACCTAGAAGTCTGCAAAGCAGAGAATATGCAGGCTACAGAATGGGAAAACAGTACATCAGGGACCAGTGCGCACCTCTTCATTACATTAGTGCAGCAGAGGCAGCCATGCAAGACACGGTGTTATCCAAAATCCAAACCACCTACAGAAGTATGGGCTGTGCCTCCAGCAAGCAGGAAAACAATCTTTTTGAGGTCTTTAACAAGTTAGCAACATGAATGGTAGTTTCTGTTTATTCTTTCACCCTACAGCCCTAAAAATTGAACAAGGCACATCCCTACTTCACCAACAATTCCCGAAGGCAGGACTGGGTCTTTATGTTCTTGAAAAACAGAAACAAAGGACTGAATCCTAATCATCTATACGGAATAACTTCCTTTGGATAGAAGCTAGGCATCCCTGCAAAGAAAGCATCTACTTTACAGTCTGCTCCTATAGAGCAGAGGAAGAAGCTATATTACTCTTTCAAGGTGGAAAAAAGCATCCGTTCTAGAAACTGTCTCATTTACAATTACACTTGATTAAAAAAAATAAAATAAAAATTAAAGAATTTGATGTATACTGTACATTATCCATTCACAAAAAGCATTGGATGTTGCCAGCATATTGAAAACCACACTTCCTCTGCTCTTTCCCTTTAGAAATGCAGACTCACCACTAACTCCAATGAGTTTTCTGATGACAAATGCTTTTTTCCCCTCTAAGTCTCAGATAACAATGTTCTGCAATAGCTGCACAAATTGAGAGTAACTCCAAAGCTGTCCACTGTTATTCCATAATTTAACTAGAATAGCCAGCCACCTATATCACTGACACTTCAGACATCATGGCATCCATAAAAGTAATCAATACTTTGCAATGCCTAATCCTTGATTCTTTGCAGGCTATTCCACAATGCACACACAAGAACGCTTTTCTAAATCAGAACATGAACCAGTGCTATAAAGTATCTTAAATTCCAAAGCATTATGACATGGAAAAAAATATATTTTTTTTTCTTTAATGACCCATCATTATGTCTAGAGCTAATTCAAAATAGTACCTGCCAGATTCCAACAGTCTGAGCTACTGGCTTTACCACAGGACCAGTTGTAGTGACACACACTGAAAAACGTGGGAGCGTACTGTTTATTCAGCCAGTACCACTGTAGTTCCTGTTTACATGACCAATTCCACAAGACTTGCTCAGTGTTTGCATATACGAACATGCAGGGGAGTTCTTCATGTGGGAATAGACTTGGAAGGAACACTATATCCTGACAACCGAAAGTAACTCTTTTCACATGAATAACAGTGAGCTGCGTGAAACACAGATGTCCCTGTGTAAGGGAAGTATTAATTTTAGTGACAAAGGTGCACCATTCACCAAGTTTATTAAATATAGGAATCCCAATACTACTCTGCCAAGAGCGTGGAAAAACCCTCACTTCCTTCCAAAGAGTCCCACTGGGAGAAAGACTTCTGGAAAAGAAAGGCACTGGTTGTCTAGTGTATACAGATATAAACATGCTTCTATATATATAGCAGTTATGCTGAAACTTGAGAAAGCTCAGATTCAGCTACTTTCTTCACTGGAGGTTGGAAAAGGCAACCACTTACACTCCAGTACAAGGCAGTTTTGTTTGTAGCTTTCTACCCTCTAATGTAAGCACGATGTACCCTGCTCTTTTATTTAAAATACTTAGCGAGCTGTTTCAATGATCCAAGACTTCTTTCTGCCTTCAATACAACAGCCTGCATATTATATAGGAAGCGAAGATCAGTATTCTGCACTCTAACAAACCTATGTGAGAGAAGAAAAATGCACATGCATGTGATTACTTTTTTTCTTCTGAAACCATATTTGCTTTCTGTATATATATGTGTATGTATATATATGAATGAATTAATATGTATGTAATACACATATTACTGCAGGGTCTGAAGAAAAAGTTAGGAATATGAGCTGGAGTGAGGAAGATTTCTAAGTCTTCACTAGAAGTGAAAGCACACACAGTGAATGCTATCAACAATGACATATTTCTCTTTCATAATATATATGTAATTCATCATTTTTAGTACTTCCCTGTGTTCCATGCGTACGAGGCAAAACTATACCTCAAGGAAGTTTGCTCTCTACTAGAGAAGTTACTAGAGAACTACAAAATCCCCTAGATTTCCCAGAGAACTTAGGACACACACTGCACATGAACACAGCAAACTGATGTTTCACAATTTTGGGGGGATCTTCTAGGTAACTCGAGCAAGAACACTTTCCCAACTATTGGTCTAGAAGGTTCAGGTCAGAGGAACATGCAAAGTAAATTTCACCTGACAAAAACAAAACAAATGCAAACAGTTAAAACCTCTTCAAACATGAGACTAGCAAGAGGTTGGGATGTCACGTTACTGGAGATAAGGATGTGACTCCACACGAATCAAGAATAAACAGTGTAAAGCAGAGTGGACATCAGTGATACAGCTTGACAGATATACGAAGCTCAAACAAAAACCAGCAGCAAGTACCTGCTTATCTGCTTATGTAATATTCCACTGGGGTGGTTATAAATATGTGAACACAGCTAAAGGAATTATTCTGCATCTTCCGCTAGCAAACATCCTGAATAAGATTTGATGGAAGATACTTCTCTTTTATCTGGGAGAAGTGACATGGAAAATGCACTAATCTTTTAAAAACAGCTCTGTGGAAACACAAGGAAGTAGAACCATGTGTCCATATCAAAAGGAACAGGTGGTCTTAAAATCATTCCTGCCCTATGGAGTTCTGTGACACACTCTACCAGAACCTCTGCCAAGGCTAATAATAAATAATACGCATAAATAAGTAGATGATTGGTCAATTCTAAATGAACAACATCAAAAATAATGCATTAATGGCAGCAAATACTTTCTGCCTTGAGGAAAAGTCTTCTCCAGAGGTGGAAAAGAAAAAGATAGGTGCTTGATTAGCTAGACATAAAGCATTTCAAGTAAACCATGTTTTGTGTGAGCGTTAGCAGCTGAACTTTAATGCGAAATGCAGATTAGCCACCGATAATCCAAAGCTGACAAGGCCTTATGGTGACTGGCAGCTGCTATTCATAGCTGAAGAAGATCAAATATTATTTTGCAAAAAAGATTTCTGCCTGGCTAAGCTGAAAGGTTGCTTGAGCTGGCAGCTGGGGAAGAGGTTCTCTTCGGATTGGCCACTGTATTAAGGAACTCATGTGTTCTGATATGACAACTCAAACATGTTGCAAGACTCTTCAAAGTTTTCATCCATATTCAGTCGTCTCCAGAAGGATTTCTGCTTCTTCTGCAATTCTTTACGCACACACCTGGGGCATGGTACAGCCTTCACTTTGCATTCAGAGTGGAAGACAGCACCACAGCTTTCACACCTGCAAACACAAATTAGCGTCAAAATTGAATGACAAAATAAGACCAGAGCATGCAATGGACTTCACATGGACTGTGGACAGCAGGCATTCCTTCAAACAGTTCTGGTAGCTCAAAGAGTGCCACATTTCAAAAGAGTGCAGTATCAAAAGACAGTGTCTTGCTCATATCTCTGCTGGTGTAAAGCTACTCAGGACTACTTGCATCCATATATACTCGCTGAGAATCTGTCCAAGTGCTTCTCCTTCACCTTACAAGGATTAATATTAATCTCTTCTTATTAATTAGCATTCAGGTTATCACAGAATAGATGTTTTTGATTTACAAAAGAAAAGTTTGCTACTTCAGTCTGTAAATGAAGAATAACATTACTCGTTTCCAATAAGATACGTTTTAGCACTTGGAACAGTCAAGATATGACGGTTTTGTTAACAAAGTTCCAGGGGTCAGCTGTTCTGGAAGGAGTAACAGCAGGAAAAGAAGTCATTCCATACGGTAAAAATGAAACAAAGAATGGCAGGAAGCATTTTCTGCTGTGTCCCACAGAAGACCAGACTAGACAGCAATGGATGTAATGTCGTAGTAGATCAAGTTTCCAATTCTACATAGCTGTGGAGCAATGAAATATCTGGCAACCTTGGAGTGAGCTAGAGCTGAACACATGGACGTTTTCAGCTTTTCATTGCAAATAATTGTATAATTACAAGTAAGCCACTGTATTACTGCAGTTCCATAACCAAAGGAAAATAAATGAATGGATGACAGCATCAGAAGTACAAAGTCTTTGATTACAGTTGTGTAATCAAACAAAGAAAGCAACAAAACATCAAGCAGCTCTTAAATATGAATTCAGAGTGCTGGTCCGACTGCTGGTTTTTGTGGGGAGTCTTGCAATGCCTCATATTCCTTATCCCACCAAATGGGATAAGCTAACACAACCTGCTTTGTTAACTATGACAGATGCATTTCCATATCACCTGTAACTTTTAAAAAGTGGTTCTTGACCTGGCTTTAGGCTTTGCATCTGGGACAAAATATAGTCTAAATTTTAGTAATAGATGAGCTTTGAGAAAGCTATGGATCTGAAGAGACAGCTATCCAGCTAGCACAAATTGACAGAATTCAGCTAGCAAGGTTAAAGAACTTAAGTACAATGCTAACTACTATGCTCTGCTGCACTAGAACTTGACGTCTTTTTAATGTGTCCAGATAGTGAGTCTGAAACTGTTTTTGAAGCAAGAAACTGGCTCACACAGAGGTATTTCTCTTTCTGAGCGCACGAATGATGAAGTATGTCATGGTTTTGATCCAGTGAAGCACATAAACGTGCTTGCAACTAGCATCACAGTGATTTCCTTGCGATTACTGATTTGAGTAATATTAAGCATGTGCTTATGTGCCTTGCTGGACTGGGATCTCTACCAACAGACACGCTAATGGATGAAGGAAAGACAGAGAGGACAGACGTGTCTTTAAAACTTTACATCATCCTGACCTGACACTAATGGTGATTTTATCAACCTAATTCACCCTTATTAGTCAGCAATTTGCTGCACTCTGTAAGTCGCTAGAGGATAATGATTGATGAGCAGTGTAATTTTGTGCTTTTTCACTGCCACTCCCTATGCTCATTCAGTATTTCTCCACAGCACTTGATGAGGTGATAAAACTTATCAAATTTGCTGCTAGAATGGCTGCCAGAAGGATTAAAGAGGAGTCTGCACACCCACTCCTCCCAATGAAAGGCCATCAACAGAGAAAACAATGATTTACGGTGTTTAAATTAATATGAATTCATGTTTCAGAAGTAAGCACAGTGGGAAAAAAAGAATGAACTTCTTTCATTCCATTCAAAATGAAAGAAAGAGAAGAAGTCTGCACTGTTATTTATTAGTGGTGGAACAACAGCTGAAATTTGGACTGGGTAGGACCGCACACTGTGAGGCACTCAGCAGAGGCAGTGCTAACAGCCAGCCCTGCAACTCACAGCCTGCATCGCTGCTTCAGTGTGGAAGAACCCTGAAAAAGCCTGAAGAACAGAGCTCTGAGGTGAAGTGCAAAGCTGCCTTTTGCTCTCCAGACGGACAGAAAGAGAGGATGTCTGAATGAGCTTTTACTGTATACTTCTCATCTCCTCATTGCTGAATAAAGTCAGTCACATGAGACTAATGTTGAACCTGTTCTGTATATACATGAATGGCAGATTACTCCTTGGTCAAGCCATCTGTGCCTTTGCTTTACATTGTACCAAATACAGTCCGTATCAAATGATCCTGACCATTCCCAATCTTACTGTCAGAAAATTTTCAGTGATAACAAAAAACCCACCAAATTATATTCCATTTTAAAATATCGCAAGTAGATTTCTTCTTTAATCCTGAAGTCTAATTTTATCTCCATTGTAGCATCAAAAAATGGAAGGGCCATTACTGCTAAGAACAGTCTGCTGTTCCTGCTTCATCGTGAGTTCTGAAATCTTTTCCTTGTCATGAAGAACTTGGACAGACAGGCACTGTTCTTCAAATAGTACATTTGTGTATCTAACAGCACAAGCTTCTTTCTCCATGTGTTACGAAACAAAGACGACAAATCCTAGAAAAGCAGCAATAGTCTTGCTCTCTCACTCAAATGATTTGATGTAACATGCAGGACTTGCAGGTTCAGATGGTTACACACTGGCAGAGAATCCCTCGGAGTGCAGGTTCCAGCACTCCAT
The DNA here is from genome assembly GCA_023055505.1 of Callipepla californica brunnescens. Classification (NCBI taxonomy): domain Eukaryota; kingdom Metazoa; phylum Chordata; class Aves; order Galliformes; family Odontophoridae; genus Callipepla; species Callipepla californica. Next base: position 4,310,194 of record JALIRH010000010.1, read on the forward strand.
AAGGCTTATCAGGCACTGAAGTACATATTAGTGCTGAGTTGCACTTAGGTGTTGATCCCATATTCAGTTCTGCATTACTATCTTTGGAGTTGCCGAGCCTGCACTTAAAGGCACTGGTAAGCTCTGTCTCTGAGATGAAACTGACATTTTTCCTTTTGTGCACAGCCCCAAGTAAGCTCCTTTTTGATGACACTGGTGCTTTTACACATGCTAAAGCTCAAATACCAAGTGCAACAACTTAATTGCTCCACCAATTCCCTTTCTGCTGAAAGGCCACCAGGAAGCTATGGGTACAATGATGGGGGAAGCAAAGAAAAGAATCCAGGAGCTGGATTAGCAGCAGCTGTACTTTGTGAAGGGAACAGCAGCACCTGTGTTAGGAAAAAAGGGTGTTCCACATACACTTCTAAATTGATACTCCCTTTTGAAAATTGATCTCACAGAGCTATTTCTAAGCCTTTCCTCATATTCTTTTGAGAGTTTTTGACAGAAAAAAACAGCATGGGTGGAGTTCACAAACAAAAAAAAAAAAGAACAAAAAAAAAGACAAGAACTACCTTTGCTACTTTTTAAGAAGGTAGAGAACAAAATAAAAATTATAAAAAGCAGCTTTTTTCAGGCTGGCAAACTGGATACCTGCACTAAAGCAAGCACACAGATGCCTTTATGTAGCTAAATACTTTCCTGATGAAGGATGAAGAAAAATGTCAATCTTCCTTCCTGCAACTGCCAGTCAGTTGTTACTTACTGAGACACTACCAAGAACTGTTCTCTGACTCTCTAAAACCAGTCCACAACTAGATCTTCACATGCGAACTTCACATTTTTCTTCACTGTTGCTTTCAAGCCTCAGTATACCCAAATGCTTTTATTTTCTGGGAAAAAAAAAATAAATTAGTGAACTACCAAAGGCTCGTGTAGTAGTTACTACACAGAGTCATTTTTTCCTTAAACCTCACTGTTTTCATAGGTAATTTATGATTCAGGTACTACTTCTGTATCTTGATGACTTCTTTGACTAGAGGCCAAGAAGTCTTTACATCTTTTGTGAAATTTCTATATACCACAGTTAATAATACGATGAGTCCACAGCCATTTAGGCTTTTCTAGTTTCCTTATGTAATAAATGATACCACACATTAATAGTATCTTGTTATTTGTCAAACATTATCTGAAGAGTTGGTCAACATTGACTGTTACTCACATACTGACTTTCGGCCTCCTCAGACAGCATCTGAAACAGCTTCCTCCCTATTCTGGAATTTTCACTCTTTTTCTTTACAAACTCTTAAGATTATAAAGACTTTTTCACGTTTTAAGGATATTTTAGTTGTTTGAAAACTGAAGTGCAGAGAATTATTCATTTTTCTAAATAATTTCTATTGTATTGAAAAGTGTGTTAAGAAAAAGGCCAAAGTTCTCCATATAGCCAGACAAACTAGACAGGCATTATAATGCTTCTCTTATTATTACTAGTTAAAAATGAAAAGCCTTTCTACTTTAAAAACACAAAAACACTCCTGATGTGCTGAAGAATGCCCACATTATTATCTATGTCTGAACATTTGAAACATATGCACGTCAATTTTTGATAACCTGTAAATTCTAGTAAAATGTTTTCATGCTTTCCCCGGATTTCACAGGCTTATGGGTCAAGTAATTCTAGACACTGCTCTACAAACTGATCATACTTCTATTTCTCCCCACACTGCACCATTATTCATAGGTCCTCATAGGTATGAACAGGTCCCCAGAGTGGGGGTGCAACACAAAGAGGACTGCCTCAAAGAGTTTCCAATTTAGACAAAATTAACTAGGGATTATCAACTCATGACCCACAGTGTAACATGAAAGTCAGTTTTGTCTTCCTGGAACCTTACATGTTGGCCTCATGACCACTGCGACTGATGGGATGAAGCTGCTGGGATGAGCAGGGTTTATTAGGATAGCTTTAGTACCACAGCACATGGGCTGCACCAGTCTGGCTGCTACCCAATACCAAGCTGGGAATCAAAGCAGACCATGGCTATACTGTTTAGCCCTGGAATGAACAAACTGTGGAGGAAAGATAGACCACCATTCCTGTTTCACAAATAGGAAACAATAAGTTAGTTAATAAGGGCAACAAGGGCTTGTGAAGGACTTGGAGAATATGCCCTATGAGGAGAGACTGAAGGAACTGGGGCTGTTTAGTATGGGGAAAAGGAGGCTGAGGGAAGTATCGTTCTCTTCCAATATCTTAAAGGTGCTTACAGTGAGAGTGGGATTGGTCTCTTCTCAGTGGTCACAGAATGAGAGGAAATGGTCTCAAGTTGCACCAGGGTAAGTTTAGGTTGGATATCAGCAAACACTTCTTTACAGAAGGGGTTGTTAAGGCACTGGAATAGGCTCCCCAGGAAGGTGGTCGAGTCACCATCCCTGGACGTGTTTAAAAACCGTCTGGATACAGTGCTCAGGGACATGATTTAGCAGAGGGTTGTTAGGGTTAGGGTAGTATGGTTAGGTTGTGACTGGACTCAGTGATCTTTAAGGTCTTTTCGAACCTGAGGGATTCTATGATTCTAGGTGAACTGACTTGCTTAAGGTAAGCCAGAAGCAATTAAAATAGAAGGGTAAAGAGCTTTCCTTTGTCTCACCTGCCATCTTTCCCTTCTAGTTTTATACACTAATTTCTTTCTTTTTTCATAGCAGGGCAAATTCCTTTGTGCCAAGCCTTATACCCATTTACACAAACAAGTAATTTACTCACTTTGAGTATTTACTTTAAAGGAATTTCAGAAAGGATGTGATGTAGGATAGAGCCCTTCAGTGCCTAAACTCTTCAGATTACCATTTTTCTTCCCTCTTGCAGAGTACAAACGAGAAAAAAAAAAGTTATTCATTATACTTTCCTTAGATTATGTTATACTTTCACTAAGAACCATAAATATTAAGCCACCTTTAACTCAGTCACTAAAAAAACCAACTGAGAGAGCAAACCACAGTAGCTTAAAGACGATTTGCCTAGGGATTCCAGCATGAACACCATCCCACACAATCCACATGCGCCTGTCTGCAAGGTATTTCTGAACTGCTCAGCTGAGAGTTTTGCAAGCATGCCCTTTAGAATTCTTAAGAGACTTCAGCAGAACACAACGAAAAAGAAAATGGACTAGACTGTGTTCACTTGCAACACAAAAAAAGCCTCAAAGGCAATCAATGCCTGAGACACACATGCAACAATATTATTACAGTTGCCTAGGAACGAGCCTGCCTAAGGCGGGACGCTGATGTAGTAAATGAATAGAAGAAAGCTGGCAGTGATATGGCATTGATTTGTCCCTATAAGGACCTTGTTAGGATAATGCCTTTTATGACACACTTATAGCCTGCCCAGTCCCTGAAACATGAAATAATTACATCTGAAATTCAAATTCACTGTAAACAATTAATTCAGTGCTCAGGGAGCTAGCACAAATAGAAATGGTGGTCCAAAGCATAATCATATTTTCATTTCTATATACCTTCTTGTCAGGGAGTTACTCTTAGTATCCTAAGATAGCTTAAAAATGCTCCTTATTTATAAGAGGATGGCTGGGTTCCGGGCTGGCACAAAAGCATACAGAAGAGCATAAATAACTGCAGCTGCTAACTACCAGATCAGTTCATGTTCTGTGGGATCTGATGCTGGTTACAGCTGGCAATTAGCAAGGGGCTTACAGTAATTGCCATCCTGCGCTGATGGGGCTCCCCAAAGAGAGCACCCGCAGTCTGGATCCCTCCAAAAGCTGCACGCATCTTCCCAACCACAGCCTAACATCATATCCATGCTCAATGCAGCTGCTGATCTAGTAACGCCATGCTGAGACTACTGAATAACATGCTACCCTACACCAGTGTCTCTGCATGAAAACTGCAAGACGAGCATCATTGCTCCCTTATAACCAGAATGGGTCAGTGAGCCCCTTGCTGAAGTGACCCAAGCAGACAAGAGTGTGAATGAGCCTTTTCCCCAGTTTGGCTGCCCACAGTGCCCTCCATCCACACCTGTCTCTCTGCCCTTATTCTGTCAGGCCAGTAACCTCTGCCAAGGTCAGCTACATTCAACAGAAGTGGACAGAGATATGAAAGACCCATAAGTGAGGAGAAAAGCAGGCAGCTCACAAGAGAGGACAGAAAACCTCTAGTGTCTCACTGGCAGCAGGGAAAGTCTCAGTGTCAACTCCTCTCTTACCAGACCCAGAACAATCAAAGAGAGGAGAGAAGATGCCCAGTAGTCCTTCATTTTGGGTGCTCACAGAACAACTTGCTATAGGCAAGGGCTGAACCAGAATAGTTTGATTTAACCATCTGCTATCCTCCTCCTGGTAGCTGAGTACAAAGACTGAATTAAAACTTTGAAGCGTGCCAAAGAGGTCAAGCAGGAGCAAAGATATCCTCAGTTCCATCTCTACAGAGCTCTGTTGCTGCAGATTAAGGAGGAAAGTGCATCCCTAGCTCCCCCTCAGCTGTGGCTGCAGGAATTTATGCTACACTTATCTACATATATTTCCATACTTGTGTCCAGTTGGAGAATTAAGGACTGATTGTCCACCTCAGCACTGCACTCCTAAGTTGTCCATGTCCAATGATACCAAGCCAAGTAATGCGGCCTGTACACAGCAATCCACAAGAAGTCTGTAAAGGGACAGTAAAATCAGTATTAATGCATTTTTTAATACTGTGATTACACTGTCTGTGGAGATTAATCACTTTGGAAGGGAGAAAACCCCTACATGTGTGCTGCTTGCAAACCACTGAAGATACAGAAATGCCACAGAGATTTGAGTATTTACATAGCTCAGACCTATATACCTTTTGCTTCTGCCAGCTGCCACACCAGAACCTGAAACTCCTCTACCTGTCCTCTTATAAATGCACTGTATTCACCAAGTGGTGGTTGAAGACCTAAAAGCAGAGCCAAACAATACTATCAACAATTGTAGTAACATATTGCCCTCAACCATCACAATTTGATTACATGACTCTTCAGTATTGCATTTTTCTATGAGTCTCATGCCTTGGAACACCGTGATTAAGTTAGGATTTTTGCTTTTATTAAGAAAAATGGAAATGCACTTAAGATTTCATAGCTCTACTGTAATGCTGAAGACATGACTATCTGGGCCCTAGATGGAAAAAAAAAATAAAAAAAGAACTTAAAATTCTTAAGGTAATCTTAGTACTTCCAAATACTTAAAAGCTGTAGCGTTGGCTTTCAGGGGTATTTGAAAAGCTGGTGTTGGATATACAAGAAACCATGCTAGTGAGATGGTGAAAGTCTATCTTAAAAGAGGATTTTGCATGAGGAAGGAAGAGGAAATTAGAAAGTCTTAACCAGCAAGTGGGAAATTTAGAACAAGAAAGAAGGCACAGCAGAGAAGTCATAAAGCAGAAACAGCTTAAGTGAGATGATTGCCATGCCCAGCCAGGGGAAAAGTACATCAGGAAGCACTGCAGAGGTCCTCCTGCCTGAAATTGAGTGTCTGCTTTCACACAGAACCTTCTAATTCATACCAATCTGATAAAAGGCAGGAAAAACTGATTTCTAAAGCTAATCCAGATCTGGAATGCAATACTTGATGAGAAAGCCTGCATATTCCCTTTCTTTTAATGCATTCTAGATAAAGCTACTGCAATGATCTGTGTAGACAAAAATCAGATATGGTCCAGCAGATTTTGCCCCATTTTGACAGACTGAAATGAAACTGCATCATGAAGATAATTTAGCTTCTACTTAGGTGCCTACGTTTCTTTATGCTGGGCAGACCCCTCCAGGATGCTTTGAATAAGCTTTTTACATTATCAAGATCCAGTGAACTTAGCTCCTTCACAAACCAAGCACTAAAGTACTAGCACAGCTCAAAGGATCTGGGTCTGGGGAAGGGTTGTCTAGCACAGAACAAACCAAAGCAATAGGGAAATCGATGTGCTTCAAGTGATGACTTTCAATTCTGCCAAGGTATTCTCTGGAAACATTCAGTGCCGTATATTTCAATCTCTCCACCTAATATCTAACTTTCTTCCAAGTGCTCAGAGCTGTTTTTGTCCAGTGACACAGCATCCACAACACAGTTAGCTGCAATCTTGCAAAAACTATGCTACGCGTATAAAGCTAAGCACAGCCCCACAACCCTTAGTAAGACTTTTTGAGACATGTAAGTTAAAACCTATGAGTGTACTTATCAGGACCGTGGCCAAAGACTGTAGAGGCATCCAAGCTGGTTCATATAGTTAAGCCTGTTCTGTGGCATGTCTATTTTAAACTTGTGTCTTCTGGTTTGTATCTTTAAAGGGCTACGTGTCTTAACTGATCTTCACAAAGTGAAAACAGTTTAGCCTTGATAAATGAATACAATCACAAAAGAACCACTCTCCTTTCTTCACATGCATCCAGAGGCACAACATAAAAGGTAAGGAATTGACTCGCCAGGCCTTAACCAAGCAAGTAGCTTTACCAGTGAAACACAACACGTTGCCTATGAGGGAAGTCACTAGAATGGAAGCACACATGCAAGATCATAACCTTATTAACTGAGTAGCATGTAATAATCTTCACCTTAATTATCCAATTATTTAATTATACAGAAAACTATTTTAATGAATAATACCATTCTTATTCCAATGGTATTTTTCTTGTTATTCTTCAAGGTTTAACACTTATTAAAGAATGTTCTAGGTAATAAAAACAAATGGGGCTACATATCATAGACAACTATATCACTACACTGTTTTGTTTTTTTCCACTTCTACCATTATTTTTTTATTTTTTATTTTTACCATTATTTTTTATTTTAGGATACACTGCAATAATGAAAAACAAGCAATACTAGGAAAACTTGAGGGGCAGCGCTCAACTGCTAACAAAAAGGCAAGGATAGCTCTAACAAACATATTTATAACTAGAAATATTTAAGCTCATTTCATGACATTTGTAAAAAATAAAATTCGCAATACAATAAGAAAATTTTATATGTCTATATGAAAAATTTAAGCCTGAAGCAAATTTAATTGAAGACATAAGACGGGAGGTTACTTAAGTTGTCAGAGCTCCAGCAATCAACAGCCAGAGATGAGAGAGCTTACATTAGCTGGCTATTTGCTCCTTGAAATGTGTAATTAACATTTAAATTCAGACTTCACGGTTTAAAGGTCTTCAGAAAGAAGCATAATTTGTGAAATTTAGGAAGAATCTAGATGAATTTGTATAAATACTTGAAAGACAAAGGAGGAAAGTGGTAGACAGAGGAAGCAGATTAGAAGAGGCATCCAAAAGGATGGGCCAATTAAAAAAAATAGTTTAACCACTGAATCACGGCTTTCATTAAGTTCTGTGCAGAATGGCCACCTCCCAAGAAAAGCCACAGAAAGGAAATATCATTAGAAAGCTTATGACTTTGTGAGCCCACCCTTACATTCAAGGCAGCAAACTGTTGCTCTGTATTGTTGAGCAGGATGTAAAGAGTCTGCCAAGCACGGCCCACAGACACGCTAATTAAGTGAACTGATTGTGTTTGTTTTGGAACCTTTGCCAACAAAGGAATGTGTCATGCTGATTAGTGAGAGAAGGGTATGTAATATATGTGTATTCAAACCCTGAGGAGCGCATAACCCAGGTATTCACTCTGTTTGCTCAAGGACTGACAAAAATTACTTTTAAGCAAATAACCTGACTAACGAGAAACTCCAGCCCTCAAGAGGGGCCCCCCTTTCCTCCGAGATACACCTATCTAAAGAGAACCCATCCTTCATAAATTCCTACTGAAGACTACTCTAGGAAAGTGGGGAAAGTTTCAGACAGAAAATGATATCTCGAAGTTGAGCTAGGAGACCACAAAGATGGAAAGGTAACAGCCACGTGATAACCGCCTCGGAATTGTACTAGCCTGTCTGACAGCTGCCACTCTTCTCTCCAAAGCACAAGGAAAGTAAGGGAGGTAATCAGGAAAAGAACTGCCACCTTAACACAGACACACACTCAAACTGACTTCCTTTTTCAAGTATTCAGCATAGAGGTGAAGCTAGCACCCACTTCTGAATATTTCCAATCCGAGAGCCCAGCTTGCCAGTAGAATTAACAGAATGTTCAGAAGTTAATGACTAAAATGTGAAAACAAGGAAAGAGGGTCTTAAGAGCTTTGTTGCCTGTCCTCCTCCTCCACTCAGCAGCTACAACCAAGGTAATTCCAAGTCTAGGCAGTCCTGAGTGTAAAATGCTGTAGGCAGCAACTCCAAAAAACCGAGACCTTCTCCTATGCCTAACTAGTGTCCCCATGTTATACCTGAGCAGCTACTGCAGAAAACCCTCTGTTCTGTGTAGGATGGCTACAAATGTGAAAACTCTTCCTGGGCCTTCCCTTCAGTGCTTTGCAATGATGAAGTTGCACAGTAACACACACAAGCTCCACTGTCATAATGCCTTATCTCTAGCCTAAAGGCAGAAAAGAGTAAAAATACGGAACTGTCACAGTCTGGTTAACTTCACAGATGTGCATGTACCCACATGAGTAGTAATGCAATGAGAAAACTAACAAAGAGAAACAAAATGCTAAAAAAGGTTTAGCGATAAGAAGTACAAAAGAAGCAAACAGAATGACATCTGACAAAATGAGAAAGAGAAATATCGAAGAACCATTCATGCCGACTGTGTTTCAATTAAAATCAATTAAAGAAGATGTTGTCTTTGGCATGGCATCAACCGCATTTGTGAAACATGAACAAAAGTCCATTCTGGCTTCTAATTCACATAAAAAATGAGCTAAGGCAGCTTCTTTTGGCTTTCACTGGACTACTGACAAATGCCATCTGATTACAAAAGGTTTTAAACTCTGTAATTGCAAGGTAAGACTGATCTCAACCGAAGGGCGGGAAACAATATACATCCAACAATGTTTTTGTGACCAAAAGTCCCCAGGCAAATCAAGCACACAGATGCTTCAGGTAAATTTGTCTTCTCAAACACTCTTAACATTTTCTCATCAGTCTTCAATTGCCTTTTATACAGGCACAATAAGCAACTGATGCTTTATATATCTCAGCCTCTTTTTAACTCAGTCTATCTTACCAAGCACCTTCACATGCATTCTTTACTGAAAACTGTTTATAGAGCTCAGCTGCGCACCTTGTTTAGCTTATGTTCCCTGCTTTGTCAATGCATTTTGTCGAATGAGAATCTGGAGAAAGAATGTGCAAGCAGACACTGAAATTCAGGTCAGGCTGAAAACCCCCAAAGAGGAATCTTTGGCTACTTGTAATAACATCTTTGTACACACAGGGGAATCAGATTCTTAAGGAAGCCCTTTTAAAAGGCTGCTTCTGATTGTTTCCAAAGGTGGCTCCTCAATTTCTTTTTTCTTTTCAGTGGAACTCTTTGGAGAACAAATTAAAATGTCTATTTTTGAAACAATCAAAAAGTAATTATCTGTGGAGGAATGTGGTGCTGTTAGATACAGTCTTTCTGTTGAGTTAAAAAATTCCCCTTTATTTAAAATCCAAGATATGTTTGAAAAAGAATAGTACTGCTGCACTGCTGAGTCTACTATGATTTCTTGCATTGTGCACTTAGATCTTCCATGCAACTCCTGTCCCCGATCTGGCATCCAGTACTCCACTTAATATGAAATAAATGTTTGTGGATTTAACTTAGGGCTGGGCATATACTTATATTTATTATATAACTACCTGAGAACAGTTGTCCTTAAAACAAGGGGAAAAAAAACAAAAACAAAATAAAACAAAAAACCCAAACCAAATCAAACCAAACCAAAAAAAACTTGCATGCATACAAAGACAAGTATGCACAAAGAACAATTACCCATAACATCTCACAGAGAAATTCCAGAATAGATGGCTATTACTTTACAACATGCAGTCCCAGATCACAGCAGAGAATTCATTTAGTGTTTTAGGACAGTTTGAAAACTCAGAAAACTTCAAATAAATCACATGATGTGATTCTACTGGGGAATCTTCCCATCTCAAGCGGTGAAACTCACAGTGCTTTGCAGTGGTTCTTCCCATCTACTGACAAGCTTATGGCCTCTCTGGATCAGGAACCTTGTGCAGCTGCACAGGAATGTAAACTAGTCAGATCCAGATCCCAGTTGTTTAAAAAAGAGGTCATAAGGCAGAGAATCCACAAGGATATGTCAGGTGAGCCAAATGTTAATTTAACTACAGTACCTGCTTGTAGAAATGTCTTCGAAGGGGTAAAGAATTTCTCCATTGTTACAAATCTCACAGATGAATCCCTTTTGACTACAGAGACTGCAGCTGTACACATGAGAGGTGGCAAACTTGATCACCTTCCCCAAGAAAGGAGCCAGCTTTCCTTCAATAACCTGAAATAAGATGACATTATATGAATCCATAAACATGACCAGAACTTCCTGAAAGACTGAAAAAACTTTAATACAGAAACACAGCTATGTACAGCTTGATAAAATAACAAAAAAATAATTTCCCAACTGTTATTGCTATATGAAATTATAAGTTACAATAGCAGCCATTGAACTGGCAATTATTCAAATGTAAAGGAGAGGAAAAGGTACCATCTCTTTAAGTCCCTATATGGCACTGACACACAAGACTAGCAATCATTGTAAGTGCAACAATGCATTCATATGCTACAGCACAGAAGAGTACATACAGAAAGAATTCAAGGTTCCATATTAACATCTAACCAACAGCAACAGATACTGACTTACATGTGTGATTTTTAATTCTTGTTAGCTTTTATACACAGTTTGTCTGTGCTCCTTTTCCTCTGATGAATGCCCTTTTTCTTTTCCCTGCATATTTTTCATGATCAGAATCCTGTCTTACCTGCTTTAGTAAGGTTGTATTTCGCATTGAAAGTCATTAAAATGTATTATTTTCCTCACTGTCAATGTGAATATATTCTTGGATAAACTCTTGAATAGGAGGAAGTGTGTATTTTTTTCCCTCCAACGTCCAGGTTTCAAAATCAAGAAGTCTATCACTGCCAGACAACCCTGGTAGGCCATTAGAAGTGATTAGGCTGCCTATGTTTGTGTGAAAAAAAAACTGCCATGTAGTATAGATTAAGCCACTAGCCACAACACTCATCCAAATTTGTGATTCAGTGACAATGTCTCTATGAGGGGTACTATTCAAGCAAAATACTTTCCATTCAGATTGAGTCTCCAGAGACTTTAAAGAATTCTGCTGGTGTATGGAATAATGAAGATGGAATAAGGCCCTAAGTGCATATTCTTCGCTCCTGGACTTCCTGTGGTCTGAATGGCAGTGTGCCAGATTAGTGATAGAAATGTCACAAGATTTGATAGTGACCTCCTGTAAAAAATGAAAAAGAATGCACTAATTGCTGTTCAATGGTTTAATACAGAGCTGCACCCTGAAGGCTAAGAGCAGGGAGATTTACACTTAAATATGTGTCATATTCAGTTCAGGTACCTCTTCCTTCAGTCTGTAACATTACTTGTAAATGGGTTTAGTATAAACCGATCTTGAGAAAGCAAAGGTCAAGGCAGAGATGAACAACAGAGGTTTCAGAAGCATTCCACCCCTATGTTAAGCAGCAAGGAAATGAATTTCTGCCTAGGGCAATTTCCTGTCCACCACCTGAGACGTCAACTGTTAAAAAGTGCAAAAAAGGTGCATAGGCATCATTGGTGCTGATGGCACTGAATGGCACCAGCTGAAATGTGCGCCCTTTACTTTCAGCTCAAGCCTGTTAGCAGCATCTGCAACAACAGGAAGCGACAATGTTATTGCTAGTACTACAGATAGGACATCTGCTCATGCTAGAGGAAAAATGACGTTCCTATTGCATCCTGGTATAGGAAGATACCCTTCAAGTAGAATATAAACAATGCTGCAAATGAAGCCATAGTTCAAGGTAGAGATACTTCTAACCTTTTAACAGATGGTCAGACACTATTTTAGCTCCTTAGGATGGGTTTCGTTTTTCATTTTGAAGAAATATTTTTTTCTGCTTGTAGCCTTGAGAGCTACAGAGGGTCAGAAAATCAAACAAGTGGGGAGTAGGGGAAAGACACAAAATTGATAGCATTCAGGAAACAGGAGGAAAGGAACAGTGAAGCGACCCAGCTGGTGACACTGCTGAAATGACCCATTTAGAAGTAATGGAAGAAATATGCATACAATGATAATAAAAAGTAATTCATACATATTTTCCAAAGGACTTTCACACTATAGCAACCACCTCTGTCAGACTGTAAGAGCTCAGTTAAAATGACAGGCTGAAGACAAAGCTGCAAGTAAATTCTCTAATGCTGTACTGATTTCACTGTCAGCAAGGACTTCAGTGTTAAATCGCTGGATTAAATTCACATTTTATATAACAATGTACAAATTAACATAATCTATTACCATTTTAAGAACCAGGGGCGAATTTAAGTCTGTACAAAGCACAAAGATTTCCTGTGCTGAAGAGCTCACAATCTAACCAAGATAGATTGATAGCCCCCAAGGATATGGTGCTATTCAACCCTATTTATTTATTTGTATGGCCTGCCATAGCACTGTAGTGGGTTGGTTTGTAACTCTGGCTACTCCAGACACACAATGAAGATCCTATCTTCAAAGAACTCTGCATGTCAATTTTACAATGTGAATTACAGGCAATTTTACTGTATTATAGGAGGAAGGCAAAATGCAACATCAAACCAATATTACCACTATTTTTAGCATCTGCAAATTTTGTGTCATTTTACTTCATCAGAGACCTCAAGGCTGTGTACAGGAAACAACTTTCTCATTCGTGTTTCTACCTAATAAAATCCTCATCTCCATTTACCTCAGCAAGCAAAAGCAGATATTTCTACTTCTTGTTCCCAGGAAGAGTTTCATGGTAACGCTTCCAACATGGTTGGTTTTATGGCTTTGGGAAAGGGAGTGCAAGACATAATCAGCACTGTCAAAACTTCTCCTGTGACTAAGCACCCTCGTGACAGCCAGAGGTCCAGGGTTGGCCAGTTTAGACATGCCAGAATCATCATGATAGTCCAAGGATATTCTCCCAGTCGATGCTGGAATCAGGTCTTAAGTTTCAAGGAAACACAGGTGATTCAAGAATGTAAGTGTGTAAAACAGATACACTAGCTAGATATGAAGAAAATCACGTTACAAAAATCCTCAAGAGGCCATCCTGGTGGATCCAGCAACATCTGTGTCTACATCTATTACTAAATGCTTTCAAGGACAGAGACTCCACAGTTCGCTTGCAGTCTAACCCTGCACATCCCTGTTCTCAACAATGGAGTCAAACTTAAGCTTTCACTTCAGTTTATAGAAGAAGCTGAAATTTTGAACCTGCTTGCTCCATAAGTACATCAGATATGGAGCACAGAGAAAACCCTTCTAACTTCAAGATAGCAGGCAATGCTTTAAATGCCGAGCGTCTCAAAACAGATCTGTGGCCCTGAAGGAAGGTGACATGCAGCTGTCCAGCTCTCATGCTTATTCATATAACTTCAGTCACTGTAGTAAAAACAAAAGTGGTCCTTGCAACTCAGCTCTTATGTGGAGGCTGGGAACTGATGACAAGTGATTGGCAAGCCCAACAGCAAGAAAGTCTCTTCTGCAGCATACAGTAGGTCTGGAAAACTCATTCATTAGCCTAGCTGCAATTGTCATTATTGCCAACCATGAGAAAATTATGTTTTGGTTTTGAAAGGGTGTAGGGCAAGAGAGTCTTTCAATTTGGTCTCTAAAAACTGCAGCTATTGTTTATACATGGAGCACTGATATTGCAGTGTCATGTTTACAGCCTGAAGATAATAAGTCTATTGAGACTAAAAAGTAGCATATACAATTCATTCTTTCAGTTCTCTTTTGTAACAATTGCAACCCACTCCACGAACAGAAAAGTACATCAAAAGAAATGGTATAGGAGGATGTTTACTCCACAAGGCCAGACTTAACTAAATAATCAAAATTTCACATTATTAGGAAGTGCCTATGCACCTGGAAGACAGCTGTATTAGATCTGACCGAACTAGACCAGCAGAAATAAACTACTACTTGTGTTCCATATCCTACTTATCCCTACCATTCACACAATCCCACCACAGTACTCCCCTCTCTTTACCACATCTCCTGTTTATTGGATACACTCAGAGAGAATGTAGGTCTCCAAAACTACCTAAATTCATTTAATCCAATGAGAACTAAAGAATTAAAATCCTTTCAATGTCTACGCTAGAAGGAATTGGCTGGCCCCACAAATAACATTCCCCAAAATTACAAGCAATCCTATAAAGTTCCCAGGATTTTCACAACCTAGAGAGTATTAAGAGAAAGTGTGAAACCACACATACTATGCACTGCAGAACAGTTTACTATATTTTAAAATAAATGCAGAAATTTAGCACAAAACCAAGTTAATACTGTGCTAAAGGAACAGAAACTAAAAATTTAACTGACTTAACCCTGTATTTAATGCAGTTCCAACATCCGTTTGCAAAGGCTTAAAAATACATTCCTTTATCTAGCATCTTGCTTAAAACAAATTGAAATGTTGCTGAGTTCAGATTATTTTCTGCATACAGATACTGCAGCACACATGAAGAGCAAGGTCTGTTTTCTAATCCAAATTATTTCTAGCACAAGCAACAGTATAATAATGCTAAATTGAGCTTGAAAGATGATCATCAATGAAGGGTGCAACGTAGCTTATCCTCCCTGAAATGTTTGTGGAACCCATCCCAAAAGGATTCTGAACATGGAGCCATGCTCCTACAGTTAGCTTACCACTGCTGTAACATTTTGGTACCGGTCCAAAGTTTTCTCCCTGAAGAGCCCCAGTATTCAAATTAGAACTGCTATCCACCTCTGTGGATCTGGAAAATATTTTTCTGAGCTATCACTGTGGCTTTGCACATTGCAGCTACTGACTGCCTGTCTCACATGTTAGGAATTGTATGAACATACACACCCACACATGCATACATAAAAGATGGGCCCTGCTCTCAAAGCACTTACAATTTGAAGCAGCAAATGAGCGCTGCTTTTTACACCAGCTACTACATATCTCCCATCCTAAACAGGACAAAACTCCACACTTTGGAGGAGCCATCCCACTAGCCAGAGCATGCCTGCAGAAGTGCCAGATCTGCTGCAGAGGGGAGAGGAAAAGCCAGGAGAGCCCAAAAGAGCAGCAACCCACTCTGCTGCCCAGCCTCTAGCACCCAAGTAAGGAAAGCTGCAGTCCTGGGGAAAGTTGTGTGGTACTGGAGAGCAAGAGGTAAGGCAGAGACGTGTCTGCAGAAAAGTGAGAAATCAAAGGGTGTGCAGAGTATCTGAACGCATGCCAAAAGGGTGCTAGGACAATTGTTTTAGATGATTTCTAGAACAGCAGCTTTCCATGCAAGACAAACTTGTAAATAAATGTAATCTGAGATTTCTTCTCCGTATATCTTTGTGGTACTGGTTCGCAGGGTAGCAGAATAAACCACAATTAAGCTCTGTATAAGAGAGGTAGGAAGGAAGACATGGGGACTACCTAATAGTTGCAGACCAGACAGTATTGGCAGTAGCTATGAGCCTTGGCCATGGGGAAGACAATGCAAAGGCACGTTTTTCCCTGATTCAGCAAGAAGAGAGAGAAGATGAAAGACAGTAGGGGCTACTGTTCAGATTGAAATCCCTTTGGACACATCTCATTAGCATGATCACGAGGGCAATGTGTGATCAAAGTTTCACTACCTGCCAGGAGGGCTGCAGGCCCCTAGAGGTTCCCTCATTCTCTTGTGTAAAAAGACTGAATGTACCTTGCTCCATCAAGTTGATGTTCACAGAAACAAGCAGGCAGCCATTGTCTTAAGAGAATAAGAACAGGGTAGGTCACAGCATCCTCCACAGGGAGAGACCTACCATATGTACAACAGGGTTGTTGCCAACACAGAACTTTCTAGCTCTCCAAGATGAACATAACGCCAATAGGAGTCCACCTCTGAAGGCCCTTACTTCCTAAACCCTAACCTCAGCCCTAACTTTTCTAGCCTGCAGTACAATACAAGGGAGCCAAAAAAAAAGAGCCCATTACAGGCAGCAGAGAGGAATCAAGTCACTTTCCTTTTTGGTCAACAAAGACTACTTCCATGAGAACATACCTGCATGAAGGAGGGTTGCACAAAGTAATCTCACTGAATAAGAATGTTCTTAGCACAATCTTGCAATATATGAACATTTTTACAGTAAAAAAAAAAAAAAAAAAAAAAAAAAACAGCTGAGAAAGTGAACAGCCAAGGTAGAGAGACAGAAAATCTCTAGAGTCCTTCTAATTCTACACTTCGAGGTTTTTTTAATTGTTTGGAAAACAACACCGAAAAAAAAAAAAAAAAGCACTCAAAAAAACCCTAATACAAAATTATTTGTTAGAGTTTGCTCCAGATCCTGAATGACAGTTATTTAACTTAGAAAAGACATAACAGTAGTCTCTGACTAGGTGTCACAGGAAAGCAATCAAATGCTGATTAGATAAGGATAGAAGTCCCCTCTAAACTCAGGCTCTTTTATTCCCAAATAAATAATACTATAATGGCTTCAATTGGAATTAGAGGTAGGAGAAAAAAAAAATAAAAGAAAAAATCGAGTCAGCTATAAGGCACTATCACTTTAAGTACTGCCTCTATAACCTCTCACCCACCTATTAGCCCAGGACCACAGAAATAAACAACCCTTGCATCATGGCCACGTAAATCAACACTCCCATCTATCAGACATGATGAACGTTCTGAACAAGAGAAAAATAGCAGTACAGTTTTCAGACATTTCTCAACAGAGTGTGTGTTTGCTTTGAGGGCAGGGCATCTTTCAGCAATGCACGCTAAGAATAACAGGTAAGGAGGAAGACCCCCATCCCTGTAGGGGTCCATATGATGTGCATTTCTGTGAGAGTCATCAAGCTTCCAACCTTGTGCATTACCATCAACTTCTTTTTAAACAAACAAACAAACAAAACTGTTGTAAGTGCTTACACAGAATGGAGATCCTAAATATCTTCAATCACCTACATAAGGACTGTGTCAAGACAGGTGGCAGAGGGGACACAGCTTGCTGATCTTTCACATACAATGTTCTGCTCAGTATGTAACACTGCCAAGGCCAAGAAATCCAAATTCTCAAAAGTGACACAACGAAAGTGTCACATCAAGGGTTTCTGGATTAAAGTAATTGCTTATTTATTTATTTATTTAGTCTAATTTCCAACATACAGTAATGAAAGCAAAATCAGAAGTTGTTTAAAAAATAATTCTTATATTAAGATGCAAGTTATCGGAGATCAACAGGTGAAGGATACTTTACAGAGGCTTTTCTACAGCAAGGAAGATGACAAATACCTGTAACATTCTGTGAGCTTAGACATAAGGGACAACCAACAACCAGAGGCACTAGGAACACTGTTACTACACTGTGGATATCTGACTGGGGAATAAACTCTCTGAACTGTACTTAAATTTTCTTCATTTATCAGAAACACAGGAGAAAAACCTTAGTTATAGAGGAGTATCTACTGCTACTGCTGTCTAAAAGTCCTACCATGAGGGTTAAGTATTTCAGCTAAAGTGGTAAAAACATTGTACAACTCAGATCTCACTGCCACTGTGAGAAAAGCTAAATTCACCAAATGGCTTTGTGACCCCACCCTTGTAAATCAGCTTGTTAATCATTATCGTCATAGAGGCGATAAAGTTGTTTTATAAGCCAACACCAAAGCAGTAACATTAACCACTTATGTAGAAGCTGATGTATTTCTCTGCAGATAACATTTATTGGCAGGCCCTCTTTTTAAAGATACAGGTTTTGCCACATAACCCTACTCTGGAGCACCGTCAGTCTGTTCCATTTAGTCCTCCAGTCCGATTTACATGTCAGACACAAGCGCTGCCTGGAGGGGATGGGTTAAGTGATATGAAATTGCTAGGACACCTTGAACTATAGGTTCAAATCACAACTGGATTGTCCTGGCCTCTCTTCCTGACAGAATAAAATTTATGATTGTTTCTCAAGGCCAGACACACACTCGCCTCTGAAACACAGAGACACAATTTGCCAGGAGGCATTTATGCAATGCAGAGGGACATGAAAAGGCAAAGAGGCACTGAGAAAACAGAAGGGGTGGTAGACATGAAGTTCATTCACTCTCTCCAATTCTGTGTGTGGAAGCGATATGAAGTCCTTTAATTACTGGGGTTAGTGTCAAAAGCATGCCTGGAAGAAGGAACTTACTGGAAGGAGTAGTCATCAAATAGTGCACAGCTTGACAACATCTTCCAAAGTCAAGATTTCTGCCTGTTCCTGGTTTCTATCCCTTTACAAACAGCTAGTTTTGACTGAACCTTTTGCTAACAAGGTAAGGTTCAGCCTTACATGGAGTATCACAGAGAACATACTTCCTGCACTGAATGAAAAAATAAATAAAAAACAAATAAACTTCGGAACAGATTGGCTTAGTTTCAACACTTGTGTTCACCGCTCTCCGATGGGAGCTTTGTGGAGGAGGACCATTCAGCACCTCCAGGGCAGATGAGAAATGCGCTTTAGAAAGTACTACCATTGGTTGAAGAAAATAGAGCTGGATAAAACACTAAACCTTCAGTTTACTCCTCCTGCTACAGCCTAATCAACTGACAGACCTGCTTAAAAACTTCTCACCACGGGGATTTCACAATTCTCCAGCACTCAAAACACCCAGAAAGCTTTTCCTAATACTCTTCCCAGGGCTCTTTTGCTGCAGTCAACTGTGTTTCAGGCTCTATCTCCAATCCTTACATTGTGCAATATGCTTCAGAAAGCATTTTCTGATGAATTCACTTCCTTCTTACTGATGGTCTTTGTTTCATGCCTGGAAGAGGAGTAGCTTGAGTGCAGGAAGGCTACAATGCTTGCCTTCCCCCTCTGCTAACTGTAGAACAAGCAAGTATTTTACACACTAATTAAGCATGGAGATTGGCTATTATAATGCAAAAGGTAAAATGGAGTCTCCACTCCCTAACAGCTTTCAGAGACAGAATTTCTGTCATGAAAACACTGACTTGAAGACAAGTGTGCTAGAATACACTTAGCTAAGGATAAATGCAAACTGCAGAGCAGAGAAAGGGAAAACATACCCTGGATGGGAAATTACTGGCCATTTCCAAGAAGGGAACAGACAATGCTCCTAGACTGATAATTTCCTTGAGGATTTTTTCCCTTCCGTTCACCAGATTCTTAACTCTGTGAATTCTTGTTATGATTTCTGTGCACCATTAATCTTCAGTTCAGAGGAAAGGGAAATGGAAGGAGGAAGGATGATCATGAGGTAAAAGCCCCAGGGAGGCAGATATCAGATCTCAGCTCTGCCCCATCTTTGTGTAATAAACAGGTCTGATCAGGTTTCCTTGCTCCACTTTGACTTCCAGTCATCTCTTTCAGATTGCCTGCCTTGTTTATTTAAATTGCAAGTGACTTAAGGGAAGATCACT
Source organism: Callipepla californica brunnescens (assembly GCA_023055505.1). Lineage (NCBI taxonomy): Eukaryota > Metazoa > Chordata > Aves > Galliformes > Odontophoridae > Callipepla > Callipepla californica. The sequence continues at coordinate 4,329,684 of JALIRH010000010.1, forward strand.
TTCTTAATATCTATGTGCATGCACACTAGAATCTATGTGTTGCTGTAAAACAAAACCAGAACAAAACAGTAGTTTCAGGAGAGCACAGCTCTCTGCTTGTGATCTATTGAGTTCAAACTGAACACAATACAGGCAGCTAACTGGATGAGGAGGGGAAATGCCATGTTTTGATTGCATATAGACCCAGTTTGACTTGATCTAGGCTTGCTGAAAACACATCTTTGGTTGCTACAGCCATGCTACAGGCCACAATCCCAGCTCCCAGGAGTAACAGTGACACCACTCCACCCTCTGGGAGTTGGACTAAATCTCTGGAGGCTCTTTCCAACCCCTACAATTCTGTGATTCTTTCTCTCCTTTTCCCTTTACACTACCTTTGCAGATGCTTCACTGTTTCAATGGCCCGTTCAGCCAGTAGCACGGGTGAAAGCAGGGTGGACAGGAGTAAGTAAGGCCAAGGACTCTGTTGACAACAGTGCAAAGCGTTGACTCTGACACACACGTGCCACTATTTTGCCAGTGCTGGCCTTGACACAGCCATACATTATGCTGTGCTAACTTGTCACCCACACTGGGCAGAAAACATCCCAAAAGGAAACCTGGTGATAAACACTGCAAAGAAAAAAACAAAACAAAACCCAAGCAAATGAAAATGAAGGAGAAATAGGTGAAAATATAAATAAACAGAAAGTACGAACTCACTTTGACTCCCTTGCACCAGGCAGTCCATGCTGACAGCAGAGATATCTGCTGTTCACAGTTTTCCAAACAGGACCACATGACATGATGCACTTGGTATTAAAATTACATTCTACCAATTAGTCACTGTAATTCTTAGACATTCAGAAGAGCAGGAAAAACAAAAGCTCAAGAACAAATATTATTAATCTGTGATAAGCACATTTAGAGAAAGGGCACAAGCAAAGATGGAGTCTTACATGGGTAAGAGAGGAATAAACTGCATATACACAAGGTTTAACCCTCAGTCCAAGGGAATTTATACCAAGAGGAAGGTTCCTCCAAACCCTCATCTACTCTTCAAAGAAAGGAAGAAAATTCTGAAAATCCAGCAGGTCTCTCAGTTCAAGTTGGTGAGTGAAAAAGATGGAATTGTCACAGTATAAACAACGTGCCTAGAAAATGCTAGTGCCAGCTCCCCAGCCAGCCCTGCAAAGAGACTCTTTGCCTTTGCACTCACAGCATTTCAGTCCTCTTCACTCCCCAAGGTTTCCAGGCAGCTGCATGTCAATTTTGTCACACCCTGAGTTCTCCTAATCTTGTCGCAGGGATGAATTATAGGTTGTTTTAAGAAACAAGTATTCAGGCAAAGGTTAAAGGCTGTTTTAATCAAACAAGCTTGAAAGAGTACCAGGAATTTGGCTGCTAGAGATCAGAAAGCACTTTCCTCAGCTTAAAAAACATACGTGACTGTATACCCACACAAGCAAATACACATTCAGACAGAGAGTATATGTATTCCTTTCTCTCTCTCTCTTTTTTTTTTTTTTTTCTAGTAAGACTGAGCAGGCATGCATGCTGAGACATTAAGTTAATCTACATGCCTACTGAGTAAGGCATTTCACGTGTGACATCACAAACCCAGAAACTTTTCTGCTTTGCAGAGAACTAGATCAGTGCATTTTAGGGAGGAACCTCCTGATGATTTTAGAACAAGAAATCAACACTTAGAAAATGGCTAGAATTACTCAGAAAAAAACAAGTACAAATTATATTCAGACTTCTATTAACCCTTTTTCATTCAAGCAGGTAGCAGGTAGCCCTGAGATCGTATTCTGCTTCTCTGAAAAATTATTTCTTGGAATGCTACTCCTTAGGCCCAGATGCCCCTCTGAACAAACATTTTACATGAAGCACAGCAACGAGGTTAGACCCTGATCTCCAGCACTGGGCCTTTCATTCTCTACAGCAAGGAGGAAAACTAAACAAAACAAACAAAAAAACAGTCACCATCAACAAGTACTAGAAAAGGGGCAGTGTATGTTGCTATTTCCAATTCTAGAGGCTGAAAAAAAATTAAAAGAACTCTGGATATCTCAAGGCTCTTGCAATCCACTGGTACCACTGCAGAGCTGTTATAAACAGTTCCACACTAGGAAAGCTACACATACTACAAGTGGCACAAATGTCATATTCCTGTGGAAACCATTGTATACATTTGATAACTCTAGCTGAAAACTGTCTCAAGCAGTTGCAAACCTGGTTCTGATATGAAAAATATCTATTAACAAACTTGCTATACCTCCACACTTCTCCAAGACTTTAATGCACCTAATTAAACTCAGATGAACTCATCTCCCTGGCTGCCACCTGCCCAAACACTGGCTCCATAAGCCTGGCCAGCTCTGCAGCGCTCTCCACCTGACCATGAGCATTCTCAATGACAACTCCTTTCCCCAGCAGAGCTGCAGTAAAAAGGAAATGCCAGTAAAACCCTTGCCATTACCACTAATTGTAAGTCAAGCTGTCAGCAGCTTGTGGAATTACATACACACCTGGACTATCAGCTAACCTGAAGCACTTCCTGTTCTGCTGAAAGGCAGCTCAGTGCTAGTGAACTCCAAGGAGTGACGGAAATGACTGATAAAGAAGCCACAGGAAAAGCATATGAACTGTGTAATTGCTATTTTGCTAGCAGACCTTTTAATAGGTATGGAAATACACACTGTGTAATTTTTCCCACTCTAGGATGTTTTCACATTCTTCTGCTAATGCAGTTATCACAGTCATAAAGGCACAGGTCTAAAAATGAGGACATAAAGATGCCCAATAACATTACACTGTTACGGTCCATGATGCAAGTGCTTACATAGCTCAAACACAAAACTATCTAGGTGCCTCAGCATCTTTATGCACTTAAACTGCACAATACACTTGCTGTGATACCAACAAATGACTCAAAGACAATAAATCTGAACCAAACAGTGATTCCCAGTTCACTTCAATTGCAGTAGAGGGAAGCAGGCTGCTTCCATCCTAAGATGCACTTAAAAAAGGCCAGATAGACTACCCTTCCAAAATTGACATAAGTAAAAGGAGGGAAAACATGTCCAGGATGATTATTTTAAACATCCATGTAGGAAAGTGGGACCCACCTTACCTTATTCCTACTACAAATGACTTGCCCTCTGTCTCTGAGAAAGCTGTCAGCAGAGATAGGAAGAGAGTTCATATCACCTGTGCCTCAGACTGAGAACTAGACAAATGCATAAGTGAACTTCAGCAGCACATGTTTCTCACTTAGCCACACAAACTTCCCTCCTGTATCCTGTCTACCAGATATTTAAAAGCAGGAGCTGTACCTGACACATCAATTAAAATTCACCACTGCTTTAAGCCAGCTCTACTCTAAGCAATGTCTTCCAGCCTACATTCAGATGCATCCTGGCAGAAACACATCTCAGGACTTGCATATGTCCCACATACTGTGACACACATCTTGCTCAGGAGGCTGGAGGCATAAGGCAAGCATTCATGCTGGATAGTGAACTGTGGCAGCTATGACAGAGAGGTGTCTTACATTTTGCTGCCCTTACTGAGATCAGTGTACTCACACAGAAAACTGTGAAAGCCAAATTTTCAGTCATCTCAGCAGGATGGCATAACCAGGTCTGACAAAACACTAATTCCACTTCTCATTTGCCACCTCCTGCCCCTCAAGCAAAGTAAAGGCTTGTCTAAACTTAGAAGGATCTGCTGGTACAGCTACATGGGTAAGCCTCTTCAGTAAATACATGTTTAACCTGATACAGCTTATATTGATTCACCAAATGAAACAAATGATGCCAGCAAGAGACTTTCTCATTTACGTAACTGAGTTTGCACTAATTCTCTTCTAAGTACAGCTAAATCCATTAAGTGCGTTTGTTTGTTTTTGCCAGGCACCTAGTCCAGTAACAATTCTAACGCTAGACCAAGCCCAAAGTATGTTACCCAAAACCCAGTTTAACCCATCAATACAGCCACATGCGCACTACTGGCTTTCACTAGCACAGGCCTGCTAGGTGCCACTTCCTATCACTTCCCTGGCAGAAACTGCTGTGTTATCAAAATTTTGTACCACAGACCTGGTTCATTACAAGCTATCAAACAGATTTTTTTTCTAAATGCTATAAGGAGCATCACCAACTTCTCCCATCTCAATCTAGGAAAACAGAGAAAGGACACAATTCCCACTGAAATAGGATGTATGAAGAAATGACAGGACAGGTTAAAAGCTTGAAAAAGTACACCAGTCCTAACCACTTCTTTGTTCTTCTAAAACTTTCTAATCCTTTCCTAACAATATGCTAGGCACAAATTAGATGCAACTTAAGCTTCACTTAAGCTTGATTGAAATTCTTGAACAGAAACATTCGAAGTTTTTTATATTGGGAATGCTTGTGTTAGACCAATTTTCATCTAGTTAAAAAACCTAGTTCAAAATCAAATTAGATACTGTAATCTCTACCACGTATCACTGAGCTATCTGTCAATAGGGAAGACATCTTTCTAATCCCCTCAACAAGTAATGTGTCTATTCTGAAACCTTATAATCTTTTTATCTTATGTAGTGCAACAGTGGACATTCTCATTATGGATACTTAATCCTCTCAAAGACTGCAAACTTCTGGCCTTGGTAATATTACTGTGGCATTAAGTTCCTCACACCTACTGTGTGTGCTGCAAAGAAGCATTTCCATTAAGGATTTTTACACACATCTCATATTCACACCATGACCTATGCTACATTACTATGAGAACTACTGTCCACCTTTTCTGTCCATAGTTCTTCACGTTGTCTGTTTGTTCATCTGCAGCAAGGCAGTCAGGAAAGTTGATGCGAATGAAATTGATGTTTTAATTAAATGTTAATGGATTAACTTATCCGTGATATAAAAATGGATAAATCATTGCTACATTAAATCCCTTTATGGATAAAAATAAGAACAAAAATGGCTTTAATATCAAACTCTATTCACAAAATGAAAACTGCTGATATTTTGAGTAAAAGTTTTTATAGTAATTCAATACAGTTCAACTCATCATTTTAAATTCCCATGTTCTATAACTTAAAACATTTTTTCCTAAGTATTCCCACGTAAATGTATCTTTATCTTTTCAAATCTCAGACCTCAGTCAACAATACCATCCCTGACATTCAGTCATTTTTGGTGTTACAATGATCCTTATTTTACCATACCTTTTCAAGGTAGTATAACTAGGATGAAATTTATTTCACAAAAAAAGGTTTTTGATCAAAATCCAAAAAATCAAAAATCCTAATTTGGATTTCTAAAATCCAACTGCTTGGTAGAAAATGATTGCTTGTTTTTTTAGGATCTTTAAAGAGAATCTGGCTAGGAAACAAATTAGAATTGAACTGTGACTAACCAAGGTAAAGGTTGCTTATATCTGCAGATTACCCCTCTCTGCTTTTCTAATTCACTCACCATGTTTTATCTTTCCATTAATCTTTAAGAAACCTTTTAGTTAATTCTCCAAACACACACAATATACATGACAGCAGGATACAGTGTAAAAGCAGCCCATGGATATTAAGAAATAGGTAGTAGAGGAATCAAAAGGAGAGGAAACTTTTAGGATTAAAAAACACCCCAACTCAACTGCAGCTGAGTGGAAAATGATGAACCACCAGGAGAAAGCAGTGGGGAGGAGCAAACTGGGGGACATAGAAGGGTCTTGTAAGGGTGTTACTGTTTCTCCCACCAGGGCTTTCCACCCCTTTCCAACTTGGTTACAATTTGACAAAACAGGCAATCGGAATTCAAACCTGTAGACACGGAAACATGAAAAATCCTTTCTAGGCTGACATCAAGGATACGGCTAGATTAAAAGGTAAATCCAATTTAACCAACCCCAGCAGAAATGGTAATCAAATTATAGTGCCTCTAAACATGATAAATCTGGAGCTTGGGCCCTCAGGGGAAGAGAAGGTGTTTTGCAAACACAAATAAACACAAAGAAACATACTAAAGGGAACTGCTAAATCAATGGATGAATTGTGATTTCTACCCTCTGTCCCTCCCACAGGGTGCTCAATAAGCTGCTGATTGCTTCTAAAACATCTACTACCAATGTTGGAAACTGATTAAGCAGCTTACAAAGCACTGGGGGCTAATAGATAGGCCAACCAGGGAGACTGCAGCTCTAGAGTTAAGAGGCTTGCTATTTCATGACTTGATTATTAGAAACGATAGCAGAAAATGCTGAAAGGACGTAGAAATCTGTTTTAGGTGACTGGCCTTTTTATTTTATATATGGAATCATTTCAATTCTGTGACTTCACCAGCCAACAAAAGCCTACAGAGAATGTGGCTCTGTAGTTTCCAGCTCTGAAGGTGATTTGAACTACATCAATTCAAGATATCAAGCAAGCACCTCAAACTGACTATGCTGCCTGTTACTCTGCAGAAAAGGTATGATTGGACAAATAAAACACCAGTGGAAGAAACTTAAAATAACATGATTTACATGTCACCAACAACAGCATAGATGCTTGAACACAGAATGCGCCTTGGTCAGCCTGCACATCTTACCTCATTGCTTCCTTCCCTGTGTATCACCTTGGATTCCCTGTTCTTTTCAGTTTTTAGCCAAATTCTGCTTGTTTAATTGTGTATGTGACAGAATTCTGCTGTTCAGGCAGATGCATTGCAGAGGTGTTCTTTTGGCATCATCGACACCAGCATAAAGACACATTTTGCTGGCACTCTGTCTCTTCCATGGTCATAGCAATACTGCCTGGCTCAACTTTGTGTAGTGTGCCTGCTGAACTTATTTTTTTTTTTCTTCTTTTTTGATATTGTTGTAATACCCTGAAGACTTACTAAATAAGCATGTTACACTAGGGACTGTACAAACTCAAATTCCTAAAGAACTACTCTTTCAAGCAAAAAAGTTAATACCACTTGTTACTACTCATCTCCAGTTGAGCTTCAGGCAAGTCTTTATTGCTCTGATTAAAATTCTCCCAGCAAAGTTTTTTCTTGTGGCCTATTTCTAGCCCTATTTCAACATTGCAGCTCTAAGTTTTCTCTCTCAATACTAACCAATGGCCCTGTTAGCCCATTTTTATATCAAACCATAAATCACAGAGGTGGCTTTAAAGTAAAGCAACTTATATTTTGGTTAACGTGAAGTGGAAATATACAATTAGCACTGAACATGCTTGGTGGGTAAAAGAAAAGTAGAATTCAATAAACTTACCTGCTGGAGGTCCGCCAGAGAATAAAGATGGATTTGCTGAAGGAGATACTCTCTTGGAAAGATCCTGAAAAAGAGAAGAATTGATGCACTCACATGCTTCTAAAAGATGGTTTCTTTTGACTGGGAAACTCAAAAGATTTACTCCGTCCCCCAAAAGTCTGCAGAACAAAGGCATTCCAAACAGAATTTGTCAGAAAATAGAACTATGTTACCCCATAAGCATCAGCTACTTTTCAACAGTCCTCAAGGACATAACTACTCCACAATGAGAATGAATATCGCACCAGTGTCATTCACTGACATGCTTTCCACCATAACATTGATTGACACAGATTCCCTTTCGTATACAGCAAATCTGTACTGGAATTACTTTACAAAGTCTTATTCAAGAAAGTTATGTTTTCCTTATATAAAACGTGGTTTCAAGAAAGACCATTAACTAATGTCTGACAGACATGCAATAAATTACAGAAACTGAAACAGAGATGCCCTTAGAATGACTTGCAGTAAAACAAACAATAGGGTTAAGGTAAGAATGCAGAGAAAATTCAACTTTGTAAAGTTAAGTGGATATTAGCAAGAAATGTTTATAAAAAATCTATGCATCTATTGGGAAAAGTGTATCTGATTAAAATGTCTGTCTTTGTGCAAACAAAGGCACAACAGGCCAACCAGCTTTATTTGCCATCTGCCTAGAACAAACAACACCATGCTCAGGTATTCTACTACGAAGATAATCATATCACTCTTGGAAAAAAAGAAAAAAGAAAAAAAGAAACCAAGTATGCCTAGAAGAACAACTGTTTTACAATATATGCAAACTAAGTTTCCTATACTTCAGTTATGACAATCACATGGTTTTCAGGTAACACACCAAATCATTGACCTTATTAAACATATGAACAAAACTCAGATGAAGATCAGTCTCCAATGGTAGAACTGAATGCACAAAAAGATCATTGAACATGAACCAAAAGAAACGGTCAAGACACTGAAAGATCGATATGAATTTGATTGATAAATCAAAGTATATAAGAACTCAAAAGATTTTAGGAGCTGGAGCAACATAATCAGCTCAACCACAACTCAGCAGGCCTAATAGCATCAACAGCAATCTCTAACAAACACTGAATCTCACAAATAATGGAAGCACCCTGTTTCATCCTGCTTATCAGGTGTTTAAACAACTATCTTAAGGTGATGCTTTCAAAGCTGTCTTGGAAGGATTAGGACTTTTCACTGCTGTTAAAGTGAATGGTACAAAATCCCATTATCTATTTTGTGGTTTTGGAAAAAAAAAACTAACCTTTGTTGGAGTGGGAAGGAAAAAGTTCTGCAAGCAAGGCACTGCCAACTGGGAACTGCCAATTTCACAGAACTCTTCTGGAGCAAGATTGAGCCCTTGTTCCTTAATTCACCAAGGACAGCCGCTCTACCCAGCTGTTTCTCAGCTGCTGTCTCACTAGGCTACTGGATTTTCCCCCTTCAGTTCTGTATGCCATGCCATTGCCTCAGTCAAAGGTGAATGTGTTTCATTGGCTCTGCTGCATCATGCCTTCATTATACATTTGGCACAGTGTCAAAGATTGCTAGAAACCGGTCAAAATCCAAGTATCAGGCAACATGTGAGACTTGGATTCCTCATTTACACAAAGATTATTAAAATTGATTGCTAAGATTTAACTCTGAGCAGCATTTCAAAGCCTTTAGTATTCTTCAGCTCTCATACAATTTATTTCATTACAATTTCCCCTTTATCCTCCCCTGATTACACACACAGGCGCTAAACAGCATGGTAGCTTTGCCAGGAAGTGTATTATTTGCTGACGCCCTTACAGTACTGCTAAGGAAAATAATTAGCTAATGAAAGATTTCCTTTTCTAGGCTACAGAAAGTCTGTAGCCTGAATAGCCTGTAAAGCAGAAACAGTCAATGAGTAATATCAGTGACTAACATCACGTTCCCCTGCCTTCAAGGACTGCATTTTATTTCCTGCAAGTTCTAACTTCTAAAAGGCATGCTGATGAAGAACAAACCAAGGATCAACTGATGACCATTACCCAGGGTCTCAGCCAGCACAGGCCCTGATGACAGACAACCGTTCCCTGTAACCACCTCTCCTTCTAAAACGCGTGCAGTAGCAACTCCACACATCCAGCACCCAGTACTCCTCCTCCCTTTCAAACCATTTTCAGGAAAAGAAGTTGACACTCCTCTCACAGTCTTACGTAGGGCACAGAAACACATACATGAATGACATTCCAGCAAGAGGAATACTTCTAATGCTATGGAAACTGAGACCTTAAAAAACTGTCAGTAAGTACTGATGATATGGTTTCAGATTTGCAGCCCTTCTATGGACTCAAAAAAAATCAAAATTTGTTTGTAGTAGGCCACAGAAGAACAGCTGAGCAGTTAGAACTTGCACAAATAACAGTGTCTGCAAAACCTCTTGGGAAGCAACCCGACTGGTCCCTAGTTCCAATACCTGGAGTGGTGCAAATGCCCTCACCACCTGCTTATGTCCCCAAAAGACAAGAGCAAACACGAAAACACTTAATTGGTCTAAAAGCTCAGTAAAGACATATTTGAAGACATAAATGATATGTCTTCACCTGTTGTGACCTGAGCAACAAAATTTAATGGAACATTGGTGGGAAGGTTTAACCTTTACTGCCATACCACCAACATCAGCTGCTGACATTGCAAGCCAAAATAATAAAATAGGAGGCATTACTTTCAGAGCAACTTCTTTAACTGGGGAAGCCACTCCTCAGAAAATGCATGTTTATCACCAGTGTTGTCAGCCTCTAGTAGGTGGCAAACAAAAGCAAAAGGCACTAGAATATCAGACACAAATGCATATTTAGAAGAAAACAATAATCAAACAAATACTGTAAAGTGCAGGTAAATCAGGGCAGGAAATTCATGCTGACTAAATAGTCCCATGAACAAGAAAACGAATCCAGCATTTCCATGGATTTGTCTATCCATAAAGGTTTTCTGAACTTAGGGACATGATGGCACATACAACATACTTTGCAGTTGGGGCACACAGGAATAACTTAATAATTCAATGTCTCTCCCTTTTTGTCTCAAGATACTTCTTCTCACGCAGATTTCAAGTCTTTCATCGTCATCCTTCTGCCAACAGTAATTGAAATTGACCGCAGGAAACCAGACATTAGAGTACAGCAGGTGAGATAGGACTCACACAATCACTGCACCATCACGTTAGCATCTGGACAACATATTACATGGCATCCAAATCAACCTGGAATCACATCTGTGGTTAAAAATGTAACAGACTGCAGAGCAGAATGGTGTATCAACACTCAGAAACAGTTCACTAGAAAATACATCTCTGCTTTCAATATGAGAAGGAGCTCTGAACATGTTTGGGTTAATTCAAGTCCTCCGTCTGAAAAGACCAAAACATGTGTTTGCATTTGGTACTTTCAAGTTTTTCCTTTGACATAAAGGTCCTTTACAAACACCAAATGGGAAATCTCTTGTAAGTCATTTGAAAGCAAAATATGCCCATTTTGTAAATCTTTTGATTGATGCTCTACGAGGAATTGATTTTTTTTCCTAAAGTTCAATTAAAAGCATTCAATAAACAGTGTCCTTTCAGTCAAATCTTCAGGCACAGAAAAAACTCTGAGTGAGCTAGGCAGAGGTCAAATACAAGATGTTAGGACTCATCACAATAAAAACTCAAACTTCTGCTGCTTCAGAATGTGACCTGTGACCCCTGAGAAGCAAATGGTATCGAGTGCATGTTGCATTAAAAGCACCTCCTAAGCTTTCACGAGGTCTGGAAACTCCCAGCCCAGTTTCATCACTGATGCAAAACAGAACAGTCGTGAGTCACAGGATTGCTGTGCTGTAAACCCTGGCTACCAGTCAGAATTAAGTCTGCAGTGAACAAACGAAGTTCAATGCCAACCAGCCCTTTAGCTTTGCCAATCCCCATGAACAATGAAATTCAAAGTCCTGTTGGTTAAAGGTCTTTAAATTGCTTTATTGTAACATGCTAGGAATGAGAGCAATTGGTGCAAGCAGGAAAGAAACTCACCATTCTGAGACTTGTGTCCAACTAAAACAGAAAATTAAGCATTCTAAGATTGTGATTATTATTATTTCTTGTTTGATATGTATCAGCCTTCAGGCAAGATAGAACTTGAAATTTCAACTGTTTCCTTTCAGAAGATCTTATCGTGTAAGTATTTGCACAAACAAAGGTTATCTTTTAGTGTCCTCCTGCAAACAGAACCACAGATAAGGCTTTGCTTTTTGCATTTGGACAAAGTGTGTAGTCATGGTGCTTTGTTAGCACTAAGTAATTGCTCTGCATTTAAAGCCTGTTTATCATCAGCTTGGGTCATTTTTCTCCAGTGGGTTAAATACCCTGACAGCTTGGCTAAAGCTTCAATCAATTAATCTGCTCAAGCCTGACACTATAACCAAAGTACAAATGTGATAGGCAAGGCGAACTCTTCTTTTTACACCACAGTCAAAAGAGATCAAGTCAGCTGGCAGGTGGGCACAATCAAATCTCTTTTGTACCAAAAAGCCTGCTTAAAACAGAGATGGGAGCAGGGTGGCTAGGGGAAGTTGGCACCACGATTTCATTTACCAGCCAGGAGCACCTTGTTTGGCCAGGTTAAGATTTGCATGGCTGAGCTCTGATTCATGGGAGAACAGATGCACCAGTCTAGCACACAGCCACAGTCAGAAGTTTTCTCCGCCCTTCTGCAGGAAGCTGTTACACCCACAGCTGGCACAGCACCCTGTACTGAGTCCATTTCCTCAGCCAGCACTGTTTGTAGCCTAGCCCTACAACATACACCACACAGTTTACTTTTAAGGTCCTGCACCAGCAGACAAGCAAGCACATGCTCATTTCTGCCATTCCTGCTAGGCTGAACACATTTCTTACCCCCTGGACAAGAGGCAACAGAACCTCTTAAACCCTTGCATTGTGCTCCTCTGACAGCTGTGACTGTGTATGCAGCATGCAGGTAGGAGAACCTTGTGCTCTTATCTCTTTGCACTTCAAATTTTTCCAAACTTCTTTTTTAAGGAGAGGGATATAAGTAATATGTCAGTTATCTCAAATATGGGTCTATTAATTTAAGTCACAGAACAGCAACAAAGACGAGGGGGGGAAAGTACAATGTTTTCCTAGCATTGTTGATTCTTTAGTTTTATTCAGGCTTCTTATATATTGCAGATCCTTAGCAACCCCAGCTCCTAGAAGTACACTGGGAGAAAAGAACCCTGACTTTAAAGTCAAACAAAAAAGGTTACTCAGGGAAGTGAGGTCCTGGGAAACCTAGTGATTCAGAAGTCAAAAGCTAATAATAAATTAAGAAAAAAAATAGTAATAAAATGTACAAAGTATAGCTGATTTAGTTCTTGATGTATTCACACAAGATTAAGGTGTTGTGCTTGTTTGTTTTTTTTCCCAATTACAGGGTTTTGGTTAAAAAAGCATTTCTGAACTACTTCAATTTCACAACAGAACTCTTCTGAGCACATCTGTTCCCTAAATAACTTCAACACACACTAAGTGCTAGATTGATAACCAAGCACAGCCAGGTAAAAGTCATTTTTCATGTTGTTATGAAATTCCCCATGAGCATTCCTAAACCAGCAAATCTTTCGTCAGCAATCCTGAATTAGGATATAAACTTCCAGCAAAAATGCAGTGTAGTAAGTCTCTCTCCTCTGTCGTTATTTCAGTAAGGTTACAGTAACATTATGAAAGGCAAGAATTACTACTATAGATCAAACTCAGGAACCAAATGGCATCCATACTAAAAGAAGGATGCAGAGGATTAGTTAGAGACACAAGTTTCATCTTGAATTCAAAATAGCTTGAAAATCATCTTCAAATGGGGAAGAATCCTTAAGCTTTCTACTGTAAGTTCTAACAAAAACCACCAGAACAAAAATGGCAGAAGTAATATTTAATGCAGGCTCTACAATTAATTGGAACTTCTTTTTAAATCCGTATATTATTTTTAAAAGTAAACAAGTCTCAAAAAGAGAATGAAAACTACATTTTTTTAAAAAAGAAATCTAATACTACTGATCTGTTTGACAAGGAGGTGCAGATGTGTGCCCTTAGACCACAAAATGCTAACGTGAACCTGAAGATTCACTGGAAAATATATCTTGTGTCCTGGCATGCTCCTCAGCTGGATGCTTACTACAGTAGAGCACTGGTGTGTGTGCTTTCAATTTGCCCTTGACTTAAACAGATTGCAGTACTGCCTTCTGCCTGTAGATGTTCTAGCATCAGTCTTGCTGCTCCACAAAGCTGACATGAAAGCTCGAAGTCTGCTGTAACTTCATACTGAACCCTCCACCATTTTAGCCAAACGTATTGTTTATGGTGTTAACTTGAAAGGAACCTGCAAACAGTTTTGTTGTTGCTTTTGTTTTTTTCAAAAAAGCAAGAATCAAAGCAAAAAAGCAGTCTGTTTTTAAGAGCTCCACATACAGGCATGCTAGATTTTAGCTAGCACAATGATCACGTGTGCACTATCTACATAAAACAATGGCATAAGGACTCTTCTCTACATCTGTTTCCTCATCCTTCCCTCCTTTTAGATGTCACTTGGTTTCAGGCCTTGAACCTCTCAGGATATCCAGATATCATCTGTGAATGTATTTCTCTCCCTCCCTCCTCCTAATCACCTGTGCAACATACTTCCCTTTTTTCTTTCAACTCAGAGCCCTGTACTATGAAATCACATCCTTCTGTTGCTCTCCTCAAATTTTCTTTTTGCAGTCAATTGCTTTCATAAACTGTGTCTTTGTTCTCTAGCTTTGGGATTTTCCACTCTCCAAATGGCTTACCCAACACAGAAAATGGTTGAAAACACTCTCTTTTGATAGTCTGGACATGACTTAACGACCTTCTGTTGTTCTTGGTCTGAAAGACACCTGAGGTAGCCCCAACTTCACACATGCGAGGTATTTTGTTGTACAGTGATTGCATAAGATCAATCAGGAATTGTGTGATGTGTTTAGACAGGTTCCCCAATTGCCACACAAATATTTTGAAAATTATCTATCCTTGTGTCAGAAGTGATATGCCTGAGACCACACTGTAGGAAGTGACAGGACTCTATTGTTCACTATAGCTGAATTTGGGCATGTTCTGTTTTGTGCTGACAGACCAGCAGGCTCAGCCAGGACCACATGGCTGCAGCACTGGAGGTGTACCTTTAACCTCCTGCAACAGCAAGCTCTAATTCAGTTTTTCTTATAACACATTATGCAGTGTATCCAGGTCTCTGGGAAGTCTTTACAAGTAGTTTCTCACCACCATATACAGAATATTCGATTGCAGACAGAAAACATTAGAATTAAGCACTAACATCCTGCAGAATCTGTTGTAGACTACCTTACCTCGTTCCACTGCCCTCTGTCTATAACATCTGGGTGAGCAACACCGCAAATTCAGGTCTGTATCTCAGAGAGAAGAGAGCTCAGAGTGTGCTCCAAAGTAAACCTAGGTTACACTACCGTACAGTAGACATGGAAGTACCAGAAGACTATCCAAAAAAATCACTGGCAGAACTTTGACCAGAAGAGCATTCAACAATGGCAAGAACATAGAAAGACAGACTATGGCACAGGAACACAGCTTGTTCTGAAGCAAAAGGAAGAAAAACAGAATAATGCTTGAACCATTTAGCACAGCTTCAGAGAACAATCTAATCATTCAGTGGACTTGGGGACTCTTGCTCTCTTATCTACCCACTTTATTGATGCAATCTTATTTGCTTGTGCCATTATTCGCATCACCCTGGAATCAGCAGGCTGTGGTGGGATTTGTATAGTTCCACTTGTACTAAATCTGTTTGTTCTAGGTTTCATCTTGTTTGCTTCGGTCTGAACAGGATCCACACAAGCAAGGCAATCTAAACAAGTGAGAACTTGTCAAGTAAAGACATTTAAGGCAAATTATATCTGTTGCAATCTTGAAACGGCAGCCACAACACACCAGGTGTAACAACATCCCCTGTAAAACAGGGTGCTCAACAAGTGGCTTGTGTCACCAGCAGTGTTCCCCAGAGACTGGTCTGCTGAGATGAACCAGAGGGAAGGGGGTTTATTTCTCCTCTCAGCTAAGTCTGGTTTTATTTTTTATTTCCCCCCATGTAAACATATAAAGTTTAGAATCTGGAAGAGCAAATCATTATAAATGATCAACACCACTGTTTTAAAGTAAGACTGCTAGCTACTTTTAGCATTTCTTCTGCTTCTTTTCCTATCTTCCTTCCTTTTTCTCTTCCTGTCTTTCTTAGTCAGTTACTTCTTCAAAGTCCAGCCCTGAGTGCCCCACCAGATGCCAAGTTTCACAAAGTTCCCAAAGTACCTATCTTTGCACACAAGGCATTATAAATAACATTTCCACATTTAAACGAACTGGATCCTGAGTTAACCTGGTTTCCCAGTTTATAGCCATCTGGAATTCTTCAAAAAAAAAAAAAAGACTTGTAAGCACTGTAAACAGTTTTGTCTTCCCAGAGAACATCAGGAGTTTCCAGCTTCATTGCCATCTTCATTTTGTGATCTGAGTTCAAGAGCAAGGTATAGATTTAAAGATGATGATAATGCAAATAGTATTAATAAAAGAGACCTCAGAGTGATCTGCTTTTCCCTAAAAAGGCAGGCTCTATTAGTGTCTCAAAGGCAGCAAGGTGCCAATACAATTAATCAGTCTGTTTTTAGTTCTCCCTAGACAGCAATATTAACAGTTTGTTTCAGTCTGTTTATATGGGCCTGACAGGTCTCCAAGATGCTGTGTTCACTTGCTTGTGATTAATAGTCATTCACATACTAAGGTGAAGACCAAGCAGAAAAATTACGTTTTCAGAGCCAGATAGATAACTGGATTCTCTCTTCCCTTCTTTCATTTCTAACTGGGAAACAGGATTATTTTTAGGAATGCTGTCTCATCATGTTGATCCTCCTTTTCTTGCCCATGTGATGAACCAAAGGTAAATTAAAGTCATGTATTTACTTGTCAGCTGTGCTCTGTAAAGCCACTACATTGATAGTGAGAGTCTGCACACATACCAAACAAAGACACAGGGACCAGTTCTCGGCAAGGGATACCTGCTTCTAGGAAAAGGACTTCTCTACATTTCTGCAAATGACTTTCAGGAGATCTGAAGAATCAACTGAGCACGAAAACTCACCCCAATGGAGACTTCACAATATGAGGAGCTGAACTCTCAGGTGAATTTGTGCTTTTGAAACATTTCTTCAGTGACTTACAGTGCTTTTAACAAATCCAATCAAATTGGAGATGCTTCCTTTGTACAAAATCGGTGCCTTAATATTCTCACCCTTCCTGGGCCAAGGTTCTCTGTGCCACAGAGTTTTCATCTGAGACAGTGTGAAGGAACACATAAATAAGAAAATGGAGCACATGCTTCATCCTCCCCTCCTACCTTCCTGAGTGTTTCATCCTGATACAGAGAACAAGCCTCCAGTAATGACGAGCTAATACAATCACTCAGCTGCAGCCACAAAACAGGAGGTGACACATTTGTTCGTGCTGCTGCTACTTTGCTCTTTTTTTTCTGATCAGAGTTGGTGTTAAATGTTTATCGTGATACTTCTGTGACTTTTTCTCTTCCCATGCCTATCACCCCAAGAAAAGATCTCACACAGATTTCTGTGATAATTTTCATACGTTCTCTTAATTTCTTCCGTGCTTGTCACCTTTACTTTTTGGAAGCAAGTTTTTGCTGCCTCCCTTCCCCCCCTTTGACTCAGTTTCTTTATTAACTCTTCATTTCCTGAGATCTCTTCCCTATCATCTTCTCACAGCTGCAGCTCTTCAAATCTTCTCCTGGCTTTCCATCATCCCTTTGTCTCTAGGTCATAGATTTCTCTGTTTAGACCCCCTTTGATCTCTCTTCTTTCACTCTCTTAAGTACCTTCACCCTCTTCTGCCTCCTCCTGTCCATTTTAATTAGGGCATTCTTTTCTTCAGCATTAATCAGAGGATGCAATTTCTTTTCTGCCACTTTTTAACAGCAGCTCTCAGAAATCATCTTCTCCTTTTAGTTTTATTGCAGTTGAAGAAGATGGCATAGGAAAATAATTGTAACTGAAGAGTAAGACTGCTCTTCATAATAATACTGTAGTCTGAAATAACAGAAAAAGCCTCCTGATCTTTAAAATGCCATGAGCTGCCCTATCAAATAATGGTGATTGTGCAGTAATACATACACAAACACATACTGACAATCCAGCAGGAGTGATGCAAGAACTTAGTAAGGCTCTCTCTAGAAACCTGCTGCTACATCCTTCTTGATGTGGTTACTCAGAGACAACACTGAATGGCAGACTTCACTTCACACTTGCCTGGGATAAAGACACTAGTTTTGTCTCCTCTTCCTCTCAGAGAATTCAGAACCCCACATCCCTTAAATATATGCTCAAAACATAGTCACTGATGGAATCTGTTTTCTTGTGCTTGGGAAGTTGATAATTTCAAAACAGTGGCTTTCTTATTGGTAGACCTGCCTCAGTCACAAATACTAATCAATGTATTTACCACTGGCTCAGCTGCATGCACCTGGAACCACTTGTCTCACAACACATTATAGCAAGAGCTATCTCCCAATCTCTTTAGGAAATATAGGAAAAAAGGAACCTAGCTTTTTTAAGGTCATCACTACATTTTGAAGGTTTTAAGATGACATTCATTTTTAGCTTGCTTCCTTCAAGGCAAGTTCAGAACTATTAAGTTGAGGAACGTTTTCTGCTGTGCTGTGACGGTGTATTTTCCAACAAACAAAGCACTCCACAGAGCCAAGAAATGCATGGAAAAGACAGAGACTAAACAAGAGCATTACTACTTTGGCATCATATAATTCAGGAGTCCTTTGCATCTCCCTCTTCATTTCAATGAAATCATATCTATCATAAAGGAGGGCAGTATTCAACCGCTGATTAAGCTTTGCTATACTGTGAGCTGGTTCAAACTCCTGACAGTGGCTACCATACTTGGATAACTTGAAAGGCAGACCCTGTGGCAGGGAGCATGAGTTACTATACCTGACTTAAAGATAGCTATGCACAGCCAAGAAGCCTGAGCAGGAGTAAAACATGCTCACTACAAAGTGTGGCCCCTGGATTAATAGTCGTCAAGAACAACTTCAGATACTCAGACACTATAAACCTACCGGAATCATTTCCTTTGGCTGTAGATAGCTGCTGCCCAGGGGAGTCAGATCCAAGCACAACACCTTTTTAAATGGGTATCATCTTCAGAAATAGATTATGAGGGGAAAAAAAAAGACAAGACAAGAAAACTATACTTCTGCACTACATGTTGTCTGTAGCTCTTACCTTCTACGTAGATCTTCAGCCACTGCTGCTCTGCAGCTGAACAGATAGGCTCGCAGAGATTTTAGCTGTTGTCTCAGGCGGACGACAGTTGCCAGAGATTCAGCGTGCTTGTACAACATAGGATTTTCCTGCTGGATATCAATCAGTGGCTCCTCATACACATATTCCAGAAACTCTTTGGCTTGCTTTGAAACCTGAAAAGCATGCAACCTCGTAAGTCTTTTTAAGCAGATCTCCCCTTCTGTGTTTTGTCAGTCATTTTCTGCATCTGAAATATCATTCTGTTAGCAACTACAGATGAAAACAGCTGAGAGACAGCCAACTGTCTTTGCTTATAGCCAATTCAAACTTCATCAAGCCCATCAAAGCTGAACGCCTAAGATAATTGCTTACTTATCCAAAGTACAGCAATATTTGCAGCCACACGCTTTCATTGCAGGATAACACAGCTCACTACACGTACTTTTAAGCCCTAAAACTGTAATCATCAAGCTTCTTCCCTTAATATTTTAGTCCTTGTTTTCCTTCTGAAAAGAAGCAAGTGATTGATTTAAGTGCAAAACACAACACTGGAAAAGGAAGCATATATACTGCAGATTCAATCATACTGTGCTGTCCCAAGATACTGAACTCCAGAATAAAGTCCTATTCCCCTCTGCTACATGCTCAGCCAGTGTGGCTAAAATAACGTAGAAAAAAAAAAAAACAACCTCTGAAGCACGTCTGTTTAGTTTTTTTACTTCTGGATAAATACATTTAAATTTTACCAGTATTACCCATTTGCAACGTTTCATTTGCAAGAAATTTTTTTAACGTCATTTTCATGAGAGTGCTTTGTTCCATCTCCACCTCTACAGAGATGCTGTGATCCTGGTAAATTAATCAGACTTTCATTCCCACTAGAAAAGATATTACTGTTTCTGAGGTGAGATGGACAAAAAACACTCATTTTTCATTTCTGCATTTTATCACAGCTGGAAAAGAGAAGATGGGATTATCTGAAATAAGCTGCAAATCACTTGAAACTGTGCTATAGAAATACCACATGTTCCACAATCAATTTAATCCTCATGGATCTTTACATCAGTGTTTTCACTGTTGAGTTGAGGGAGGGCTAACTATGCTACCTTCTGTAAAGTTAACAAAATGAGAAAGAGCACACCATAGCCTCTTGAGATTTAGGATATCATTCTCCTACTGGAGTTGTAAGGCAGGAAGTTGGTAAAAGCTATATACATCGGTCACCTGAAATGTAATGCCTCCTATTTATTTTCATGGAAACTACAACAGAAGCAAAGACCACAATAACACTACCTGACAAAGAAAATTTTCAGCTACAAAATGCTTCCATCACAGCCATCACCATTTTTGCCAGTGATGAACATGAGCTGCATACCACGCTTGTAAAAAAAAATCAGCACAGGTGACCCACAACTTCACAGCTGTTATGATGGCATCACTGTTACAAAAAAGTTGTCCAGCAGTCCATCTTTCATCAAATGGAAGTCAGAAGGCAAAAAACTTATACTACATGATGAGCATGGTGTGACAGTCCAGCCAACACCAGCAACGTGCTCCACCATCTTCAAAATGATACAGGGCCTGGTGTTATCATGTTGCAAGAAAAAGCTTGTCTTCTCATCTACCCTGACTCTGGAAGTTCAAGAATTCAGCTCAGCCAGCAATGCAGCAGTCAGACTTGATGGTTTGTCCAGGTTCCAGAAATTACGAAAGATCACCTTTTTCCTATCCCAAAAGTCTGTGTAAAGTGATGGACACTCTGAGGATGGTGTCCTGACCTTTTTTTTTTTTTTTTTTTTTTGATGCAGAATTCACATTACCTCTCTAGGGATTGATGTTTTGGCACTGGTTCACAATGGTAACACCATTTCTTGTCACTGGTAATTATGTGATCCAAGAAACCGTCACCTTCAGCTTCATATTGGTTCAACAGATCCTGACAAACTTCTATAAGGTCTTCTTTCTGTTCCTGTGTGAGCATTTGTGGGACCCACCTGGTGCAAACTTTGGGACATCCAAATATTTCCACCATCATTTTCAATTTATTGAATCCAATAGTCAGCTCAGTACACATTTCCTTGGTTGTAATTTGCTGATTTGCAGGAATGAGTTGACTGAGACAGTTTTCTTTTCATGATGTGACAGATGTGCATGGCCATCTGCGCACAATGTGACTTGATTTTCAGGTCACTATTGCCACTGCTTCATCTCCATAAACATTCAGCAAGCACCGATGAATGCCAATGGGTGCCATTTTTTCCACATGGAGGAATTCAGTGACACACCTTTGCTCCATCTGCATTTCCATGTCAGACACTATTTTTCAGACTGACCCTCTGCTGACAACTGTCACATGGCAAAAAAAATGTAATGGAATACTGGCAGGAAGGGTCAGTCTCTACAGCCATTGCACCACCACCTGCCTCTGACATTACAGGCCAACTTAATAAAAGAGGAGGCATTACTTTCAGAGCAGCCCTCATATATCCCTATAAAAAGCATCACTCTAAGGAGAACAAGCTTTAATTATAACTGTTTCACAATGTGTATGAAGTATAATAATAATGTCAAGGACAACATTACCACCAATAACTATGGAGACAACAAGGTGGATAATTTTAAATATGGCAAATTATGACTGCTCAGATTTCCCAGGTCCCGAAGCTGTATCAAACAGCTCACTTATGTCTATTAAACACTCATTTCCTTCTTTTTTTTCCAAAACAACGCATGCACAAGGAATTGTGCCATCTGAATGGAAGCACAAGTAATATGTTGGGTAAGAAGCAGCACAGGCAACTTCGATTTTACAGACCAAGAGCCTATAATTACGTCAAGTTTTCAAACATCAGCATCGTTAATGTTTACAGATGCACTACGGCGTACAAAAGAGACTGAAGTTAAACAACTACTTTCAAGCTGTTTTTATAACCATTAAACTATTTGGCTGCAATACCTCAACTATCTCCTGACAACCACAGTATCTACCATTAATATTATTCCTCACCTACCGATGGGAAACTGAAGCTACATATTCAGCGATACACTAGGAGGCACATGAATGCCAGGTAGAGCAAATAGCACCTCCCACGCAGAGGACAAGGAGCATTGCCTCTGCAGTGTTTGGGTTTCCTTATCCACCTGTCCTTCTGCCTCAGGAACCAGTGAGAGATGACTGCCCAAGCATTACACCCATTCCCCCTGCACAAGGGAGCTTTCCTGAGGCTGCAACTTTAAGAGTACAGAAACAAAAGAAACGCCAGAACTGCAATCACTTGTGTGACTGCAATACATGTGGACTATGATACAAAGTTTAAAATTACCTTTTAATCTTTTTCCCCTCCTCATACAAGCTCTACTTCATATTAGCACAGAGCTGAACAAAAAGCAGCTCCTCTCCATCACTCAGCATGTAGCCCTGTGCCCTTTTTATTGTACAAACCACAATCCCAGAGGATTGAACATTACTATCATTCATCTCTGGCGTTGCACAGCCTTTCAGGGGAGAAAAGTGAACCTTTCTCCTTGCCAACACAATGTACCTGCAGAGCGTTGATTATAGAAAACAGCAGCTTTGCCCAGCACCATCAGCTTACAGAGGGGCGTTGATTTCACTCTGCATGTCTGACACAGGCACATACATAAAACATTACCAAGCAGAGCAAAGTTACAGAACACCGAAATACATCCGTATAATGGGAATGGTCAAGCAGTCATAGTAATTCTCAATGCTTTCAGCCAATATACTAGTATGTGTATTAGCATGTTCACAATACTCCAGTTATACTGGACAGAATACACATTGATAAGCCAGTATAAATGATAAGGGGCAAACTGAAGAGTTTTAATTTCAAGCATCACAGAAGGGTGAATATTAATATTACCAGACTTTTCTTTTCTAGAGACTGCAGATGTATCATTCAGAACTCATTTCAGCAGAAGCCAGCCTTTCTTGAGTCCCTACTGGCACAGACAGTTCACTTCCTGCTACGTTTGTTCACACCAGATGGAACCAGCCTGAACCAAACTGCAGAACCTACTAGCATCTAAGCTGTTTCCCAGCTGGAAGGAAGAAGGCACGTTCACAAAATTACCTCTTTTTCCCCTCACACAGCATGAAAAACACGAAAAGGGAAACTGCAGGGAGACAAAGAAAAAAAAAAGTGTACCTGAGGACTGAACTTATGCTTGTTTATGACAGAAGACACATGCCTAACCACCAAGTCCTTTAAAAACTTTTACTGCAGCCAAGGGGATTTTTCTTGTCCATGTGCTTTCAGGTGTTAGGTGCATTGCTGTTTACCAATGTGGTAAGAGAGGACAACTCAACAGATTTCTACTGCTTCTGTTTTTTTTCTCATGCCTTGCCTTGCCAAAAGCAAGACAAGAGCCATTTACAAAACTTAACTGATGCAAGATAGTACTCAGCTGAGCAGGACTTCACAAAACACAGAGGAGAAACATGTTCAATTACATTATATCACCATAAAAGTCTATGTCCTAGAGTATATGCTGCTGCTTATTTTGCCTCAGACAGGTATGACAGACACCAGAAACCTCTCAGAGGGGAAAAAAAAAAAAAAAAGGCACTGGGAAGATGCATGAGAAAGAATGTAGTTTCTCAAATTCTTCATTCACTTTCCTTCTATTTAGTGAAATGCTAGGCACATTTTAGTCCATGTGCAATAGTAAGTTTTTAAAGACTAAGGCCCTGTTTCAGCTCTGACCATCAAACGCAGCTTGTGCTTAATCCACTCACTTCCTCTCTGGGGTATGCTATTGGTCTGTTGGGGAACAAGGCACCCACTGCAGCAGCTCTTCTTTCAGACATCACTGCACTACCCACAAGGGCTATGGCTGTGCGTTTAGGAGAAGCTCTGCCGCTAAGATTTACTTTGGAAAATTGCCATGTCTTCATGCGGGCACAATGGCCAATCATCAAAAGTGAAATACTGCCTAATTAAATGATCTTATATGAAAATGACCCCAAAAGAAATTATTACCACTAAGATCACCTCAAGAAAGCGGGACAAAGACTCTGCCTTTAGAAATCAGGACATTTAATCAATACACTGCTAAGGAATCAAGCCATTTAATTACCAGTATTAAACGCAGCAGCCAACACTAAACTGCATTTCAGACCATGCAGAAAAAAAAGGGACATCAAACCTTGCCCCTGAAAAGCAGAAAGAGATGAGAATATGAAAGTGCAGGCAATATGTGGCCTATTTCAGAAAAGCACTGCTTAGTCAACATGGGCATAGAGCAGGGACAAAAATAAATGCATGCAAACACAGAATTGAACAGAAAAGGTAAAAAAAAAAAAAAAAAAAAAAAAAAAGAGATTTCCCAAAAGTAACAACAGCTATGTGTTAACATAATCCTGTATGTGGAAGACATTGAGGAGATCCATCTGGTGATCCCAGCTCAGTTTCAACACTGCTACTGTGGCACATAATGACCCTTCGACCTTCTCTCCCTGTCTCAGTTCCTCACCCAATAGCTGGAGATGCTGTCATGTTTTCCAAACTAAGAAATGGTTTTCCTTTCTTAAATTCATCTTGAGTGTTTTGGCACAGAAATTGATGAAGAACAGACTGGCATAGAATGTGGTTGTGGTCCCAAGCCATCTCACACAGCTGTAGATAAAATGAAAAGCAATTCCTCACTGTAAGAGTTGCAGTATGTTAGATTTTCAATGAAAGCTTAAGCTTGGAAGTCCCATTTTAATTTCTTTCCTCAGATGCTTACGCCTAGACCACAGGAAACAGAGCATAGACCATAGTTTTCACCCTCCAAGCTTAGAAACCAAACGAAAAGTTTATTTTCTTGGCAATATCACTGACACCTTGATATAAGATTTCCTTACCTTACCATCTACCTGCTCCATATGAGGGCTATCTGTAATGCCCTAGCCTAGTAAGTTTAGTCCTCAGCAAAGGGATCTAGAAAAAGAATTCTTAAATATTTATTCCTAGCTTATAGGAAAGGGAGGGTTTGGGGTTTTTTGTTTCCACATATCAGAGCTTTGTAGCTCTGAGAAATCTTGCAATTCATGACTCAAGACTATCATTTTCCTGATGGTAGGCTCTGGCTACCTTTTAATAATCTTCACTTCTGTCAAATTTTCTTCCTCAAGAGAGCTGCTTTTCCTCTAATAGAGCATTTACCAGTTATTTTTTTCCTTTTCAAATAGCCCATCATAATAATATTCGCAGACACAAAACATCAAACAGTCTCTCCTAACAGTGGCTGCAAGGTTTGAAGCTCTAGTACGATCTGGTTTCCTTATGAGTTCATCGTTGTTTCAGCACATGCCCTCTGTTACTGCAAAACAACACTGCTAATAACATTTGTTGGCATAACACTTGGAGACATATAATCAGTTTCTACTATACAGTAACCAACCATTGAAGCAGTAGCAATAGCAGATTACTGAAGTTTTAGAAAAGCTTCTTGTGTGGCAAGTAAACAACTATACAATTTTCTCTTTATGTTATTTTCAAGTGTCCGGTCCAAACAAGTGCTATACCGATGTCCTGGCATTCTGGAAATGCTTGTGCCAAGAGATGGGACACACTGGGTTTCTGCAAGCACCATCTTCAGCTTACGCCTGTTTCCAGTGGGCATTTCCACAATCTTAGTATCCATCACTACGCATTACCAACCTGTAGTCTCAGTCATTCTGTCTCTCAAACAACTAGATTAAGCAACGATGGAAAAGATGCCACCAAGAAGAGAAGTACAGCTGCTCCTTCGAAGAAACACCACAGACCTGGCTAAGGAAATTGTGCTGAAAATAACTGTCTTCTTGAGAGTACATGAACTTGTCAGGCCAGGGTCATTCTGGCAAGCACGACAAAGCAGATACTATCAGCAGTCAATGTCTTTAACCCTCAACATGTGGTAAAATGTCTGTGTTTAGACAGAAACAGCAATTCAGTTCACTCACTAGTAAATCAACTTACAGGGAGATTACCTTGTACTTGGAAGTATCCCAGTTATGAACTAGTCGTGCAGGGATGAGGAAACTGTCATCCACATGGCAAGTACAGCAGTAATACCATCCACTGTAGCTACACACCTTGGCTTTCCCATTGGACAAGCCTATGGAGCGCTGACAGCCTGGAAGAGAGAGAAGACTGCGTTTGTACAACATGCCAGAGGTGCACGATCAAGATACAGTGAGGAAAGTAAATGACCTCAGATGAAGGAATAAACAAAAAAATAAACAAAAAAAAACAACCAATGTCCACATAACAGCAAACAAACAAAAAAGCCTCCACAATCACTTTTTCCTCAGAAATAGAGAATAAGTACATCCCTGGTCTAGTGCTGAAAACAACTTTCACTAACTTAAGCATGTAGAACAGAGTTTAGAGAGCAGTCAAAGAGTACTTAGCTCTTCCCAAAAAACAAAGGCAGAAGAACTTTGTGATACTAGGCACTTAAATGTCATTGCCATTAAAAAAAAAAACAAAAAAACAAACCACCATAGAATCACTGCCCTGCCCAATAAATCATTCTTCAGTGCCACATCTGCACAGTTTTTGGACACCTCCAGAGACAGTGACTCCACCACCTTTCTGGTCCAAAAACTCACCACTCCTTCTGAGAAGTTTTTCCTAATACTCAACTTGAGCCTCCCATGGTGAAACTCAAAGACATTACTTCTCATCCTATTGCTGCTACCTGGGAGAAGAGGCCAACTCCTCTCAGTTGTGGAGAGCAATAAGGTCTGCCCCCTGAGCCTCATTCTCCAGACTGAACAATCCCAATTCCCTCAGCCACTCTCCATAAGATTTATTCTCCCAATCCTTCACAGCTTCACTGCCTGTCTCTGAACAAGCTTCAGGGCCTCAATGTCTTTCTCACAGTGAGGGGCTCAAAAATGAACACAGTACTTAAAGGGTGGGCACACCAGTGCTAAGTACAGGGGGATGATCACCTCTCCGCTGCAGCTGATTACACTGTTTCTGATACAGGCCAGGATGCCATTGGCTTTCTTGGCCATCTGAGTACATCACTGGCTAATGTTCAGCTGAACATCAGCTAATACCCCCAGGTCCTTTTCCTCCATCCAGCTTGCCGGACAATCTGCCCAGGACCCAGCACTTGGTCTTATTTAAGTTCATACAATTGGCCTCAGCCCATCAATCCAGCCTATTCAGATCCAGTTGCAGGGCCTTTCTGAAGTTTCTTGCTGTAACTAATGAAGATCCTTTTCTTCACATGATCACCTGTTTTCAAAAAACACACAAACTCACCATATTTGACATCCCTGCCTTCCTCACAACTGTGACTAAAATGGGCCGAGAGGTTAAAATAATATTAATAAAGAGGGCTGGAAGACAGACAGCATAGCCATGTGAAACAACGTGTTCAGGAAGCAAGGTTAAAAATGCTTGGGTAAGATACAATGAGATATCTGTGGCTGTTATTAACACCTCTGTAACACAGCACACAACAGTATTGCTGCTTTTATTTCAAATGCTAGCGTCCCCATATGCCATTACAGCTGTAGACAAATCAGCACCACAGCCCCACTGGCATACATAGAAGGCTCAGACAGCTTCAGCTGGAAGCTGTCAGCCAGATACTAATGCTGATTAGCAGAGCCCTCACACATCACTTTTACAGAAAAAAATATTGGTTAAACACAGTTTTACAGGCAGAAGTGAATCAAACAGCTGCTTTTGCCAGTATAACCGATCTTGTTTTGTATAATTATGTAACTTGTCTCAGAGAGATAATAGTTTACTTCCTCCCTAGTAGAAATTTTTACTTGGGGAGAGCTTACTGCTCAGCTAACTCCAGCCATAAACTGAATTCCTTCTCCTCATTAGCTCACACTACTATATCCCCTCTGCTCTTATCAAAATCACTAGAACCTGACCAGCACATTTAGTTCATCTCCTTCACACCTCTAGTCCTGGGCCACTTGGCCACTGATTCTCTGTAATACACACTATTGAGGCAATCAGTGAAGGACCTGATCTGCTGATTTTTCTCTTTCAGTTCTTGTTTCTTTTCTTTTTTTCCCCTCCCTTCAAGTGAGGTTATGCATTTCATTAAAAACACAGCAAATACATCCAGAGTTCAGTTGATGAAATACTTAACATCAATGCTTCCTCCTTTACCATTCATAAGGTGAAATAAGCTGCTAAATAATACACTGGGTTTTTCGAGCTCAATGCGTTCGGACCAGCTGACGCAGTACAAGCAGTGTAGCTATGACTGAATGAGACTGATGCCTCATGCTCAATGCCATTAAAACCTCTATAAATTATCCCCGCTATCTAACACTTTTCCTAGGGAATGAGGATGGGACAGCACACACTAATTTCACTCCCTGCCACTCCACGAGCTGCTGGTTTGTCTTAGCAGTCTAGCCCCACATCAGACTGAAGGCAACAATATGCTAAACTTCAATTTCTTAGATTTGAATTGTCACCATCCAAAGTTAAAATATTTATAAATGAGAAGGCACTATTTAGACATCCTTCCTTGTCACCTCCTAGAGCCAGAAACTTGTTCCAGTCTATGAAGAGACCTTTCTCAGGAACTGAATGATATAGCACAGAAGTACATTCTCCTCCTGGAATGCATCCAGCCCAGAAGAACTGAAGGGCTCTGCAGTGAAAAGGGTCTTGGTAAGCAAACCCTGAAGCTCTTTCCCTTCAGGAAGGGTGGCTTAATAGAGAGAAGAGAGAAGCATCTTCCCAAGCAGCCAACTCTCCCTTATTCCAGTACAGAAGTACTGCACCCATGCTCATCTCCTTGTTTCTCAGAAACACATTTTTACACAGAGTATTTCCCAATCTTCCTCATATCCTCAAGTCAACCATATCCTGCAAAACTACACAACAATTGTAAAGTTTGGGTATTTTTGATGAGAATGCAGTACTGGCACCTACCTTACATTTCCCCTTAGCTTACAAGCTTTGCTGCTGGAAAATCACCATCCTTACCATTCTTATCTGTTGTGATTCATAATGATGGCTATTTCTACAATCCTTTCAAATCAAGTTATCAAAGCACTGATTTTCTTTGATGTTATGCAGTTCAAAGTGATGTAGAGTGTGACAAACATATTTCCGTGGCATAGATCACTTATGCTACTTTGTTGGGTTTTTTTTGTTTTGTTTTTTAAGATGGGGGGAAAAAAAAGAGCAAGAGGAAGAAGAAGAAAAAAAAAAAAAAAAAAAAAAGAGCAGCAACCAGTGCAGGATTTAATGCCCTTGGAAATTCTGCACCTAGCCATTCAGGTACATAAACTTGCCATCATGTTCTCCAAAACAAAGCTAGTACAGATTCCTGGGCTTAAATTCTTCAGTATCTTTGCCCACAGAATAGTCAGATGCAGACAGCCATATCACAGACTGGTAACACAACTCAGCAAATCACTTTACATGAGGAGATGGGGTCTTCTTTATTTGCAGAAAAAAAACACTTGCCTACAAAAATAGAAAACAGGTTGGGGGAAACAGCAGCATTCTCTCTTCATCAATTCCCTCACAGCTATTAAATGCTCACACAATAGTATCCATGAAACTACTGTACAAAAATCTGGTAAATCCAGAGTCAAGAATAAGAATACTCCAACATTTACTATTACCCCCGAAGACATCCCTACCTAAAGGGTGTTACAGAGCAAGCTACAAACAGAAGAAGTGTGGCTGTTGTACACTGTTAGCAAATTGAGGTAAGGAATGATCCTAAACCTTTCATCACAGAAAATATAACAAAACTACACTAGAATCAAGTGGAGAAAAGAGAGGTTAGAAAAAGAATAGCAGCAAGAAAGTGCTGCTGGACACAGATGAAACACTCACGATACCTCTGAGAGTAGAGCAGGGGTATCACAATGAAGAAGCTCATCTCCAAATGAGAAGACTTTAGGAGAAAAGAATTACAAAAAGAAAAGGTTAAGAAGTTATAGCAAATCTCTGTCCTTGACATAAGGTGTTGGTGAAGTGAGGTATAACATGGAGGATGAATTCGAGGCTGTAATACTCATCCCGTTCTGCAAAGGGTAGAAAACCCCACTCTGTCACTTTTTAGGTGTCATAAAGCTCTTAACGGTCATGACTGACACAACCACTCCTTATTCAGATACCTTCTTCTTCAGCCATTTATCAAGAAAATACTGGAGCAAGGTACAGCAAGAAACAAAGACAGGTGACCAAACTCAAAATAAGCCCGTTAACCATTTTCCTTATTCAATAAAGATATTTATTCAGTATCAGGAGAAAGCAACTCCTTCATGATTGCATACCATAATTAAATCTGTGATAGATCAGCTTAGAAGCTCATTTATTTAGAAACAACATATAATATGAAGAAGAAAAATGACCCGCAAACTTCAAAAAGCTTTTAGCATGATAAAGCCATAAAACAGACTAAGCAGAAGGTGCACAGCAACAAATTCTCAGTGTTAGATCAGACATAAAACACTGTTCTAGTTTCTCAGCACAAACAGGAAAAGTGAGAATTATACTTCAGCTGCTGATCTTATGTTTCTGTACCTCTACCCCCAGTTCACTCTACTATGGAAAAACTCACACTCGAGAGGAAGACTAATAATCAAGCTCAGTTAGCCCACGTTTACCCAGGTTTGAATCTGTACCTACACTCTCTTCATCACAGCATTATTTAGTAATTCTAAAGAAATAATCTAAACTCCTATAACTCCAACCAAAGCCTGATCTTCTGCACATCTCACCTACTAAAACAGGTCACCAGAAAGTAATGCTTCCTATTTATTTTCATGGAAACTACACCAGATAAAAAGAGCACAAAACTATTTGATAAAGCAAATTAAGCAAATTCTCAAATACAAAACACTATTTTAACACTATTCAACACTGTCACCACAAGTAGCTGATGTGTGGATGAGCTGATCAGACACTTTATTTCACAGTGTGACAGATAACTTGGCCACCCACCCTAGGCAAGCTTGCTGGCTGCAGGCCCCAGCCTGAGCTGGGCACATGGATTGGGAAGCACCCTGCATCCCTTACTGCTACTGACAGCTCACATGCACACAGCAGCTCCCCAAGGCAGACTAGATGAGTCATCCTCTAGGCACCCAGGCTTTCTTCCAGTCAGTGAAACTTGGTTTAATGCAGTCATTCAATATTTAGACTGTCAGAGCTAGGTGTAGTAAACAACATCCTTTATGTCAGTCATACTGAACACACAGATCTATCACACTCTCCAAGAAGATCAACAATGCAAGAAACAAGCAAGAGTGGAAAAAAGCCAGGTGACAGCATATACAGGCTACATCAATAAATTAAGAGGAAAAAAATACCAGCTGTGCATCGAATGGCTGCAATGAAACTTTACTTTTGGAAACTGGCTTTTCATTTGCTTGGATTTCACCACTTCTATTTTACTAGAATATAGGTTCTTTTACCCTTAGAGTTGAATGCTGAGAAAGGACAAGATACCATCTTTTCCCAAAGAACTTGCTCCAGGGGAATTAAAAACAGCAATGAAGACATACTTCACACGCAGTTATGGTTTGTGAAACCTTTAGCAGATGGTCAGTCTGCACCCTCCCCAGTGCTTTGAAAAATTCCTTTCTTCTTATTCGCAGGACCACAGCACTGATGAAGAATAGGACACACCTCAACTAATTAGCTGTTCTTTCCCCATGCCCTTACAGAGTTATTCTCTCTAATATGCAGTGCTTTCCTGAGATTCTGAAGCATTAAGCGTGGTTATACATTCTTCACCAGCGTTAGCTGATTTTCTTCTTGGTTGCACACCACTGCTCAGATTTACACAGTACAGGTATGTAAAAGCCAATCAACGTTGCAGGAGGCCAGATGAAGAACCTGAAACAGCAGCTAGCATATGGTTTATCCTCTAACTTCTCTTAAGTTTCTTCTGTTCTCATAAAAACGTAGCAGTTTTGCCAATAATACACTGCACTGACACATGAGCTGACTTGCTTGATTTAAAAGATGCTAACCCAGCAAATGAAATTGGTTCCTGTGACATGTTCCATATTCCCCAGAGAAGAATTTGGAGACTTTGGAGTTTTCAGAGCTGAAAACATCTCAGTTTTTCCATGTGCAGTTTCTTCTATCTTGACATAGATGAGACTTGGGACATTTAGACTTCTTGTCTTGATATTCTTCTGCTAAAACTTTATCTTAATTCACCAAGACACATGCCTGGACTGATTTCAATGGACAAACAGACCAAAAAGATTGTCAAGAGTTCCTTGGGGCCAGTAAAATTAATTCTTAGGATTCACAAGCCTGGAGAAAACAAGGCATTGTCAAGGAGAAGCACAGAGTCTGTGCTAAGAGTAGGCACATTCTCACCCATAGCAAAACTGAGCTCATTCTCTCAGCACCATGGATAACAAAAACAAAAACAGATTTTAGATAGGAAAAAAAAAACAATCCTACAACTTGCTAAAAAAAACTGAAGAGTTGTTCACAGAAAGATTAGAATTATAGTGTGACCTATTCAGCCCAGGGAGCAAAGGTATACTTTAAACTTTCCAGGAGAAAAACAGATTTATCAGCCAAGACCTGTGTGTACCAGCTGTTCTGCCTCCAGGGCTGAGGCAAAGTAGTAAAACTGCAGTAGAGGAATACAAAGTGCACATAAGGGTACAGTACAGGCACTGAACTGAGCAGGTACTCATCTGAACTGCCTTTCCAGGCAACAGCAGACAATCTCAAACCAAAGCCAATGTAGGGGAAAATCCCACTCTGCCAAGGTACCAATCAAATGGCAGGAAGGTGAAGGACCTAACTGCTATGAGATTACCCAAAGCTAATTGCAATTTCCCCACAGTCAAGCCTTCTTAGAACTGAAGCGCTCTTTACCTCTGAAAATGCAATGTCTTCTGTGAGCATAACTGACCACTGATAAGAGATTTAATCAATTCAAGCAAACAAGAGACACTGTGCATTGTCTTTTGATACCAGCCAAATGGGCTGCTACACGATCAAAGATTCTGCAGACCAGCAACCTCATGTTTTGAAACATGCAGGTGCATAACAGAGGAACTATCTGCTAAACAAACTGAAGTTACCCTGGCATAGAAACTTTCTCCCCACACCTCCTAAAAAATGCAGTGGCTTTGTTTAGCTTTCATTTTGCAAACATCACTTTAGCCACCAACAAGGTCTTTTTTCTCAGCTGGCTTTGGCCTAGCTAAGATTTTAGGCACACCATTATTATCAATTGAAATTTTACTTCTTAAGCAATAGAAACATGGCCTGAAAGTGACATAGGAGACCTGAAGACTGTTCTAAAGTAAAGATAAGTAATAAAACCTTTACATATGAAACACATTCTTAGGAGACATTACAAAGACTCAAACAAAGGGAAGACAAAGAGCTGCTGAAGTCTTGGACCAAAGAGATCAACCGAAATGAAAACAAGCATAAAGTATTGGCTAAATTCAAAGAAGGGCCATCCTTGGCTTTTCAATTATGTGGCTTTTTGGGAAGTTGAACTAAGTCAACATGGCATACGGTTAACCTATTTTATTTTATTTTTAATTATACTTGCTACCTTGCAATCTATTAGGAACACACTTCATTTTTTATTGAGTTTACTTTTACCAGACTTGGAGCCGGTTTTAGACCAAGGGAGTGAGCAAGAGCAGTGGCTGCATGAGCTAGACACATTGCATTGGGCTCTCCCCATCTAGACACATGATTACAGCACTAGAGGCAGAATGACTCCTTGAAAGCCAGAAGCTTTCCACCTGCTGCTCGATTTGACAGGGCTGCAGGCTCAGGAAACAGCCCATTTACTAACACTGGCTATTCTGCTCCCAGCGATCAGTTCAGCCAGCTAAGTCAGCAGAGCCATAATAGCAATATTATTTGTTTTTTCTGGCAAGTGACAAGTCAAAGACAAAGCAGAGAAGAAAAGACAGAAGGTAGTCCGAAACAGGTGTGAGGAAAGCCACACAGAGGAACAAAAGGGTGTAGAGTACGTTTCGCAGAAAGCAGAAACACCCACATCCATTAGGACTTGTTGCCAAAGCAACAAGTGTTCCTGGCAGACTGACCACTTAAAAAAAAAAACACGTTTGTTTTAATGAAAGGACAGAGAGAGAAAAAAGTAAAATGTGAGAAGAAAAAGAAACATTTTAAGAACAGGAGCTATGCAAAAATCCAAAGTCAGGAATAGAGGTTGTTTGCCTTTCTCATCTACAGAAAAGTGAAGGTACAAGCCAAGGGAACAGCAAATGGCAAGGGCTGCTGTGGAATTCTACTTCTGACTGACCTCCAGAAGGGGTTCTCCAGGACAGGCAGCTAGCTGCCCCTCCCCAAGAGCCCTGTAGACAACCCAACAGGGAGAAAGGAGTGCCTCTGCAGTGCCCAAGCTGGCTACCATTGCCTAAAAGGCACTGCACCTGCCAAGCACATTTTGATAGAAGCCACCTCAAATCTGTAATATGAAAAGTTTGGAATGAATTCCTCTTGAATCCAGGTAAAATAAGTAAGAAGTAAAAACCAACTAACAGATCATCCTAACATGTCTCATTACCTACTTTATAAAAATATATATATATTCAAGTCATAAAACCTAACATTTACAAGTTTGCACTTGCAACCAACATTCACTTCATGCCCATTTGAGGACAAGAGGTCCCACCTGAAATGTCACTCTAGCTCAGAGCCCCAGAACCTCCCCCAGGAACAGTGGTACACCCTACACAACAGCGACATGGCAGGAGCAGACTTGCAGCTATGTGAAAATATGAAGGGTGGAGGAAGGTGCCATTCTAGTGACAGCAGTTTCTAGCTAATTCAGCTTTCTAAATGCATTATCATTCGAAGTCAGAAATATAACCAGTGGCAGCCAAGGAAAAAGAGGTTATAAAAGCATGCCTCTCCACATTTATCAATTGTCTGATAGTTCGTTTTTTGAAATAATAAGAACTAATGCCCCGTCTTCCACAGTAGCAGAAAGCTAAAAATGTTGGGAAAAGATTTTGTACCTACTGAACAAGAAAATGACTTTTTTTTTTTTCCTTCTGACTCTAATGTATTAACAGTTTGTCTCTGCTCCACGACTACATCTGACACTACGGTCCTGGCTCATAGCACGAGCTGAAAAGTGTCAGTCTGACTCAAAGATAAACTCATCAATAGAGAAGTGCAGACATTCTTCCCTACCTGCTTCTGAATGTCAGCTGTTTGTCTGGGAGCAGTCCCTTGAAAAGCCTTTACTAAATGAGAAAGGAAAAGGGAGATACAGAGGGCAATTCAAGCAAACAAACAACCTAAAGAAAAAAAACAACAACCCAACAACAACAACAACAAAAAAAACCACGAAGAGGAGAACCCCACAAAGACTGCAAAGAGTAAGGAAAAAAAACCACAAAAATACAACCTCTCCCCATCAGGTCCTCCCAACAACCTTCTTTATCAGAGGTTCATTGTCAATCAATTAGCCAAGACAGCAGGGGTCTGTAAGAAGGGGGCTAGCCAGAGAGACAATGGTCTGCCCTGTTGTATTACTATTTAATCACTTCTCCTAAATAAATAAAGCAGCCCTGAGGTGCTGTCATGTCAAGGGAATTTATAACAAAAAAAAAAAAAAACCTTCATTTTTCATTGGTCATTACTTTTCCTTCCCTCCCACCCCTGCAGGACTAGAGAGGGTTATTACTGTAGCCTTAAGTTCCATCTTTGTGTTGCTTGCCTTTGATTCCCACTCGGACCTTGCCACTTTCTGGCACTAATTTGTCAGACCGAACAAAGGAGGGATTTGTACCTCCTGTAAGGTCTCAATTAGGAAAGGCTTCTGCTGTATTATGTGCCATTGGGACAGGACACAAAGACGGTAATTACAGGAATTTGCACTAAATGGCTGAAGAATTCACAGCAAAACTTTTCTTTCTCCCCCTCCTCATCCTTTTCCAAGCTTACCCTTCCTTGCAGCCCCGGGGAAAACGGCTCTCAATGCCTGCAAGATGTAATTACCAACAGCAGGCCCCTTACTTTAAACAGCAGCCCATGCAGGGAACAGCACAAACTGCCTGCAGGGAGCAAGGTACAAGGAGGGAGCCTTAGCGTCTCCAGTCTCCTCAGCACAACTTTTCTGAGCCAGACAAGATTTCTCAGTTTCTCCCCGTTATAATTAAAACTGTTTGCGTTTTGTTAACAGATAGAAGTACCAGCTGACTTCTACAGACCAACTCTGAGGGTCCCGTGGCCATCAGCAAAGGGTATGCTACCACAGTAAACACTGTGTATCTCCGTCCTTGGGTACAGGTAGTCTCAGCTGTGTCTTCCGAAATCCAGGAGGTGTGATGCCTCTTACAGATTCTTCACAATTCACATTTCTTAAAGAGAGAACTGAGCTTTTGCTCCACTCTGCAGGCTGAAAGGAGCTCAGGGGAGTACTGAGAAAGTCTCTCATGTATCAAGAAAAGATACAATGTGACTGGCTCATACAAACACTATTTTTGTGGGGAACACAAATGAGTTCTAAGAGTCCAAAATTTCTAGAGGGAATCCACCCATCCTACTCAAAAATCTCTTCCCATACAATGTAACAACACTGAAATCTCACATTGCAGACACACATTTTGCTGCCCTTCTAGGATCTGATCCTGCTGGAAATGGACCCTTGAAATTCGGACCTCAGTCAGAGAATGAAGCAAAATTAGAAAATATTCCTCCACCAAGATTGAAATGAAAAGAAATAAGAAAGGAACGGAGCTTCAATACAACCTAGGAAACTATCTTAAAAATGAGACTGTTTATTCTCCTGACTTCTTGACTTTCACAAGGTTTGTCTGCTGGATACCACACCAGGCTGACTCCATCTTGGGGATTCTTGTTTCACTATGCTCAGTCTCCTGGCGGCTTTCATTCTCACAACTGTCCTTAAAGGTAAGACATCTCCGTTGTCTCTGTTTTAGAGGCACCAGATGTTTGCTTACACTCTTAGGTACCCAATGGTATTTAGTTAACCAGAGTTGTTGCAGTACCCAGGCACTTTCAATTGAGTTCAGCACATAATTAGTCCCCAAAAAACAAGACATGAAATTATAGAGTCCATAACCAAAAGTAGAACCAAATTCAAGCAGAAGCCCCAACAACATGACCAAACTAGTAACTACTGTGAGGCAAACCTTTACAATACTCCAGCAATCACAGAAGTGTCATGCACCTTGGAGAGGCGAGTAGGAGGCATATCTGCAGGTGTTCACCACAGAGAGGCAAAGCCAGCTTTATCTGTACCCAGCTCTGCAACCAGCAAGTGTTTTCAGGGGCTCAAATCTCTTCCAGCAGGAATTCAGGCCAGCCAGCTGGCCCTGCACAGACCCCAAAAAGTTATGTGTAATTCTAGAGCAACAGGAAACCCCCAAACCAGACAGCCCCCCAGCCCCAGGGGGAATGCAGGATCCTAGCAGCTTCCACATCAAAAGATAAAAACAGTCTGAAAAGCTGTTACTGATGCATCTCGCCATTTTAAGTGAACATAACTAACTAAAACCAGCCCACAGAGCACAATTTCAGCACAATGTTCCAAATTTGCTCCACACGAAAAAAAGAACTGCATTCGCATGGGTCCCCGCTATTTCCACCTCATTCCCAATCAGGATAGAATCACTCTCCTGCCCAGGACTTGAGTCACCTTTCAAATGAAAAGAGATTCACAATTAGATGCAGAACCTTAAGGTCATGTTTTCATCTCTGCTTCAAGGGAAATTAAGGGCAAATAAGCTCACGCTAAAATATGTGCCACCAAACAATAGAACATCAGGAAAACATATACATGGCCTTAAGCAGACTCCTGAAAAAGCTCAACACTGCAACTGAGTTCCAAAGACAACTTGGAGGAGACTTATTAATAAAACATGAGTGCTTGATTTTGGAAACCTGTGCTGTAACCAGAATTCAGGTCCTTCTGATTCTGGAACACTTGTCCACTCTCCTTTGAAAACATCTGCTCAGTAAAGAAGCCCCGGCCCACGTAGTATATGCTATGTGTGCATGATCTAATGCTTCAGAACCATGCATCAAACGTTGGAGTGTCCTTGCCAATCTTTTTTATTTTTCTCCACATTTTAAAGAGCAAAGAAAGACTAATACACCAAAGTGCCTATGGCTGTAGTGAGAAGCAGGGAGCTGTATGCTGCTAAAACAAATGTAAGCTCTCCCAGGTGATTTTGTCTGTTTGTTTGTTTCTGCAGAGGAAGAATGGGTACAGAAACTGACGTCTAGTTGCTTACCTGCACACTTGAAGCTCTGAACTGTAAGCCCTCTCTCTAGAGACAGCGTGGTCAGGATGCTGAGGAAGCTGGTCGTCACGGACTGGCGCTTGCTCTTCCTGAAATCATTTCCAAAGGGCCTATCTCCAGGTTTGTTTCGAAGCATGACCTGTGGGTTCTGACCTAGACTTCTAGTGGCATTGGCTGCTGTTTTCAGAGCCTCCATCCACTCCTGTGCCCTCTGACGGGTCTCCGCACGCAGGCGGAGGATATCTTGAGGAAAAATGACCTGAAAGCAAGAGTCGCAGCCATCTTGAGTATCTGTCTGGACCGACAAGCAAACATCGACATTGTAGCTCAGAAGAGGGTCCTCATCAAGCCTACCAGGTTGGAATGCCATTAGATAAGACCTGTTTAAGACAAAAGTAAATGCCTTCCAGTTATTCTGGACTGTTAACCTATAAAGAGTCCCTGATTTGAGAATATTTTGGTACCCTCTAGTATTTTCAGTCAAATTCATGGACAGAATAAGTTCCATGGGCTTCTCTACCAGTCCGTTAGTTTGAGAAGGATCACTGCTATTATCAGGCTTTGGCAAATTCTTCACTTGCTCTGGCTGTCTTGTGAAAGTAGGCACAGAAGCACGCATCACTTCCCAGAGCTTCCGCCCCCAGTCCAAAGCTTCCCATGACGACTCTGCCTTCAGCTGCAGCTGAGAGTTGTCTGACAGGACAGCCTCCACCACCTTGGCTTCAACACTACCAGTAACAGTGACCCTTTGAAAATGCACAAGTGGATACACGGTGGGAAGAGTCTGGTTGCCACTGCTGTCCAGGCAGTACAGGTACAGTTTGTACGGGGAGAGCTCAGTGTAACACGTTTGCCAGTAGCTGTCATTGTCTCTTCTAATTTCCAAATATCCCTTCTTCAGAATATTTGGGAACATTGGCTTGTGTTCTAGAAGAAACAAAACGAGAATATTGATTCATTTTAAACAACTTTTCAATTTGCTCAGTCACACCGGCTTACATGTTTCTTCTGACCACGATGTGTTCAGAAGTAAAGACCACGGAAATAGGCAATATGCTATAACTGTAAAACACAGCCACTCACTTTCAAAAATATAGCAAATAAAAAAAAAAGGATGACAACAAATCAAAACAGCACCTTGCGACCCAGCTTCCCCAGGCTCAGTTTAACGGCCTCATTCCCAGAGGACAAACTTGCCCCAGCGAAGGACCTCCATGGGCCGCAGTCCCCCGCAGCCCTCCCCTCACGCCCTTCCCTCGCCTTGCCTCGCGGAGGGACACAGCCGCGCGACCGTTAGCGCGGCCCGGACCGTTGGAAGCGGCCGCGCCCAGCAGGGGGCAGGCCCGCGCCTGCAGACGAGCCGTGCCGCCCCGCAGGTGCGAGCACCCGCTCCTCCTGGGCTGCACTTGCCCATCCTTGCCGGGCCCGGTGCAAATCCAGTGGAGTTCACTATCCCACTCTAATGGCAACTTTAACGTCTGGCACGGCAAAACCTAGCTCTGAGGAGCGAACTGTTGCTCTGTTTGACTCCCACCTCCCCACGACTAGGCCTGCCATGAGTTTTGCCACGAGCTGTCAGGATCTGCAGGACCACCGAGCCAGCTATCACTCGGGCCAACAGCCCACACTCAAGCAATTTTAGAACACCTCTGAGCATGCCTAGGATGCCTTCAACACAGAGCTAGGAGAGCAAAGTACCTGGGTTGGACAGAGCTTGGGAGCAAAGAGCACAGGATGTGGCTGCATGTAAGGTTCCCCACCAGGCTTCCTAGGAGGGCTGGCTGGACTGCCCTCAGTGAAGCCCAACGATAAGCATTTATAGAGTTAAAGCAGAAAAGTTTTAGACAACCTTATTCAACATCCATGAGAATTGACTGTTTTGCAATACTTAATGCGAGTATGCAAACCTGAGACAAGCAGTTAAAAATGAAGGATGCTACCTTCCACACACACAAACAAAAAGGATGCTTAAGACTTCCTTTACCCACCTGGCCTCAGCTCCCCCATGTAGCACATAGACATATAGAAAGGAGACTACATTTTACATCACATTCAAAAAAGCATTCTTAAATTTACCTAGAAAGATTTTCTGCATATAAAAACAAAAATCATAACAATTTAAAAATCATTGGCGCTGGGTATGAAAAGGCCAAAAATAAATAAATATAACTGTATATTGCAGACAAACACACTACTCGAAAATATTTCAACAATATGAAAACTGAAAGCCCAATCTAAAAAGGTAGAGAAAAAGCATGCTCTCATAATCCTGAACGGATACACACGTGCGCACCCACACTAAAAGAGAGCCAATTTTATTCACCATCCATCTCTGGCCCTGACATTCATTAGTATTTCTGCGCTAACTCAAAAGCCATTAATTTATCTGAAACCCACACCAATCCCTTTGTAGTGCAGATAATGGGCATCCATTCTAGAGTCATCTTCCCTTTCTATTAATCCAATCAGGGAGGCAGCGTTTCTGCAGCTCCAACTGCAATCTCTCTCGCTTCCATCAAGTACAGATGACAGTTCAAGCTTCTCCATAATAAGACAACTCATAACCTTCCCCCAGCCACCCCTCCTTCATCTGCACACACATTTGCTCGTCCTTTGTTGAGTTAGAGAAAGGCTATCTCTCCCTCTCTGCCTTTCACGGTCACCCCCTTCTTTCTTCACTCCACTGCTCCCCTCAAGCTCAGCTCCACCCTCTAAATGAGACAAAACCAGCAGGCAACTTGATTAACATTCTAATGTCTCATATTGTTCAGGTCAGGGCAGTAGATGTTGGGAGAGAGGTGTTGAATGAACACACCCCTTTATGGCCCTCTGCTCCCAGATCTCCCCCATGTGCAGCGTAACAGACAACGCCTTTCCACTCAACAAGCAAATGCTCCCACCTCTCCTTCCACCTTCGAAACAGAAACTGCACCTTTGCATCTCCTCCTCCTTACAAAGTCATGGAAAATAAACTGAAGAAGGATTAAAAAAACATGGAAAAAATAACAGTAAATGGCCCACGCCTTGGAGCAATAGTTTCAAGCAATGAGGGGGAAGGAGGCAGAAGGAAGCAGAGAAATTCAGCAGCTAACAACAGTGCAATATGCTCTTCAGCATCTCTTCTCTTTTTTGAGAACTCCCACCTCAACCCAGCTGGGCACCCTGCACACGTCTACCATTTTCCATACTTGGTGGTAGGAGAGGGAGCCCAGATGTCTTAGCATATCCAGGAGATGCATGTTCCTGAACAACTGACATACTTGTGTCCCAGGAAAACACATCCTTCTCTGCACCACAGAAGCATTTCTGATTTCAGCAATACTAAATAACGTGGAAATGCTTCATTTCTGAAGGACTTGCCTTTTGAGAGGGGCATTCCTGTCTGGATTCTCTGTCTCAGAGATGAGCATAAGTTACAGATCTTTCATCAACA
This sequence comes from Callipepla californica brunnescens, assembly GCA_023055505.1. NCBI lineage: Eukaryota > Metazoa > Chordata > Aves > Galliformes > Odontophoridae > Callipepla > Callipepla californica. Next base: position 4,371,002 of record JALIRH010000010.1, read on the forward strand.
GTCCTCATCATTTCCTATAGAAATCAGCAGATGCCTTTTCAACCTGAAATGCTTTCTCAGATTAGGATAGGTTGCTGTCCCACAGGCTCCACAGTTGAGAGATATGGCACTGCCAGACATGTGGTCAGGGAGTAAGGCTGCTGAAACCTGTGGAAGTCACCTCAAATACAAAAAACACTTCTCCAATAATTTCCCAATTCAAGCACAGTTTTGGCATGGCAGTTTCAACCAGAGATATGAGCTAGAAAATGCCTCTTGGTCCTACTCCCACCTCTGCCACTGACACTGTAAGTCAAGTTGGCCAACACGTTTATTTGTATTTTTTATTTACCTCCATTCTGCACATTTTTTTTCTGTCCTCTCTCCTGTAAGCCATATGTTTTTGATCACACTGTTCTCAAAGCTCTTTGTAAGCCCTCAGACAGAAAACCCTCATGCTGCTGGTGCCAAAATAAATTAGACACACAAGCTCCTCCTTAACTCAACCAGGCACTTGCTTGAGGCTTGCAGGATTAGGAACTACCTGCTCCTTAGCTGGTACAACTAAGATCTGTGATGTCCTCTGCCCTCCTACTTAAAACAATCATCTTTTCTTTCCGTCCATTTTTCCATCTGTCTCTGCAGACGTATCTTCTGCAGACAAAAGTAGTGAGAAAAATCAAATGAAGATGCATTTGCTGATCTTTGTATAAATTCACTCAATAAAACTTCAAAAAGAAGGAAGAAAAGAGTATAAAGTAACTGACAAAGCTACAACAACAGAGTCATTGGTTCACATTACCAGAGATAGCTAATACCACTAAGGGAAAAGTCTTACATACTGTAATAGCAACTAACATGAAAATTCAGTTATGAAAGTCATCACAACATCAGTGGAAACAATCAGCACTGCCCCAGGAGATGAAAAACCCTATTAAGCTTTATGGAGTGTTGTAACTCCAGAGCCACATTAGAACATAACCCTCCCAACCAAACTTAGTGGTGCCTTTTACTGTAATCTTCCTGCACTGCCAGTTTCTTTACGTGACTCCCCCTCCCACAGCACTGCTTTCCCCATTCTCCTCTGTGCCCTCCCACTGCCCCACAGGCAGGGGAACAGAGCAGTGCACTGCTGCTGTTCTCTGGCAGCCCCTGTGGCCCCTTCAGCTCAGAGGGTTCCCAATGAGCAACGAGGACTGAGCCTGCAGTAAACAAGTGCAGCACTCTCCAAATCAGCCAGAGCACTTAGAGGAGTCTTATCTAACAGATGAGATGAGGTGATCTAAATTTCACTTCTGTCTGATCTCAGGCAAAACACCTCACCTCATCCCTCTGCATCCCTGCTCAGTCTCACTGTCTTTACTGTGGAGTCTGTTTAAGCTGCAACCTCTCAGAAGGGGCTGTCATTTGCTAGATGCAGAAACAACCCCTGGCACTTAACAGACCCCAATCCAGTGGAGGGCTTCCAACTTGCATTGGATTTTAAACAATTCTGCCTCCTCAAATCTTGAAAGGCTCCAAACCTCTACAAGTACAGCTCTTCCTTGCCTACCTTTTCATGCTGAAAATAGATTGGCCTCTGGGGGCACTGGATGCTCCAAATGGCTGGATGCTGTCTGGGATTATTTCCAAGTAGTTTGAGGCTTCCTGCTCTCTAGAGGGGAAAGTGCAAAGCGTTGTTTCCGCACATCTGCCTTCTGGATGGCTACACAATACCACACAGCTATAATGCTCTACCATCCTTGTGGCAATTGGTTTGCTCTGACTGTGCACCTTCTACTTACTGCTGACAAAAGATAGTGCTAATGGGGTGTTTTTGCAAAACCACAAATAGTAATTAGAGTTCACAAAACTCCCTGGTAGACCAGAAAGGAACCGGGCTTTACACGGCCATCAGCATTAGGTCAGCATGAGGGCTCCACATCACACCTTCAGCATTTCATATTGCTCAGGATCTCTGTCTACTTCCACTCTGTAGCAGCTCCCTTACCCAGCACAACCTCTCCATTTTCTGTCTGTCTTTGAGGCTCCTTCCTGAGCAGAACAACAGTGGCAGTTGACAGTCCTGCCATCTCTTGCTCAGCGACCCACTGACAGGAACCTGCTGAAAGCAGTATGTACAACTAAATGCTGCAAGAGCTAGCAACATAGGCACAGAGATGGTGCCAGCTGCTGCAGGCAAGGATATCTGGCAAACAAATTAAAGATCCCCACGTCATTCAAAGCAGATTAAGTTACTTCCTGATAAAGTTGAAGAAAGATGGATTAGGATCAGGTTTTTGTCAATTTGCATTAAAAGTTAAGAATTAAATTTCAGGAAGAAATTCCCCTTTTGATCAAAGAACAATTTCCGTGTCAAGTTCTCAATGGCACTGAGTCAAAGGCTCCAAGGAGTTCTACTTTGCGATGTGGTTTTGCAATTCAAAGAAGCCAGATCCTTCAGGTGCTTATGGTTGTGACTTCAGCAGCCTCTGGCAGTAATAAAACTAAGCACTTGCATATGAAAATGCTTACAGGCATAATCTGAACACAATATCATTCCTCAGCAAATGACTTAACAAAACTTGTTGATTTCCAGTACAGACTCTCTACCACCATGCACTTACTGTTCTTCATTCACAAGCAATCATTTCAGGTAAAAAAAGAAAACCCTTGTAATGTCCCTCACCAATTCACATGCATTTCCTCAGCATCACTTCAACCTGCTCCTTACCCAGTGGCTGAGCACAACATGCCTGGCAGCACTTGGTCAAGATGGAATGGAGGCTGCTTTACGCTACCTAAGGTCAGCATTGGAGCAGAAAAATGAAATCCCTCAAGTCAACGTGATCTCTGAAGTAGAATAAAGCAGCATTGTAAAAATCAAAAGATCACTTTCAATCCTCAGTCTGTGAACCACTATTGTGCTATTCTTGAATACAGACTTAGATACGTTCTCCCTCTGCAAAAAAAATATACTAGAGAAGTTTACCAGCATAATGCAATGGAAAGCAGTGACAGCAGAGCAGCAAGTGAGGGCTTGCTCAAATGCAACAGCCATGGGCAGAAATAAAGGAAAGAAGCTGCTTACCTTTAGAAGGCCTCAAGTACACAGAGATCTTCAGCAAGATACCCTTACCTCTGCCACCAGCCCTTAAATAAGGTCTGAGAAGGGATGGATCCTGTTTCCACCCCTTCTGGTCACTCAGGTGCACCTGAGCTCCCCTGGTTTGGTCTCGCCTTCCTACCAGGTGCTCAATCAAGTAGTGACTTAGCATTTCTGTTACAGCCAGACATCCAAGAGTTGCATGAAGCTGGGGCCCACACCTCTTTGAAATATTCTCTGTACTACTGCTGAAGACATGATCAGACCTTTGCAGCGTTCCTAATGATGGCTAGGCTCCCAGACAGGTAAAAAGATGTGAAGAGAGGGAAAATATAGTAAATCATTCAGGAGAAAGAGGCAGGTGAAATTCTGTTCCCAATCAGCAAGTAGTCTTTGGCCTTATTAGCCAGTTTTAAGGCAATCATTTTCTTCAACATACCTATTTTGCCATGTTGCAGCACTACAACCAACCCACAGATGCAACATCCTGACACAGGACCACCAAAATCAGTGGGGCTGGCTGAGTACCTACCCACACAGCCTGCTGATGAGGGGCACCAAACCATCAGCTCTCTGCAGCTGGGACACTTTTCAGCACACAGGTGTTCTTCCACTCAGTGAAAGCTCTTCAGTGCCGTGCTCACAGGCATAGCAGGCAAAATAAGCAGCTACCTGGGAAAAAACACTATAGTACCCCACGCTCTTGGAACTGGTTGTACTTGAATGAAAACATGCACATGACTGTCAAAGGTAACTACTCACGAACCGTGTTTTAACAGTCTAAGTGAGCTTTCTCGAGATGCTACAGAAGCAGTATTCTCCCTTTGTTTGCCAGGCTACATGCCCAGAAATACAAAAGCCTGCCTTGAACTTGCTTGCAACTTTCTTCTTTTCTAGCTCCACTTACTGCTTGACACTGCTCTACAGCAGAAGCGGTGCTCATTTCTTATATACTAGCTGTGCTGCCAGAAGGTCTGAGGACATATAGCCCCAGAAGTTGCAGCTTCTTACAGAGCTTTTTCTTTCACAGAACATGGAAAGGATCCAGTTTCACTGTATTTGTATTATGAAAAAGCAGCAGGAACATATAAGCTCAGAGTAATAAATCTAATATGAAGACAATGAAAAATCACAAAATAATTGTGTTTGTGAAGAGCTAATCTGTGCAACAACTTGGCCAGACACAGAAGACCGGGAGACCTCTGCAGGCTCCAGAGGGAAGTCCTTCACCATGGGGACTGACAGGAGCAGCTGCAAGCTGCTCTCAGTACCTTACAGCATTGGTTTAATCTGCATCAAAGCCCTGGAGACAGACATTTCCACCAGCTGGGGCTTCTGTGACTTCTTCCACCACCCCAGAAGCATTCAGACAACTTGCAAATACATTTTTTGTCTGTTACGGAGTACAATTACCAGTCTCAGATACACATTCCTGCAATGCCTTCTTGGTTTTGCTTTTCTGTTTTCAGCTCAAAGCAGCAGCAAACTCTAGGGTAGGCTCTCCAGTAAACACAAAGGGAAGAAATACCACAGCTAGCATCTGAATCCTGCACAGCAGCAGAACAGAATACGCCAGGGAAACACATTAAAAGTTCATTTTCAGTCCACTCCTCATTCCTCAAGGGAGGTACCATCACCCTGAGACAGACACCCCACGCAGAAGGGCTGTGGAAGAGCACACAGCAAGCACTAACAAGTGCCTTACACCTTTGTAAAAAGCAGTAGGAAACAGTGACCTGAGCATCTTAGAGGTACTACTTGCTGGGCTGCAGCAGGGTCCTGGCAGGAGCACTTCAGCCACTCTTATCAGCCTACTTCTCACCCTTGCTTCTTCCACTTCTAAGATCCCAGGAATCAACCCTACTGAGTCTCCTCTACAAAAGTCATTTTGAATACAGCCTTGAGCCCAGATCACTTCTGACATTCACAAAATAAATCATAATGATGGATACAGTGGTTGTATGTTTCCAAAGCCCTGAGCACAACCCCTTTCAGTGAGCTGCCTGAGAAAGGAAAATGAAAAAATATCACTTGTTGAAATATCACCTCATACAGCTCACTGGGGATGCCTGCCTCAATCTGATAACAAGACTTTCTGTACCCCACACAAAGCTGGCAGAGAAGCCTTAATACTGACACTCGCAAATAGCATGCTTGAATTTTTGTTAATTGTTTACAGACTGAATAGCCAGCATTTCTTAAACAAACAGAACAGAGACCTCAGGCCTTATAGTAAAGCTTCATATAATTATCCTCTTCTTAATGGCTGCTCTTTAAATACTTTATAAAAGCTAATTTTGTTTGTATTTGCCATTTTTCTGATAGCTCTAGCATGCAAAGTTGATTTCTTTTTTTAGTTTAAGGAATGATTAGAAATACATAAACATAAAAAATGATTTTTCCTGAGTCAGAAGGAGTGAAATAGGAGAAAAAAGTAAAACGAGCTTAGTTTTTCAAACAGAAGTCAATATTGTTTTAAACACTGACCTCTTTGCCAGGCAAACAGACAGATCAAAGATAAGAGAGTCATGCAGTTTTACATCATCCTAAGAGTTAGCTCATAGGGTTCTTTTTGTTTTTGTTTTTGTTTTCTGTCGTTTAACTGCTTTGCAACAAGAAGCTCCTTTTAGAGATTAAAAAAACAAACAGGAAAGCCTCAATTTCAACAGAAACAATAACATATCCATACAAACCTGTGTTTCCTTGGATGTCCTGTCCCTTAGTTAGTGCCAGGTAGGAGAGCAGAGCACAGTTATTGTCCTGACCCGGCAGAGCTGGCTGCTGCAGAGAGGTGCCAGTGAAGACCACTCCCCAGTTTACATGGCTGATATCAGAGCGTGAGCGGCTGTGTCCTGGCTTGAACGTGGAGGCTTCTTCGTTCTGCACCAGGATGTCATTCACTGACCGAGGCCTGTCCCTCCTCCGCTGGCAGATGTTGAAGATGTTAAAAGTCTCCCCTTCTCCTGCCCAAGCCAGGTTGTCAGCAGCTGTTCCCCTCCGCACCACGTGCTGATCTTTGGCAGAGAATGTTGTCTGGGCTTTGGTTTCCAAGACGCCATTTTTGCAGTGATCCCAAATGAGACTACCTTTGGCTAAGGAGGCGACGTTCCTTAGATTCCTGCTCTCTGTTATCTGATCAAACACTTCGTGCCCAACCAGCTCGGGCACCTCCTGGACACCAAACACCCCAGAGGGCTGCACAATCTTCTCAAGCTTAGTATCAAAACTATTGAAGAAGTCTTCAGTCACTTCCAAGGCAGGGCTAATATCATCAACTTCGAGAGCCTCCATGTCCTTTGCTGCCAGTGGGCCCAAGGAAAACAGTTGCTTCACATCTGCCCTTTGCAGACCACTAACTCAGAGATGGTAGGACAAGTCCATGCACCAAGCACAATCCTTACTGGCAGAAAGGAACCCAACCAATCCTTCTCTTCAGGCGTGAGACTGAACATCCACTGATAAAGTCAGCTGTAGCCCCTCTAGGAAGCACACTCATAGTGATAGCAGGTCACCTGTAAAGCAAAACAAAGCACCAAGTCAGCGTGGACTGATATCTCGGACTTTATCCCAGATAAAAGTGTTTATCTGCACTGCTCTTTCCACAGTCACAGTGTGTTATCTCTTCTTGAACTAGAACAGAGAGCAGGGTGGGCTATTAGATAAACAGGGGCCAGAGTGACACCACTTGCTAACCAAATGTTAGAGAGCAGCACTGGAAGGCAGTACTGACCAACACTGCAAATGCAGCCACCTAGGGAACTTAGTACAGGTTCCCATCAGGCTGCAAAGCAAGCCAACTACTTTAACTTTTTCTCCTATATCGCTTGCATTCCTTGTTTTTGGAGACTGACACTAGTTTGCAACAGCTACTTTGCTGCTTGTCTGCATAAACAGAACTGTGATATTTAATAAATCAGTGCTAATAGGCTGCTGCAGAGTGACTGCTGCACATTTCTCTCTAGAGTATTGCTGGGAACTTGCATGAAATGGTCCTGAATCCCATAAAGATAACACATCCTATGAGCAAAACAAAATAAACCGTAACCCACACAGTCACGAAGCAGCAGATATTTACTTCCCAGTAGCTGATTTGGCAAAACATAATAGAGAATGGCTTTAAGACTGGAACTACTGAAGAGCTCTATTGAGCTCACTTCAGGAAGGAAGGGAGGGTTACTACACTCCCTGGGGTGCAATAATGGGTGTCTCATTACCAACTTCTGTCTCACCATGCCTGCTGCCTTCTAACCTCTCCCTCTCTAAGCTCCATCCACAGTGCTGCTGCACTTGAGGGACATGCAGGGAAGCTCACTTCAAATAGGGAAAATCAAACATGCAAATTATTGGGACCTAGGAACTGGGTGCCAGATGGAAAGAAGCTCTCACAACACCTGGAGCAGGCACACGCAGGATGGCGAGAAGTCAAGGAGATCTGTGTTTTGACCACAATCAGTTCAAGGCCTAGAAGCAGCAAAGCTGCATTAGCTCAGAGCTCTGCCTAGATTAATACACTCTTTGCAGATCTAATTAGCCTGGACAGGGATGATAATTAGCAGCTCATTAGCTTGTGAATACTGCTAAGCGCCACCAAGACCCATGAAGATTTACACTTAGCAGGAAAAAACATCTATTAAACAGCATCAAACACACATCATGCTTATATTTAAAGTTTTTGGGGTTTTGTTGGCTTTTTTTTTTTTTTTTTTAATCAAGACGCGTCGACTTGCCTTTCCCTAATTTAAATCAGGAAAGTCATTTAAATAGACACTCCTTCCTTAAGCCATTGGGAAGAAGGAGACCAGCATCCCCCAGGGAGGGGGCACGGAGTCCAGGAGCACAAAACCTCCACAGGCACCCACTGGCCTCCTCCCTCCTGCTGCTGCGGTCACAACACTTCCGTGCTGGAAAGCAGCAGCTCAGCCTCCTGTGTAACAGATCAGCATTTCAGACCACCATCTCCCCGACCACATTCCAATCTAAATAAATGAATAAACGCATACATAACTCTGGAAACCCTGAGAACTTTCTCCCCCATCTTTTTGACAGGATTCACTTCACTTCTTTCAACAGCAAACCAGGACTAGGATCAGCTTCAACAAGCAGATGAAGAGTGAGACACTAATCGCAGAGCCAGAACCAAAATGAAGCGCTGAACAAAACAACTACAGAGTGATTTCAAATCAGAACAGTATTGGAACACTCTTTGTAAAGCTGTGCAATAGTACTAGTCAATGTCAGTGGGAAATGAAGCCACTCCAACCACATCCATATTGTCATCTTAAAGAACATGAAGTTTGCTCTCATAGATCAATCTGCCATTGACCCCAGAGCAGTTTCTGCTCACGGTGCCTCAGAGCTCCAGCAGGCTGAGGAAAACTTATTCCACATCCTCCCATGGCATGTCTTTAAAGAATGGTATTTGGAAATCACAAAACTGCAAAAGGCTTTCACTTAAATAAAAAGAGCACCAGCACAACCTCATACCAACAGAGCTGCAGGCTGACCTCATAAAGGCACTGCCTCCTGAGTTAGCTGAGGACACAGCTCTGCTCCCACACACGCACTGGAGCAGCAGTCTCTCAGAAAGGGTTTGTAACATGCCACTGAAGCACAGAAGAGGAAGAATCTCAGTGGTAACAGATGCAATGCTGCTGAGTTCTTTATCATCAGGAAAGGTGAAAAGGGACAGGAAAAAAACCTGACACTTACATGTAACAGGTTTATCCTTAACAGCTGGAGGCTGTGCTTCCCGCAACTGCATGTTCCTCTGGATCCCAGAGACTGGAACTACCAGTGTCATGCAGCCACACATAGTGCTGTAGAACTACAACTGACCTCATCTGGGGAGATGCTGAATCACCAGGACATGAGAAGGTGACAGGCCCTGCATCATGTGGTATGCAAATGGCAACACTCATACCCCCCAACTCTGCTCATCTGTCCTGCACAACAGTTACAGGCAATGTGACCTCAGCAGTGGCAGGCAGATGACATCCTACTACACCTAAAGCCTCCTCAGGTCAGAGAAAGAGCTGTGCCATGTGTGCAGTGATCCCCTCAGCACTGGGATTCAGTACACCTCTATCAGCACAAGTTGGCATCTCTGACAGTGACATTCAGCAAAGATTTCCTTCAGACTTTTAAAGGGATTTCATGACAAATGAAAGCAAGCTCTGATACGCCAGTTAACAGATCCATCTGAATCTCTAAATCTCCTCCAGAAGACAAAACAGTAGAAACCACTCCCTTCACATAAGGGCAGAAAAGGAAAACAAAACATTAGGATGAACTCCTTTTAAATTACTATTACATATATTGCCTCTCAGGAACACCTGAAGTTTTCCAAGGACATTCAGCCTAGGATAGCAAATACAAGGAAGAGAGATGCACCAGCCCAGACTACTAAAAACTGCCAAAGCTACAGGCAGCTTTAAGAAACCCGTTTTAACCAAAATTGGTGAAGATACTATGTTGTTCTTAGCAAAAACTGCTCAACGTCAGCTTGTAGCAGCTGAAAAATATCTACTGTAGATACAGTTTCTGTCCACAAATGTGAGCATTCATTACCTGACTGCTGCACAACACGAGTTAAGTCATTACTATCACAAGTACGTAACAGTAACATTACTCATGGCTGAGGCAAGCAGCAGTGATTGCTGGTCATGCCACATGAGACACAGAGCTCCCATTTAGTTAGGGTTACATAAAGCCTCAAGAAGCCACAAGAGCCAACATAGCTGACAGAGCAATCTGATCATAGAGGAAAACCATGGATAAATGCCAAGGAATGTACACTGGAACAGATCACTTCAATTCCTGATGTGTTTTTCTGGATCCCCATCTTCCAGGATGAATATCTGGGCACCACAGTGCAGTAACTAGCAGGGAAGAGGCAAGGGCAGAAAATAATCCTGCAAGTGACAAACTTCCGTGACAGCACCCACTGCGCACCTCCAGCTCACACATTATGACCAGAAGTGTTCATTCTAGCTCAGGGAGGAGAGAAAACCAGAGCCAGCATGCATTTAGGAACCAGTGACAACTAAGATCAACTAAGATCCACTTAGCTCTGCAAACCCTCCAGGAAGTATACATATCATACATCTTTCTGCTTAGTTGCCTAAGAAAAATGTGCTTTTTGTCACTGTCCTGCCTATCTTCCAGTTGATCTCCTTCCCTCTCCTTTGAATTGTGCAGGCAACTTCAACTAGATGTGGTGGTACGATAGTGTCCTTAAATACACAGGTTTCGCATTCGTTAAATATTGGATGGGAAATGGGAAAATTCACCCTTCTGCTAAAAGGAGGCAAGCAAGACTCAGTCCCTCTTACTTTCCAGAAATGCCAGGTCTCTTCAAGCACAAGAGTTAGTGTTAGACCTGAGAACACCAAGAAGCAGAGGAAAAAAGAGACAAGACATGACATGATTTGGTAAGAAAGCAGACAGGTTGGATTTGGTGCTCACAGGACCTCCTCAGACAGCAAGTCATAGAGGTGTATACATAAAGTAGTGAGTTGCAGTTATATACAACAGATAAATAGGGGCCTTCTCTGTTTTTGTTTTTGTTTTTTTTTTTCTTGTATTTGGAGAGAAAATTAGGAAGGAAGCATCAATGACATACACAAGCAATATTTTCAGGATGAAACAAGTAAACAAGAGGAGTGCCAAGCCAGTCAAAAGATAGAAAAACATGAGTAACACTGTTTCGCTGATTCCTTACGACTCTTAGAGTCAAATTCCTGGCAAGGAATCTGTTATTTCTGATAATTCTCTCTCAAGACCACAAAAGGTGTTTCACAGGTTACTTGTATGCAGTGAGCAGTGGTGCCTCAGTTCCTGGAGAGATCACCTCATCTTCCCTTCTCTGCACCCTGGAACTTGCTGAGGGAACCTATCCATGCTTACCTCATGCTGTATAGCTACTGTTGGGTTGAAACCCCTATGCCAGCAAGAAAACAGAACGAAACATTCTTTTGGAACAATCTGGCAGCAGAGCAGACTTAAGCAGCCACAGGAACCTCTACTGCTTGTGTGCTGCAGACTTGGACTGCTAACATGCCTGTTAGACTGAGCTTGTCACAGACATGAGCTAAGAGGTTATCTGAAGAAAAGACAGACATACAACCCCCTTGAACAGAACCACTGGGGCTGGTGCAGCTGATATTGAATGATATCGAATCAGACTCCGAGCAACCTAAGCCTGTAATCTCTCTTCGAGTGACACCTTGAACAATCACAGCCTATGGGCTCTGCTCTACAATCATTAGCTGCAAGGATCCCATCAGCCAAGTACCGCACAGAATCTAAATAGGATGCACTTAGGTCAGTGACTGTACCTGAAAACCGGTATGCTGAGCAGAATCCCTAATAAAAACATTACAAAACTGAAGACTTTGCAGCTACCTCTAAATTAAGGAGTTGTTTTATATTTGTCAGGTGGCACTCAAGCTGCTAGAAGAGAGGGTGATGATACACAGGTGGCTATCAAAAACTACCATTTTCATACCATGCTGGCACTAATTACTTGCAAAATGAAGCTGAAAAATTGAGACAGCAAAATTTAAGGTACTGCATGGTGCCATCCTTCCAGCATCTTGCTGCTATAACTAGACAGCAGATATTCTGTTTACAGTATAGCAAGGCCTACTGAGCAAACACTCCTGATGGTCTACTGACCACCAGCTTTCCCGCTCTCCCAGCAGAAGATAAGCATTATTCCCAGTAACACAGCATGCAAGCTTGTTAGATTCATCATCTAAATCACTGAACTAAATCTATGTTGCCTCACAAAAAAAGAAAAGACAAGTACAGGTTTTTTTCCCATATGGAACAGGCAATTAGAATTTCAAAGAGATTGGCATACTACAGTCAACAGTCGTACACAGCCTGAAGAAATGTCTCTATATGACATTTCTAAAGCACCTTCTGAAAAGCCTCTTCCCCCAGTACCCAACTGAGAGATTAACTGCTTAACATGACAATTCTAGTTTACAGCATCCCATGGAAGAACGTTTTGATTTACAATCAGGCATAAACCACAGAAGCTCAGAATAAGCTTACAAAAACTGGAGAAAGGTGCTTTCTGGGCACCCTGCAGGGCCGGGTGCTTGAGAATGTAACTGAGTGTAAGCACAACCATTTCTGTGGCACAAAATCATCTGCTTGCTCTGGTCTCCCTGAAGGATAGCTTTTCCACACTAAAGGTAGAAACGGAGGTTTGACTTTGTGGAAGCACAGACTTCCTCTGCTGCCAGTCTGCCCCACTGCTTTATCATGCATCCTCACCTTGCATAGCAAACAAACACACCACAGCTATAAACACCTCATCCAGAAATGAGCATGCATTAATAATAAACAGTGCTTGTAGTACACCTTTAATTTTAACTTCCCTTTAGAAAAAGTAATTAAAATGAAACAACTCTAAGCTGAGGAGAGCACATCAGAACAAAGAGCAGGGTACACAAGGCACTGTGCAAATCTCCACCTGTGCAGGAAGACTCATGGCTATACAGACACTGCCACCATGATGTACCAAGCTCATCTGCTCAGAGGAAATGAGAGAACTAGTATGTGACAAAGGACAGAAAAGATTTTTAGTGCACTTTAACACAACTGAAATTGTATCTCTCCAGTCCATATGTTCTAGAACTATACTGAAGAGAAGACCCTTCTTGTCTTTTATGTATTTAACAGTGATCAAAAATGAAGGAATTTTTGTTTTGTCCCCATGAGCTCTGAACAGAAATGAAAGGCATATGTCACTCCCAAGAATGTTGTACTGTAGTACTCATTTCCAGAGGCTGCTGGAAATCAGGCTGCTGAGCTGTCAGCTGCTGTGTGCAGCAATGTTCTGCCCGGCATGCCTCCCCTGCTGCCTGGAGATGGCCATGTTTAAGTAATGAAGGACATATACAAGGAGGGGCTGCCAGATAAAGATACTTATCTCCTTATAAGTAGGACAAGGGGACAATAAGAAGCTTTGGGACATTTTTAGATGAGACACACTAACTGGTATAAATAGTAATGCAGCAAGTGAATCCTTCGCCAGCTATACCAGCCTACACAATTAACTTTCAGTTAGCTCTGCAGAGCAGTTTCTCGGAGGTCCACCAAGCAGAGAACAATGATCAGGCCCCAGCTGAGCCAGCACAGCCCTACATGACCCACACCTGGCAGTAACAGCTGCCACCGCCCACAGGCCACAACGAGGGCCAGAAATACAGCATCTCCATAAGAACACGTTAAACATTTCTTCTCCGAGCTTATGGCAAGGCCAAAAGAAAATACAGACTTGAATTCCAAACCCATCCAGCACACTGCCTTCCGAGCAGCCCCAATCTGCAACCACAATCAACTACTTGCTGTGGTACCTGGGGAGCTCTGATGGAACACAAGGCAGACACAGGTGGACCTAGTCTCTCACGAGTACTGGTGGGTGAATGTCAATGTTGATGGCACTGTACTTTTAATAACAAATTCATTTCTAACCTGAATCTAAGCCCTCTTCTTATTTTTCAGTTAGCTAGGATCAGCGTGGTTTGGCACATTTATCTCTGGGAATGAGGTGCAGGAGAAGGAGCACACAAAGAACACATGGTGCAGCAGCACAGTGACCTGGTGCCCCTGGACCCAGCTGCTCTCATCAGCTGATCCCTCCAGCACAAACACCTGCTGTTCTCTAAACCAAACTATACCTATTACAAGAGATCTTTGCAGAAACCTCCTAGAAACCTCAAAACATCAGATCAAACTGAGACATTAACAACAGGATGGGATACAGCTCAACAGAAATGGCATACCTTGTTACCCCCAGACAATTACATCCTTTGTTCTGCTACATTGTGCCCTGTTTGGTGTTTTAAATCTCTGATTCTTTAATCTCAGATTTAATGCACATACTTTTCCCATACAAGATGAACAAGCCATGTAAGTGATGAGATGAAAACTCTTGCTTTGAGTGGGTGTTGGTTCAACTGAGAGGCAGATGCTTTTGCTCCTACATACGGCAACTAGTTGTAGTCACTCGGTGGGATGATGCGGCGTCTAAAATTAGACTTGCCTGAAAATCCTCGCAGGATCAGAGTGGAAAGCACATAACTGCAGAGCAGAGCAAGCCACGATTCCCTCTGCCAGGCTCATCCCGCCCTTCCGCAGCGCCCCAGGCCGGCCCGCGCCCACCCGGCCGGTGCCCCCCGCGGTCTCAGCGCTGCCCGTGCACAAAGCAGCGGTTTCAGTGACACACGAGAAGACCGCAGCACCGCGTCAGTCTCCGCACCGCTCAGACGAAGCGGTAACGCTCGCTGAGAACCGCGGAGAGATGCAGGGCCGGGGATCTCCCCCCCAGGTGCGCAGCACACGGCCGCGTCGGTACCGTGCGCGCCGGCCGGCTGCGTGCGGGCCTCGTCCCCGCCCGCGCGGCCCGGGGAAGGCTTCGGGCGGCGGGAGGCGGCCCCGCGGAGCGCCCGAGCCGCAGCGCACGCGGACGCGCGAGGTTTACCTGGCCGCCGCGCTGCCGAGAAGGGGCTCCCGGCGCCCCGGCCCCAGCGGAGCAGAGCGGTGCCGCCGGCGCGCAGGCACTACCCGGCACGGCACGGCGCGGCCCCTCTCGGCGCGGCCGCGTCCTGCCGCAATCCCGGCCCGGCCGCCGCGGGAAACGGCGCCGCGGCACCAAGGTTCCTGCCGCCGCCCTCGAGGCCGTCCGCGCCCGGCCTCGGCAAAGGGACCGCGAGCCCGAGCGCGGGGAGCGGCCGAGGCTCGCGCACCTGGGCGGCCTGGAGGCACGCAGCGGCGCCAGCGGCTCCGCGAAGCGCCCGGGGGCTGCTGGCTGGAACAGGTCCGTGCAAGGAGCATTGTCCGCGGTAGTAAGGGCATCCCCGGCGCTACCTGTCACCCAGAGAAAGCCAAGCTGCAAAGCAACCATATGCCCTTCGTTTTATTAGAATGCTCCACAGGACACCACCCAAAAACATAGGGTGTGGAAAAAATAACCTGAAAAAATTACCTGAGCGAAACCCAGTACCTCAGCCCCACGCCTGGCTGTGCACGTGGGTGCAGGGCTGCAAAAGTAGCACTGCATCAATACACGCTGCTGAACTGAGCCCACAGCAGGGGTTCACAGCCAGCAGAGCGAGGTTACCTTTCATAAGGGGACTGCTAAGAAAGCAATGGGGGAACATCAGAAGCCTTGCACAAGAGTCGTAGAGTAGAATCATAGAATCATTAAGGTTGGAAAAGACCTTGGAAAAGATCATTAAGTCCAAACATCCACCTACCACCAATATTGACCACTAAACTTTGGCCCTCAGAGTCACATCTCCATGGCTCTTGAACACTTCCAGGGATGATGACTCCACCAAATACATCATGGAATCATTAAGGTTGGAAAAGATCTCTTAAGATCACCTAGTCCAACCGTCAGTGTGCATCTTTCTCACACTGGTCATTAGGGAACAGTTTGGACTCAACTTCTTAATTCTCCATTCTATCTAAGAAGGACTTTCACAATGATGACCACTTTACCTGAAGGAGGAGAAAACTCCATCCCCTTTCTAAATGAGATTTTCACATCTCTGAATGCCACAGCTTTCTACAGTAGAGCTCTCCAGGGCAGGGGGCTCTATGTTTCCTTTCCTTAATGCATCAGACATCTTCCCACAGTCAGCATGTTGCTGGGGAGAACGAACAGCCAGCCTTATCCTTTGAAGCTGCAGTATGACAGACTCCTATTCTGAAGAAATCTGAACCTTGGAAAATGTCGTTGTTGTAACTTAACATATTGAAGAATGTAAATAACAGATCATAGACTCACGGGATCATTAAGGTTGAAAAAGACCACTAAGGTCATCTAGTCTAACTATCAGCCTTCATGCCCACTAAGGTTACTAGGAGAGAGCACTTCCCATCCTCTAAAGATACTGCCATCCTCAAGCATAAAAGGAGCTGTTGCAAGTTAAAGACCTGGCAGTGGCTGTTGCGGACAGCTTGATGTCTATCTCGGTCCCCTCACTCAGCAGACATCAGCTGGCAGCCTGACATCGTGCTCAGTGCCCGGAACCCTCTGGCAGTAAACCTCACAAGAAAACAAACTGCACGCCCACCTGATGAGGACACACATGGTCGTTTTCCTGCTACTCGACTATCTCTTAGCTTTCATCATTGGTTCTGGAAGTCTAAAGTCAAGGCAAAAAGAGTGAGAACATAGCTCATTTTGGTGATCCTGAAAGCGTAACTCAGCTGCTGTCTCCTTCTGCAAAAGCTTGCAGGACTGAGTTGCTTTTCTTTGATCTGAACGACTCCCATGAGTATTGCAGAACTCTTCTCCAAACCCCAGATTGTTGGACCGTGTGCTACCAAGTTCGGCTCCTTTTGATGAGAGCCCCAAGCATCTTCCTCTTCAACTAGAGAATACTCTGGAACCCTTAGGGCCGTTACAGTGTAGAAGGATGAATGCCAGTTTACCATACAGGAAGACCCACCAGCTCACACTGGCTGAGCGTTAGACCACCGCCTCTGAAACAGGGCCTTTTTTCACACGTTTTAATTACGGACTCCCTACGTGGAAGCTATTACCTCGCAGAAATGCTGCTAACTGGCACATTCAGCACAAGATGAAACCTTTCCGATAATTGTTCCTTGAGTTCACGCTTGTGAAAATAAATATCATCAGATGATTAAATTAAACACCACAGCCAGCCCAGCAATACGCCGTTCTCACTTATCGTGCAGGAAGGAGATCAAAGAGAGCGGCTCAGGTAGAGCCGTTCCTGCTCGGGCTGGTAGCTGCCTACTGAACACACTAATTAGCCCCGCTCGGGGGGTGCAGCGCGGAATTAACCCTCCCGAAATCAGCCGGCACCGCCATTTTCGCGCCCCGCGAGCACCTGGATGCGGTGGGACTCCGCAGAGCCCCGGCCCGACCTCAGGGTCTCTCGGGCCTCCGTCCCCCGCAGAGCCCCCTCCCGCAGCCCTCTGCCGGGCGGCGCTCCCGGGGGCGCCGCTTCCCCGCCCGCGGTGCCGGGCCTTCCCCGGGCGGAGCGGGGCGAAGCCGCCCTCCCGCCGGCCCCGAGAGCTCCGCTATTCTTCTGCTAATGGGATTGGCACCGCTTAAAGCGGTCTGCGCGGGTATTGTCTGCGGCCGCAGCAAGAGAAACATTATTCAAAGGCCATTCAGGCCCTAAAAGAAGCGGCAGAGCAGAGTAATTATCGGAGACTCTCCATTAACGAGGGCATCTTTGCTCTTTGTCTGTGTTGGTTTAATAAGGGCCGCTAATGGGGCCGGGGAAGGGGCGGGCTAATGCTTCTAAACAAACCCCCTCCTCCCTCCCCCGGCGCTGAGCCCCGCCGGCCTGATGGGCGCTGACAGCCGGCCGGGAGCTGCCGTACCGGGGCTGACCCCGGGACCACGCGGGGTGCCCCCAGCCCTGCCCGCCGGCAGCCGCCTGTGCTCTGGGAGCCGCTCCGCGCTGCCCGGCCCCGCGCTGCGCCCGCCCGACCTCTCTCATGTCACCCTGTGACCCTTCGCGGCTGGGCACGACGCGCTGACGGCTGTAATGGGCCAGACGGAACTCCCGCAGCAGAAGCCCGGGCTGATGCCCGCAGCCGGGAGGTGCTACGGCTCGGCAAAACCCCGAGCATCCCGCACCGCGGCCGAGTCCAGCGCGGACAGCGGCTCCTACCTGAAGGTGGGGCGGAGGGAGGGTCAGCGTGAGCCTCCAGCCCGGCATCCTGCACCGCTGCTCGCCAGAGCACGCAGACAGGTCCTTGGAGTGCCAGGTTTGAGAGGTCCGTTACAGAGACGCTTTGCAGTATCGCAGGTCAGGCACACACAGTGGTCGCTTCAGCGTGGAAACGAGGACAAGAGATCTTGGGACTTCTCTGCAAAAAACAGCAATTAAACAGCACACTGTAATGACACACAAGTAATAAACCAGAGGAACAGTGCAGCTCTTTCTATCTGTAACACAAAAAGCATTGGTGATACAGGGCTGAGGACTGCAGGGCTCATTTTTACTCAGATATGAAAATAAATAATATTCAATGAAACGATTCCCACAGGTTTGTGCAAGGTTTTGTTTTGATAAACCAAAGCCAAATATTGGACTTCACCATTCTTTGACATAGAACTTGCAGCTCATCTTCAAATGCCACAGCCCTAATGGATGGTTGCATTGCACGACTAGCCTGTGGACTGCAGAGACAAAGCAGGGCCTGCACACCTGCACGTATGCATGCCTGCAGCCTCAGGGATAGTACCTGTGACACAGCTGATGCCACTATTGTCTCTCATTACATGGAATGAGTTTATCCAGATGAGGTACAGAACAAATGCTTCCATACAGGCACCCACCCTGCCCTCCTGAAGCAAATGTCCTGATGCCAATGGTTCACCATAAGCAGAGGAACAAAAAAAATGTGGAAACCCCTCACTACTTAAACCAGCAAGTCTGTGTCTGAAGAAGCAGACTGTTTCACCCTTGTTTTGTGAGAGGTGGGTAGTTCTGAAATTTTCATAGTTTTGGGTGGCTGTTCTCAGCATTTCACCAGCAAGTGCGTGTCTTACAACAACAACAACACTCTTTTAAGTGATCTATCTCCTCTCCATGGGAGCAAAACACCTCAGAACACCCTTGCAAGCCAAAGAGAACACTCACACTTCACATGAAGGGGGCTGAGCACAGGGAAACTTAACTGGCACTGCCTGATGCCACTCTTGGCAGACAGAGCTGGGGAGTGGACACGGTTCTTTCTCCAGAGCCTTAGCATGGTATTCTGCAATAGTGGTATTCTCTATCTATTATTTCAAAGCAATCTGTATTAAGGATCACACTCATGAAAAAAATAAGTCAGTTTTCAGCATGTAATTCCTCATGTTAACGACATCTAATGTTCAGATGTTTTTTTTCTTTTTGGAGAAATAATCATTATACATGTGCAGGGGAACTGCTTTTGCCTATGGATTTTGCAGTCTAAATTAGGAAGTTAATACACTGATACAGAACGCACAGGACCTGGTCTCTGAGCATCAGTAACTATTATCCTTCTTTACCACTAACAGATAACACAGACAGCTTTGTCGTGTGTATGCTAACATGAGATATGAACAAAAACAAAACTTCACTCTGGTGCTGTTATGCTGTCACAAACTGTTCTGAACCCCACCAACACAACAAACAGGACTGTGCTGGATGCACAGTTTTGCATTTGCCCTGAACTAAGTTTGAGCTCATCAGTGTAGATTTGAGCCATTTTTTAATTGAATCCATACCTTGAAATCTAAGGGAAAATGAAACTGAGTTAGAAAGGTCAAAATATGCCTTTCCAGAAAAATCTGTCTGTTTTCAAACTATTGTGAGCAGAAGACATATTGAAAGATGGGGTGGAAAGCAGCTATTAATCTCTGTAAGTGCACTCCGGTTTAGTTCAGAGTAATTTCCCAGCTTTGTCTCCATATCCTTTCATCTCTTTCTCTAAAAAACATCTTGCTTTGCCAGCTTAGCAAAAACCTTTCCCTTTAACCCCCTCAGCTAGCATTTGCCACACCTGCCCTTCTCTGTACTCCTGCTGCCCTTTCAGCAAGCGAACGGTGCCAAAAGAAGCTCCCTTAGTCACAGGCCTGGCCTGACCTGGTCTCTTACTGTCCCTGCAAAGCCTGTTGAAGGCTTTACAGCAGACAAGAGGAATATTTACACCAACACACAATATCTACATCAGCCAGCACCAATCTTGCCAGTTTTGGGATGAGGAATAATACTGACACTTTGGTACTGTGGATAGAGACTAAAAATTGACCCCATCTAGAAGAACCTGATATGTCAGAGCTCTCACAAAAGCAATCTGCTGACTCTAATAATGTAAATAAATAAACCTGGCATACTTAGCTGCTGCTACTAGGGACTTGCTCTCCTCATAAGTGAAGTTACACTCAGCCCTTCAGTGTCTGACTCTCCACTCTTTTACAGTGACTGTTCTGCTTAATGCTAATCTCATGAGTGAACAACATCTGGGGAAAAGCAGAAAGATTGGCTTGATGCTGCATTCCTGAGATCTCTGCTAATGTAGCCACTCAGGTGCAGCTGCAGTTACAGATGAATTAGAGCAGCCCAAAAAGCTCTTTCTCTGCTATATGAGCATGAACATAAATGTATCCCACAGGTACCTTTGCCATGTCTTGCAACTCCTATACAAATACTGTCCTGAGAGCCAAAATCCTTTTTACCTCATGTATCCATCCATCACCACACTCATGCTTAAAGGACATCCATCATTTTGTAAATCCTGAATAGTGCACACTATAATAGCTCAGCTTTTCTTTTTTCTAAATAAAAATGATGCCATTGGTGTCCATGGAGATGAACTACTCGGGTGATAAAGGAACACGACTGCCTTGGCCAGAGATTATCTACAGTGTCACCTATAAGAAAGCAAATAATGGCATCTCTTGGTACATACTGCATCCTTTAGGAATAGAGCGCGAGTAGTCTTGCTTTATACAACTATGCTGCAAGATATTAAGAAGAAAAACTTCAGTCCTCCGCACAAAGGTAAATCCAATACATTCTGGTCCATGAATCAAGTTCAGCTATTAATCATGGTAATCACCAGCACTTATTGTTTAGAAAACTGTACTCAAGTCTGGGTATCTACAAAGTCAATTTGCTGTAATGTCATCTTATCTTCAGCACTCTGTGAGAGCTTCCTGAACAACACCTATTCCATCATGACAGCATGCCACTGGCTCTAAGAACTCACGGAACTCTCCATACTGTGACTTGCCTTTGAACAATGATTGTGTGATATCTAACACCTGCCAACCCGTATGTCCCTTTCCATCCAATATATCATACTTTCCCCACTCTGGCAATTATGGTGAAGAACCCCAGTTGCATCGATACTGTCCTG
Organism: Callipepla californica brunnescens; assembly: GCA_023055505.1. NCBI lineage: Eukaryota > Metazoa > Chordata > Aves > Galliformes > Odontophoridae > Callipepla > Callipepla californica. The sequence goes on from JALIRH010000010.1 coordinate 4,391,964, forward strand.
ACAGCACCCAAAAGCCTCTCACAGGAGGCTATTACTTCCTCCTTGCTGACATGGAATTACAGAGAAAAATCACGACACTGAAGACTTCCCACCCCTGAAGCAGAAGGGTCAAGGAAGCCTCACGCTTCCGTACTGTGGTATCACACGTGTTTATCCTGCATTAAACACTTTACTTTTAGAATAAACCAAGTTAGAAGAACAGTGTGGGGCTCTGTGCAGGAGGTGGCTGTAGCAGGCTGTTTATGGAGGCCTCCGGCAGCTGTGCATCGCTGCCCTCTCCTGGACAGACTGCGCCTGCACTAACACGCAGCCCGGGCTGCCAAAACCCAGCCAAGCAGGTACTTTCTTCAGGCACTGAAGGAATACGATTGTCCATTTAATGAGCATTGCCCCGACACCTTCGGTAACCTCACTGAGCACCACAGCGACGGCTGAGCTGCTGCTAACTAGATAAGGACTTGCTGAAATATAATTAAACACAACGTAGCTAGCACTCACTGGGATGAGCAGTTTGCAAGTCAAGAACTGCAAGGGATACAATGGTTATAACAAATTAAATCTGTTTAAAAAAAAAGTCCCACTCCAGGATGTTTCCATACACTCCAAGTTTCCTCTTGAGTGCTCTGGAAAATTGCCCTCTTGTGCACGCATACAGCATGCCTGCATGCATCTGCATGCTTGTGCACATCCTCATTTCCAACCATCCAAACCCCTGCACACAGCAATACTTTGCCATACTGACTAGGTTATTTCTACACTTCCTGCCCATGTAAGGACTCTTCAGGGTACAAATCCTGCCAAACTTCTTTTCCATTCCAGCTGATGCTTTCTGTGGACACTTGGTGAACTGTTCTTCAGCCTTCAGCAGCAAACATAGGGTTCTTTAAGCCTGCTGCTGATGCTTGCCATGCTGAGGCATGGGGTGCCTTTGGTTCACCAGTCTGACATGTCCTCCATCACCTCAGAGAAGACCTGAACAAGTCTGAGATGTACACATTTTTCAATGCTTCAAACGCTCAACACAGCTGAGCTGTCACCCAGGAATGCAGGGAGATGCCTGCTGCTAGCTCCCTGTGACCCTAAGCATTAAGCCCAGACCCACAGCTTATCTCCAGCTTGATGACTGCTATGGCTTGAGCCTGAAACAGGAAGAAGGCACAATCTAGATTTAAGTAGCACACATCTTAGACCAGAGAGTTCTGGTGTAAAGCTCTCTCCATGTATGCTCCAGATAAGCTTTGTCCATGCAGCAGCCTCTCTCTCGGCTGAAGCCTAGCTACCTGGAAAGGACAATATTGCATCTGCAGCTCAACAAACCGACTGAGCACAGAGGAGTGGCTAATAGGGACTTCTCAAGGAAATGTTTGTCATAATTTCCTGCTTGTGTACAAGACTGATGTTCAGTTGATGTTACTATGTCAGGTGTAGCTTGAAAGATACACTGCAAAGTACTATGGTTTCCCATATGTTAATAGGGATGTTTAGGCTCATTTCCTCACAAGGGGCTGTGAAGATAAATCCAGCCATGACAGAGAGGTGTTCAGACACTGAAGAAACTGAGGAGACAGCATTTTGTTATCTGAGTGCCCCTGAAAGCCAGATGTGTAATTTCCTAGGCGGATAAATTCAGCCCTTGTTTTGCAGCTGATGGAAAAACGTACATTATAGCTATCAGTGACACTTCCATCTGTGTTTCCTCAAGAACTGTCCGAGACATCTTGTTTCACTGGCTGCACAAGAGCTCCCTCTAGCACCACAAGAAAAATAATGCAGTTGGAACTTAGGCAAAGCTAAACGAAGAGAAAAATTCAGTAAAGAAATATGAGAAAAGTATGAGAATTCTGCTGCTTTTCTCACTTTTGACCAAAATATATCCTAGGAGTCAGTTGTGTTCACATAGCTAAGCACAGACATCTTACAAATTAAGAGGCAAACGTATGTACAGGGCAGGAAAATGCAGGATCTTATTTTACATGCTTACTCATAAAACACAGGTGCAATTGCACACATCCATACTGGTCATCAGTTTTCTCAAGACAAGTGCAGACGACTCTAGTCAACAGTTTCCATGGCAGGAGACTGCTGTTATCATTGCAAATGTAAGTATTGTTAGCAAGAAAGATGTAAAAGAGGAAAATGAAAAAATGAAAAAGAACTTCAATAATAAAAGATGAAATAGATCAGTAGAGCATCTCAGGTCACGGTATTCAGGTTGGGTTCTTCTATTGCTTCTCTAATCGTTACTTCCATTTTACAGCATTTGACAGCAGAACAGAATACCCCTTTAGCTCACCCAGGAGTACCTGGGTACCCAGGAGTCTGTCATGCATGGTACCTGCAAGTGAGTCTGTGACTAATGTATAATGTAGATTTCAATGACTGACTGGCACAGAAGCTGCACAAGGTAACAACCATGCTGAATGCCAAAAGCTCTTTCAACACACAAAGTTAGACGAAACTTCAGGAAGTGAGTACCTTCATAAAACAGCTGTACAAACTACAAAGATTTTAAGGCTCTTTTTTCGTAAACTGCAAGAGCTATCACATCACTTATGCATTACCAAATTGCTCAAAATGGTTTTGTACAGTAGTTCATAGCAAGTATTACCAACAAATAACTGACAAAAAATACTATGTATAACAATGCATGTGTGCATTGTGTGAGACCATACTCCTTTTTTGCAGATTCCTTACGAATAAATGCTTCCTAAAATTTGCTATTTGCCTAATACAGAGGAGTCTACTGCTAAAAGAGCTGACAACTTTGTAAAAAATGCTACTAATATTATCTGACCAGAGAGCACCTGCCCTTGCCCAAACCATAATGCACTTCCTTTCAAATTCTGGTGGCCTACAGAACCCCCAGAAACCCGGTACTAGAGAAGAGATGGGATGGGATAAAACACATTCCTTTCTAACAGTCTGAAGGAAGACTGGGAAAGCACTTCTCACTCCAGAAACAGCTGGATGATGGGGGAGTATAACCAGCTGCTAACACCAAGTTTTCACCTCTGCTTTCTCTTGCAGATTTGCTCACTAATTCTCCTAGAAGTCTTTTGCACTAATACGAAGACAGAAGAAAAGTAGGGCTCATTACCATCTTCATTTCCTTCCTCCTTCTCTCACCTGCTGAATACAGGGATGATGGTTGGGCTCCCTGCCAACAGTCAACAGCTCTGTAGCCGTTGTTTTCCAAATAGCAGCACCTTGAGCCTGTCTCATTTGCTCCTCCCGTCCCTTAAAGATGAGAAAAACAAAACAAAACAAAACACTCAGCAGGGCACAGTTCTTTCAAGGAGAGAATGAGGTCTGAAAAACCCTACTTAAGTCACTTACCTACTGCTACAAAAAACAAACAAGAAATCTGACTAAAACTCAGCAGAAATGCATCTGAACATTATGGATACCTTGTTTTAAGCTAGTCCCCTGATCCTGTATGCTTGCCCTTGTATATGATTATGGTATAAATGCAGATTAGAATTTCAAACTGAATTAGCAATGAGTATCCACCAGCCACTACTATTCTCGTCTGTTATATCAAAACACGAAGTCAAGCAAATGCAGATAAAAATAGGAAAAAAATGATATATACACAATGCAATTATAATACATTATTATAGAAATACAATTATGTGTATGTATACAAGTACATATATGTGTAGATGTTTTATACATATAGTATACATATGTAGACATACACACATGCATATGACCTGTTGTGCCTATTTCTGCGTTTAAGCAAAACAGTTACTGAGGACTCTTTCCTTTCTATCATCCAGTCAGTACATCAGTTAGGAAGCCACTGAAGAATGAACATAATTGTAAGCACCTAATAAATGAGTAAGAAGCATCACCGACTCACAGCACTTAAATATACTCTATTTGTGTATGTCAGTCAAAGCTCTTCAGAAACCTAGTTCATCTTTACCTTTGGAGCATATTATGATAATGTTTTTTTTTGAGTCCAGATGTGACTCCAGTACTCTCAGGAAATTCTGTGCACTCCAAATTAAGCATAGTTCAGGTTTCTCTAATCAAAGCCATTATCTTGCAGTGAGGACTCCAGATCTCACAGTGACTCAAAAATCACTTCTGTGCTAAAAACTACTGTCAAAGAAATAGGAATTCCAAAATCACAAAAGCAAAACACAAATGAAAGAATGAATACAGAACATCTTAGGTTTCTCTTTAGTGTCTTTCAATAATTACCATCAATATTTGAACACAAACTATATTTCACCTGTTTGCTAACAGGAACATCTTTCCATGAAAAACTTGTGTATTGTGCTCTACTGTGACAACTACTAACTGGATAAAAGAAGAAGCCACAGAAAGTGTGCAAAGCAGTTGACCACTAAATAAAAGCGGAACAAAGCCAAGAAAAAACAAATCCACCACACGTTTGTATTTTATGAAGTGCTTTATTTACCATTTCTTTCTGCAATGTCTTAATTGCTGCTTTTGTTTGTAATCTCAGGATAAATGCCATCATATCGCCAGAAGCATTAGTCTTTGGTCAATGTTCAAAAGACCTTATCTTACTAACGAACATTATGCTGACTGACTGCGATACTTTTTGTTTTCACCTACCCAAAGCAAAACAGCTCCATTTTGCAGTTGTTAGCTAATCTCACTAGTGATACCTCAGATCATTTTGCTAAGAAGTTCATACATCTGAAAGAGAAGTAATAAGAGACATTTTTTTCATAGATAGAGCTAACTGAAAAAATATATGTCTGTGTATCAATTTCTCTATGAAAATGTTACTTTTTTTTTTTTTTTCCTTAACTGTTTGCAGCTGATTAAACCTAGGTGGCCCTGGCTGCTGAAGGCTATCAGCAGGGTTTCCAGGGTAGCCTTTGCAGTTGCTTTTTAAATGAAAGGTGCCATAGTTCAACAACCCAAACTATAGCATTCTAAGCAAAGTCACTCTGCCTGACTCAAGTTCAGAAATTTTTGAAGTATTTCAGTGCAAAAGACTTTTGGTAGATGGGAAACATGTACAAACATGTATAATTCCAGAGCAGCTGGTGGCTAATTATCCACAGCTGACCCTGACAGTTAGAATATGGAGAAATACCTTCCCTTTAACAATACCTCAAGAGACAAAATTTGTACGTGCATTTCCATCTATGGCCTTGACATAGCTAGGAAAATTTAAGAAATAAATTATATATGAAGTAAATAGTAAAGTAATAATCAAAAGTTAATGATATTGGAAGAAATTATTTGAAGTTACAATGACAGTGCAATCCTTTTTGAAGCTCTTCCTCCAATTTATTAGCTAAGAAGTCCCCTCTGTCCATCACAGATAGCTTTACATCCTTCATACAGACAGCTCTAATAATTCGCCACATTCCTTTTAACAGAGAAACTTCCTTTCATGGTAGGATAAGGAGAAAGGGGAAGAGAAGGAAGTTCAATTTAGTTAATGGTAGGAAGTTATCCACTGAATTTTTTTGTTACAAACAGTGCCCCTACTAGAAATTAGCAAGTGAACCACCTCACCTAGTATGCAGCCTAGACACCCTCAGTGGAAAGCACCCAGTGCTTTTGGTAGGTGGTATAAGAACCCATATACAAAACTTACATTCCAAGGAAGTTCCCTTCTCATTTCAAGAGGAAAACAGTACTTTGACCAAAAATACCACTCACCCCAAGCACAGACATAATGCTCTGAAGATGCTGCTACCATCCTCATCATCAGCAAGAGCAACACTACCAGAGTAGATGAAGGAGAAAGTACTGCAGCAGCTTAATTTTCTAAGAATGCCTACCCTACATTTAAACCTGTGAAACATGAACATGGTTGATGCTCTCCAGCAGAAATGTAATGGTCCTTAGTTGATGCCACAGCTGTGATTTACTATAGTGAAACAATAGTAACTGAGGCAGAAATTGAAAGGCCCAGCCAGAACATGTTCAGAAATACAAGCCCCGATTCAAATACTGCACGCTCCCTTCTAGACACAGAAGGACTTCTTAAAAAGTAAAATGTGATCAATTTGTGTCTTGCTTAAAGGATACAAAGTAATATTTGTTTGCAACAGTCAAAGAGATCATTATTTGCCATTGTGACTGGAGATCAAATACCAAGTTTTCAGCAAGTACTTGTGGGATTAGCCAGGAATGCCTTTTAACCAGGTAAGAATTCACTCCAGGTTCGTAGTTGTCTCAAAGAAATACTTTCATAAGTCTCATCCATCTGAAACAGTTTAGACATCACTCGTATCAAAGTAGGACCTCCCCCTGTATCACCACAGTCCACTATTTCCTGGGTTAGGGAATACTGTGAGGTTCAAACTTCAGAAGATGGAGAAGCTTAGCAGGTTGTGCTGTTCACCTAGCCACTCTTCCACTTCCCCCTTCCTCAACAGGACAGGGATGAAAACAAGCTGAAAAAGCTCATCGGTTCAAAGACAAGGCGATCACTTACCATTTACAGTCATGAGCAGAACAGATTCAAGTTGGAGAAAATAAATTTAATTTATTGCCAGTTAAAATAGATATGAAAAGCAAGAAACAAATATCATCTAATGCAAAATCCTCCCATCTCACCATGCACTTCTAAAACTGGTAAAGCCCTCATTCCTCAGATGATCTCTTCTCAGAAGGAAGTCAAGAAGGTTCTCACCTTGCCCATCTCTTTCCACGTACAGAACCTCAGATGTGGTAGCAGCTTTGTCAATAATTAAGAAGACATGTTATACTAGCTTGCATTCAGAAGATAACTATCACACTGAAAATTAAGCAAATACACGTGGTTACTGCTCTAGCTTTTACTACATGTGAGCTCATAGCATAAATAACACCAAGACCAGCTATAAACAACTGCTTACCATAAAAGCATTTACCATTCAGAGTGAACCACTTCAGTCAGAAGAAACTGCAATCCTGAGCTGCATCTTTGATAGCTTCCTATCTCCTGCAAGCAGCTTTGTACAAACATTACTTCCTCTTCTGCTTCCAATCTGGCTTCTTCCTGAAATCTTGCTTCTTTAACTGTAGTACTCTCAGAGGTAAGGGATTTTAAGAAAACATCCGACATCTAGTAAACTAAGAGACAAAAGTAGAAGACGAGGAGGAAGCACCTGCACTCTTCAGAAAACTGGAGTGCCATTTCTAAGAAATGCATAATTTCTAACTTTCACTCACTCACTTAATTTTAGCCTTAGAATAAATACCAGAGAAATTGTTACACTTATCTCTGAAAGAACAGCACCCCAGTAAAGTACAATTTAATTTTTACTACAGTTTTTTAGGAAACAAACACCAGGCACTCTGATCTAGCCTAGAAGGTAATTTCTAGGCAGAATTGCTGACTAATTAGCAAACTCACAGTTAAACTTTAAGGGTGGGTTTTTTTGTGTGTTTTTTTCTTTTTCTTCCCCTGTGATGAGAGGGCTGGCAGTGAAGGACTTCCAGATTTGACTAGTAATTTTTCTCATGTTGTTTATAAAAAAGGGTATACCGTGAGAAGCAAGGATGCTTGCTTTTAACATTACATTCTTTGATTGCTTACTCCTTCCCTCAGCTCCCATTCCTAACATAGCTTAAATGCATGTTCGAGGATGGCTGTCCCACAAGCTGTCGGTTCACTCAGCACAGACACAGTCCAACATGTGTCATATAAGACTACCTCAATTTTCCCTCATGATGGAAAACACTCCAAAAGCTATACCTGAGGAGATAAAAAATGAGGAGCTTTACAGTCACTAAGAACACAACTGCAGCTGACATGCTTGGGCACTGGAAAAAAAAATAAAAAATCTCTGCTCAAGAAGTACTGCGAGATATGAGCACAGACTCAGAGTTAGTCCCTAGCTCGGTTAGGCCACAAATCTGCATGACCAAATTCACAGTTGAAGACTTTCTCTTTTCTCTTCTACTCGAGATCTGATCCTTTATGATGCAATTGGTTTCACTAAATGAATACAAATTTAAAGCACAAAGAAAATTTGTTTTCCAGTTTAACTATCTATAGACTTGATATGACACAGTTGTTCATAAACAAAACTACAGTTCACAGATGTTGTCAATGATATGCTGTTAGATGACCAGAACAGATAATGCAAATGAAAAGGAGGCACCCTCTTGTGACAGGGAAGGTGGTAAGGATGAGGATTCTGGTGTCAATCACTTCCCTCCCACTCTAGTGGGCATTTCTTTCTACAGCTGCTGCGCATTTATTGTACATACTCTAAACACACCAATTTTCATATGGGGCTGCACTTCTTCTCCCACTGATCTCCTCTTAACACACACAGCTCTGTTTCTGTCCCTCCTACTACCATTTGACTGTCTTAATCATGTTTTAAATAATATGTAGAGATAGACTATTCTACAAAGAGTAGAAGCAAAGTTCTGGAGCTTTGCTGGAGTCAGTGAATACAATATTTAAGCAAAGAACAGACATGGAATATTTTAGTGTTACTCATGCTCTACTGACACTGTGATGCTGCAAAAAAGCTGAGTAAGAAATGAAATGACAGTAAGATGCAACAACTAGCAATGGAAAACCAACCCATCCACACTCCTGTCATGTGATGTGATTTTTGCCTTCCCTCTCTTCCCACAAATCATACCTTAGTTTGTGCTTGTTGGATAGACCTGCTGGATAGCTTCTGACCTAAAAAAACAACACAGTGTATTTTACACATGCTTTTTTCATCCATTAATAGGTTGTATCAACATGATTATTACTGATGGAATAGGCTCTCATGTTTACTCATAAGAAAGCTTTGTTTGGCAGGGAAGGGCAATCCAGCAAGAATCTTCTTATTAATGTTCCATGAAGAGTAGTGCCTTTCCAAAATCTTATCCTCAGCTATATCACACTTTCTATCCCAGATTCCTTCTGCCAATTCTGAGAACACATCTGTTTGAATATGCTTAAGAGAGCATATTTTAAGTTTGCCAACAGCAAAGTCCAGCAAACAGCCAGCTAATATCTACACCAAAATGGGTGATAAGTCACAAACAAAGCAAGGATAAAAAAGTTAAACATAAAGTTAATTCATTTGGGAAGAAGAGGCATTTTCCTTGGTAACATTTAAAGAAGAGGAGTCCTGAGTTTAAAACCTAAGAGGAGTTTCTTCATACTAGGGGAAGATATTTAGTTGCTTCTGGTACTCACCAAAACTTAAGCAGCAATATTGGTTCTGAGGGCAAGACAGGCTTTCCTTTTTTTCCATACCAGTATATATCGTCCCCAATGAAATATACTCAATCCCCTCACTGCCCCAGACACTGAAGCTAAGTTGAACCACTGTGATGGGCTTGCAACTCCTTTCAGAGGTCAGGATCTCCCCCCAGCTCAGCCCTCCCCACAGGGACCTCTCCTTTCACACCTGCAAGACTTTCTTCCGCCAAGTCTCTTTGGACTCATCCTTGTTCTCATTACTACACAGCAGCTACTGCCATTGTAACTTCCACATTTCTCCCCACGAATATCCATAATCACAACATAGACAACTTTTTAAAAGAAAAAATAGTTTACATTTGAACAAAGGTACTATATATTAAATTACTAAATAAATATATATATATATACACATACAGACATTTGTGTCACTAAATTTTGTACAAGCTGCTACAATCTTCATACCCACACAACCAAATTTGGGTTTTGAACTGTGCAAAAAAAAAAAACAAACAAACAAACACCAAACTCGTGCACTCATTGACACTACTGTTTTTTCCACCCAAGAGGCTGCCAGTCTTGTTAAGAGCTATAGATATGTGCCTTTTTGTCTCTTTTGTATGTTTTTGCATGCATATACATAAGCACAGCCCTTCTTGTCAAGCCAAGCAACCACCCTTATGGTAAACAAGAACGAAAATAGACTGAGAAAAGAATTTGCTCATTTGCAGTGTCATGGAAGCTCAGGATTTCTATGTTTCCAAAACGAACACTTGAACATTACAATCACAAGAAAACAAAGTAAACATCAGAAAAACATATGTAAATCTGATTTAACACCACAACCAACTACTTTGCAATGAGCTGCACAGCTTTCTCAGAGAAACAAACAAAAAACAACCTTGAGCTTTCTATTCAAACAAATTCAAGTGCACTGAAAGAGGTATTCTTTACTTGTGATTTTTTTCTGTATATGTGAGATTTTTTTCTGTAAATTTGAAGTGGACATAAGTGAACTAAATTGTTTATCTGAATACAGATGCTTGAGCATGTGTTATCAGCTCATGTTTTCCATCAGCAACACACACAAAGCAAGTGCAAACATACTCTTCAAACAGGAAACAATGCTAACTTATAAAAGGCAACTCACTAAACTAGAATATGCATTTGGAAGATGAAGTGGTACTATGTGAAAATGAAGAAAACTATTGGCCCAAGTATTTCAAACAAAATTTTCTTATGAACAGAATTGCAATTTCCATCCCAAGCTTTTGAACAGTCTACAACATCTTCACATTTCTGCCAGCTTTTTCTTCTTTTGTTTTCAAGGCATCATGCAAATCAGGCTAGATTATAACATTAATTTCATGGCCTGTCATTCAAAATAGACTATGAAATTTCCACAAAATATGAACACTAAACTATAAAAATAGAAGCACCTTCAGAAACATTGTTCAGCATGGGATTACCTTATAGCTAAATGGTGGGAAGAACAGTGTCAGTTAAAAAATAGATCTGTTAATGAGAGAACTAAAGCAAGAATTAGTGGAAATAAAACTTCTTTCCTCAAGTTTTCACACCAGCCACAAGTCCATTGCTTCCTTTGGAGAAAACAAACAAACAAACAAACAAAAAAAAAACAACACAAAAAACCTGAAATAACCTATTGCAAGTTAGCTGTAACTTATTTTGAGATTAAATACTCAAAGTGAGGAACAATTCTTAAAAGGGAAAAAAAAATATAGATAAAAAACTTAAAGGGGAAGAAGGCAACATACTTTGGAATGTATTAATTTAAGAAAAAACACGGTGATGGGTCACTGAGCAGTATGGAATAAGGTACCCATCTGGTATATAATAACTAAATTTGAAAAGATGACCAATGCCTCCAGGACTCTGCAGCACAGAACATCTACAATTAGCAAAAACAAACAAACAAACAAACAAACAAAACACACAAAAAAACACACCATCAAAAGGGTCAACCTTATGGGATTTACCTACCCAGAAATTAGTAAGGCATACCACAAAACAGACCATGTAGAAACAAGTATCAGACTCTAAATATCTGAAGATTCGCTATACACCTGCATGATGAAACACTGGTTCTAAGTATTTATGATCTGTTGGAAAGTTCAGATTCAAGCTAATCCATAAACATTAACCTTAAAATGAACAGTATTAACAGTGATATTTAATTAACCTCATAGAAGTCAATATATTTTCATGTTAAAACTACAGTATAACAACTATCTAACAGAAGCTTCCAATAGTGGCACTAGGACTCCAATTTCAACCTGTGACTTTTGGAAGTTTTAGCTTTAAACACACAAAAGAAAAAAATAATTTTCAAATGGCCACTATTCAAATGAGGTTTGTGAATGCCCTGAATGCATATTAATAAATGCAGTAATTTCAAAATGTTAATCTTCACATTCACATATGTACAATATGCCTAAAATTTTCTCTCAGCAAAAATCAACTAATCTTTTTTTTTAATCTCCTTTTAGTGTGGAAAAGAGAAAGTCTCGCACCTGCATTCTTGCACAGCATGTAGAAAAGTAACTAATTTTATAATCAATTTCTCAACCACTTCAAAGAAACTGCAGTACACAAAATATTCTGGATGCTACTTTAAAAATTCAGCATCCGAAAAACCGATGCCATTGTTTAACTCGATACATATGTTTGCATTAGTTTCCTTTCACTTACTGCTTCAAATATATTCTAATTTTATTTAGTTATTTTGCTTAAAGAAATTTGTCTATCATGAATCATGCAATTCAATTCCTTCTTATGGCTTAGGAGTTAAGTGTTGTCAAAAGGTACTACCCAATCATATCCAGCATTATGAAGATTCCTGGTAACTCTTAAGTACTACAGAAGCTGCTAATACTGAAGAAAACAATTTGCTTTCTGAATGCTATGGTGACAGTACACGTTGCTTAGATTTATGTTACTTTGTTTTCTTGGGCCTCTCTGTTAGTAATGTACATGTAAGCCTCTCAATCATGAACAATAGCAAGTTAAATTATATTTATTAGCTGATGCCTTAAGTGCATAAAACAAAAGGTAGAAAAGCTGGAAGTGCAGCTTTTAAAAAAGAAAACAAAAAAACAAAAACAACAACAAGGCTACTTTTAGATGTTATGAAGAACTATTGCCACAGTACCACTGCAAAGGTTGCAGGTGGCAAGGTGTAGATGTGCCGCTTATGTACATGGTTCAGTGGTGATGGGTTGACAGCTGGACTCGATGATCTTTAACTTTTCCAATCTTAACAATTCTGTAAGGCTAGAGCATAAGTTTAAAGACTTCGTAAGCTGAAAACATTTATTGTTACAATTCACAGATGTTTCTTCACGATACAACTAAGTTCACCTGACAACCTCACCTTTCTTCTCTCCTTGTTCTTCATACCATTAACATAACCAGGTCAAAGTTGCATTTTCTTAGCATCCATGTCCTTCATCATTTTGAAATGTAGTCTCTCAGACCTTCATTTTGTCACAAAACTATTGTGTTGATGAATTTTGCTGTTGGATTCCACGGTCCGGAAGGTGGCTGATTCTGTGAACTGTGTAGTGCTGTAACAGTTCATGGTCTCAAGGAGAAAAGCAAACCAAGCATTTCAATCCACATTCTAAAACTAACTGTGGAAGACCTTCAGAAATGCTGACCAAAATGGACCATTTGGATAGCATCCAAATTACTCTAAACATAAAATAGAAGGGGTGGAGAACAGACGTGGAATTGACAGTAAGTCACAACAGTTGTAAATCAAAATAGCTGTCTGCCAAAACTACTGTAAAATATGTCTAGTCTGAATGCCACAATACCATTTAAAAAAGAATGGCATTATTTTGAGAGTACCTGCCTTTCTTTTCAAGACATTTAGAATCCTCTGACTTGAAAAATCCTTACAGTCTTCACAGATTTAAACAGAGGAAGATCTCTGGCAGTCTCTGATTTTATCTGGCTCCACAGACAGTGCTTTTTCTCTTGGTTCTTGTTTAACTTGGCTCATGCAGATACCAGTCTCTGTATTATCTTCAGCTTAAAGCAGAACAAAACAAAACATTAAAGTCCAAATACCACTGGTTACACTTCAGTCCTAATAACTGTATGCATTTAAAAGAAAAGATTCAGAAACTCAAACTAATAGGTATGACATCTGTGAACTTAGCTGTTGAGTAGTTTGACAGCCAGTTATAATATGCACCGTGCATATATATTAAGACACTTAACTGTAATACATTAATGTTACCTTGAATTATCACCATAAGAATATTCTTTAAAAATTGTCTGAAGCCCTAAAATGTTATTTCTCCCAAAATGTCCTTCCTCATCCTCATGTTAAAATAAACATACCATCTTCTGATTATTTATTTCTTTGGCGAAGGCTGGAATAGACATGTTACTATCTCTAACAAATAAACAATAAAATATGTTGATTTAAAGAATGACCTGAACTTCAGGTATGACTGGCCACTATTAAGGGACTGCACATATATTCTTATCAGGAAATAGCTTATTTTTGAGCTACCACTTTCTCTTATCTAAAATCTATAACATACAAAGTAACTTTAACTGAGTGCATGTATACACACAAGAGGAAAAAGCATCTTGAAATATACACTGACTGAACTGGTGAGTGTTTCATTCACATAAGGTCTATAATACCTGCTCTTCAAAATATATTTGTTTTTGTTCTCCTGCTCTCCAGACAAAGAAATGGACTCTGGAACAGGGGAGAGGAGAATCAGTGTATTTTAAAGACAAGTCTTCCACCTAACTTTGGAGTAGTGCCAATACCCTACAATTTCTAAATCCAGACAGCAATGATAGGTTGGTATCTTGAGAAGAAGGAAATACCAGAGGAACAGCAAGTACAGTTCCTATGGCTGTATAACTTAAAATTTTATATTTGGCTAAATTTTGTGTGTACGTAAACTAGTATTTACTTAAAAATGTATACTGAAATGTTAACTTAGTATTTGAGAGGCATCGACACCTTGATAGAACAAATGGGCTAAACAACTGAGTGAAGATGGCATATTTGATAGCCTTTCTTAAATAGCCTTTACCCAGAAGGAAAAGTTTCTCAGCAGAACAGTGAAATCCTATTTAACAAGGAAGACAAGCTACAGAAACATTTGAATGCAGCCAAGAAAAAAATTCTTAAATTTAATTTGACAATACTGCCAAAGTAAAATATCCTAATAATAATTTAAAAGATCTGAAAAAAAACATTTATTTCCAAAGACTCCTAACAAAATTCAGTATTTGTTATTTTATATGCTAATTTCTCCTACAAAATTGTACTTTTGAAGATGAACATTTTAGCAAAACGTTGGGATCTGGAGCAAAACAAAACTTTACAAGCTGGTATTTTGTCAATCAAAGTGATGGTATGTAGTTCAACTAAGTAATTTTTTTTTAGAAAAACCTAAATATATTTTACAGTCATTGTGATTTTAGAATAAATATTAATTAGAATCAGCTGAAACAAACCTATACTGGAGCTCCTCTTAATTAGCTCATTTATCTACTTTGTACTAGGACACAAGGAACAAAATCCACTGTATTTTCTGTATCTATATTGGGAAGAGCACAACTTACTCAGTGCAGGCTGGCTTTCCACAATGCGTACTGGAATAGCCTGTACATTTCCCAAGAGAACCTGCTGGACTTCTCTTTCTAGGCTTCTGGAGTCCTCTACCCCATCAAGTGCTACCAGCTGGCCCACGGTGACCAGATTCTGCTCAGAGCCAGGAGGAGTCCCAAAAGCAGAGGCAGCAGCACTGTGCTGTGCTAGGCCAGCACCTTTTTGCAGACTGTGCCCCTGGCCAAGTACTGGAAGATGGTTGGTTACTGCACTCCCTATGGAATCCAAGAGACTTGCAGAATTGGGATGGGAATGGTTATTTACAGCTAACAGGGCTGTTGATCCATTTGTGGAGGTAAAGCTTGATTGCAGCTGTAATCCCTGTAGAAGAGAAAGCAGAAGTACAAACACAACAGCACTTAAAGCAGGAAAAGTTTACATTTAATAACACACATTTTTCAGTACTGGAACTGGATAGGTTCTGACTTTCTACACATCATCACTTTCGAAGTGTCAACTTCAGCATCTATAGATTATACTTCTTCCAGGAAACTTAGCAGACTGGTGTCCAGCAGCATCTAGAAAATTACTAAGGACCACAGAAGTCTAATTTGGACAGATACTCAGTTTCAAATCCTTCCTCAGTACTGTCCATTCCCACGTGGGACATGCACTCAAAGCTAAGTATACTGGTTTAAAGGATAGTGAGGTGAAGCCAAGGCTACCTTCAGAAAGAGAAACCAACAGCAAGCAGAACATCATTGCAGTGTGGGTTGTATGTCTGTGGAAGAGATTATGAGCTTCGGGAGATACAAAGGTAGCTTAGGAAAGAGAGTTAAGAAAGACAGGTTTGAAAGCAAGATGAACTTCAGGAGAAACTCTTTTGGCACAGTATTCTTAACCCTGCACCTTGCCTTTTCAACCTGATGGTTTTACATTTCTGATCTGAGAGCAGTTCTAGGAATTTAACAGATTTTCTTATGAGGATGGAGAAAGATTGAAAGGGAATATGACTGACATATACTTCCTCAATTCTGCAGCATTTTCATCAATAAATAACTGAAACATATGGAAAATAATAAAGGTGATCGGTTTGAGGCAGAAACCAACTTCCGACATCTTCTTGGTTTTATTTTCACAAAGAGATCACAAAAACAAAGACACATACGGACCACCTGCACTGCAGCTAGATGCTAGTTGAGCAATATAAGAGAGGCCAAAGTAGGACGTGAGACTATTTTGAAGTCTGTGTTCCCTCACAGCCAGTGTTTGGGATCTCTAGTTGATATAGTTTCCTTCAGCACTCCCAGCATAGAACACCTGACACACTGTAAAAAACTTGACTGTACCTGAAGTTGTGCAAATATCTTGGGCTGAAGTGAAGAGAGAGAAGACAACAACTGAGCTCTTTCTGACAGCAAAGTCTCCCTGCTCTGGTTGGATTCTGCTTTGGTGATGACCGACTCCTCTGGTGAGCTCCCTGCAGGACCACAGACAGTTATAATGGTTTCCTCCTGGTTTAAAAGCCTCCCCCATGAATGGGGCAAGTCAAACCTCTTGTATCTCAATATAGATGTAAAAAATACATATATACATATAGATACACTCTCTTCTCTTTTGCAGAACAGCTTAGATGCTAAAGAAAAAAGTTGGTTACAAGAAAACAACATTACAGGAAGATAGCACATGTCTGTTGAGAATGAAAAAAGTAATAGTGGACAGCAACATAATTACTTCCTACTCTGTGTGCTGAATTTTTAATTCTAAAAGAAAAGTTGAAACATTTCTATCAAAAAAGCAATCTAATAATTTGACCACCCAGCCACGTTCAGTAAGTGCTCAATAACAGACAGGCATTAAAAGAAAGGGTTGGCTTCCAAAACAAAAACACATACAGGAAATCCTGCAAGTCCTCACATGCATTCCAAAGCACATTTGTAGAATTCAGAAAACTCCAATGTAATACCACATTTGGTGAAGTTTTAAAGGAAGACCATTGATGTGATGCCTACGGATTACAAAATTCTCAAAATTCTTATTTAAAGCAAAAATAATTTACTTTATTTCCTTAAGACATCGGGAAATCAAGACTCAGCCGCAGCTGAGTTTCTGCAAAAAAAAAAAAAAAAAAAAATTCCCATGGGATTATTCCTATCCTGTTTGAGATACCCAGGACATTTCAGCTAAGAATTACACTGATACAATTAAATATGGCTCAGCTTTCTATTTTGCTGCTCTAACTGTGAAAGAATAGTTTGCTCTATGTATATAGATTAATCTGCTGAATGGAAAAAATGTGAGTACTCAATTTCAAAAAGATCTCTAGAAAAAAAATAAATCACACAACACTTCCATCTGAGTAACTTGAAATACATATCTCATCATACATAACAAATTGTAAGCTCTAAAAAACTCTAGACTTCTTGAATACAATCACTTCAAAGAATTAGTGGGTTTTATTATTATACAGAGATTCCACATGCATACATGAATATCCACATGTAGGAAGAGACGGTAGTTCTTCTCTGAGACTGTACTTTACACCAATAAGCCCAGGTATAATTCTATTAGATTAAATCAAATTCTAACCAGCATGGATATTTGGTATGAATGCCAGAAGTTGAACACATACATGGTACTCTATTTCACAAGAGATGTGAAAGGGAACACAGACTTAAGAGACACAAACAGTGACAGTGATTGTTATATCTAGTAGTAAAGAAACAAAAAGCAGTATCATACGACGAAGGATATCCCTCATATATCTGGAACTCTAGACAGAGGTGTAGAGTTCTGTATGGAAAATGAAACAAACATCTGGGTTTTAATTCTGTTATTGCTTGTTTTCTTCAGTGTAAATTTGTTCCTACACAGCACAAGTTGAAATAAAAAACACAGCACATATACAAACAGCAGTTAGAGAAGTCAGTGTTGTATCCCCTTGCTACCATTTCATACTCTTCAACAAGAACCAATTTCTTCAATGTCAGGCTTCTTTTTTCCACACAGACTTGTAATATAATCATGTGTTTGCAATGTGTGCAGACTCGTCCTCACATGAATTTAAACGGAGACAAGATACACTGGAATTAGATTATCTGCTTGTATTAAGGGAATTGGTGCACACATGCAGAAAACCAAACACATCCGATACTGTAACCTCCTCTAAAGCAGTGCCTCTCTGAATGGAGGTTTACATAGTTTTTCCAAGGCAAACCAGATACCTGTGAAAGATAACAGGAATTGATGTACCTGAACTCCTGAACTTTCATCAGCATTCAGATAGTTTGTACCAAAAGTTATCCCTGCTGAGCTCCACCACAGCTGTTGAAACCAGCACTGTTTTGTCTCTCTCCATAAGAGCATAAAAAGTAATGGAAATATTAACACAGGTGTGCAAGCTTAAACACGGTAGTCTGTTTATATTGCAAAGTGCAAACTCCTTTTCTAAAACAAAAGACTTCCTTAAAAAAACAAAACAAAACATTATTCAAACTGAGCCTAAAAATTTACCTTTTGTACTCTAACATTTGTCAGCATCAAAGTTCTTGCCCTAAGAGCAGCAAGTGCATAGGACACTTTTCTGTTCAATTAGATTAACTGCACCAAAAATTATAATGAGAGAAACAAAACATAAGCCCAACTTTAGTCTTATTATTAACTGCTAATGCACTGGTGTATGATATTACTCAAGAGAGAAATCACCCAGCAATTCTGCTGGGATTACCAAAAAAAAAAAAAAAAAAAGGTCAGGGAATGAGGAGGGCCAGAGAAGAAAGAAGTTCAAACACGTCCAGTCTTCAAGAAAGAGCCACAGAGTTTGAAGTTTTGACTTTGATGGATCCATAATTGTGACAATAATGGCAGTGTACCTTTGATTGCTGTAGAACTCTCTACCAGCTGCCTGGAAAAGTACCAAATACCACATTCCAGATAAATGAGAAAACAAGCTGGCAGTGCCTCTGAGATTAATAACATTAAGATAATGCAGCAAGTTTCTTAATGGAACATGTGGAGATAATTAAGTTCATCCACCTTGCTGCAATCACACTCCTGCTAAAGCCATCAACTCCTCTAATGAGTCTCATAACATATCGTTGTTAAACAACAGATGGGAAAAGCATCTATAAACATCCAGGGAAGTTCTCTCATGCCACACTGGGCAAAATATCCTTGAAACATTAATATACTTGAAATTTAGGCAAAAAGAAGAGAATGTCATTTCCTACCACACACCATGATCTGTTGGAACACTTCAATCTATGTGCAATCCTAACAACCTGGGTGGCATTTAGATTTACTTACAAAACATCTTTATTTGTTTTAGTAAATGTTTTTAAGTCCAAGTAATAATAGCAATTTTAACAAAGAAAGCACAACATAATTAGCTTCTGAAAAAAAAAATATATATGGATAAAATAAATTTCTATAGTAATCTACACTGCTTTTGTAGTGAAGTGAGAGGAAGTCTTGTTAACTAGCTCAATGATTTCTTGGAAGAGATGCTACTTTGGCTTCACACATTAATATAGCCATTAACAATGACTTCCTAAGAAGCAGGAATCCCAACATGCACATGAGCTCCCTTTAGCAAGATTATCTGCAGCATGTGCAAAGCACAGACAGTCCCAGCTGTGTGCCCTGATGGATATCGACACCTCTTCAGTAGGAATCTTGGGGCAGAGTGGCTGGAAGACTGTGGAGAGGAAAGGGACCTGGGGGTATTGGTTGATGTTAAGCTGAACATGAGCCTGCAGTGTGCCCAGCTGGCCAAAAAAGGCTAATGGCACACCGGCTTGTATCAGAAATGGTGTTGCCAGTTTTGTGACATTAACAAGAGAGGCCACATTTAGAGAGAAGTTATTAATACAGTCCTAC
Source organism: Callipepla californica brunnescens (assembly GCA_023055505.1). Lineage (NCBI taxonomy): Eukaryota > Metazoa > Chordata > Aves > Galliformes > Odontophoridae > Callipepla > Callipepla californica. The sequence continues at coordinate 4,411,592 of JALIRH010000010.1, forward strand.
CATTGGAAGGTGGTGAGGCAAACGTAACAGTCACTGTTTCTGTAAGAACATTCCCACTGTCTGTAGTCCACTGTAGCTGAAAGGAAAAATACTAGTTTTCAGAAAGGGTTAAAGTTTGTGTATTGCCGAAACATAGGCTCAATTCAGAACATGCGAGAAAATAAGTGCACGAAGCTATGCTTTTTTTTTTTTTTTTTTGCTCCCCAGTAATTATGCATTTCAGGAGTTTAAAATAAAAAAATACCACTAACTATTTTTAACATGCACTGTACCAAGAAAGCTAACATCATCTCATGAAAACTTGGAAGACTGAACTAAACAAAAAAACAGCTAAACCAGAATAGGCCAAGAAACATCACCCGCTCACCTAAGGCCTATGTAGTTCAGGGAGAGTGGAAAAACCCCAATGACACAGCAATACCTAATACTATAGTTTGGCAAAGCTGATATTAAACCTAATAACTGGGAAAACAAGGATCACTGTATGTTTCTTAGTGCTCAATAGGTGGAAGAAGTTTAAGGAACAACATGTAAGAGCTGCTCAACATTCTGAAGTATCTACTTCAGACTTCCTTCACTTGCTAGAAGATGCACTCACAGACTTGTACAAGCTCTAATTTAGGCTTCACATGAGACAGACTTCATTCCAACTTTTCAGATGACGAAAACTAATAGTAACTTGTCTAGCAACCAGATAAAGCCATTAATAGCTTTCTGATGCATGTCATTTTTTCTCTCCCACATGCCTTCTAGTTCATGCAGTCATCATGTGAGTGTTGCATAATGTACTACTCAGCTAGTGGCCATCTAATGAGATGAATACTGAATATGGTCAAAAGGTTTGATTCACTTTGAATTCAGTTTTGCTCAGTGAGAGATTCCACTGAAAATACTGCTGCGGGAAACAGGAGGTCAGAGAACTCTGACAATGCAACTAAATGGTAAAAGTCAAATAAGACTTAGAGTACTTAACTCCAAAAATAAAAAAGAAACACTAGGGCCAACATACCGTTGCTGGAATGCTTTCTGAGTTATATACCACCTCGCCATTTCTCAGGGACTTCTGCACTTCATGAATGTGGTTCTTGATGTCATTCACAGTGGGAAAGAATGACAGGTTATGTCTCTCTGGCACTTCATCAGGTTTGAATAATTCTCTTTCCACATACTTTCTGTCACATGTTAAAGGACAAAAATATTTAAATAAAAATACGTGTATTTAAGATCTATTGTGCTATTTCCTTATGACAACTGCTGCAACCGTCTTCCTCTCCAGGTTGCAAAGACAATACAAAAGCAAGTTCAGAGATATTTGGATCAGTTTTCTGTGCATCTGCTCTGGAGTTCGGAATTAAAAAAAAAACAAAAACAAACAAAAAAAACACCCATCCCCTCAACAAACTTTAAAGAAGAGAGCAGCTCTTATCATAGTCTACAATAATGCAGCAAGAGAAGGCAAAATCCATAGAAAAAGAGATTCTAACATGTTGGAAATGCATTCAGTTATGCACCAGTACTGCCATTTACTCACAAATGAAATTAATTAAACGCAAAACCAGGTACAGCATAGACTAAGAGCGCTAACAGACAATTCTGTACCTTAGTTGCTTCCTCACTGCATAGACTTGCTCTATTCCTTGAGACACCAATTCTCGGATCTTGTCTGCCACTTGAGGATGAAGGCGGGAAGGCAGAGTACAGTTCTCATCTCTAACAACTTCCTCCTCCTCCTCCTCAGGAAAAGCAGCAGAAAAATGGGAGGGTGAAGAAGGGAGACAGGAAGTCTCCATTTCATGATACTGGTGGGCTTGCTGAGTGGGTAACTGCACATACCACCTGGCAAGGAGGAAAGTTTTTATAATTCTCAAGCAATAGCAGCAAAATGAATCTCTCATGGAAAAAGCCAGACAATCACAAATGAATCACTTAGAGTGACTTAATCTTTAAAGTCCTGAGCTGGAAGATACTGTTCTTCAGAATTCAGGGTTTATGATGCAAAATAACCCATGTTAAACCCCCCGATGGTAAAACTATTTCTTTCTATGCCCTACATGGAAACATCTGCTGAAGTTCCACGGCTCAGTATTTGCTCAGTATTTAACACATTTACTAAATAAAACAATCCAGAGCCATGAGTCTTATTAACAAAAAATCTCACAATGTCAGTAAGACTAAATAAAGCAATCAAGGACATAAAGGAAATGAAGCAAATTACTGCTCCTTATATATCATTTCTCAGTATAAAGAAAAAAAGTGCAAAATTCACCTGAGGATACCACCAGCCTCTATCAAGTTCTTCTTCAGCATGTTGAATGCTTTTTCCTGCTCCATTCTTATGATTTTCTTGTCAATTTTAGGGTCAGTAGGAACTCTGTACTCTGGAAACTTTTGAACTTTTTTAATATAGATCCTTCCATGGGGAAGATAAGAGAAAACAGAAAAAAAAAAAAAAGAAGTCTGCTTCAGCTGGAAGGCAAGATTTCCACCTACCTCATATCAGATACTCTCACAGAAAAAAAACAAGCGGAGTATTTTGAGGGATGAGGACCCTCTAAGATAGCTGAAGATTAAAAACAGCATATGAACAGAAAAAGATGCAGGTGGGTATAAATACACATACACCTGGTCCAGTATGGAAGTCACTTGGCCAGAATCTTGCTCCTCAGCAAAATTTTCTTTCCCTCAGTGGTGTAAAAGCACAACACCATTTCTGGACAGGTTGGAGTTCACCCTGCCTGAAATGCGAGCTGAACATACACATATCTAACTGCATGCATCCAGGTAAGCACACCCTTAGCTCTGTAAAGAGGGAACAAGCGTGGCACTGAAACCCAAGAGAATGTTCAAGGACGCAAAAAGAATGCAGAACACTGGAGTTGGATAAGAAGGAACAGGAAGAACTGTAACAACTTCTGTAAATAGATCTGCTATATTTGGACAATTTACTAATACAACTGCAGTTAAAAGTTTGAACGAAAACCAAGACATTGTCTTAGCATCAAATATGGTCACTAAAGGACAGCGCCATATGATGGCCTCGTTATTTTTTAGACAGTGATTCACTCTTGTAGTTCATGTACTGATGTAATGGTACTCAGCATAAGCAACCTGTCAAGGCTCAGCCCCACACAGCATAACAGGACAGCATTTCCCCCTTTCCTCAAGCTGGAAGGACATCAAGCAAGAACCATACTGTATGACATCAGCTACCACCCCCAAAGGACATGCTGTCAAGGCTCATGAGAAGCATGTTTTCTCAGGATGGCAAATAGCTTTATAGCCAGTTCTTACCTTGCCGGACAAGTGGCTTTGTACAGACAGCCAGAAGTGCTTTCCTGCTCACCAGCTTTTTTAGGCTGGAACCCTTTTCTCCTTGGTCCATACTGGCACTCCATTACAATGGCTCTGCTTCCTGGGAACAGAAAATAATTCACTCTATTCAAGCAACCATAGGAGACATTATAGTAAAACATTAACTACAAAGACAAAAACTTCTGGAAAAGTTATTTCTGTTTAATAATCAGACTCTTTAGACAACAGAATACTCAAATGTAGCAAGCATTCAAATACACTGCAAATGCTTCTTTTACAGCACATGAGAAACATGGAGCACTTCAAAAGCTTTTCCTAGAGTGATTACACTTTACAGTGCTCCTGGAAGATACATAGGGACAAAAGATTAGGTTCTGACCTGTTCAAATACTTCGCAGTATTGAGCAACTGTACTAGCTACCAAAGGAGAACAGTGTTGATAATAAACACATTAAGAGACAGAATCTACAAAGTGACCAAGAAAATTCACAGCTGAAAGCAAAGGTCTTTAATCAATACTTCAGACTATGCTGCCTTTTAAATACTTCCAAATGTGACCTACCTTATCAGTTAAATAACACTGTCTCAGTGTTGCTTCACTCTAAAATTCATTCAAATACATGGCTTATTCCAATCAGACCACTTATAAAAGGGTGAACAGGCATAACAAGTGTGTGTGTGGTCAAGAACAGAACTTACAACTCCCCCAAATCATGCTTAACTATCTATTACATATAATTTACATATTGCAGTACATAGGCAGGGAGCTGCCTATACTACAAATGATATAACCAAAACCTTTTTAAAGGTATCACGACAACAACGTAAGTTGCTTCCACAAGATACTCAGTGATTTACTGCCTGAGAATGTGACCCTATTAAAAAAACATATACACATCAATGCATATAAAGAGAAGAGAAATTTAAATGAGACAGTTGAGTAAAATAAACAGATTTCAAGCCTTTCAGGTTTGTTTTGTTTTGTTTGTTTAAAACAGTTTCTTAGGATGAAAAGACATCAAGACCTTTAAACTAGTTCTTACTAATACGCATCTCAAAAGCTAGTGAATCTTCTTTTACACAGGTATCAGCTATCTACAGTTCCTATGAAAACTAAGAGTAAAGATTTTGATGATTAGTTCACATTTTACAGTATATAAGGAGTGACCCAGCTTTTCTCCTTCTGCTTCATTTCCTCCCAACAGAAGCAGAATCACAGCAGGGAAGGCATTACAGACTGGCTCCACTTAGGCAGAAGGGGTAAGTAAATTCCTTGAGAGCAAGACTTTTCTCTGCACAGTTTAGAATTAAGTTAGTCAGGATTTAACAGCAGTTCAGTAAACCATATTTCCAGCCTCTGGTGCATAGACCTAATTTTTTAACGAACACCGTTCACAGAGAGTTTATATTCTATACCTAAATGTATTGGAAAAACAACACAGATGTATGCTTAATGTTTGTACAAGGGTCTAAACAAAGTTAAAAATACTGCAACTTAAAAATCAGTCTCTACTAATCTGCAACACTTAAAGAAGGAAATGATCTACGTGTGTTTTTGTTCTAAATATCTTATTGCGGGGGAACACATTTATTAAGCAGCTCTTACAAAAGAATTAAAGATGTTTCAAATGCATTTGGAGAGGGTGCCGATAAAAACACAGATTTTGGCTTTTTCTCAGCCTTCTTATACCTCAATTTATGGGTGAAGCTATAAATGTTTCACTTTCTCAGTTACTTTTAGGAAAAAAATAAGCATATAATGTATACCCCACTCATTCACATGTGACAACTAAAGCATATTAATTTTGTATTTGAATGAACTTATTTTCACATAAGCATTGCGTGAGCTAAGTATGCATTTCCAATCCCTAAACCTGTACATCCATTAAAAATATATCCCTACTGACACACATTGATGCTCTTTTCAAACTTATTTTTTTATTTCTGCTTTTAAGGGGGACACTTAGACATTGTAATGGATCCTGCAGAACAGACTCTTTCAAGGATCTCCAAGTAAGGCAAGAATACTGGAACAAGCTCTTACCCTTACAAGAAACTCCAAGTCTTGACAGAGCAGATGGAATCTCCATCTGAAGAACTCATTCACACCGCCATCAAATGCTACTTAAGTAATTTATTTCTAAACAACAAAGGGAAAGAAACACAACAAAGCCTGAGGTTTCAGGGAAACAAGCTGCTTCGCACTGTGGCATAGAGGTACCCAAGCTGCATTTTGTTTGGTTGGTTTCTGTTTTGTTCATGCCTTGGGTTTACTGATGCTAAGGAACAGCGCAAGGACCCTTCTTCACGGCCAGCTGGCAACTGATGTTGAGATTTTTCAAAGTAGTTATTAAAACAAAAGAAGTTAGTTACCTGCATTGACAAAGGGGATCCCATCATATGGGACATACTGAGATTTCCACATCAACCGTGTGGCGGGTTTGGCCGGGCTTGGAGACTGGCGTGTCCCCCACACACTTTGTGTCTGCTGCTTGTGTAGCGTTAGAACTCTCTCTAATTCTGTCTCGTTCACACAATAGCCGCGGTATGAGTCCCCAATTTTCTGCATGGAAAGGAGGTGAAATGATAAGATTATTCACCCAGCTGACTGCTCTGCATTACCCAAGAAAGCAAAAGCAGTCAGGGACTCTGCATGTGAGGACACAGGCTCAGGTTTTTGGCGTTTTGTACATTTTCCCCAACACTAGTATCCTCACGAGCACATTTACCATTGTTTCCAGCACCAAGTGTCAGATCCTAAGCACACAACAATCCCAACAGAAGTTAGAGTTACTGCCAAAACTAATTTACAGAGGACAACTTCAATCTGCAGTCACCTCCTAGACAAATTCATCTCGGGTGAATATTTTCACTTGATACCACAGAGGATCTCTGAAGTGCTAGAAATTGTCTATGTATCTATTTCAATGGACACAGAGTTGTGAGTCAAGGCAGAATACACCTGCTTGTAACACCAGCAACTGCCTAACCCACTCAGAGCATTATCTTTGGACAATTCATGTAACCCCTTTTCAAAGCTTTAAGGCACTTTCAGTTCTCAGTCATACAGAAACATAAGACACGCCACTGGATTAACAGCTATTGTTGCAATGACCTCTCCAAAGCAGTGGGCAACTCCAGAAGAATCGCATCTAGACTTAACTCCGTGGAAAGCAAACAAAACTGATGACAAATAATGCATTGACTTTGTAACACCTCCTGTGACAGTTGATCAGCCACTCAGAGCCATCCATCTCATCTGTCTGGAGCACCAGGGCCACCCAGTGAGCACTGTAAGCACCGGGACAGCAGCAAGCTTGCCATCTGAATCCAGAACATAATTCTCACTTGAATTCATCTGCAGCACAGGATCAGGACACCAAGCAGCTGACAATAACACCCAGAGCAGTCTGCCAGCTTACAGCACAACCATGGGACAAACACACAAGGAATGAATACTAGGACTGGATGTATCCATTTTGCTACTTTCAGTGACACAGCACACAGGTATTTCAGTACATACAACAAAAGCAACAGCAGTGTTTCTCCAAGATTATTATCTCAAAAATATATCAGCAACAACTGCATAAAACCATGCCCCATGAAAAACAAAGCTCCTGTGGTTAATAAGTCAGCAAATCAACAAAGAGCAAACAAGCCCCTTCTAAGTGAAACAGGGCAGCACAGTGCTGCTGCTAGCACAAGCCCAGTGGGATAAGAGTATGCACATGCTGGTGGCAAGAGCTGGTCTGAGGCACCAGCTGCTCACACAGCAGCAGCTCGCTGTGCTATAAGCACACCATTCTAGTATGTTAAACAATCTGCATAGGCTGCATTCACACAGATGCAAAGAGGAAGAAACACTAGTAATTGCTTAGCCAGATATTATACACAACATAAACAATTAGAAAAAGATATGAAAGATACAGAAGTATCTTTAAAGAGACCTAGGATTATCCCCTTACATGGGAGGAATTGCAAATATTGCATAACCAGCAATTATCTTTCCACATCTTCCTTTTCTGGTCACTACAAGCAGGTCTTAGACCTTATTCTTGGGAAATGAGAGGAAATGTATAGAACTCATACCAGAAATTACCAGTTAGGGTACCACCTCCTGTTCTAGCTTTAATTCTGCACAAAACAAAGCATCTTCCCAAAACGTGCACGGCAGTGAAAGTCACATAGCACATAGGATCCCCACTTCTTAAGAGCTTCCCAAGCAGGAACTAATGGACACGCAAGATCTATTCCAAACAAATTAACTGTGCATCATTAATTAATGTACTTCTAATTATGCCTTATTTCAGTATGCTGACACATGCTGGAGAGGCATTCTGATCAGACCACTGAAAACTTTAATTACGTTATTTTCTGTAACTTTTTAAAATCTACTCTTTGTTAACAAAGTAATTACTTTGTAGTAATGGGATTCTCTCCAACCCTTTAACTCCAGCCAAGTTTCAAGTAAAAAAAAAAAACAAACTAAGTAATTCCTTTTCTCTTCCCTGACCTTGTCCCAGCAAGAGTACATACGCTGAAGTACATACATTAAAACTGAAGTAGGAGCAGTAGGATGCTAGAGCATTACACCATCTAGGCACTGCAAGCATCAACTGAGCATTTCAAAGCAGCCAGGGAACCAGCTCTAAGCACACAACATAGTGCTAGTTTTGGACCGTTGCAGCTTTTATTGTTCTGTGTTTGCCTGTGCTTGCAGTACTGACCACTCTTCGATGTTTAAAGTGAAAACTCTTATGCTAACATGGCTGCTGCAAATTTTAAACACAGCAGATGAGGTTTCTTGTAAGACTCAGATAGATACCCCAGACCATAGTACATGCATCAGAGTACATGCATAGTATATATGCATCGGAGTAAAAGCAATTATACATCACACTGACTTTAACAACTAACCAGCTACCTGAAGTGGCTCCTTTACTCAGTGAGAACAGTATCTCCGACATGGAAGGACTAATATAAGCAATTTTCTGATCTCTGAATGTCTAAGTGGATATAATGTTGGACAATATCACTTATATGAAATAAAAGAACAAAAGGAGGAATAGATGTACATATTTAGTTGACTTAAAAATTATTTTAAGCGGATAACGAAAGAAATTTCATTTCTAAATCCCCTGCAGCTGCAACTTCTAGTTATCAGCAGCCAAAACAAGAGAAACCTTCAAGCAGCAATGATTTCTGAAGAAGTGAATAAGCTATCATGATTTTTCCTCCAAAAAAGCATTACGAGAAAGTAAAATAAATATCCATCAGGAAGAGTATGGTAGCAAGAAAATGAGGCAGGTGGTCTCAAGAAACTTCCTTTTAAATGATTTATGATGCATTCTAGCTGTTAATATTATCCCAGCCATCACATAGAAACATTTCTGTATATCTAAAAACGTACAAATAGAGAGTTCTGTTTACATCAAATGCCATGACAAGGAATAAAGACAGTTTCATTCACACCAGATATGCAAATTCTCCATTTAGAGTGGTGAATTATCTGTATAATTTACAGGATAAAAAGACCATTTTATGGTTTCTTAATGTGTAATTGGAAAAATGTGCATCAGCCTTACCCGAATATATTCTCCCACACAGTATGAGAAAATCCTAAAGCCAGTAAGTCATGAAAAACAGCTTGCTCAGCAGAAGACAACAGCTTTTTCTGTACCATGAATGAACTCAGTAACACTGAACAAGCAAAAAGGGATCAGTGCCTCTTCCCAGCACCATATGGCATCGAGAGATTTCGAAGCACAATTTATGCTTCAGGAGCTGTTGACAGCTGGACACTCCCAAAAAGAAAGACATTCCATAACATTTTACACATGAAATCTACTAGTAGTAGCAGCAAGTACTGGTCTAATCTCCTAACACCCAAAAGGTTGAACCCAACTTCTATAACCATAAACATTCTTTTTGTCATAAAATAGAATCAGTGTCTTGATCTTGATGAAAAAGACACTGAGTCAGAACTCCCTGTAGCTCACCTCACAGTTCCAGAGACGGCGTGCCCACGCAGGTGTATTTGTTGGCAAAGGCTGGAGAGGGATGGAAAAGGAGTCTTCTAACATTCTGAAAAATAAAAACGCAATGATGGTACACTGACACCCAAAGAAGGAATTCTTTAAACTACTGCTATCACATCAAATCAGTGCATTACATAAATTCTTACAGCCTAAGACCAAACTATAGATCTTACATCAACTTGTCTTGAAAACCTGGGATTCATTTTCACCATATTCTACTTCACTATTAAAATAATTCACCATTAAGTATTTTATTTATTATTAATAACTCTCTTATTTGTTCAACAAGTCCTCTGAGCAGCCAGTACTCTCACAATACTGAATAACAGCCAAAATATTGTGAAATACGCCGGGCTGAGTACCTGGATAACTTTCTCATGCAGACTGATGGTAGTATTATGACGATTAAACAGATACCCAATACATGTTAAATACCATACATTAGTATACTTTACATTTTAAAAACACCCAAAACAGCTCTGATAACTATTTGAAGTCAATACCTACTTTCTTCACTCCCTAAATCCTGGAATGGAAACAATGCAAGCTTGTTGCAGCTTATGGTGCAAATTATTCCAAAACCCGAATGCATTACCACCTGTCCACAGAAAAGAAAAGGATTTCCAGGATCTAACACGTACAAACTACATTTGTGACATCCATACATGAAGTATTTAACTTCATTTTAAATGTTGCCTGAATATAAACAATTTTTTGCTATAGTGCCAGGAATATTCTAATCTCTACTATTTCTCAGTTTCAAAAGAGAATAAACCAATGCAAAGCAAGCCTCTAGTTAGTAAAACGAGGAATTTCTTGGAGGAGAAATTCCCACAGAATTCACAATTAAAATACTAGTCATCATTTAGCAAGGGTGAAAGATCAGATTTCAAAGAGAACTGAACTATTTTAATTTAAGAAGCTTTGCTAATCAATCTGCCTATGTCTTTCACCGAAACACACCATTAGCAGTAATCTTCTCTTACATTTTATCAAAGGAAGCTTCAGCATTCCCTGTAGCTTCTTCACTAAATCACTTTGGACTCATACAGTTATGAATCTGCGTCTCGAGTAATTTCAGTAATTTGCATGGTGCTACTTTAAATACACTCCTATCGCTCCAGTTAGGATGTATCCAACTTCATCTGGAACACAAGTACTTTGAACGCTCTTCCCACTGCTCCAGCACATACCTGCGATTCCTGCAAACACAGCTGGCTACACATCACACACTAATTCTAAAAGTTCAAAACCTCCACTGAACTACTCTGTGGTAATTTGTGATAATCACTGCCCCCTCAAAAACAAACAAACAAGTGCAAGAAAACTCAGCGGTATTACCAGCAGGTCAAAGTGACTGTTAATCGCTTCAATTCCTAACCTACCTGGCTGCTGATTTTTTTGATACGGTGAGAGATGCTTGTGGATGGAGAATGTAACCGCTTGCACTGTCTGCTATAGCAGCCACTGCCACAGTCTGCAAGCTCCCATCACTGCACTTCTCTTCTGAAGCATCTTTGTGAAAAATAAAACATCCCCCTGATTAACATGTGAACTTAGAATGAGACAATCACAAACCATGATTAAATCTTGTGTGCTGGAGAAACAAGCATCTGAAGAGATGAAATAAAGAGAATGCCCAAGAGAAAAACTGTGGAGAACTGCAGCTCTAAAAACATATATGATGATAAACTTGACAGGGTTCTTTGCACTTACAGACTTTAGGATTTGTGTTACTGCTAATGACCCCACAACAAAGTAAATACACAGAACTTTGAAACGTTTTACACTTTCATAAATCCATATAGAATTGCCTATTTTGTCTCACACTACTTGGTTTTAAAATTAGAAAGGAGATTATGATTCTACTTTGTAATTAAAAAGAACACCTAAACAACCAAAACTTACATTATTTCAAGAAAAAAAAAACAAACATGAGAGACTTAAAGTCCCCCTGGTAACTGAATCCGACATGCCATTACAACAAATGTTTCAGCCAGGAAGCAATCCATAAGTCAAAAAATAGTACTGGATTGAGGCCCATGCATATAGGTAAGCAATAAGTAAAAGCAGGTATTTGATAATTTGGTCTCAGCATAAATAAAAGAGAGCTCTCTTTAGATATGGGCTTTCTGACCTTTGATTAAGAAGCTTCTTTCCCCAGTTCTGAGACAAAGAGAAGTTACTGACTCAGTACAGAAATCAGTCCACTAGACAGTTTCTGCCATTTAATGCTATAATGGGATGGAAAGTACAGCGATAATAGCAGGATGGCAAAGCCTTCAGCTGCAGCAAATGAGGACAAGCCCCAAAAGTAGCAGACACAGAAATGAAGGAAAAAAGCTGTTCACCTTTAGAAGGCCTCAGGTAGGAAGGGATCTCCAATGAGATACCCTTACCTCCTCTGCCAACCCTTAAACGTGGTCTGGAAAGGGATGGATTCTGGCTCCACTCCTTCCAGTCACTCAGCTGCACTGCATGCACATGAGCTCCCCTAGCTTGGCCCTGCCTTCCCACCAATCACTCAATTACTGTTTCAAGCCAAGACTTAGCATTTTCACTACATACGAGAAGATTCATTAACATGTATATCAGAGTAGCATCGCCCAGGGACAAAGCTTGGAGCACTGATTCCTTCTAAACAGATACACTCTCAAGAGCCTAAGCTCTACTCTGAAGCTTGTGCCATTTTATCTATTACCACTACCTGCAGGTAAGAGAAATACAAGTTCTTACAATCTATTCTCCTTCCCCTTTAACCTCTGACAAGTCTTCCTAGTGGTATTTAAAAGATCAAACAACTACAAAATCTTTTACGTAGTAAGTACCTAGAAAAAGGAAGGAAACTCAGTAGTACTGTTGCAGAACTTGTATATGAATACTGCAAAAATGATCTATTTGCACAGGGACCGCCACATAGGATGAAAAATGAGAATGCTAAAATATTATTAAACACTGCAAATTATTCCCTATAAAAATTAGCAGCAATTCTTCAGTACCCAAATGTTCACCACCAGCTTAAAATCGTGTAAGACTACACTAACTAAATAGTGGTCTCGCTCATTTTTGAGATCTTTCTCTTCCAGAAAATGCGGAACAGTCTAATGGATTTTTCAGAGTTTGACAAAATTTGACAACTAAATTTTCAGTTTTATTCTCTGAATGCAAACTTGCACATAGCCTTTGGCCATCCAGCTTGGCTTACAGATGAACGCTTCTAGAGATGAGCTGGAAATTTGTGCTTGTATTGCACTCCTCAGCTCATACTTAGGATGTGGCATTTCACACCCTGATGGCAAGAAGCTGCAACCCATTCACTTCACGGGGAACTGCATTTCTACTTAAGATACTTCACTTCTGGCTTCATGGAAGATGCCTCTCCACATGCTGTCTGTGACACAGACCAGAACACGAATTCTCCTATCTGCATTCCGTGAACTAACTCCTCAACTCAAAAATGAATCAAGATAATAGGAAAAAGTTGAAGCCGATGACACAGTTCTCTGACACAGCACAAATGTAGTTATTAACGGTAAACAAAGTAAGCAGCACCTTTGTCCTTGACTTCTCAATTTACCCATGACACATCTAAAGTAAGCATAATAACCCCTATTCCACAGGGCTTTGTCCAACAGAAAACACTGCATGCCAGATTCATAATCAGAAAACAGATCATTTAAGTATGTATTTTTGTCTTCTAACACTGGCTAAGGAAAGAAAACATACAAACAAAAGGTTCAGAAAAAAAACAACCCAAACTAAAATAATCATGAGGAGTACATTCAGTCAGAGGAACACAACCCCTCAAGTCCCACAGCCTGAACTCACCCTGAGTGCTGGTGACATCCAGAAGGTGACCCTGAGGAATTATCACTTGGGCCATTCCTGGCTGGGCAGAAGGAATGACGTGAAGCACCTGGCCATTTTCTGACTGGCTGGCAACAATCATCTGTACGGCGATCACACAAAAGTATGAGAGGTGCTAGCTGGCACAGTGATCAGGATGCACGTTGACCGGTTTTGCTTACTAGCAGAACAGGAAATATTCTGGCTAGAATATATATATATATGTGTGTGTGTGTATATATGTGTAAATTAACATGAACTCACATATTAAGAAAATCATCTACTTATTATTAAACAACTTAAAATTGTTTTCCACCTTCAAAAAAAAACCTTTAACTGATTAAAGGAGACAAACAAAAAAAGCCCACAAAAACAAACCTTAGGGGATTCTACAAAGAATTACACATTTATTTGAAACTGAAAGACCTCAAAAACCTGAAAGCCATTCCTGGGTGGAATTGCTGCGACCCCATTCACAGATTAGTACAATTACCCACAACATATGAAAATCTTTGATGTTTACTCCTAAGAAATTGAGTTCTACGGGCAGCATTTTACACAAAAGCAGATGGAAGAAAAGCTGTCGGACTTTGTAACGAATAAATGACTTAAATCTCCTAGAACTCTGGAAAACTGAAGTGTCTTGTTATGGTAAATATTTTCATGACTACCAGAGCTTGTTTCCAGCAACAGTATAAAATCTTAAATGACAAAACATAACCTTGATTCTGAATTACTATACTTCAAATGGGTGAGGTGCCTTTAAATGACAGTACAAAACATGCCAACCATAAACGTTGAGTGAAAGAACACTTATTTTGTAACAAGATAACTAAGAACTACAAATCGAGATTTTGAGCAAATTAACTCAAAAAACCCAACAAGAAAAGGACTGACAGAATGGGTTGGCTTATTGCTAATACCCCAGTCCTAACAAAACAAAATAAACAAATCCAGCAGATATAGAGAGCAGCAGCAGCATGAGATTTCAGAACACAAGGACAAACGCTGAACAACAACAAATGCTGCAGTTGGCTGTTTAATAAAATAAGTATGGCTGGAGGCAGGATTTCCCTATATGAGAAGGATGACAGGAGCATGAACTGAACCATGGAAAAGTTTCACCCTGTTGCTCAGGACCGAACAGGCTGCTGTTATAAGAAAAGCACTGCGTTTTTCCAGGGGTCCTTCACAGAGCTCCACCGCCTATGCATTCACCGCATGCCCTGCTTGCGGCACTCACCATGTGTGCACTGGACACCCCGAGGGGCTGCAGCTCGCAGAGCGGCTGGCCATGCGGCTCGAGCAGGTGGAGCTCCTCGGCAGACAGAGGCGGAGGCCGCGCAGGTGCAGCTGAGGATGCAGAGCTGCCCAAGAGGCGTATGCTGATCGGCACGGAGGTGGGAGAGTCGCTCTGTCCCAGCGGCAGATCCCTGGAATCCATGCAGGTTACACGCTTGCAGGGGAAGAACAGTAAAAAGCACCTTAATCTCATGCAGAGATCGCTACTTTTAAAAACAAAAAAGAGCATTTAAAGTGGTCAGGATACGCGTTAGACGGTGTTCTACATCCTCTGTAAGAGGCTGCCATTAGCACTGCAACAACTGTTCTGTTCTATATTTTCATGCTGAAAATACAAATACACACACGATGAGCGGTGACTAAACAATCTAACAGATTTTTCAAGCGATCTGAACCCCTTCTACACCGAGACACACCAAGCATTATTTTATTGAATATCTTCATTATCACAATGAAATATTTCTTCAGCACTGTAACAGTAGTTAAGAAATGCAATTACTACCATGACACGCAGCATCTGGATATTGATCACTTCAAAACTGAACGGCACAAGAATACGACCGAAGGAATTGCTGTACTCTTTAAAGGCAGATGGTGCATTAGTACAAAGCGAGCAGTAAATTCACTGATGCGATATCATTCTGTACATTCATCACAGACGATGCTAAGAAAGGACCCCTAAAACCAGGACTTGGGTATTTCACCTGGAAACCCTGACTGCTTGTTTCTGACTGCCCAGTACTGCTGCAGTTGCCTGCAAACAAAACATTAGATCTTTCCATAGCGACAGCATGGTCCGTTTTCTTCCATTACAGGATGGCCTGGAAAAGTTACAAAACTATTTCAGTACTTTCGCCTCAACCAAGATACTGCTGCAGGCTTTTTTTGGTCTTAAAAATCTAGCCTGACAATTTCCAGCCCTGCTGCCTGCTGAGAACAAAATCCTCAAGAAAAAAAAACCCTTGCTTCTTTATCACTATTACTTGCTGCAGAAACATTTCACTGTGTTGCTCCAGGAGTCTGTTCTAGCACCGTGTGAGACAATTTGCTTGACTCACTGTGTATACAGACAAACATGCACTCTTCTGCTTTGCACCTTGTTCATGAGCACTCATCTCCACACATCTTGAGATGTTTGATATTTAAAGGTACACCAGCAATGCTTAATGAAAATATTAGTCATCTCCTTCCATAATAGCACACAGGACTTCAATGACCCAAAGGTGCCACACAGCCATCTTTGAGTATATTGTGTTTGTTTTAAAGAGGCAAAAAAGCAACGTTTAAGTGACAGATCATTGAACAACAGGCTTCTGAGCACTTGGGAGATTTACCTCTCATCCAAAAGTGCAAAATTTCGAGCAGAGAATATTAGACAGTAAACTGTAACAGTCACAGTTGAAGGCTTGGACCCAGACAGTACAGCCTTTAAAGCAGTGACCAGTTCCAAGTATTTATAAGCAACTAGACAAAACAATAAATTCACCTGGCCCTGACATTACTAAAGCATGTATATACTCCAGTACATACATCATATGCCAAAGTGAAGACAACTTAATTCCTGAAGTTTGGGTGGAGGAGGGAGAAAGGCACTTAGTTTTTCCCTCCAGTATTCATATTAAAAACAGGCAGCATTATATGAGTATGTGACTCCTAACAACTTTATGTGTTCTTCACAACACAGTAAATTTCTTCAGTAAGACCACCTTGGTTATGGCTTTTCAACCATTTACAGCTTTATTGAGGAAAATGTAAAAGGCTGAAAGCCTTTTGGAAAGAGCTGTATGACCCTGGAAGTACAAATGTAGTTTACCTTGTATAGATATGAAGACCACGGGCAGAGTAAACTCACATCTTGGCTTCTGAAGACAAAGAAGGCATCCTGCTAATATGAACAACACAGTTACGCAGCTCACATGTTCAATGGAATAAATACTTAATCTAAAGCAGATTCAATTTGCCATTCAATTTTCAAGTAAGGATATTCCAGAGCTCTAAATAAAGTTACTAATGTTTACTAAGTATTTTGGAGCTTTAAAGCTGAGAACAATTATGAGACGTTTCAATTTAAATACATGAAGCGTATTGACAGCAAATGAAAAAAAAAAAAAAAATTAGAATAAAACCCAGACCAGACAGAGCTGGATTTCATCACTGCTCACATCGCTCAACCAGTTTCCCTCAGCTAAGAAAAAAAGATACATCAGTTTAGCTGAGGCAGCACGTTCAGTTCTTAAGAGATAAACCGAAGAGAACCATGGCATGCTCTGAGCGCTCTGCAACCCTCCTGCAGAGCACGAGGACAGCTGCATCAGGATGGACCAACAGCCCAAGCAGACAACATCCTCCATCTCACAGGCTGGTTAATAACAAAGCCCAGAGAAAAATAACAGCAGGAGAGCAAACACTCAGTGACATCCTTCCAGCTTCCTGGTATAGACAGCCCAGAAACACCTCGAGCCTCAAATGGTACCTCTGTGTTTTAAGGAAGCAGTCTAACCCTGTTTGGTGGCTCTATCTAACCTCTGCTCTACTCCAGGAAAACCAGGGGCATACATATCACTTCAGAATGAACTCAGTGGTGCAATCACCCAGGCTTCATCAGCCCCACTTCTGTGCAATCCCGAACAAAAAGATGTTTTTTGTTTTTTTTTTGTCCTAAAGAGATACACTTCTACAGATGCTTAAAAGCATATACATAGTTAATGCACTTTGAACCCTGCAGGACTGTTTCCCTTACCCTGCCTGCCACACGGGGAGTGCTCTCCTTCAAATAAAGCAGTATATACAGCCGCTGCTGGCCTTAGTTCAGCTTCACAAAGAGATCAAGCAGCCACAAACCACAGCACACACAGGCAAGTACAATTCCATCATCAGAGCGTCAAGAACAGTCTTGCAGATGGGATTTTCAAGAGAGACATGATGCACTGCAGTTCAGTCTATAGCATTACTACCAGCTGATCAGTGCCAGAGACAAACGTGCTGATAGCTGTAGATCACTTGGCACTGTGGGGGTGATGGGATGCTGGACTAGGCTGCTCAGAGAGGCTATGCACACCCTCTCTGTGGAAGCATTAAACGAGAGGCTGAATGGGGCTTTCAACAACCTGGTCTAGGGGAGGTGTCCCTGCCTACAGTGGCAGGTCTCGAACTAAGTGATCTTAAGGGCACCAACCCATTCTATGATTCTGTGAAAGGCAGATCCCAGCTGCTCCAAGCCTTTCTTCCGTGTAACGCTGCACACCACAAGCACACTGCCCCACGGGTAGGGCTGCAGGTGCTCCCAGCAGCGGGCACCACTCCGCCCCAGCAGTGAGACCCAGAGATGGGCCACGTCCTGCAGCTCCACCTCTAACTTCTAAAGCTGAGACAGCAGCGGGGATGGCCGTCTTAAAAAGAAAGCTGAACTACTACAAAAAGAGATGAGCTCACAGTGACAACAAGCACTCGGCTTACGGTAACACATGGGAATCCCCTCAGACCCTCGGTGCGTTCCCACGTGAAAAAGAAGGCAAAAAGCCTGGCAGCAATCCTGCCCGCTCTGCCTTCGTGGCAAGAAAGGTGCACAGACGGAGGCCTCGCTAACAGTCCTGTTCCAGGACCGTTATTATAAAACAATACAAAGGTCTTACACAGAGACTTAAAACCACAAGGCTTACCGCAACCAAACACTCCCTCCAGAGCCGCCCCTGAGGACACTTCTCCAGCAGGTGAGTCGCAGTAACGCCTTAACGGGGCGCTGAGGGCACGGCAGCGTCCCCAACGGACTCGTTACAAGCGGGAGAACGCGCACAGCAAGCGGGGAACGCTGGGGCCGTCCGGTGCCTGCGAAGAGCAGCGGGGCCGCCTCACACGGACTCCGCTGCTCCGGGCTGCTCACGGCGGCGCCCCTGGGCTCCTCCCGCGGGGCGCGGCGGGACGGGGACGGGGTCCCGCAGGCGGCAGCCGCCGTGCCGCGCCCCCTTCACCTTCCTCCCCACCCAGCCCCGCTCACAGCCGCCTCCTCACGGCGAGGGGGCACGGAGGCAGCCCCGCAGCGCCCGGCCCGGCAACCCCGCGCCGGGCACACCGCGCCCCCCCCCTGCCCGCGCCCCTCGCCCGCCCCACCCCACCTCGCCGGGGCTCCCGCCGGCGCCGCCATGGAGGCCGCCCCTCGGCGCACGCGCGGCGCTCAGCGGTGGGAGGGGCTCGGTGCCGGCGCGCGGGCTGCTGGGGGCGGCGGTGCGGGCGGCAGCATGGCGCAGCTCACGGCGCGGTTCCGCACCGAAAACCCCAGGTGAGGCGCGGGGCGGAGGGGCGGCTGCGGGAGGGCTCCGCGCGGGGTCGCTAACGGCGCCGTTTCCCCGCAGGTACGCCGTGGAGGACGTTCCCTTCTCCGTGCCCGCGGCCTCCGAGACCGCCGACCTCAGCCGGCTCATCAACAAGCTGCTGGCAGCGCGTGGCGGTACGTGCCGCGACGCCTGGGCCCGGCCCGCGGGCGCTCGGTGCTCCGCGCGGGGCCCCTGGCCCGCCCTGACCGCGTACGCTCTCTGCTTTGTTTCAGCGGACCACAAGTATGTGGAGTTCGACTTCCTCATCCAGGGCCAGTTCCTGCGTGTGCCGCTGGTCACGCACATGGAGATGGAAAACATCTCCACGGTGAGGCCGCGCCCCGCGCACATCCGCGGCTTTTCGCTTTTCTCACTTACCCGAAACTCCCCGTGTGTTTAAACTCCTTCTGAGCTAAAATAACAACAAGAGTGCGAGGCTGGTAGTTCTGGGTAATGGAACACCGTTACCCTGTCTCTTGTCTCTCTGTACGCTGCTTTTGTGCACAATTCACGCGTGTTAGGCCCCTGCAACTGAAGGTAGGTTGAGAGGCAAAGAAAGAAGTAAGTTAGTGTCACCTCCAGAAAGCCGTGCCCTGTGGATTATTTTAAACAGCAGTTTTAAATGGCAGATACAGAAGAGGAACATGAGAACAGTGAGAATAATGACTTTTGCTTTCATCTTGCTATTAACTGTAATTCCCTATGGGAAGCAGCATCACTCACCTTTAGATTGCAGTTCCACTAACCTGGAATTCTTGGTGCCAAGAGCTCTGCCCAATAAACTTGTGTATTTACACCACACTACAATTAAGTATGATTGTTATCGACTAATGAAGCCTTATTAAATAAATATTTTGTTTGTGAGCTCAGGAAGAAGTGGTGGAAATAGAGTATGTGGAGAAATACATGGCCCCGCAGCCTGAGGAGTGCATCTTCCACGACGACTGGATCAGCTCCGTTCAGGGCACTGAAGAATGGTACCACACTAAACCACTAATTCGTCTGTCTTACTTATACCTGACGGACACACAGGACCCCACGATGTTAAATGGAGTGCTATTCTGCCTCTTTACTAAACACTTATTTTTTTCAATCCTTGCTCTGTTTTTGACTTGATTTTCCTTTTTTAATCTAGCAAGTCCATCAGCTACTTGCTTTTGTGAGCAGTTAACACCTTGGAACTTGTATTGAAGTCAGCACAGAACAAGCCAAATATTTCAGCATAGGGCTCTTACTAAAAATGCTTAATACAAATGCTGATTACCATCTCTGAAAGGAAACAATTTCTGCATCTACCTTAAAACCTAAATCCTTTTGATTTCAAATGTGATGGGTATACAGCAGCAAACAGATCTGCATAGCTTTGTGCAGAACTTTTCTTTAAAACACATAATTGTCCATCAGTACTGTATTTTTAGATTCATTCTCCAATCAACTAGGCCACATTTCTATACTAATATATGGTTTGGAAATGCTCCAAGACCCACCTGTTAACACTATAAACAGTAACATTTCATACATCGTTTAAAAAGTAATTTAAGTCTCACCTACTAGAACATGCATTGCTACCATTGCTGTTCTTTGTTCTGTACTCATAGCTTTCCACTTACAGGCTTCAGCAAAGCCGCTTCAAGTAACCAGATGCTATGTTCATATTCTTCTGAATTTCTGGTTTATTAGAAATGTTGGCTTTAAAGACAAGAATGTTAAAGCCTGTCTTTTGCAGGATATTAACTGGCTGCTATGATCAGACTGCTCGAATCTGGTCTTTGGAGGGAAAATCCATCATGACAATAGCTGGGCATACCGAAGTAGTGAAGGACGTGGCATGGGTGAAGCAAGGTCAGTATATATATACCATAAGAGCAATAATAGTTCAATTTATTGCAAGAGAAACATCAGCATTCCTCAGTCATGAGTACTCAGTAGTCACAGGAGGAATGGTTAAGGTCCAGCTGCCCTATGCAAGCAGCAGTATGTAGAGCAGGTTGTCCAGGACTGTATCTAGTAGTCTACAGATTAAATTATGTCAGCCTCTGTCAGTGTTTGGTTTTATTTTTATAAACCAAGTAATGGTGCAAGTAAGACAGTCCGTGCATGAATATGCACATTGTCAGCATCCTTCCAGACTTATTTGTGTGAGTTTTTCTTGGAGGGTAACATGATGTGGACTGAGGTATGTTTACATCACGTTACTGGCAGATAGGATTTCTATCTACTATTTCTTCAACTGGAAGAACTCCTATAAATATTTTAGAAGGCAGAGTTTAGGGTGAACATGCCTTCTTTCTTCCTCAGATAGTTTATCCTGCTTGTTAATCAGTGCATCTATGGACCAAACTATCCTCCTCTGGGAGTGGAATGTGGAGAAGAACAAAGTGAAAGCCCTTCACTGCTGCAGGGGACATGCTGGAAGCGTAGACTCTGTGGCAGTTGATTGCACAAGAACTAAAGTGAGTGACTCCTTGAAGGAAATCTTCGAATTTTCAGATGTTAGCCATCTGTAACTCAGAAGTAACTTCTTTTCTCTCTGTCTAGTGATAGTCATTATATTATTGTGACTCAAACAGATCAATTTCCATTCTTGCTATAAATTATGGTTAGTAAAAAGTCTAGGAGTGCAACACAAACACTATCTTCTTTTCAAATAAAGCAATGCACTTACTCCAGTAACCACAAAAAGCTGAAGGGGACTGGAAATAGCACAAGCTAGTGCTGCTTTTGATTTGTGAGAGTGAAGCTGAATGTTTACTTTTAAGGAAACCTTGCCTTTTACACATGAATATGGGTTATAATGAACTGTTTTCAATTTCTGCCTAACTTTCAACAGTAATTTTGGATCAGAAAAAGTATTTTTAGAGCAATACTCAGAAAAAGCTGATGGTGGAAGAGGTCCTTTCTCTTCATGCAAGACTTGAGCACTTAGAAGCATTCATACCAAACATAGAGCTGCCTCTCATCTTGACTCTATCAGACAGGTTAAAAAATAAATTACTGTTGATAAGAGAGACTTTGTGGCTACTCTTCCTGCAGAGGTAGGAAAAAGTAATTTGATCTGTGCCTTTTTTGTCCCATTTGAGGAGCCCAACACTGTTATATATTACAATCCATTGGTTATTTTTTCAGGCAGGAACTGTACTTGGTATTCTTTGCAAGGTCTGATAGGAACAACTGTTAACAAAACTTCTCTGTTTGTTCAGTTCTGCAGTGGATCTTGGGATAAGATGCTAAAGATTTGGTCTGCAGGTAAGATAAGTCTAAGCTGAGATCCTTGGCCATGTTCAGAACAGTGGTTGCAGTAACCTGAATGATGGATACCTGGATACTTCTTTCTTTAAGGAAATTTGATATCTATTAATAAAAGCAAGCCATACTTTTTTGCAATAGCTTTGCAAGACTGCGAATAACTTTCTTAAGTTATTGATTTGATGCTAACAATCTCAGGTACGGCTTAGAACTGCCTGCCACTGTTTATTTTGTTTAGAACACAGAACTTTGTTTCATTTATGTTTAATGGGTTTATGTAAACATGCAGGTTTGAGTCTAGACTGTAAATCAATGACCTATGGGTTATTTTTCTGGTCTGTTACAGCATAGAGCAAAGTAAGATAGTCAGGTATTTTCTAGTAACATAGATAAACTTTCTAATTTGAATGTTTTCTTTTACTGTTAGAAGACACGTTCTTTTGGTTTGGGCATATATATGTGGGTGCTGTTTCTGAAGGAAAGATTGTGTTTACCACACACTTAAATTACTGTTGGGATTTTCCATCAAGAAGAATGGTCTTAAAATTCTGTTGGAACATCAGAAACCTCTAGATCAAGTCTGACTGTCTTTTGTCATAGTCCCTACAGATGAAGAGGATGAAATGGAAGAAGCAGCTAACAGACCACGGAAGAAGCAGAAAACAGAACAGTTGGGACTAACAAGGGTAAGATGAGCTCCAGGCTTGTAGGAGATTTTGAAGTGCAGACATAGAACATGATTCCTCTTTCTTAATAGTTACTGTACAAGAAAATCTCTGGTGATATGTCTGAGGTAGAGCAGACATTTTTATTTACTGAAAGATAGATGTGTAAATTGTACTCAATTAAATCTCACTTTTAAATCCTAGACTCCCCTGGCAACCCTGTCTGGCCACACAGAAGCCATCTCTTCTGTGCTGTGGTCAGATGCTGAAGAAATTTGTAGCGCATCATGGGACCACACCATTAAGTTCTGGGATGCTGAGAGTGGGGCTCTCAAATCAACTTTGGTGAGATCACTGCACTTCATATGTTCAACTGATGTCCAGCTTAAACAAAAATAACTCTGCAGAACCAAACTGTAGCTCCTCATTTAATGGTGTTGGTTTTTTTTTTTTTTCTTGTTTTGTTTTGGTTTTTGACAGACAGGAAACAAAGTGTTTAATTCTGTTTCTTACTCACCACTGTGTCGACGTCTAGCATCTGGGAGTACTGACAGACATATTAGACTATGGGATCCTCGCAGCAAAGGTGAGATCATAAATGTGCATGTTCATGAAGGCATTTTTCCAAAAACATCTCAAAACTTGTCTTCTCCTGCCTCTGCTAGCAATAAGCCCTTTGGGAGCTTTATTAAACACAGACATTTCTTTTTTAATTTCTGTAACTCAGTGCAAGACAACTTTGATTTCTAAGCAAATAATTTAGAAAACTAATTCAGCTTGTTTTCACTTAAAAAAAGAAAAAACAACAAAAAACCTTAACATACATTCAACTGCGTAGTTGCAAACCCGAACTGTTTAATTTACTTTTTTTAAACACTGAGTCCCTCTGCTTAAGCTGCCATGCTCAAGTTGATGGGACCATCATTTGAGTGAAATAGCAGCCGCTTTGCTACTCTATTGTGGTGTCTTCTCACACAGTACTGCTAATCACCTAGAACTGAGCCAGCCAGATTTATTCCATAGACACATTTACTTATTTAGCTTCTATAAATCCAGTCAGGATTTTAATTCAGGAATCTTTGAAAGAGAGTTTAGTGAAAGAGATTTTTTAATTCCTTTTAACAGAACTAGCGTGACTTCTGTTTTTTTTTTTTTTGCGTTCATTTTGATTTCTGAGATAATAGTTGCAGAATATTGGGGACACTTACCTTAAATATGTTGCTGACTGAATTTTGTATGCATCTTCAAAGGGCCTGTTACGATTGACATTGGCTGTGAGTAGCTTTTATTTTTTTCCCCTATCCAGATGGCTCCTTGGTTCTCCTTTCTCTGACTTCACACACAGGATGGGTGACATCTGTGAAGTGGTCACCCACCCACGAGCATCAGCTCATCTCTGGTTCTCTGGACAACATTGTAAAGCTGTGGGACACAAGAAGGTGAGATAAACACACAGTCCATGCCAGTAAAAGGCATGTAAGCTTACAGCATCTTAAGCTGTAAGCTTAAGATGTAAGGCATGTAAGCTTACAGCATCTACAGCTTCATTAACCTAATGAAATCACAGAATCAGTGTTAGAAATTAATTGGAAACTCCTGTGGTAATTGTGGAAATCTGTTAGGATTCAGGAGTCAAGCATATAATGAAGAAAAATATTTGTAATCTGAGTACGTACGGCTTAACCATGAGAGCTAGTTGGTGTTCCAACACAGGGCATCACTGATACTAAGAATAGCGTTGAAGGGTGCATAAGGCAGGAACCCTAACTTTGCTATTGGTATTAAGAACAGCAGGTCTGTTTCAGATTTCTCTGCTGTAAGGAACAAAATATGCCATTTCTAAAGAACGACCCTAATTTCATGACATTTCACTTGCTACTGTTTTCACACTTCTCATATAGATTTCAAAGAAAGAAATGGCCTGCATTCAGGAAACTTAAATGTGTTTTTCTGGGAGAAAAATAAATAGTACAGTCAATCAGTATCCACATGGAAGAAAAAACCCTTCATTAAGCTTCTGTCTCAAAGTAGTTTGCAAGCAGGTGAAAATACTGCTGCTTTTCTCTTTTGGGATCGAATAGTTTAAAACCGAAGTGATCAGCAACAGAGAATGAAGTGGAAAGGTCACAAGTAGTGGATATCCATAGTCTGTTAAATAAGAGTTTAACTGCTCACATAATTTCAAACGTGTGACTATATACCTGTTTTTTACCAGTTGTAAAGCTCCTCTGTATGACTTGGCTGCTCATGAAGATAAGGTTTTGTGCGTGGACTGGACAGAAGCAGGGGTAAGAATCTGAAGATTATATATTATACGTTGTAGTTAGTAAGCGTATTTTTCCCTTATGCTTAATAGCAAAAGAGAGCAAGAAGTTTTAGTTGTTGCTTTGCTTGAAACTGAGTAAAAAAGGTGTTGCTGTCATTGCACTGCAGTGCTTCCCCATACAACTGTGAAAGGAGATAGGATGGGAGTTTAAGCTCTGTAACACTTAAGTGGGCAGTACATTCATGTTCCACATGGGGAGAGAAGTGAAAACAGCAGCACGGATCAGTGAGAAAATACATGTTCCAAGGTACCATTTACTGCCACAGAGACTAGAGCAGCAGCAAGAATTGAGACATCAGGTATGGCAATACAAGTAGAAGGGGGGAGCTTTATAATCCTCTATAGCAAGCTGTTCTACTGCTGCAATGATACAGATGCGCATAAAAGAATAAGAACATTTTGGTAGTGTTAAAAACTCTTGACATAGCTCCTGTTAGAAACAGGAAAAGGCAGGAAGAGTTCTACAAGTTTTCCACAAAAATGTATAATTTTTGGGAGGAAAGCCGGAGACAAAACTGTTCCCATGCTTGGATTCTGAGTTATCATCATGCATTAACAGTTCATTATCTGCTACTTCTGCTCATGTCTTAAAAGGAGAGAAAAATGAGAATTTTTAATGTTTGTTAGGGTATTTTGCATAGTTCTGGTATTAATTAAAATTTTCTTTTTCTGTCATCAGTTGCTATTGAGCGGTGGTGCAGACAACAAACTGTACTGCTACAGATACCCAGCCACAGCCTCTGATGTTGGAGCATGAAGGTCAACAGCTAGACAACTTTTTCATTTTAAGTTTCACAGTGGTCACTGTTAACATACATATACACAACACAGATTAGAAGAAAGGCTTCTGAAATTCAGAGAACAGTTGTTCCTGATTTTTGTACTGGTAACCTGTATCCCTATTTATAAGGGTAGAACAACATCCAGCAGCTTCACTCGTGCTTACCATGAAACAGCAGAGGACGTTTCTTCCCATTTTTTATGACTATTTAAATCATTCAAGTGGCGATTTGAATAGCCCTCTTATTAACAGTAATCTGTTACTAACAC
The DNA here is from genome assembly GCA_023055505.1 of Callipepla californica brunnescens. NCBI lineage: Eukaryota > Metazoa > Chordata > Aves > Galliformes > Odontophoridae > Callipepla > Callipepla californica. The sequence continues at coordinate 4,437,687 of JALIRH010000010.1, forward strand.
TTAGAGAAACATTACTGGACTAAATTATTTTTTGTTTACCTGCTTTCCCTTAAAAAAGAAAATAAAGCTTTTATCTAAGGTCGTTGTTTCAGTGCCTCACTACATATAAAAACCAAACTTTCTGTAGGGTTGTTGGTAGTTCTTAAGATTAGTTCTCCAACTGATAAACCCAGTCTACTTTTTAGGATAAGACTTAGCATGCTTGCAGTGTGCATACAGATGGCTAAACAAATTCTGAACTAGCTTTACTATTAGGTTACTGCAGAACAGTCAAGACAACTTAATTTCAGTTAATTATTGGAGTTTTGTCTTTAATTTGTTAAATTTCACGTTAGTTGAACAAAGTCAGCTGCCCATTTATTTATAACCAACTTGTATCTAAACTACTATCAATATGGTTTAAAATCTGAGCCTGTAATATACTCTGAGAATTACGTCATATTATTTAATATCTAAAATCTATATCATGCTTTTTAAACTCTGTGTGAGCAGAACTCTGTCTTACCGATAATATTTCAAGGATAAATAGGATAAATGCAATTGTTACTTATTAAAAATAAGTATTTCAAGACAATTAAGCAGCGAACCTATTTGAAAAAACAGGGATGTAAAACTTGTTATTCCAGTTTCAGTGCCCTTTCTGGGAGAATGCAAGATGGAGTTACTTTAAAAATAATACCTCCTTGAGGAGAAGAGCACAGACCAGCCAAAGCCTGTAGTAATTTGTTTATAGATAGAGCAGCTTGTCTGTCTAAACATCATTTTGGCAGTCTTCAACATAAACCTTCAGTATTTCCAGGAGATACGTAGTTTTTGTTCTTACTTAGGAATCTTTTAATAAGAAATTGCACCTAATTCATGGTATAGTAACTTCCTTCAGAACATGAGGATGAAGCTGGCACAGGACCCACTGCCAGACTATGTAATTCATGACCATATGGTTGAATTTGATACTTGTTTGTGAAGCCTTGCCTTGAAAATTTCACAACTTTCTGTTCACAGAAACAAACGACTTAATATTACTTTTCCCTTCCTTCCCTTTCAGCATAAAAATCCTGCCATAAAACTATTTTTGAAGTAACTGGCCCTGGAACATAAGAAAATGTCATGATTTCATGTGGGAAAAATCAGCAACAAATTCCTATAAAAAGTAATTAATGGAAAAACCTTACAATACAGCATGGCACTTCATTATTTAATCATCTTCATTATTTAATAAAATTCAGCCCTAGAGTTAACTGGTTCCGTTTATCCTCTGCTAAACTGAAAAACAGTTCAATTCTCATCTGTAAATAAGATCACTCCCGTCACCAGTCCTTTTTTGAAACTGAGCTGTAAGTCAAATGGCTCATCTTTTGAAGTTAGCCTAAGCAGAAATTCTAAGAAGTCAAAACCGAAGCCATTTCATAATGTCAAATAAAGTTCTGCATCTTTCTTTAACTGTTCTCACAGCTTGAACGCTTCAGTTACTAAACTGCAGCCTGACAGCAGTTTTATATGGCTTTGTTTAAGCGTGCTTTCTTGGCCAGTGCATAAGTCTGTTAGTTATGCAAATGACAAGGAGACTTCAAGCAAGCTGTGAGGGGTTTATGGTTTTTTTTTTTTTCTTTTCCTTAAATAATTCCCAACAAATGTTGAGAATACGGTGCTACTGGACTTGCCAAGAAGCCATGAAAAGACACCTTAAAAATACAGGTTTCTTAAGTTCTTGCAACCATCTTTTCTGGAGATAATCTAGCATTTCGGCATTTAAAATACATTTACCTTAAAATCAAGTATCTTTTTTCCTCAACAAAGATCAGTTACCAGCTTTTGGGATAACTTTCCTAACATCCTGCCATATTCGATAGCATACCTCCATTGGAAACGATTCTTCTGACACAGCCTAGAGCTAGCATAGTTTCCAGTTCCCTTCTCTAACCCAGGGAACCACCAGGCTCCTGCCCCCACCTTTGTTCACATCATCAGCACCTCTCCCTTCACCCATACATAAAACACACTGAGCAAGATACAAACCTCTCTCTAAACTTAGTTTTTAGCTGCTAGTGGTGGTGAGGGTTTTCCTTAACAAAAATAATCCTACTTGAAGTTTCAATTAGTTTTGTGCAGGCTGATAAATTTCCAGTATGAACTGCATACTTTCATTAGACTTCAGCACGCGTATGTTAGGAGACACTTAACTAAATATGCTTGGAATGATTTATAGAACATAAAAATATATCAGAGGTGGGAAGGAATAGCATATTTAGATAAAATAATTTACTTTTAATGGAAGCTATATATTCATGTTTAGTAGGATTCGTTACTGTTTATCTGTAAGTTTTTGCTAAGTATACTTCGAGAACACATAGATGTAGCAGGTAGTCCTGTCCCCACTGAACTTCTGTTAAATAGCTTCCTTTACTGGATAACTAAAAAGAAATGCTGAACATCCTGTTCTGAGAGGGAAAAGCTATAAACTACCCTAGATTTCTGTCCAGATACCCAGGTCAGCAGAACACTAACGCTATCAGTTTAGCACAGTGGCTGGCCTAACATTCAGCTTTGCCGGCAGCTGACTGGACAGCTCAGGTGAGAGAAGCCACACAGGTGCAAAGAGCTCTACAGACTTGGTTAGGCAGCAACAAGTTCTATATAGTAGCTTATGGTACAAATCACACACCAAAAAAATTCTAATCAAGTTAGAACCATCAATTACATTTCATGGAAACATTTGGCACAGAACTCAAATTAGGGAGAAAATATGAATTAAAATTAATAGTCATGAAAACCAATTAAAGTTGTCTTGCAAATTCTGAGAATACAGGAATGCACAGTTTTTCTGTTGCCAGTAAGAAGCTGGATGAATCTGATTCAGAAAAGACAGCTGCTCAATCTGCATGAGTCTTACCAAGCCATCCAAATCAGGAGCCTTACACCGTGGAATGTGAAAAGCACAATTCAGACCATAAAAATGCAAACTTCTGCCTTAGATCAAATACTCTTGTTCAGAACTTTCAAATGTCAACTTTGCATATCTTTGCAAATTATTCCACTAGGCAACTAATAGCCCATGACCAATTCACGGTGCATTGTCTCAGAGCATCGCAGTATGAGCTTAAATGGTTGTAAAATCAAACAAACATTGAAATAAGCACACTGGGACTGCTACTGAGACTTTCACCATGTAATTTATTCCAAGAAATTTCACTGAATGTTTGGAAGAACATCCCAATATGAACTAGCATTCAGCAAAAGCTGTATGGAAAAACAAAATATGCCGATTTTTATTACAGCAGAATACTCCAATAGCCTAAGCCACTTTTCCAAAAAACTCCCTTCTCATCATGCTTCCTACTGTCTGTGATTTAAATGTAAAGTACAGAAGTTCTGATCTTCAGACAGAACACAGTTGCTGTAAACTACATGCAACAGACAGTTGAGAACACTTAGAGGATCACTGAGTGAATGCAGACTGACTGAATTATTCTCCTTTAGCTGTATTGTCTAATCACCTGTCTAGGTTATTGAAAAGCACTGCAGTTTGTTTCTTAGACATACGCCCATCTCATGGATTTCTGCATACAATGCAAAAGACTGGGGGTCAGCAAAATGCAGCAGAAATAGTGGAAACTGAAGCAAGCTCACCAAAGAATGAAGATGAATATATGGCAACATCTGACACAAAGCGGAATGACAAACTGGAGATAAACCCATGCATCTGTAAGTTGTGTCTATAGGAATTTAAGTGTAGAATACAAACATATGAAAATGGCATCATTTTCTCTGCCAGTAACTACTAATTATTTTCAACTGTGCAGTCTCAGTCATTTTTGTTATTTAAAAAGACAGTACATGGTGTCTAGTGTTGGGATTGCATTATTGGCTTTTGAGCTAATTCAACATCAAAGAGATGTTATTCTTTACTCTTAATGGTGACCTTGCACTGCCTGTGCATCGATCCCTGCATACACTTAACATCTGGGACAACAGTATACCACCAGTTTCAAGTTTCCTGCATTAACCAAAGTATAACAAGTAAGTTTCTGCCAGACAAATCAACAGCTTACGTGACAGGGCTTACATGGGGGCTGGGGGCTACACCCTCTTTTTAAAATACAGATGGCAGTGAAGGCTGCAGGGTGACAAATACCTCAGTTTGTGTGATTTGAAGTCTGAAGGCTCAATGCTCATCCAACAGTGGATGTGGACACCCAGAGGCATCTGCTGAAAATGTGTGCCTTGATCAAAAGCCTGGGAGGTGCAGCACACATGTGCTTTAAGAGGGAAGAGTTGTTTATACTCCGATGCATTCTAGATTCACAATAAATACCTGTTTCCTAATCTCCCCTGCTAAAGTAAACGCAGTAACATTTTTCTCTAATTTAAAAAGCACAATTTTACATCTCATGCATCCTTTCTTTTGATTTTGCATCAACTTTAGATGGAATCTTTGAAGTTTCATCTAAATTTGGGAACTGTTTATGATAACAACTTAAAGAAAGAAATATAGATCTGATGTAAATTTATGAGCACCATCAGGGACCAAAATCTGTTGTGAGACCAGAGTGATCTTTGAATCTTCCACAGTCAATTTCATATGAGGAATTTTATATTTCAGCAGATCTGAATTATTATTTCATTATTTTGGAGGAGTTCACTTGTACACACTGTGAGGTTTTGGAATTTGCTAACAATAGGTTAATACTTGAAAGAGGGATAAAGCACAACAGTTGATCTTGCACAGAAGATATGTCTTGCATCAACATGCAAGCAGTCCTCTTCATGGAGAACTGTTCTTGGCCTTTAAAGGATTAAATAAAAGTATTTTGCCACTAAAACCAGTTTAAGAACACACCCTCAATGGATGGTCTCTCTTGTCTCACGGAATACTGCAGTACAGTCAGCAGTTACCTCCTGCGGTTAAAATACCAACTTACATGTTTCTGAGACCTAAACACAGATTAAAACAGATTCTGATTTCATCTATACCACTGTAGTCTTACAGAATGAGTTAAAGACAGTGAAGCTATCAAAACCACTGGGCTTCTAGATTCACAGGAGTATCTGAATGTAATTTATAGTAATTAATTTTATCTCGTACCTTGATGCACTTGTAAATTGAGAGCCAGAACCAGCTTTAAAAATAATAATAATAAAATACTACATTTAATTAAAGCCTGTTCTGAAAGGAGATAAGCTTTATTTTCTTAGTAACTAAGCTTTGGAGCAGAATGGTGATGGGGAAGAGATGATGGTTTTCTTCCCTTCTAATCCAATCTACTTCAATAGGGGAAACAACAGACATTCAGTATGAAAAATACTGCCTGAGATGCTGGCACCATGGAATCCAGCATGAGTTCACCCTAGGATGAACACAGAAAGAGACTACGATTTCCCTATTCCAGTTTCACTATTGTCTAATCACTTTGGGATTGAAATGTACAAATCTAGAATGTCTTGTTTAAAAGATGTCATGTACAAACATACATACACACACACACACACATATAAAATTGTTATTTTTGCAAGGAGAGCAATTTAGAACCTATGTATTATTTCACCATGCACCTTCCTGAATCCTTGGAGTACCATAGTATTGCTTACTAGAGGTAAACATAAGACTATGTGATACCAATTTTACCTGATCAGATCACTGTTGCTAAGACTGTAACACTATGTACCAGATAAATTTGTTTCAAGGAAAGAAAACAAGTCTCTGCTTCTAATCTTGTTTCAGCTTGCTGCAGTAGTGTAGCGACTGAAAAATATTTTCAACTTCAGGATGTATGGATTTTATCTCACTATATTGGCAGAAGTGTTTGAAGCTAATTGTTTTGCTTAGCTGGCTTTAGTATTGCTTTTATCTCTTCCTACTGATCTTCCCTCTTTATTACATTTTTCAGCTTAGGACAGTGTTCTGTAGAGCTATTATAGAAGGTAGGAGGCAAAAAACAAGCTTAGTCATTTGTTTGCTAGGTGATACATGATATGCTTCTCATCCTTAAATGAGGAAACATAACGCAGTATGAGTAAATAATTACTGCAAGTACTACAACTGTTTGAAGCTTCCAAATGTCTCCAGAAAAAGATCAGAAAAACATTTCTTTTCCTCTCTTTTTTTGTTTTTTAGAATTCCTGGAAATGTTACAACTCCTACATCTCGAGCAATGCCGCCTTAAGCCCCAGAGTGCAATTTAAAGTGTTTAATTAGAACACCATCAACAAATACATTTAATAACGTGGCACAATATTCACACTCACCTTCCTTTGTAGCACATCCATATATCCCTTAGCAATTTTCCTGAAATTGTTCCGTATGAAGTCTGACTTGGACATTATTGACGTTCTTTTTAATTAGCTCCTCCCCCAGCACCACACACATCACGTACAACTGCAAAAGTAGTCCAAATATGAGTGCCTATTTATGAACTTTACCGGTCTGAATAATGCGCTTGTTCTGCCACCCCCAGTGTGCTCATGATAAAAACAGTCAATACGTTGGAATTGTCACACATTTTACTTTTCAATTAATTATTTTTATAGTCATATCTCAGGAAGAAAATAAGCTGGAGCTTTCATTAATGTTCCAGGCCAAACAGATTGTAATTGAAGCTGGAAAAAAGATGGATGTCAGGGGAAGGATCTCTCTTCTCTGCTCAGCAAAGGTTTTCAGGTCTTTTTTTTTTTTTTTTTTTTCCTCTCCAAGTATTCCCTGTTCACATCATATGCACTGCTGTTCAATCACTTGAAGGTATTCAGAAAACATATATGTATTTGGTATGAAGGAACTTGGAGAGACGTGTCAGAAGCAATGGTGATTTTAGCCCTGAAGAGAAAACCACTTTCCTAAACTATGATATATGTAAAATAGCAGGTGTTGATGACCAAGTGACAACAGGGAGCTCTAAATCCTTCTATCTTCCCCACCAGCTAATTCTCTTCATGCCTGATCTACTGCCTTCCCACACATCCTTCTCCTGTTTAGAGTAGGTTTACATCCAACTCAGACAGAGTGTTAATATAAACCCAACCAGAGATAGCTCAAATCCAACACTTCAGCCTGATGTGCTAGCACTTCGCAAAGCCTCATGCAGGAGGGAGTGCCAAGGCAACATAAACAGTATTTGTTATACACTCAATCCGTTATTGAACATTTTCAGGCAATAGACTGAAGGCAAGTTCAATTCTGCTGCTGGGCAGACACACAGCTTGCTAACAAAATCAGACCCCTCATCCACTTATCTACTAAGAGTTGGCAAGATTCATTATTACATTTTTATTCTATTTATTTTTAGAACATTGCCAAATAAATAAATAAAACAACTTCGTATACATTTACCCTTTATGCTCCCTGTCTTCCTCTGCTTATTCACATAGAAAGTCAGGAGGAAATGGAAGTTGACTAAGCTGGTGTTTGCAGTGTTTGAGTGCATGGTAAGTTGAGTGTGCCAATAGCTTCCTGTTATTGTTGCAAATAAAGAACTGCATTCATGGAATGTGCACTGCCAGTACTTCTGCACTTTAGGAAATAGAAATGAAGAAAATAAATTTTATGCACAAACCCGATGCTCAGAGCTTATTACTATAACAGATTCATAGCAATGTTGGTGCATGGCTCTTGCTATGTAGTAAGAAGGGAACGAGGGGCAGCTCACAAGAATGCTGATAACCACAAACACTACTGTTTCAGTTTTAAGTATATTACAGTTAGTCACTTATTCCATGTTTTCCTAGAACATCCTGCTTTGTTATGATCCTATATATATATAATACGCACGAATATATTTCTTTTTTCCTTAGTCTCTTATTTTCATATTGGCCCTTATCTCAACTTGGACGGAAACAACCAACATATCAGCCCCAACGCCCCTGTCTGATACCATAAGGAGCAAGCCTGCCCTGCATGGGATAGAAAGAAGTGTTGCTGTAAATGAAAGCAAAAATCCAGATGTATCCTCACAATTGCAAGCAAATGAGGAATCCCAAATAGTAGATGTTCACTCATCAATGCTGTCTACAGTTCACAAAGTACTGGTTGCCAAGAAGTACTTCTGCAGTTCACTTGATTGAAGTGAAGATAAAAGCATGTCACCTTAGTACACTTTTAGTTACTGCCTGCCATTATATCTCATTAGCAGGCTCGGCAAACAAAACAAAAAATAACCTCCTCCACACCTGGAAGACAAACCTATTGTTCACTATACTTGTTAAGAAAACAAAACAAAAAGACCTTATCACCACAAACAAACTAACTTGTGAAAGAGGAAACATGAAACAACTTTCCTGCCCTGTTTGTGCTCAAAACCTTCTCCACTGGGATGACACTGATTATAGTAAAAAAGGCACAGAGTTAAAATTTTGTAAAAGAAATGATTAGAAGTCAAAATCAGGTGTCTACTGATAGGAGACTGTACAAGATTACTTCTAATGTCTTCAAAGTTTTCACATCAAGGAAGAGATTAATATCCAGTGTTTCTCATTTTTTTTTCCTTCCAAGAGGTGGTCACTTTCTATAGGATAGCAACAATCACCTTATTTACATAAGCATGTAAGACAGTCTCACAGCAACAGAACATCACAATCCTACAGATACCTAAACTGGTTTTAATTTATAGAATCTGTAATCCAAAATTATAGCAGGTAGTATATTGTATAATGACAGACTGATCTGCTGCTGTTGCTGCTACATGTTTGCACTTCCATGGTTTTAGATACAGATGCAAGGAAGGGATATAGGAGTTCAAGGCGCAGAAGGGCTATCCCTCAGAAGGTGAACCAGTTCTAAAATCAATAACAGTAACGTTGTTACATTCCCTGGCAAACCTATCAAGGAATGTGGCAACCAAATGTAGCACCAAGCCATTTCTGCTCACCTGCCTTCCATAGTCTTCCATATCAGAACACAGATTTTACAATGGGAGGTTCAAATCTGCTGCCCTATGCAAGTTTCCTGAAATTTAAGTATCTGTCTTGTCTTCTGAAACAACCACTCCAATACAGCACTCTTACACATCTAATACAAGAAGAGAAAAAAATAGTTCTTTAAATACATAAGAAATTATTTTGAATTTGAAAAATAAAATCTGAAATATTCTGAAAAGCCTTCTGGAAGACAGAATAGAGAAGGACTGAACCCTGTTACTTGTCCTCCTTCAAGCGAGTAATAAAAATTGGTGTACTCATTCACTCTTGAATCTTCCGATGTTCCTTCCTGCTACACAAAAACACAGACATAACTGTCTGGACACAAGTATCTAATGCTTAGTACCACCATTTTGGCATATCATCATCTTCCTGTAGAAATAACCAGTCTGTTTTACTCTTAAAGTAACTCTCAGTCTTTGGTCCTCCTCTTAGGTGAACAGCTGCACAGGAGATGCGGCAGCCCCCAAACCAGCAGTTGAGCAGCAGGGATACAGTTGGCACATGCAAAAAACTGTGTCTATCTTCACCCAAACCATGCTTGGGAGGAAGGCAAAACAGTTCTGTTTTTATTCTTATTTCAATGGCAGCTGTTGGAAAGCTGCTCAGCAGTTTGGAATGTCGCACAGTCCCTTTGGAGCTGGATTAGATGAAGAAAGCCAAAAGCACTAAGCAGATAGCTGTGTAACCATGGAGTAAAACTTATTACATATTTATAAAAATCTATATTGTCTGACATATAGAGCTCACTGTCAAGCCATGCAAGGGGGCTCTGAACTATTTGTTTTAGAACTCATATAGTCTACTTTCACTAAGAAACTGTGTAAGCTAGATATTGGTAAAAACAACTCTAAAAATAAATCTGCCAGTCCTACTGGAGGTGAAGCTGCAATTTTTGCGAGCCAACATAAATAATGATTTTTCATTCTACTTAAAGTTCAGGGAAAATGTTTGCCAAATAGAAAAACAAAACAAAACAAAACAAAAACTGATGGGAACGGAAAATACTTTCATGCTGAAAGAGGATATTATAAACAATGGAGACTCAAAGTCAAAACTCTCGTTATCCTTTTTAAAGGAACTTTCAAAAATTTGTGCAAGAATTGTATGACCTTTAATAACCTTATTATTACTGCAAGTACTTTGTCATCTCACATCTATACAATTATTTCTTTAAGAAATAACAGTGCAACTGACTCACCCCATGCATACACATTTATCTGAGAATTTATTCTGTCCCGATGGCTTTAATTTTCAGCTCTTTTAGCAGTGTTTTTTCAACTCAGGCCTATTTTTATTTCTGGAGTTATTCCAGAAGTTCAGAAGAGAGAAGTTCAAGGAAGAAACAATGTGCAGATAAGCAAACTTGATGATTCTCAGCTTCTATGCACAGAAAATTGTAAGAAAAACAAACAAACAAACAAACAAAAAAAAACACCAGGAAACCATAAGTGCTTTAAATACATGTACTCAAATTACTTTTTGACATTTCTTGTTACTACTCTTCAGATAAGAGGGCTCTCTGAAGATCCTTGTTATAGATGGAGCAGTTTACTTCCTGAGATCAGACTTAGATAACACCCTAGGGTTAATGTACACAGCAACACATGATATCATAGAAATAAATCATTACTGCTCACCTGCAGCCCAGATGGTTTGAAAACACATTAACTACAGTAACATTCTCTACACAAAGTGCCGCAGGAGGGAGCATTTCAGCCTGCTAGACTGTGAGTTGCATGTACCAGCTGAGAAGCCAGGATACGTTTTCAAATGCCTTCCATCAGGGGCACCTATGTTAAGCTGTCACAAAAGAAACAGCCAACTATCACATGTCAGACACATCTAACTTTAGGATGGATCCAACTATGATTTAAGATGTTCCAAAAGTGCTAGAGAACAAAATTTGCTCTGTTTATCAAGTAGCAAACAACAAACTAGCTGTACATCACTTGCAGAATTTGTTAATCGAAGCATGAAAAAATAGCTTAAAAACCCTGGACTTTTCAAAGGAGAACATGCACTTGTTTAAGTAACGTGATCTGAAACCCAGTAATACGTTTTCATCTGGTTGTAATGTATAAGAAACAGTTTAACTTCCTTCAAGTGGGTTAAGTTATCCATAAGCTGACTTAGAAAACTATAAAGACATTACATTCTACTGTCCTATTTTACCAATTGTTATTTTTTCTAGGATAGAAAACAACTAAAGAACTATAGGAAAAAAAAGTAAAAATCTTCCACATGTATCAACAACTAGAAAATTGAATGAATACAACAAGCAGTAAATTCTCAGCTTTCCTAAGAGTACAGCAAGAATCTGGTCTCACGACCAAATTACTGAATATATTTATTCATAATCTGCAGATGAGAAAACCATGTGAAGAGCAAGTATTTGCCGACACGAGGGCTATTCTGCTTATCTTGGGGTTTAGATATTTTTTTAATTCTTTTTTGTTCTTTTAGAAGTCTGAGATGTCAGAGAGAATATGGGAAAAAGAAGAACAAATAAGGGATGTTGCAGCATGCACAGGTGCAAGTCAGTGCAGTCCAGAAAAACAGACTGAAGTACCATTACAAGAAATCAACTTCAAGCAGGACACTTTTTGCAGGGTCACGTGCTTCTACTGAAGAGAAAGACATTAGCATCTCTCAGGAGGAAGCAGTGGGAAGGGTGGGAATGCCAATCACAGAGCACACATGCACACGTCTTCACATTCAGAAAGTAGATAATATCAAGTCACACATAAAGATATTTTCACTGTGAAGAAATATAAGGAAAAACCTTAAATACATCAGAGAAGAACACAGAATACACTTCTACATTTTTCAGAGTTAAACAGTCTTTCAATCTCACTTCTAAGTGAAGTTTACCTTCTTAGATGAATATAATACACTTGCCTCTATGTTTGCATAACAGTTTTCTACAGTATAGGAGTCTGGACACCATACACACAAGAAACTGTATTCAGAGCCTGAAGCCTAAGTGAAGAGAACAAAGTTACCTTTCCCTCTAGACTGTATTTTCATATTGGGGATAAATTATTCTATATAGCAATATAGATCAAGAGTTAAGGTCATACTGCACTGCAATGGGGACAGTCTTATTCCTAATCATGTAGTTAAAAATTAAAAAAAAAAAAAAAAAAAAAAGGAATTGAATAAATATAAGGAACGCAGGGTATACTGCAAACTTAAAGAGGCATTTTCTCTGGCTTCCTACCTTTACAGTCTACTGAAAATTTCAGGAGTATCGACAAAACATCGTAAGTCCACAACTAATTTTACCTCAGTGGCTGGCCCTTATATGAGCCCAGGGGTTTCACTTGCATTCACCTCTTCTGGCCAGGTGGGGAGCACAGATGCAATTTTCCTGTGCTCCCTGGGCCACACCCCTTCACAAGGTGCTCAATCACATCCTCAAGCCCGGAGCTACCTGACTGCCTTACATCCATATTCCATATGCACCCAAACTCAAATGTAGGAATTAACAAAAGAGTTCTGCTTTCCTTGCAGTAATTACTTTTTATTCTAATACTGATTTTTTTTCACCTTTTCTGTAAAAGCAATGTTACCACAGCATTAAAGCATTATTCATTACAGACACGTTCCTGTATCAAAACAAGCACCAGTCACAAGGCAGTGTTCAAGGACTCCCTCAAGCACAAGTACAGGAAACAGGGATCAGTAAATGGAAAATGTAGGAGGCAGCAAATAAGGTTTGTTTAGCACAAGTAAATACTGGGAAAAGCGTACACACGGTGGCAATGAATCCATCCTATTTCAAGTGTGGGAGAATATAACCTGAATTATTTCCTCCAGCATATTCTGTGATTAAGTTTACCCTGCATAGCACTGGACTTCATTCATGTATGGCTGCTCAGCAGTGCTTCTGTAAATACCCTATACAAAAGAAATATGTTGTTAAAGAGTAGCAACTTGCAAAAGAAGATACAACATAAAGCAAAATAACAAGGGAATAGGACAAAACAAAAGCAGTCTTTGTAATTTCTATACTAATTTCGCTCTAACTCTAAAGGAAACCAGAGATACCTGAGGAACTCTCACAGTAAATGTTCTGCCTGGTTCTCTCATTATGTAAAGAATGAAAATGAACAGCTATTTAACTGAGGAACAAAACTTCTTACAATGAAAATAGGTGTCGTCGCTGCTCACCATGCAGAGTTACCCCTTTTGTTTTCATAGATTATCTTCATTTCTTCTTAACATGTCTCAAGTTTACCTGTATGCAATTTATGGTTTGAAAAGAATTTAAAGTGAAAGACCGATAGCGCATATTTTATTTAAACAGCTACTACACTCAGAGTAAATTTTGATGCAAATCTTCAAGTTGCCAAAGCACACAAAACTTCACTACTTAAAACAAATACAAAATTAGCCATGACTTTTTATTTTAGGCAAAAAATAAAAATAAAAATCCCAAAAACATTCCACTATTGCAGTTTGTAAAAATTTTTACTGTTTCTAGTGGAAACAGTTCACAATTCAGTACTCAAGATTTAAAACAACATTGTGCAAAGTAGTACTGGCATAACTACACATAGCAAAGACTAGTGTAAATCAAGAATTCCATTGAAATGACTAGAGCCGCTCCAGTTTTACACCAGTGTACATCATTTCAGAATAGGCCTTTTATGCATAACATCTCTGGAATTCCTCTTGCTTACAAAAATATCCTTACATGCAACAAGTAACTGATCTGTACAACATAAACAAGACCTCCACAAGTTTATCACAGTGTAACAGAGAAAAACACATCAGCCAATTTCATACAAAGACCAATCTAATGGCAGTTTTGGACAGCCCTTAACTGTTAACCTCAAACATTGCACATTTCAATAAATGAAAGATAATAAAGAATAAAGCCAAGCAGTATTCTTCTTTGACTATTAATCCATTGAAAATTAGGGTGGATGAGTCCAGAGAGGGTTGTTTTGTTTCTGCTTTTCAACCTAGTAGATTTTCCATAGAGTTCTATCAGAAAAAATCCATATAAGAAACTTGAAGTGTTTTCAGGCCAAGTCCTGTTCTGCAATTCAGATAGACTTGTCAACACTACAAAAGTCTCCACAGTCAAATACAAATCCCAGTGAAGAACTTTTAAGCAAAGATCATACCTAAGTACTTACTGATGACATGCAATGAATCAAGAAAATAATGAAGAGGACACCATTTACAGCTGGAGCATTCAGAAAGACTGTTTCAGTCCAGTTGATAACGTGGGACTGGCATTTCACCAAATACTCATGAATAGTTAGCATTCTTTCCCAACGTAACAAGTAACATAGGAGAGTCAAAACAATGCACCTAAATCATCCTTTGTATAAATTCAAGTTCAGTAGCAGGACTGACTCCCAGTGTTGTTGAACACTCTCAAATTCATGTCAAGAAAGTGTACAGGTACATCTTGCAATGAACAGTCATTTTGTTTCCCTAAATATTCAGGTTAAGGAAAACAATTTCATATGAACACCTCAATCATAAAGAAATCAATTCTCCACAGTACTTTTCATCCCCCAGTTTAAGGGAAGATGAACTTCCTATTACTTCTCTAAGAGCTAAACTTTTTGTTTAAATACATCAACTTGCTTGAGTCTAAGTCACCACAACATCATTAGGCTCTGACATTTGATGAAGGGCACTTTAACTACAGAATCACATGGAGGTAAGCACAGTCCCAACATTCTCAAGTGTTTGGATGCTTGTATAGCAAAGGACCTTTTTTGCAGGTTATATTAACGTTATATTAATTTCAAGAGAACAAGAACAATAAACAAGCTTTGCTTTGAAGATATTCATATTCAAATGATGTATCAGTTCTGTATGAGTAAAGTTCTGAAAAATCTGTCCATAGAAAAAGATTCTCTAAAATACCAAATCACAGTTCACAGAGGCAGGCCTATGCAGACTGTGTGCATACACAGTGAGACAATGGAAATTAAAATATCTAAGAAGTCACCCAGCAGCAATGATCTTTGTAACTACAAACTACTGGTGTCTAAGAGTTCGCCTCACTCCCCTTGCAGTTTCATGGAGAAGCTGACAGACATTCCCACATGAAAACAGATTTCCCTAGCAGTGAATTACTGTAAAGACATTTCAGAGATGGTGAAGAGAGAACAGATCATGTTTCAGCAAGAAATTACTACCATACCACTGAATAAACTCAATAAACAAAAAGAAGTTAGGCCTGAGGCAGAGGAAAAGTTAATGGATATGACTTTTTTTTGCATTTTCACCCGCTCATACTGTTCTTAAAGTTGCATGCTCCTTGTTTCAAAAGTTATCTTAGTAACAGCTAACTCTGAGTATCAAGATCAGAAGTAGTAAGCTTTTTATATGGTAGAATGATGAATTTTCAAAGATATCTGCCAGCAAGTTTATGTTAACACTGAAAACATTTTCGTGTATTACAGAAAATAAAATGATGCAAGTACCTATTTTTAGAAGCTTTTTTCTTCTCAAAAGGCTTAGGCTTCAGTGTTCTTAAAAAATTTTAAGCTCTCAATTTCAGTAAATTGCATCTTAGAATAAACAAAAGAAAACAGCCCTGAGAGTAAACATACTTTTAAAGAGCTGATTCACGTAAAATAGCAAATGCAGCAAACACTTACTTCCATAGTATGCTATATTTAACTTGCAATCCCTTTTCTCTCTCTCAGGATATGCATATGCAATCAAGAATTTCCTTCCAAGCTCTATGTATTCAGTCTATTTTTTATTATTTTGTTATTATTTTTACTTTTCCATGTACTTAAGTTTGTTGCTACGTGATAATGGAACCAAGAAAAGAATGAATAGGTAAACCACGTCACGGTTTAACAAGAAGTCCTCTTCCTCATGCCTCAGATTTCTGAAATAAAGAGTCCAACAGTCATAGCTGCCAGCACAGGCTTCCACTAAAACAACTTCCTTGTGAATTATGTGAAATTTACAACTGGAGGAATGCTATTTAGTCTATCTCAAAAGATCAACTGTCAGTGTTACTGAACACTGCTGTCAGCCTTCAAGCTGAGCAAGAAGTGTAAAATATCAAGAAAACAGTATCAATTGTGTCAAGTTGTACGTAAAAATAGACCTTTTATCTATTTAAGCTACAAAGTAGGTAATCAAGGAACTGACTGGGTCTATGCATAGTTAGGATTTGCAGAATGCCAAAGAACTTGAAATCTTTCAGTATAACTGTGCTTGAGCGATACATTAACCCCCCATAAAACTGAGTATCTCAACTCTATACATAAATGAGTTCTGTTCTTTTTTTGTTTTTTGTTTGTTTGTTTTTTTAAGTTATATATGCTCTCAAAACTATTTTTAAAGTGTTTTAAATACTTTACCTTGCAGCTCTGTTATGGCACAAGACAGCGCATTGGAAGTTTAAGGCTAAGTTTTAAATGCATACTCGTAAAAGCTGGTCTTGGAACAAGAGCTGTTATATTTTCTTAATTCTGAGTCCTTAGTGTGGATTCACATTAAAGCAGAGCTGCCACAGCAATGAATAGTCCTGTATATTAAAAAAAATAATAATTGAACATTGTCCTGAATCCAATTTGTTTTGATAAAAAGCAAATTCCTCATACATTTCTATTTGTATTTTTAACAGATCAGCTCAGCAGTTTACAGAGTACACAGTCCAATAATATACAATGTGAGCTACTGCAGAGATGTTTGAGTACTACAACAAGAGAGAAAAAGTTCCAGGTTAAGAAAGCTCACTGCTATTTGAGAGAAACACTTTGTGATTAAAACAAACATCAGAATGCAGTTTTGGTTAAATCAGTTAAGTCTCAAGGCCATAATAAAGGCTATTTGTTAACTTTAGCCCTTCAGTTCTTAACCAAAGTTAAGATCTCCTGATAAAGCACTATGTATTTTGGCATTGATGGAGAAGCTCTCTACATGCTACTGCTACAGAAAAAGTAGATTTACAAGAACTTCCTTCACCTGAACGGTCCCATCTGTCATGAATCCAGTCGTACCAGCTTTAAACAACCTATCTACAACAGCATATACTAGTCTTCAAATTTCACTGGAACTATTTCAGAAGACAATGATTAATACCACAAAGCCTTATTAACTGATCATATTACACAAATTTGGTGCACAAAGTCCTCTCCTCTCCAGCAACTTATTCAGTGTAAATCTGAGCTGCCACTCAAAAACAGAGCTCTTTAGTCCCATCTGCACGATCCTATCTATTTTGATGGGAAGAAAAATGGCATATTAAATTATGTTCATTTGCTAACTTAACAGATCTAGTATTTTCACACTTCCTGGAACATTTTCCATTTGCTGAACTTCTACATAATGTTTTAAAGAGGGCTCAACACACACTCTAAGTGCAGGACTTGTGTAGGCCACTGTGATTTACACTTACCTGCTCAGTAAAGTTTATTGCTATCAGACAGTTATTTACATTAAATTTAGAGGAATAGTAAGCGTGCATCAGAACTATGACTATTATCTGTAAAGGTATGAAGATTATTTTTTCCCTTAGTGAAATGTCTGCAACCAAATTCAGCATATAAAGCAACGAGCAATGTTGGTATATTTACAGTACAATATTTGGACAGATTTAATTAGGGAGAGATCTAAGACTGCAACTCAGACATGGAAGCAAAGCATGTGCAAGTCAGTAGGAAGGGCTCACGCTTAGCAGACCAATATTCAGACCCACAAAATATCCACAATTAAATTAATTTGAAATTACTGAATTAACCTCTGTAAAAGAGGCTAAAAGGCAAACATTTTATAGGATATGACATGACATTGGCATTCAAGTCACAGCAGGTTTTTTTGCACATATCTATATGTATTTACTCAAACACATAACGGACTGTAGGAACACAAGAGAAACCTCACTGAAGTTCCTGAACAGCTTCCATTTGAAATGGCTCCTTCCCTTATAACTTCAAAGGAACCATAAACTGCTGCATATGAGGACAGAAAAAGCATCAAAAAATCACGTTTTACACACCAGCTTAAGTTGCTAGTCAAAAGGAAGAACATATCTGCTGCAGTAAACTGCTGTGTAACAAATACCATGGCTGACAAATACCACAGCTGACAAGCCATCACCTACAACGTACACAGAAAACACCGCTATGACAAAAAGAGAGGAAATCATGCACAGGTATTTCAGTATCACATGGCCAGGGTCTATAATACAATGAAGAGTCACATCAGAACAAATTTTTGCCAAGAGTGATTAACAATTCATGCTGAGTAACTCTGTAAGTAACCAAGCAAACCTATAAAAGGTTTAAGTGGCATATTTTCTGGAATAACAAGGAACCAGAGCATAACATGTTTTTTCCCCACTCCCATACAAAAATTCCGTGCACAAATGGAACATTACTAGGACAAATGCTTTAAAATGCAATTCTCCAGCCAATAAGCCAACACTGACAGCAGCTGGGTGAAGGAAGGAGTTTTAAGAATGCGACTTACTCGAAGCACATACTTATAATATAAAAGAAAAATACACTATGTATTAACACTGCTTTCTGGATATTCTACTGTTTTAAAATTTTTCAAACACATTAACTTGTCTTACGTAGGGCTGAGGCTGATCACGAAGGTCACATAATTTGAGATTGCTTAAATACTTCAGCAATCTTTTGGTCCCAGCAGCTGTAAAACAGTGAAGTAAAAAGAATCTTATCTTTTCTACAGTAAAAAAGAAAAGAAAAAAAAATGGGGGGGGGAGGGGAGGGAATATGGGAACATTATCACCAGAAAAGTATCTTTTAAACACTACCCACTACACATCATAAAAGGCAAGTTTCTGTTATAAAATGCATGTTTTCATACAAAAGACATCTTGCAAAACCACTTGATTGCCTGTCTCCTTCACAGGTTACAGTGGTAACGTGGGGTTGGCTGGTTGGTCTTGGTATTTTTCTTTTAGTGGGAAAAAAAAAAACAGTCAAAGGACACACAGTATCACAATTGGTCCTGTAAATGGCAGAGGATTACAACAGTCTTAGTTTTCACCAGTATTAAAAATAAAATAAAATCAGGTGGTAAATGGAACTGAAGTCTTCATAAGCAGGAAGTGCAATAAAGCATCAGCTGCTGCATCATCCTGAATTTCTCAACGTGGTACCAAACTGTCAATTATACAAACAGTTCAATTATGACAGTGCCATATGTTGTTAAAACAATGCAAATAGTGTGATCAGAAAGATCCAGTCAACTGATTCCAATTTTTCCCCAGTAGTCGCCCAGAAAATGTCAAGACAGTAGGATCTATCCTTCAGCTTCCTCAATACGTCCTGATTGCTGGAGTAGAGAGGTCTGTGGTATTACTGTACTTGTTCCACGAGAGATCCTGTCTTGATCTGTGTTTGCAGACAAGGAAGCCATAGAAATGGGCTGTAACAAACTGGGTGTCATGCTAGATGAGACAGTCAGGCTGTGCGTAGTGCCCTTCAGTGTAAGATCCTGCGTAGGAAGAAGTGGCTTGAGGATGCTAACAAGACAGAAAGCAGAGCCACTTTTAGGTATGAAATTCACTTTGTTTTTGTCAGGGCAGTAGAAGGCTGGAATTTCATGCAACGGCTTTGGCCTATAAATAGAATGCACAAAATAATTTTAAAACAACACCGAATAACCAAATTCTGTCAATGGCAGGCATGTATACTGCTAAATGTGACACCAGAGGCAAGAGAAGGTTTAAACATGAAATACTTCAGCTAGCCAGTGTTGTCCACTCCACATTAAACAGAAGCGTTCAAAATCCAGCATGCATTTTCAGCTTATTTACTATCAACCATCATCAATTCAACAAATATTAATTTTTAAAAATTTTTTTAGAAGAGTTGGAAACTGTAGGGAAAAAAAACCAATACCCAATAATCAAATCAGTTAAATACATACACATATACACATATATATGGAATCAACCTTTACAGTTTGTCTACAGATTTCCTTTATTATGTGCATAAAGGTCAGACTGAGAGGAAACATTTTTCAGGGCCATCAGCAAGAATCAGGAGCAAACTTCTCCTCCCAGGCCTGCTCGGGCACAGATTTGGCAATGTTGAAAGGAGACTCAAATGTAGGAAGAACGAACAGGCTCTCATCTGAACACTACAGCCAATGCAAGTAACATATTCTCAGACTGTGTCTGAGCTGAGCTTGGAGCAGGATCTCAGAGGCAGAGTTCAGGCACTACTGCATAAAGGACTGTCTTGGTAAAGGTATGCTACTATGTTGCTGTTTCCACAGCCTCTACAACACCTGATTAACTTTATAAATTTGGTGGAAAAGAAGATGCCAGAGGAGAAATGGCATTACACTGCCAAGAATATAGAAGAGATGCTAATAGTCTTAGGATGCAGAATAAATGGGTCCATTTCTAACGCATGATCAAGTTACACAGGCACAGTCTAATGCTCAGTTGGAATGACAGGGGTTTATGTTAAGGTGGAAGCATCTTTCTGGGGAGAAGCATTGAGATTTCAGGAGGAGATCCCATAGTATAGGTCAACCTCAACCTAAACTGAGTCTTTACAATGAAGGAACCTGTGAGGACTTAGCCCCAACTAAGAAGACCTCCTTGGGCTTTGGACAGTTGAGAGTAAAAACAGACACTTCTTTCTGAAAGAGTTTGGTGCCATTGATGAACAGCTAACAACAACCTGTAACATAACCCGGTCAATGCATCTGCATTAACAGCTTCTTAGAAATTCTCTGTGTATTTGAGTTTTTCCCCCACTAATTGTCAAGTAAGAGAGTCTTTTCAAGCTGTGCTGGTTTTGCCATAAAAAAAAAAAAATGGTTGAAACAAAGCTCACTCTTAAGTTTTCAAAGAGCTAGTGTGTAAGCAATTTTTTCAGATAAACTGTGAAAACTAAGAAGGGACAAGTCAACGCAACAGAGTCCTAAGCCAGCAGCCTGTAAAATTATCTTTGAAGAACTCCCTTCCCCTAGACCACATGCCAAAGTTCTGATTTTGACACACAATCTTGGTAATACAATACACACATAAATACTAGTACACAGTCACAAAAAACAAAGGCCATGTTATTAGTGCAGTTTCAGTAACTGGGTTAATAACTTCCATCAGACATGAAAATCAGCGAACAGATGAATAACCCTAAATGTTAACTGTTATTTCTTATGTAGTAAAGATCAACTTACAAGCTTTCCTCAAAGACTTTCACCTTTTCACAGCCCTCTGGTGGTTCACGTTTGAACATGTAGCTGTTGTTGGGTTTTGGTGAGGTAGCATATTTTGGCAAAGGAGAATTATTCCCGTTCTCTGCAGGAACAGAGTAACTGATTATTTAAATATATCACACTATGAAAATCCCTAATAAAAGCTATAATCACTAACCAAAAAATACCCCTTAAGTCAAAAAAAATCACTTTGTTAAGAAAAATGTTCACTCATTACCAAATCCTCACCTGCAAATAAGCTTTCTAGTGTCAATCCCTTTCTTGCTTCCCATTTCCTTACATCATACACAGACTACTCAAACTGTTTATTCCTGGACATTTCCAGTTTGTAACTGCTGACCTGAGTCTAAGGACCAGTAAATTATCATCTTGCCAAAAGAAAGGAGCAGTCATATGCCTTAAAAAACAAAAATAAAAAACACAAAACAAAAAAACCCACAGAACATGTTTCTGTTGCTCTATCTTGGAAGACTTCTACTAAAAACAAATAATCAAACTTCTAGGGGTGCACATACAAAAAGTTGGCTAGTGCTTGTTCTGTCTTAGATCATGAAAATTACCTAACAGAACTACCAAGACTGATCTATTCTGCTGTTCCACTTGACACTGGACATTCTTGTATCCCTATCTTGATTAAAGTACTTGAATGTATTATTTAAACAAAAGCTTGGGAAGTATATTGCTCACCTATCTATCCAGAATAAATTATGGAACACCTATGTGTGCACAGTACTTACAGCAATCTGGAACCATTAGATCATTTACAAAGAAGTCCTACCATTTCTCCATGCATATGGGAAACAACAGTCTTTGTTACTACGTGTTCACCTACATAGCCATGAGTTGCAGTTTAGCACTGTTGAGTATTTAACATTATACAGTACCTTTATCTCTGGAGTCAACAAGATCTTCAGTTGAATAAGGACTTTCCTCGCTGCTCTCATTACAGATGGTAAGAAATGAGGTTGGAGATACAGACTGGGAACGGCTGCTGTTGTTACTACCCCTTTCTGCTCCACCAGGTGTTTGGGTATCAATGCTGCGAGTACTACTGCTACGCTGAATCAGTGGAGGTGGTGCACGGTGCCCATCTGGAATATCTTGAGGCTGTTAAAAATAAAGAGAAGAGTTTTGCTCCCCCTTCATTTGTTCCTTCTCACCTGATATTTATATACTTATATATTTATATAAGGTTTCCAAATTTCCTCTTCTCCAGACTTAACAGTCTCAGATCTCTCAATCTCAGTTTGTATGAAATATTGTTCTAGTCTGTTAATTGCATTCATAGCCCTTATTTATGGAATTTTGTTTTATTATTAAATTTATCACAAAAAAAAAAAAAAACCCTAAAAATCAAATACAAAGACTAGGTTATGCTTCAGCTGGGATGGAGATGCTTCTTTAGTGCTGGCAGAGGGAAGAAAAAGTTATTAGAGAAGCTCTAAAAAGACAAAAGGTCTGTTTTTACCTCCTTAGTCAAAGTTTCTGATGTTACTGGGAACAACTACACCACAGTCATCACAAGATGTTTAGAATCTAGCTTTAATTTTTATTTTTGCTTTCCATGAGACTTTTCAAATACATTAGTAAAGCGAAAATCCAGACAATTTTAAAATAAGAAATGGTGCAAAATAATGCTTATAACTTCAAAGTAAAAATAATTATAGAGAGAAATCCTGGTGACAGATACATACAACAAGCTGTTCTTCTTTGTCTCCAGTCTCCTTAATTATTATCTCAATTTCTTGATTTAGTCCTTCTACACTGTTTCGGAATCGTGATCCTGTTGATTTGGTAATAGGTATCACAGGAACAAGAGCACTCTTCGGGACTGGAGCCTAACAGCAAGGCAGAAAGTAACACAGATTTACTTATGACATTTACTTATACTCAGAAGTAAACCTTTGAACAGAACATATCTACTCTCCAGTACCAAGGACTTAAAATAAAGCTCTAGTGACTGTGTTAAAACGCGTAACTTAAAAGAAGACAGACATCCTAATTTTTGTTGTTGTTTCTAGCAGAAAAAGCTTTCAACTGTCTAGCCTCAAAACTTCTTTTGATACCATCTGCCTTCAGCTCTATGCTGCTTTGCAAGTGAAAATCGAATGGTGAACATTGACACGTAAGTAATTTTGAAGCCTTTAAAAGATATTTCCATCTCTTTTTATGTGAACTGCAACATAATTCCCCTTCCCCCTCTGGATCTATTACTTGTAATTTCATTAGAAGTATGTTTTAATCAAAGTCTGCCATCGCATACAGTACCATGACAAATGCAGGAGGAAAAATTATTCCACAAGTGCAAGACTTCACTGTTCTAAAAATGAAAACTGAAATAGCCACTTAGTCTCCCTCCTTAGTTCAATCTAGTCAGTTCTCAGGGAGAATATACATTCCTAGATCTCTCAAAACATTGCTCAAATAGAAGGAAAATTCCTAACATACTGTACTGTGTTCTACTAATAAAAAACTACTGTGACTTCTTTTTTTTCTTTAAAATGAATTATTTTACTGGGTACATCTGCCTCATTTACATGCAGAAGTCTTGAACACCATTTCATTGTGTTACAGACAGCATGTGTTACTGTTTCAATAACAAACATATTGAATGAGCAGTTGTAAACGTATTACTATAAAGCAACCCAAACTGAATTCTGTGAAATTCAATACATTTGAAAGTACTGCTGGCTTTTACAGTACAGAGTTTAGGAGCTTTATGTTGTTAATAGAGACTTATTACAACGTAGACATTTTCATTTTTGCTTATATGTAAGACTGATCTACTAGATTGGTAGAAGTACAAATATTCTGGAAGTTACACTGAACTTTGCTAACTTCTCACCAAAAATGAGAAACAATGGCAATCTTGTTTTTCTCTGGCTCCAAATAAAAGGTTTATTTGTTATTTTTAAGTAATTGCTGCACTTAGTTTTTAAGGTACTCTTTGCAGTAGTTAAAAAGGATTCCCACCATGGTCTTCGAAGCTTTTTCTCCCTCTCCCCCCTAAGTAACATACACCAAACCACTGTGACATGACAAAAAGCATGTAGAATTTGTACAGCAGGAAGACAATGGCTACTTTAGAAAAATGAATGCAAACTAGTTCTAAATGCAAATATGTATCATAACAGGCATATTCACATTGATAGATCTCTAACATGAGAAACATTAATTAGACTGGCTTTGCTTTACGGTAACATTAGGATAGCTATAAAAAGGAACTTGCAAAAGGACTGCAAAGACTTATATTCAGGAAATTCTCTTGACACACTGTTGATGCCAACAAAATCTCTACGTTACTACCGTGGCCAAAAAACTTCGAAAAGTCTTTCCTGAAGAGAAAATAGAAACCAGTGGATATGAGCAGAAAAGGTTCCCAGCCACACTAACTGTGTTCCAAACAAAGTCTTGGATCAACTGTCAGGTGAACTAATACAGGTTAATATATATTCAGAATGCAGGTAAATTAGCACAAGTTGAGACACCAATAAAGACTGTTTATGCAACCATTTATTTCATTTAGGCATTCCTATGAGAAATTGATCTTCTCAACAAGTAAAAAGGGGAACATCTTTATCACTTAACCACAATCACCTACCATAGAAACTCCTAGGAGCCACAGCACTATCTGAAGAGGTCAACGTTAAAAAGAAATCACAAACTGACCAAAAATAGCTCATATGCCATGTCATAGTTGCAGAAGAAATAACACTCTGTACATGACTGAAGGTGACTTGCTAACCTGGAGGGTAGAATCAGAAGGAGGCATTGCTACAGGACTGAAACAACCAGCCTCAGAGCAGGAAGCTATATATTCAAAATACTGCCTTCAACAAGTGTCTGTGTACAGTTGGCCTGTCACATATGGCAAGAGAATGCTTTTGACTATTCATCTGCAGATTTTGGAATTCACAAAACAAAACAAAACAAGGGGCTAAATACAGGATAATAACTATAGTGCTCAGATATTAATACACTGTCCAGGAGTCTTGGGGCAGAACAGAGTTCCGAGACTTTCAGAGATGGCATGAGCCCATGAAATACCCAATATGGGTGACAAAGCCACATGGTACACGTGTTTTAGAAAAATGACCTAAGTGCTTCCAATTTTTTCAATAAGTATCAGAACATTCAATAGAATCCAAGGTTTACTGATAGTTCTGTATATAAACATCAAACTACACTGAGTTTGAATACATCACATTCCACCCTGCAACATTCTACCTACAAAAGACGCTAAGGATCATATATATATATGTAAACAGGAACTCCACTGCAAACTACGTGCAATTGATCTCAGTATTAATGGCCAGTTAGGATGAACTTACTGGCACAACACTACGGAAACATGCTTTCCAGAAACGTGAAAGGAGGGCTTAACACCATCAAGTAACAGCATAAGTTCAGTTAACAGCACTGAGAAAATCTGTATTATTTTAGAAGACCTAATCAATTTATTCTTCTATCTAGCATCACTTCCGATCTCCATTTTAGTTTCTGTATTACATTAACATTGAGAATAAGGGATGATCCCACTGATTTGACTCTTTTTTTTTTTTTAAACGGATCTACTGTCATGTAATACATTGAAAATCCAGCATCCTCAGAAGCATCCTGAAATCACCTGAGAAGGATGTTTTGCAAACACCACTTCCAGTATGAAAATGTGTTGGCACTAAGGAAAAAGAGCAACTACATACCACAAAGAAAAAACAAAGCCCACTGAATTGGTTTTGAAAAACAAAGAAGAAAAGCTAGTAAATTCTTAAGTTTGCCATAAATTATTTCCTTATTCTGAGTAGAGTGACAGAAATAGCTAACGTTTCTCCAAGAAGACAGTATGGTTTTCTTAAAAACACTGTTAAAACTCAAGAAATTGTGAGAAAACTTAAGTTATTATTAATAGGGGAAAAAGATGAAATAGACTGACTAGAGCTACTACTTTCCATTTTAACTCAGAGAGTTATCTCCAAAAAGATACAGAGTTCACATGGCCTCTGAAGAGACTACCAAAGAGACTTCCCTCTAGTACTGTTTCTCATTTATATCAGGAATTCCATTAGTTGAGGTCAGAAAACTTTATATGACCCTACAGAATCAACAACTGCAATTCTCATTCTATCGGAAATGTAAAATCTAAATATTCTAATGACTAATAACTAACTTCAAGTGTTTCTACGTAATTCTTTCCACAAAAGCTAAAGGAAACAAGCTGTTGCCAGAAATTCCAGTTTAGTAGTTCCCTAGAAAAGAACCAGAAAGCTGATGAACTTCAGCCTTGAAGCCTGCAGTTACAGATTTTTTGTTCTGACTTATAAAGTGCTTTTAAATGCCATTAATGTAACCCTTAGCTTGCCCTTTCTGAAGCTGCCTGTGAATTCCACCCTATGCAAGTGGCTCACGACAGCTGGCACAAAATTTACCAAAGAAAACAATGGTGTGCTCTGTAACACAATGCTGGAAAAGCTGTAATACTTCAGTTTATATTTTATAGTCTATTTCACAGGGCCAAAAATGAATTATCCATTTCGCAACATCTTATTTAATATTTTAAAACCTGTCAGAATGCAAAAAGCCTCTCTGTGCAGAAGATAAAATTTTATGAACAGTATCATTATGATGCCAAAAGTTTTAGTATTAGTTTTTTTCATTTTGTATTTTTCAAAATACAAGGCATCACCGGTCACTTTCAATATTAAAACAGCTTAAAATACAGTTATTATTACACTGATATCACTTACACTGATTATAGCTTCGTAATCTGAAATTTATGGATTTGTGAACTACCAAGGGAATTCTGTCAGATAGCGTTAATTCTACACTGCAGTGAAATGCCTACACCAAATGTCTCTCAGTTTTAATATTGTTACTGTTGTTAAAATGTTTCAGTTCTCTTAACAAGTATAAAACCAGTATCCAAAGAAATGTTACAGACCTCCTGGTATTCTGTACACACATGTGCATATATAAAACATATATGCATATATAACACATATGCATATATATGTTATATACACATCCACACTTTGAAGCCGCTCCCCAATTATCATGAACTTCCTCAGAAATTCCTGGATGGGAATCAGCTCATTTCTTTATCTTCTTTCATCATTTTGTAATGTTCTGGCTTGAGTCACTGCAATCACTAAGTTTAGCAACATGTTCTATTGCATCCATACTTCAGCAAACTGGATCTAAATGTAGGAATTTGTCCCAGACAGCTTGTTTCAAACTCAAACTGTTCTCCTTTCTAACATATACGCTAACAGTCTGCTGCACGAAAGAGGAGGAGAAAACAGTTTTTGTATGGAAATTTAAAGTGTGTGTAGAACTAATTCCTAAAATATGTAAAAAATATAACTCTAGTTAAAAAAAAAATCCTAAATAAAATACTTCCTAGTAGCACAGGATTTGACCTAACAACAAAATAAATTCATGGTGCACTAATGTCCTGAAAATTCATGACTCTCTATTAAATGAAATACAGCAGAAATAATTAAAGGTCTCAAAAACTGTTATCAATTTTCATAGAAACTAGGAATTGAGAACAACACTAGAAATTCAAAACACTGTTCTTTCTCATTTCCAGTACTGGAGTAGCATAAATTCACTCAGGCACCCAGTTCCTTATCACAAAAGAACCTGGATCCTCAAGACAGAAAACGTGGTTCTCACTTTTCACTTCATCCTTTATTAGAATGGACGAGTACCTGTACTTACACAGATGTTGCAATAGTTTCCTTCCTAGACCTAAATTATTTCTGGAAGGATGGAAGGACAGAAAGGAAACAGTCAACAAAATGCTGTTTTTTTGTTGTTTTTTTTTTTTAAGCTAACTGCATTTTAGGAGCAATTGGGAATATTAAATATAAATAGGAGCTTCAAAGCCGAAGTATTTTCTAAATTTACAATAGTAACAGCTCCACAATTTCTTCAAACTACATTGACTTGCAAGGCAATTATGAGGTATTTGTTCTTTTTGTAACTGTAAAAAATAAGCCGTATTTAAAATAAACATTAATGAGATATTAGTGGGGAAAAATTGATCAAACTCTTCTATTGATTTTTTTCTTCAAACTTCAAACTAAACAGACCATAAAGAATGATTTGTGTGTATATGGGCACGCAATTCCTGCCCTTCCTTCCCACCTCCCATCTGATATCA
This sequence comes from Callipepla californica brunnescens, assembly GCA_023055505.1. Classification (NCBI taxonomy): domain Eukaryota; kingdom Metazoa; phylum Chordata; class Aves; order Galliformes; family Odontophoridae; genus Callipepla; species Callipepla californica. The sequence continues at coordinate 4,465,960 of JALIRH010000010.1, forward strand.
GCTCAGCTAGAAACATTACCCTCCTATGAACATGATCTCAACAACAGCCTCAGCAAAAAACTACATTTGCATTATGAACACGTGGCAGTGCAACCATCTCAATTTTTGAAATAATTACTTCTTTAAGTTTCAAAGCATAATGAACTACTGAAAGTAAGTCTTATAAGGTCTGAATGCATCCATCAAGAGTATGAAATTAAATAAAGTACATTGAACAAGTTTTGCAGTCGCTTGTCAGGTCAGATCTCTAAACCTGTTCATTACAGGATTAAAAATGTGTTACAGTTGAGACAAAATGCCATCAGAATTAGCTACAACTTTCAGCCAATATCATTTTACTGCCAGTTTGCTCCACGCTATGCTTATTCTACATACAAATTCATAATTGTTACAGCAACTCTTAATTGAAAAAAAAAACAAAAAAAAACCACAGTATCCTTGGTTTCAGATTAAACTTACCTGTCATTCTTTTTTGGAGGCTGCAGAGTACACAGTGTCCTTTAAGGAAGTTCTAACTATTTGAAATTCATAGAGTCCAGAGCTAGTCTAGCCAGGTAACAAAAAGATCTGGGACCCTTTTTGCTCCACGCAGTCATAGGAATTGGATCTATTTAATAGAATTCACCTATAGCTACAACCTATTTAAAAGCACATGGTATTTCTAAGATTGCCTTAAGCTACAAACAGCAGTATCCACTCAGTATGTACAAACAGAGCACAGCCTTACCTGACTATGGTTAATGGCTGCATGGTTACCATGAAAAGGAGAGTGCCTTTCTTTATCTCGATGATGTCTACTGCTGTGTTTGCTTCTCTGCAACTGTTGACGCAATTTTGCGATCTAATTAAAGAAAAAATTCACATTAGACTTCACCATATATATTCTGCTACACAGAAATTCATTAATTTATTCTTAACACCTAGATAAGATTCTTTACTACCACAACTGTCATGATTATCAGCTGCACAAAATTAGGCTCAAGTTCTTAACAAACTTAACGTGTTATTTACCTTTTCAACTCAATCCCAGAAGGTATCTTCAGAGATTTAATAAAGCACTTCAAATATATAAAGCAGTTAATGCCACTGCTGGATTTCTCCTCTGACAAAGAATGTTATCTGAAAATAATACTCTTCCTCTCTTCAGCTTAAAAGTTTTAATAGCCCTGCATTTCTATAAGAAATCAGTATCACAAGAATAGATAAATTTTCCTTTCTATCAAGCCCCATCATTATATGATAAAGCAATACAATATTCACACCTCCCCGAAAATTCATGTTAGCAGTATGTGCCAGCATCAAATCAATCCAAATGGACCTCAAATAATAGCACCTCTGACCTCTTTGAGTTGTTCTGTGCTGCCCCATGATGCTGAACGTTTGTGTGAGCTTCTCTTCTTTTCCAAATATTCTTCAGCCCAGGCACTTTCAGTCTGCAGCAAGAAGATTACAGGATTATTTTTACATGTTTTTATACATAATTTCTATTTTCTGGAAGAATATACAGAGAAAAATTACAAGAGAGAACAGTGTTAATATTTGCTATGTTTTGAGCTGTGAGTAAAAAGCCATCACTGTCTATAAGCCTTTATGATATGTAAAATATGAACATGTGGAATGAAACTATTTATTTATGAGATTTCAGATCTACTCCAGTGCAAAAATACAGGCTAGTTTCCTTCCTACTTTACTGAAAATTGATAAGGTAGTATTAACAGCCAGATGCACCATAAGCTGCTAGAAAGCTCTGAAAAACCAGTAGCAGCTAGTGCAGAATGTGGGTGTTATTTCCTGCACAGATGTCAATCTCATTATTTCTGATGCATCACAAGTAATAGTTTAAAAGTTGAGAAAGCCTGCACCAGCACACATTCAAAATCATTTTCAAGCTCAGAAGATCAAGGCAGGTATCTTTTCTGAGCACCAGTAGAGCTACAGCAAAGAAGGGAATTAATTGCTACCACAAAGAGCTTCAGGTTCATAGCTGTCTCAGGTAAAACAGAAACCAACCAACATAATACCAAGCCAATTTCACTAAAATCAACACAGCTATTTACAATTAATATAGAAAAATGTAAACATACAACAGTGAAAAGGTTCTAAGAAATTCTGAGCATCATTAAGACTTAAGATGTAAGGTAACATAACACACTAAGGAGCCTATGATAATACTTCATGTTTTAAGAACAAAGTTCATCTTCCTACCTAACAATGTCCAGGAATGGCCTCCACAAAATGCAAAATGTTAATTCTCTAAGGAATACTAGCACTCATCAGGAATCTTCACATAGTCTTAAGAAAAATCCCTAATGAAGTAGGGGATGGATTTCAGAAAGCAGATTACATAGTGAATGAGACAATGAATCCCCTTAAAATGCCACTGCCACAGTACAAGTCTTGGCTTGCAGTGGATCCAGTAGCAACCTAGCCATCTTAAGTGTTGGGAGACATTGATACTTCACAGACCGAAACTTTGATGTCCTCAAAGCTTCAACATCTATCACATGCAACAGTTGCTTTTATGTTTGAGATGAACAGCTTGCAAGCTAACTTTACTTATCCCATCTATTCTGAGAACACAAACTTGCAAGGCCTTTGAAGCTGTAGTACTAATCCGTATTTTGCAGGGAAAACAAAGGGCTAACTCTAAACATACAGGTTACAATACCCTTCAGCTTCAGTTAAGGTATAAGTTTCATGTACATGAAACCTCCACATTTTTCATCTTCATCATTCCAACTGAAAAACTAACCAGAATTAATCTAAATAATGAAGTTAGTACAGTTGCTTGATATTTCACAGAAAAATCAGAAACCATGTTTTTCAGAAATCCCACATCTTTATCACAAGATCATCCTTTCGGCCCTTTATATTTCATAAACACTTCAAAACTTCAGAAACTAAAAGATTAAAACAGAACCACTGATAAATCCTATTTATGAACTCAGCTAGCAACAGTCCCCATCTAGCCAATTCCCAAATGTAAATCTGGAGTGCCATCCTATCCTCTAGCTCCTGGAGCAATTAATTCTGGCCAGCTCAGTATAACTATTACCCTTGTCTACAGGAATCTCATTAGATTCTAATCAGCCTTTGCATTTAGTTTGTATTGGATACTTTGGCTTAAGATTCAACACACTTTATACATTAATGTCTGACTCATTTGAAAGGCCTAAAGGTCTCCCTCCTGCTCATCCTCAGAACCTGATTAGAAATATTTTTAGAGCCAAAGTAGGAATAGGAAATTGAAAGGCTTTCTATAAATTAATAAGACAGAAATATAATATTGTTTTAGTAGATTTTCTACATCTTCCCTGTTTTCTGTTTTTAATATTTATTTTCGAGAAACATAGACCAATAGACACAAAGGGAGATTTCTGGTTCTCTAAGCTCTTAACATACTACACGTGCTTGTTAGTTGTTATCATTCATAACATCCTTCTGTCCATTCCAGAATTAGGGAGAGAATTACGCTTAAAGCTTAAAAAGCTTCCAATTAAAGATTTTTGATTTCCAAGTACTTTTTAAGAATTAAAAAAATAAATAAATAAATCCAGAACTATTGTCTTACATTAAGCTCTATTTTGATATAACTTTAATTCAAAAAACTGTGGGCGAAGTCAAACTGGTCCAATTTAAAGCAAAAGACAGAGAAGTTAGAAATACCTGTTCTAGCAGTATTTCAAATAATACCTGCATCTACAGATTCTAATTAGAACTTAAGATGCTCAGTAATATCATATTCATGCAGTAACATTCTGCATGTACATAATTCAGCCTGGTTTTTATGGAGGGGTTTCATCAAAAGTAGTTGAAAAGTGTACAAACTGTTATATAGACAGTCTCTGCTTCATCTCTTACACATTTTGTCAGCTATGACCTACGGGCATCCAGAAAGGTCTTCAAGTCCAAAGTATGTTGCTAATTGCTGCCTCCTCCCAGTCTGCTCCCTGAATGACTTTACTTTCAATGCCATAAACCTGCAGAATCCAGATCCCTTGCTTACTCAACGTGAAAATCTTTCATATTAGTTGACCCAGTTCACATTCCCTAAAGTTTTGAAATCTGAACACATTAATCTCACTCAGTGACAATACTGCTGAAAGACAGTTCCACCAGTAGCACAGGCACATTGTTCACATAGAAATAAGCTTTAACCATCATTTTTCCCAGATGTGACATTCTTTTGATCAGAATATGAAGGTACCTGCAGTCATTCCTTTCACACACAATCTGAAACGCAAGAGTTTTAAGCGTTGTATTTTGAACAGCAATTTCCAAATGCTTGTAAATGGGTATAATTGGGTGTGTACATCCATCTGTTACATACTGACAACACTGCCTGCATTGCCATGACTCAGACTGTGATGCCAGTCAGAATTCAGTAAGTCGTGCCTAAAAAAGCTGCATCAGACACGCTGACCCTAAGAAGTAGGTGACATCAGACTTCATGAGATCTGAAATCACACACTGGACCCAAGATACGTCATAAGTGACACTTCACCACAACATCACACCTTCGGAGACACCAGATAATACCACTGAATAGACAGTGCCACCTAGGAAAACCAACAATTGTAAATCATGTTTGACACTTGAACCTAACTTAAGTCGTTGCTATCAAGCACACTAGGAATGACTGAAAACCAAAAAGCTTCAGTGTCACACCCCTGTGAGGCAGCTTCACAATGCATGCGCTTCTGCACTATGTGTATACATTTCAGGCGAACATTGAAGGCCTTTTACAGACACAGGATCAACTGCCTTTCACAGAAAAGGATACAGTAACTTCTACAATAGCACTAGAGAAGGTTTTTTTTTTTTATTAAGTTTGAAGACAGATGTATACATAAAGAGTCATTTTAAGTTCCCTTGCATAAATTAAGACTAAGAAGTATTTAACACCAGTGCAACCCAGTGTCCTGCATGCAGTAAGAACAATGAAAACAACAGATCATACAATCACATACACCAGCTTGAGTTGGAAGGGACCTCAATGATGATCCAGTTCCACTCCCTGCTGTGGGCAGGGTCACCTCCCACTAGATTGGGCACCAGAACAGGCTGCCCAGGGCCCCACCCAACCCGCCCTTGAACACCTCTAGGGATGTGGCATCCTCAACTTCTATGGGCAGCCTGTTCCAGAACTTCACCACCCTTTCAGTGAAAAATATCCCGACAACTAATCTAGATCTCCCCTCTTCCAGTTCAAAACTGTTCCCTCATGTCCTATCGTTACCTACCCAGGTAACCTACCGCCTGCTTCTAAGTTGCCTTTAAATATTGGAAAGTTGCTATCAGTTCTCCCCCACACCTTCTCCAAGCTAAACAAGCCCAACTCCCTCAACAGATGTGCAATGCTCAAATGTCTCTCTGCGATAATAAAAGTGGAACTCGTAAAACGTATCACAGTTTCTGGTCTTCTCTCAGAGAATGCAATTAACTCAAATATATCATTGCAAAGGTAGAATTTCTGCAACTTGAAAGCAAATAGGAGCAAGAAAGCCAAAGCGAATGTTCTGAAGGGAATAACCTTTTTGCATCTAAACACTGTCCTTACACTTACATATGCTGAAGTAAAAGAAACCTGGCCTACCTGTGTGGCTTTGTCTCTCATACATGGAACAGCTTGTCCATGGTTATCACGAGGCCACTGTCCAGCAAGGTAGGGAGCAGCAAGCGTATCCAATGAGGAAGTCCGGCGAATAATACTTGAGGGGCTTGATGAAGGTGGTCTTGATTTGTCTGCTGGAGTAATAACATTTGATTAGAAAGCAAGAAAAAATGCTTAATTATTTTAATTGCCTAAAATAAGTCATATAAAAATAAACACTGCTATATACTATAGTACTAATAGAACTACAATGTTATTCAATACACAAAGCATAATTTTAGTGGAAAAATTGTTCACTTTTCCAATTTCTACTCAGCTATAACATTTAGAGAAATGGTTTTCCCTGGAAAACACCCTTATGCCCCAAACATTGCACCAGTACTCAAGCAACACCAGTTATTCCCTCAGAGGTGCAACAGACATTAAGTGTCAAAGGCTTAGATTAAAAACGGCTATATTTCCTCACACCTGCCAATAAGTAACAAAGAAAATTTGTGCCACACTTCTTCAGTTTGATGTTTCAAATTAACGCATTCTTTCTCCCACCCCTACTTGAATTCAAGCGATGCTGTACCTGAAGCATTTTATTAACTGCCCAACATACAATGCACAGCATATTTGTGAAGAGTCATACCTTACCCTCAGTTCCATAAGTCAGCTTTGATAAGGTAATGATTTACACTTCACAAGATAATCAACACATTTCGTCCCTTTACACACTGCTTGGTAACTATATTCATATTTGCCTGACACTACACCTTCTGCAACTCTTCAAACATTTTTTATGTTTACACTGATATCATTTCTCAGAACAATTTAGACAATAACATGAACCTTCACTGAGAAAGATTAAATATAACAGAGATAGGAAATAAAATGAGGTAGAGGAATATGGTTAAAAGAAATTTGCATCCACCAACAATATTTTTAAAGCTGCAGTTATAAGTCTATGCTATAGTCTATAAGTAGTAAGTGTCAACTGTGTACAGAAAAGGTTCCCCAAAATAAGAAGTGACATTTACTATATTTAAGAAAATTACAAATAGGAAAGACCTAGGCCTTAGACATACATAGGTTCTCTTATACCACTTGTTCTGGATGTAAAATCCAAATTCAGAAATCATCATGATCTAAGCTTACTGCCAATCTATTTACTACCTACAGAGTCACTATAACTGAACTGTATGTTCATCTTACCTACTAAGAATACAGAAGCCTAAGACAAGTGTATAAACACAGCAAACAACAAACAGAGACCAGATGAATGCTTTAGAAGGGCACTGGAAAAACTCAGTCATACATCCTTCTGATGTGTGTCTTTGGACAAGTTCTGTACTGAAAGCAGAAATACCAAAGCAATTTGTACTCTATATAAATTCATTTATATGCAAAAGAAGCCATGCCTGATTACTGTCAGGCTGCCAGTATAGATAAAGATAAAGACACTACCACTGTAAGTCCAGAATTCAATTTCTGTGCAGTTTCAATGTATTAAAGATACACAGAGACTAATAAAACCTGTTAGTTACAGACTTCAGCGGTGTGGATGACATCGCAGCCCCCTGGAATGCCAGCCTTTTAAATGCAAGTCTACTGACATTCTGTATTAAGTATCCTCACACCAACACTGCATTAGGAACACACATTAAAACCGTGAGCACTATAATCATCCGCATTAATATAAAGCAGTCCAGGAACTTCATCTGCTTTATTATTTCTAATTGTACCAACTAAGATCAAAAACGGTACTGAGCTGAGTACCGATCTGCTCTCAGGGAGTAGCAACAAAGCTCAGTTTTCAAGTCACCATGCACTTGAAGCTTCCTGTATCAAAGAAAGTCTCTGACTACTACTACTACCATTCAGCATACTAAAGCATCTCTTTGTATCAGAAGATTTCAAAATGATTCCTTTTGTCTGCACCATGGGAGAATGTTGCATGCTAGTACAACACACAATTACTTACAAATTATGTTTGCTTTCCACGTTATATCAAGCATGTTATTTCTCTGAGAACTAGCTGCCATATTGCCCTTACTTATTTTTCTTCTGAATTATCACTCTTCCTCCTCAAGAAGCGTCTCCCGTTTCTACAAAGGGGAAACAGAAAGGATGCGAAAAAAAATAATCAGGAAGCATGTGCAGTCACTCACATCATCTGCAAGGCAACTGCAACAGACAGCTTCACAACTGAAGGAGCAGAAGCTATCGCTGCCTCCCCTCCCCCACCAAAATGGTGAGGACGGGGCAAACCGTGGGGATGAAAGCTGTTTATTATTTAAGTTTAAGGGAGGCTGCATATTTCAAGCCACAAAACCTATAAATATTCTAAATGAAAAAGACTTTCCTTCAGTGAATTAGGATTTCAGAGGACTGCCTAAAATTAATTTAGATGGTAAGGGATAATGGGATACATGTTTACTTCCTTTCCACTCTCACACCATGCCTTGATACAAATTCAGACTACTACTCCACGCTGTTTCAAAACACTTCAATGGAAACACACGCAGAGCCTTCATTGCATTTTCCTCTACAACACTGAAGCGTTCAGCTGCTATTTTCCCTTGATGTGACCTACATAACAAGAGATCTGCCTCCAGAGAGATAACAGTTACAACAGCTGTGGCTGATGAAAAACAATGGAGATGTTTCATCAAACACACAGTTCTTAAATATTAGATCTGTCCTAATTGCCCCGATTACCTCTTTAAACTAGTATTTGTGGAAAGCATCAACCCTCCTACCCATCCCCTACTGCCCTAAATAAACCTGTTTAGAAACAAAGCCTTTCTGCAAGCTGGTTTCCAGCAAAGCAAAATAACAGAATGAGATATAAACAGGACACACACAGCACAAATCAACGAAGTCCGCAGCGTGGGAAAATACCAAGTAGTTGCTGCATCCACACGAGTCACTGCAGCACAACTGTGTATCTTCCCTTTAGAAGGCAGTCCTGGCTATTACCTTCCCATAGATGTAGAAGAACAACTCACTCATTTGCTTCTAGCAACTCAAAATGATCCTCAGGTGGGAGAATGACTCAACGTTGTTTTACAAAACCGAACCCCAGGGAAATCTATATAAAACCAAGACTCAGAAAGCCCAAGATGTTCACGTTACTTGATTTCAGAGCATGAAAATACTTTTATTCAAAAAAGTTCAATTAAAATTCAATTCAAAATTCTAATTAAAAGTTAAATTCAAATACACTCCCTGGCAGTGTTGTCCACAATAAATCTTAATTATGATGTTGCAAGGAGTTCACTTTCTGTACACCTATCATTTGCTGAACAGCTTACGTGAGCAGAGCAGTCATCTAATGATACCCAGAGCCTTCTGTACTCTCTTATCTTACAGTCATATCTTTTTTAACTACTGCAACATTTGTTAATTAATGTCAGTAGGTCTGCTACAATTATTCTGCTTTTAACTATGTTTTGAAAAAAAACAACAACTCTACAGTGAAATCTAAGTGTGATGGAGTTCCATGTCCTCTCCCTCCTTCCAGGACAAGTTCACATCTGATGTCCTATTTTAACAGTCTTCTTCACTTCCTTTCACACAAGTGGGCTTTTGTACCACTTCTTCATGTACTATTATAAATAATTAAAATACAATGTAGTTTGAGATAAAAGTAAAGAAAGGGAAGGAAGTCAACAGGTGTTACAGATGCCAATTTTTTTCTGTAGAAAAGGAACACGTGCTAGGAGCAAGGGGAAAAAAACCATGATTAACTTCCTCTAACAGGCTTGCAGATGAGTAAAGATGTCTATGCAAGAACTGAACTACAACTGGAGATGGTAGGAGACATCTTGTAGCACAGAAACGAGGCAAAGGAGTCAGCAGTCGCACAGGTGACAGGAACAGAAACTGAAAAATCACTACCTATTAATATGGAAACAGAAGCTAAAGCCTGTGAAATCAGTGCTGGAGATTGCAGGGGGAGAATATCAGAGAAGAAATGAGTTGTGAGAAGATCTAAGCTCTTGGCCTCACCTTGCAAGGAAACAGCAAGAAAAACACAAGTGTAGTGAATGTGCCACCAAACCTTCACCTCATGGCTACCCCATCATCAACAGCAAATTCAGCTAAATCTTTCAAATGTTTAGCTGCAATTCTGCTCAGAACACCTAGGTCTAAAGCAAACAAACAAACCAAACTAGAAAACACACACCAAGAGAGAGAACCTATTAAATCAACATTTGTACATTGGCATATTGCAGTTCCTATATATTAAGGAGGATGATAAAAACTCCCCATTCAAAACTATTCAACCACTTACTAGAAAAGAAAGCCTGAAAACCATCAAGTTGAGCCTCAAGCATACAATTGACAGAATCAGTACTGAAGTTCAGAAGCAGCTACCATTTGTCTAACCTTAAAGTTCCTTTCAATCTAAGGGAACAAAAACAATAACCCAAAACCACAACATGGCTGCAGCTATAGGAACAGAAGCCATCAAAAACTGAAAACAAGCAGCAGGAAAACCTGTTATTCTGTAGTAGATTCTGAACGTTACCCTATAGTGGCCTGCACAGCTTCACAATTCTAGCCTCGTGCAAAGCTGAAGTTCCACTTCCACATTCCTGCCTGACGCTACGTTTTCTCATCTAGATGAAGAAAGCGAAGTTGTGTAGTCCAGTGCTTGACAGACACTGCGCCAAGACAAATATTAAGCAGTACGAACCAGTCTTAATTTGCTTTTTGGGCCCACGTGAGTACTGCTCAGAAATATAATCACGTGTCAGAAAGTGAACAGACACTACTCATCAGTTTCTGCGCATCTGGTAGGAAGCTGGGGGTTCTGTGAGCACATCAGTGGTGAAGTTACCCGGTTTCTTTCTACGAGCTAATTTTCAGATGCAGTAAAGAAGTTCACTAAACTTCATGGTTTAGTAGACTCTGACATCCTGACCTGCAGACAGTACGATTTCTGCACCTAAACAGCCTGACACACACCTTCATGCACTGCGTTTGAACCTGGATGTCAGGGGTGGCCGTCCTGCTCCTCGTTTTCCAGGTCAGGAGACTGCATCTCTGACAAGAGCTTCAATAACGTTTCCAGGAAGAAGATTAATGATTAACAAGAGCCTACAATGATGGATACAGACATTCCTCAATCCAGACCCTCACAACACAACCTCCAGTAAAGCAAATCTTACCCACAAAGCTGGAGATATAAACCAGAATCTAAACGCCTCTGTGGCACTGCTCTCTACCATATACCTGCTTCACTGAAACGCAACTCTCAAATTAGTAAGCGTGGACAGAAAGTGAAATAAAGCTAACGCCTGTGAGACTTTGTTCAAGTACAGAGCCAAGGGTCACGACCAGAGAATCTGGCAGCATTCCTCCTAGGAGGCCAGGATCGGAAATATACCTATAGTGGGGTTATAAACGTGATTTTAGATAAGGGGAAAGCAACAGTAGGACGCACACATGAATGAACGATTCTGGCACGTTACTCAAGGCAGCACGGATGATCTCATGCCATGGTTGCTGCCGCTTCGGTTTCTTGAGAGTCACCACTTCTTCCAGATTTGAGGATGTTAACAAAACCGTACTCGCACGCTTCTAAGTAAACACCTCTGCTAAGAACAAGGATTCACTACGCGACCGCGACCCAGATGCCACACACTGCTCACGGCGCGCTCAGTAAGCACGCCTTATTCACAAACGCTAAATAAACGACATTTTCAACAGAGCGTACGCTGCTCCCCCACTACGGCCGCCCTCACCGCAAAACACGCGTGTCCGCGCTCCCGAACGCGCACATCGTGCTGCGGGGGTTCAGGCTGAGAGGAACCGCCCGGAGCTGCCCTCCCGGGGCCGTCCCGCGTGCCCGGCGGGCTCCGCCTGAGGCGTTACCGCGCTCCCACGCAGCCCGAGCCCGCAGCGCAGCGCCGTCCCCGCGGACTGCGCCCCCCTCAGGTGGCGGCCGCCAGGTGCCCGCAGCGTCGCTCACCTTTGCAGCCCGGCGAGCCGGGACTCTTCCTCTCCGGTGAGCTCCTGCCCCGCTCCGGGGAGTGCCGCGGGTGCCGGGCCCTGCCCGCCGTGGAGCTGCCCTCCGGCAGCGGCGAGGAGCACGGCGAAGGCCCGCAGGCGGCCGGCGGGGGCGGCGGGGGGGGGAGGCGGCGGCGGCGGCTGGTGCGGCCGAGGGGGGCTGCCCCTGGCCCCGCCGCCGCCGCCGCCGCCGCGCGTGGGGCTGCCACCTCCCCCGGGCGTCTGCGTGGCCGCGGCGGGTCCGGCCCGGCCGCCTGTGGGCGCCGCGCGCGTGGGGCTGATGCTGCGCGAGGCGGCCGCCGCGCGCGCGAGACCCCCGCCCGGGGCCCCGGCGCCGCTCCTCGTGGGGCTGCCATGTTGCTGCTGCTGCTGCTGCTGCTTGAGCTGGAAGGGCACCGTGGCCCGCATGGGCTGGAGACGGCCGCTCGCGCTCGCTCCCGCTCCGCCGCCCGCCGCCGCCGCGCCCCCTCCCCCCGGGGAAGCGGCGGGGGTCGGGGAGCCGCCGCGCCGCACGCGCTGGTGGGACATGTTCCGCCGGCGGGAAGCCGACAGCGGGGCGCGGGGCGCCGCGCGGGTCCTCGCGGGGATCCGGCGCCTCGGGGACGGCCAGCCGCACCGCACCGCGCCGCGCTCTCCTCACGCCCGGCCCGGAGCTCCGCACGCCGCGCTCCTCATCAACAATAGTGCCCCGGCCGCCCGCCCCGCCCCGCCCGCCCCGCGAGCCCTCCCATTGGCCGCGCCGCCGCTCGGCTCGCGCAGTTACGGAGCGCCCGTTGGCTGCGGGCGGCGCTGCGGAGCGGCCGGGCCTGCGCGGGGAGCGGGAGGGGGCCGCGCTTAAAGCGACACGCGGCCCCGCGCCGCCCCGGCACGTGCCGCGGGGCCGTGGACGCGGGCGCTCCCCGCCGAGCCCCGCGAGGCCGGCCGTCACGCGGGGAGCCCGCGACCCGGCGGGGAACGGTGACCCGCCAGCGGGAGCTCGTCCCGGGGCCGGCTGCGCGGCAGAGGGATGCTGCCAGCGCGGCGCGGGGAAGGGCGAGGGCTCAGCGGCGGCTTATCCAATCGCCTGGCCACCAGCTTAGCGCTACTGACGTGTGGGTAATATCCAGGCAGACTTGCCCGTCCTTCCGCTTAATCGCTGTGTTTACCGCTCTTTGCGTCTGCCCCTCGGTATTTCAAAGGTAGCTGGTAGCGGCGGGCATCCGCTTACTCCGCCGCGTCCTCCGGAGAAGAGAATGCGGCTTTGCGTCAGGCCTGCGTTCACACGCCGCATCGCTTTGATGCGAGCCAAGCGGCCCTCAGCACCTTCAGGCGCGAAGGAATCGATCGGCTCTCTTCTTCTTTGTTGCCAGCGCCAGTCCCGGGCGGCACGGCAGGACTGACCTCAGCCAGATGCTAAATTCTCATCAGTATTGCTCTGCAACTTGTGTGTTTCAATTGAGTACCATTGCCATGATACAAATAGTGTGACAACAAATTACGTGCTCTTCTCCCGTGGGCAGGTGGTTTACTTCTCTCTCTGGTGCTGTTCTTGATTGAAGCCAACCCCTAATGAACCTTATGAACAGCACATGGAGGGCCACTCACAGTCCTCCTCCTGTAGCTATCGCAAGTGCTTCTAGAACAACATGCCAAAGCATCATAAGCCCTAGTAGTCATTTAATTAGGGAAATACTGAGGAAACTGCTTGCCTCACCAGGAACAGCTGAGACAGAGCAGGCAGTAGAGGTAAAGGGATCTTAACTTTCCCAGCAACTGCATGCACATACTGCCCAAGAGAACCAGGCTCTGCAGGTGGCTGCTTGCAAGGCAGGCAGACAGGAGCCAGTGTGCCTGGAGAAGTAAGCAGACTTTGCTGCTGCTGCTTTGTCTGCAGCCTAGGACATGCCAGGGGAGTGGAAGCAGGTTAACCTATGTGTACTTTGCTTCACTGTTGCCATTTTCAGTCAAGAGCAGAAAACCTAACTCCCCTTTGCTGTTCTTCTTGCTGTGGCGTCAGCCTCTGCCAGTGCAACTGCTCAGCAGGTTTTCACTCCTTGGGTTATTTATCCTCACCAGAAATACTGCAGTTGTTTGGAAGTGACATGATATAAAGATATTTTTAAGGTATAAAATATTCTGAACAAATTCTAATTCCTGTTACTGTTTCAAAGAGGCCAAAAATGAAAATACAGATTTATATTTTTTCATATGATGCACTTTTTGGAGCCAAGTCACAACATTTGTGACTATTACGGTATTTCACGCATTCTTGTCACACTGCAAAAAACGGCACTGCCATGCACAGTTGTGAGAATATAAAGCAAAGCATTTACATATGCTGCTCAGCAGCAGCTGTATTGCTTTGCGTGCGTTGGAGATGAACATCCAACATGTAAAATCGTGTACTCAGACCTAATCAAACTGCGTGCGCTTCATACATTAATTTGCTTAAACTAACGAATGTGTTGCAACAGGATCTTACTCCTACACCCTATGGAAATAAAAGAAGCAGGATTACGAATTACTTGAGAGTAGTTTAGAAACATTGTTCTTAATAACACAAAAGTCGAAGTAGTGCCCCCCCCTGCTATGAATTGGACCCAAATGCCCTACCTTCCTTGCAGTGTGCCTGTCTTCCCAGAGCTGGGCTTGTTTCACACTGCTTCCCACATTCTGATTTGCTGGAGGGTGCCTGGGCCAGCTCCACTCCACACACTTCGTACAGCTCCACGCAGCACCTGTAGGCTGTGCATTCATCCCATCAGTGGCTCTTATCCTGCCCATAACACCTAACGTGATGGAGCCAACAGGGATCAAAAAAAAAAGGATTGAAACTGATGGTTACAATGCCTGTGAGCCTTCTAACAGCATCTCCCAGAACAGTGCTTTCACCAATCAAACAATGGCTGGAGAACTAGTTCATAAGCCCCAGCCCCAACATGCTAACTACAAAGGCGACTGCTGTTTAAGGAACTTCGTTGTCCTGAGGACTGAAGGTTTATAAGTAGAATCACTTACTGCTCATAATAATGTATATGAAAAAATGTACTGTTAAAAGTATCAGTAATGAGCAAAGCTGATGGAAAACGAATGCACCCAAGTAGCTTCAAATGTGTTCTTGTCTTATTCTGAAATTAAATAAATGCAAAGCAGCACACATAAAGGAGCACTCTTCTGCCTATAATTGTTATACCTACAGTATTTGCAAGTAATGTTGAGGGTTGAAAGATTAAAGATTCTAGGAGCCTAATCTAAACAGTAAATTATGCCCCAGGATATTTTGCTGCATCTCCTATCTCTCCCCTGCAAAGTGGGTTAGCTTTGTTTTTCTGAGTGCTCAACAGCAACATGGGAAAAAGGCGTTTTAAGGTAGGACGAGTATAATAGAATTTGCTTCTCACAAAGCTTTTAAGGTCCCAGTTAATACTGCAGAATGTTTGGGGGGATCTGGGAAGGCAAGCAGATTGAAAATAAGGTATTAAGATTAAAACAATAAAAACAACAGATGGAGACTGGGACACAAGTCAAGCCTCATGTAGTAAGTAAAAGGCAACACAAAGCAAAATACACTCTTGCCACGTGTTATGAGGTTACACTCTTAAAAGAAAAGTAGTATTGTGAGGTGTTAATCCCTCACTAGCATTAAGACAACACGTTGCACATAACTCCTTCCTTCCAACAACAAATATTTCCTTCATTTTAGGAGAAAGTTCTTAAAAAAGGTTGTTCCAAAACCGTATAGTGCAAAATCACAGAGCTTATAAAATAATACAAAGGTCTGTGTATTTCTGCATTGTGTATAGAGAGGTAACATTTCTGTATTTCTAGTCCACAGGCAGAACAATGCATATGAACTGTAGAAGAAAACTCGACCTAAGAATATTGAACAGGGCTCTCACAAGACACAGACACAATTTCTGTACTGTGAGTATAACAGAACCATGTTTCTGTTGGTAAAATATTTATACTGCAGTTGTCAAAGTAATCAATTAACTAGGTAAATGGAAATATTTCAATAATGTATGTTTTATGGCCATATTACAGAATAATAAACATCCCTTATATGTGATCAATAGGCAGAGATCTATAAACACTTTTCATTTAAGAAAACCTAGAAGAAAGATAGGTTCTTCTCATTCAGGTCTACAAACTTGTTTTGCTTCTGTTTGTTTTCATAACATTTACAAAAGCTCAAGAAGTTGTGAAAGGCATTCTAGCATGGCAAACTGGTTCACTGAGGAAGAGAGTTGAAATAACATGACTTTTATCTCCATGTATCTATAGTAACCTTGCTGTTAAACTAATTTAACTCACATTAGCAGAGTGCATGATGGGGTGGGGGTCTGGGATGTTCTGATTTAGGAAAACACCTATTCAGAGAGCAAGGATCAAGTAGTGTTTTGAAGCTTCCTTGCGCTGAGCCCTGAGGAGTATGGGAGCTTTTAATTAGCCTGGTCCCATCTATCAGTTTGTCTCAATTGTGCTATTCCATCCTCATGCATCACACCTTGCATTCAGCCTGACTTTGCCTCAAGGACAGCCAGAGAGAAAATACAGCCTTTGAGAAAATGAAAATCAAACAAAGCTAGACAAAGTTCCAAGTCCCAGTGCAGCTAGTAGCCTCTCATCCAACACACAGCCAAACTTACATGGGGTCCATAACAAGGTTCATGTGCTCATTCTAAAAATGTGCTTGGACTGTGACGAGCTGCCTTAGGAAGATGCTGTCCTTCTCATCAGGAACTGAAATGCATCTAGATCTGCTGTTTCCAGACTTACTCATTATTTGCATCCTAGAATTCTGCCCCGTGCTCCTGGGATCCCCATCTAGAAATGCTTTTTACTCAGATGCTGCCTAGTAAATGGAGTCTTCCTTTCCTTTATCAACTTCTGTGGCCCCCTCCCTACAGACAGTGCTGCCCCAGAGCCTGCCAGCTGCATTCAG